>JAEOAD010000055.1:13420000-14795188 GCA_036365145.1 Orientallactaga sibirica | reverse complement strand
ACGAAGATCTATTCACAACCTAGACAAGAATGTTACCAAAATAAACAAAATGGTAAGTAACTTGGAAGAGAAACTCAAAAGCATGGAGGAAAAATTCAGAAATGAGACTCTGGAAAAGAAACAAACACAAATCAGAAAATTTAAAAGTCAAATTAATTAAATAAACAAAAGTGAAAGCATCAACAGGCAAGGCCAAGCTAAAGGACCAATATCAGAAATGGAGGAAGGCCAAACATATGTAAAAATATAATAACTAAGACCAAAACTTGCAAGAACTCTCAGATCAATTCAAGAGATGAAGCCAAAAACCTCTGGGAGTAGAAGGAGCTTAGACAAAACCTAAATGCAGAGAAAATATATTGAATTAAATTATATGAGAAAATTTTCTTAACCAAGAGGAGGAAATAGCCATTCAAACACAAGAAGTATTTTGAACCCCAAAGAGACATGGCCAGAGAAGAACCAATCCATGACACACCATGGTCAAGATGTAAAAAAGTAAAGCAAAGAAGCAATAGTAAAAGCTGTAAGAGAAAAGTAAGAAGTACATACAAAACCAGAAGCATCAGCATAGCACTGGATGTCTCATCAGTAAACCTGAAACCCTGGAAAACATGGAATACCATATTTAAATAACTGAAAGTAGATAACTACTATCCAAGATTGTTATACCCAGCAAAGTTATCCTTTAAGGTGAGTGAAGAATTAAGAACATTTCATGATAAGAACAAAGTAAGAGAACTCTTGCAATTAAGTCAGCATTGCAGAAAAAATTCTTTTTTAAAAAATTTATTTACAACTTCCTTAATTGTAAACAATATCCCATGGTACTTCCCTCCTCACCCCACTTTCCCCTTTGAAACTCCACTCCCCATCATGTCACCTTCCCCTCTCAGTTATTCTCTCTTTTCATTTTGATGTCATGATCTTTTCCTCCTATTATGACGGTCTTGTGTAGGTAGTGTTAGGCACTGTGAGGTCATGGATATCCAGGCCATTTTTGTGTCTGGAGGAGCACATTGTAAATTCTTAAAGAAAAGAAATACTATGCACAGAAGATGAAAGTCCCTTCCATAACAGTTTAGGAAAGAATGCATTTCAGGAGAGGAATTGATGAAGAAAGGTCAGGCAGGAATGAATCCATGATCCCAACACAGTAAACCAGCAGATCCCTAATAAAAAAAACATCACAGTATACGAGCAGGTCTCTAATAATGACAGTGGGAAAAAATTGGCAAAGTTTGGAAATAATCCAATCAACTGAAACAATAACCAACAATGGCATATGAAAGCAAATACTTCTGAATAATATCATTAATGACAAAGGCCTCAATAATTAAATGATGCAGACCAACAAACTGGATTTAGAAAAATGATACAAATATATATTGTCTCCGAAGGTAAAATTCATAGGCAAAGATATCGTTACTGAGAGACAAAGAATAGAAATCACTCTACAAAGTGACTGGAAGCATGCACATGCTGGCCTGGATGCTGATATTAATAGGGTTAACTTCAAACCAAAACTAGCCAGAGGAGATGAACAAGCACTCTACTTAATGTAGTCCCCATCAAAATTCCAATGTTTTTCATAAAATTACTATAAATAATATCACAGTTCATATGGAAATAGAAAATCTTGGATTAAAGAAAATAAATAATATAAACAGAAAAATTTTGAACATATCACAATGCCTCATCTCAAATTATACAGCAAAGTCATAATGACAAAAATGACCTAGTATTGGCATGAAAACAGACATTTAGAGTGATAGAGTAGAAGAGAGGATCCAGAAATAAACCTACACAGCTTCTAGTGCCTACTGTTCACAAAAGGTCTAAAATATACATGGGAAAAATGAATGACAGCCTCTTCCAAAAACAGGGCTAGGAAAACTGCACATCCACATGTGGAAGAATAAAATTAGACCAATCTTGTCACCCTGCTCCAAAATGTACCAACCATCCTTAATAAATATGAAGCATGAAAGCTGTTACTGGTAGGGGAAAACATTTCAAGATATAGGCATAGATGGGCAAGACATTTCTGAAATGAAAACCAATAGCACAGAAAATAACCCCAAGATTTGACAGGGAATGAACTTGAAATTAAAAAAAAAAAAAAAAAAAGCTTCTGCATAGTAAGTTATCAATGAAGTGAAGGGGACCAGCACAAGTGAAAGAGAAAAAGGGGGGGAAGACCAACAGAAATATTATATGTATGAAGATGCCTTAATTAGCCCTTTATCTTGTATACTAATTTAATGAGCCTGGGTTCTGAAATGGCAATAAATACTACTGTTGCTTTGGCCTCTCCTCACTAGGACAGCTGTGGACAGATTGCTCTGGCTCCATTTAACATTATTCAGGATTTTGTCTTTCTGCTAGGCAAAATGCCAGCTAATATTGGCTTGTATAGAGAGGGACATTTCCTAAGCCATATAATTAAAAAAGAACACAGATGGATAGGTTGTGATATAGAAGACACTGCAAAAATGTCATGAATTTAAATTATATAGGAAAACTTAGTTTACTGATAGAAAGCAGAAGAGTGATTTCCTATGGATAGGAGTGATGTTATTTATTGCAAATGTTTGTGATGGAGTTTTTATTTGATGAAAATGCTTTTTATCTTTACTGTTGGGTTCTTATTCAAATACAATTTCAGTATTTCTCAAACTGTACACTTAAAATGAGTGTACTTTATTGATAGATATTCAAATGATAAACCAATAACATAATATTATAGAAATATTAAAATGGTTCTTTGGGGGAAACTACCAAATAAATAAAGCACTATTATGTAACTGTTCATAGAATAAATAATGGAAACTTACATAAACACAAGCAAAATGAGAAATTACAGAAAGGAAACAACACTTTAAAAAGAGTAAATGAACAAAATCATAAAAGTATTTCACGTCAATCTATGGAGGCATATTTGAAATCCTAAGAGAAAATATAATTTATGGAAATTGGTGTTTGTTGTAATAGAATGCTTAAATAAACCATTTATCATATAAAAAGATAATTCCAAGTACTACTTATATAAAATTACTCATGCTTGATGGTTACATAGGGAATCCTACCAATCCTTCAAAGACCATTTATACTTTAATTGTTTCAGAGCATAGAAATAAAAGAACTAAAATAAATACTTTTGTGTAAATCATTTTACATTTAAACAAAATCTCATGCTTAAAACACAAAGATAATAATAGGAAAACACTTACCTTATCCATTTCATTCAAGAATACTAGAGTCTTGGCAAACTGAACCCTCCAACCACACATTGAGAAGATTATAAATTAAATTGATTCTGAGGATCAACAAATGGTTGCAGGTTAGGAAATCTATTAATATAATTTTATGTTAGTACTTATTTCAATAACTATACATTTTCCCATTGATATGTTCATCAAAATTAAACATAAAAAGTAACTATATGTCAATTTCTGAGATTTGTACATACAAAAAGGTTAATTCAAGTAGTTTGGCTATATTATTTTGGATTGCTACCTTTACAGGAACTCATGCCACCTCATACCAATGTTTTGGTGGCTAAGGGACTATGTGTGCCACGGTGGTCTGGTTATATTACTTAGGTGAAAAAGTGATATACTTCAGGTCTGGAGAGATGGCATAATGCTTAAACGCTTGCCTGTGAAGCCTGAGGACCCAGGTTAGAGGCTCAATTCTCCAGGTCCCACATAAGCCAGATGTACAAGGGGGCACATGCACCTGGAGTTCGTTTGCAGTGGCTGGAAGCCCTGGTGTGCCCATTCTCTCTCTCTCTCTCTACCTGCCTATTTCTGTATCTCTCTCTGTCTCTAATAAATAAATAAAGTAAAATAAAAATTTAAAAAATCTTTAAAAAAAGGTAATATATTTCATAGTAACTTTAGTTCATGTAAGCATAGTCTGAACTTTTGCACAATGAATGATTCATTGAGTGACACATGACTGTTCAAGAATAAAAAGAAAGATAAAGAATCTTCGACTTTACTAAGCTGCATTAGTAGTAGTAGCAGCATGGTATAGGTATTTTGAAACTATTTTCTATGTACTGTACTATAAAGCAATTAAGGAAAAATGTAATAGAAAAGGGTGAAATGAGACCATGATTATGGGTTTGAATTTTCATTAGTATAAATGATGAGATTAATTAGTGATGTAACTAAGCTAATGACCCAACATCCAGCTCAACACAATGTTTACTGTGGAAATTTTGGATTATTTGAGAATTAATAATTAATATTGATTTTTTGTTTAGAGCTATGACAAATTTTGTATGTGACCACTGCCCTAACTATAAAAGTTGGATTTGAAACATAATAATACTGGTTTGAGATAATCAACAACAAATGGGATTTGAAGAGTCATGGTCCCACAAAGAAATAAATGCATTGACATTAATCCACACTGTTTTCCCCTCTGAATTTTTGTGCCCTTACAAAACAGTAAATTACATTTTAATATGATGGAGCCAAAACAATGGAGTTCAAGACATTTGCCCACCAAACTGAAGCATTAAGATACTGGAGAAAAGCAAAATTATGAGAACTGAGCACAAAACTTTGTCTAATTTCATTTAGAGTGATTTTCTGCACCTTAAGCTATGAGTATACATGGAGAGCAAAAGACCAACAAATCAAGCAAAAAGCAGATGACAAGGGGCTATAAAGCTAAGCAGAGATTTCTGCAAATTTCACAAGGTTTGGAAGAAAATAAAATAAACTTCAGGCAAAGCCAAAGTAGAGATAAGTTGGGAAATACCTGACCTTGCTTAGGGACCTGTAGTGTCTTCAGGAGGAAGCACAGTGCAGACATAAAGCAGCTGAAATGTAACCTGAAATGTTTTAGCCTCTTTTGTCCATGAAAGATACATAATTCTCCTCTATCTACCATAAGAAAATTGAATTTTCTTTGGAGAAAGATAGTACAAATCAGGACTTTCTCATTCTCCCCTACCTAAGCCATGCATAATGTTCAGTCAAAACAACCAATGAGGTCAGGGAACAGGACCAAGCACTAGGAAAAACGCAAACTATAAGAACATATCCAGGAACAACCTAGATACCACAGCTTTCTGAGAAAATCTCAGATAATTATGATTAACAACATTCAAGTAACTTGCTGAAAATATGAACACTATCACCATCATCAGGTTACTCTTATAAATCATTTTTCAAAAGAAGCACTAGGTTTAAAAAATAAACTGTTTGAAATTTTAAAAGTGTAGCAGATGAGCATAATAATAAATTAAGTGAAAATAAGAAAGGATTACTAAGATAAAAAAATAGGTTTCTGGGAAATATTCAGATTGAAACACATGAGGAAAGTGAATGAAAAATACAGAAAAGAACATTATAGAAAATGCAACATGATGACCTTATACACACTAGAGACAGGAATAGGAGTAAGAATGGTTATAATAGTATAAGGCAGAACTACCTCATATGAAAGAAAAAAATAACCCTATGAATCCAGTAACATATTTGTGGTGTAAACAAGCAAACAACAACAACAAAAACAAACAAAAACCCAGAATGATCCACTCATACTTGTCATAACATCCATGCATTGTCCAGACATAAAAGAGGGCATAATTTATGATTTCATCTATCTCAAGTTAAATAAGAAAAATAAACTAATTTATGGTGGTGGAATTCAGGATATGAGCTATGGTTTAGTGTCAGGTTGAAATCTGACAGAATCATGGGAGGACTTCTGGAGTAGTGATAATGCTCTATCATGATTTTGGTGATGGTTATATCTCTTGTGTATAATAGATAAAAATTATTGAATGGCACAGTTAAGATTTGTGAACTTCTAAGTTCTTATCACATACTAATAGATTATTTTAAGCATTTATGAAAACCAGTTTTGTTTTGGAAATGAATAACTATGAATATTATATAGTTAATTTCCTCACTAAGGATTCTTAACATTCCTGTATTATTTCACATGTACTGAAGAACATTATTGTACAATGCTTTCTGTAAAGTTGTGAAAATTTTACTGTTTTTATTTTTACAAAAGATTTCCCATAGTTTGAAGCACTTGAGCAATAAAATATAAAAATAAATCCCAAAAAGGATTTAACTTAAGTATAAGAGCATTGTATTTAAATATAAAATATAATTAAAACACTAACCCATAAACAAATTATAAAATAATGGATTAAAATCTATTCATAATGATAGGCAACAATGAAAAGTAAATACTGATAGATTAAACAGAAAAGGATAAGAAATGGTTTAAAAATTCTCATTATTTACTTACAGGGGTGTGTGTGTGTGTGTGTGTGTGTGTATGTGTGTGTGTGTGTGTGTTTAGGAGGGTGTGCCACAGTCTCTTGCCAATGCAAACTAATGTCTGTTGGCTTTAAATGGATAGCCAGTGAATTAAACCCAGGCCAGCAGACATTGCAAGTGAATACCTTTAATGCTGAGCCATCTCTCTAGCTCCATAAAATGGTTCTTTACAAAATGATAGTTAGTAAACATAGATATATCTAATAGCCATTGTGCAATCACAGTGTAATGACTAAGTCAGAGAAACAGTCACATGGTGTCAAAATTATTTATCCAGAATCAAATCTTGGGGTAACATCAGGCACATCTAATAGTAATTCATCTAAAAGTATGGCTTGAATACTTATTTTCTGGCTTTCAGAAGCCAATAGATAAAAATACTACCAATTTTTGTATAATGACCTTACAATTTTTAAATTGAACTCAAACTAGCCCCATTCACTCATTAGTTCTAAAATGTTTTTTTTTTTTTGTCCCAAACAGATAATTAAACGCGATAGAAATAATCTGGAGAGATGGTTCCATAGATTAAGTAGCTGTTACCTGAGTATCAGTACTTGAGTCCAGCTCCCTAGCATTAAAGCCAGAAGTCTCTCTGCTATAGGCTTCAGATGCTGTTTGATGACATTTTTAGCTTCTGAGTTGATGAAAGCTAGAGGTTCATATATTCCAAAGGATTTACTAAACAGTCCCAGGACGTTATGTGAGGCACAGAGGTGGGGGTGGAATGGCCACTGAAGGGGCTAAGATAACTCAAGATTACATCCCAGTACCCCAGAATTGCTGAGGCTATCAGCCATGCATGCTTAACATGGCTGTGGCTTCTTTCCAGGAGCTTAAGTTCAAAATATATTTATCTCCCTTATCACTCATTTGAGAATATGACATGATCAAAAATGGATTTTAGGTGAGCTGGAGAGATGGCTTAGCAGTTAAGGCGCCTGCCTTCTAAACCTAAGAACGCTGGTTGCAATCTGCAGGTCCCATGTTTAGCCAGATGCAAAGTGACACAAGGGCTCAATGTTGCACTTGACCACAAGGGGGCTCACGCATCTGGATTTCGTTCACAGCAGCTGAGAGTCTGCTGGCTTCTATCTTCTATCTGTCTTCCTCCTCCTCTCTCTGTCTCTCTCTGTATCTCTCTCCAAAAAAAAAGGATTTTAAATAGAATAAATGCATATGCATAGATGTATACAATATCATATATGAAGAAGTATTCCTGGACCAATGGTTAAGAATTTGATTCCTATCCCCAAATGCAACTTAACCACCTCTCTCCTGCCTCTGTGTTCTCCCTATTCATCTAATTGATTTACCCACCATCATTTGGCTTCCTCAAATTTTAACTTGAACTTTGCCTATTATGTGACTTATATCAAAAGACCTGCAATTTTATTTTCACATTTCACAATACAAATGATAATTGGACCTTTTTGTCCTGTTTCTCCCTCCAAAACTATTCTCTTCTGCTATGAAGGGGAGCAGGCCTTGCTGACCATGCTGCTGGAAAACAGTTGAACACCACCATCCACAGGGAAAACAAAACAAAACAAAACAAAACAAAAACAAATAATACAGAGCCAAGACATAAGCCTCTTTCTATCCTGATCTCTGATCGAGTCATTCCAGGCCGAGTGGGCACCGTCATGTGCGAGCAGGAGGCCTCATCATTGGAGGCCCAGGCATCATTGGCATGTGGCCTCCCATTGGGTGGCCTCATTCCAGGAGCAGGTCCCATGGGCATCATTACAGGAGGAGGAGGACCCATCCCTGGCATCACAGGAGGGCCTCCCATGTGGAGTGCTGGCATCATTCCAGGTCAAGGAGGACCCCGAGACTGGGAGGAGGTGGGATGGATCATGGCCCCTGCAGGAGGGGGGAGCTGGAGGGATCTTTCCTCGCTGAAATGCAGCCGTCGTCTTGTCAGTCAGGCTCTGCGCCTGCTCTTCCATCCATTTATGGTGGTAGTCTTTCACTTTCTCTTTGTGTTTCCTGCCACTGTGTCTTTCTCACAGATGGAGAGTCATGGGTGAGATACGTATGGCAGTAGTCACAATGAAACTTGGGCATGTTGCGCTGCTGAATTTTTTAGTATGATCAACCCAAGATGCTGTGAATTACTTTGAGGCAGAGGTTGGATACCTTTAGTTTGGAGACATAGTTACCTAGATTTGGTTACCTAGACTTTGGGGAACTTTAGAGATACAGAAAAGTGAGGTCCAGAAGAGGTTAGATGACTGACTCAAGCAGATGAATGACAACACAACACCACAGCCACAGTGTTTGTCTTGCTTAGTTCATTTGTTTCTGCTTATTTCTCCCGTATCTGAAAGAAAACTTTTTAACACACACACACACACACACACACACACACACACAAAAAAAAAAAAAAAAAAAAAAACAGGAAATGTTTGCATGGCAAGAATGGAGCTGTGACATATGACCAGGCAGTGCACAAAGTTCTATGCTCCCCCTTGTGGCTGTTCTTGGAGGTGGAAATAGAAATGGCTCAGGTCTCAAGAAGTGACTCATTAAAAAAGAACCATATCGGGCTCAAGAGATCGCTTAGCGTTTAAGGTACTTGCCTGTGAAACCCAAGGACTTAGGTTCAACTCCCCAGAATCCACCTAAGCCAGATGCACATGCTGGCGCATGCGTCTCTGCAGTGCCTGGAGGCCCTGGACTACCCATTCTCAATCTCTCCCTCTCTCTCCCTCTCTTTCTCTCTAATAAACAAACAAACAAGCAAACAATCAAATAATCAGTGTAGTGACGACAAGGAGGAGGAAAAATGATGGCACCAACACATGATGTGTCCATATAAGGTTTTTACTTAATAAAATAAAAAAAGAACAATGTATTTAGCTGGCTGTGAACAGATATTCACCACCTGTGTTCCCCTAGAACAAGTTAATGAGAAAACTTCTTACTGCATCAGCAAAGAAAAAAGAAAAACCAAATCTTCAACAGTTTTCAGCGTATTTCACAGGCATAGGAATTGGTTCTTTAGGCAAATATTCCCACCATCATGATCTAACATAACTATGACGACACTCCTACTGAAAGAGGTTTCCTGATTTTAATTTTACAGTTGATATAACTGGATCCCAGAAAATTAAAACAATTATGAAAGTATAAACAATGTGGAATAGTGGTCCTTTATCACCTCTGTGTCATGGAGTTTCCAGCTACACAGTAAAAGTAGAGAACACTACAAAATAATTTAATGATTTAATTATTCTTATTGTCTGATTGTCTAATTATTCTTATTGTCTAATTCCAAGTGGGGGATGTGGGTTGGTTTTTGGTGAGCAGGTCAGGTACATAAACTAAATTTTGTTTTCCTATACCAAGACTCCAAATAGTCAAAATCATAGCTGAAGACATGGACTGCCGTGAGGAACACAAAGGACATGTGGCTGTTAAACTAGGCGTGGTGCTGGTGCCTTTTACCCCAGCATTCAGCATTCAGCATTCAGGAGGCAGAGGTAGCAGGATCCGTGTGAGTTCAAGACCAGCCTGAGACTACCCAGGAAATGTGGCGAAACGGTAAGGGTTTATTCTGATCCACAAGTCCAAATTTCCCAAAGGAGCCTGAATGGTTCTTATCCTTTATCTAAAGAACGCCATCATGACAGGAGAGAGGTCTTCAGTCTGTCTCACACAATGTCTCCGCAGAGTAGTCTGAAGCATCATTCTTGTCCAAGAATCAAGATATTCTTTTAACTAAGCTAACAGCCTGGGACATGCAACAATTTATTAGGGTCTTTTAAGGAGACATAGTTTCTTTGTAGAAAGGAGCAATATTAGGTTTGGTAATGCTTTCATAACCTACTCTTGTTTCCTCCTGACTCCCTCTAATAGATCTAATAAACACCCATATCTCACACTAGCATGATTAACACATGTCCATATTCTGCAAAGCAGTGATCAACATCATAGCTAATACTATTGATTGCTGGCCATATGTTAAGAGCTTTGCATTCAGGATTATTAATTAAGAGAGGCACAGGGGGCTGGAGAGATGGCTTAGCAGTTAAGGCACTTGCCTGTGAAGCCTAAGGACCCAGGTTTGGTTCCCCAATACCCATGTAAAGCTGACAGTAAAGGTGGTGCATGCATCTGGAATTCGTTTGCAGGGGCTAGAGGCCCTGGTGTGCCCATTCATTCTCTCTCTGTTTCTCTCCCTTCCTCCCTCCCTCTTTCTCTCTCCTAAATAAATAAATATTTTAAAAAGAGAGATTCAGAAGGTTCAGTGGATTTTCCCAAAGTTGTACTAAGTAGTTGGTAGAATTGGGAAAGCAAACAAGCTCATAACAGTGCCCAAAGGATTACAAGTAAAGAGAGCTATCCCAACACCCCCTGAGGAATGGAGTACCCCTTAGATGACAAAACTCATGGTACAAATGGAAGCATCTCCTTGTGGCACCATGCAGGTAGTCAGCAAGGCTCGACCTCTTAAAGACTCCACCAGCTGGGACCAAGTAGGCTTCATCAAAAACACTTGAAGATATGTGGGGGTGCATTTTCCATTCAAATAACCATATATGAAGAATATAAATGAAAAAAATGGGTGTGTCTGTGTGTGTGTTTCTGTTCTACAGTGTGGCATACAGATCCTAACCCTTTCATGTGTCCTTCTAGAGCTTCCATAATCTTCAACTACCTGACACTGGAGAGAAAGAGTGAGAGAGAAGATTCTCTCTAGGGTGGCACTTATCTTCTTTCTCCCACTTAATAAAAAGGCAACATAAACAATTGCTGTTCAATCATTTTCATGCATCCCTCTTTTCTAGTATTGCTACTGAAAGTCTGGTATTATTCATGTGGCAATATGTGAAGCAATATGAAAGTCATGTGAACTTTTCCTACAAGATTGATTTTATTCTCTGCATACCTGTTTTCAATCAAGGTTTATTTTTATTTATTCATTTGAGAGAGAAAAAGGCAGAGAGAGAGAGAATGGGCTCATCAGGGCCTCCAGCCACTGCAAATGAACTCCAGATACATGTGCCACCTTGTGCATCTGGCTTACATGGGTATTGGGGCCTCCAACAAGGGTCCTTAGGCTTCACAGGCAAGCACCTAACCACTAAGCCATCTCTCCAACCCTTCAGTCAAATTTCTATTGCATGCATTTGAGAAACCAGTAGTCTATTCCAACCCAAGGCTGTGCAAGATAAGGTAAATTCATAAGGCTTTCGTTGTCAACCCATAAACTTCAGAGAAATGTGGAAAATAGAAATTATTCTTGACGTCTTTTCTTCAGGTCTGTCTAAGCCCCATCACCTACTCACAAGTTTCTTTTTGACTGATTTAAATTTTTCAACATAACTGCCCTGGCTCTTTTCTTGCACTTCATGGTAGCAGTTTGCAGCAGTTATATATCTCCCAATCTTCAGGTTCTGAATCAGGTAGAGCAAAATCCCAGCACTGCTTTTCATGCTGCTTGCCATTCTCAGTTGGTTCTCATGCCTTTGTTTCAGCCTCCCACTGCTGGCAAACAAGAGAAACACAGAGTACCCATGAAGCCACATCTGACGATGTTATTAGTAGAAAGTAAAAACAATATTTGTTTGTGCTTTGCTGAGCACATACTTAATCCAAACAACAGAAATTAATGAAGTAAGACAGTAAAGCATGCACTCCTCAGCCCTGCTTTGCACAGATAAGCAAAGACAATTACTATTAAGGCTGTTATTTCCTGAATCCAATTTTTCTATTTCTGTTTCTAATTGATATTCGCTAAGGCATCTAAGATTAGATAACAATTTTCTGGTTCCCTTCTGGATTGCTTTAGGTATTTACTACTGTTTATTATGTACAGATATTCTGAAATAAATGAACTCCAGAATATAAATAGACCCTGAAAATGTCAGAACTAGAAGATTTTTCAGAGCAGGGAGCGAGCATCTTATTTTGCAGTGAGGAAACTATGGCCATTAGTGCTTTGGAATATGTGTGTTTTGGGAGTTCAGAAGTCTTTTGTGTCATGTGATCTCAGTCTATTGCACTTAGTCCTTTGAAATTATGTTGGTATATTGTGCATATGATATTCCCTGTGAAATTAAAAAAAAATAACATTCTCTAATAGCATAGTTGAACAATAGTATTTTTACCAGATTAGGCCAATTCTTTCAATGCTCACTAGAATACTGAGGAAGGACAGGAAGTAGAATGAAGTATCTTGATTCAATAGGAAAAGAATAATCCTTCTCTCAATGATACAAAGGAACTTATAGATATGTCTCATCTAGCTGATAGTAGTTTGTGGGCCATGTAATTTCTATCACTAGATATGTCCAAGCAAAGACACAGGTGACTTTGGTGGGGGGCATTATTAACTCGACTGTATCCAAGTTCATCCTCCCACAGAATCCAGAAGAACATAGGTCTGCTCCCATGCGTGGAAGCTGGCTGCCTTAAAAAGATGATGGTACAGAATGGATGGGCAAAACAATACAGTAAGACACACGTGATACGTACGCTGCATTTCTTCCACCTTCCTCACTGTTGGTTACTTCCAGTCTGACTCCTGACTCTCTTCTCTGACAATATGGTGGCATCTCTTGTTGCAGGTCTTGTATCCTGATGGATTCTGAAGGTGACCTCAACAGCCTCTTTCCAAATGTCTAAGCAATATGGGGGACTTTTCCTGGGCCTGTTCGAGTTGAGGAATGTAGAGCTCTTCGCGGCTAGGGGAGCATCAGTTTACACATTGGAAGAAATCTCCTCATCTCTGACATACCTCTTCATAGCTAGATTCAAAATCTGAAGATGCTCCAGATGAGGAAGAGACTTGAGATGTGATTAGACCAGGTGTTATCATTTGGATATGAAGTGTCCATCAAAAGGCTGGAGGCCAGTCACTGAAAATTGATTGAATCATGAAGGCACTGATGTAACCAATCCATTGATGGATTCATAATCCAATGCAATACTAGATGATGGAGATGGGACAATGTGATGGTGCCTTATCACTGTCAACTTGACTGGATTCATAATCTCCCAGAAAACAACCCACCTGGTGTGTCAGTGAGGGAGCTCCCAGAGAGGTGTAAGTGAGGAGAGAGGATCTTCCTGAAAATGAGTGCTACCATTCCATAGGATTGGGTCTTAGACTGAATAGAAAGGAGAGAAATTAGGGAAATAGCAGCATTCATCTTTGTGCTTCATGAGTGCTGCCACCTGACCGCCTGTCTCATGCTCTTGCCACTGTGCCTTCCTTGCCATGAAGGACAAAACCCCAAAATTGCAAGCCAAGTTTGTCATGTATTTTGCTCCAGTAATAAGAAATATAATTAATACAGAAAGTTAGGCTGGATTGGGGGTGTAAATTACCAGATGTAAGTGAATGCCTTTGTAGACTATCTTGTCTCCAGTCTCTATTATATAATAACAGATGCTTTAGCATTAATACAATATAATATTAATGTAGTATATAATAATATTATATACAAAGACGTGCGAAAGTAATTGAATAGCCAAGGCCAAGGTTGTAATATAGTTATTAAGACTATCCTTATTATATTCTTTTACCTTTACTTATCATTTTTAATTTTCTAGCAATTGGCCATCTCAGTCACATCTTTGTCATGCCTGTTCAAATTGGTTTTTAGGAGTGCATGTGAATTGGGTACAGGCTGGACATGAATTAAGTTACAAATTCCTGTGCTACTTTAAATATGCCATGCCCCTGATGTAAGTCTCAGTTTTGAAACTTGATGATGATGATGATGATGATGATAATGTCTCCTTGGGGCTAGAGAGGTGGCTTACTATGAGAGATGCACAAAGTGGCACATGTATCTTGCGTTCATTAGCAGTGGCAAGATGACCTGACAGGCCCATGGTCATTCTCTCTCTCTCCTTGCAAATAATAAAAATATGTTTTTAAAAATATAAAAATAATGCCTCATTGAGAGAAATGTTGTTTTTCAAAGTTTCAATGAGACTGAAATTATGGAAAATCAAAGTAGGGACCTTATCTTGAACCACAGGAGGATTTTTGCATCTGTAAATATACTTCACACATATCTAGATTCCAACAAGAAGTTATCATATGAAAAAAACATTATTGCCAAATGCCTTGTAACCTCTTAATACTGTCTTACATTAAGTGTGGTTGTATCTGACTTACCCAGTTAAAACACGTGAAGAGCGAAAGGAAGCACAGGGTCACTGAATACTTCTAACAGTAGATATCAATCTGCAATAGCTTGTCAGAACAAGGTGTTTCCTTATGTGGCTTTGAGAACTTTTAAAAATAAATGCCAGACAGAAATAGTTCAGTGAAAGGGGTGGTCAAAGGGGTTAATCGTTGAGACCAGGCTTTTTTGGAGCCACTTCTAGACAGAAAGAGTAAGGTCTGACATTTGGGAATATTAGGTGAGGAGGCAAGAAAAGGAAGGTGCTGAAGGATGGCAGCTTGATTATAAGAGGTTACTAAGAGCAAGGTTAAAATGTTTGGGTTGTGAGCCGGGCTGGGTGGTGCACATCTTTAATTCCATGAGTTCAAGGCCACCTTGAGATTACATAGTGAATTCCAGGTCATCCTGGGCTAGAGTGAGACCCTACCTTGAAAACAAACAAACAAACAAAAAATGTTTGTGTTGTGAATACAAGGTCTTAAATTCTGCCTTTTGTCTCAGATCTTCATTTAAAAATAGGATAATGAGAGCTGGAGGGATGGCTTAGCCATTAAGGTGCATGCATGTGAAGCCCAAGGACTCAGGTTCAATTCTCCAGAGGCCCTGGTGTGCCCATTCTCAATCTATCCCTCCCTCTGTCATAAATAAATAAATAAATAAATAAATAAATAAATAAATAAATATCTTAAAAAATAAAAATAGGATAATTATACTTTCTAAGATTAATTTAAGAATTACATGAAACAAAGTATAGAAGTGTTAAGAGAAACACAACCAAAATACTGTCATCCTTTGAAGATAAAATTGATTTTTCTTAGTGACACTATTTATCTCTGAATTCTTGAGTCTATCATGACCAAACATAGTTAGGTTTCCTTTCTCATCATGTTACTGATATCCTCTGACTCTTATGAGGAAAAAAAGAGTAAATTATTTATATTTGCTTTGAACAAAGTATGTTGTCCATTGTCACACTGACACAACAATATGAACTATTTACAATTAGGTTTTTTTAATAGCATTTTTGACCCTGAGGTTTTAACTTAGACATAATTAGATTAATTTTTGTCAGTTTCTTGGTACAAAAATATAGACATGTTTATATATGGCCAAATTCTAAATATTACCCTAAAATTTTATCTATGTGGTTTAAAATTTTTGGTCTTATAATTAATTTAATGATATTATATTTTAATTACCATAGTTAATTTCTATGTATGGTACAAGATATGAATGAGATATATTAATCACATAAATTACCAGTTCTATCAATTTTGGAAATGATTTTTCTTCCCTCCATTGAATTATTTTGTCACTTTGTAAATAAAGTAACCATATAAATGTTCTTCTGTTTATAGGCATTTTATTCTGTACTATACCACTGATGTTAGGGGACAATATTATGCTAAATTTTTTATGATAATTCTTGAAGTTATCTCATGAGTTCTCTGAGTTTATTCTTATTTTCTAACAATACTTTAACTATTCTTTGTTCTTTGCTTTCCTTAGTATTTTATAATTAAAGACTTTAATTCTACCAAAGGGAAAAGAAAACCTTCTGGAACAAGTATGTTTTAGGATTGCATTGAGGACATGAATTAGTTTGGGAGAAATTCACATTAAAATGAATCAATTGTCATTAAAATTACAAAATTAAGTCTTTGAGTCCAGAAAAATTGAACAAGTCTCTGGCTTTTATGGTTACTTTAATTTCCTTTAGGAATATTTTGTTATTTCCTCTACAAAGGTCTTGAATATTTTTGTCCAATTTGATATCTGAGTATGTAATATTTTCTCAATCATGTTGAAAATATAAATCGAGGAAATTTACTTTTTCACTTGCTGGCAAGTAGGGAAATGAAGTGAGGTTTTTTATGTTGGTCTTTATTCCGAGAACTTACTAAATTCACTTATTTGTTCTACCAGTGTTTTGATTTGTGTGTAGTATATTTAGGAATTTCTATATAAATACCCATGTCATTTTGAATACAACAAAATTTTCTTCAGTGTTCCAGTCTTTATTTCTTCTTTGTACTCACTAGAGGTGAGTGCACACCATACTTCACTCAAAGATTAGCAGTGTTCAGTATTGCACCACTGTGCTGTGATGGTCCATGTAGATTTTTCCTTTTTGCCTTTATCATTTTGAGGAATTTCCTTGTACTTACAATGTCTGAGTAGTGCGTGTGTGCATGTGTATCATGCTAGATCAAGGCCTCATATATGCTATTACTTTTTTTTTAACTGAGGTAATGAACAAGCCTGTTATCTGAGTAGTTTTTAAAGAATGAATTATATTGAACTTATAAATACTATTTTACAATGAACACACTGCTCTACTTTATTCTG
The DNA here is from genome assembly GCA_036365145.1 of Orientallactaga sibirica. Taxonomy (NCBI): domain Eukaryota; kingdom Metazoa; phylum Chordata; class Mammalia; order Rodentia; family Dipodidae; genus Orientallactaga; species Orientallactaga sibirica. Next base: position 14,778,372 of record JAEOAD010000055.1, on the reverse strand, counting down.
TTAATGTGCTCAGTTACGTTGGTTGATTTCTAAGGGTCACATTAAACCTGCATTTCAAGGATGGAATCTCACTTGGTTTAGTGTATCATTCCTTTGGGAATATTGCTGTAATAAACTTGCCATTTTATTATGGACTTTGTCATTTACATTCACGAAGAACTTTTGAAATATGTATACACAGCTGTTGCATTATAAGTAAGATTTTATTAGTGTCTTTATAATTGACAAACCAATATCTTTCTGGTTTCATAAGATGACTATAAAACTTGTCCAATTTTAATCATTTGTCTGACATTGATTTTCTTCTTTAAATGTTCTGCATATTCATGATACAAAATTTTTCCTTGGGGAATTTTTTCTTATTTATGACATCTAATTTTTAATAGCAACAGAGTTATTCAGAATCTATCATCTTTTATTGTCAACTTTAGTATGCATGATTTTCAAAGACTATTAATTTAGTATACGAGGATGATTATTCTCATAGTTTGTTATTCCTTGAGCATCATTATACTCTCTGGAGAGATACCCTATTTAATCCTGCTATTGTTAATTTGTGTTCTCATTTATTCCTTGATCAGTCTTGAAATGGATGAATCTATTTCATTAATTGGCTTTCAGCTAAATTTATTATTTTAGTTGTTATCCAAGGAATTATAATATTCACTCTTAGTTTCTTCTATAATATTTATAATTAACAAAAAATCATGGATTGTTCAATAATTTTATTTACTCCATAATTTTTAATATCTTGTCACTTTTTTTTCTGCACGTTAACCCTACAATAAAATCTTATTAAGGAGTAAGTTGCCTATTAAAAAGCAAAAAATATAAAGTGTAATATTTATATTTAAGCACATAGTTATCATTGGTCACACATATTTCCTTTTGTAGTTCAATGAAGTATCATTTTCTTCCTTGTTTCTTCTAGATAATCTGATGGAAAATAATTTTCTCAGGCTTTATGTCATGAGAATTCTTCTGATTCACCCACATCTTTAAAAATTTATATTTGCCTGTAGAATTTTGAGTTATGGTAGGTTGAATACCATTCACCCTCCACCAACATTCATGCTAACCTAGTACATCACAAGATGATATTAGAAATATTTTCTTCACAAATGGGAAAGTAAATAGGGATCTTGAGATTAAACCATCCTGGCTTTTAGTCCTGTACCTGGTATCTTTGTCTCAGTAGGAGAAGGCATAAAAACACACAGAGGAGGGCATGCTGTGAAGATGGAGACACAAAGGGGAGGGGGATTTATCCAGAAGTCAAGGCTCAAAATTGTTAGCATTCACTAGAAGCTAGAGTGGAGGCATAGACATACCTTCCTCCTGGTAGCTGCCACAAGAAACCATCCTTGTCAACTATGTTTGGACTCTGGCTTTCAGAACTTTAGGGCAATTACTTTGTTTTATTTTAAGACACCGTTGCAGTCAGGTTTGCATTGCTGGCAGAAATCACCCAACCAAGAGAATCTTTTGGGGAAAAGGTGTATTTTGGCTTACAGACTGGAGGGGAAGCTCCATGATGGCAGGGAGTAGACATCACTTCCTGGCCAATATCAGGTGAAAACAGGAACAGGACAGTGTGCCAAACACTGGCAAGGGGAAACTGGCTATAATACCCATAAGCCTGTCCCCAACAATACACCTCCTCCAAGAAGCGTTAATTCCTGAATCTCCATAAGCTGGGAGCCTAGCATTCAGAAAATCTAAATTGATGAGGGACACCTGAATCAAACCACCAGACACCAAGTTTGTGGCAATTTGTAAGGGCAACCCTAGGAAACTAATATAGTTGAATAGTGTATTTTTTTTCCTCTTGGAGCATCTTTAAGATTTTAATTCTTTTTCTTCTGATCGCCATTGTTTCTGATGAGAAAGAAGCTGTAACTTATGTAATAGTTTCTCTCATGTACTGTGTCTTTTATTATTTTATTTTTATTTTTTCAAATTTAAAATCAAGTTTAATCTGTCATAAGGACAAACAATTGTGTTCCTAGATTGGAGCTTACTAGATAGTAATGTTTGCATTTGGGATTTCATTAAAGTCCCATACCTTCTCCTGTGTGTGCTTGCCCTTCAATACTGACCCATTCTCACGAAGTAGAAGCTTGCTTCATCAGCTACTAAGTATTGTACATTTACAATATTACTCAGTAAGAATATGGGTGTCCGAGTGCCTCTGACAACTGCAGTTAACTCCAGAGGCACCACTCTGTGCATCTGACTTTACATGGGTACTGGAGAATTGAACCCAGGTTGTCAAGCTATGCAAGCACCTTGAAGCCACTGAGACACCTCCCCAGCCCAAGTATTGTTTGTGTCATTGCTATGCCTAGCACAGCAGCCAGGTGTGGTGGCTCATGCCTTTAATCCCAGCACTTGGGAGGCAAAGAGGTAGGCGGATTGCTATGAGTTCGAGACCACACTGAGACTACAAAGTGAATTCCAGGTCAACTAGAATTAGAGACCCTACCTCAATAAACTGCCCCCCCCAAAAAAAATTCGCTGGGTGTGAACCAAAAAAAAAGAAAAATTCATGTACATAACCACCCTGTAACTGTGAGACAGTAGTCCAAAGCCTTAGGCTGTGTAGTGACCAAGAGGAAGTTTGCATGCATTGTGTTTTCCTTCTTCAATGTTTGGAACTCAAAACGCTGTAGGTATGTGTATATTTATATATTTTTCTTTTTGGTTTTTCTAGGTAGAGTCTCACTCTAGCCCAGACTGACCCGGAATTCACTCGGTAGTCTCAGGGTGGCCTCCAACTCCTGGCGATCCTCCTACCTCTGCCTCTAAATGCTAGGATTAAAGGTGAGTGCCACCACGCTCAGCTAAAACCCTGTATTTTGAAGTCTAATTTGATGTTTGACAATCTACAGTTAATCAAACCCCAGCTTAAGTAGCTTAGGTAGTTTGCTCCAATGGATTTTGCAGATGTACTGGTGATGGAAACCCATCAGGGCATCGTCACTCCACCACAGCTACACTATCAGCCTTTCCCTGCCTACCAAGAGTGGCTAATTACAAGCCTGAATCACTGCCCATATACTCACGTGGTGTTACCAAGTTAGTTTGGGCTGAAGACATGGCTCAGCGGTTAAGGTGCTTGCTGGCAAAGCCCAAAGGACATAGGTTCGATTCCCCAGTACCCACGAAAAGCCTGATGCATAAGGTGGCGCATGCATCTGGAGTGAGTTAAGGCCCAGGAGTGTCCATTCTCCACGTGCCTCCCTCTTTCTCTTTCAAGTAGTGTGTGCAGCTCCAAGTCCAGGCCAGCTCCTGTCAATTCCCAATCAGATCGCACATTATAGTTGGGTTGAAAAAAAAAAAAATCACCCAGGGTGGCGGACATCTTGTGAAAGGGAAAAACATCCAGCATGCGTGGGGCTCTCAGAGCACACTCTGGGGCAGTTAGTTCAGCCTTGAGTGAAAACAGCCTGCCTGCCTCCCTCCAGGCCCCAGCAAGGCGATGTGGCTCGCGGTTAAAGGGGCCCCGCGGCTGCGGGTGAAGTGGCCCCAGTTATGCCTGAGAGCGTCCTGTGGCGCCGCAGCTTGACCCCCGCGGCCGCGTGCAGGCGCGGCAGGGGCTCAAAGGCAGCGCGACTTTTATTATGTTATTAAAAATATATTTATTTTTATTTATTTACAAGCAGAAGGGGGGTGGACATGCTAGGGCCTCCAGCTGATGCAAATGAATTCCAGGTGAGAGCACCACTTTGTACATCTGGCTTTATGTGAGTCCTAGAGAGTCACTAGGTTTTTCAGGCAAGCAGCTTTTTTTTTAAAAATTTATATTATTCTGATTTTACATCATAGTAATGGCTCCATTGTCCTCCTCCCTGTCCTCCCTCTTCCAAAGCTACCCTCATCAATGGGGAATGTGGGTCATGCATTGTGAGGTTAGTCAAGAGTTCTGGGGGGTAGGCCAAGTCTCTGTGCATAATGCCCCAACTTGTGGCTCTAACATTCTTTCTGCCCCCTTTTCCACGAATTTCCCTGAGCCACATGGGGGTCATTTTAGTTCTGCTTCAGTGATGAGGTTTTGGGAGCCTCTGTGTCTCTGGACATCTGGCTTAGTTGGAGTTGGATGTTCTCTGTGTTTATCTCCTTCAATCTTTTTCTGCTGTCGTGATCACCAAGAATGCTGCACTCTTGCCCTTCCCCTGCATTACTCTATGGTTTCAGCTGGGACCCTGGTGAGGTGTCATTAGCTGATCCTCCCTTCAGGTTCTTTGTCCATCTGAAAAAAGATAAGCAAATTCTCCAACAGAGAGAGAAGTTAGTACTAGATAGAAGGGATGACCATAGATGTTTTGGAGGGAATTTTATATGTGTTGGCTCTCTTCTAGCCCACATTTGGTTGTATCTTGATCTTGGAGACTGAGCTCATTTTTTTGTACATGGTTTTGACTTATTTCCCAGTTCCAGCAATGAATTCCATTCCACTGAGTGGATCTCTTAGCCAATTCAAGAGCAGTTGGTTGCCCACCATGGATGTGTGCCACTACTGCACTTGTTTGAGCATTATGTCAGGTTGTTTCCTGCTGGGTATCTTAAACTGCAAGTTGTTTGCATCTTAACTGCTGAGCCATCTCTTAAGCCCTCATTTATTCCTTTTCTGCTTTTAAGATTTTTCATTTTAGGATTAGTGTCCAGAAGCTTTACTTCATGTCTTTTTCTTTGCAATTGTATTGTGACATATTTTCTCAGCTTCTGAGACCCAATAGGTTTACTCTTTACTATAATGGGGAAATATTCTGATATTTATTTAAAGTTTTTTAAACTATTCTTTTTGTTGTTCTGAGATTTCTGTTTGTTGCAATATATAATGACTACATTATATAAGCAATTTTTCATTTTAAAAAATGTGTGTGTGTGTGTGCGTGTGTGTGTATGGACACACAGGTACCACATATACACCATTTTGTACACGCAGCTTTATGTGGGTGTTGGACCATGGAGGCTAGGACAGCTGGCTTTTCAGTCATCCACTAAGACAACATCCCATCCCTTGTTTTATAATTTTAAATTTTTCTGTCTTCTTAAATGTGGGATATTTTTAATCATATATTTTTATGACCTTTTACTTTTAAATATGCAATGTACTCTTAAGCCCCATCTGTGAACTTTTTTCTTTTCAATGTTACTGTTTTTCAGTTTTAAAGTTTCCATTTGTTTTCCCTTTTAATGTTTCCATTTTCTGCTCAGATCACCATATGTGCTTTCATTATAACTTCTCTATATCTTGGAATATAATTACAAATTCTTGTTTTAAATTATTTTGCTAATTGTAATAACTACATCATCTTCACATTTTTATATACTTCTGGATCACAGCTGCATTGACTACAATTTTTAAATTTTTGTCCTTAAACACTTGATAGATTTCAGTAATACTGAATTATATTGTCTTCAAAATATTGACTTTTCCTTTTATAAGACTTTTTCTTGTGTGAATTGTACTTATTACTTTGAGCATGTGTTTTAGACTCAAGGCACAGTCCTTAAAACAGAATGTGTCTCACTTTTAATGTGGAACCTGTCTGAGCTCTCAAATTAATGATCAAGATGCTAAGTAATCACTGTAGCCTGGACTGTGACTCCAGTTATTCTCCTAGTGACCTCTGGCATCTCCATTTAGTTGTCACCCTGTACTAGTTCCTGTCTCCTGGGACTTACAGATTCTCACTCCTTCCATGTGTGGACAGCACTTGACAAGGACTAAGAAAATGAACAGATTTCTGAGTCCCCTCCAAATCCCAACGATGATTTCTTCTTTAATCAGATTATTCAACAAGCCTGCCACATTCTGACTTATCTCCACCTTGAGGACCATGAACAGATGTGTTCCTCTTAAAGCACGGGACATGAAGTTCTCTTAGTTCAAAGATCATAGGAATAGCTTGTGTATGGTGTGTTTTGTCTACTTTCTTAGTTGTTTTTATCACATAGGTAAATCAATAGCAAAAAGCAATAGAACCACATGTTCTTTTTTATAATAATTATTGTAATTTAGTATTCATTAAGAGATGAAAATGATTCTCATTTATTTGGAGGGAACAGTGATTGTGTTTGCTTCCTTATTTATGTTTATACGGTTTCTTTCTCTTGTTTTATTTTTTATTATTTTCTTATTTTTCTTTGATCTCTGACTCTTTAAGAGGCCACCTCACATATATAGATAAGAGTCATGCAAGAAATAGCCAAATGTGATGGTGCACTCCTTTAATCCCAACACTTGGGGCTGAGCACTGTGAGTTCAAGGCCAGCCTGAGACTACATAGGTTACCCTGAGCTAGAACAAGACCCTACCCCCAAAAAACCAAACAAACAAAAAAAAATTATGTTTGTAAACTTCTTTGCTAAATTGCACCCTGTTCAGTTATATGGCTCACAAGAAAGTGCTTGTTTGGGGATGTCCACAGGTCAGGAGGCTCAGGCAGGCTTTTGTATAGTGGATAGTGATCTGAGGGAGGATTACCTCAAATCTGTTACTGTGGAAAGCATCATGAGCTGCCACTATCACAAGGAAGCAACTTGTCGTGGGTCTTTGCTTCTGCATCTTAGCCTCTAGCACACTTTATGCAGGGAAAGGCTTGGTACTTGGCTTGGATGTTGTGTTCTGGGAAGTGATTGAGGACATAGGATTATGTGTTATTGTGTGTGTGTGTGTGTGCGTGTGCATGTGAAAACATGCACCATTTGAATGAATTTTCATTTATTTTCTCCATTTTAGTATTCTACTTTATTTCTGTGGACAATTAATACTGGCAGATCTTATGTTCAAATTCTTCTGAGAACTTACTACTTTTTGACAAGTATAGAGAACATGGATTTACCTTGTATTGTGGGCTAAAAAAGGAAGCTTAGGGTTCAGGTACCTTATAAATATTCTCAAGTGATTTCCTTTTGTTCAGCTCTAGCCTGTCTCCAGCAACTGGAAGAAACTTGCTCTTATATTTCCAATCTGCTCTACGTCTATGGAATGTAAGTAATTTTTCTCAGTGGACTTACTCTAGAGGAATATTTCAGTCCTCGGTAGGCTTATGTGTCCACCTATTCTTCTGTTTATAAGCACTGGACCAAACTGGGTGTTCAGTTCTGGTTCACTGCTGATTCCTCTTCCATTGTTTTATTTCACATGCTTTAGTGGGTGATGAAGTGGTCATAGCAAGGAGCATGTGCATGTGCTGACACAACACAGTGAAATACTGTATGGGGTATAGTGAAAGTAAGGCTGAGTCAGAGATGGAAGGTTCACTGAGAGTGACACGGTCAGGATTTTTCTTTAAGCTCACTGTTCCAACAGCATGATGTCTTTGTCATTAGTCCCCCACACATTACAGCCTGAGAAGTTTGCATCTTCAGCTAACATGCTTGTCCTTCTGTGACCACAGAACTGAATTAATAAGGAAACTTTAGCTTCCACCATTCTTACTTAAACAGATTTGGGGCTGGAGAGAGGGCTAAGTGGTTAACACATTTGCCTAAAAAAATGCAAAGGCCCTTTCTTTGATTCCCCAGAACCCATGTAAGCCAGATGTACAAGGTGGTAAATGCAACTGAAGTTCATTTATAGTGGCTGAAGGCCCTGGCACACCAATTCTCTCTCTCTACCTCTTCCCGTCAAATAAATAAAAATAAAATATTTAAAAAACAAGCATATTTTGTCTGTGTTACCCCAGCATTGAGGCAACAATCAAAGGAGCAGGTGTTGCAGTTCCCCCCTAAGGCCAGCTCAGGAGGGATGGTAGGGTCTCTGCCGAGTCGGGTGAGCAGCGCAGAGTCACGACACAGACTCCGGGAGTTGGGTGAAAGCGGGAAGCGAGTCGCAGGAAACTCGTTTATTGAGGAAGTGCACGTGGGTTTTAAGGGGCTTGGCTGGTCAATCATTGTATGGGGTGGTCCCCCTTTTTGTGACCAATGGCAGCCTGTCTCTGGACAGGACATCTGGTAGCAGGCTTCTCGCGAGCATGGGACTGTAACTGTTGTCACACCAAGCCTGCGCAGAACACCATGTTCACAGAAGCCACTTCCTGCTTTCTTCTGCCATGTGGTCTGGATAGGACCAGGCCTGTATTGTGCCATACAAGCAGGGAGCAAAAAAAATTAATAATAATGCAAGCCATTGTGATAGGAACTGATGTTGCTTTCAGTGTATATTCTGAGCTGCACATTAGTCCAGGCTCTCTACAGTCCACCATCACATCGTGATAACTGTCATTTCCAAACAGGAAAACACAATTTGCCGAGTACTCCTGCTTTTACTGATTTTATTTCACAAAACAAACCCATCTGAGGACACCCTTGAAGCAATGTTCTTCTTGCCTCATTACAGCTGCATCAACACATCAGCATTCTGGGACTGCCCTGCCAACATCTGTCCTCTCAGCCAGAGCATCTCATAGCCAGTTAAATCCACTGTAGCTCAGCTCTGAGTCTAGTCCTTGGTCCCTTAATGCATTTCAATAGCAGCTTGAGATCTAGTCACTGAAAAACCAAACTGATAACCAAGCAGGAATCTTCATTGGAGTGAGAAATTACTGAAGAACTTCACATAGCTCCTGGGATTCCCTCCCTCACACCAAACATGGCTTTAGAGGGCAATGAGCCCCCTCAGCACCCTCGTGAGAACAGCCATGACTTCCTATACAAGGGTGCTTCAAATGCTTGGACTCAAGTGACGTTGGGCTGCTGCTCAGCGACTCATTCTTCCCCTTACCATCTCGTGTCTGCATCCTCACATGTTTCAGCCTCTAAAAGAAAAAGGGACAATCCAACACCAAAATGTCAAAAAGTCAAACTATCAGCTTTGGGCTCCCTAACTCTTCATCCAATAGCTCTGCTTCCCAGAAAGTCTCAGCTTCTTCGTACACATAGTTGCATAGAGGGTCCAAACTCCCTGAGGCTTCTTTACCCCAGTGTTCTGCGTACACCACCTGGAGACTCTTAGAAGTGGAAGGCATGTTGGACACCATTAAGCCAAAATCGCTACTTTATAGATCTGTGCAAAGAGCCAATAAAACAAAATAAATTATTTGTACTTCAGTGATGTAAAAGTCTATTTGCTAGCTAAGGTAGGGATTTGGATCCTATGCTAGGGTTGGGGCTCAGGTGAGGTAAATGAAGCTTTTATTTACACATTGTAAGAGAGCCACAGAATATCCATCCACGAATCAAGACGGCTGGAACGTGCCTAGACTATCAGGTACTCAGTACACTCACAAGTTTGAGGCAAGCCTGGGCAACAGAAAGAGACATTGTCTCAAAGAAAAAAAAGCTAATATATTAATATTAATTTTGTAAAACAGCAAAGTTAATATGAAACATTCCATGATGGAAACAATATAAAATTTTTAAATAATCCATCGAGGCTGAGAGTAGGGTGAGGCATGCTCAAACACAGAGCTGGGGTTTGTCTATACATAAAGTTCAGTATTTTTAAATAACATTTATTTTATTTTATTTTATTTTATTTTATTTTATTTTATTTTGGAAAGAGAGAGAGAATAGGCATTCAAGTGCATCTAGCCACTGCAAACTAATTCCAGATACACGTGCTACTTTTGTGCATCTGGCTTTACTTGAATACTGGGGAATCCAACTTGGGTCCTTAGCCTTCACAGGCAAATGCTTTAACTATGAAGCCATCTCTCCAGCCCCCAAATTTTTGGTATTTTAAACATCATCCTTAAAAAAATAGACTTTTAAATGACTACTTACTGATTTTACTGACATTTCTCAGTCCCTTTCAGTTTTTCCCTGAATTGAGCATCCTTCTTACTTGGTCTGATATCCAAACCTGGATCAGACCCCTTTGTCTGTCATCTCTAATCTTATTGTTTTGAATTTCTTTATCAAATATTTAATTTATTTATTTGAGAGAGAGTGAGAGAGAAAGACAGAAAGAGGAAGAATGTGGGTATGTCAGGATCTCTAGTTACTGCAAAGGAACTCCAGACACGTGTGCCACCTTGTGCATCTGGTTTATGTGAATACTGGGGAATCCAGCTCGGGTCCTTAGGCTTTGCATGCAAGCACCTTAACCACTCAGCAGTCTCTCCAGCCCTATTTTGAATTTCTTGATGCAGCCTTTATTGGTTGGTGAACTTTCACCCTTCCTATTCTGGCCTACTTGGAGCTGACATATGCAGGTTTCCATGTGAACCAACCACTCTACAGAGCCCCAGTTCTTCCTCTACAGTCTTGGGGCTTTTCTGTACCTACCTATGAGCTTGACATCTCATCTTCATTTAGCTATTACAGAAAAATAAAATAAAATTACCATTCTGAAAGCCTTACTTTCCTCTAGGTCATGCTTAATAGTGGGGTGAATTAAAGACACAGAAACTAAACATGGAAAGCAAAATGTGTGTTGGCAATATATCTTTTCCACACTGAAGTTACAGTCTGTTTTGAATAAATATAATTTGCTGGCACAGATCTGGTGACTGGTAGCTGAAATGGATCTCTGGGCTCAATAATCTGCAAGTGGCCCCATCTTCCAGCTCTTATGCCTTAACCACCATGACATACTGCACCTTTTCAAGGTATAAGTTAAAATAAATCTTTCCTCTCTTTAGTTGATTTCCTCTCAGGTATTTCTTAAAAGCAAGAGGAAAAATAATGAATATCATACAGAAGATGAAGCTGCTTGCTCACTTCTGGGTAAATTAGAAAACAGAAAGACATGATTGTTGGAATTCACCTTGATTTCTCTTTTTTTACCTTTTTGTCCATTAGGGACTCCAGCCCATGGGACAACCCTGCCCCATGAATGCCATGAGTATGTCTTAATTCAATTAATTGGACAATCACAAGTAACTATTACAAGTACTAAGACAGAGATGGATGGTGGCAGAAGTTAATAATATCTGACAACTCAGTTTATACTCTTACTGATGGGACATGAAATGGCTACTAATTATTTATATTATAATATTTCTAATATAAAGAGAAAACTTGAAAGGCACAGGAGATAAAAACAAACCACAATATCAGCTTTGGGATTTTTTTTTTTTTTTTTTAACAAGAAACAGTATGTGGTATCCTTCTTCAATATCCTAAGTTCTAATTGGAAAGTAAGCTAAATCAAGATAACTGGGTCAGTGTATGTCAGTTTTATTACTTTAACATACTTTGGAGAATTTAGCTTTATTTCAAGGCAAATGTGTTTTCATTAAGGTGTTTCAGAATAGGAAGAACACTCAGTCATAGGTGTGGCTGGCTTGCTAAAGGTACGCGCGCGCGCACACACAGACACACACACACACACACACACAGACACACACCCCTCTGCAGCGCTTTTCTTATGTCTATAAAGAAATCAAATAATCAAGAACACATGTCCTAAGCGGAAAAGAATGTAATTCAGAGCAGCTCACTTGATTCACTTTCCTAACAAAATGAGTCACTTTCTCCTCTTTATCAAGTGATGCTTGAGGCAAGAAGGAAGTCAGTAGTGCTACATGGGTATTTCTCCTTCTATTTGAAAGTAAGCATCTGAAGCAGAGGACATTCACATGCCCAAGCATTTTTGACTTTTAATGTAACTGGGCATAATCATTGAACCAGTAACCAATCCATGAAATCACCACCTTTCATTCATTTATGTGGATCTGCTGTCTTTCATGACAGTCTTTTCTTCACTGTCATGAAAATATTTTCAACATATTAACCACTAGTTATTTGGATAACATCCTAGAATCACTTGTAGATAGTAGGTTTTGATGTGAAAATTCTTGAAATTGCTCCAAATGACATATTCATTAATTTCATTTCTTCCTATGCAGCAATAGGATCAATTGTATGTTCTTCAATGAGATGTTAAATAGCAAAATTACAATATTATAGTAATATAAAGTCAAGACTTAAATTGTCTCTAATTTAGTTAAAAAAATGTTTCTAAAACAGGGTGGAGGTTAAAGTCCGATGACTTTGTAGTTCACAAGAATTATATTTGAAAATCAACTTTTCTGGCTTTCATCATTTCGCTTCCAAGTTCATATTCAGGTTAATCCCAGCTGGAAGGATTAACCGTAACTGGCTGGAGTTAGGGTTCTATTGGTAGCTGAAGCCTATGCTCTTTGGTTGGAACAGCAGTGCATCCTGCAGAACCCTAGAAGCTTGATTTGCTCTCAGGCACCTCCCTTTGGAGAAATCCAAACAGATAGATGGGCATACATGCCATCATAGCATTGTCCCACACCCAAGAAATCTTTCAATGATCTAAGCGCTAGCTCTAGAGCACTTATCCCAGATAATATTATGTGTTTACTATTGTTGAGGATTACCACAGAGACTGGTGGAATCTACAAGGACAAAAAGAGAAGATAGAGAAAAGCTTTCTAATTTCTGTTTAGAGGCAATGCCATAAATCTGGTTACTTGTCCAAAATATATGTTCTGTGTTTTGTAAACTCAACTGGATGGTTAATCTTGGCATGACTGATTTGCTATACAGAGAAGAAAGTCAAAAGGAAATTGTTTCCTTTTTAAATGTGGCATGTGAAGCATTACTAGTTTTTTTTTTATTATTATTTGCAAATTTAGATTTTTTTTTCTGTCCTCCGTCCATCAAGGAGATGGATATCTTTTCCATCTGGTACCTTGAAAAACCCATCATTGCCACTTTTCTTTCCTCTTGATATGCATGTATCCATTCCTCAGTGGATCAATGGCTATGCACTGTATGTAGTGACATAGCATCAGTAAGCCTGTAAATGCAAATATTTTCTGATATAATCCATTGTGGTAAAAAATTGCTTAGGCTTCAAACAAACATTTAGAGGAAGGAGAAAGGTTGTCCTTTTTCAGAAATTAACCAATGCTGAAATACATTTTGCAGTCCACCATCACTTGGTTGACAGCCCGGTAGCCTACATCTTTGCTGATTGTACGGTTTCAGCTGGATTATGGCAGTGTGCTCCAAAACCTTTTTCTTTGCAGAACAAGAGACCTAAAAAAAAAAATCTTTTATTTTAAGTTTATTGCTGTATCTCATCTAGACCTGAGCTCCATCTATTTCCTATTTAGGCCATGGATTGTTTCCTTAAGGTGCAGCATATTTAGTTGCTTATATAAAATAATTTATTGATACTAAATCTGCTTCGACCTGTAGCATCCTATAACACACAAAATAATATTTCTAAATGTCTTAGGCCTAAATCTACCTATCAAGTTTTAAAAAGAATTAAAAAATGAATTAAGAAACAACACAACATGAAAGTCACTGAATCATATACCTTAAGCCAATGTTCAGGTATTTTTAAATATTTTTTTTCTCCAAACTCAGTATCAATATTCACTTAGTAATTATCCTCACAATGTTCAGATTACATCACTGAGAAAGTGTGATCAATTCTTCCACGTACAGTAATCAGTGAAGCATGAGGGGCCTGCCTGCCATAAGTAGTGTTTCCTCTCTATGTCAGGTAATATGCAGAGTGGGGAATTATCACTCCTCTAGAAACAGCATGCCATTCTCAAGCACAGTGATCTTCAGTTTTTCTTTATTGTGACACATTAACAGATGATGCTTCCCTAGAACCTTGAAATTGACAAATGGTGTGACACATTCACAACAGGCTGTGGGTTATGCACATGCCTGACCCTCTAGCTGAATGGTTCTAAACAGAGGTGGTTGTGCCTCCCTGCCAGAAACATTCGGGTGTGTATTGAGACATTTTTTGGTTGTCAAAACCTGTGGAGAGGCAGGTAGATGTCAGAATATAACTGGGCACCCTACAATGCGTAGAAGAGACTCATGCAACAAGAATTATCTGGGGCCCCCCAAATACTAACAGACTGAGGCTGTAGTTGTAACTACCTATTTGTTCCCAAGTCCAGGAAACACATTGAAATGCAAGTTAGTGAGAGAGCTGCCAATAGATGGATAACCTTGAAGCTTCCCTGAAACTGTTTCAGTAAAATAAATCACTTCCACATTTCAGTGGTCTATTCACAGTAGCATATGTTTTTGTAATCTGGATGAGTGTGAGTGTGATTATAAACAAAGGATTACTGCCAGGAAAATGAAGAACCAACATATTTTCATATGTGATCTTTTCTTTACATCATTAATATTTGTTATTACAGAGTGGCCACGGCAGAATCTGGAGGAAGGGGATGACACAGTACACAGGCTGATTACTCTTTGGATTATTGGCTGCAAAATGGACCTACTTCTCACTCACCTTCTAGTCTGTATCCAGACCTTTTATAATACTATTTTACACTTTGCAGGTTCCATCCTTTTAAACTGTAGTTTACTCCCACATTCCTTGGATCTGGAATGACCAGATGGCTTTGTGATTCATTTTGGTCAGCCCACAAAACATCAAAAAAGAGGAAACAGTTAAAAGCCCAGACCCCAAGAGACTGTGCACTGCTCCATTTGTTCTGTTGAAAAAATGTGACCATTCTGTTAATAAGCCCAGGTCAACTTGATGAAGAATAAACAGTCACCTTGTTGCAGTCAGGTTCCCATTACTGGCAGAAATCACCCAACCAAGAGCAGCTTGTGGGAAATAAAGGTTTATTTTGGCTTACAGGCTTCAGGGGAAGCTCCACTATGGCAGGAGAAAACGATGGCATGAGCAGAGGGTGGACATCATCTCCTGGGCAACATAAGGTGGACAACAGGAACAGGAGAATGTGCCAAACACTCGCAAGGGGACACTGGCTGTAACACCCAGAAGCCCACCCCCCAACAATACACCACCTCCAGGAGGCTTTAATTTCCTATTGTCATCAGCTGGGGAATCTAGCACCCAGAACACCTAAGTTTATGGGGAACACCTGAATCAAACCACCACGCACTTGAAGCAGAGATCTCCTCTGTGTTCTTTCTCCATCAATCATGTGGCTGTTGTCTTGCTAAATGATCATGAATACAAGTGTGCTCAACTGGAACCACCATGCTTACCTCAGGGCAGCTGACCTAAAAACACAAGAGAAATAACAAATGTTTGTATATTAAGTTATTCCATTTTGATGTCATTTGTTATGCAGTAATAGATAATGAATTACACACACATACGTGTGTCGTGTGTGTGTGTGTGTGTGTGTGTGTGTGTGTACCTGAATTGCTGAATGATATTGGAAACACATTGTCCCTCACAGACTCCTTAAGAAAGAGACTTCTTTCAAAATTTCATTTTGTCTTTATGGGAACTTACTGGGGAGACCAACTAAAAAAACAACCAGCCAACCAGACTCCTGACCTGAAAGACAACTGAAAGATAATAGACGTGCTTTGTTTTAAACTGCTAAATTTATGGTATTTTACTTTTTAAGGTGTAGAGATACTTTATTAGATTAAGAAAAGGAAAGAAGAGGGAATACAGAGAGCACCTGCCATGTCGAAGGCAGCAGGGGGAGGAGCCCATGTGGTTCTTCCCCCCACAGGGTGCTGGATGTTCAGGGGGTAAAAAGATAACAAAACACTACAGTATTTTGATAGTAGAGAGGAACCTAATGCCACTTCTGAGAAATATAGATGAGCTGACTTACTTTGCAGTGTGTGCTGCAGGTAAAGCCGAGAGACATTCAGAGGACTCTGAGACAGAATGCCTTTTGAAGAAATCAGAGTTCATCCTGAGAAGTAGGCCAGCGATGAGATGCTCAGATGGGAGCCAGGAAGATGTGAGAGTCCCTTAAAAGCATCACACCCAGCATGAGGTGTCATCATGTAGAAAAGTGATCTAAGTTGAAATCTCTTATTTATTCATATGTTTATTTACTTTTGCTATGACAGAATTGCATGTATTCTAGACTGACCTCAAACTTCTCGTGCAGTTGAAGATGACCTTGAACTTCTGATCTTCTCTCTACTTTCCTAGTGCTGGGATTACAAGAGTATGCCACTTTACACAGCTCAATCAGTGCAAATCAGGTCAAATCCATGGTTTTGTGTATGCTAGACAAGCATTCTACCAAGTGAGCTATGTCCCAATTCCTAGATGAAATCTTAAAGCATTTCTTTTCAGAGTTTGGTGATGGAATATTGAACCAATCTACAAAGAATTCCATCTATTAATTTTTTGTGAGGTAAATGTTTCACTCTTTACAGATAAGTCAGATGTTCAGATAACATTCATGGCAAAAATCAATCAACGAGGACCAATATGAAGGTTTCCCGAATTGAAACTTTGTCCTTTCCCACTAAGCTTTCATTATTTTATCTGAAGTGCTTTATTTCACAGAATATTTTACTAAATACCAAATCTTCACGGATAGACTCAAGCTACAAAAGTGAAATAAATAATTAAATCTCATGGCTGAGACAGCCTGTCACACGCTTTCTCTTCAAGAGGTGGAGACACTCCAAACAATGTAGTCTATGATCTGTCCAAGACCAATCTACCTCCCTCACCATCATGCTATTTTTACTACTGTTGGCACCAGATCTGGTTGCCATGGTTTCAGTTCCCAGAAGAGAACCCTCCTCACCCAGGCCAGGCCACAGCTAACTTTCACATGAAATGGGGATTGGCATTTTAAGAGAAAATCATATTCATTTGGAATTGTCTTCTATTTCAGATTTATGCCCCTGATGAGCCCATTGGGCAGCTGTGACATTCTGCAGCAAACACATTTATGTATCCAAATGTCCTCCAGCCAGCTTAAGACACTTATGTTAATCATTACATGTCACGATTATGTGACTCACACAGTACTTTCTTAAAGTGATGGGTTTCAAGCATTAGTCAGGGTCATGAAGTTCTTAAGGTCAGGCATCAGGGAAAGTCAAATGACCACACAACACACATCATCACTAAGCCTCAGTTCTGCTCTGGCTGGGAACAAAATTTTCTCCACCCAATTGCTTCAGCTAAGCCATCCTGGCTCCAAGGAGACTCAAGGCCACAGATGCCGATAGTGTGGAGCAGACAGAAGGAGGTCATAAGTGCTTGGAAATGTTACTATATTCTGACAGTAGAACAAGGGAAAATGTAAGACTGAAGAAGTAGGTTGAGTTCCAAGTTGCCTTTTCTCTTGCCTTCATTATGAAGTAATTTCTACCTCTGTTTAAGCCTAGGTTTGCCTTTGTTCCACTCCTTAGTCTCTTTTTCTTCCTTAATATTAGTAATCTCTCCCCTTCACTGAGACATTACCATGGCACAGGTGGGAAAAAAAAAAAAAAACTCAAACATAGAGAAGCCTGGATATATTTTAGTTTATGTGCTTAAAGCAAGGTAAGATTTTAGCCTTTTTTTAGAAAAATGAGTTAGTAAGGTTCGTCAAGGGACTCTTTCATGGACAGGGCTTGTGTTATAATTAGTATCAAAGAGGTGCTACTCTGAAATGAGGTGCCATGACAAATGTAGAAGAAGCAAGATGCAAAGACCACATGGAACTTGAGTTTGGATGTCAGACAACTATAAGCATATATTTCCAGTTCCAAGCCATAATAACTGTGCAACTGCAGGAACCAATGTATTTAGGCCTTAGTTTCTTCAGATAGGATAGTAATTTTTTAAAGTACTTTATACAGTATTGTTAGGATCAAATGTAATAATATTTGGAGCACTTAAAACAATGTATGGCAATAAGATATCTTGACTTTTTAGAGCACATTTTTATTTATTTATAAGCATAAAGAAAGAATGTGTGTATGAGAGAGAGAGAAAGAGAGAGAGAGAGAAAATTGGTCTTTCAGGGTCTCCTGTACTGCAAATGAACTCCAGATACATACACTACTTGGTATATCTGGCTTTGTGTGGGTACTGGGGAATTGAACCCATGCCATCAGATTTGTAAGCAAACACCTTCAACCACGAAGTCAGTTCTCCAGGCCCCAATACTGATTTTCATCATCACTTATCACCATAATATTTACCTATTTATTTCTCCTTTAGTTTCATTCATGCCTAATCCTCTCTTTTGATTATAAATGTTTTGGTATTTTAGAGTTACATTTCTCAAATATTTGTGCACCATCACAGTGCAGGTGTAGGATGTTGGTGCTACTTAAATTGTAGTCCCCACACAGGGTGTTTCAGCAACCTAAGAGTCTGCTAAAAGTCCAAATTATTATTATTATTTTCAAGGCAGGCTCTCATCCTAGCCCAGGCTGACCTGAAACTCACTCTGCAGTACCAGGCTTGCCTCAAATTCATGGTTATTTTCCTACCTCAGCCTCATGAGTACTGGTACTAAGGGCATTGCCCATCACTCACAGCCAAAATTCCAAATTCTTATAGTTGGACTAAATTGTCTTTAATTCAAATCTATAGAAGAGAAGCCCTGGATTCTGTACTGTAATAAGCATTGCAGGTGGTTCTGACATATGTTAAACTTTGAAAATTACCTTTTTAAGATAATGGCAGCATTTGATGGAAAAGCTCTTAGAATGAAGGCAATATTTGGGTTAAATCCTAGCTCTTCCCCTTATGGCAATGTCAGCCTTGGCAAGTTATTCCATTGCTTTGATCCCAATCTTTCTTTTGTATTGGATATAAAAGAGTTTTATTTTTTTTATATTATAAATTAAACTCTATCAATGAAGAAATTTAAAACAACTAGTGACTTGAACAAGATATGCATGTATCTCTTTCTTTTTGGTTGTCCAAGGGTAGTGGAGGGGTCCAGAGTAAGTGAGTGGCTGTATTCCACAAGGCCCTCTAAGGACTCAGGAGTCTTCTGTCTAATCTTCTGCCTTACCCTGGGGTACTGTCCTGCCCGCATAGGACCTTTATCTCATTATTGTTAAGGGATATTTCTTTTTAAGTGAGACTTCTTCTTAGAAGACTTGTTAGAAGGAAAGAGAGAGAGCGAGAGAGAAAAGGTAGTGCTACAAAAGTCAAATGATGCTTCTGGCCATATTTCCTTGGCTCTGCCTAGTGGGAAACTATGAAATATATCTCTAAACTGAGTACTAGATACTCTATACAAGTTCAGTTGCTGGTATTTTAATCCTCATAAAACGAATGGTGGCATGTTCACCATATAATACGCACTTCACAAAGACAGAATGGGGTAGTGTGATGTTGAGGAGTCACCATAGGTATATGTACAAGTGCTATGTCTTATGTGGTATGTTACCCTGGGAATAGTTTCTTGAGATTAAATTCTCTCATTTTCTAGGAGAGAATGAAGGTCTGCCTAATTTAAGCCACTTTCAATTCCAGGTCAGAATGTATCCTGACTCTTCAACTCCCAACACAACAGAGAGTACCTAAAATTAGTATTTTCACATGTAATTGATTCCTTATCAAACAAAATTTTAAGTGACACATTGCGGTTACTGTGAAGATTTTGGCCTTCAGCCTGAAGGTAGGTATCTTAGTCCCAGGGCCTATTTGTTGATTGGTGGGGTGTACATTGCAGATATCCTGCCAAAAGCCTAATGTACAGCTCTTAGTTCTCAAGGAAGTCAATGTTTCTCATCATTTTATTATGTTCTCTAGGTTAGACATTGTGGGCTTGGAATGAAATATAATTACAATTGTGCATTGCCTTATTTGAAATATAAATGAACAATTTCACCTTTCAGCAATTTATATAAATAAACATAAAAAGTAAACAAGTCAGCTGCTAACATTTTAAGCCAGATAATTCTTTGTCATATGGCTCTGTTATATGTATAGCAGAATGCTCGGTGTATTAAGTAGGATTTGTATGTGCCATTTGCTTTGGCAAACAAGTACATACTCTTTTCAAGAAAAGTACTCTTTATCAGAGCAAGTGCTGCCCATTCTGACATCAAAAATCCTTTCTGATAGCCGGGCGTGGTGGCGCACGCCTTTAATCCCAGCACTCGGGAGGCAGAGGTAGGAGGATCACCGAGAGTTCGAGGCCACCCTGAGACTACATAGTGAATTCCAGGTCAGCCTGGACCAGAGTGAGACCCTACCTTGCAAAACCAAAAAAAAAAAAATCCTTTCTGATACCTAGTTTTCTGCCAGGAATTTTACATATCTCAATCCAAAGCACAGTGCTTTCTGAAATCCCCAAGTTAATAAGGTCAAAGTTGTCCTTACTTTCTCTACCCTGTATGTCTTTCCTTCACCAAGCACATCAAAGGTTATAAATAAGAGATTCTAGCTTTTTTAGGTATATGACATTATGACTGAAAGCCTGTTTCCTAAGAAAAACTCTGGTAGCAGGACTAAGGATGTATGACACAAGATCCGTCATCGCAGCTTGGATCTCCCAAGCAAAGTGTATTTCAAAGACTGAATATAGGTCTTTTATTTGGGAAGTGATTCCAGAGAAAAGAAATGAAGGTGTGAGGGTTCAGAAAACAATATCCCCAATTATGGATGGCACGTTGGTGGCTTTGAACTAGATGACACACTAGAAGGGTCCCAGATGCAAGGACACTGACCCTCTCCAGCTCTGCTTTCTCCTTTCTCTTCCCAGGCTTAGCAAGAATCCCTACTGCCAGAGTGGCTTATGAAAACTAGAACGTCTCTCCTTCAAAACAAGCCGTGAAAACTAGGAAGATTTCTATCATTTCTCTTGAGAGTTAGTCCTCAAACCATCTTTCCAGAGAATTCCTGCCTCATGTGTAGGGACAAAAGAAATAACCCAGGGAAGATAAGTAGCAACAGATTTTTAGCATCAGAGCACACCTTTTGCCCAGGCATGCTTCCCCACAGCTATCTGTTAATTTCATCAGTCTTACAAAATAAATCAGTCTTCTCTGGGTCTTATGCTCTTTAATTCTTAAAGTACCTAGTCATGCGAAACTTTGTTACATGAATTTTTTATGTTTTTCTCTTATAAATCTAATTTTTGTTATAGGAATGTCAGCCATAACCCTTGTGATAGATAAGGAAAGGTTTTTCTTTTTTTTTTTTTTTTTTTTTTTTTTTTGTTGTTCATGCAAAGGTCAGGGGTAGAGATACAGGAAGGAAGAAAGGATAATACACAGATATATTGTGAAATGGTGTACTCCTTCAGGCAAACAAAGCTTGATCCTGTGGGAACTACTGTGGAAACTTGGAGCATGAATCTTGGAACTCTCTACCTCTAGGATAAGAATAATCAATTTGAAGGGGCAAAAAGGAATATTTATTTACTCATGCCAGACATCTATAAACAAAAGACACGGGGCTGGAGAGATGGCTTAGCGGTTAAGGTGCTTGCCTGCAAAGCCAAAGGACCCAGGTTTGACTCCCAGGACCCACATAAGGCAGATGCACGAGGGGTCGCATACATCTGGAGTTCATTTGCAATGGCTGGAGGCCCTGGCACACCCATTCCCCCCTTCTCCCTTTCTCTCTCTCTATATATATATCTCTCTCCAAAAATAAAAAAATAAAAAAAAATTAAGGCCGGGTGTGGTGGCGCACGCCTTTAATCCCAGGACTCGGGAGGCAGAGGTAGGAGGATTGCCATGAGTTCAAGGCTACCCTGAGACTACATAGTGAATTCCAGGTCAGCCTGAACTAGAGTGAGACCCTACCTGGAAAAACAAAAAAACAACAAAAAATAATAAAACAAAATTTTAAAGACAGATTCACAGAAAAAAAAGTGTAACTAATTTGTTTTACAAAGTCCATGCAACATGAGTGCCTTCAGAAATAAAAACCCAGAAAAACTATATGCTTTATTCCTTCAGTTTGGTGAAAAATGGATGGTTGTTTAGAATTGTGATGGTTTTTTCCGATAAAAGGGTGTGACAATGTTAATAAATGGGGAGGGGAAACTCAGCCACGCTATGTATTCGAGTTCTTCTTGACCTATCATGAGCATTCCTTTCTCGTGGGTTTCCATAGAGTGACAGTCTTATAATCCACTTTCCACAATGTAGATCACTCAACTCCTTAATGACCAT
Source organism: Orientallactaga sibirica (assembly GCA_036365145.1). Lineage (NCBI taxonomy): Eukaryota > Metazoa > Chordata > Mammalia > Rodentia > Dipodidae > Orientallactaga > Orientallactaga sibirica. The sequence goes on along the minus strand of JAEOAD010000055.1, from coordinate 14,756,574 downwards.
TCTTTACATAGACTGGTAGGGGAAGTTTGCAGTGTCCTACTTGTGGCAGAGGCCTTCTCAATTGCCATATTCTGGGATATCATTTTATTTCTCAGGATGGTCTCAAACTTGCTATATAACTGAGGCTGACCTTGAACTTCTGATCCTCCTGCCTCTGTGTCTTAAATGCTGGGATTACAGTGCTATACTGACACACCAGTAAGGACACCCTGAACAATTCCTCTATCATTTCCCGGACTGACTGGTCATGGTTGGACACCTATATGTTAATTTCCCTGTTCATTGCTTCATGCAAACTCACAGAATGGGCTCCAAGGGAGCACAGGGCAGAAATGAGCAGATGCTATAGCACCGCTGCTCCCACCTTACTAAATGTGTGTTTGCAGAAGGGCCTGTGCAAATGTGGGCTGAGAGAGGAGAATGGGCACACAAGAGGACTCCCTTCAGGTGTCACAGGAATATTTTTCCTGCACTTTCTTTTTATTCTAGTCTTGTGCTTTGAGTTATTTAATAATAATAACAACTGTCATTTCTCTGTTGTTGCCAGATTCAGACTTGGGTAATTTTATAAGGGTCTTCATTTTCTTTGATATTTTGTGATTAATTTTTGGGGTAAGTTTGTTTTGTTCACATCTTATGAAAAAAGTTGTTGATAAAAGTTAAATAATTCATCTATATTCACAAGTCATATTCTGACAGCTGTTAACATCATTTTATTTTACAAAGTGTATTAGTATACTACATAGGTAAGGAACTTTTCAACATTTCTATACAGAATTCACTACATTATGAAATATATAACATTTAAGCAAGAATTTTATAATGTGGTATTTCCTGTTTTCAAATGTTTTATACCTTTATATTGTCTATCATGTCCTACATGTGTGTGTGTGTTTGTTTTTTTTAATTTTTATTGACAACTTCTATACTTACAGAAAATAAACCATGATATTTCCCTCCCCTCCCCCCATTCCCCTTCAAAACTCCACTCTCCATCATATCCCCTCCCTCTCTCCATTAGTCTCTCTTTTAATTTGATGTCATCATCTTTTTCTCCTATTATGAGGGTCTTGTGAAGGTATTGCTAGGCACTGTGAGGTCATGGATATCGAGGTCAATTTTTGTCTGGACAGTTGCATTGTAAGAAGTCATACCCTTCCTTTGGCTCTTACATTCTTTCTGCTCCCTCTTCTGCAATGGACCCTGAGCCTTGGAGGGTGTGATAGAGATGTTTCAGTGCTGGGCACTCCTCCATCCCTTCTTCTCAGCACTATGTTGCCTTTTGGGTCATCCCAGGGGTCAACTCTATCTGAAAAGAGAAGATTCTCTAACCAGAAGTGAGAGTAGCATTAATATGTGAATATGAATATTAAGTGTAATGCTTTCATGGCAGTTTGGTGGGAATAATATATACATTTAGCCAGAGCAGAGCAGGCTTTATACCCCTAAGGCTCATGACCTCCCCTGCCATAGACTTCTGATTAGTTTTTTCAGTACCAGGCATGCATTCTCTCACATAGAGCGGGCCTTCAGTTCAATTGGGGAGAAGTTGGTTGCCCCAAAAGCAGACTGCTACTATTGCACCCATTTGATCATTTGGCCTGTCTGGCCAAACTTGAGTTTTCCAGTGTCCATTGTTTTCACTGCTGATGATTTCTGTCTCCCATACAGCTGCATGCAGTGCAGCTTTTTCCAGCTTTCAGTTGGCTGGTCTACAGGGAGAAGGTTTTCTGCTCAGCACCAGCTTGCTTTCTCAGTGACCTTGCTGCTCAGGCAAGTGAGGTCTTCAGCAATAGGGTCTTACCATCTGTTTCTCCTGGGAAACCAAGGGCCTTGGCAATAGCCTTTAATATGTTGGAGGCTACAGGGACCTCCCTGGCCAACAAGTCACTGGAAGGTATCCCATCCCAGGCACGGAAGATTTTCTAGTAACAATCTATAGCTTTGGGATGTGCCACTATTCAAAAAAGTAGGTTTACATAAGTCTTATTCAGAATATCTTGAATTTTGATTGATACCGCCCCCGCCCCCAGCCCTTCTTTCACACAGTCAATTACCCTGGTCTTGCTTAGGCCTTTCCCATACTTTTTGCTACCCACAAAATTTCCATATTCACTAATGTATTACAGGTCATAACTCCACATAGTACCACTAGCCTGAACAACAAATATTTAATAAAAATATTCTATTCATAAAACAGGGGCCTTCTAAACCCTATTAATCCCTTAGTTAGATTGATATAGACATGAGACAAATACAGTGCTTATTTATTTAGTTCACTTATTTCTTCTTAGGAACAGACTTTATACAAAAGCTTTCTTGGAAAAAAATAGTCCACAGAAAATACATTATATAATAATGATTTTTTTAAAGAGGACATCGAAAATTTTCACAATTACTTTAGCTTGGAACCCAAGAGTAAAATCTATTTTCTACATAACTTTGATTGCTGAATTGAAAGAGAAAAGGTTGAAATAATTTCAAGTGTGGAGTAGTGTACCAATATTGGTTGGGTGGACTTCCCTGAGGAGCACAATGGGGGTGCTATAGGCTCCGTAACAACTCTATAGCTCCAAAGCTATTTCTGCTTTTCCTTCTTCTACTATATCCAACATAAAGCTTTTCACCAGGCTCTGTATTTAACATTACTGATTTTCAGGAATGCTCTCCTCAGTATTTGTAATATTTCTTTGATCAGTTGAGTTGGAAGAGAAGGAATCCACTTCAGTTTCTCTTCCATAAATACAGAATACTGCTTTCCCAATGAGGAGGGAAACTTCAATGAAAAAACATATACTACATAGTAGATGCTACAAATATGCTAACTATAAGTTCCTTAATTTCCACAATGGCCCAATTCACTTCCTCCTCTCTAGTTGGTGAAGTCAGGCTCTCGGGGATTCCTCAGATGAACCAGCTTTATTTTATAGCCACTCTTCTCATGGCCAGTGGCTACTTTCTGAAATTAATGATGGCTTTATGAATGTCCACAGAAAATTGAAAGAGGGTTTCTGTTAAGGGTACAAAAAAGTATCTCAACAAGACTGTAGTTACACGTGTGCATTTGTGCAGTCTCTCATTCAACACAAATGCTTTGAGACTTGAATGAAATATTTTTATATCTAGGATAGAGAACCCATAACACCCTACAGACCAATTCTTCATTTTCATTCAGAGACTCAGGCTGATGTCTTTATCTGTAATATTTCACGACTGAAGGCAGACATAGAGAGGAGATGGGGACTCATGTGATGAGCTCTGGTCATAACTCTGTCATCATGTCACTCACTCCAATTCTCCACAAGGTGAATAGGAGATCATTTTAGGAGAACAAAGGTAGAGAATTTCACCTCAAAATCAGGAGATGTTCATATGCACTTCAGCTTTCACGGACATTTTCTTCCAGATAGTCACACTCATACCAAGGTCCATTCAGCCTTCTTCAATGTGCTATATTGGATGTGGTCCCATAATATTCTTCCATACTTATCTGTTGAAAATCTGCATATTTATCTAAAAAGTGTGACTAGGGTTTTCAGAAAGAAATCCAGTGGCCTCATAAAATCGTTCAATTTTAGAAAAAAGAAAGCATACTAAAACAAAGACTCCATTTGAGGGCAATAATGTACATAATATATATGAAAGAAACAGAGTTTTACTCAGCATTGGAGGTGAAGGAATGACAATGTAGGTATTTCTATTCTTACTGGTAGGGGAAGAGATTGGACATTAATTTTATGACAATAAATAACAGATATGCACAAAATTTTATATATAAAGATGGCTACTGTGGGATTTTTCGAATTGTAGAAACCTTAATAAAATGGAAAAAATTTGATTCCCCCCCAAGAGGAAAATTTCTCACAGAAGAAACTTAAATTACAATAATTCATACACCTGGGATACCTGAAACACATGGGTATACACACATGCATGCACCCCCCCCCACACATGTTTGTTTAATATTGTCATCCCCAGAGAATGTAAATCTCACAAGGGCAGCAGTTTTTACTCTCTTATTAACCATTTAATTCCAGGTACTAAGATTATTTCTGATACATAGTGGTCAGACACTAAATGTTTGCTGGATGGATAGATGAATTAATCATGTGTGATCTGTTTAATAATGGCATGGCAACATAATTGCTAGATATTAAAATAATATTTAAAATTAGTATATGAGAATGTTTATATATTATAAGAACAAAAAAGCACAATGTTTATCTCAGACAATGAGTTTCTAATAGTTTCTTTTCTTTTTTTTTCCCTAAATATTGATCTATATTGCCTAAAGCCTTAAATGCATGAGAAAATACTATAATGAGTCATATATTACACAAGACAAAAATAAATTTTGAAGATCATGTTGCTACACTGTGTAATTTTAGTGAACTTAATAAAACATTATTTTTTTCATAAAAATAAATTAAGATTCATAGATATTTTGTTAAGTGTACAGAGAAGAAAGGAAGCTATTTGTATGTTCTGTCATATCAGATAAATTTCAGTCTTTCTGTTAATCTCAAAGAATCTTGAAATGATGACTTTTTTCATACTTAGCAGAAATAAAAATCTAAGGCTAAAAAATGTTGAAAACTCTTCTGAAGGCCCCATGAAAACAGGCAAGAACTGGAATCCAGTATCCTTGGTCTTTCCACTGCATCTCAATGCTTGGAGGCAAGTCCTAAAGAGAAAACCCTCTATAATAGTACTTAAGGGAAGAAAAGTCATCTATCCAAAGAAAAAGTGTATGTTATACTGAGGAAAAGAAATATACCAGGATCCTGGGGAAACAGACAATAAACAGAGGATTCTGAAACATTGCTAGCATAAATGAGAAAATACAGTACTAGATCATTTTAGGATACTTTCATTTACTGTGTGATAATTATTAAAATTACTCTTACTAAATTGAATGATAGCCTTTAATGGTGATAAGAAATGTTCTTATTTTTGAGTCTACATGAGTTAAATTATGTATATATCTTTATATATGTATATGTAATTATCCTATTTTTAGCAAAATGAGAGATGTTAACTCTTTATTAATTTAATTTTTCTTCTAATCAATAAATAAATGAAGAACTTTTTTTTTTTTTTTTTTTTTTTTTCAAGGTAGGGTCTCACTCTAGCATAGGCTGACCTGGAATTCACTCTGTAGTCTCTGGGTAGCCTCGTACTCACAGCGATCCTCCTATCTCTGCCTCCTCTATATTTCCTGGATGTCCTCCAGACCATCCTATAAGGGCTTTCTTCCCATCTAGTTGCTTCTTCTCAGCTCTCCATACTTCCCTTTACTGCATATACCTTTCCACATTTCAAATGAGCTCATATGTTTTAGTATTCATTATAGGTACTATCTTTCCCAGACAACCTTCTTTGACCACTCCTCAACTCTAATATTGGATCAACCATCTTCCATATGGGCTCTCAAATAATGTACTGACCTAGTATCTCAATAGCATTTATCATATATGTATTGAAAAATAACTACATAAGTGACTGAGTAGGTACATGCAAGCTCTTTTCTACCTAGTGTGGCCAGATGACTGTGAACTGCCCCTCATGGCCTCATCTGCTTAGGATTAAACCTTATTCCTGATCCTTACCTGGTGGAGCTTTGAGGAGGTATAGCATTGGAGAAGGCATGTCAGTGGGGTGAGGTTTGACGTTTATTAGTCTAACTCCACTGAGTACACTTAGCTCCCTCTCTCAACTTCCTCCATGTTGCTCATGTAACAAGATTTGGTGCCAAGTTGTCTGCTTTTTCATGCTTTCTTGATCATGAGAAGGTTTCCGTGCAAGACTGTAAGCCTAAATAAATTCTTTCCTTCCATCATCTATTTGTCTTTGGTTGTCTTGTCCCAGAAATGAGAAGGTAACTGTATTGGCTAACATGGGTAGGGTTACTCAGAATTGCCTAAGAGACATAGCCTTTTCCTTCAGGTCAATATACAAACCTTACTTCAAGAAGCTACAACTCTCTATTAATCAAGACAGTACAACACAAATGCAGTCAATTCATTGAATTAGAATTGATGTCAAGGACATTCATGTTCAAATCTACATTTAAGGATCAGAAATGCTCAGGGGTGTCATCCTCTGGAGATTTCTAAACTGTGATTATAAACAATTAGCATGGAATTTATCTGTGGCATTTATCACAGAAACAACTCAGGTTCCTATCCATTCTAATTGGTGTCTTTTTCTCTGAAATATTTTTTTAATTGGCTCTAGCAATGTTAAAGACAGATCCAATTAAGGATTCATTCCTTCTAATTAAAAAAGAATGAATGCCATTGTCAAAAAGCAAGGTAAGTATAGTTGAAGCTAGGTTAGGAAGATGTTGACTTTACTCAGTGCACAGTGATGCTAACATGAATGAAAACATTTTTCTTGCCACATATTGTAGAAGTATATGGAATATGCAGATATCACTTAAACAAGCTGCTAGAAAGTAATGGTCCTCAGTTGAAGGAGTCAGTCTTCATGGAAGGAAAATCAAAATCTGTTCTAGATACAAATTATATCTTTTAAAAAAATTTTTAACTTTATTTATTTTTGGAGAGAGACAGAGAGAGACAGAGGGAGAGGGAAACAGATAGAGATGGGGGCACCAGCAGTCTCTCAGCTGCTGTGAACAAAATCCAGATGTGTGCACCCCCTTGTGGACAAGTGCAGCTTTGTGCCCTTGCTTCACTTTGCATCTGGCTAAACGTGGGACCTGGAGATTGGAACCGGGTTCTTAGGCTTAGCAGGCAGGCGTCTTAACCGCTAAGCCATCTCTCCAGCCCCAAATTATATCTTTTTAACAATCAGCTGTGTCATATTATTTACTACAATTAAACTTTTAAATACCTGTCTATTGATAAAGCAGTGGTCATAATATCTTCCTTATAAGCTTCTTTTTATACTAAAAATAAATATAATTATTGCTTAGGTGTGATTACTTCACTGAGAGAGCACTTTCTGCTTCATCAGTATCTGGCACTTCTCGATCCTCCTCTCCTGCATTTTCACAGACACAGCCATCATGAACTACCAAAAGATCTCCAGGCTGTACCTCCCTCTTCTTTCCTATCTGTCCCCACATGTGTATCTATACCTCTGGCTTAAAGGTATCTGAATTTCATAGAACAATAATATTACTTTAGTGGAGGTCTAAGAGAAGCTTACCTCTGCAATGTGAGAACGTTTTTGGCAAAACAGCCCTGTGCTGTCACCATCATTTCACAAAAAATGATGATTTAACAACAAAAAGTAAAGAAGGACATAATCCTATGGAAAAGTGTCCTTTACTATAAAACATTGCATGTGTTTATGTGTCCTTTTATCAGGAATTTGGGGATAAGTAGCTGTTCCATTAGGAACTAGCACATGCTGTCATGAAAACATATTGAGCAATGACTGCAGGGAGTTCCTGCTCCAGGTAGTTGCCTACTAAGTATGAAAATGGATATGATATCACAGATCCCAGGTACCCAGGTAATTGAACAAATATATCACAGAGACAAAAGCCAAATGAGGAAATAGGGCTAGACTTAGTCTCTCTAATATGTGAGAAAAAATACCTTTGTCACAGAGATGTCTCCTAGCCCTCTTTTTTGTTTTAGGAGGGAAGAAGGAAAGGGAAAAAGAGCTTTCTCTTTATTTTCGTAGCTTATTTATTAATTGGGGTGCTTGAATATGTGTTTAGTTTTTTTGGGTTCTTTCTTTATCCTAAATATTATTCTGTTGGATATGCATCTGGGAAAAGATTTTCCCATTCTATAGACTTTGATTTTACTCAATTTTCTACTTTCTTTTTATACAGAAGCGTTTTAATTCCATGAATAACTTGCTAGCCTTATATCTTGAGCAACTGGAGTTTTATTAAGAAACTTCTTTCCTATATCTTTATCTTTTTTTTTAAATTAAGAACATACTTTGTATGGACATATCATGTATGGGTACCATCATTTCTCTCCTCCCTGCCCCATTCTGCTGAAGGCCCTCCTCAAGGGGATTGCTGGTATTCCCCTTGGGCTATGATTTATTTATTGTAAGACCAGCAGTCCGTCATTGTGGGGAGGGCAATGCCTATGGATATGCCCTCCTAACCTGGGGCTCTTATAGTCATTCTGTGCCCTCTTCTGCAAAATTTCCCCAGTCATGGTGGGTGTCTTTTAAGTCTACTTCAGTGTTGAGCTCTCAGGAGCTTCTGGATTTCTGTTTTGGTATGTGTTGAGTATCCTCAGTGTCTCTCTCTTTCACACTGGTGCAAGCGTTAGGTGTTAAGAAGCCCTGGTACATCCATATATATACATGTAAGCACACAGGGGAAAATAAAAACACGTGATAATAAAACAAAAGCATGATTGAGAAAAGCAACAGGAACAATTTGTAAGTGTCTTTGGCTTCCTTTTCTGAATAAGTAACTGAATAAAATAATGGGCTGGGAGCTGGTTTTGTAGATGAACCACTTGCTGCTCAAGTCTCAGTACCCAAGTTGGATTCTAAGACCTCACAGGAAAACAAAGCCAGAAGCTGAGGTGGGCTTCTGTAACCCTGGCATGGTGACAGTGAAGAGAGAGGTGGAGAGACAGGAGAATTTCCCAGAAGCTCTTCTGAGAATGCAGCAAGAAAAACAGCAACAGGATGAGCACCAGGGAAACCCTGCCTCAAATGAGGGGGAGCTGTGGGAATGGGCATGCAAGTTGTCCTCTGATCTCCACACACATTCCATGGTGTTATACACACACACACACACACACACACACACACACACACACACACAAGAAAAACGGGCTGCAGAGATGGCTAGTGGTTAAGGCGTTTGCCTGCAAAGTCGAAGGATCCCGGTTAGACTCTCCAGGCTCCACGTAAGCCAGAAACACAACAGTGGCAACCATTCTCTCTCTCTCTGTCTCTCCCTCTCCCAAATAAATAAATAAAATATACTAAAAATATAAGAAAAACAAGGATAACACATATGCATGTGCACACACACACACACACACACACACACACACAGTATCTCCCTTCAGTATAGAAGGAGATAACCAATCTCCAGTGTTACTGGTTGCTAACTTCCAGACCTGGAAGTGACAATGAGGAACACTTGAAGTTCCACTTGGGATCGACTGTATGTTAAAAATGTCTAAAATACGTAGACCACAAGGGAAGGCAAACTCTGCTTAAGTGTGCTCAGCCAGTGTCAAACCCTGGAAACCTTTCAGATGTGTTGCTTGCTTGAATGCTCCTCACAACTCTGAAAATCATCAGGTCAGAAGTTATTATCCCAGGTTTACAATGAGGTATTCAGTAGCTCAAAAGAGTTATGTTACTCCTATTCAAAGTTCGGTTGGTAAGTGAGCAACATCAGCTAGGAATATGTAAAAATAATACAGAATTTTAGGTTGATGTTATTCCTATCAGGAAAATTATGGAATTTAATAAGATCTCTGATGATCCTCCTTTACATTTCATACATACTGCTATGTGATTCCCATGCTTCTATATCAGGCACAGGTCATGGTCAAAAAGAAAATAATGAAAGGAAGATCTCATTTACAAGGTGAGATCGCATCATAACCAGTAAATTAATAAAGTCAGAGAGAGGACTCCTTTCTTGGCGAGGAAGTCACAGGTTATGGGCAGGGAGTCAGGCTATCAGCAGCAGCAGCAGTGAGCACCAAGAAGCAAGAATGAGGCAGAGGTCATGAAGCCATCTCCTCAGAGATGGTCCTGAGAGCCAGGTTTTTGTACTGACAGGTGAGGGGGATTGTGTCTACCAGGGTCTGACATTGTGCTTTAATCCCTCAATGAAACAGAAGGAAAGAACTTGGCAAAACTGAGAACATGATATTGTCCAACCTATAATTAATTGTGTGCTTTAGTTGTCCTGTTAAGCTTCAGCAATTTCAAGGATGAGAACACTTTAAATCTTCCCTGTTGATCTTGCCCCTTTGCCTGAGAGGATGATTTATTGGGAAGAAGCATCCATTCCTTTCCTTATTCATTCCTTCCATAAATGATTGCCAAGGAGTTGCTTCATGCTCACTATTTCAGTTTTACAAACTGATGGAGGGGCTGGAGAGATGGCTTAGTGGTTAAGCCAAAGGACCCAGGTTCAATTCCTCAGGAACTACATAATCTAGATGCACAAGGTGGCACATGCATCTGATGTTTGTTCACAGTGGCTGAAGGCCCTGGCATGTACCCTCTCTCTCTCTTTCTCTCTCTCTTTCTTGTACATATTCCTCTTTATCAAATAAATAAAGTGAATTAAAAGAGATGGAAATAGACACTGGTACAATGAGAGAGATAATCAATTAGAAGGATAATTTTAATGAAACAATACAAAATTAATTTATTTTTATCTAATGCAGGAATGTGCCTATTGATTTTTCACGGAACAAAACCTTACATTTCCTGACCAGAAATAAAAGAAAATATTCAGTTTCCCCCCAGCCACATAAAAATTGAACACAAAATTTTGAGAAGTTCTGTTGTCCACTCATTGCTTGTGGACAGAGGATAAGAACTTGTGGGCCATTAATTTTTCTGTATTTGGTGGAGTAAAGAAAGGAAAGTTACAAAAATCATGGAAGGTACGCTTCCCAGTATATTTGATGTGCTGATCAAATGCATCATCATATTTAAATGTCAGGGTATTCTAAGAGATGAATTTGCATTTTACTCCGTGGTCACACGATGGCCATTATGGTGACACATAGAAAACAAGCAAGATGCAGTATCTGCTGACTTAGTCAGGAATGTCCAGTAAGTTCTTACTTGACAACTATGTCATTGTAACCCCTGTGGGGAGCAGGGAATAATTTCCTCTTTACAAAAAAATCCTTTTTGCTCTTTTTGGTTATCTGTTGTGTAGAATTGTATCCTTTTTGCTCTTTTTGGTTATCTGTTGTGTAGAATTATGTAGACACATTCTGTGCAAGACCTAGTTGAAAGGATCTTTTTACTAATGGATACCAAGAAAATATTAGCACAGCTATGGTCCCGCTCACCATCCTGCACCATCTAGACAGACATGTGGTAAGTATCTCTCTCATCCCAAATTAGTAAATGAAGGATACATGAAAAGCAAAAATTTCATCACAGATCAATGATAAGGACTCCCAACCTCAAGTATCAAAGAGACATCATGGGAAATCAAGGACTTCTTCCTGCATTTGCCAATCTCCTCATTTCTCTGCTTGAGTATTGTCAAATAAAGTCAGCAAAAGGGACTTATATAAGATTTGGGATCTCAGCATATAAACATATCCAGTTTTCAATTTAATTCCTCATTATATGAAAATTTAGAAAAATGTTGAATTAGAAAATATATTTGTACAGAGAAAGGCACCAAAATGCCAGTTATGTTATAGTTTTGTGGGAAGATTATAAAGAATTCATAATAAAAACATTTCATTGAACACTTATGATCATGTTGGAGGAAATGAAAAGAAATGGAAAGTGTCAGGGTCAAAACAGAAAGTCTCAGCAAGGAATTAGGAGATGTAAAGAAGAAACAGAAAGGAAGAAAGAATAAATATCAATTTTAGGTCTTCAAACTAAAATAAAAATCTCAGTGAATGGGTACAAGAGCAGACTTTTGCAAATTTGCCAATTTGGATCAATTCCCCGAAAACAAACTATTACAGCACATCCAGTATTAACAAGATCATAGCAAAGTGTCCCTTATTTCTTTCTAGTCCACAAATGATTCCACTAAAAAATTTGCAATAATCTTATCAAATGGAATGGAAGTTGGGAAGACTCAAGGAAAAGAATCAACTTGTCTGGAAATGATTATTATGTAGGTTAATAGTCCCTTGTTAGTGCAAAAATTTTCCCCTTAGTCAGTGTATAGTGCCTGGTCCAAGAACAGATGCAGATTAGATGTAACCTATTCAGTTAACCCTACCACTTAAATATACTCAAGAACTTCTTGGTAGGATCCAAGAGGATCGTAGAATAATTCAGGGAGGTGTTAGAAGATGTTTAGCTTTTCAAGAATGGACTTAAATGTGATACAGAGATGCTTGGGTGGAAGAAGACGTTTCAGATACTGTTTCCTGAATTGGAAAATGCCAATCTTGATAAAAGCTTCCTCTCCTGCCCAGCTTATATTAATTTGTTGCTTCATAGGAACTGAAAATTTCAGAGATTTTCTTTAAGTACAGCTCAATTTTGGACTAAATCAATGTTATAAAGACTTATATCTTGGCTCTGCTTCCTCAGGAATGCACAGACAGACCAAAGAAGTTTCACATTTACATCATCTCATCCCTGGCATCAGGTAATGGAATATGGTTTTTTGAAAACTTGAACAGATGCCTTCATCTTGTGTTGACTTACCTTGACACACATGTCTATTTTTGAACCACACCGAGTCAAGCAGAATGAAATGTAATTAGGCCAAACTTGACTACATGTTAATTCTAAAACCCTGTGAGCAAAATCAACTTTTTATCCCAAAATTGTAAAATCCCAACCTTGGTAAAACATGGATGCATTATTGGTGAATTGGTGTGTACTAGGAGATGAGAATGGGAGAACACCAGTTTGAAAGAAATGGTGTTGAGGCATCAACACCCCAGAAATGAATTTGAGGCAATAGGAAACACATTATTTTATTCCTGCCAAGTCATGTTGAAGCTTCTCTACCTGAGTGTTAGCTTAATTTTATTTTTTATCTTGTGACCTGGCTCCTCTGAATTCAAGATGCCTAGCAGCTTCATGGCTCTCTTGGAATTTGAGTCAGATCCTTTTTATTATCTCTGAGGATTCATCTTTGTTCTAAGATGAGTCTCTATATGTAGTGCTGTGGGTGGTGCATAACAGCTGGTGTTGTAGCCTTTTTAAGGGCATTGATGGGGCTCCTGAGGAAGCATAATAAAGCAGATTGTAGAGTCAGTATTATTATAATTACATCCAGGATGTCTTGACTCCCTATGAAGAAAATAAAAATTCAGTAAGATGACCTATCCCTAAGTCCCTTTGCTGCTGATGCTATAGTTGGAATATCCAATTTAAAAGATCTGAGCAATGAGTACAGTTCGAAGCTTGGGGCTCAGAGGTCCTTAAGTTACAATAAGAAGAGTCAAGCAATTTTGGTCTACACATTGGTCAACTAGTTATGACTACATTGATACAGAAAATTGGGCAGAGAAGGGCATCTAGAGATGTATTTAGAGGTTTATATAATATATAGAAGACAAAGTTGCCATTAGAGAAATTGGTTTGCTGAAGTTTTTGAAGTAGGCGGATACCAGGATCCATTTGAGATGCACCTAGGTGTTTTTTTTTTTTTTTCCTGGACAAAACTACATCGAAGGAAACAAATAAGGCTCAAAGAAGTCTTGATGAGGTGGTATAAAGTTAATTTGGTCACAGTTGACATGGAAATAATCAAGCTGGACTGTATCCTTAGCCAAACAGAATGAAACCCTATAGAACTCTTATCCAAGATGGTTTTATGCCATGTTGCAGGATATTTCCCACCCTCCACTGGCATCAAGCCTCTGCAAAGAGCTTTAGGCCACTGTCTCCCAGTAAAAATCCCTTTTGAAGGAAAATATTTACCATTCATAGCCATAGCTTATATCTGGGTTTGCACTTAGGAAGCTAGTATTGATATAGAGAAAGTGAGCAATTTGTTATTTAGAAGCAAAGTTAGAAGTGTGAAGCTCAGAAGTGAGCTTCTCAAGAACCGAGCTTCTTTCTCCGTTCTTGATGGTCTGGAAACAGTAAAGTTCAGTGCTTCCATTCTCATGCGCAGTAAAAGAGAATGGAGGCAAGAACTACAGAGCTGTTTTGTGTGCTAGCTGAGGAAAAGGTTACTAATGTCAAAGGATCTTAATGTGCTTGTTAACTTAGCACAGACACTCCCTCTGAATCAGCAAAGCTCACAGAAGGCACTGATATTGTGGGTAATCCAAATGTAATGTCTGTTTGGCTTTGAAAATTGTTCTGTTCTGACATTTGAATACTGGTGTGCCTGGTGTTCAGGGAATTCACAGCCTGGATGCAGCCATATGGTATCTGGTAGCCAGTTTGGTAGCCCCCCAAACTCAAGTGATTTCCTGGTCCACTCATCCTAAATGCCTCCATGTATTAGGTTCTCCTGGGATGAGCAAATATACTTTATCAACCACAGAGCACCAGACCAAGAGTAGTTGTCTATGCCCTTCTCATTGCCCAGGGTGTCTTTTCCCTCATACTTAAAGTTAGGACAACAGATAGGATGAAAGTACCTCAAGCAGAAATAGAAAACCATACTTATCTTTGATCTTTGTTCCCTCCTTCCCTTCCATTCCACAGCAGCATATAGTAAATTCTCTTCAGAGTATAGGTTTTTATGATCTTTGAATACTATCTATTTCTTTCAAGATTGTGTTAAGTATATTATTGATTTGATGGTCCAACTAGCTAGAATAGTTTTCAGTGGTATTATTTGAATATACAACCCAGGGACTGGGGTGATGGCTCAGTGGTTAAACATGCTTGCTTGCAAGCCTGTCAGCCCAAGGTCAATTCCCCAGCCACCTACATAAATCCAGAAACAAAATGGCATACACATATACCTCAGTACACTTATGGTAATGGTGGAATATATATAATCCAGAAACTTGAGGGCCACCTAGGCTGGCACATGTACTGGAAAAGCAATGAAAGACTCTGTCCCAAAGAATGCAAGAGGTGAGATGGGCAAAATAGATGGCTCAGAGGAGAGGCCAAGCACCCTAAGGTTGTCCTCAGACCTTCACACATGTGGCATGTGCATGTCTCTCCAACACACATTATAGCCATGCATAAATAAATAAATAAATAAATAAACAAAATACAACCCATATCACCAGATTTCAACTTTCATTCAAGCCAGTTTAGATAATTAGGGTGTATCTACACCAGGAAAAAAATGTGAATTCTTTAGTAAGAATACTATACGTAAATTCGAATTTTTAAATTTGTGTGTGAACTGGAATAACAGTCAATAGTAGGAAGGTAGGAAATGGAGGGCTTAAGGGAAGGGGATAAGAAATAATGAAGTAGTGGGGAGGAATCCTGGGAGTGGAATGATCTAAGTGGTGTCAGGGGAGGTAAATGAAAGAGAGAAGGAAGTGGGAGGAGAATTAATAAAAGCTAGAAATATTATGAATAAGCCCAATGGAAACATACTTCTTTGTTAGCTAATTAAATATATATGTTACTGATTTGATGGTCTTAAACATATATAAAATGTAGGAATAGCAAGAATGGGCAGAAATACCTTGCAAGGTTATAAATGTTGGGCCTCAAAGCCATAGGTTGTCACAGAAAAATTTCAGTGCTAGGGTTGGGACACTGTGAGGTATTGGTCAGCAAGACCCTGAGGTCCCACAAACAAATATTGCCAAAAACTGAAGGTTGAGGAGAAGGCTTAGTCAGTAAAGTGTTTGCTATGCAAGCCTAATAAGGTGCTGCCTTTAATTCGCAAGCCCATGTTTTGAAACACCAGGCACAGTAGCATGTGACTGTCATCCTAGCATGGGGAGGGAGGAATAGGCTCCCTAGCCAGCCATGGTGAGTTGCAGGCCAATGAGAAGCCCTTTCTCAAAAACATGTGGACAGCTCTTGAAGACCAAGACCCAAGGTTGCCCCTTGGCTTCTGCATGCCTGTGCACACATGTGCACATGCTTCTACACACAAAATAACACACATACACAAGATGTTGAATATTTCTTCTTTCTACAACTCTTTTTGGTTCTATTATTTGAAATTTTAAGATTTTGAAGCAAGTGTTTTAACAAATATTGATACTTTTAAAAATCTTTGTGAATTTTAATTATGATCTACTTTCACTTACTTAAAAAATTAAGTAGTTAGTCTTTACATAGGCTTAAATGCTTAATTTAAATTAGATTTTATTATATGCCAATTAATTTTAAAATTTCTTTAAGACTTACCAAATTATACCCAGTAAGGATGCCCTTAATAGGATCAGATTATAAGAACTATGTGTCTCCTGTGTTAATAAGTATTTCAAAACTGGAGATGAGGAGATGGCTCAGTGAGTAAAGCACTTGCCACTGCAGTGTGAGAGCCCAGGTTCAGATCCCCAGAACCCACATAATTCCAGGCACAGTAGATCAATCTGTAATCCCAGTACTCTAGTGCAAAATAAGAGGTAGGGAGAAGAGAACTGCCAGAAATCCATGACCCAAACATCGTGGCATACTCAGAAGCAAATAAGGGCTCTGTCTCAAACTAGGTGGAATTTAAGGACCAACACTCTGTGGCACCACATGCCTTGCCTCTCACACACAAACACATATAAACATGTACACATGCACACATACACACAGATTTTTTAAAAAAGAATTTATACTGTTTAAGAACACATATTCTTATGCAAAAGCCACCTATGAGCATTTTTACTTTATATAAATCAGTCTTTCAGTGACTTAATTTATTTGAGAACAGTTTTATTAAACAGCTTTATCAGTAGCAATTTCCTATATGATGCACAAAGAGAAAAAGCATTATTACTACTGGTATCCAAAACTTGTGGAAAACTTATCACCAAGTACCTATTCTAACACATTTATCCATATTCCAAATTATGACAGTTCCTATTATCGTCCCTGCATTACAATGAGAAAAACAGGCACCAAGAACTTAACTGTCACAATGAAGTTACACATCAAGAATCTAGCAGAAAGAGATACTGAGAGAGATAAGGTCTCTTGTAGCTATATAAAGCCTTCTAGAAATTAAAGGCTAATTTCAACAAGAATACAAAGAAACCTTCTCAAACAGGATGCTGTGATATATGTGCTATGTGACTTAAGGGATGAACAAATGAACAAGGGATGAGTAAATGAATTATTTAGGCAAATAAAGAGATTTCACTTAGAGAATACCAATGTAAGGCACAGTATAGTCAACACACTCTAGATAAAAAACAAGGCATAATATTATGGTTACTTAAAATTTTTACACATACTCTTATCCAATAGTTTTTTTTTTTTTTTTTTTTTTTTTTTTTTTTGGAAGAGAGACACAGAGAGAGACAGAAAGAGAGGGAGAGGAAGACAGATAGAGATGGGCACGCCAGCAGCCTCTCAGCTGCTGCAAACAAAATCCAGTTGCATGCTCCCCCTTGTGGTCAAGTGTGGCATTGCACCCCTTTACATCTGGCTAAACATGGGACCTGGAGATTGGAACCGCTGGAGATTGGAACCAGCATTCTTAGGCTTAGGAGGCAGGTGCCTTAACTGCTAAGCCATCTCTCCAGCCCTTATCCAATAGTTTTAAAATAAAAACAATTCTCAATTTTTCTTTTGTTTACCACATCTGTGTTGAGCTCCAGCTCCATTGGTATTGCTTTCTGAGTATTTGGATGTAAAAAATATAGTCTATATAAACCTTACTAGCAAGTAGCTGAATCAAGAGATGTACAATTGAGAAAATGCCTATGACTATGTAGCCACAAATGTATTACACAATCATGGTTATATCCCATGGTGTATATTTAGCAGGAAGCCTCTTTTGCAGACTGTCGCCCCTGTGGTTGTTCTGAGCAAATCGCTTTGCAGAGATGGCAGGTATAAAGACTCGCTGTTGAAAACAGCATAGCCAAAATCTGTGTGTTCATTGGCATTCAGATCCAAGTCCACATGTCATCATGTTACTTATGTCCTTTTCCCTGGTCAATTGGATTGATTTCCTCCACTATTGAAGCCCCTGAGCTATTCTACAATGCAGTCAAGTCAAACAAGGCCAGCCAGGGCTCCCTGAGAAAATATATAATGTGTAAATGAAACCCAGTGAATGATAACCCTGCAGTTTATTGCTGCAGTCGTCCCTGGCATTGATAGATGAGTCCACTTTGAAAGATGGGCTAGCGGGGCCTGAGAGGAAGCCACATACTTTTCTCCTCCACTGTAAGGAAGCATGTACTCCTTTGAAGCACTGGTTATAGACTGTTACCTGCAGGTCCAGTTTACTTCTACTCATGTTTATTTAGACCTGTCTACAATGACCTAGTATTCTTTGGGGTTGAGAATGCAGAGCAATAATATAGTTCCATCTGATTTATTTATAATTTAAAGTTGGAAAGTTAACTTTTCTATAGTCACATAGGTTGGCCACAGAGCTGGGACTTGTCATGTGACCCCTCAGCCTCAAGGCCAGAAAATTGTGTTTGTGGAGAGAGAGAGAGAAAGAGAGAAAGGGAGAGGAGAGATGCTTGTGTAGGCTCACATACATGTGTTGGTCCATGTGAGTGGAAGCCAGAACCCTTAGTTCCTCATGTTTTTATAGAAGGCACTTTTCCCACTGATTATCTCCTCAGACCTAAGGCTAAAATACTTCCATTACATTTGAACTAACAATCATTTTGTAAAAACTTACACACACACACACACACACACACACACACACACATACTTTTTTTTGGTTTTGATTTGTTTCAGGGAGTGTAGTAGTTTTGATATTAAATCAGGAACATAGATGTGGAGATAAAAAGGTGTTTCAATGAGCATCTGGCAAGAAGAATCTGAGGATGGGAATGCAAGCTGACCAATCAGATAGCCAGGAACATATTGGAGACACTATCAATGGCTAGCCTCTGCCTATGTCTGCAGGTGATGAACTGACACTTCACTGAGATTCAACAAGAGCCTGAGGATGAACAAATGAGATTATTGGTTAGATATCCATATGCATAGTGTTTGCATTCAAGTATGGACCATTCATTGATAGAATGACCCCCTCTTGGACTGCATAATGATGAGTAGAGTTTAGATGGACAGAGGAGGGGCATATGAACTATAATCTGTTTCACTTAAGACCTTCTGTGTCTTTCATAGAGACTTTCTCTTCACAGGAGGTGGTGTCATGGAAAACCTTTCCTCTGGGGATGTGGACACTCATCTATTCAGATGACAGACAAAACTATGATTGGACCTAAATGAGTTTTGGTGAGCCAAAGACTTTATTTGGGTTACTTACAGTGCAGCGTAAGGTGTTGCTTACAGAAGCAACGAATGATTCACAGGCAGCCACATCACCAAAAAGTCCACCCCAGCTTAGATGATGACTCCCAGAAGCTGTATCTCTGGAGCTCACTGACAGGGCTCAGCTATTCACAGAGTCTCCAGCACACTACATGGCAGGTATGCAGCTTGTCAGGTGGGACAACCCCTTCCCAAGCAGTTGTTCCTTAGGGATGGGTCTTGCAACCTTTTCCCCAGACTTGATGATTTCCTGAGTCTCCTGGGTTTCCTTCTTAACCCAAGAGGGAATGTTTCAACTTTTACACAACACTGGTCAAAAACAAACAAACAAAGCTGCTCCTCAACAATTGTTTATGACTGCTAAAATCTTAGGGTGTGGACATGTGACCCCTTAAGTTTCTCCAATCTTGACCTCCTGAATCTTTAGAGGCTCCCTCTTCTCTTCAGGGTGGGGGATATATTTCAATCTGGGGAATTTCCTATACAACAGGTGAAAAGATATCTCAGATAACTTTATTTACATATTCAACATGAAAAATACTACCAACCAGTCTGGATAGACATATGCATTAAACTTCTCTTGAACACCAGTGTTGGTGAGTACATTGCCTCTGGAGGCAGCCCGCCCTTCAGTTGGATGACTTACCAAGAAGAAAAGGTCATTTTACTTTGCATAGTCATCTGCCCTGTAACACATACTCCTACCCCTCCCCAACCAAGGAAAGTAATAGCACTGTTGAAATAGGTAAACTGATCAACTGAGACTTAGATTTTCTTCACAATGTAATTGCTCAAAGCTAAGATGCAAGCAACAACTTTGTAGTGTTACTGTGAGAATTAAATGTGCTGTTCTTAGGTCAGGGCAGATGCCTACTTAATGGTACTGGGAATTATTAATGTTATCATTAACTACTTCTACAGGACCAGCTCACCTCTTTCTTGACACAACCTTAGAGTTATTGGTTTCCATGGGAAATGATCTATAACTTATGTTAGCTTGAATGTAAAATTTTACCATAGAATCATAGATTTGAATATTTAATTTCTAGGTGGCACAGCTATTCTGGCAGGCTGTAGAAGCTTTAGGTGGCAGAGCCTTATTGAAGGAACACTGGCACAGAGGCCAGCTCTAAGGATTTTTATTGTCCAGCCCTAATGAGTGTTCTCACCTTTTCTACTTTCTCCCTACTAATATGAACATAGGATGCCAGCTGTCTGCTCCTGCCTTACTTTCTCCACCATGATGGATTTTCCCACTGAAACTGTAAGTCAAAAGGAGCCCTCTCCTCCCATCCGCTGCTTCTGGCTGAGCATTTTATCCCACCAAAGGGAAAGTAACTGTTACAAACTTAATCTGCTTTAGGTTACCAAAAAGACACAGCCCCACATATAACTTAATTTTGGCTTATAAAACAACCGGCTCTATCATACACAATTGTGCTGACTCTGCTTGTGTGTTCAAGTAAATGAAGGAAATAAAATGATTTTTAACATCTTCAAGTATCAGAGTCTAAGGAGATTTAAAAAGTAACCTGCTATTTCCTGTATCAATCCCCTGCAAAACAGGAAATAAAAGGGCAATCCCTTTGATGAAGGAATCGCCATAGGGTTTTCCCTTAACTATATTTGTGAGAATTTCACTCTTTCTTACTTCACTCTCAAAGCCAGATATTTTAATATAAACACTGGCAAACATCAATGCTTCTATCACCCATGCATAAGAGTAGTAGAAAACATCTAAAGCTCATATAATACAAAAACAGAATTTAAATATATTTACTATCTATTTTGAGGGGACAGACAGATTAGGCCAATTGTATAGCACAAATCAAAATCAGCCCATCAATCAAACAATCACATAATGCCTATGTCTATTTCTCCCTTTCCTTCTTCCTGTCCTCTTCTCTCTTCTTATCCCTCCCTCCCTCCCTTCCTCCATCATTTCTCTTCCCTTTCTCTTTTTTTTCCTCCTTTAATCCTCCTGCTTTCATCCTCCTTCCCTCATGCTTTACACATTTACTACATAAGATTATAAGCAAATGGGAATTTGACCACTATGCAAGATGCTTATAGAATACATTTCTCAATAAACAACAACAAACATGCACCAAGTGTGGTCATGCTAAAGCCACTTCATTAGACCATCCAGATTAAAAAACAAAAACAAAAACAAACAAACAAAAAAAACACTGCTTTACATGTGCCATAACCTGTTACTGAAATTTTGTACATTTCTTTGCAGTGTGCAAAGAATTTTGGATCATTTGTTTAAGAGAGAAAGAAATCTCTGTTGGATGGTCCAATTATGATTTTTTTTTTAAATGTCAAAGGAGAATAGGAAGGCTCAGAAAACTTGAATGATTTGTCTAATCAGAAGATGACAGGAAATTTATCCTTGCCCTTTTATAAGATGGGAAATTTCTGTATTTAAAAACAATCTCACAGAACAAAGCAAGAGGTTTTTCTGCCCAAAGAGTTATCTTGTTCCTCAATATTTAAAATAGGTAGCTTGGGTTCTTAAAATTAATAATAAATGCAAAATGAAGATGATACCAGAAATAACAGAACTCTGCTCTTTAGAGAGAGTGCAGTGTGGAGGTGGATGGCAGATTTTCCAGTGTATGCTTTCCACTTTAAGGCTGTACAATCTGTCTCCTAATGCAACATAATTACCATCTAATGTGACACACTGCATGAAGCAACTTGGCATGGAAGTGGAGTTTATTGTGTTCTGGAAATATTTACAGTCATATAAGTTCAGTGCTGTCATGAAACTAGTCTAAAACAATGTTTAAAATCCTCACATCAAATGTGTTCAAAACAATCTCTTCAGAAAAAGGATGAGAACATTTTTGGGTTTATGTGACAGCCAGTTTCCTCCTTCCTTGTGGCTGGCAGGATCCAGGTTTAACTATAAGACATCCCTCTGTTATTATACTTCTGTGGTCCAGAGGACCATCTCTTCCTTTAGTAGTTGGTATTTAATATGCTGCTGCAAAAACGAGATTTGCCATGGTGTTGGGGAAAACTTTGCTGTCTGAGAAAAAGTAGAAACTACTAACTAATATTTTTACACAATTTTATTGAGAGACTGATTATTATCTTCCAGTATGCATTAGGACATAGGATACAAAATGAATATGACTAATTTCTAAGCTAAAATGTTGATGGCTGCTAAAATTGAAAAGAGGCATACAGAGCTCAGAGAAAAATGTCTTTGACTTATAATATTATGTAATGTGTGTTTACATGTTCCTTAACTCATAATGGCATTATACTATTATATCTTCATAAATGAACTGTAAAATTAAAATATCATAAGACAGAATGAATTTAAGATGCCCAACCCATAAAATATCATACTACAGTTTTTAGCAAATATATATATTATGTGTGTGTGTGTGTGTGTGTGTGTGTGTGTGTGTGTGTGTCTGGGCTTTACACATGTAAGGCAAGAACTCTAGCAATGAAGTTTATTCTTATTCCTCCCTTTTTCTTGTTTTCTAAGTCAGGGTGTCACTAACTTGCCCAGGCTGTCCTTGAACTTTCTCTGTAGCCTAGGCAGGCACTGAATTTACAATCTTGCTGCATAGGCCTGCTAATTAGCTGTAATTATAGGACCATTCCAATAAAGCCTTTTTGTAGCATATTAAAGTCAAAAAATTTTATGTCACACCATAACAAATAGGTGGCTACCTATGGTTATGTCTGTACATATTTGCATATATGTTTATCAAATGATAGCCATATAAGTTGTTATAATAGCTGTCTCAGCATTTAGGAAGTGATTTCCATAGAAGCTGACATGTAAGCTAAGAAATGAGAGGGTACTGTGAGGATAGCAACAGGTTCATCTTCTAGGTTGGTGCCTGCCAATAGTTGTGTTGTAAATATAGGGTTAAAATGAATCTGGTCACTTTTCCAAAGAAGATAATTGAATTTGATTTGGCCTGTTATTGAAAAAACTAAAACAAAACAAAATCTGACAAAATATAGGAAATGACAGTTCTGAAGAAGCTATTTTGCAGTGAAGAATACTCCACATGTCACGGAAAATAAATGAGATTAGTTTAAAATTTTTCCCACTTAACCATCTTGAGAAATCATCCAGGCTACAATTGATGGAAGAAGGAAATCCAGAGAGACCCCATCAGCTTCCCCAGCATAACAATGTAGACTTTGTCTGGAAAAGTAGACTTAACACAAGTTTAGAAGGGAGAAACTGGAGCAGACAGAGCTTCATAATGGAGAACAAGTCCTCAGATGATCTTAGCTGATTCAGCTCTTCTAGCTCCTGCCAGTAATTACCAGGATGGAGCTGTAGCATGTGATGGTAATACAGTTCCCTGAGACACAGAAGAACTTTCCAGAAGAGCTGAGCTTTGTTCTCATTCCCTCCTCAACCCCAATGTGCTACAGTGCTTAGCACAGTGTTCCCCAGTGCCCAGGACGTACTAAATTCAGAGTGGAAAATATTCTGATGAATAAACTGGGTGGCCAACAAGGCCAATAAGCAGAATGAACTCCATCTGATTTGGGCCCAATCTAGAGACTCATAAGACCACCTTGGCCATGAACAAGGGGTTTTGGTTGCTTTGTGGTGCTTCTTGGTAAGAAATAAAATTACTTTTCCTGACTTGTTATGTGATTGCTTTTTTTTTTTTCAAACTTGTGGTAGGGCAGTTGTATTTGTACAAACCTGAAAGATCTAGGAAAAATGGGAGAAATTGTCAAGGGGTACAAAGAACAGGATACTGTTGCATGGATCTCACAGGTCAGAGGAGAGTAGAATGATATGGTCACAGTGGTAAAGAATAAAAATATCCCTGATTTTGTTTGCCTAGCAAAGCTAGCCTTCACAAAGGAAACATAAAGACATTTGAGATAAAGTAGAGACAAGACAGTACAGCATCAGTACAACATCACTAACCCTCTCTTACAAGAAGCAGTTAAAAAAAAAAAAACCTATTTTCACAGACTTGCATTCCCAAGAGCGCTGTATTCTTGCCTTTCCCCCACATTACTCTATGGTTTCAGCTGGATTTTAGCAGCTTCTTAGAAGGCTGGAGACATAAACTTACCCTATAAATCAGCTATCCCACTCCTAGGTAGTTACCCACAATAAACCAATATGTAGAGGACAGACAGATACATGATGGAATATCGATAGATGGACAGATTGATAGATTTTTATGTGAATTTTCATTAGGTTTTTCTTAAACTATTATTTATTTACTTATGTGTGTGTGAGAAAGAGAGAGATAAAGAGAGGAAGAATGAGTGCTCCAGGGCATACTGCTACAATGAATTTCAGACATATGTGCCACTTTGTGTATCTGGCTTTATGTGGGTACTGGGGAATTGTACCCTGGCTATCAGGCTTTATAAGAAAGCAAGAACCTTAAACTGAGTCATGTCCGTAGTCCTCATAGGACATTTATTCATAGTAGTTCCAAACAACACAAACATTTATCAAGGAGAAAGAGAAAGAAAGAGGAAGAGAGGGGGGAGGGAAAGAGAACATTTTAAGGAATTCTTTTAAGATCAGATAAAAATATGAAGAAGGAATATTGTTTCTAGTTCTCTTTTTGATTTCCTTCATCCCTCAATTGAGTTGTTTTTGCTAATTTTTTTCCATTTCCTTCATCCATTTTTTTTGAGTTCTTTATGTTTCATTTCTTCCATTTCATGGAGCCATTAGGAAGACCCATGAGATCCCCTTAGAACAATTTAGGCCTTTGCCAAAACACTTTATTACCTGACAAAGCTAAAAGGTAAGACCCTATAACTGAACATACCACAGACTGTGGTCACAGGACTTTGGAATACCATGTTGGATCTGAGAGGGAATCCAGCTCCTTCTAGACAGCCCTCATGGTGCTGGAAATCACTATGGAATCTGCTGGAGAACAATGGTCACCATCAGCATGAAGTAAGTAAAGAAACCTGAAAACTATAAAATAACTTGCTGGACAAGAAGTACATAGTTGTGCAATAGTAGCACACAGCCTTTGTGGGTAGCCAAATGGTCTCTGATTGGGCATGAGGCTTGCTCAGTGGGAGAGAACTCCTATCTTCTACTGAGGACCGATTCGGTATCCCATGGACAGGAAATTCATAGATGCCCCACTGCTTTCTGGATAAGAAGAGTAGTAGTACTCCTCAAACAGTCTCTCAAATAACTGTCATATTCCCTTTAACCCAAGCTACTCTCACTCTTAGTTGGAGAATATGTTTTATTTTATAAATGTCAGAGAAAATAGAGGAGATCTATGATCCACTGTCACATATATATGTATATGTATATATATTCATATATATATATATGTATGTATATCACCAACTGTCTACCATGAGACATGCCACCTCTACTACATCTGCCATGGCCCAATAGAAATTGCAGAGGACACAGCGACAGAGTACTGTTCTTACTTACAACCAGCTCCAGGGCAATGGTGACAGACACTGGCCAGTCAAAACCCATTAAATCAGAAATCCAGAGGCTACAGAGAACTAAACACTAAATCAGACAGCTAACAAGCTTGCTATGGCTCAGGGAACATTGCAGAAGAGGGGGCCGAAAGACTGCAAGAGCCACAGAGTGGGTAGGAATACCCTTGAGGCACAGTCACCCCACTTCCACACAGAGACTGATTGAGGTCTTCATGATCCCACAGTGAATACCATAAGCACACTAAGGAGGGCCCCCAGGGAACTGGGAGCAGGGACATGATTCTAATCTTTTATAAAATATACTTTAAAAAAGAATATGAAGAAGGAACTATATTCCTGTCCACTGTTAAAAAAAAAAAAAAAAGGTGCTGTGGGATGTGTAACACACAGGAAGGGATGCAGCCAAACTCTTGGAGACTCCCGCTATCAAGCCAGAGAAATTGTATCTGTGGTAACTCTAAAATGCTAATAGAAGTAGCTAAGTGAAAAGAAAAGAAAAACATGTGGTTTGCTCAGTAAGGAACTTGCATAAGCAAGGTAGAATGGTGCAGCCAAGGGAATCTTTTTAACTACATACACCAGTGTATGCATTCTCATAACTCTGAGGACTCGCCACCCAGTGAAGCATTGCCTAAATGAGAAAAGATATTTCTCATTGCATTTTCTTTTGTGAGCATTTTTAGTGTATTCCATTTTATTTCAAGACAGCCACTCATGCATGGTGAATTTTGTGATAAAACAAACATTTTCAAGATGATCAATTCTGTTTAAGATTCAGAATTAGGAAAGGTCACCACCTCAATCAAAGCAATATTGTTCTTGAATAGCAAGAGTCTGAAGGTGAGAACCGCATTACATACCCACACCCCACCGATATCACATATTCCAAACATTCATTTTTGAATGGGACTCAATCCAATTTGTTTGTGATTTTGGATTTGAAAGTTATACAAACTGCAAAAATTCTTTGAATAAAGGGTCACCATGCAAATTTCTGTGTGACAGGCACTGAAACCATAAATGTGAGATCAAAGCTACTACTTGGAAAAAATGAGACTTGATTAATTAAAATTAAGTATGTGAGTACGGTCTTCTGTGTTGTTTCCACGAGATTCGACGTGCTCTACTGAACACCAATTTAATGGAATTAGAAATGCTGTTTGAAGCCTGGAATTTCCATAGCATCACCAATTTATTCACTAAGAAAGTGTTCACCCATGTTAAGAGAAAGTGGAATGTAGCCCAAGATTAAGTTTTTGCATCCTGAAGACATCACCTTAACTACAATACCCCTCCTGTGAGGTCAAGATTAGAAAGATTAGGGGCAAAGAACAATTTTTCTTACAAAAGCAAGCTCTAGGCTTTTAGGTCTGCTTAATGCCAGGGCTTTGATCTCTCTCATTTCGCTAATCTGTAAATCCAGTCAGGGCTGCAGTCAAACACCAAGATCTCAGAGTCTTGAACCAGGACTCCCACGTAAGTACCATATAGCAGGCAGAAGCTCTTCCTGAGAGAATTCACACTAAGCCCCGTGACTCAGATTTGTTCATGCAACATCATTATAGTCCATAAGGAAAATAGATGTTTGCAAATTTGATTCACTATGTGAAATTTCAAAAGGCTTATGAAATTATAGCACTATAGAAATATACCTATATTCAAGTGGAAAATAGAAACTTATTGAGTGTGATTTACAATGAGTTACTAAATAAATTGTAATATTTACCTAAGTGAATAGCTATTTTAAAATAAATGTCTACTTCAGCCCTTATTTAAAAACTGTGAAACAAAAATTGAAAGTAAGAAAAATCTGGAAGATAGAAGGTTCAAAAATTGTCTAAAACACAACTTTTTAATAATCATGGAATAGGGAAGAAAAACAGAGTAAAAAATATAATAAAAGTAATTAAATATAGTTTGGTGTGGTGGTGCAGGCCTGTAATTCCAGCCCTCAGGAGGCAGAGGTAGAAAGTCGTAAGTTTGGTGTCAACTTGGGCCATACAGCAAGATCCTGTTTTAGAAAGAGAGAGAGACAGAGAGCCTGAAGATATTTTATATAATTTTTAAAGTCAACTAAAACAAAAGCAACAAACAGGTTAATTAAAAAGAAAACAGAGCTGGGCGTGGTGGCGCATGCCTTTAATCCCAGCACTTGGAAGGCAGAGGTAGGAGGATCGCTGTGAGTTCGAGGTTACCCTGAGACTACATAGTGAATTCCACATCAGCCTGAGCTAGAGTGAGACCCTACCTTGAAAAACCAACAAAAAAAAAAAAAAGAAAAAGAAAAAGAAAAAAGGAAACCCACAAATGGTCAGAGGCTAAGAATATAGTTGAGATAGCAATACAATTAGTTTCATAAATAAAGTTGTCTCATTTAAACTATAGGAAAAGAAATATTGATTAAAACATTAAGAGTATACATTTTTGTTATGAAATCAGAGAGAAACCTAAGGTTTAATAATGGATAGTGTTTGGAAAGGTATAGTGAAATTAACACTGTTAGGGTAGTATAAATTATTGAGAGAAGGATGACAAAGAGTGAAGAGGACAAAAGGATATATGTGACATGAAAATAGAAGGGAGATAGAGTAGATGGTAGAGGAGAAGAATCAATTAAAACAGGTTGCATATGTAAATGACACAATGATGGGCATGATGGTGCATGCTTTTAATCCCAGCATGCAGGAGGCAGAGATAGAAGGACAGCTGTGGGATTCAGGCCAGCCTGGGAGTATAGACTGAATTCCAGGTCAGCCAGGGCTAGAGTGAGACACTACCTCAAAAAACAAACAACAAAAAATGGCTTAGAAAAAGGAAAAGGAAAAGAAATGCCATAATGATTCCTCAAATTCTTTGAAAGCTAAAAATAATAATATATAAAACATAATAACTGTACACTCTTATATACAAACATATGTATGTGTACATATATGTTTATATGGAATATATAATTCTTAGGAATAACTATATTGTCCAAAATATAAAGTTATTCATAACATTTCAGTCATTGAGTAAATAAATACATGGTGAAATATGCCCTAAAAAGTATTTGTGGGGCTAGGGACATAGGTCAATGGTTAAAGGTGCTTATCGGAAATCCTGCTGGCCCAAGTTCAATTCACCAGCACCCATCTAAAGACAGATACAAACTTGCCAGCTGGGCGTGGTGGTGCCTGTCATGAGTTTAAGGCCACCCTGAGACCACATGGAGAATTCCTGGTCAGCCTGGGCTAGAGCAAAACTCTACCTCAAAAAAAAAAAAAAAAAAAAAAAAAAAAAAAAAGAGAGAGAGAGAGAGAAAGAGAAAGAGGGGGGGGGGTTGGCTTTAGGCTGTTTAGCTGTTTAGGCTTTGAGTGGGTAAAAGTTCTGGGTCCTTCTACTGGAAGGCAGATACGAAGCAGCACATGCATCTGTGATTCCCAATGTGCCTACAGCAATAGGAGACAGAGCTGGAAAAATGAGGAAACAGACTGGCAAACAAAAGCAGCAGTAACATGAAAGAGACACTGTCTCAAGCAAAGTGGAAGGAGAGGAAAAACACCCCAAAGTGTCCCTGTCCTCTGAGCTCCACACATGTGCCATTGCAGGGGCAGGCCCATCCATGTACACACATCATGCACATCCACCCATACAAGAAGGTGTACATCTACATAATAATCATTTAAACAACCATATACAGAAATATGAAGAAGATAAGATGTTCACATTTGAATAGATATGGTGAAAGTTTAGAAGGTAATGTGTGAAACAAGAATGCTAGGGTTCAGAAGTAAGCTTGGAGTCCTGTGGTGGAAAGCAAATAGTTTTTAATGGGATCACCCCATTTGAACTCTTTTGGTTATAATTATTTGTTTTTATAGTTATAATTAGTACATAATTATATTTTATTATCATGATATCCATCATTTTAGAGCATAAGCTATGTGACTGCATATCTTGAGCTATAAAATAATATATTATAACCTAACACAATAGTATATTTGATGTAGCAAGTGATTCTAATGACATGGCACATGCCAAATTCTCTAACATGAAGAAAATTTGAGTTAGTTTAGGTATTTAATGGCTCTTCTGATTAATTATGGTTATTAGTTCTCCTAATGTACTTTTTGTGATAGAATGGCATTTCTTTCATCCATGGTGAAGTGCAATTCCTTTAATTATACTATGACATTTTTTCTGTATAAATTAAATATATAGGATTTGTTTCTCTCTTAGAACCTTGATGCTCTGGACAGTAACCTTATTTTAAGTCAGCATATCTGTAGTTCTGCTGGTACCGAGGTGATAAAAAGGCTTAGCAGCCTTGAAGAATATATTTCTATATTCTGTCAGGCTGATGTTGATAGTACTATTTTGATAAAATGGAGTGAGGTTAGTGGAAAGATAAAATTCTTAGTAGAACAAATTTATACTTTCCTTAATGAACATTAATCTCCAAGTTCACCAAAACAACTCTGGAAAATGGAATAAGATCTTTGTGAATTTTTGTAGCATCATTGAATACATTGACTTGTCATATTGTTTAATTCAGTGAAAATTTATTCAAATCATATTCCACATTAGCCTTTCAAAAAGGATCAGAAAAAACACAAGATACGGTGTTTTTTTTAAAATTTTAAATCTTCTCCCTAGATTCAATCTGCAGTGGCTTCCAACACATTAACTTTTACTACATAATTAATAAAGCAATGTATTCCAAGCCAATTCTAAAGCTAAGATTCCAGTGTCTATGTAACCATCACTGTATTGATTCTAAGTGCAGCCAGAGGAAGCAGAAGCCAATATCTCCTATGAAAGCTATAGTTTAGTTTGAGTTGTGTATATAAAGAGAAAAGGATTTAAAGGAGTTGGTAAACATAGGGAGAGGGTTACAGAAAGCATAGCCCAAATCCTTTGGATGTGAGCCAATAAACAAAGGAAATAGGGTTAGAGTCTCTCCTTTCCTTCTTCCATCTCTTCCTCTGTAGCAAAGGATTGTAGGATATAGGATAGTTTAAAATTAGATTAATGTTCAGAGCAGTGAATTCTAGCTGATATGTCAGACAGAAGGGAACCTTTGGAGCGATTTCCCAGCTACTAAATATAAGTCTGAAAAGAGAACACCACCATGTTCAGACACCTGAATTCTTCACACATATTTTCTGAGTTAGTTTATGGATCTTCCACATAATTACCTTCCTAAGTCATCAGTATTCTCACAGTTCCTTTCACTTCGCAGCTGAGGAGTCTTGGAAAGCCTGTGGAGTTTCAGCTCATCTCTTTCAATTTCCATGGAAGTGTTAGCTGGTAATAAAGGTTATGGCCTTAGGCTTTCAGACTCACATTGCTATAGTCCACCCAACCCATGATCCTTTCTTACTTACCTAGCTTCAAGTTGGAGCTCATTCAATACTGGATTGATGAATGAATGAATGAATGAATGAATGAGTAAATGAGTGGATGGATGAAAGAAGTGAGATGTCTATGTGACAAAAGGACAAATGGTACGAAGAGCCCACTGCCTTTGGAAGAGATAAAGAGACAGAGATTATGCTATGGGGATCTGAGAAACTATCCATGGCTAAACTTGAGGGAGAATTCAAGTGCCCTACGACATTTGATCCCATCATTTGGGACAAGGTAACAGAGTGGAATAATGGTGGCTCTGCCCTGATGCAGTGTGTGAAGAGACTTTGCCCAAACCCATACTGCAATTAAAATATAAGGAAGTTTCCGAGTACTATAATAGTAAAAACATGCATAGTGTTATACAATTTGCATAAAAGTAAGTAGTTTCTCTTTGCTGTGACTGTTCTAAAATCCTTGAAATAACCATTAATAAGAAATGACAACAGTTGAGAAAAAGAAATGAAAATTTTGCCCACATCACTTAGCTACAAAAGGGCACCTTGCCTCATGTCTTTCAGCTGCATTTGAAAGGGATTCCTTTTCAGTTGCCTAGACATAGCAGCAGAAGCTCACAGAATCTTATAGTGATCAGGCATCTTGGAGGAACCCTTTGCATCATGGCACTCAACTGCCCCAAATCTAAACTACTGCATTTTTCACAAGCAGGCCGACGTCCAGCTGTAATGAAATATGCACAGCACTGTACACTTTTGGTATTTCCTCAGACAGCCCATTCATCCATTGAATGACTCTCTCCATGCCCATGACTGGTGTCAACAAAAGTGCACTGGCCACCAGAATTCCTAAGTCGTGGTGACAGTAACACCACTCCTGAGAATATCTGCACGAACAAAGCCCTCCCCTTGCAGAGGGAAATGGCTTAGTGGTTGCCTCTTAAACCAGAGCCCTGGAATATTCCAGTTTGATTCTTAACCAGAAGCTGTGGTGGATTTCTGTGGTCCTGTGGAGCAAGAGTTAGAGAGAGAACACCTATCTCAAATTAAATGCAAGTGGAAAAATTGTTCTCTGATCTCCACCTGCATGAGCACATACACACACACACACACACACACACACACACACACACACACACACAGTAAAGAAAAAAAGTACTCTAGACAACAAACTGCCTTCTTTTAAAAAATATTTTATTTTGGGGGCTAGAGATATGGCTTACAGGTTAAGGCATTTGCCTGCACAGCCACAGGATCCTAGTTCAATTCTCCAGGACCCACGTAAGCCAGAGGTGCACAAGGGGGCACATGCATCTGGAGTTAATTTGCAGTGACTGGAGGCCTTGGTGTGCCCATTCTCTCCCTCTCTCTCTCTCTCTTTCTCTCTCTCTCTCTGCCTCTTTGTCTCTCTCAAATGAATAAAATATATTTAAAATATGTTTTATTTTTATTTATTTATTAGAGTGAGAGAGAGAAAATGGGCATGTAAGGGCCTCCAGCCATTGTAAGCAAACTTCAGATGTGTGTGCCACCATGTGCATCTCTCTTAAGTGGGTAAGAAAACCTGGGTCCTTAGGCTTTGCAGGCAACTACCTTACCCACAAACCATCTCTCCACTACAAAACGACCTTCTTGAGAAATAGTAAAGCTCTAAAGATTTAATGATGGGTGTCAGTAGTAATAATATCTGGTCCTTATTGTTTGAGGAACTCAGTCTACCTTGTTCTGTATCTCGGTACTTTTTCTGTTGTGTTGTTTTAGTTACACTCTCTCTGTAGTGTATTATGGTAGCAAGAATTATTTAAAGGACCCATTATAAAATATAAAAACACTATTGGTAAGTAATGAGAAATAGACACCCCTACTTTATCCACTTAATTTAAAAAAAGTAATAAAAGTCTGATAAATCTCTCTGTTGGAAGAATGTAAAGAATTTTACTCATTACTTTAGTCTCTCCCTAAATTATTACCAACTAATATGTGTGAGGTATTCAGCTCCATGCTGAGAATATAGTGATGATCAAAACCCAACATGATTTTGATAATATGGAATCCACAATCTAGAAGGGAAGCAGACATTAACTGAAGAAAAAGGAAATGTGAAATTATACTTGAAATTTTATACTTTCAAAAGGATTTTGTATATTTCAGCTATGCAGGGGAAATTATCGAGATAATTGATCCATGCAAGACTAGAGTTGGATGAGAGGAAAGGAAAAGAGTACTGAGGAAAAAAGAGTTCCCCACACAGAGAATAGCATGTGCAAAGGCCCAGTGCATGTGAAAAACAGAAACTGAGTAGGATCCTTTTGCTTCATAAGGACATTTACTAGATTCATTACATGTTCATTTCATTCGTTCCAATTTTAATTGTCTCTATAATGTATTGAGTTGGTAGATAGATATTGGTCATAATTAGTTGGCTTAGTTGAACAGTTAGAATATTTCTATTTTTTGACTTAGAGGAATAACATCATTAGAGATAAAATTTTTAAAGATTATTAATCTTTATATGGGTAGAAGATATCATTTCTAGCGTCAATGCTTCTAAGTTCTTTTTTAAAAAAAATATACTTATTTATTTATTTGACAGAGAGAGAGGGAGAGAGACAGAGAAAGAGAAAAAGAAAGAGAGAATAGGAGTGCCAGGGCCTCCAGCTACTGCAAACGAATTCCGGATGCCTGTGCCCCCTTGTGCATCTGGCTAACTGGGTCCTGGAGAATTGAACCTAGGTCCTTTGGCTTTGCAGGCAAATGCCTTAATGGCTAAGCCATTCCTCCAGCCTCCTCTGTTCATTCTTTTTTTTAAATTTATTTTTATGTATATTATTCTAGTTTTACATTCATAGTGGTGACTCCATTATCCTCCTCCCTGTCCTCCCTCTTCAATAGGGACCCTCATCAATGGGGATTGTAGGTCATGCATTGTGGGGGTAGTCAAGAGTTATGGGGGATAGGCCAAGTCTCTGTGCATAATGCCCCAACTTGTGACTCTAACATTCTTTTCTCCCCCTCTTCTGCAAATTTCCCCGAGCCACATTGGGGTCATTTTAGCTCTACTTCAGTGATGAGGTTTTGGAAGCCTCTGTGTCTCTGGATATCTGGCTTAGTAGGAGTTAGATGTTCTCTGTGTTTATCTCCTTCAGCCTTTTTCTGGTGTCATGATCCCCAAGAATACTGAACTCTTGACCTTACCCCGCATTACTCTATGGTTTCAGCTGGAGCCCTGGTGATGTGTGATTGGCTGATCCTCCCTTTAGGATCATTGTCAATCTGAAAAAGATAAGCAAATTCTCCAACCGAGAGAGAAGTTAGTACTAGATATATGGGATGGCCATAGCTATCTTGTAGGGAATTTTATATGGGTAGGCCCTCTTCTAGCCCACATTTTGTGGTATCTTGATTGGAGACTGTGCTCATTTTTTGTACATGGTTTTGACTTATTTCCCAGCTCCAGCAATGAGTTTCATTCCACTGAGTGGATCAATTAGTCAAATCAAGAGCAGTTGGTTGCCCACCATGGCTGTGTGCCACTACTGCACTTGTTTGAGCATTACATCAGGTTGTTTCCTGCTGGGTATCTTAGACTGCAAGTTGTTTGGATTGATGTCGGCCATTTTCCCCCAGTTGCTCATGTACTACCCTCTGGCACTAGACTAGCTAACTGTCTGGGGACTGACCCTCTTCCAGAATCTGGCCAGGTCTCTCCATGTTTGCTCTCACATGCGTATGCTGTCTTCGACAGTAGGGTCTTACCATTAACCTTTGGTGGGTTATCAAGAACTCTGAAAGAAATCTATCTTTTTTGGGAAAACTTGTAGGTGTCTCGGCTCATTGTGAAAGTTAACCCTATGCTGGTACTGGGAGTTATAAGTCAGCACCTAGGAAGGTGAGGGGAGAAAAAGATAGATAATATAAAAGAGAAAATGAGTATAGAGAGATGATGCTTCTAAGTTCTTGATGGCAGCCTGTCACCTGTCATGACAGGGATTCTGACTCTGCTTCTCAGTCCATGGTCATTCTCTGCTGTCACGGTTTGGTCACACCACTTGCCTGCCTTTGCCTTGAAAAGTAAGAAAAAACTATTTCTTCCCAGTGATGAGAACTTTGGGCATTAAAAGTGGAAGGGAGCACCATTTGTCTCATGCATGCTAGCATGGTGATCTTGCCTTGCGTGGATTCTGGGACTAGTTCTTCTTTTTCAGATGTTACCTTATTTTTCCTTGTGACCTGGTACTTTGAAAATCCATGCATACATTAAGCATATATGTGTATACAGTCTAGCTATTAAAAGGAGAGAACCCATTCATTTCTCAGCACTTCTACTACTTTTTTATTTTATTAGAAGGAAACAAGAAAAACCCTATAATGGAAATAAAGATACCTTTCTTAGGATGGGGAGATGACTAAGTTGGTAAAAGAACTTGCCACTCAAGCATGAGAACATGAGTTTTGAGCCTCAGCATCCACATAATGCTATGCCAGGTAGATGTGGCTGCCTACCTGTAACCCCAGAGTTTTACAAGCTGGGGCAGGGAATCATAGGAGCAAGCTGCCTAGCTGGAATAAGGAAGCTCTGGGCTCAAATAAGAGATCTTGTCTCAGTAAAAAAGGTAAAAATATAAACTAAGATGACCTAACTTCCACTTCTAGCCTCCACAAGCATATGCACACAAGTAAACCAGCACGTATGTGTGCCCATTCACATGCAAACATGCACACACACGTACACATGCACACCACATCTTAACATTTCAGGTTTATTTTTAAATTAAACTTGCTGTGTGTGTGGTGTATGGGCATGCAGGGCACAGTGCATATGTGGAGATCAGAGGACAACCTAAATGTGTCTGTGCTCTACCTTCTTTGAGACAGCGTCTCGTGGCACTGCAAATGAGCAAATGAACTACCAGACTGCAAACAAATGTCTCTCCAGCTGCTCTATCAGCTCTGGATTCTCCTGGCTCCACCTGTTATTGTTGTAGTTGTATGGGGTTACAGCCACAGACCCTACTTTGTATCTGGCTTTACACAAGTCCTGGGGAATTGAGCCTTGGCTAACCAAACTTTAACCAGAAATTTCCCCAACCCCAAATCTTCCAAGTTTTTACGAAATGGGAAATCTCTCAGGATAACCTTATTCCATAGGTTACCTGTCACCCAAGAAGATGAAATATTTATAAGCTAGGAATTGCCAGAAAATAATAATTTTGTAAAACTCAGAATGTTCGATATTTAAAATCTGCCCAAATGGAATGCTAATAAAGGTATCAGCAGGTAGCCTTTAACACCAAGTCTTTAGGCCCTTGTGGTGTTAGGGTTTTAGACATATAGGAGGGTTACTAAATGAGTGAGTACTGGGCTGGAGAAATGGCTTAGCAGTTAAGGCACTTGCCTATGAAGTCAAAGGATCCAGGTTCAATTCCCCAGGACCCAAGTAAGCTAGATGCACAAGGTACACACACATCTGGAGTTCATTTGCAATAGCTAGAAGCCCTGGTATGCCCATTCTCTCTCTCTCTCTCTGTCTCTCTTCTATCTCTGCTTGCAAATGAACAAATTTAAAAAATGAGTGAGTATTATCTTTATTGCTCATACTAGTTCAGAAGCAAATTTGAAGACTTTTTGAAAAAAGATTTTTAAATTATTTATTTATTTGAGAGAGAAAGAAGTAGAGAGATAAGAAAAGAGAGAGAGAGACTTGGCACGCCAGGGCCTCTAACCACTGCAAACTCCAGACACATGTGCCACCTTGTGCATCTGGCTTACATGGGTCCTGGGAAATTAAACCTGCGTCCTTTGGCTTTGCAGGTAAGAACCTTAACTGCTAAGCCATCTCTCCTGCACAAATTTGAAGACTTTTTTATTTAATTTAATGTAATTTAATTTTTATTTTTATTTTATTTTATTTTTAGGTAGGGTCTCACTCTGACCCAGGCTGTCCGCTAAGTTTGAAGAATTTTTGTTTGTTTGTTTGTTTTTCGAGGTAGGGACTCACCACTCTGGCCCTGGCTTACCTGGACTTAACTTTGTAGTTTCAGGGTGGTCTCGAACTCACAGAGATCCTCCTACCTCTGCCTCCCGAGTGCTGGGATTAAATGCGTGTGCCACCATGCCCGGCTAAGTTTGAAGACTTTTAAGTGCATATTTACATGTTTTCATTGTAATTACTTAAAAATTAATCAAACTTCCCTATTGATAATAAAAATAAAATCTTTAAATCATAGAGTTCCCAGATGTCCACATTTAAAGGCAAAAGAAAAATCAGTGAGATTTGCTTAAAGGAAAAGATATTTCACTTGTATTTCTAGAAGGAAGTACAATAATATTTATGTGTCACTCAAGTGCTTGAAATATTTGGGTAGGTTAAACCCAATTTGTATCTAAAGGGAGGACACCTGCTTTTCTGAGTGCTCAGTAACATGTGCTGTGCTCCTTCCTACTCACTCACTCAGGTTTCTGAGTACTTGCAGTTTTAATGTAGGCAAGACCAGCCTGTACTGCAAGGAGTAAACTGAGGGTCAACAGCATAAGTAACTCGCACAGCATACACATTTGGTATTTGAACTATGTCAGCTTGACTTTGAGCTTCCTCCTCTGTTTTGCTCTGCTTAGAAATTGGTAGGAAGGACAATCGATTTTCTTTACTTGTTCTGCTTCTGACCTCAACACCCAGGAAGATGGTTTGCTTTGGAAATTTGTCGGTGGTTGTTGTGAGAGGAATAAAAAGTTGGAAGTTCTCACTCTTCTTTGTCACAACTCACAGCAGGGAAAGACGTGTTGAATATAATGTGTCCACATTCAGTTGGAAACAGTTTTCTTTCTCTAAAAATGTGTTGGCCCAGATTCCAGCCAGTACGCCTCCTGACTTCAGACTGTTTCTTCTCCTACTGCATCCCCTTTTAGTACAAATATCTGTGAGCTAGAAATGGGAAAATCCTAATACAGAGAGCCAGAGAACAGCTTAATGGTCCTTTGGCAAAGGTTTCTTTTAAATATCACGATTGAAATGGAAGAACAGGGCCAGTGACCTGGCTGTGGTCACTCATCTGGTGAATAAGTGTGGTATGCTTTTAATTCAGCTTTCTCTGACTTGAATCTCTTACTCCCCTTTGCCAGTTAGCAATGACTAAGATTCAGTCTTACACTTGTGAGATCCTCCTCATAATCAGTATAAGTTTGATTACATAGAATTCATCCTTGTTCAAATAACATTTCTTAAAAGGCATCTGATTTATTAAATGACTTTCCAAAGAGTAAGCACATTTAACTCATTTAGAAGGAATGAGAGAAAAAGGAAACAAAACAAAACAAAACAAAAAAAAAACCTATCAAAAGCCTCAAGATAGTAGGAGGAAATAGTGTGTTCAGAAAATGTTATTATTGGGCTGGAGAAATTGCTTAGTGGTTAAGGCATATGCCTATGAAGCCAAAGGACCCAGGTTCAATTCTCCAGGTCCCACATAAGAAACATGCACATGGTGGCACATGCATCTAGAGTTGGTTTGCAGAGTGGCTAGAGGCCCTGGCATGCCCATTCCCTCCTCCTCACTTCTCTCTAATAAATAAATAAATTAAAATTAAAAAATCTTTTTAAAAAAGAAAATGTTATTAATAAATATTGTTTTTTACACTTTTTTGCTGGGCTTACCCCAGTATGCTTTGATTTAAAAATAATGTCTAATTTCTCACCTATAAAAACTGAGTCAATAAAACACTATATGCTCATTTCTCTATAGACCATTGACCAGCCCCACAAAGTGGCCCTTATTTGTGCTCACCTATGCAAGTAGATTGGCAGAATACTGAAATTAGAAAGTTTTAATTAGAGATAGATGTGCAGGAGGATGATTAAATAAAACTAAAGACTTATGAAAAAGTCATATGGAAATATCCTTCGTTTTAACTAATTAAAAATACAATTTTTTCCAAAAGATTTTGACAAGAAGTACACTACAATGTGTGGTGGTTTGAATGTGAAAGACCACTCATAGCCGCTTGTGCTTGTGATAAGCCTGATACTTAATTCCCAGCTGGTAGAGCCTTTGGGAGATTAAGCTTTGCTGAAGGAGGTATCACTGGGGGTGACCATGCAGTTTATTAGTTAAGCCAACTGGGTGTTCAGAGTTAGCTCACTTTTGATGATGTGATGAGCTGTGATGCCAGCTGATATGACAAGATGTGATGCCTAGCTCCTGCTCTGCCATTCTTTCCCTGCCATGATGAAACTTCCCCTTGAGACTGTAAGCCAGTGATGAGAAGGTAACTAACAGAGAGTGAATAATGCTGCTCACAGAAGCCATAGGTTATAACAGGACAATCCCAGTGCCGTGGGTAGGATACTTCCCAGAGGGTTTTTGGTCAGAGAAACCTCTAAGGTGCCCAGAACGATACAGGCTGTTTCCAGTGTTCTTGGTTGTCCACCAGAACTAGAAGGCAAGACTCTAATGCTAAAAACACAACTTTCCTCTACTGGAGGACACTGAGAAATCTGTCTACAAGTAAGCTGGAAGCCTCTTTTCTGCTATCTAACTGTCATATTGCTGGAAGGTACTAAGCAGGATGCTGAAGGAGGAAAGTCATCAACAATCTTACTCAGTTTTGTACCCTGCAAGAAACCGACTGACCGGCCAAGCAAGACATATCCGCTGGTTCAATAGATGTATGATTGCTGCGAGTGTAACCAGCTGCTCTCTGATTGGATTTGAGGCCTACTCTGCTGGACAGAATTCATGCCTGGCCCTGAAAACCTAGTGAAAAGTCTATGACTGGAAAGGTCATGTTTCTGTTGTCTGACCAAAAGGACCTGTTGTGTTCATCAAATTGCAATTGCCCTCTAAACATTTTTTTTTTTATGTCTATAGTTTAGAGTTGTTCTTACCTTTGGTTAGAAAAGCTGATTTTTAAGCCAGTCATGGTGGCACACACACACCTTTATTCCCAGCACTCAGGAGGGAGGCAGAGATAGGAGGATTGCTTTGAGTTCGAGGTCATCTGAAACTACATAGTGAATTCCAGGTCAGCCTGGGCCAGAGCGAGACCCTATCTCAAAAAAAAAAAAACAAAAAACAAAACAAAAAACACTTCTATTTGCAGAAGATGTTGAAGACTGAGGAGACTCAAAACTCATCCAAGTGCTGAGAATACATGACTGTGGAGTCCGTGGCATTAGACGAGGCATCGACCTTATATCAACCCCTGCAAGTCTCAGGGAGCATTGGTGCAGTTGGGAGGCAAAGAATATAAGAGCTAGAGGATGGGGAAGACTTCTGTGGAATGCTGTCTTCAACTTCTCAGCAATTGCCATTGATTGCACAGCACCTGAACGATATTGAGCTCATGCAGATTCCATCATGGGTGATGGAGAAGGGCACAAAGTCCCACTTATCTCTGAGGAGTTGTTGACAGTTAATGGCTTCTGAGGATGTTGGAGACATTTTCTGCAGTGACGTAGTCACTGGTAGGTTGTGCATGCTTTGGTGAAGAATTCCACTCCCATACTTCAATAGATGTCTCTAATGAAACTCTGTAGGTCTGTCCATTGCCCCCCCCCTCACATATTCAAAGACATCAAAGTAGAATAGAGAATGGTTGGGGAAATTGGGGTTGGTAGAAGGGAGGCAGCAAAATATAAATGTCAAGAGAAGGTAATAGGAGGAGATTATGAGCATAGTAAATTTGCATAAAATATTCAATAAAATAAATTGTACTTACTACATGGAAAGGAATTATATGCAAAAGCAGGGTAGTGCTGACTGTTCTTTCCTGAAGTATATGGTGCAATAGAAGGAGTGTGAGCCTTAGAGACAAAGAACCACCCACCCCACTGCACAGCTGTGTTCTTAACAATGGAGCTGATAAAAATTAGATTGAAATATGGGAGAACTAAATAAAATTATTAGGTACGTTTCCCTTTGCATACTTGAATTTCAGGGGAATCTGCTATCCTTCTACTCTTGAAGTGAAGACCTATGGACCCTGGCCATTAATGAGCCAAAGTGTTCTGCCTCACCACCTCATGGAAAAAGCACAGACTTGCATTCCTGCACTTCCCATGACTCCTAATGTACACTCTGAATTTGGCAGCATAAAAAGAAGTATTTTAGTGTGCTTGTTGTCCCCGTCATCTGTGTGAGCTTGACTCAGATGTGATCTGTGGAAGAATGTTTTATGACTTTCAACTCAGTAGCCACCTTCCTACATCAGACAGGCTGTTTTCTTTCCAGAGCCTCTGATACAGCCTTTCCGTCCCATTTCTTACTTGGGGGTGCTATTTTCATTTCTTATAAATAAATTCAAACTGGTCTCCAAGTAAACAGAAGGTGTAGAAGCAAAAT
Organism: Orientallactaga sibirica; assembly: GCA_036365145.1. Lineage (NCBI taxonomy): Eukaryota > Metazoa > Chordata > Mammalia > Rodentia > Dipodidae > Orientallactaga > Orientallactaga sibirica. The sequence continues at coordinate 14,715,449 of JAEOAD010000055.1, read as the reverse complement.
ACATTTCTTTCACAGAAATTGAAATGATTTAATACATTGAAAATGAGTGGCTGGGCTGGAGAAATTATTTAGTGGTTAAGGCACTTACCTGCAAAGCCAAAGGACCCAGGTTTGATTCCCATAGACCCATGTAAGCCAGATGCACAAGGAGACACACACATCTGGAGTTCGTTTGCAGTGGCTGGAGGCCCTTGTGCACCCATTCTCTCTCTATCTCTCTCTTTCAAATAAAGAAAAATAAAATATTTTAAAAAGTATTTTTTAAAAAAGGAAATGTGTGGCTATTCCAAGATCCTCATTTGTTCACTGAGATACAAATTCTTCTTTCTAGTGAAAAGAGGTTCAATATATTTGTGATTTTAGTGGGTAACAATATTTTCCCCATCTTCTCTCCAGTTCTCATCAGATACTATGTTGAATAAATGAGTATATGTATATGTATATGTAGGTATGCAGCTCATGTTCCTCAGCAACATTATTATACTAAGCAATTGAGGCAGTCACTAAAGGTCAAATACTATCTGATTCCACTTAATATGAAGTTATTAAATTACCAAAGCCATAAAGCAAGAGAGTGGAAAGGTGGTTGCCAGTGCTAGCTGAGTTAATAGGAATTTTTTAAAACACATTTTTAGTGGATATAGAGCTTCAGTTTGTAGTATGAAAAAGCTCTGGAGGTCTACTGTCCAAGAATGTAAATATCCTTCACATTTCTGGATTGTACACTTAAAATGGTTGATGATTAATTGAATATTATATATTTGTACTGCACTTTTTAAATGGAGAAAAGAAAAATCACTACTCCACAACCAGAGTGTATTTGTTTCAACACTGAGCTCTTGACCTAAGTCATCAAAATGAAAATTTTCTTTCAGCAATAATTGTTCAAGGGGCCCAGTCATCCTCCATAACTAAATATCAGAGTTATGAAGTCTGGATGCTGCCAGGGTAGAATTCCCTGTCATATCATGACTGATAATTAGTGTGCAAGAAGCAGAGAGAAGCAACCAAAAATGTGATGAAAAAGTGTGCTGGCTTCTGAAGGCCATTATACCACCAACATTACAGAAACAGAGAGAGAATATCTTTTGAGCAGCATACTAAATATTTCATGATCATTGTTATGTGCTATACAGTGCAACTCCTATATCATGGTCTCTTACTGCCATCAGCTTATGTTCTTCCATGATGACTGAATGCATAAACAGGTTATTCCAAACAAATGAATAAGATGACAAAACTTCAGTAATGAATAAGATCTGGACATTTCCATCATATGAGTAAGAGCTGAGGAAGAATGAAAAATATTGAGCTTATTTTACAGGAGAGAATAAACATGACTTTCAGTATTTAGTGTGAGTGTATGTGCAGGGGTACAGGCATGTGCATGGCATATTTGTATGTTTGTGAATGCACATGTGTGTGTGCACATGCATGTGTATACAATCATGTAGAGGCAGGAAGACAACCAGTGGTGTTATCCTCAGGCATGTTGTCTTGTTTTGAGACAGAGTCTGTTACTGGCCTAGAGCTCATAAATTAGACAAGATTGGCTAGGTGGAGAGCTTCAGGGGTGCTCTTGTCTCAACCTCCCAATTTTTACCTGAGTACTGGGAATCAAACTCATATGTTCATGTTTTCAAAGTAAATAATTTTTTTTCCCACTGACCTATCTCCTGATCCACTGATGATGGTTTTACTGAAATAAATGGTGTCCTATCAAAGAAGTTGGGGTATATAATAACATTAGATAATGCAAGAAATCAAAAAATCCTTCTTGGAGTGTTAGAGTTATAGAAAATTCAGCAGCAATAACAGTGATAGAAGATGTGGCCAAGGGGATCTCAGTGAGTTACAGCCTGGTTGGCCATGCTATGGATAAGTATGGCTAGTAACCACGAAGCCTCAAAAGACACTGGAGTAGAGGAAGCAGATGTGAGATTAGCATGTCGTCAAGAGCACACCAGCATGTGGAAGAATCTGAGGGAGACGAGGGTAAGAAAACTCAGCCGAAAGGAAAAAGATGTACAGTCCCACAAATGAGATAACAATAGTGGATGATGTGAGGATCTACGCATGCCATGAGCAATTTTAGAACGAGTAGATAACTGGATGTGCATGGCCACAGAAGTTAAAAAGTGGAGTTCCATGATGTTTTCCCTCAGTGGGTGAACAAGGATCAGAATGTGCATCTCCTTTCCCCTGGTCAGTACTTCTCAGGACTAGTAGATAGGGCAACTGAATTCTTCTTGCATGTCCATTTTTATTTTGTATTCCTTCACTCAAACATTGCTGATTAAGTAGATATTAAAGATCTTTTGTTTGAGTAACAGTGAAGGAAGATGTGTAAATTATGGCTTTCATCTGTAAGAGCTCAAGACAGGGAAGCAAACGAAAAACTCACAATATCACATGACAGAGTGTGTCACTCAGATGTGTACACGGGGCTGTAGGAATATATAAAAAGATGAACTAAATATATCAGTGTGTTGTAAAGGCTTTAGAGATCTACACCCCAGGAGCATACAAAGCATATTTCTCTATTCACTCTAGAATTCTTGCAGCCTAGCCATAGTTCTACATCAGCTCTTTTTTGAGTTTAAAACTTTATTGAAATTGTAAAGAGGGTGGTGAGGGAAAGAAAGAAAGGAAGCTAGGGAAAGAGAAGAGAGAAAGAGTAGGGGTCATATGTTCCTGATTCAAGCTCTTAACACACATACAATGTCAGGTTAAAATTTTTTCCATGTATTTGAATTCAACAGAAGCATATTCAAAGAGTTGACAAGTCCTTTGTAACAAGTAAAATGGTGTATTGTCAGAGTTTAAATGTATTTCATAAATGTTCAAGAAATGATGAATAGGTTTGCTCTGATTTCCAGAGACTGTTCTTGAGACAGTTCCTAAATCTCACCTCCACAGAGCCAGAAAAGGGAACAAAGAGAAGAACCTGGGTCAGCCTGGTCATCAGTGTAACCATATAATCTTACCAATTAGTGAACAAGCATGTGGCAAGAAAACACATTGTACATTTGGCTTATGTGGCATCTGGCAAACATGGGTCCTTGTGCTTCACAGACAAACGCCTTGACTGCTAAACCATCTCTCCCACCTGAAATTGTGATTATTATGGGTAAAAATTATTGAATATTGGCCAGGTGCACGCCTTTAATACCAGCACTCAGGAGGCAGAGGTAGGAGGATTGCCATGAGTTCGAGGCCACCCTGAGCCTACATAGTGAATTCCAGGTCAGCCTGGGCTAGAGTGAGACCCTACCTTAAAAAAACAAAAAATAAAAAGTGTAAAAAAATTTAATGTTGGTGGCTTTAGATGACTTAAAGAAACACAAATTTAGTCTAAAGAGAATGTAGTAACAGAATGTGGGTTCAGTGTCCCTATATATGCAAGTGACCATCCAAAGTGATAAAACCAGAAACATTAATACTTGTGTTTGCATAGCAAGAGAGTTCATAGAGAAAACCTTCCATGCATTTTGGAATACTAGGACAAACATACCGACCTGTGGGCTCCAATGTCTCAGGAATGGTGGCCTCTTCTGTGTCCATGTGTTCCTACAATCAGTCAGTGTGGGTTTTACTTTTCATTTCCTCCATTGTATGAGCCACTTCTGTGCTCTGCACCATGCCTTCTGCTCCCAGCCCTTTATCTTGAACTCTGTCCAATACCAGCATCTGACACTACCCTTTGTTTCTCTCACTCATAATATTTGGAATCCCTCATAGGTTGATAACCTCTATTATTTTCACTATTATTTTAATGTAAAATCAAGTGATAAATGTGAATACTGGCCTGCTGTTTCCTGCAGTACAAAAAGATGAAGTTTGAGCTCATACATTTCTCCTCTCACATCCCCAAAGGAAGGTTGTATAGAGACAACTAGGGGACAGAGGGTTGGAAATAACAGCAGAGTAAATGCACTGTAAGTTTGAAATACTTTTATATTTTGGCAACATACTTACTTTCCCTGACCCTACTTCATTATACACATAATAAATGTCTTAGATTACATGATCTATGAAGTTTTTTTTTTTTTGTTGTTGTTGTTTTGTTTTGTTTTTCGAGGTAGGGTCTTTGGCCCAGGCTGACCTGGAATTAACCATGTAGTCTCAGGGTGGCCTTGAACTCAAGGCGATCCTCCTACCTCTGCCTCCTGAGTGCTGGGATTAAAGGCGTGCGCCATCATGCCCGGCCTATGAAGTATTTTTAACCATTAGATTATATCACTTAATGTTATGATCATATTATGTAAATTATTCTAGGATATATGGAATAATTCTGTGATTCCATTAGCTTGTGAGTACCTAGAAAGCAAATACTTTTCATTTTTCCACCTCCATATATCTTTTTTTCAATATATTTTTTATTAGTTATGGATATAGTATATATACAGCCATGATGGTACCATCGTTAGCCTTCTCCCTGTCCTCCCCTCATGGGTAAATGTGGGTCTTGCCTTATGGGGGTAGCCATCAGTTATGCAGGAGAGGCAATGACTCTGTGCATAATGACCCAACTCATGGCTCTAACAATCTTTCCGCCCCCGTCTTCCGTTAATTTCCCCGAGCCATGTTGGGTTCATTTTAGGTCTATTTCAGTGACGAGGTTTTGTGAGTCTCTGTGTCTCTGGATATCTGATTTGGTAGGGGTTGAGTGTTCTCTGTGTCTATCTCCTTCACCCTTGTGTCGGTACCAGGTTCACTGATAAAGCAGCACTCTCCATATATCTTTTAAAAATGGTTTTATTTATTTGGAAGGAAAGAGAATATGAGAGAGAAAAATATAATGGGCACACCAGGGCCTCTGGTTGCTGTACATGAACTCCAGACACATGTACATACTTTGTGCATCTGGCTTTTCATGGGCACTGGGGAATCAAGCCAGGTCCAACCCAGGCTGGTAGGTTTTGCAAGCAAGTGCCATTAACTGTAGAAAACCATCTCCCCAGCCTACCTCCATATATCCATAGATCCTTGTCCTATGTGAAGATGGACTTTAAAAAATATTTGCTAAATGAATACAAATAATTCTATTATTTACATTTTATACAATTTTATGCTATTAATGTAATCAGTAAACACTTAATTCACTTGTAGTATTAGAACATTACAATGCTCTTGATGGTAATACTGAGACCACAGAGAAAAGGTATGTGGCAAGATAAATAGGAAAGCAAAGACATATACGTGCACACATGCACAAAACCACCATGTATGGTAAAGAATAATTTCATGCTCAAAGGAAGCTCAATACAGATGAAATAATGTAGACTTTGGAGTCAGAAATAAAACTGGACTCAAACAAAGCCAAACACTGTTTCTTAGCTACTCTGCAAGTTTGGGAAGCTGAGCTTGCATCAATGTGTTTCTTTTATAAAATATGAGGTAATACCATTGCTGCAAAAATACTATTAGGATTATATCAAATAATATAAGTAAGGAACCTCAAAAATCACAATTATCATTATTGGTGCTATTGTTGAACATCATTCCTTTTTTTGTTGTTGTTGTTTTTCATTTTTTGGTGTTTCAAGGTAGGGTCTCACTCTAGCCCAGGCTGAGCTGGAATTCACTAAGTAATCTCAGGGTGGCCTTGAGCTCAAGGCGATCCTCCTACCTTTGCCTCCCTAATGCTGGGATTAGAGGCGTGTGCCACCACGGCCAGCTGAACGTCATTCTTGGTTATCATTATTATTGACTATTGATCACCATCATCACCATTATTATTATTACATGCAGAGGAAAAAATAGTCTATCCTGAACAAGAAAGTAATGAATTTTTTGAGACAGGGTCTCACTATGTAACCCAGACTTGCCTCCATGTCCCTATTCTTCTGCCTCAACTTCCCCAGTTCTGGGATTGCAGGGGGCACCACCACACTCAGTTTAACAATAGCTTTTTGAATGAGGTAATTTGAAGCTGACTCACTAAAGGAGAAATCAACTGTGAAGACAAAAAAAAAAAAAGCAGGAAATGTATCCTGAGCAGAGGGTGGAGACTGTAGCAGGGTTGTGCAGTCCAAGCATTCCTGTGTTGTTCCAGCCAAGTAAGAGACATGGATGAAGGAGACAGATCAGGGGCCTCTGCCTGAGTCCTCTTTCATTCCCCTGTGATTACTGGGCACAAGGTACATAAGTGGTTTTCTGAACTAATAACCAAGGAGTTTGTTTATTTGGAGAAAAGCAAAAGGTCAGAACCTTTTTCAAAGTCATATTTTCAAACTGTCAAACCTTTTTCTTATAGGAAGCATACAAAGCTTTCAGTGAGTGTTCCGGTTCAGTGTTTTCCCTTTAGAGTTACTGAGAGCTAGTTTGGGAGAACTCTTCCTCAAAGTGGTGCTGAATACTTTGTCTGAGAACTGCAGCCCTGGCATTGCAGTTAGCACTAGTTACCAGAACTACTTTGTAGTGTTTTGATTCAGGTGTCTCCCATAAACTTAGGCATTTTGAATGTTAGTCTCCCCAGCTGATGGCAGTTGGGAATTAACGCCTCCTGGAGGGGCGGGCTTATGGGTATTATAGCCAGTGCCCCCTTGCCAGTGTTTGACACACTCTTCTGTGCCTGTTGTCCACCTAATGTTGGCCAGGGGTGATGTCCACCCTCTGCTCATGCCATCATTTTCCCCTGCCATCTTGGAGCTTCCCCATCAAGCCTGAAAGCCAAAATACACCCTTTTCTCCCAAAAGCAGCTCTTGGTTGGGTGATTTCTGCCAGCAATGTGAGCCTGACTGACACACCTCCTTCGAAGCAGCCCATTCTTCTACTGCCCTTCTGTTTTCCATGTTATCTGGTAATGTAGCATTTCATCCACCTTTTATGCATCAAACAGATAGGACTAGAAGAAGGTGGCTTTAATAAATTACATCATTCTTAAGATACTCTCGATACAATCCAAGCCTACTGCTCTTTCTCTTCTCTAGAGTCCTTAAGTGAGACCAGGAGTGGGGAAGACACAGCAGGAAGGCCCTGAGACTCACCATATAGTTCTTTAATGGTTCCCAGAACAGCAGCACAGAAAAAGGAGCAGGGAAATGATGTGTACACATGTCATCTGAGGTAGTCCTCCTACCACTCCCACAAGGTACACATTTTGTCTTCATCCTAAAGCCAGGGAAATGAGACTCAGAAAGATGAACTTATATGTCCAAGGTCCACACAGAACATGGTGGAGCTAGATCAGGACCCATGCTTATCTGTCTCCAACACTCATACATGTTTTATCATCACTGCACTCTCACATTTTCTGCCTACTCAAAATTGACTGCATTTTTATCAATTCCAAGACAGTAATTTTTTATGCAGTAAACAGATAAAAATGAAGTAAGTAATGTGCTACAACTGCTATTAGCCCAAAATTGACTATAGCTATTTATCACTGTCTGTTTGTGTGAATGCAAGCATGGGCATTATTCTTGGAAGCAAGATTTGACATGTGCTCTCAGTTCATGTTTCCTGTCGACAAAGCATTGAAGTAACATTTGAAGGAAGATTGTGTGCCCTGGTAGCCCTTTCTATATCTTTTATTCATGGGTGATAAGGGCCTTTGGAGGGACTCTTAGAAAAATTTGTGCAGTATTTTATAGACATGCTGCACCATGAATATCCCTGATGCAAACAGGAAGAATATTGTGTAGGAAAGCACCCACAAAGAAGGGTCTCATAATAAAAAGGTGCATGAGCACCTTTTTGGCATATTAATTTTGCTTCTATTTTCTTTTTCTATAAGATGGATACATGATGTTAAAAAAATCTGTTCCAAATGCCTCACATAATTCTGCATCAATTCATGGATCTGTCCTCAACCTTTAGCTAGATGTGAGTTCAATGAGCAAGCAATAATAGCCACCATGATTTTTTTATGCCCTGGCCTTCTAAGTATTGTGCTATGGCATACCTTCTATTCTTTAATCCAACCATTAATCTTTCAAATAAATATCATTCATCTTCAGATGAGAAAATGGGGCTTATAGGAGATAAATCATTTACTCAGGTTCATAATACTGGAAAGTTGGTTGAGATTTTAATTCAGCCTGTTCAGTGTTAACTACCTTGCTATGAAACATATGTCACTTTTCAAATATTTATGCATAGTACACCAGAGGTCCATCACTCTGCAGAGTAAATATTATGGTAATGGTAAATATTAATTGAGACTAGTCGGTTTTTAGCAAATTAAGTAATACGTTCCTCTCTGGGGCCATTGAAAGATCTCAGAGCAATAAAAAGCTAGCACACTATTCAATTTTGCTTGGGATAGCAAGGTGATGTCAAGCAGAGTTTGTAGCCGAACAAACCTAGGTATGATCTCAAATGACTCACTGACTTTGAGAACTTGGGAAAGTTACTCATCTTCAAAGAATGGGGGATAATAGTGATAAACCCACTAGGATATTGGTTGTCTCATGGAGAGAGCAAATGTCATATTTGTCACATATTATGCCACCTAACACAAAAGCATCCATGGGAATTACAATCTAACTCCATTTCCAGGCTTTTTCTTCCTAAAAGTTACACTAGTTTGGAGGAACTGTTTTTTATATTTATTGCTCTAAACTTGAGTGACATATGCAATCTCTCATTTATTCATTAAGCACACAGTCACTGGTTACGGTCAATGGTCACACTGCTGTATCCTGTGAACTGCCAGCTCTCATGTAAGATTGAGGAAGCAAGATCTTCAGCTTTGGACAACTGCACACACTGAAGCTCTTTGGGGAGTTTCACCTTGAACAGCCAACTCATCTTTAAGGAACTCCCCTGTGAGTAAAAGGTGAATAACAATATATTATTTCCAGAGCACTGTGAGGGTGAAAGGAGGTCTTCAAGAATGTTTCATAAGGACCTGGGTAGGTGGCTCAGTGGTTAAAGTGTGTGTTTGCAATGTCTGCCACTTGAGTTCAATTCCTCAGTCACCCATGTAAAGCTGTATGTCAGCTGGAGTGACAAGAGAGCATGGAACACCCACATACACACTCATACAAATAAAAATAATTTTAAAATATTTTTATATTAAGGGATATTTAGTGCAAAAGCTTTTTCCCTGACCTTGATGGCTTTGGGTAGAATTAAGTTGCTTGACTAGTGTACTGAGAATGCTTCACCACCAGCTCTCGGAAACAAATATGCCCTTGGTGCAAATCCTTTCAGGAAATTCTAAGCCACCAAGAATATTTCTCTTATTTTGCATACTAACATGCAGCTCATGAGCAAAGAGACTAGGCCTAGACCTGATTGTCAAGAAGGTGGATGTAGTGTTTATTCTCTCACTCCATATCTCTCTTTCTTTTCATTTATTATGTAGCCAATTTTATTTCCTGAAAGACAAGAATTTTCACCCTTCCCTTTACATCCCATTGTTGGGAAAATGGCCCTATATGTCCATGTTCAGGATCATGGCATTGATAAATCTGTCCACCATTTGAAATTTTAGTGTATTGTTTTTTTGCTCCAGTCTATATTCTTTGACTCCCTCTTTCTCTCTCTATTTATCTCTCTTTTACACACACATGTACACAGTGGAATATTTAATTATATATAATGCATACATACATACATACATACATAAATATTGCTGATACTCAGCTTTTCTAGTCCCATGTTAGCTAGAGGCTAGGGCTAGCTAACAAAACAATTCCCTAATGTCATCCTTCAAGTAAACAATGATCTTGTTTTTTGTGGCTCTGAAGATTGAGCCTATGGCCTTACATATGCTAGGCAAGCACTCAACTATTCAAATATACCTCTAGCCATTAGCCGTGCTCTTTCCAAACATAAATTTATTATTGCCAGGTTGCATGCTGATATTAGAGTAATGATCAACTCCTAACACTGGTTCACCATGGCCAATGTTGATTGGGACACAGAAAGATTTTAATGAGTAACATCTATACAGCATAATTTATAACCCTGAGATCCACACAGGAGGAGCAGCAGTCTCAGAAACATGCATCCTAGCACATCCAGACTTGTTTTCCCAATACTGTTAGTGTTCCATCTTGTAAATGTCATGCAAGTTCACTCTGCAGCAATGGCAGCAGAGGCAGTATTGGAGCAATGGCGCTATTAAAGACCATATTGTCTCCTGGCACACCTGTGTCTGAAGTACCAAATATAATTTTGGTTAGGTTATAGATTAACTTGTGTTTTAACAGTAGTTTCCTCAATTGTGGTTACACATTTAAATTTCCAAGAAGAGAGTTAGTCAAAGTACTGTGTATACATCTTCTGATTTGACTTTTCCAAGATGGGATTTGACTAAACTGGTTTTTTAAAATATATTTTATTTCTTTCTTTATTTGAGAGAAAGAGGCAAAGAGAAAGAGAGAGAGAATGGGCATGCCAGGGCCTCCAGCCACTGCAAACAAACTCCATGTGCATGCGCCCCTTTGTGCATCTGGCTTACGTGGGGTCTGGGTGGTAGAACCAGGATCCTTTGGCTTTGCAGGCAAATGCCTTAACCACTAAGCCATCTCTCCAGCCCCTGACTAACTGTTTTTGAAATGTATCATGTTTCTAATGTACAGAGAGGTGTAGGCGCTGATAATTTAGTACAAACCCATTTAAATAATTAACATGTTTTAGAGTCATAAACACATGATCAGTTTTGTCCTCAAAGGAGGATATTTCTAAACTGTAGATTCTCAATTAAGTAGGTCTGAGGAGGGATCTGAAAATCGCCAGCCTTCATGATCTCTAAGGTGATACTCATAAGAAAGAATGCAAGGCCTTCTTTTTTTCTTTAAGAAAAAAAAATATAGCAGGAGTTAAAAGAAGAATCTCTCAGATGCCTTTTATATCTCTTTTTTTTACCAATCATCAAAAGGACTAAACTAGGAATGTTTGGGAAATTACTTTTGGCTTCCATTTGTTTCAATGTTTAGCTTCCTAATGGAATAACTCAGCATGCCCTGCATTACCTAAGGGCAGGTGGTGTTCATGAGCATCATAAAGCCATGTGGCAGCCAAATCTTGCTGCAGTGTGAATGCCCAGAGCACAGGTACCTTGGTACAGGGCATGTTTGTGTCTAGCATGAATCATCTTGTCCTTGTAGCTGTGAGACTATAGGTAAGGTATTGTCCCGCCTCCCAGGCTGAGGTCAGGCAGTTTAGCCAATAGTTGGTCCTCCCTTTGTTAATCTGTTCATGGAAACAGTTATTAAATGTTAGGGTTGTATTTTTTCCCTCAAAGAGTACTATCTTTACTCAGGGGAAGTTTTCATCTCCTGTCCTTGATCATGAGAGCTGTGTGATGGTGTTCCTTTGTAAGTGAACGTGAGAGCTGTGTGATGGTGTTCAGGAGCAGAACTGACTTGAAGTTCTGTTATGGGATGCTAATTTCAGAGGTGTTCTTCAATTGGTTATTATCATTTCACCTACAGGTGAAGCCTCAGGCATCCAATCTAAAGATGAGGTTAATGACAGTTTATGAAGAGCAGTAATACCACACATTCAAGGACATCTACATGAGCTCCATCATCCTGAAGTGTAAAGCATAGCTTTTGCAAGTTTGATTATATGATAAATAAGAATAATGAAGTATTAACTTTCTATTTCTGTCATCATAATAGAGGTCACAGATTTGGTACCTGAAAACAACAAAAATTTATGTATTATCTTATATTTCTAGACTCAAAAAACTGGATTGATATCGCTGGGCTAAAAATAAGTTATCAGTAGAATAAGTACCTTTTTAGAAGACCTAGGAAAGAATATCTCATTGTTCTCAGCTCCTACAAGCTACTTGAATCTGTTGGTTCATAACTTGCTCCACCACCTTCAAAGCCAGCCACGTGACATTTATCTGACTTGGCTTCCATTGAAAAACATTGTCAGGAAAGGGTCTCTGTAAGAATGCAAGTGATCAGATTGGTACATTTGCATAATCCACACTTAAGTTCCATTTCAGGCCCTTAAACTGAATCATTCCTACAAAGTTCCATTTTGTAATCTGTACATATATATCTTGCATATCACCAGATATCAGGGACAAAGTATGGATGTCTTTGGAGAACCATTTGTCTGCCTGTCCCAAGTAACTGCCATTTATTATACTTTTTTTATATAACAGTATCTCAATGGTACAATTTGATATCCTCACTTTAATTTAGATGATAAGGGCCACTGTGGTCTTGAGAAATAATCCTGCAAAAGCTATTTTAGCAGAAAGAGTGAAAGCTGAGGTCTGAACTGATGCCATCCAGATCCTAAGTCTGTTTTCTTAATCTGTTCCTCCAGATGTTTTTCTATCAGAATTTAGTAAAACAATTCCCTGGCTTAACAGAGAATTTCCATGGCAACCAGTAGGCTGCTGAGAAACCAGTAGAGGGGCTTTTATTCTCAGTGATATGTGGAATGATATGAAGTTGATGCTGAAAATAAAAATTTCTCTGGCTTACACATCCTGTGAGCAGTGACCATTCTGTAGTGGCCACAAGAAGACCCAACAAAAGTGTTTCTAGACTTTAGCTGGCCTGTTTCATCGAATTTTGACCACGCCAGTCACACACTGTTAAAACATGGAAAAATAACTCAGTAAAAATTAAATGAGTCCTCTCTAATAGAGCTATATTTGAACTCAAAATGTCTTTTAGAACAACAATGAAAAGAGAATAGGAGAATAGAAAATAAATTCCACTGTAATCTCATCCAGACAGTGTTTTATTGAGAAGCGAGGGAAATCTCACAAAGACCATGCCTCATAAAACCATTTTATGAAGAATAACTAAAATGCTCCTTAAGAAAATAGGTTAACTCAGTTTCCATGGGAATGGTCCCTAATGCCAAAATTCTGCTGCTGATAGATATAAGGAAGAAGACAGAAAGATAACATGAATCAAGCTATAGAACCCATTATAGAAGCTTCTTGTTTTATTATGTTAATCTATAATAACTGTTTGTTTACTTTGATGAGAGCAACTAGCAACTTGTATCCAACATTTATTTTGCTGGCTTTAAAATATTTATTCATTCATTTATTTATTTGAGAGAGAGAGATTGAGAGAGAGAGAGAGAGAGAGAGAGAGAGCACCTAAGCCCATCAAGGTTTGTTTGGGTGAGTTGAGAATTGAACCTGGGCTGAGAAGCTTTGCAAGAAAGCACCTTTAACCACTGAGCCATTTCCTCAGCCCCTAGCACACTTTTTAAAAATATTTTTTATTTTTATTTATTTGAGAGAGGGAAAAAGGCAGAGTGAGATAGAGCAAGAATGGGCATGCCAGGGCTTCCAGCCACTGCAAACAAACTCCAGATGTATGTGCCCCCTTGTTCATCTGGCTTACATGGGTCCTGGGGAATTGAACTGAGGTCCTTTGGTTTTGCAGGCAAATGCCTTAACTGCTAAACCATCTCTCCAGCCCCCTAGCACACTTTTTAATGTGGAGTAAACGACTCATAAATGTTAGAATATAGTTGAATATGACATAACCTGGTAGATGGTTCTCTATAAACCGGTATACTTAAATCACTAGAAGACAACCAGAAAAAAAAAATAGATTTTTTTTTTTAATTACAAAATGCCTGTGTTAAAACTCAGGCAGTTGCATTTCTTTAAAGCTATGCAGAGACTTTTGAAATGCACCCAGCTTTAGATCCATCATTTCATGTTAAACTTACAGGGAACGTGCTCAACTAGCATTTATCAAAAGCAGAACTGGAATCAATATCGCCTGTACAAAAGCACAAAAACTGTGACTTTCACTCTTTACAGACCTACAGTAGAACAGAATGAGCTCTACCCCTCAATCTATAAAACTGTATTAGAGAAATAAGCATATCTTTAATATATGCTTGGGAAACAGAGGAAAAACACATCAGCTTTCTAATGATCACTTTTTTTTTTTTAAAGAGAAATGGCAGTCCATTTGTTTGCCTCATGAACAATGGAAGGAAGAGAAGATGGATACTGATTTTCACTGAACCCTTTGCTCACTGGGCATTAGTGTGGCACAGATTCCGTTCTCAGAGTTTAGCTATTATGTTTTTCTCAATAGCACAGTACATGGTTCTGTATTTTAGTTTTGAGATGACAGGAAGGTTACCACAAACACAAAGAAAAAAATGAGAATCTTGGAGGGAAAAACACTTGAGTGCCTAGAGAACTAATTCATAATGCTCATAAGAGACAAACCTTAATATTTCTTAAGTACCTGAAACAAAAGAAAAGCAGTATTATTATAATGGTTCTACTTCTGCTCTTAGGATAGGGAGCTGGAGGCAAGGACACATGGTTATAATGAAACAATTAGAATGAAAAATAAAAAAATAAAAAAGTGACAAGGCAGTAGGTGACACAAAGTCATCTCAATGTAGGATGAGTTCATATCCTGACAATATGGATAAAAATAAAAATGTAGAAAGAAATTAAATAGAAATAGAAGCAAAGGAAACAACAGAATTACCTCTTCTGCTTTATTAATGACTGCACAGCATCTAAGTCTGGTTCCTTATCTGGAATCTGGAATCTGTCCCTTAAGGTAGTAACCCATGAGCAACATGTGATTCTCTAATGACCTGAGCTCTGAAAAGGAGGGCAACATCTTCCCCCCAAACCCGACATCATTCCATTGCTTTTCATGCCTCCTTTGTACCAGATGTGGTTAAGTACATCATTGCAGTCACCTAATATAATAAAATATGATTTATTTTTTATGTCATGGGCCTGTGGGGGAATCTACTGTCAGCTATGACTTAGATATCAAGATTTTTTCCCTCTCATGGTTTTATTATCCTACACCGTTTCATTTCAAACTTTAAATGGGGATTTAAATGGAAAGGGGGGAAGATATGAGTAATGTTCAATGGCTAGGACTTGAAGCCATGTATATTTCCCCCATAACTCATCAACATGGTCCTAGTAGAGGCCTAGAAAATACCATCACACTTGTGGACCAGGAAAGAAATGGGATTTGTTTGCTGAACATATGGCATGTCTAGTGTTACACGTCTAACACTGAGTTTAAAATAATTCTTTTTAAAAAATGGGTAGAGGGATGACTCAGTGGTTAAGTGTACCTTCCTATGCAAAGATGAGGCCTGGAAGGACCTTGAAACTTCCTCAGTTTGAATCTATAGGTCCTACATTAACAGATGTATGTAGACACACACATACAGACACACACACACACACACACACACACACACACACACTCGTATCCCCAGTCCTACAAGAGACCAGAAAATCACCTGGATTTGTGAAAAACAGATAGTTCCAGAGCTAGTAAGAGACTCTAGGTCAAATAAGAATGCATGAAAGAGCAATGGATCTGGACACCCAATGTTGGGCTCTGGCCACCCTCTCCCAGCCTCAGACAAAAACATGGGATGCTGGGCTGGAGAGATGGCTTAGTGGTTAAGGCACCTGCCTCCTAAGCCTAAGAACGCTGGTTCCAATGTCCACCCAGTTCCAATCTCCAGGTCCCACGTTTAGCCAGATGCAAAGTGACGCAAGAGTGCAATGCCACACTTGACCACAAGGGGGCGCATGCATCTGGATTTTGTTCCCAGCAGCTGAGAGGCTGCTGGCTCACCCATCTCTATCTGTCTTCCTCTCTCTCTCTCTGTCTGTCTCTCTCTGTGTCTCTCTCCAAAAAAAAAAAAAAAAAGGGATGCTGTAAGGGCCCATAGACATGCATATATGTGCATGTGCACACACACACACACACACACACACACACACACACACACACACACCATAGCATTACACACATATTACAAGCAAACAACAACAACAGCAATAATAATAAATATTTCCAGTATGCCAGTAGGTATATACAACACAGTTTAAAAGCAAAATATTTTATGGAAAATCTTTAACAAATATCCAAGAACCAAATATTAATCCATTTACTTGACTTTATTACTGTGCACTTCTCCTCACTCCCATATGACCTACATTGTGGAAGGCAAGACAAAGAAGCCAGTATAATGGAGTAAGATGAGTTCTCTGACCAGGAAAGCACAGCATGTGGTAGGTCTAAAATAATACTTAAGATAAAATCATGAATATCTTGAATATTTGTGATATGTCAGGCCCTTTACAGATGTTACTACATCTATTTTTCACAATGCCAGGAAATAACACTTGTACTGTTATTATATGAGTAAACTAAGGCATGAAGATAAAGCAACTACTTGTTCAAGTTCTTGTAGTAATTAACATAGTATGAGTAACTGAATAAGCAATGATCATTCTTAGCAATGAAATCAATGAAAGCAATTCTAAAACTGGGTTTGTACTAAATTGGATGATGTCAAGTAAAAGCGTAAAATCCCCAGAAGAAAATCCACATGAGATGAGCCTAGGATCATCTTATCTTATAATCACAGAAACATTCTCACTAGCTGCTTAGTAGAGTGAGAAGGGAAATAGAGAAGTGGGGAGCAGAGAAGGTTGCAACAGAACCCACTATCTGGTGCACAATGCTCTAAAGTGAAGCTAAGTGATTCCACTCAAGAATGTGGAGCCAAAAATTGTTTAAATATATTTTTCTTACTTTTCTACCTTATTTATTTATTTTAGAGAGCGAGAAAGAGGTGGGGGAGGGAGGGAGACAACAGGTGTGCCAGGGCCTCTAGCCACTGTAAACAAACTCCAGACGCATGTGCCACCTTGTGCATCTGGCTTTATGTGGGTACCAGGGAATCAAACCTGGGTCCTTAGCATTCACAGGCAAGTGCCTCAACCGATAAGCCATCTCCTCAGCCTGAATCCAAAAATGTTTTTGTATTTTTAAGACAAGCACAATGGACTGGGCTTTTGTTTATTTGTTTGTTTGTTTTGTTTTGTTTTTCAGTTTTTGGAGGTAGGGTCTCACTCTAGCTCAGGCTGACCTGGAATTCACTGTGTAGTTTCAAGGTGGCCTCAAACTCACAGCGATCCTCCTACCTCTGCCTCCCAAGTGATGGTATTAAAGGTGTGTGCCACCACGCCCAGCAAACGGCTTTTTTAAATGAGAGCGAGAGAGACACACAGAGAGAATTGGCACTACAGGGACTCCAGCTACTGTACTACAACTTCAGATGCATGTACCACCTTATGCCCATGTGCAACCTTGCATCTTTGTGTCACCTTGTGCATCTGACTTACATGGAACCTGGAGAATCAAACATGGATCCTTAGGCTTCGTAGGCAAGTGCCTTAACTACTAAGCCATCTTCAGCCCCAAAATGTTTATGTATGCATGGTGTCTGTTGTGTGTGGTTCAGTGTGGTATGACATATGGTATACGCCTATTTGTGTGCTGCTGCTGTGCCCAGTGAGCTCCCTTGTAGTGGCTAGAGAAGAAAGTCGGGTTTGCTATTCTCTGGCTATATGGTTACATGGTTACATAAACACACAAGAAATTATTTATGAGTGCATACAATTCCTATCCAAATAAATGAGAAATGTTACACTCTGCTTAAGTAATTTACTGTTTTAATGATTGATGTTGGTTTAGTAAACAATGAAATTTTTATTTATTATACTCCTTGTATGAAAGCCATTATCCTTCCCAATCAAAATGCAAAACCAAAAGGACTAGGAATTCTGCTTAATATTAATATAACTAGCTCCTCTCCTCAACTTATCAGCCAGAATTTAAATTCCTAGGCAATATAAATTTCCAAGGGGGAAAAAGATTCAATAATTGCTCTGCAAATTATAGAAGCCATCTAGGACATGACACTCACTTGTATATTTTCCTTTGCAATAATGTGGAAAGAACAGATTTAATGAGAATGGTAAAATGAAATTGGGTAACAATTTTATCCTTGAGCCAGCCACATTTTTCTTTCCACAGGATGGATTAAGGCAGTGGGTTGAGCAAGAAACTTACCTGGTGAACACATTGCTTTTACAGATGTAAGTGGCACACAGCTGGCTCTAACTGCTATGATTTGCTTAGCCACATGTGGTATTGCATGAAATAAAGAGGAAAGGAAACTGGAGAGTGGGAAATGCCATTTTTAGTATAACAGCACTGTCAGCAATGAGAATTACTTTCCTAAAACCAGGAATATCCTTGATGAAAACATCCTCCGACATGTTCCACATTGCCTTGGGATGAATTCTTCCAGAAACCATGGAATGCTTCCTCGGCATTTTAGTTTTATAACATTTTATTGTCTGCTCTGTGCAATGTAGTGAAGCTCTTACTGCCCTCTGCTGTTTTCTGAGCAGTATGACCAGAGTGTTTGCCAGTAAGAGGCAGAGTTCATTTTAACGTCTTTCTTTGAGAACATCAGACATCATGGGTACAAAAGTAATTTTTAAAGCAGTTTTATTAAGGAAATTAATTTCAGAATAGGTAAAACCCTGATCCCAAACCGACCCCGTGCCAGCCATGAGATGTGGAGAATTTGTTCAACTTTTCTCAGACTCAGGATTCAGCTCTTTCCCTGTATACAAATTTGGAATACTAGTGCTCTTTTGCATGATATTTTAAGGCTATTTTCATGCATGCCAAGTGCTGAAAGTAGAATAGACAACAAAAATTATGATGCTGATACAATAGAGATTAGTGGTGTTCTCAGTAGGAGGCTGAAAGAAGAGGGGCTGTGACAGTTATTTAGCAGAAGAACTTGGTCAGATGATGTTTTAGAAATGAGGAAAGTAAACAGATTTAAATGAGGCTATCTGCTATGAAGATAAACCTGCTTTAGAAAATCTGGGCTGCTGGGCAAGTACAGACCATTCATTAAGGGGGAGAAATGAGGAGAAAAGCCAGGAAGCTAATGCTGTAGCTGTGGATGAGAGGAGAGGAGGACTCTGTAGAAGAGGACTAATGGGAGGGAAGGCAAAGTCAGCACCGTGGCGGAGGGTGGATACAAACACCCTGACAACGAATTGGATGTAGGATGTAGTAGAAAGCAAATTGTATTCTGGATGTGTTGGAGGTATGATGGTGGCGATTCAAAGAGTAACTAGGGGTCACGGTTGACAAGAAGAGATGGTATGGTATGGTATGATGGGAAGGAGGAAATTAACTTTTATTTATCAGCCACTGAAAGAAATAATTTATTCTATTCCTCACAGCAACTCAGCAATACACTATTATTCACAGGTTTCAGATGAGAAAATTGAAGTTCAAAAAGAATGTTTTTGAATGTCTCCCATTAGAGAATAAAGAAGCTGGGCTAAATAGTATCATTTCCTCTCCAAGTTTTACATTCTTTCCACCTTGGGCACTATACCATCAGCCTCAGGGCAGCAGTAAGGAAGAAAGTAGGGAGGTCCTGGTTGCGTGGATGAGGTCCTCTGCTTTGTGGAACTCATGTGGGGGTTGTTGTCTCTTGGAATGAGGAGGATGGGAAGGTGACACTCTGTGTCCTGTTAATATATAATCTGCTCTGGAACATTCTGAGGGGGCTGGCTGCTGCTGAATGCTGTGTCTTTATTGATATTTAACATAAACTATAGATGTCATAGTTTATACAATGTTTATTCAAATTCCTTTGTATTGTTATGATTCATTCCTCTCTTGACACCATGTCATGTATTTAATTCCCTGAAAAATACTGATAGCAACACTGTGACTAAATGATAATAGAAAAAAAAATAAAAGTTAAAACTTCCTTGGCCAATGCTTATCCTATTTTTCTAATGATCAGGTCTGAACAGCTCCAAAGGGACCCATTTCACTCTGTCTTTGACCTTATTCTTATGCAAGCAGTTCCAATAGGCCTCACTATCTCGACTATTTTCTAAAGAAGAAAATGGAAGAACAAAAGAAAAACTAAAGATGTACGGGAGCCCCAAAGAAATATTCAACCAACAAGAGCCAGACTCTCATTAGCTTACCACAGACCACCAAGCCCTAGAAGACTTCTACCTCTCCCAGCTTCAGAATCTTCTCACAACATCTTGTTGGGTCAAGAATAATATTTTGATTAGATCAAAACTCTTGAGGCAGGTTTGTTGGCATATACCTCGAATCTTAGAACTTGGGGACTAAATTAGGTGGATTTCAAGTTTGAAGTCAGCCTTGGTGACATTGTAAGGCCCTGTCTGAGGGGGAAAACAAATCAACACAAATGACAACAAACACCTGTTTTGGTTTATATATTTTGAGGAAAATATGAGAAGGTTGAATTAGTTATATCAAAGATTGCTTGGGGAAGGGGAGAAGAGGGAAATGGAGAGAAGGTTTGGAGCATGGGCCTGATTTGAGGACTATGGAAGGAAAGAAAGAGGATTGGGACCAAAGGGGGTAGAAGTCTTCATTATGCTAAAGTTATTCCAGAGGACTCTTTTGATTCCATAGAATGGATCAACTTTGACCCTTTATTGGCATGAATGTGGTAGTCAGTCAGAGCCATCACCAGAGACCATCACTGATTTGTGTGATCTTCAACTAGAGATCTTACCACCTTATTTTCATGACAGTTTAAGTATCCCCAGATACCATACTGGAATATTAAAGAAAAGTGTACATTAAGGACTAAATATACGATATTTGAACATGAGCATTCCAAATCGAACCATTAACGTGTTTTACATAGTTGGGACAAGAAAAAATTATTACTATTACCATGACATTCTGTTGGAGATCTTGACAGGAAGAAAAAAATATGTAAAGAATGGAGCAGAATAAATAAAGCTCTGTTGTGGTTTGAATGTAATGTACCCATACCTCAGGTGTTTGTGATGAAGTTTCCTACTTTAGCCCCACCTAGTGGAGTCTTTGGGAAGTGGAGCCCTGCTGGAGAAGTGGGTGGACGTTGGGGTTCATTGCAGCCCTGTGTGTTCAGGGCCAGCTTGTGCTCCAGCTCTTTCTCTTTGGCTGTTTTCTATGGATGTATGATGAAATGAACCAGTGTTTCTCACCATTATGAAGCTTCTACTGGAAATTGTAAGCCTGAACAAATAAATCCTTTCCACCCAAAAGATGTTTCCAGTTTGGTGTTTGTCCCATCAACAAAAAGTAACTGCAATAAGCTCTGATCGTTCACATAGGCTTATCGATATAGAAGATCTGAATAACATGAATTATTGCTGTTAATGGGTACATTTTAGCAGGGTTGCTATATAAGGAGATCAAAACAAAAAATAGAAGCAAATTGCTTAATTAAAACCAATAAAATGTAAGTAAGACACTACTTGGAAAAAAAAATCTAACAAAATAAAACCTAAAACTGCCATGGAAAGTATAAAATATTACCAGAAAAAGTAAAGACAGTAAGTAGAGAAACGTGCTATATTCATCATTTGGAATACTCAGTATTCTAAACACAGAGGTTATCTCCAAATTAATGTAGAGATATGAATTCACAATGAAAATCTAGAGAGAAGTGTTAGGTAAATGGGATTTAAAATTTATCAAGAAAGAGAAAATAATGAAGCAACATTTATACACTCTTAACATCTGACAGAAGAATGGAAGAAGAGTTGCTTTTCTAAATAGTACTTGATCAGTCGGGAATCAGGAACATTTCTGCTTGTAAAGTTAGAATTTTAGTTGACAACATTCCATAGATCTCCAAGTTCATCTATGTTTTTATGATTTCAAGATATTTTCATTTGAAAGGATAATTTGTATCCTAATGTGTGCATATATGACTTTTCCTTCTACATTCACTATGATGGATTTTTAGGTTGATTACATAGTTCAGCTACTGTAGTGCAGATATCTTTAACATACTGATGTCAAGTCTTTTGCATATATACCCAGAGTATATGTATATGACATACATTTATACATATACATCATATACACATATATGTATAAACATGATATACATATATTACCAACACATAGGATAGTTCTATTTTTTTGTTGTTGGTGTTTTTCTTTGAGAAGCCACCAAACCATTTTCTATAATGAGTCTACAAATCAACATTCTTACCAGAGACATGCAAGCTATTCCTTTCATCCACCATCTCCAAAACTTACCGTTCATCCTATTTTTTTTGTTTTAAAAAAAATCCATTCTATTGAGTGTGAGGTGACCTTACAATTGAGTTATTTTAGTATCATGTATTTTTGCATGTTAAAAATTTATTAGATCTATAATTTGCAGATATTTTCTTCCATTCCATGGCATGTCCCTTTATTTTATTTTATTTTTTTATTTCCTGTGGATATCAATGATTTTAAAGATAAAACATTTCTACTCCACACAACATACAATAATTAATTCTACCAGATCATAGATCTTCATGTGAACAATAAAATAGTAAGTTAGACGTAAACATAAGAAAATCTTGAATAGCAGGTTTGTGATTTATAAGCCATACCTGGGAGATTGGGTAGAAAATTTTAATATAAAAACTCAAATAGGTAGAGAAAGGCATAAAGAAAACAGAAGTAAGCCAAGGTGAGATATTTCTATACAAGGAGCCAAATTGGCACCCCCAGATAAACCATGCTGCTTGTGCCAGACCACGTCTAGTTGAACCTGCCAGGCAAACATATATTGACAGGTGCCAGGTACCAGGTGCTCTGGGAGCTCGAAAGAGACAGTCCAGACTGTTAGAAACCAAAACAAGAGGCTGACTACAGAGTGCTCTGAGGAGGCTGGAGAATAGCGTTCTGTGTAGACAGATGAGAAGAATAACAAGACTGCCAAACCCCTCAGAAAATTAACCAGAAGATAAAGAAGACAAGTTAAGACAATTAGAGATGAAAAGGGAGCTATTACAATAGACTAAAATAAAATCCAGAGGATAATTATGGAATATTTTGAAAATGTATATCCTTATCGATGGATCATCTATATGAAATGGATGAATTCATAAAGGTGTATAATTTATCAAAATTAAATGATACTAAACAAATAACTTAAATGGATACATACCAAGCAACAGTATTAAAGCAGTAATCCCACAATGAAAAGCTCAGGACTGGATAGGTTCATTGCTGAATTATACCAAACTTTGTTTTGTTTTGTTTTTTTTTTGAGGTAGGGTTTCACTGTAGCCCAGGCTGACCTGGAATTCACTCTGAAGTGGCAGGGTGGTCTTGAACTCCTACTACCTCTGCTGGGGTTAAAGGTGTGTGCCACCACATCTGGCAAACTTTTTAAATTTTTAAAATTTATTTATTTGTTGTTGTAATATTAATAAATATAATATGCCATGTAATAGACTTAAAGACAGAAATAACATCTCAATAGGTTTAGAAAAGTTACTGACAATGTTCAACATGCCTTCATGCTAGAAGTCCTGAGGAAACAAGAAATAAAAGCAACTGATCTTAACCTAATAAATGCTATATCAGAAAACCTGTAGTCAGCAGTTTACTAAATGAGGAAAAACTGAGCCCATTTCCTCTAAAATCTAGTGAGACTCGGGTGCCCAACTCTACCCTCTTATGGAACACAGTGCTCAAAGACATAGATACAACAATAAAGCAAGAGAAAGTAATAGAATGGATACAGACAGAAAACAAAAACATCAAGTTATGCCGATTTATAGATGATGGTGATGTGATCTCATCTTTAAAAGATTCTAGACTTCTACAAAAAGTCAGACCTGAAACTTCCTCACACAAAGAAACAGGAGTCGTCTAGTCCATGGATAAAGGGCTGGAGAGATAGCTCAGATGAGGACTTGAGTTCTGTATTGCAAAGCTTATACAACCAGCAAAATATGAACATATACTCACCAAAAGTTTCTTGATATAGTCACTGGTGGATCCAGAGTCATTAGTCCTAGTAAAGCATAGAAACAAATGAGAGACTAGTCAACAATAGGATGGTCAAATCAGGGTAAGTTTGTTTGAGATAATGCAATGAAAATGAGAAAGCCATTGCTACATATGAGCTATGGATAAAAGTCACAAAATGTTAGACTAAATACACAGAACTCATTATACTATTTAATTTATATAAACTAGAAACAAATAGAAATCCATGACATTAGTAGACAAAGGTCACCCACAGACAGCCAAGAAGGTGCATTATATAGGATACTCATGTTGTTTCCTTTCTGAATATACTCTTTACATGCTCATGTTTAGTGGGAAATCACTGAGCTATATACTTCATTACTTCTCCATTTTTTGTACATATTTGAATGAAACTATATTTTCAAATGCACAAGATTTTTATGGACTAATAAATTTTTAATGTACAGAGTAAGAGGAATTTTATTTATGCACATATGGGTGTATGCATACCACATAGTTCTGGATCAAGTTTATTTTTAATTATTTTGTAATTTTTTATGGGAGAGAGGGAATTGATTTGCCAGCCTTCAGCTACTGCAATCAAACTCCAGACACGTGCACCAAATTGTGCACATGTGTGGCCTTGCACGCTTGCATCACCTTGTGCATCTGGCTTATGTGGGACCTGGAGAGTTGAACATGGGTCTTTAGGCTTCACAGGAAAATGCCTTAACCACTAAGCCATCTTTCCAGCCCTGGATCAAGCTTTACATTTCAGCAGTTATAGCATATTCACATAACTTTTTTTTTGGTAGATGTAGCATTTTATTCATGCTAAGTCTTGTATCTTACCTATGCTGAGCCAGTCTGGTTCTGATCACTGGTTTATGTGAGCTGGTGGCAGATGGAGGGGAGGGCTGGTTGGGAATGGATGGCAGTCTGCTGCTCTGGAATCTAAATGTATCACAGCTTGTCCTTGAGGCAATCAGAATAGATAGTGACATGCTTTGACAAACAGACCACCAACAAACTTGAATCATGTCTGGACCCTAAGGTGAAATCAACTAAACATGAATACAACTTTATCAACATTGTTTGGTTCATTTTTCATGTATTATATATTAAAGCCAATGTTTGGATCCCAATAAAGGTTTGGAACAAATGGAATGGTTTGTACATAAAATATTGTTATAAAAACAGTTTAACATTTTTGCATGATATGGTTAAACACAGCATTATGCTATGAATTGTATGAAAATTCAATTGCATAAAACACAGGATTGAACAATTGAATTGTGAATTTGCAAACTGTTTTCATTCCCTCTGAAGATAAAGCACAAACATGCAGACTGTGGCAGTTACTCCATGTACAAACACGAGCCTGAGGAAAAGCACATGTGATTTCACCTTCCACTGTCAATCTGGAGTGTCAGAATCTGAGTCCATTATATGGCATGGGCACAGGGCAGGAGGACCTGTGTTATTTCCCTGCTTGTCCTATCATTTTCCTGTTACAATCTATGTGAACATTTTTTAATGTCACATGTTATAGAAAGTAAAAATAGGTGTTATGTTAGATCAGAAATGGCAAATTAAAACCAAGGAAGTTGCCAAACATCATTGTGCACTCCTGTAATCCTAGCACTCAGGAGGCTGAGGCAGGATGATGAAGAATTCAAGGCCAACCTGTGTGACTTATGAAGCCTCTGTCACCAAACCAGTACTCATAACAAATAAAAAAGGAACTAAAACTAAAATCTCCAAGAAGTTGGTCAGTGGGTAGTAAGTTACAGTTGGATAGGGTTAATTTCTGGTGTTATATTGCATATTACAAATACTGTACATTAAATAATAATATATTGTCTATATTAAAAATCTAGAAAAGAGGATGATGAATGTGCTCACTATAAACAAACGATGAATGTTGGAGAATATAGATAGGTTTAATTTGACTTAAAAATTACAGAATTTATATGTATTAAAACATCATGCTACTCCATTAACATATATAATTTTTATGTTTGTTTGCATCAGTAAGCAATTTAATTGAAAACAACTAAAAGATATTACTTTTGCATGGTCACAAACTCCAAAGAACACAAAACAGAACAGTGAAGGAACTCTGATTTTTTTTTGTTGTTGTTAAAAAGTCATGTAAAACTGAGTTAAGAATAAAAATGGCCAGAATGAGCTGCATCATAAGCACCAGCCTATTTCAGCTGTGGCTTTGCTCTGTTTGCTACACCCCTGCACTGCAGTTATTCTGAGGCAGTTTCATGAGTCATGGTAGACAATGTTCATATGTTTGACATTCTGAGTTTATTTAGATATTTTTTTGCACAGAGCTGTAAAAGCTTTTGCAACGAAATATAATATACAGCCCAGCCCCACATAAATACTTTCTTTTTAATAAGGTAATCATTTAAAATATTTATTCTGAGCATATAAATTATAAAATCAGTCCCAAATCAACATTGATTTTATAAATCAAATAATAACATAGCCAATATCTCCTAAATTTCAGTCATTTGAAATAGTCTGAGTTTTCTAGATTTCTATTCCACTGATAAAACTATAATCAATAATATAACATTTCCAGATAGACAAGAACATAATTTATTATTTAAATTGTACTAGGTAGAATTTTGTGGGCTTTGGCACATGTAACTACTTATTTATTCAAAGCATTAGTTAGATGAGCAACAGTTATATCCTTTTGTGAATTTAGCAGCAGAAATATCCTCATATCTTTTGCATTGATGAACACCACAAACACAAATGCATGGGAAGGCAGCAATTAGTGCAGACGTGTTATATGATTGTCTCATCTCAAGAAAACACAAACAAACAATTATAAAGGTTTTTATGAACATATTTTGTTTTTTCTTCACTATAGATGTTATGCACACTTGATTTTGAATATGGTAGAAAGAACAAAAGATGAATACTAAAGTGTATTTTTATGATACATCCAGTAACTATACTTGCACATTCCAAGAAGAATTATCACTTCTGTTAATACAAACCTTTTCATGAGGTACATACCACATTAGTGCTAGAAACTTCAGTGAAATACACTGGTAAATGCTCATCACGGTACCTGGAGCATAAGAGATAATCTAGAGAGACGCAGCTGCCCTTCCTCATAATTTGGCTTATGAAAGCAGATCATCACTCAGAAAAGGACACTAGCTACCAAAATGGAAGGTTTAGAAGCAGTGACATTTACAGCAGGTGGTTGGATGATTTGCTTCTCTTGACTCAAAGAGCAGAGAAAGAGGGTCAATTCAGGCATATGCAAAAAGTGAAGGAAAACTCCATTCTTAACAGGGGATTTGTTTCTGTCTCTTCCCAGTGGCAGAAAGAAATAGGAATGGTTTCAGTTTTGGTTGCACCTTGAGGAAGAGGGTTGTCTTTGTTTGCTATCCCCTAGAGAGTCAGTTATTGGCAACATTCTGTACCTACAGGAGAGAGAATGAGATGATGACAGAGATGACCTGGTTTGGGGGGTGGACAATCCTCCTGAGAAGGAGGCAACATTCATAGCATCCAATATAGGGGCTAAGCTTATACTCTTAAACCAGCTCCTCTATCTCTTCTCTCTCTCTTCCTATCCCTTCTCCCTCTTTTCTCTATTCCTCCCTACCTTCCTCCATTCCTCTCTCACTCTTCTCATATTTTATTTCTGTATCACTCTTTAATTTCTGTTGTTGTATTCTTTGTCCTATATGGTCCACATTTCAAGATATTCCATGTCTGGCTAACCATAACAACTGTAGCATATTCAGTCTTGTGTAATACTCTTGTGTGTTCTGTCTTCTAAAGTGTAAGACATTATAGAACTTGTTTAGTAAGGCCATGATACAGTGAGGTAGCTTGGGTTTGAGTCTTAGTCATCTCTTTTTACTAGCTCAATTCAAGGCAAGTAATTTCATCTCTCTGTGTGTCCATTTCTAAAGCTCTACATCTGTAAAAGAGAAGTAGTAGTGCATCTAACTCTGAGGATACCACAATAATCTAGTGAATTAATACATTTAAAAGACACAGAGTAACATCTTATACAGGGCAAGCACTAGCTAGATGTTAAGTGCTCTTACAATGTACAGAAACTGACCTTAGCAGCTCCAGCTTGTCAACCATGTTTCTAGTCCTCTGGTCGTTCCCACATCTCCTGATTTCTGTTGATCACTCATGATTGTACCATTTTTGGATTGTAATAAGGTCTAATTCTTCTGGAATATCATGAGACTCTACAATGTCTTCCGCCTACACACAATGCCAGAAAAAGTTTGTGAGTACATTCTATGAATATTCTAAAGGAAGTTTGGGCTTTGGCTGGCAATGCATTACTTTTCGACAAAGCATTGTCAGACTTCTCACTTCAGTGAAATTCTTTCTTCCTATGCCATTTCAACTTGCAGTACTGTTTTTAGTGCTCATTTGACCCTAAAACCTACTCTGTGGGGCGTCATATTTATTATTTGTGCAGCTCCCATCTCCTCTAGTCTCTTTCTAAGCAGGCGACAATGGGCATGGAACTTCTGTTCCACTGGGCAGCTGGCATTCAGGAAGATGAGCTAGGTGCAAACAGGAGAAAAGCAAGGACACATCTGCATCTGGAACTTTCTTCAAATACTTTCCAAAGACAATAGCCAATGATTCAGCTTTGCTTTCCACGAATTGTGTCAGAGTCTTGTTTGGCCAGCAATCTAGAGTTATACAGTATTCTGGAAAGCACGGTTCCCAATTTCTCCAAGTTTAGACTGCACAACTCAGCCCACACCATGGACTTCCTGACCCCACACTGTCAGTTAAATGCTTATGCTGGATTCTAGCTACATCCTGGGTATCTGGCAGTCACTGATCTGCATACATTCTTCTGGAAGATTGTTTAAGTACCTGGGAACTGTTGTCTTACACCATCACCTTCCCCATTATTTGGCCTGTGGTAGGCATTCAATGCGCATTTATAGAAATGGAATGAACTAAGGGGAAAAATAAAAAGGAGTCTGGGAAAAGAAAAAAAAATCTCAATGGCTATGAATCACAGCAAAAGCTCCAAGGCTTTCTAGAGGGCAACTACAATCAATAACAGAATCTATCTCCATTCTTAGGACAGAAAAGTAAAAACAGTGTCTAAGTAAAATTGACTTAGTTGTGCCTGACAGCCATGCTTGTGACGGGAAGAGAATGAAGAAGCACTGACATTGGAGCTGACTCAACCGGAAGCTGCTGCTGTGGAGTGGTATCAGTGCTTGCCAGAGCCTGCAAAAATTAAAGTTCATGTACATCTGGGGCACAGAAGTCTTAATACTTGCTTCTTCATTATGCTGACAGGCACCTTATGTACTCTTTCCTTGAAACCTTCACCTGCCTCACACTCACTCAACTTATTTTATTCCCTTTCCAAACACTGTCATTCTTCATTCAAGAGGATCTTACTCTGGGTTTGAGTCCTGACTCCATTGTTTATGTGTTAGGAGATACAGAATTCTCTAAATGAAATAGAAATAATGTTTTCTACCATAAAGCTAACAGCTACTAACTCATGGTAAGTAGTTAATGAACTCGGAACCTGTAGTATCGCTACCTGGACTCTCACTTGCTCCTGAGTTACCCAATGGGACCGGTTGCCTCAGCAGTCTCTGGCTCTTACTTCAGAGGCGATGCATGGCTGCTCCCACAGCCTGACTCCTGATCCTATGGGAGCTGCAATTGCTCTGACAGTCCCGGTTCCTGCTTCAATACCTCTTGACTGGTATCCCAATGCCTGTCAAGAATCCAGAGCTATAACACATTTTTGTGCCATCTCTGTTGACAAACCTGCTGTAACCAAAAGTTAGAGCTATAATGCAAATGTTGTGCCTTCTCAGTTAATATACTCACTGCCACCAAGAGTCAGCTGTGATCACCACTACTCAGAACTGAGTTCAGAGCTTTCTATTCAAGTAGTAGTGACATCACTGTAAATAATCCTTGATCAGTCCATGTGTCCATTCCATTCTTCAGATGGAGAGACAAGTACCCATAAAGAAGGACGGCCCACTTCAGCAACATGTACATATGGGATGAATCCTATAAGTACAGTGCAACGTTCCTTACAAGCAATTACTTTGAGAGTAACCTTCTGAGGTAGATACTGTTAGTGATATTATTCTGATGAATCTTTTTTATGTTATTTTGCTTCCTAAAGTAAATTTTCAAATCACAGAGATGAAAAAATGTAATAGAGTAACTCAAATGAACTATTAAGCTCTAAGGGTTTTGCATAATCAAAAAGATCAGTGATTAAACTTGCTGGACAAAGTCTCCTGTAAGAGTTGTGAACTGGTCCACATAGGGACCGTCTGAATACATCCAGCAGAGGAAGAACTGTATCAGTCAAAGGGACATCATCAGACATCAGAAAGAGTGATGAGAACAACAGTGATTGGGAAGAAAGTCTGTCATTCTTTTATTGCAGGATGTTTTAAAATGTCCATTATGAAGCATGAGGAGCTTCACAAGTGAAAGTGCTCAGGGTCAAAATACCTGGGTAAATATCATACATTTACTCGCTTTCTTGCGATTCACATTGGATTTTATCAAATTCAGGGTTTTGGTAAAATGGGTGGCAATAATAAAATTAATTCAAGATCCTGTGTTTTTGAAATGTCCAGTATACTATTATTATCCAATAGTTACTACAATGTGCAAAACCAAGTCAGAACTTCTTTAATGTATCTGAAATTCACTACCATTGATCAAGATTTCTGCCACTTGCCCAACTCTCTCCAGGCTTCTGGGGTCCACTATCCTGTTTCAAATTCTATATCAACTTTTTTGTATTCCACATTTAACTGAGGTCATGCTGTTCTTGTCACCCTGTGCCTGTTTTCTTTCACTTAAAACTGTAATCTTCAGTTCTATCCATTTATCTGTGGATGGACCCTAGGGTGGGTCCATATTTTGTCTATTGTGTGCAATACTAATTGATATGCAAGTATTCAGTGGTATTCTGACTTTGGCATACACACACACACACACACACACACACACACACAGGCATAGGCATTTAAAAATAAATGCCCCACTTTATCTTACCATTTGAATTTTTTCATTTGGTTCTCAAAAAAATGGACTTTTCAATTGACAGCTTTTATTTGAAAAACTCAATGCATGTTGCATATAAATGTAACTTTACACACAATAATATAATATTTACAGAAATAGGTCCATGCTTTGTGTTGTTTTGTAATATGTTATTTTCACTTAATTATGTATGCTGGTGATTTTTCCAAGTCCATTCAATTTCATTTCATTAAGTTGAACTAAAATCATGTAATTCATTTATTTAACTAATTCTAGGATGGACATATTTATGATTATTTTCTCTAGTACGGTATGGTGAGCAATTGTTAACCTTGGCATTGGCATTTTTAAAATAATATAATCTAAATGGCCTTTGTTGGAATCTTTTCCACCATGTTTGCATGCAATTCAAAGAGGACACTATTAGACATGGTTAGAGTGTGTTTCATGTTGATGCTAGGGTATTCTACACCAAAGAAGACATATAGTTCAGCCAACAAATGTGGTGAAGACCCATTTACTCTACAAGCATCAAGGATTTCACTTAATTCGGAAGAAAGAGATACATTATTTCCTGCTGAATATAAGCCTTATGCAACATAATGTTAGAATTATATTTGTACCTCTTATGTGAGAAAACCTGTCTGGGAACGAAGCCAATATAGAGGATTCAAGGTAAGAAGCAGAGAAGTAAGCCTGTTGACTTAATGTTAACTCAGAAACAAAATTTTTCTGATGTCTAAAAGAATACATTGTGCTGAGAGCCAATAAACTTCTATTACTGCCTATGTCACCTTGTTTGGCTCCATGTCAATCACAACCAATAGACATCCTGCTGAAGCAGATAGATACCAAGAAGGAGATTTGTCAGGCCATATAGGAATATGTACTATTAAAATCATGAAAGGCATTAGCCAAACACCCTCCCTAGACTTTAACATAAAAACCTAACTAGTAAGTATTTTACTGGTCATTTTCCTTATTTTTCAATGAAGAAGCTTATTTATATGATTTTCAGATGGTTTTAAAATAATCTTTTAAATTAACTCTGTTTATTACTCAAGATGCTTACTTTTTTCCAAAAGTTTTTTTCAGTTTTTCTGAAATATTCAAGGTACTGCCATATATACATTTTAAATTAATACTATTTACATCATCAATTATTTCCTTAAGTTGGTAGATTGTTTTTAATTCAGAAGAATCTTCTCAATACTATATCAAATACTACTGATACTAATATTTTTATTTAGTCCAGAATTTTTAAATTTTATTTTTGTTTTTTAACCTTAAGAAATTATATATATAAAGAGAGAGATAATTCATAATGTATAGCCATTATCACCATTTTATTAAACAGTACATTATTTCCCAATGTCTCAAAATGACATTTTATTATTTGGTATATTCTTAAGCCTAAGTCTGTTGCTTGATTTTATTCTGCTTTACTGATACATTTTACTTATTAAATTTTGGATTCAGGTACACACAATTTTGATATTCATATTCCTTGTTTATGATACATGCATTGTAACTATTGGTTTATTAATAACTTAGTTTCATTTACTTTCTTGGCTTGACAATCTAATAAACAATTGCAAATCCATCACTGAAAACAAAAGTTATGATTTCAACAATGACACACATCCAACTAGATCCTTTTATGTCTTGTTCTGTTATCCCATCATTTTCTTGGTTTCTTTATAAATTCTCTGTGTACTTTATAAATATATATTCCTAAAGTTTTGATTAACTAACTTGAATTGAATGGTATCTCAGATGTACTAAGGACTTTCAGGGTTTTGAAAAAAGTTTGGTGGGGAGTTCTGGTTTGTAAATAATTTGAGTAACCACAAATTAGCATGCTAGAGCCTTGGAATGTCTTCCTTGTGTCTTTTATGTAAGGAACACCATTCTCAACCCCAAAAATAATCAGCATGACAGTCTGTTCTACCAAACCAACTGTGCCTTATAGCTTTTGGGAAGGTACGGAGGCATAGTTCTAAAGCCTTTCAGAGCATTTAGGCTATCCCTCCACAAAGCAAAACAGAGCATCAAAGAGTACTCAAGGCAAAGAAATGATGATCCAAGCCCATGATCTCTGGTCTTTGATTATGATATCCCACCTGGATGATGCTGTAATGAAGGATAGACCCAAGCTTAGAAAACAGAACAAACTTAATCCTATAAAGTTTAAAAGTAAAAGAAAATTATAAACCAAATTTCAGATGAATCAAGAACATAATAGTGTCCTGTAAGACTAGTAACATTTTGAGATAAAAACAGGAAAACTAAGAGGATACTTGTAACCAAGTGAGAAAGTCAGAAGAGAAGAAATATTTTCCAAGACACTATGATAAAATTTTGATTTTTTCAGAGTTCTAGACCTTTTGCTTAGATCACTAACATGAGTCAACATGTGCTTTGCGCAGACCACCTATTCCTCTCAGAGTCTTAGAGGCTGTCAAAAGGAAGACGCTGGGGCTTTAGAAAATAAAACATATCTAGAACTTGTGGTAGAGAAATGAGTTACAGTAATACTTAGCTAGAAACTTGACTCTGCCCATGCAAATCAACACTCTCTGCTATAGCTTATTTTCAAAGCCCAAATTGACTTTGTCTGGAACGTCCCATAGAGACAAGCTCAAAACTTCCATGATAGTATCATTTCCTTTTGGGTCCCTATTTGTATCCCCCCACTCTTGTCCTCCCTCCCATCCTCTCACTCCCTCCCACCATCACCCTCCTCCATCCCACCCTCCCTGTTGTCTGGTCCTCAGAGTGCTTATTAGGCTTGGCAGCATCTCCAGTGGATTCAGGTTCAGGGTGACAGATAAAGGAGACCATGCGACGATTATCTTTTTGTGATTGGGTGAGCTCACTGAGGATGAGCTGTTCAATGTTTGACCATTTTATTTCAAATTTCATTATTTCACCTTTCCTTACTGCTATTTAGAATATATATATATAGATATACCACATCTTTGTTATCCATTCATCTAATGATGGACATCTGGGTTGATTCCAGCTCTTTGCTATTATGAATTGAGCAGCTATAAATATGGTTGAGCAAATATCTCTGATCTGAGGCTTGGAGCCTTTAGGGTAAATGCACAATAAAGGAATAACTGGATCCGTTGGTAGGTCTATGGTCATCCTTTTCAGGAGTCTCCATATAGCTTTCCATAATGGTTGAACCATTTTACATTCCCACCAGCAGTTGAAGCTTGTTCCTATAACTCCACAGCCTCTCCAGCATTTGTTTTCATTATTTTTATTAATGTTAGCCATCCTTACTAGGGGTAAGGTGGAATCTAATAGTTGTTTTAATTTGCATTTCCCTGATGATTAGGGATGTTGAACATTTTCTTAAATGTGCATTTGCCATTTGTATTTCGTCCTCTGAGAACTCCCTGTGCAGTTCTCTGCCCCATTTTGTGAGTGTGTTGTTTGATGATTTATTCCCTCCAAGATATCTATGGCCATACCATATATCTAGTACTAACTTCTCTCTCCGTTGGAGAATTTGCTTATCTTTTTCAGATGGACAATGAACCTGAAGGGAGGATCAGCCAATCACACATCACCAGGGCTCCAACTGAAACCATAGAGTAATGTGGGGGAAGGGCAAAAGTTCAGCGTTCTTGGGGATCATGACACCAGAAAAAGGCTGAAGGAGATAAACACAGAGAACATCTAACTCCTACTAAGCCAGATATCCAGAGACACTGAGGCTCCCAAAACCTCATCACTGAAGTAGAGCTAAAATGACCCCAATGTGGCTCAGGGAAATTTGCAGAAGAGGCAGAAAGAATGTTAGAGCCACAAGTTGGGTCATTATGCACACAGACTTGGCCTATCCCCCATAACTCTTGACTACCCCCACAATGCATGAACCACATTCCCCATTGATGAGGGTCTCTATGGAAGAGGAAGAACAGGGAAGAGGATAATGGAGTCACCACTATGAATGTAAAACCAGAATAATATAAATAAAAATAAATTTAAAAATAAATAAATAAAATAAAATAAGTGAAAAAAAAAAACTTCCATGAAAAATGTTTTTGAAATGGTAGATGATTGTGTAAACATGTAAGTAGAACAGATTAATGGGGGTGAAAAGGCCTAAGTGTCAGGGGAAAAGATTGAATAAATGTCATAAGGAAACCGACTTTGCTGGACAACGGAACACTCAGAAGCCATAGATTGTTACTAGAAAATTTTTAGTGCCAGAGATGGGATACCTTCCAGTGAGTTGTTGGCCACAGAGGTCACAGATACCCCCCAAAACATTATAGGCCATTGCCGAGGCCCTTGGTTTCCCACCAGGAATAGATGGCAAGACCCTACTGCTGAAGACCTCACATACTTAGGCAGCAAGGTCACTGAGAAATCCTGCTGGAGCCTAGCTGAAAGCCTCCTCCATGTGGACCAGCTGAAAGAAAGTTGGCAAAAGTTATGCTGCATGCAGTTCAATGGGAGAGAGAAAACACCAGTAAAGGTGTTCAACAGTGAACACTGCAAGCTTTAAGTTTGACCAGCCAGGCCAAATGAGCCAACGGGGGCAATAGTGGCATGTCTGTTATGGGGGAAACCAACAGCTCTCTAATTGGACTGGAGGCCTGCTCCATGGGAGGAAATACATCCCTGATACTGAAAACCTATGACAGGTCATGAGCCCTAAGGAGGTAATGTCTGCTGGTGTCTCACTAAATGTATATACTATGCTCACCAAACTGCCCAGTAAGCACTTCTCTTAATGTCTGCACCAATATATTAATGCTACTCTCACTTTTGTTAGAGAAGCTTCTCTTTTCAGATGGTGGCAAACTTGGGATGACTCAGAAGGCACCATGGTGCTAAGAAGAGACAGAGGAGTGCTCAGCACTGAAACATCTCTAACACACCTTCCAAAGCTCAGGGTACATTGTGGAAGAAGGGAAGAAAGAATGTAAGTGCCAAAGGAAGAGTAGGACTCCTTTCAACGTGCTCCTCCAGGCACAAAATGGCCTGGATATCCATGACCTCACAGTGCCTGACACTACCTACACAAGACCATCATAATAGGAGGAAAAGATCATGACATCAAAGTGAAAAGAGAGACTGATTGAGAGGGGAAGGGGATATGATGGAGAGTGAAGTTTCAAAGGGGAAAGTGGGGGGAGAGAGAGAAGTACCATGGGATATTGTCTACAAAGAAGTTGTCAATAAAAATAAATAAATAAATAAATAATATGAAAAATTGTTAGATCTATTTGGGCCAATGAAGAGGAGTTTTTTATGTGGTAGAGGCATCTGCAGCCATGTAATTATAAAGTATAGATAACATGTCAAAGTAATATGAAGTAAAAGCACAAGACAATTTTTGTTAAGGGACCAACAGAGAGCACACTTATTTGTGCAGTGTATATGTCTTAATAGTTTTGGGGTAGGCATTCTTTTAAAGATATTTATGCCACAAATTAATTTTCCAGATATCAAGTAAGAATTGCTCTTTTAGTGATAATTAGGGTCCTCGCTCCCATTGCACACGATGTACCTTTGGGCTTTGCAATAGCATCAAATATAGGAGACTTGTGGCATAATCCAGAATTTCAACTTGTCCTATAACTATTTCCCAGATATAGAATATGCAAGCTAAAATTTTATTTTTCTTCTTTTTTATTTGGCTTTATACCACTTAATGTTCCATTGTCTCTCTCTCTCTGGAAATTCTTAACCTTTATTCTTCTTAGAGTTTCTAGTTCTCCTCCCTCCACTTAATTTACTTTGATGTGCTAAGCTGTTGATGTCCAATTTCAGTTTCTGAATAGCCTCCTGACATGTTATATTCTATTCACCCATGGTACCGCTCATATTTTACTTCCATATGACAGCAAAAAATATAATGTCAGGTTATACAACTATAATTGTACCTTGCAGCTTCGAAGTCCTATGTTCCTTCCTTCTTGTGACAAAATGTTTTGAATAAAAATGAAAAGGAAGAAGAATAAAGGAAGGAGGAAAAAGATAATGCACAGCCAAGAACCTTAGAGAATCAGAAACTGTTCACAAAATTTATTTTCCACCTGTACTATGGTAAGCAAAATAAATGTTTGATGGATTGACATTTCCCCACAGATTGCTTAGAACATTCTGGTTTGTACTTGACACACTCCCACCCGTCCGCACCCTTTGATCCCCCAGAGTGTCTTGGTTTGTTAACAAAAAGATTAATTTGTGTGTGTGTGTGTGTGTGTGTGTGTGTGTGTGTGTGTGTGAAGTCAGGTTGCACATTAAGGGAAATAGGTACCAAATATCTAAAAGTCATGATGAGTTTTAGTCTGAGAGGACATGTCTTCATAAAAACATCCAAGCTCAAAACATCTATTAAGAAAATATTTATAAGAAGCCGGGCATGGTGGCGCACGCCTTTAATCCCAGCACTCAGGAGGCAGAGGTAGGAGGATTGGCAAGAGTTTGAGGCCACCCTGAGACTACATAGTTAATTGCAGGTCAGCCTGGACCAGAGTGAGACCCTACCTTGAAAAAAAAAAAAGAAAATATTTATAGGGCTGAAGAGATGGTTCAGCAGTTAAGGTGCTTGCCTGCAAAGCCTAACAACTGAGGTTGTTTTTTTGATTTGATTCACCAGTACCTAGAGAAAGCCAGATGCAAAAAGTGGTGCATGCATCTGGAGCTCTTTTGAAGTGACTAGAGGCCCTGGTGCACCCATTCTCTCTCTGTCTCTCTTCTCTCTATCTTTCTCTATGCATGCAAAGAAGGCAACTAAATGGGTGGATCTCATCTCCAAGCAATGGTTTGGAGAATGGTTAGAATGAATAGCTCATCTGTTGACTTAAATAAAGAATTTTTTAAAAAGGGAATATTGGGCTGGAGAGATGGCTTAGTGGTTAAGGCACCTGCCACCTAAGCCTAAGAACCGGGTTCCAATCTCCAGGTCCCACATTTAGCCAGATCCAAAGTGATGCAAGGGTGCAATGCCGCACCTGCCCATAAGGGGGCGCACACATCTGGATTTTGTTCACAGCCACTGAGAGACTGCTGGTGCGCCCATCTCTATCTGTCTCCCTCTCCCTCTCTCTGTCTGTCTCTCTCTGTGTCTCTCTCTAAAAAAAATAAAAAATAAAAAAAAATTAAGAAAGGAAATATTTACAGAACAGAGTGCTCACTTTTCTGCTGAAAGATATCTCTTGTCAGTATCCAGAGAACATGAAGCAGCCAGAATTTATGAAACCAAACCTAAGAAAAAAATTGAGGCATTTCTGTGTGAGTTAAATGACAGAAGAAAGGGAAAGGACTTTGGAACTAGGCACATCTGACTTAACACTCATTCCTGGAGTTCTTGTTTGTTTCTTTTTAAGTGTTTAAATTTCTGTGATGAATTTATCCTTCATCCTTTGGATGTGCCCCTCCAACTTGCTTAGAATTTTATTCATTTGGATACTATATTGTCAATAGAATAAATAATTCACTTATCTGCTTATTGGAGCATTACATATAGGCATTGATCTTTTTTTTTTTTTTAAAAGTAGTTCTGAATTCTTTCTCTGACATTTAATCTATCTGGATGGTTTTGGCTTCCATTAAGGGGAGTTGGAAAGCTGAGAATGAGTAAAGATGGGCTGTTGTCTCACATTCTTTATATTTCCTTATGTTTTGTACATCTGCTGGAGTGGATGTGTTCTCCAGATTTAATCCCTCTCACACCTTTTTCCAAGTCTAGTTGGCTAGTTGTTTCTGTGAGCCCTTGTAACTGTGAGCCACTTCACTGGTATAGCTGCCATGGTGCATTTTTAGTAATGCTTCACACATTTATTGGCATTCCTGGTTCTCTCTAGTTGTAGGGTTTGCGTTACTCTTGTGACCCTGTTATGTTTCCACCAGCAGTTTTGAGTTACAGTTTGGAGAATGGGTAATTCATAAAGATTCAGGGGCGGGCCTGGAGAGATGGCTTAGCAGTTAAGCTTGCCTGTGAAGCCTCAGGACCCCTGTTAGAGGCACAATTCCCCAGGATCCACGTAAGCCAAATGCACAAGGTTGTGCATGCATCGAGAGTTCATTTGCAGTGGTTGGAGGCCCTGGCATGCCCATTCTCCCTCTCTCTCTTTCTCTGTCTGCCTGTCGCTCTAAAACAAAATAAATAAAAATAAACAAGGGCTGGGCATGGTGGTGCATACCTTTAATCTCTGCACTTGGGAGGCAGAGGCTAGAGTGATACCCTGCCTTGAAAAACAAAAAATAAAATAAAATAAAATAAATAAATAAACAAAAAAATTTTTAAAAAAAGATTCAGGGGCAAAGCTGTAACAGAAAACCTTTTCCCTGGGGAGATATGGACACATATCTTCTCAGTTAGGACACAGACAATAGACCAACTCATGGAGGCTGCACCTCTGGAGCTCACTGCACCACCTGCAGGCACTCAGCTGGACAGAGTACCCAGCACACTATCCAACTTGCAGTCAGCTCAATAGGAGAATCTCATTGCCAAGCAATGGTTTTCCCTTTATATGGCGGTTGACTTTCTCAGTCTCCAGAAGACCTTCTTTCCCTCTCCCAAGAAGGAATGTTTCAGTTCCTAATTACCATTACCCTGAGAAATGGTTGTGTGACCTCTAAGTTTCAGGTCTCCCAGACTTGTCTTCCTAAATCGGAGCTCCTTCCTCTTTTCAGGAGAGATTCTTACAACTTGAAGGAATCTGCTACACAACAGAAGGGTATCAATATTTGCGTAGTGAAATGAAGGGGTGTGGAGAGAAGTAAAAAAAGGAGTATAATATGAGATGGAGGGGTATGTTTGGAGACGTGAAGGGCAGTGGGAACTATTTTAAATAACAAAGTTGTTATAGTTACTTTCCTTTCATCATGGGAAGCTCCATGATGACAAAAGAAAGATGGTAGAACAAAGGCTGGGCTCACCTCTTTGCCAACATCAGGTGGACAACAGCAGCAGGAGAGTGAGCCAATTAACAATGGCAAGCTAGGGGCTAATAAACCTTAAGGTCCACCCCCAGCAACACACCTCCGCCAGCAAGGCTCAACCTCCTAAACTGCCACCAGTTGGCAAGCAAGCATTCAGAACACATAAATTTATGGGGATCACTTGGTTCAAGTCGCCACAGAAGTGTAACACAGAAAGCTGTGTGAACATAGAAAGATGAAGGACAGTCATAGAGGTGTACTTTGGTTAGTTATTAGTTAAAACATCTTGAGTTAACCATTTATGTACAATCTAGGAAGTCATCATAAAAATAGCCAATTGAGAAGAGAAATTAATCCTTGTAAGAAAACAAAAAAAATTCCAAAAAGATGCCTTAAAGCAGTGGAAACAAATGAAAAAGATAGTGAATGCATACAAGCAAAGATTAAAAAAAAAAAAAAAAAAACAACAACCAACAAACAAAGTAATAGCAAGCAAAGAAAGGAAAAGTTTAGAATTTTAAAAAGAGAAAAGATAGTTACCCCACTCTGGTCAACCCTTGAGATTTGTTTCTGATTTTCCCTAGTTCAGAATAGCTTCCTAGTCAGACAAGAGCAGGCTTATACCCCTAAGGCTCATGACCTCACCTACCATAGACTTTTACTTAGGTTTTTCAGTACCAGGTATGTATTCCCTCCTGTAGAGAGGGCCTTCAGTCCAATTATGGAGCAGTTGGTTACCCCAAGAGTAGACATGCCACTATTGCACCCGTTCAGTCATTGGGCCTGTCTGGCCAAGCTTGAATATTCAGCATCCACTGTTTTCACTGTTGATGGCTTCTGTCTCCCATACGCTGTGTGCAGTGCAGCTTTTTCCAGCTTTCAGCTGGCTGGTCTACAGGGAGAAGGTTTTCTGCTCCACACCAGCTTGCTTTCTCAGTGACCTTGCCTCTCAGGTATGAGATGTCTTCAGCAATAGGGTCTTACTATCTGTTTCTCAAGGGAAACCAAGGGCTTTGGCAAAAGCCTTTAATGTTTTGGAGGCTACCGGGACCTCCTTGGCCAACAACTCACTGGAAGGTATCCCATCCCAGGTACTAAAAAATTTCTAGTAACAGTCTACAGCTTCTAGACGTGCCCTTAGTCAAAAAAGTAATTTTACATATTTCTTATTCATGATATCTTGAGTTTAGATTGATCCTCCCCCTGCCCTTCTTATATGCATTCTCTTCCCGTGGCCTCGCTTAGGCCATTCCCCTCCCTGTAATCAGTTCTTCTACTTACATATGTGCATTACCATACACTTAAGTCCTTCCCTTTCTTCCCTCCCTTAACGCTACTCTCACTGCTGGTTAGAGAAGCTTCTCTTTTCAGATGGCGATGACCACTGGGATGACCCAAAAGGCAACATAGTGCTGAGAAGAAGGGATAGAGGAGTGCCCAGCACTGAAACACCTCTGTCACACCCTCCAAGGCTCAGGGACCATTGCGGAAGAGGGGGCGGATAGAATGGAAGAGCCAAAGGAAGGGTATGACCTCTTACAATGCAACTGTCCAGACAGAAATTGGCCTCGATATCCATGACCTTGCAGTGCCTAGCAATACCTTCGCAAGACCCTCAAAATAGAAGAAAAAGATGATGACATCAAATTAAAAGAGAGACTAATGGAGACAGGGAGGGGATATGATGGAGACTGAAGTTCTAAAGTGGAATGGGGGAGGAGAGGGAAATATCAGGTGGGGTTTTTTTTTGTATGTAAGTATAAAAGTCAATAAAAAACAATAATTAAGAAAAAAAAAGAATAGCTTCCTAGAGCAGCACAGTGCCACACTGAGGTCTCAGGGAGCTGAGTACCTGCTCTTGCAACACTGAGAACTCGAGGTGAGCCCAAGGGCACAGGCCAAGCTCCTACTGCCCTGTTGTCCCCTGAGGGCCTGGATAACTGGTCTCACAGCCTGTGGTCTCCTGTGGCTGGGCCCATAGGACTCTGCACCTGATCCTCCCTCCTTAGGGTCTCCTGTGAGCCAGGCATACAAGCCAAACTGTCTACTCCTTATGCACTGGGAGCTGAGATCTCGGAGACCTGTAAGTCATTTAATTTTCATGAGACCATTAAGGAAATACCTATTACTGTTACCACTTTACAAGGGTGATAAATCTAAGGCTCAGACAAGAATAATTGAATTCGTATTTGATCCCAACAGCATGGTTTCAGGGTTTCCATGTCTAACAGCTATAACCAGAATTTTAGTCAATACTCTCTACAACTGTTCCCTTCAAAGAAAGCAAGACATTATTAACATAGGAAATTAATATAATAAATTGTAATATGATAAAATAATATATAAATGGGAGTACTTAGAATCATAATTTCCAGAAATGTGCCTATAAACTATATGCCTTACCCATGAGAATTATCCTATACCTATCATTTATATTACATTTTATATTACTTTTAATGTTATGGGCCTTCAGCCCCTTTGGATAACTTCTGCAAAGTTCAGTATCATGAACTAGAAAATGGCTTAACGCCACAGTAATCTTGGATTGGCATAAAATGGTGCAAATATTCTTTTCTCCCAAGATATTAGTCTGTTTATTCCACATATGTAAGACCAACAGTGTGTTAGACAGGTAGGTTGGCACTATTTTCACAGAGCCTGCGGGCCGCTGTCTTCTGGATGACCACTCAGCAGGACATCACTTCCTGACCTTCAGAGACTCAGAGTCCAATTTAGTCATCTCTCAGGCACCTTACCTCTGTGTTATTCTCTTGCTTTGAAACTCAAGAATCAAGTTGATTTTTCAGTACCTAAATTTTATCAAATAATAAAGGTATTTATGAATTTTCTCTAGCTCAAATCCTGAGAAAATCACTGAACTGCGCAACACTCACATTCATTTGTAATTGCGATAGCTGCCAATGGCTACTGATAGCATTACTTCTCTGCTTTCTCTTACGTTTTGTGATTCTCTTTTCTCTCTCTTTCAGCCAAGCAAACATTCGTCTTTATTCTAAACAGGCTTTCTGGAACATAGGAATTTTGAAGTTATTTTCTTCTAACTTGGGAACTTATCTCTTCAAGAATATCACATAGACACTCTGTTCTTTAATATAATGAACCATAAACTTGGTTTGCCACTGTTGTTCTCTGTACTGCTCCAGCCCATATCATATACATCAAAATAATCATCCGAACAGAAACCAGCTGAAGAGTAGTGCAGATGGAACATTTATCTTTAGGGCCAAAAGGGTGTATTTTTGTACACACATTGGTCTAGCTTCTAGCATTATATCAATGCAATATAAATAAATGAAAATGGATCATTCTGGAGAAACTTGCCCCAAATAAGGTCATGCTCATTTTATATGAATTCTTTGTCATCCACTTCAATCATCCTACAACATATTATGTTCAGAGAGTTTGTCTATATATATATATATATCTTAAATACCCCAAATCTTTCTTGCTAGTAAGACAACCCTGAAAATTTAATACAGGTAATTTTTAACTTTTCCTTCAGTATGATGGCAAAGCAAGTAAAGAATCAAGTTTCACGCACCTGACCAAAGCTAGTTTTGGTATCTTGAAATTGAGGAACTGTTACTTGACTTATGTCCATCCATTGTCACTGAATAGCAAAAATTGGAAAGAGTCAGTGGTCTGTCATACACAGCAGCCAAGGATAGTCTGCGGTCTTGAATTTCTGTGCACTTTTTTTTTTTTTTTTTTTTTTTTTTTTTGGAGAGAGACAGAGAGAAAAGGATTGGAAGACAGATAGAGATGGGCACACCAGCATCCTCTCAGCTGCTGTGAATGAAATCCAGATGACGCGCCCCCTTGTGGTCAAGTGCAGCATTGCAGCCTTGTGTCACTTTGCATCTGGCTAAACGTGGGACCTGGAGATTGGAACCG
This sequence comes from Orientallactaga sibirica, assembly GCA_036365145.1. NCBI lineage: Eukaryota > Metazoa > Chordata > Mammalia > Rodentia > Dipodidae > Orientallactaga > Orientallactaga sibirica. The sequence goes on along the minus strand of JAEOAD010000055.1, from coordinate 14,671,940 downwards.
CTGGAGATTGGAACCAGCGTTCTTAGGCTTAGGAGGCAGGCACCTTAACTGCTAATCCATCTCTCCAGCCCAAATTTCTGTGCATTTTATAATCACAAGTCAAAGTTAATGTATAGACTACCTAGTTGTCCTAATGATGACTTTATGGAGCACCTCTGATCATTTACTTTAATTAATACAATATTTATTATGTGTCAACAGCAAAGAATTGTACTACATGAGTGGAGACTCCAAGAAGATACAGTAGATGGTCCCTGGTCAAGGGTCACAGGAAAAATATCTATTAAATGCATTTAAAAGCAATAGGTAGAAATAAAGTATCAGAAAATCATTTTCTAATAAAAATATATGAAATGCATCAAGTACAGTATTGTTCCCTAGGCTTTTGATAAGAATAAAAACTATTCTGGTCTAAAGTTTCCCTCCTGCCCCTTAAATAGTATCACTTTACTAAAGCATATAATAGTGACTAAGAATATGAACATTGATGTGATATATCCTGCATTAGAGTCTCATATAGACCTCTTAGTCATTGAGGAAGCTTGAGCAAGGTACCCATAAAATGAAGAAAATGTTCAAATTTATCATGGTTGTTATGGGCATTAAGTAAAATGATGGCAGTAATGAGTTTTAAACTATGTCAGTCCATAGTAAGCACTCAGTAAATGTTGGATATTTTTCAAGTTATGTACAGAATGAGCTGGTCGAAATATTTTAGAGTGTCATCTATAGCATAGAATTTGAGTTAAAAGAGACTTGGAAGTAGCAAACGTGCATCACAAAGATTAGATGTACCCATATCACTAGTATTTTATTTATCTCAGGAACGTTTTGTTTAATCTGGGGTGTTTCACATTAATAGAGACAGCAAGAGTAAAATGATAGAAAGCTCTCTTTGGACAACTCAGTTCCTCTTAAAGATTTTTTTCCCTTTCCATGGGAGGCAGCTCTCACAAACCACTTTGATACCAGTTAGAGAACAGAGAAAGACATCCTGTTTTTTTTTTTTTAATTTGAAAGAGAGAGAGAGATAGAGAGAGAAAGAGGCAGATAGACACAGAGAGATAATAGGCACACCAGGGCCTCCAGCCACTGCATAGGAACTCCAGATGCATATGTTACCTTGTGCATCAGGCTTATGTGGGTACTAGGCAATTGAGCCTTGAACCCAGGTCCTTAGGCTTCACAGGCAAGCACTTAACTGCTAAGCCATCTCTCCAGCCCCAAGATATCCCATTTTGAGTGAAGGATGATTTCTGTTAATGAGCAGCTACTGTCTTCTGTGACTGCCTGCTACATAAAAATGAGTGTAAGCATTTCTTCCTATATTTGGTTTACTTGGAAGTACTGGAAACATGTTATAAGATGTTAATCAACATTCACCAGTGATCAACTGAGATCTTATTAAGTGCCAAACTATGATTACTCAAGAGTAGGTAATTTGCAGGAAAAAAATTCAGGTAATTTTCAGAAAAACATTCAGAAAATTTCACAAGATAGCAAGAACTTAATGCATATTCTATTTATTTATTTATTTATTTATTTATTTATTTATTTATTTATTTATTTATTTATTGCCTTTTCAAGGTGGGGTCTCACTCTAATCTGGCTGAGCCAGAATTCACTATGTAGTCTCAGGGTGGCCTTGAACTCATGGTGATCCTCCTACCTCTGCCTCCTGAGTGCTAGGATCAAAGGTGTCTGCCAGCTTGCCTGGCTCATAATTCTATATAACAAAATGGCTTTAAATATCAATGCATTATATATGTACCTAATATTTCACCACTGTTTTGTTTTTCTTGAGGATAATGACTACCCAGCCTTTTAAGATGGAAAGTTCAAAAGTTTTAGGAAAAAGTTAGTTTCAAAGTAAGTTCCAACACTATTTGTGTACCCTTGAGTACAAATCTTAGTTTATTTAGTCCTTAGTAATATTATATAGAAAATATTAGAACAAACATTCAACTAATTTTGATGGATGTGGAGAGTGAATATTAACTGACTATCACCAGTGTGACCTTCATAAATATTAGTTTAAATTGACCATACATTCAAGTATACCCTCCTAATTTGCATTTATGACATCAGTACATCACCAGATGTCAACCTCTGGTCTCCACACACAAACACAAACACACACATCATACATATATACACATGCATGCACACACATATAAGTGCCTATATAAATATGAACACACTCGTGAACACCACTTACACACACTCACACGCACACACACGCACACACACACACACACAAAATACTGAAGCATAGAAGATGAATTAAAAAGGTTTCAGTGATGACTATGACATATCCAGGATCCAGACCAGTGGTGACCACCACTAGCCCAACATCAATCCCTTTAGTAGTGACAGTGTAATCTTCATGGCCCAGTTTCTTAGTTATAATTAACTAGTAATTCTTCTGGCCAATCCTTGCCACTTTTCTTCCTTTGAATTCTGTCCATTTTCAAGTCTAACTACACTGAAGCTTTTCTATAACAGCTAACTAGAGGCACTCAATACATTCATTTCTCCAATTCAATTAGACACATGAGCTCTGTAAAGTTTCTACACAAGAACCCAGACAACTAAAGAAAGAGTAGATACAGATTCTCCCACATATTTCTTTTTTAAAACTAATTTTTATTTATTTATTTGTTTTTATTAAGAACATACTTTGTATGGATACATCATGTGTTGGTACCATCTTTTCCCTGCTCCCTGCCTCCATTCCACTAGAGACACTCCTTAGTGGGGTTGCTGGTATTCCCCATGGAGCTGTGGGTTATACATTGTCTCCACATATTTCTATGAAGGTCTACTATGTTGTATAGTAAAGGATAAAGAACAGACTGCAGAGGAGTCAACTATGGGTTTAACTACAGGCTCATATTTTTAGATATATTACCAAGTTTCTTAAAGTTTCTAATAATCAATTTTACATGAAATATGAAATAATAAAATACCAAAAATTTATTAGCGATGTATCAAATTCTAAACACTTTTCTACTATTGCATATTTATTACTCTACACGATTTTATAACATCTGTTTAATGTGAGTGGCATTACTGTCAGTTTTGTAGATGAAAAGAATAATGCAGCATGCCAATCACTCCCAAATACTTGCTCTAAATTCAGGACCTATCTTGGATCTCAAACTAACATCTCCAACTGCCAATTTGATATATTTTGAATTTAATAGACTGCAAAATGAACTCTAGAGTTTTTTAATTCCTTTTCCCAATTAAATTTTCCCTCAACTCCCTAATTAAATCAATTACATCTAAATTTCACAGACACACCCCATTTCTTTACCTCCTTCATTTCCAATCAGAACTACATTCTGATTATTTGAACTCTGTATTTAATTTTCTGCTATACCAAATCACCACAAATTTAGTAGCTGAAAACCATACCCATTTGTCAGAAATCTGGGCACCACACGAATCAGCTGCTTCTCAGCTCAGAGTCTCAAGACATGCCAAAAATGTGTTTCCTTCTGAAGGCTTTGGGCTTATTAACATTCTTAACTGAGTCCTATTTCTTGTAGTTATGGACCTGAGGTCCAGATTTCCCTGTTAGCTCTCAGTTAGGGGCTTGTTCTCTGCTCCTAAGCACTCACGGCATCTCCATTGTGTTACTAGTAGTCCTTCCAACCACTGTCACTCCATTCCCCCAACCTCCCCCTCCCCCCCCATGCTTTGAACCTATCTCAGATTCCACCTGGAAGTAGGTAGGTTTCCTGCTCTGAAGGGCTTTTTTTATTCAATTGGCCTCACCTGCACAAATTAGCAGACTCCTACTACCTTAAAGAGGGCTGAGTAATAACCTTAATTTTACCTGCAAAACACATTCTGCATGTAATGTATTCATAGGATTGAGATTCAATCAGAGCTACTTGGCTGGCTTCTAGGTTTTTCTACCTATTACTTATCACCTTGGGCAAGTTACTTCTCTGTGTTTCAGTTTGCCTACTTGTAAAATGCAAGTATAATAGTTCTTACTTTGAAGGATTTTGGGAAACATTACATGTTAACATCTTCAAAGTTGTAAACCAATGCCTAATACAATGTAATGCCATGCTTATCGATTTTAGTTACACACTAATACCATGAAAGAAAATAGTGTGTTATTAGAAACAGGTGGGGGCCAAATTTCTAATAAGTGGTTAACAGGTTTCAGGTCAGTACTTGATGAAGAAATGGAAACAGTTACAAACAGTTTTGGGTGGTATGAGGTAGGCAAAGTCCTGTGCTGAGAAAATACTGGTGTGTCTGAGAGGCTACATGTAGGCCATTGTGACTGCAGGCTGGCAGGATGGAGTAGAGTAAAAGTGGACCTAGTGAGTAGAGTGAGGAACTATGAGCTCAAAACAATGGAGTCTATAGTAACATGAACTGAGTTACATACTTTAGAGGATTGGTCTGGAGGTCACATGGAAGAGATCAGAAAGGAGCAAGAACAACACAGGGAAACTGGTTAGAAGTCCCTGAGAATAGCAGAATTGAAAGAGTGATTTGAAAAGTGCCAGGAATAAAAAGAACCGAATGTATTTGAAATATAATTAGAAGGATATAGTAAGCAGAATAATGGCTCCAATTCCAGTAATATCCATGCCCTAATCTCTGGAATCTGTGTATATATTATACCACATGGAAAAAAAAGAGATGTTTACAGGTATAATTAAACTGATGGATTTTTAAATAGGAAGAATATCCTGGATTATCCAAGCTAAACCAAACATGTGTCCTTGAAAGGAAAGAAGTGTTCCTAGCTAGAAAGAAGCAGAAGAGCATGTTGGAGAGATGTGAGAAGTAAGGGATTCCAAGTATGAGAAGATTTGCCAAGAAACTGTCAAGGAGAACTGTGTGTTAGAGCTGAGAATGTCCTCTGGGAGATAAAGGAAGCTACCAGTACGTAGACAGCAAGAACTGGGGCTCCAGTCCTGCAACCATCAGGAACTAGATTCTGCCAACAGTCTTAGTGAGCGTGGAAGGCAATCAAATACTTCCAAAAAGAGCCCGCTAGGCCCGTACTTTGATTTTGGATTTGAAGGGCCAAGAACAAAGAAACCATCTAAACTAGTTTGATCTTCAGGACTATAGAACTGTGAGAAATAGGCAGTTATTTTAAAAATGATTTCTTCAACCTTTGTTTAAAATTGCTGAGTCCATGTTAATTTTTATGGCAGCTGTAGTAAACAGATCCACTTTGCTGAGATGAGCATTCAACAAGACACAGTTTATGGGAGGAACAGGATTTATTTTAAGCTCACACCCCAAGGAAGTTCCATCAATGGTGGAAGAAGCCGACTTCCTTTTATAGATCCAAGCAAAGGAAGACCACCAAGCAGCAGTACCATAATCAAGAAGTGCCAGAGCTCAAAGCTCTGTGCATACCTTTGAGCTGAAATTCAGATCTGCCCCTAGTGACACACACCCTGTAGCAGGAATCAGCCTGGAAGGGGCTGAAGCTGCAAACTCAGTTTTTATAAAACACCTGAGTCTATGGGGAAATACATTGAACCTACCACAACAGCAATAGGAAACTAATGTATTTTCACATCAATTTCAATCTTGTGAGCATGATAAGAACAAGGACTGTAATGTGTTTATTTCAGTAGTCTATCTCAAGATCTATTCCAATGCTGGCATATGACAGAAGTTTAACAAGGTTAAGGTTGGCAATGAGAGTTTAAATATTCACCTACTGTCACAAAATTAGTAAGTACTTGAACCAGGCCTGAGTTCATGTCAAACGACCACATAAAGCATGCCATTCTTTTTACTACTAAGAGAGAATATATAATGTCTCAGGCACATTGTCGACACTCAATAGCTATTACATCGTCCATTTCCCCTTAATTACCCTGACCCCAGCTCAGACTCTCCTCTTTCTACTCTTGCTAATGATAATTCTAATGGGCCTCACAGAATACAAACACTTTCTACACTAATCCATTTACTGCCAAATTAATATTCTATTGACACACACATACACGAAAGTGGGGTAATGTCTTTGAGATCACAGAAGCAATTGTAAATCCCCATGTGCTGCTACTGTTACCCTCATTCCCAACCCTCCCTCTGCCCTGCCCTTTTGAATCTAGACTACTGAGCTGAGCTTCCAAGACAACTGTCTCAAGGCCCATTTCTTGCCCACTTGGACTCATTTCTTTTCATTCTTCAGTATGTATTCACTGTGTAGGTCAGATCATTTTCTTTCCGTTACCCACAACTCAATGGTATTATAGATCTTGCCTGCACCATTTCTGACTTCCTAACCATATTTTCATGCCCTGGCTTAAAATCCAACTTATTTTATAAAACCTTTCTTAATAACATTTAGTCTATATTGATCTTGTCCTCTGAATTCCTGTGGCATTAAGACCCTGATCCACAACTTATAGCATTTATTTATCTACTCCATGATCCCAAAATGTGCACCTTTGACATGATGGGTATTATGCTACCTACAAACTATGGCCTTTGCCCTGTATTATTGTGGGCTACTTTTAGTTGTGTGTGTGTGTGTGTGTGTGTGTGTGTGTGTGTGTGTGTGTGTGTGTGTGAGAGAGAGAGAGATCACTAGCTTTATTGTAAATGTCTCAGAGAGTTACCAAAGAGATTAAGTAATCAGACCCTAAAGTTAAATAAGGCTGGTTTAAATTATTGGCTCCACTAATAATTTAATTTGGCCCAATTTTCTTAATTTTACCAAACCTAATTTTACTATAAAATGATGTATAATGTGTAATAATTATAAGACTGTTTCAGTATGTCATTACAATCTATGATCATATTGCACAATATAAGGCATAAACATATAATGCATAACGGCAGGTAGTTTGTATCATTGGATTGTCATGAAAATAAAGGAGATAATTCATTTAAAGTGTTAAGATACTCTCTAGCATATGGGTATTCAATAAATATTATTAATTATTTCAACCATTATTCTGTATTTTGTGTAATGTCTAATACCATGCTAATCACTGATGAACATAGTTGATAAATACCCTTAACTGAAAAATTATTGAAAAAATAAGCTATATTAAATAGCTAAGCTAGCAGAGAAAACAATCAAACATATTTTTAAGTATGACATGAATATTCAGTTTAAAGATATCAAGAAAAAATTGGGGCTGTGAACACATACAAATTATTTCATTGTATGTAGACCTACCTGGGCAAATTAGATATAATTCCTATTTGTAAGTACAAGACATTATCTACATAAGCCAAATTCTTTTGTTCACGTAACACAATAATTCACAAATTCCATAGATAAGATCATGAATATAGAGTGTGGACATTATTCAACCTATTACGATCATCTTCAAAATATATCTCAAATACGTTCCCTTATGTTTATCTGCATTTCCCCATCCATCTTTCACTTGTATGGTTTCCAGGGACTTTGGGTCATTTTCATTGTCTTGCCACAGAGTGAGGGGTTGCTTACAGGACAAATAGATGACTTTCCCATCCTGAATGACAACCTTCCCATCGCTGCTTCAATGCAAAGGCAGCTGTGTCACTAGAAAGCCCACTCCAGCATAGGTGATGACTCATGGAAGCTACAGCTCTGGAGCTCATTGTAGCTGGTACTGGCAGCTCCATCTGAGATTCTCATCCCCAAGCAATTGTTTCCCTTTTACACTGCCTTCCTGAGTCACTGGAGATTCCTACCCCTACCCCCAAAATTGAGTGATTCAGTTTCTAATTAACATAACCTTGTAGAGTGGTTGTGTGACCTTTATCAGGCCTCCCAGACTTAACTTCCTGAATTAGAGCCTCCTTCCTCTCTTCAGTTAGGGCTGGACCATTAGTAAGGACTCAATCTATATGCTGAAGAGTAGATTTTTCCTCTTGCAGTCAGTTGGAAACTAAGGTGTGTGTATTTGTGTGTGTGTGTGTATTTTATTTTATTTATTTGTGAGAGAATGAGAAACAGGCACACATACACACACACATACACACACACACACAGAGAGAGAGGTAAAGAGAGAGAGAGAGGTAAAGAGAGAGAGAGAGAGAGAATGGGCATGCCAGGACCTCTTACCACTGCAAACAATCTCCAGACACATGCTACCTTGTGTGCATCTGGCTTTATGTGGGTACTGGGGAATCAAACCTGGTCCTTAGACTTTGCAGGCAAGTGCCTTACCTGCTAAGCCATCTCTCCAGTCCCTGGGATATACGTTTTATTATTTCTAATTGGTTCTCTCTATCCTCATTGTCCAGTTCTTCCCATGGGTTTTAAAGTATTATGGTCCCAGGAAAACTTCTTTAACACAAATCAAATATGTACTCTTTACCTTTTATCATGCCATCTCAGAAACAGCAAGTCATCTCCTTGTCTCTTTGTTCCACTTTCCCTGCTAAATCAGATTCAGGAGGATGACAGCATTTCCATTTTCCCCTATTGTAATTTTTCTCTTATTTTAGCAAGTTCTTTCTGGGAAGACAGCCGAGCCTTAGTTGCATATCTCACCACCAACAGCAAAGGCTACCAACTACTGCCAAAGCCTGCTTCCATGCCCATATGGTACTATCAGGGATTGGAATGTAGTCACTTGTCCACCATCTACTTGTGTGGGGAGCTATCTATCTCCATATTCAGGTGGCAGACTCCATTTATAAAGGCGGTGTTCCACTGCATACCATGGAGAGGTAGAAAGCCCTCCGAGGATGCTTCACTTTTATTTGGTTCAGCCTTTGTCACATGTCTTATCATCCATAGCAGGTGACATTCAGCTGCACGTAAGGAAAGGTCACCATATTGGGATTGTTTCTGCAGATGTTCCAAACCAGAGACAGATGGATCAGCCTCAGTTACATGTGTTACTATTCATTATAGAAGCCATGCAACTGCTGCTCCCCAACCCAGTTTGGTTCTGTCAGTCTCTGTTCAAGTATAATTGTATTGTATGACTTTTTCCTGGGGAAAAGAACAGAAACGTCTATTCACATTGGATAGGGAGGGCACTTACCACTCAGCTAACAAACAATTGCACCCACTATTAGCCTGATGAACCAATGAGTTTATTTGGGTTCCATTCAGAAGGGTGAAGGAAACTTTGTTTACTGTAACATTAGCAACTCAAATCCACTGGAGTGTGGGTGAAGACTCATGTAAAGTGTATCCTTGAAGTTTCCTGCTGTATTCGCAGTCACTCCGTCACAGTCTCCTCTACTTTTTCTTTTTCAATAAATCTTGTACTGCTTACATAACCTTAGGGAAGGGTTCATAAGTATTGAAAGTTTCATGAACTTCTTGATCCTTAAAACTTTTGCTTAAGTTCCTGAGCCTTACTAGTCTCTCCTTCCTGGAGGGAAGATTTCCATTTGGAGGAAATAGCTACACAACAATGGCTATTATAGTCCCCCAGATGTACTGATATTTTCTCATGGAAGACTCTGCATAGCTACAACTCTTTGTGGAGATGCTTTCTATAGTGCCCTAACCTCATCATACATTCTGCCTAGGAAAGAGTAATGGAATGTTCAAGAGCATGATGCCCATTCAGAAGGATTTATTTAGGGAAGGGAGAGCCATAAGTAGAAATATCATCTACTATTGGACTCGTGTGAGTGAAGACCTCCAACATTCTTCAGTCAGATAGTTTCCATGAAGAATCCAGACTCCATGGAGAATTCAAGGAGTTTTAAAAGCCCTAGCTCAAAGATCATCAAAATTGTAGTTAAAAAAACAGATGAGTAATCAGTTCTCAAAAAGGTATAGTATTTAAACCTAAGAATGCAGAAACAGCTTATTCTAATAGTTACTTGCAACAACAACAAAACCCAAAGAGCTAAGTGTGGTGGTTGCAATGAGGGGAATGAATCCTGTAGGTGTAGGAATCTTCAAATGGATAAGTCATGTTGTCTAATATGAACTGTCTAATATGAGATTGCTCTTGCATTCTCAAGGAGCATTCAGTTTTAATACTAACCAGGCTAAGTTCTTTCAGAATATTCTGTGGTCCAGATCTTGAGCCATTTACAAATAGAAAGTATTGCACTGAAAGAAATCATTAAAAGGCAGAGAACATAATTTATGACTTCTGGAGGGATGCAGAACCTCCCCCTCCACACCCCTCAGCTATTGCCCTGGTGAGACATAGTTCTATATTATAAACATTTTAAACTACCAAGCATAGATGAACAGAGGTTTTATAAAATGTATGTGAATTAAAATATACAAATTTAACTATGTCACATATCTAATAAAAATAATACAAGTTGTTAATGGTGAATGCAGAGACATTCTGAACAGACTAAGCAACATAGTGAAAAAGATTAAAAATGATAAATATCACTTAGAAGAGTTTTAAGAATTCTTTGGGGTATTGGCATCAAGTCAACCAAACATTTCTGTTTTTATAATGCTGAAGTCAATAGTTTTAAAATATTTTTAATCGCTATATCATATTGAAGTAATTTCTACTTACAAAAGTGTTTCTTAAGATAGTACACAGAAACCCGTATGCCTTACACCCACTTCTTCCTAATGATAGTTTTATATTATGTAATTTTTCAAAACTAAGAAATAAAAATTGATAAACAACTATTTGTTAAACTCCAAGTTATATTTTAATCTCACCAGTTTTTCAATGTCCTTTTTCTGTTCCAAGATTCAATCCAGGATACCGCATTGCATTTAGAAGCTGTCAGATTTTAATCTCATCTTTTCTCTCCAGAAATCTAACTACAGCAGACAACTTATTTCTCCATTTTATAAGGCCCAGTTTACAACAGTTTATAAATGCTGCCAGAATTTCTGTTTACTACAGATAAATTCAGTCTGCTGATAGGTTTTGTCTGAAGTTCTCTAGATAAATCTTATTGCCTAGTGAACTAATCATTTTGGGACTGAAAAGACAAGCTTATACTGTCAAGCAATATTTGAGAAAGGTCAATATTATGTCATTCCACTATATTAAGAACAAATTTTTTGAGGGAGAGTGGGATGAAATTGTAGACAGGATCTCATGTAGACCAGGCTCGCCTCAAACTCCTGATCCTTCTGCCTCAACGACCCAAGTGTTGAAACAATAGGCATGTGCTATCACATCCAATTCAGGTTTAAAGACTTGTTTTTAGGTTTAAACTATGACTCTTCACTCACTGATATTCTTCCTAAATCAATACTAGTGTTGAAAAGTTAATGTATTATCAGACAGTAGGAGGAAGAAACAAGCATGTCTGCATTTTTGTTATTATTGTGGCTTGTGTGCTGATATGTTGCTGGTTAAAAGAAACATTTTAGAGCAGGGAGTGGTGGTGTGTGTCTTTAATCCCAGCACTTGGAGGCAGAGGCAGGAGGATTGCCATGAATTTGAGGCCACCCTGATACCACAGAGTGAATTCCAGGTCAGCCTGAGCTAGAGCGAGACCCTACTTGGAAAAACAAACAAGGAAACACTTTAAACAAGTGTAACTAATTAGACCATAAAAAATAAATCAACAAGATTCGAATTTCTTATGGAGTACTCCTTCAAAACTTCTAATCAGAGTACCTAGGGAGAGAACATCAAATCCAGACCCTTAACATTTGGGAGCTTGTCATAAGAGTTTGCCAAAAGAAGGGAACCCAGCTTTGAAGATTTCAACTTTTACATAAAAATTAGATAAGGTTTGCATTCTATTCCACGATATACTTACATTTATTGTCATATAAAAATTCTACAATATAGGTTGGGGAAATGATTTAGTAGGTCAGGTTCTTGTTGTGCAAATGTGAACATTATTATTTTGTGAAATTGATGAGAAATGTTATTTTCTCTGTGTGTGATATCCTCGACCTTTCTTCACTTAGCCAACAACTGTTTGTAATGAATGAGTTAATGACATGGTCACTGGAGTCAGGGATGCTGTACGTCTGGGTCTATTCTAAACTAACAGTATTTCAAGTTTGTATTTCAAGTTCTAGCTATGCTATAAATTAGACAAATGACGTTAAGAAAAATATTTCTATGCCTTAGTTTCTGAGTCTGTACAACTGTGACTTATGGTGCTATCTCTCAGACTTATTATGAAAATTAAATGGAAATGCATGTAAAGCAGCTAGGTAATTTACTGACACATGGTAAGAGCTAAACTGCTTCATTATTCTATTCTAGGACACAATTCAAATATCCCTCCCCTTTTCTCTTGGATTGCTTTGTGTTTTTCATTATTTGGAAATCATATAAAAAGTAGAGTCATGGGAAAATCACCACATTCTTTTAAATATTAGAAGATTATGAAACAGTAGGTAGGTACAGCAGGTGTGTGCTGTATTAACAAGGAATGTTTTCTTTTTGTACAACTATATTTTTCAAATAGTCTATGGTAAATATGAATTTATAATGTAGAATATATAAAAGAATGCCATATTGTTCTAACCAATCATATTGAAGTTATATTTTGATGCAATTTGTATACCTTCATGTGTCATGTTTTATTCTTCTTTTTTTTTTTAATTTATACTTCTTCTATCCTTGTATTATGGAGGAGTATGTTTTTTTCTAACTACCAATTTCATCTTTCTTCATTATCCCAATAGAATTATTTGACACTGTTTTCAGTAAAGCATTATTACATCCATTTAATTACATTATGTAGATTAACATATAATGCACTATGATTATTTTGTACAAGTTATGACCACTAGAGTTAATAATTATTTTATCATTCATGTGCTTAGAAATTGTGCCCGTATTACTCAGATGTTTCTAAAATTCCTACAACCAATAATATATCTATTTCTTTTCTTTTCTTTCTTTCTTTTTTTTTTTTTTTTTTTTTTTTGAGGTCTCACTCTAGCTCAGGCAGACCTGGAATTCACTCTGTAGTCTCAGGGTAGCCTCGAACTCATGGCGATCCTCCTACCTCTGCCTCCTGAGTGCTGGGATTAAAGGCATGTGTCACCACGCCTGGCTATTTCTTTTCTTTGCAATATCATTCCAGACTTGCCACAGAAAGCAGCAGAATACAATATCAACACATTAAAATGAGTATCCCTTGTATACACCAGCATTGAAAGACTGCTGGGAGAGAAATGAGGAAAGACATCCAATTTATAATACATAAAATATAACTAGAAATAAAGGTAACCAAGCAGTAAAAGGTCTCAGCATGGTTACACAGCAAAGGAAGCAGTCAGCAGAGTGAAGAGACAGCCAAGAGAACAGGAGAAATTTCCATAAACTGTTCATCTGAGAAAAAAAGATTGGCAGGCAGGGAGATGATGGCTCAGTGGTACAGTGCTTGCCATGTAAGAATGAATTCCTGATTTCAGATTCTCAGTACCAATGTAAAGTAATCCAAGCTGAAGAGGTGGGAACAGAATGCCTCAGACTCACTGGCCAGCTTTTCTAGCTGAATTGGTAAGCTCTAAATTCAGCAAGAGACATTTCTTCAAAAAGAACGTGGAGAACAGCTAAGGAATACCTCTGATAGTTGATCTCTGGTCTCCACACACTTGTGGGCAAACATGCATGCCCACCTGAGCATACAAAGAAACATGCATGTGCACACATATTAATATATACACATAAAGATTAAGCAACTTAAAAAAAACCCTCAGCAATAGCATTTTCAAAGTCCAATTAAAAGTCAAACAGGTATTTTTTCAAAATAAAAATAGCGAACAAGTTCATGAGGAAAAACGTTCAACTTCATTACACATCATGGAAATTCAAGTAAAAACCAAAGTGACCTACCATTTCCCAAATTTAGAATATCTATTGTCAGAAAGACAAAGCAAGTCATGCTGATGACAGCTCAGAGGAAAGGGTGCCTTTATGCACCGTTATTAGAAATATAATTTGGTACAGCCACTAAGGAAAACAGTATAGAGGGTATTCAAGAAATTACAAATACTTAGGCTGGGCATGGTGGCGCATGCCTTTAATCCCAGCACTCGGGAGGCAGAGGTAGGAGGATCGCTGAGAGTTCGAGGCCACCCTGAGACTACATAGTTAATTCCAGGTCAGCCTGGACCAGAGTGAGACCCTACCTCACAAAACCAAAAAAAAAAAAAAAAAAAAAAAAAAAGAAATTACAAATACTCAACTATATAACTGACCATTCCACTTCCAAATGAAATGAAGCAGCATACCAAAAAGACCTGCACATCTATGTTTGGTACTGTGCTATTCACAAGACCTAAGGTATGTAATCAAACCAATGCCCATCGATGGATTAGTAGATAAATAAAATGTGATATATATGCACTATGAAATATTTCTCAGCTATAAAATTAGTGACCTCCTATTATTCATTGCATAATGGACAGAACTGTAGGACACTATGTTAAGTGAGATGTAAAACAGAAATACTGCCTTTTTCTCTCACATGTGGGTGTTCAAAATAATTACTGTATCTTGGGTAGGTTGGGGGTGAGGAGTAATAGTGCGTGGTTTGTTGGCAGGTAACAAAAGACAGAAGTAATAACTGATTGTTACACAAGACAGTAAAGAGTCTATTGCTAACACCCTATTGTATATTTTCTGGATAACTAAAAGAAAGGCACTCAATGCCTTTAAATAAAAAATGATGGTAAGATGGAAATGTTTGTCCACCTGATTTTTATAATATATACATTTACTGAAATATCACACTGTACCCCATAAACAAGTACAGTTATTATTAATCAGAAATGTTATCTTGATTTGCTCAGTATACACTATAGCTGTATCAAATTATAACACTGTACCCCATAAGTTTATAAATTTAAGTTAATTTAAAAAAAATAAAACTTGCCTTAGGGGTGCTTGGAAGATGGCTTAACAGGTAACAGCTCTTGCTGCACAAACATGAAGACTTGAGTTCAATCTCCAGCACCCATGTGAAATGCTGGGCATGGCTACACATGCCTTTAACCCAGAGCTGAGAGTGGTAGAGACAGGAGGATTGCTGGAGCATCACAGTAGGAAGATTTGGAATAACCGATGCAGAATAGTATTGAGAAATGAATAGTAGCCATGACCACAGTCTCTCAGTAAAGAAGGCCCCAGAGATGGATGGATTCACTGCTAAGTTTTGTCAGGTATTTTAAAAACTTCATTATTTATTAATGCTCCTCAAGCAGCTTCATAAAAATAGAAAGAGAAACAGTGGTTCTAAATTCATTCTATAAAAATGGTATTATGACATGAAACCAGATGAAGATCTAACAAAAATTATACACCAATTTCTATTAAAAAATGCAAATATCCTCAATAAAATACCTGCAAACTGACTTCAGCCAACAATAGCAATATCATACAACGGTATCTATCAAGCTGGCTCTATACTAGGAATGACTGGATGGATTAACCTATAAAAAATTAAAATTTAATACAGCATATAGAACCTAAGATAAAAATCACATACTCATCTCAATAACAGCTCTATGGAAATAGGAATAGAGGCATCGTGCTTCCACATAGAAGAAGACATAAGGCAACAAACCTATACTGATATTATATTGAATGGGCAAAACTGGAACCATTTCCTCTAAATCAGGATTGAGATAAAAAAGAATGTGATGGTACTGTGATTTGTACTGAATCTGTAGGTTGCACTCAACACTTTTATTCAATATGTTCTAGAAATTTTGGGCAGGAGCTGGAGAGCCCTCAGTGGTTCAAGGCAAGCCGGTTGGCCAGGTTCAATTCTTCAGTACCCAAGTAAAGCCAGATGCAAAATCTGTTTGCTGTGGCAAGAAGACCCTGCTGTACCCATTCTCTCTCTCTCTCTCTCTCTCTCTCTCTCTCTCTGTCTCTCTCTGTCTCTGTGTCTCTCTTCCTTTGCTCACAGTAATTTTTTTTTTTTTTAATTTAGGCAGGTGAGAGGCATGGTGTATTTGGGGCCTGTGCTCGCTAGGTAGGTGAAGAGTACCAGCTTGTTTGCCGCCTGTGCACTCCACGTGGGTGAGGGGCATAGGGAGTTTGCTGCCTGTGCACTCCCAGCTAGTGAGGGGGACAGCATGCTTGGGGTCTGTCCTCTCAGCACAGGTGATGAGTGGCGTGTTTGGGTCCTGTGCACTCAATCTCTGCCACCAGCATGCCAGTGTTCCCCCTCCTCACCCTGTGTCGCCTGCCTCAGAGGATCATTTGGACCTTGGCCACCTCCTGTGATCATCAACACCCCACACTAGCTAACTCCTTGGACCCAAGTTCCAACCTGGTCTGTGGAGCATGGTGATCCACACACCCTGCCAGGCCCCTACTCCTCCCTGGCTTCTGCTGGTACCTTCCTACCTGTGCCTCCTTGGGACATGGCTCCTGTATCAGACTGGAAGCACAGGAGTATCTGGCAACCACCCACCAGGGGTACCAGTGAGTCTTCTACAACCTGCTCAGATGGGTACAGTAGAGTAGCAGAGCTAAGGGCTATAGCCCCTAGGCCCAACAGGTAAGGTATGGCTGTAATCTTGGCCTGAAGAGATTCCAGACCTCCAACCACCACTCTCATTATCAGCCACTAGCCCAGACCTGCAGCTACACTTTCAGTCTCCACAACCCATGCATCTGTGGCTATAACAACATCCTACTTCAATCCAGTTCATACCCCAAATAGAAAACCCAGTGAAAATCCTACAAGGGCAAACACATGATCCTCCTTGATAAAATACACTTCTACTCCTAGATGGGCAGACCCTAATGAAAGAAAAACAACACAGCACAACAAACAGAGATCTCCGCAAAGGTTGCCTAGTCCCACAGTGGAAGTCTCAGCGAAGAAAGAGAGAAACGGAAACTGGACCCCAAAATAAAAACGCAATAAGCTTATTTACCCTGATGAAGCAAATCACTGAAATGGAATCAAATCATCAAAAATCCAAAAATTGCATAAATGAAATTGAGTGGAATCATCTTTGACAGCACACAGCTTTCATCACTAGGATTAACTTATGGAGGAAATCCAGAGAGACCTCAAAAGAGAGATAAAGGAGGTGAGCCAGCAAATAGAGGATCTCCATAACCAGCTAGCTGTTTAAGGCTAATTAAGACATGGCTGAATGCAAGAATGAATCCCAAGAAGCATCAAGAAAATCAAACCATGGCTGGTGCCTGCTCCTGCATCTACCGGCTGACACGCAACCAACAGCGAGGATGCCATGGGCGCCGGCTTCACCCCTCATGGTCCACAGGTCATTATTCGTGAATTGGGTGATATTCCGATTGTCGGAAACAAAATCAATAGTCCAAATGATAGTAATAAAGAGAAAGCTTTAAATGCACTCAATAACCTGAGTGTGAATGTTGAAAACCAAATCAAGATAAAGATATACATCAATTAAGTCTATGAGGATGTCTTCTTGAATACCCTGAACTCGGCTGTGCAGCTGGCTGGGCTGAGGCTGTTGACAAGCATGACTGTTACCAATGACCACCAGCACATGCTGAGTAACTACAGTAGAGAGCTGTTCCACCTGCTACTTACTGGAAATGGAAGCACAGGGGTTCAAGTGTTGAAGCTGCTGTTGAATTTGTCTGAAAATCCAGCCATGACAGAAGGACTACTCAGTGCCCAAGTGGATTCATCATTCCTGTCCCTCTATGATGGCCAAATAGCTAAAAGAGACTCTTCTTCGAGTACTTACACTCTTTCAGAATATAAATAACTGATTCAAGGCACAAGGCCATTTAGCTAACCAGGCTCCTTTTGCTAAAGGGTCATTAATTTTCCTGTTATATGGAGAAGAATGTGCCCAGAAAATGAGAGCTTTAGTTTACCATCCTGAAGAGGATGTGAAAGAAAAAGCGGTTACAATAATACCAAAATTCGGATGGGTTGGTCATATTTTTCCAGAGAGTAATGCAGCCTACAAGTTATCACACAAAGTTATTTTTCATCTTCTTTTAAAAGGATTGTTTCAGCCACTGAATCTGAACAGTAACTACAACATTTCATCTTTAACACAGTTCAGGTTAAGCATTCCTGATCCAACATGATCAACAATGTTTGGGATTTAGAGCATTCCAGATTTTGGGTTTTTGGATTAGGTTGGTCAGTGTTTGGGATTTTTGGAGCATTTCAGATTCAGGGTTTTGGATTAGGTATGTATGCTCAGCCAGTAAAGTCTGTGAAGATATTCCATTCTTAAAAACCCACAAGATCTTAGATGCTTGCCATGCTCTCCAGGCTAGTTTTGGGCCATCTTGTTGATATCAGATTAGTGACTTCCTCCACAAGAGATGGTGTGACATGCATATATATAAAATCACCGTTCTAACTCCTGGAAGTGATGTGCTGTTACTCATGTAAGGCAGCTGAGGACCTGATGGAGGGGCCAAGAACTGCCTGTTCTTTAGTGCAGTGATCTCCTTCTAGGTCAAGTCCACCTGCCAGCCACCCATACTGCTGTCGAATCTGTTTTGATCATCAGAATCTCTTCTCTCATTTCTAATCAGTTAAAAAAAAATAAACTTTTCAGGAAACATGTTCTTCGAATTCACCTCTGTAACTGTGCCATTGTGTAAAGATGTAACATATACAATACCGGGAATCAACCAAAATGTTTATCTATAGGGACCTGGTTACAATCATGTAACCACTCTTTGAAAAGACTGAAGTGACTCTGACTGTACTGATGTAGAAATATACCCATGAAATGGTGGTTTTTAGAAACACATTCTAATAGTATGTGCTATAATCCTGTGTTTTTTTTTTTTTATGAAAAAATGTTTACATTTCTATCTAGGTTGAACACTTCTAGAATGATGCTCATACTTCTGGGAGTGGAGTTTGGGTGTGGGGATATGGCTTTTCTATGTATGTCCATTTCTATTGTCTAGTTTTTTTTTTACTATGACCATAAATTGAATAATTTTTAATAAAAGGAAAAACTAAACAAAAAATAAAATCAAACCATGACCTGAAATTAGAACTCGACAAACGGAGGCATACAATACAGAAAAATGCAACAGAAAACAAAAATCAATGGAGCCTGTAAAATCTGTCTAGAAGCCCTCACTAACACAGTTAATCATGTGGAGGACAGAACCTCAAATCCGGAAGTCAAAACAGAAGAAATGGTTTGGGAGTCCACAAATTCAGATAAGTTCAGAAAATCATGTGAACAGAATATGAGGGAATTGTGAGACATCCTAAAATGGCCAAACATCTGGATGATGGCTATACCAGAAGGGGGAGAAATTCAGGCCAAAACCATGGAGAATATATTTAACAAAATTATTGAGGAAAACTTCCCCAATCTCTCAAAAGAGAGACTTATCCAGATACAAGAATCTCAAAGAACACCAAACAGACTGGAGCAAAGAAAAAACTCTCCAAGTCACATCATAGTGAAAACCCTAAACAATGAAAACAGGGAGTGCTAAAAGCAGCAAGAGAGAAACAACTCATAACAGAAACAGACAAAAAAATGCAATCCCATCTGAATTACCTCAGATTTTTTCAATGGGAATTCTGAGAGCCAGAAGAGCCCGGAATAGAGCACTTCAAAATCTGAAAAACTATGGCTTCCAACCAGAGCTACTGTACCCAAAGAAAATATTCCTCATAGTAGATGGTGAAAAAAAATCTTCCATGATAGAATCTAACTCTATAATTACATGAACACAAAGCCAAACCTACAGAGAATACTTCAGGGAATTCTCCACACAGAAGAGTCAAACAATATACCTCAAGAGGCTACAAAAGAACATAATAACTAAAACTAGAGCAGGTTCAAAAACATTCGAAACCCAAGAAAGCAACAAAGCCCATAAAGTCTCCAAAATGGCAGGGATTAAATCAAACCTCAGGGTTATAACATTAAATATTAATGGTCTTAACTCACCCATAAAGAGACACAAGTTAACAGTGTGGATAAGAAAAATGGATCCTTCCTTCTGGTGTCTTCAAGAAACCTACCTCACCACTAAGGAGAGACACCTCCTCAGTATGAAAGGATGGAAAATGATTCTCCAAGTAAATGGAAATAAGAAACAAGTGGGTATCGCTATATTAATATCTGACAAAATATACTTCAAAACAAAAGTAATCAAAAAGGACAAAGAAGGCCATATTTTACTCATCAAGGGAATGGTCCAAAAAGAGGACATCACTATCATTAATCTATAGTCACCAAGCACTGATGCGCCACAGTTTATAATCCAAATCTCACTCAACAACAAACTAGAAATAAGTTCTGCTACCACCATATTAAGGGATTTCAATACCCACTATCATCAATAGATCTTTCAAGCAGAAAATTAATAGTGAAGTAATAAATCTTAACAACATTATAGATCAATTAGACTTAACATACATCTACAGAACGTTCCACCCTCATTCTGTACAATAAATATTCTTCTCAGCAGCCCATGGAAGCTTCTCCAAAATAGATCATATATTAGAGTATAAAGCATATCTCCATAAATTCAGGAAAATTGGTGTTTCTTCCTGCATCATGTCGGACCACAATGCATTAAAGCTAGAAATTAACAACAAGAGTAACAGCAGAAATTCCACCAGCTTCTGGAGACTGAACAACACACTATTGAACAACGAATGGGTTCTGGGATAAATCAAAAAGGAAATTGTGAAATTTCTAGAACAAAAGCACAACATACCAACTTTTGGGACACAATAAAGGCAGTCCTAAGGGGGAAATTCATAGCACTAAATGCCTTCATTACAAAGACAGTGAGAGTGAGATTTCAAATTAATAACCTAACCATCCACCTAAAGGCATTGGAAAAACAAGTACAATACAACCCAAAGAGTTGCAGGTGGGAAAATAATTAAACTCAGAGCTGAAATTGATGGATTGAAAACTAAGAAAAGAAATAAGAAAATTGATGAAACTAAGAGCTGGTTTTTGAAAAAAAAAAAACCAGATTGATGAACCCTTGGCTAATTTGTTAAAAAGAAAAAAAGAGAAGTCTCAAACTAACAAAAATTAGAAATGAAAAGGAAGAGATTACAGCAAACACCAATGAAATTGGAAGAATCATCATGACATAATTCTAAAACTTATTTTCAAAAAAAAAAAATGGATAAACTGGAAGAAATGGATGAATGCCTAGACACACACCACTTACTAAAACTAAATCCAGAGTAGGTAAATTTTATAAACAAACAATTCAAGGGGTAGATTGAGGGAAGGAAGGTTTTGAGATGGTGGGCACTAGATAGTGAGGGTAGATATATTCAAAACCAAATCCAAAATGAAATGGTACCATATAAACCTTTCTCCTGGATAGCAGACTAAAAGATATAACCCTCATTAGAAGCATGGAGGGATTTCTGGTAAGAAGGGCCCTGGAGAGGGTGGAATGAAGCCTGTTCCTAAAATTTTGGGCCCTGACTTGTAACTCTCAGTACCCAAAATTGGTTACAACTCATGATGAGCTGTTGATTGGAGAGACCTATGAGGTCCCCCATATAAGAGCGGTTTCTGTCAAAGCACTTGATCACCCACCTGAGGTGAAAGGCAAGACCCTGTTTCTGAAGACACCACAGGGTATTTACACACAACATCAAGCAATCTGGCTGAATCTGGAAGGAAGCCAGTTCTCAGATGGTCTGCCCACATAGCATTGAAAAGTGCTACATCAGCAGCTGGAGGAAACAGCCAAATATGTTGCAAACAAGCAGGGGACACTGCTTTAATATGAAAACAACAAGTGTGAGATGATGTACACACCTGTGCAATAGTGGCTCACAGCCTAAGTGGGTAACTGATGGCTCTCTTATTGGCTAAGAGATTTGCTCAGAGGAAAGGAACCCATAGTTGGAACTGAGAACCAAAGAGAATCCTATGGAGACCAAGATTCTGGACTCCCTCTAGTCTTTGACCAAAAGTGAGGCTACACCCATCAAAATCTCTCTAAATTAATGATTATCCCCTTTAACCTATCCTGATCTCACTCTCTGTTGGAGAATCTGTTTTTCTTTTTTAGAAAGCAGTGAGAAGTGAGGACAACCGAAATCTATCAACAAGACAAGAACAGATGTCTGACTTTTTGTCAGCAGAAGAACCACCCCTAGCACAGCAGCTAGGGACCAGGTGAACCCACAGAGGAATTGGTGAGATGAGCAAGAGTACTGCTTCCACAGTGAGCATGAAAGCCTGCACCAGGGTGATAGAGACTGACTCTGAGAATACTCAAAATGGACCAAAGAAGAAATCCAGGAGCTACTGAGAGTTCAATGCTTAAGTATACTTACAGCACACCCACCAAGGCTCAGGAAATTTTGCTGAAGAGGGGCCAGAAAGAATGTAAGAGCCATAGGGTAGAAAGGAATATCCAGAGGCACTACCCTTCCCAGCAACGACTGACTGCTGCTTTCACAACTCAACCCACAACTACATGGTGAATATCAGAAATACCCCTAAGGAGAGCCCTCAGTTGAATGGGTGCAGGGAGGAGGAAAATGATAGCACCAACATATGATGTATCCAAACAAAGTTTTCACTTATTAAAAAAGAAAAAATTCTAAGAAAACAACAACAAAAAAAGAAAATTTAGTTAAAAGAAATGAAAGTACATAGAAATAGAGGAAACAATCAAATAATGCATATTTTCAGGTGATATCTTCCTATAATTATAATGCCCTAAAAGGTCCAAAAATTATTATGTTATTAGCATTTTCAGCAAGTTAGGAGAATATAAAATCAAGAAACAAAAATCCGTGAATTTATTACACAGCAATAATAAACTCACTGAAAAGTAAGTTGAGAAAAAGTCATTCCTTTCATGAAAGCCTCAGAAAATAAAATAAAATGCTTAGGCATAAAGTGAACAAAGATGATATAATCATCTCCCATGAAAACTATAAAAACTGAAAGAAAAAGTTGAAAAGTAAGCAATGGAAACACTTCCCATGGTCACAAACTGGGATAATTAAGATTGTCAAACTTACCATATTAGCAAAAGTAACCTACAGATTAAATACAAATCAAAGAATCAATCACATTCTTTGCAGAACTAGAGGATAATCCTAAAATTTATATGGAATCACAAAAGATCCCAGATTGCCAAAGCAATCCTCAGCATATAGAACATTGCTGGAAGTATCACAGTAATGTTTCAAAATACACTACAGAGCTATAGTGACACAGTTGCAAAAACATGTATTAAAAAGTGACTGCCTCTTCAACAAATCACATTGTGAAAACAATATCAGCATTTTAAAGTGTGAAACTAAGCTCCTAGTTCTCATCCTTTTAAAAGGATGAACTATTAATATATAATAAATAATATAATGTACAAAACTTTGAAATTACTAAAGGAAAACACTGGATGTTGATACAGGCAACAAATTTCTCAGTAGAACTTAATTACCTCAGACATGTGAAACCACCTGACGTGAAAATTTTCTGCATGCCAAAGGAAACAACATTCTGAAGAGACAGCCCAGGGAATGGGAGGAAATCTTCATCAGGCATTTTTTTCTGACAGGGGACTAATATCCAGAATATGTAAAGAACCCAAAAGTAAAACTAAAAACAAAGAACAAATAATCTAGTCCAACACATGGCCAGACAATAGGATCAGAAACTTCTCAACAAAAGAAATAATATATGCTAAATAGGCTAAATAATATATGAATAGGTTCAAATTTTCAGGCATGAGAGAAATGCAAAACATTATTGAAATTCAATCTCACCCCACTTGGAATGGGTGTGGTCCAGAGAACAAACACTGTACGCAATATATAAGACCTAGCTATTCTGAGTATATACCACCAAATTCCAAACCAACCAAAAACAGAACAGCATTCTCACATTTATCACAGTGCTCTGCACAGAAGCCACACTGCAGAATCAGCCTGCTTGCCCATCAACAGATGAGTAAAGAAAATGTGCCATTTATCATGATGGAATTTTATCCAGCCATAAGGAAAAATGGAATTTTCATTTGCAGGAAAATAGATGGAACTACAGGGTATTGTGTTAAGTAAAATAAGACAGACTCTTGAAGACAAATACTATTTGGGTAATTTATGTGACAAAAAGGACATGAAAGTAAAGGGGGAACACTACAATGTGGAAGGGGAAAATGGGTGGGAGGAAAAATGATAAAAGAAGGTGATAGGAGGAATAAAGATAAGCAAAATACCTTATATCCGTCTTTGAATATGACAATGACATCCATTACCTCTATGAGTAGAGATTCAGTGTCAATGCACAATTTATCTCCCTTATTCACAGTGTATGAAGCACTTGTCAGACTAGAAATAGGACAAGATAGAAATTCCAATTTGAAATCTGATTAACTCCTAACTGATCCTTCTGGTACTTTTTCTCTTATTTATGACTTACTTGCTTGTTTGTTTTTCTGTCACTTTGCTTTTGTCACTAGGACCCAACTCCCATACAACTGTCCTATATCCCCAACTCTTGAAATTTCAGGTCCTTCTGATGCTTATGTTTGTTTCTTGTGACATGATTAACAAGAGAAAATTTATTAATGCAGTTGTTAAAATCATTAATCAACACAAAGCAGTTACTTTCTCTGCAAAAGAATAAAACTAAAGCAAAACAAAAAAAAATCCAATTACATAACAGTATATTCATTTTCTCTCTCTCTTTTTCTGTGGCCAGTTGCTATGGAAATCTCCTCATTCTATCTGCACACATGAATCCCACACTTGGAAGCAGCACATCTGCAGGGAACTATATGGGAAATTTACTGCAGCCAAAGGAGACAATTTTTAGTCACAGACGGTTTCAGCACTTCAGAGGTGGAGGAAAACTGTCAAACAGGCTACACTATCTGGTTTGGGTGATAACAAAATACAAAAAAGCCATTTGTCCTGAAAACTGGATGAATAGGTGCTGAACTGGTATTTGCAAGCAGGTAGGTAAAGGAGCTGCACAAACACAGCTACAAATGAATTCCTCAAATCCAAACTGGCAAACACAGTCCCTTCCCAGCAGTACTTGGTCTTTGTATCAGTTCATCATTATTGCAGAATGCTCCTTAGTTAATTAGATCTATTTTTTTTCCCTTTAGCTATTGGAAATTTTCTCAGTGTTTATTTCAGAATAAATTTTTAACATGTGACAACTGTGCGTACATATGGATAAATAGATGGATAGATAGTAGATAATGAGCTAGAAAGTTAATTTTTTACATAGCTGAGGTTATACTTGATACACACATATGATGGTTATGATATGTTGATTACCCACACATGACAGATCTTTACTGATATGTTTGCATTATTTGATTTGATTTTCTAATATTCTTTCAAGGATAGATGTTCTTAGCTCCATTTAACCTATAAGGACACACAAGCCAAAAGATACTAATAGTTTATAGTTAGTAAATGACTTGTACCACAATAAACAAATACAACCACTCAAAAGGATATGAACTTTTTTTTGAGAGAGAGAGAGAGAGAGAGAGAGAGGGAGAGGGAGAGGAAGACAGATAGAGCTGGGCCCACCAGCAGCCTCTCAGCTGCTGCAAACGAAATCCAGATGTGTGCACCTCCTTGTGGTCAAGTGCGCCATTGTGCCCTTGCATCACTTTGCATCTGGCTAAACGTGGGACCTGGAGATTGGAACCGCTGGAGATTGGAACCGCTGGAGATTGGAACCGGCATTCTTAGGCTTAGGAGGCAGGCACCTTAACCGCTAAGCCATCTCTCCAGCCCAAGGATATGAACTTTTAATCCGCAGTTCATCAAACATCAAATCTCTTTATCTAAGTCTGGCAATCAGGTCATCACAACTTGTCCTTTCTTTTTTCTCTCCTTTTCTTTTTTTTCCTTTTTTTCTTTCTTTTTCTTTTCTTTTTCTTTCTTTCTTTCTTTCTTTTTTTTTTGTTGAGATAGTCTCATGCAGTAAAGGCTGTCCTTGAACTTACTCTGTAGCCAAAGATAGCCTTGAACTTCTGATCTTCTGTCCTAGCCTCCGGCAAGACATGAACATGCTAGCATACATAATGGATGGGCACTGGAAATCAAACTTAGGGGTTCGTGTGCACTAAGGAAGCACTTGGCATGCACTTTTCCATAATATCATAGCAGCAGGAGAGTATGGAGAGGGACTTCTTCACCTCATCAGAACCAAGTGCATAGAGAGTTACAGGAAGTGACTGGACCACATCTGCATAGCCCATAACACACCCCCTCAGTGAGCTTCTTCCTCCAGCTAGCATTCAGCTTCTAAAGTTTCCAGAACTTCCCAAAATAACACAACACCCGGGGACCACGTTTCCAAAACATGAGCATGTAGAAGAGGCATACCATATTTGAACCAAAACAAGAAGTGTACACTGACTAATCATCGCACCTGCTCTTTGGAGTCAGAGTCCAGATTCAATCGTCAGTTTTAACTGTTGGCATGAGTTCAACATGTTTAGTTAACCACTCTTGTATTCAGTTTTCTCATCTATAAAATATAGATGATGCAAAATATTCATTTAGAGGATTCTTGGGAGAAATAAATGGGGGTAGGGCTGGAGAGGTGACTCAGTCAGTCAAGCACTTGCTGAGCAAGTGTGAGGTCTGGAGTTTGGATCAAGCACCCACGTAAATGGTGTAGCAGCCACTTGTAATCCCAGCCTTGGAGGCAGAAGTAGAGACTCCCTATGTAAGCTGGCAACCTAGATGTTGCAGTTACTTCCTCATTGCTGGGAAAAACACCAGAACAGAAGCAGCTTATGGGAGGAAAGTGTTTATTTTAATCTTACAGAACCAAGGGGAAGTTCAATCAGGGCAGAAGAAGCTAGTTCACTAGCAGCAGAGAAAAAAAAAAAAAGAAAGAAAGAAAAACCAACTAAGAATAGCAAACACAAACAGCAGGAGCTCAAACCTACTCTGAACACACCTTAGGGCTGAACTACAGAATCAACCCTCAGTGTCACCTCCTCCAGCTGACTCCTGGAGACATAAGTAGGAAGATTAACTTTAATAAAAATCCCTGAGGCTATGGAGAATATACAGTCACATTTAAACCACCACGTTATATTTGCTGAATTGGGCAGCTCTGAGCTCTAGTGAGAGACTTCAGTAAAACAAAAAAGAGAACTATTAAGGAAAATACCTGTTGTCAGCCTCTGGCCTCTACCAGTACATGTATGCACATGTGTACCCTTACCTGTGCTCACATGCATGCACACCACACATATACCAACATACACACACAAGAAAGAAATGATCTCTTATGTGGAACATACAAATGGCAAGCGGATCTTAACTAGTTTAAAATATGTAAAATAAACACTTATTTCCTTTCAGTTTATATCACATTGTTACTGGGAGAGTCACTTTCAAAGTGTGGTTTCCAAACAAGCACCAGTATCACCAGACAGAACACATTAGAAACACACACTGTCACGCTGTCTTCCCAGATCTAATGAAGCAGAAACCATAAAGATGGATGCCCAAGCTATCTGTGTTTTGACAAGACCTCCAAGTCTAGTGAGCATCAAAGCTTGAGAATCAGTCTTGCAAGGAAAAGTCTTTCTCTTCTACATTTACCCAAGGCCAGTCTGCCTGATGATTTTAGGACGGATCCTAGGATGCTTGTGTCTTTCTAGAATCATTTCCCACAGCTTTCAAAAGGATGTTGCAATCACGCGGTTCCTTTGAGCCCATGTAATCACTAAGATTCTTGATTAATAGTTAATCATTTCATCTTGACTGCATTTGAGATGATCAATTATTTCATAATGGTTTCCTCTTGTGTCAAACGAGATTTTAACACTGTGATTATCGCAGCCATTACAGAACACTGCTGGAATTTCTCCAGAATCATAGCACACTGAGCCTTAGAGGTGCCCCTAAAAGCAGTCTAGCCCCTATTTCACCATAAAACATTTCATTGAGTTTTCCTCTGTCATAACTTTCCATTATTTATTTAGGCTTATAGAAAAATGACATGTTGGAAACTTTCAGATCAAGTCTGATTTCATTTGTGACCCAGCAAAACTTACTCTAGAAACAAAAATGAAAATTACACCATATCAAATGAAGAAATTAAGTTAAAATCAATTTATTCCATATTTTTAGAGATAATAATAGTTAAATGATGTAAATGTTTCATTTCTTCCTTTAATATACTAAGATCATTTTAACATCAGTAAGTCTCTTCTCTTAAATTATGACAGTATGAAGCTAAGGAGTTATTTCCACTGATTGATCTCTTAAATTTCTTCTAACTGATTAGAAGAAAACTACACTGAATACTTTGACTATAATATTTAAATTAGGACATAAAATACTTAAATCTTCCACAAGCTTTCCTAGAGTAAACTTAGCTATGGCAAGATTAAAAGAAATTAAATAAATGGCTGTAGAAATGGCTCAGCGGTTAAGGTACTTGTCTGCAAAACCTAATGTCCTGGGTTCAGTTCCCCAGTAGCCAGATATACAAGGAGGTGCATGGAAGGATTCAGAAGGTGATAAAATATAAGAAATGTAATGTTTGACTCATATGTATAAGCTTTCTCCACAGACATGCCATTAGTTTTCATGCACAGGATTTCCAAGTTTTGCTTGTTAATAACTTAAAATTCTTATATCTCAACCCAGAGACAAGGTAGGTCTCTCAATCTGTATGTTTAACAAGCTCCCGTGGTATTGAAAACACAATACATCCTATGTATTATTCATAGCTTTTCAAAAAATAGAGCATAGAAGATTTCTTTCCCTCCTTTCTGTCTCCCCTTGACATATATACACAACTATATTACTCCATGTTCAGACTTGGGGGAAGAATTAGGGGCTTTTTGTCAGTCTCTCCTTCCTCTCTATTGGTTATCTACATCTTTGGAATGAAAAGAGGAAGCATAATTGCAGCCTTGTACATGTCAAAGTGATCCAGTTTGGGGACTGGCATCATTCTCCATTGACATATTATGCCAACTGAATTTCTGGATAGAATGTGAGCCTAGCTAGGGAATCTTCATCCTCTTCATCTCGTATTAAAAATATATCACTTGAGCCAGGGGTAGTGGCGCACACCTTTAATCCCAACACTCGGGAGGCAGAGGTGGGAGGATCTCCAGAAGTTGAAGGCCACCTGAGACTACAGACTGAATTCCAGGTCAACCTGAGCTAGACCCTACCTCGAACCGCCCCCTCAAAAAAATTATCACTTGAAATAAATTGATGTGAGGTTTCTTAAATGGTTATGTCTACTGTCCTCATAGACTCAAGGGATCTCCAGAGAATGTTTGCTTCCTTCTCCCTTCTCTCTGCTATACACTATAATGCTGTATGCTATAATGATGTGAGATGAAAAAAGAATTGTGTGGCAACATGTTGCAAGAACATAGGCACTTCTTATTATAAAACGAAACTGCTCGTTTTCAGAGAATTTCTTTGAAATGTTGGTCTTATAATTTCCTCATATCCAAGGCTTAAAAAAGAATAATGTTATAGTCCCCATTTTCAAGGGCCAAGTTTTTAATCCATGATTAGCTATACTTCTCTAATTTATAAGGGATTAATTCACTGCTGACCTAAATTCCATCACGGTAACAAAACAAGAATTGTTTCCAGGCAACATGAAATTACTGACATGAGGATTCCATCTTCAGCATTTTGCACAAAAGGCAAAGAGTCTATTTGTCTGATTGAGGGAGTGCAAGGGGCATGATGAGAAGCCTGGGGCCCCTGAAAGACCAGAAAACTGTAAGTGAGCCTGCCATACAGTCCATGCCCAGTCATAGCTGAGCCCTTTTGGATAGAGAAAATTCATACAGACTCCCATTTACCAAGAACTCTCAAAAGATGTTTCAAATTATTTTGATTCAATATGAATAGCAGGTGTATATAGAGTATTGACTAAACAAAAACACACAAACATCACTTCTTGAATCATAGGAATTGTGTTCACTTCTTTCCAAGCTCTGGATTTTATTATTTCTACAAATAATGAAATGAGTTCCACACTCATATTAAATAAAATAAAGTGAGCTTATTCCAGTATTCAACTAGGTTTAAAGGTGACTTAAGCATGGGTGATGGATGAAAGAGCATGGTTTAGTAAGGGAATATAAAAAATGTCCCTTCTCATCAGCCAGGCACGGTGGTGCGCACCTTTAATCCCAATACTTGGGAGGCAGAGGTAGGAGGATTGCTGTAAGTTTGAGGCCACCCTGAGAATACAGAGTGAATTCCAGGTCAGCCTGGACTAGAGTGAGACCCTACCTCAAAAAAAAAAAAAGTCCATTCTATGAAGTCATTTGTACATGGCAACATTATATTGCAATGTAAAACAGGTGAACACACCTTTGTGATGTAGCAAAACAAAGTAAGAATGTGGCACATGAAGTGAACATTGCAAGTAGAGGACACTACATATAAGAGAATCACAGATATTCATGAGTTCATAAGAATAGGAGAAGAATATATTCACAAACCAGGTATGTTTGAGCATGCGTGAGATCATAGTACTCGAGCAGAAGGCTTAGATAGGAGGATGCCAGCCAACCTTTGCTATATACTGAGACTGGCTTGCCTGTGTGTGTGTGTGTGTGTGTGTGTGTGTGTATACACATATATACATATATATTGTATATATATATATATATATATATATATATATATATATATATATATATATATGTATGTATGTATATCACCCACAGGTGCATGTGTTTGAATATTTGGTCCCCAAAGGGTAGCACTCTTCTGAAAGGTTATGTCATCTTTATTTGGTTAGGACTGAAAGAAGGAGGTGGGTCATTGGGAATCAGGCCTTGAGGGTTATAGCCTAGCCACTCTTTGGGTCCTAGCTTCTCTGTTTCCTGACTGCATCAATGATGTAACCATCCACCTCACTTCCAATTGCCACAGCCACAAGCCACCATTATTTCACCACAGTGATGGACTGTAATGCTTGAACCATAATCATCTTCTCCTCCCTTTAATTATTTCTTGCTAGGTATGTGGTCACAGTG
Organism: Orientallactaga sibirica; assembly: GCA_036365145.1. Taxonomy (NCBI): domain Eukaryota; kingdom Metazoa; phylum Chordata; class Mammalia; order Rodentia; family Dipodidae; genus Orientallactaga; species Orientallactaga sibirica. The sequence continues at coordinate 14,641,083 of JAEOAD010000055.1, read as the reverse complement.
ATGAGAAAAGCAACCAATACAGATCCTGTGAAAAGAAGAACAGTAAGAAGAAGAGAAGAAAGGTGAAGAAGAGAGAAAAAAGAGAAAGAGAAAGAAAGAAAAAAGAGAGGATGGGGGAAGGAAGGAAGGAAAGAAAGAAGGAAGGTGGGAAGGAAGGGAAGAGAAGAATGGAAGAGAGAGCCAGCTGTGGTGGTGCACGCCTTTAATCCCAGCACATGAGAGGCAGAGATAGGAGGATAATGGTGAGTTCAAAGCCAGCCTGAGACTATGTAGTGAATTCCAGGTTAGCCTGGGTTTGAGTGAGACCCTACCTCTAAAAAAATAAATAAATAAAAAAGAAAAGAAAGAAAGAAAGAAAGAAAGAAAGAAAGAAAGAAAGAAAGAAAGAAAGATGACAGATATATACTAAGATAGATAAATGATAGATGATAGATAGATAGATAGATAGATAGATAGATAGATAGATAGATAGATAGATGACAAATAGATGATAGATATTAAGATTTACGAAGAGATCTAATGTGTAGTCATGTTCATAATTTGGCCTTGTTTCCTCTCTATGAAATGTTACACTGTTGAAAATTTTAAGCAGATGAATACTTGATCTTAGTTATATTTCTGAAGGATTCATGAGCAACTTTTCTGACATTTCCAAATATGCCATAGGAGTATGCTCTTACCACAGTGAGAATAATAAATCCACTGGAGTACATTACTCTTAAGTCATAAGCACAGAGAGCAGATTACTGTTCACGGGTACATGTGTAAACATCTAGTCTATTTGCTGGGCTGAGAAGATAGCTCAGTTAGTAAAGTGCTTGAGGACCTGAGTTCAGTCCTTAGAACCCATATGATTATGTCAACTATGTTGGCATAGGTTGTAATCCTAACCCCAGGGAGGCAGAAACAGGAGGACCCCTGGACTCTGGTTAGCTAGTCTAGCCTAAATGGCACACATACACACATGCATAAAATATTTATAGTTTACTTTCTTTTTTTCTTTTCCTCTTCCTTTCATACATGACACTATTTATATGATGTTTTGAAGAATACGAAATAACAGAGATTATTGATACACACATGAATCAATGTCAAAATAATTATCTTGAGTCAAAGAAATCAAAGGTAAGTACATGTTCTGTGGTTTCATTAATACAATCATGCTTGAAAACAGTCTATATTAAAAGAGAGGACTAGTTGTCTGGGAATATTTTTTTATTGAAAATCAAGGTTAAATGACAAATAGAGTAGAAATATCTATTTTCAACTTAAATTGAGATTGGACAATCTCAATTTTTCAAAAGGTTTATATTAATGAAAATATTTTTCTCTGTTTTTTTTTCTATTTTTGAGAACTGACAGAAAATGAGAAGGAATTAGAAGTATATAATTTAAAATAATTTACTCAGGTAGAAAATTCATGAGTCCTTTTTATATATTTTCATATATAAAAGAGGTTCAATGTGTCAAAACTGGTCAAATGCACCATCTAGCTTTTTAAGTTGAAAAGAATATGAAAGAGCTTGGACAAAGAAAATACCAACATTATAAACAAAGTTATTTTACTTTCTGAACTTTATGCCCTCTATACTGTTTGATGGAAACCAATGACTCTGAGGATCAAGCGACAGAAAACCAAACTAGTTTGAGGAACAGATGACCATTTACTTTCTTGAAACATTTTTATTATTTTTTTCAGATCTTTCACTAGAGGTAATCTTTACTCTTTCTGGTTTTTCTTTTAACAACGAAAGTACTATCTTTGGGCTTCTGAAAAAGGTTAGATTTCTCAGGTTAGGGCAAGAGTTCCCATCTTTGTGTGAGTGGGTGTCTTGAACACACCAGGTCTTCCTGGGCTGTATGAAGTGAAGATCAAGATGGAGTGGGAGATGGCCTGTCCTTGCATTGCTGAAAGCACAACATGGCAGAGCTCCAGAGCATGAACCTGGCAGAAGGCCGAGAAAATCCTCAGGATCCATCTATAATGTTGAAAATTCTGTTGTATTTTGAGCTGAATGTGCAGAGTTTTTGTCATCTGCTTAAACCAGTAACTGTCCTGTCTTTTCTTAGGACTTCCTGACAATTCTTTTCCATAAGGCCCTCCAAGTTCGTCCATGCTCCTACAAATTTCTTTTTCATAGATTAATAGTATTGCATTGTATATATTTAATCACATGTATTTAATCATTCATCTGTTGATGGACACTTAGTTTGAACTGACTCTGTGTGTATGTGTATGTGTATGTGTGTGCATGTGTGTGGGTATGCACAGACACGCTGTGTGTATGTGGTACACAAGCACATGTGTGTTTCTGGGAATCAAGCCCAGGGCCTCACACATGCAAGGCAAATTTCTACCAGTAAACTACAACTATGGCCCTGGTTGAATCAACTTTATAATTATTGTGAATAATGCTGCATTAAACATGGGAAAATGCAGTCTCTCAAAATACTGACTCCACTTCCATGTATACAGACCCAGCAGTGCATTTTCTGGATGCTATAATTATTTTTTTATTGACACCTTCTATACTTACATACAAAAAACATATGATATTTCCTCCCCCCCTCCCCTCCCTATTCCACTTTAGAACACCAATCTCCATCATATCCCCTCCCTCTCTCCATTAGTCTTTCTTTTAATTTGATGTCATCATCTTTATCTTCTATTTTGAGTGTCTTGCAAAAGTATTGCTAGGCACTGCAAGGTCATGGATATCGAGGCCAATTTCTGTCTGGGTGGTTGCATTGTAAGAAGTCATACCCTTCCTTTGGCTCTTCCATTCTATCCGCCCCCTCTTCCGCAATGGTCCCTGAGCCTTGGAGGGTATAACAGAGGTGTTTCAGTGCTGGGCACTCCTCTATCCCTTCTTCTCAGCACTATGTTGCCTTTTGGTGATCCCAGTGGTCATCGCCATCTGAAAAGAGAAGCTTCTCTAACCAGAAGTGAGAGTAGCATTAATATGTGAACATGAACATTAAGTGTAGTGCCCCCAGGGCAGTTTGGTGGGAATAATATATACATTTAGTCAGAAGGGAGCAGGCTTTATACCCCTAAGGCTCCTGACCTCTCCTGCCATAGACTTTTGCTTAGGTTTTTCAGTACCAGGCATGTATTCCCTCCCATAGAGAGGGCCTTCAGTCCAATTATGGAGCAGTTGGTCACCCCAAGAGTAGACATGCCAATATTGCACAATGACTGAATGGGTGCTATAATTATTTTACTTTTAATTTTATGAAGAACCTCCATAGTATTTTCCACAATGACTTATTTGCATTCACAACATTAAGTGGTTTCCCTTCTCACACATCCTTATTAATACTTCTCATATTTTCTCATTTTGATAACAGCCATTCTAATATCCTCCTCTCTTTCTGCCACTGGTGGCAAGAGAGGGCTAATGCAGCTAATACAGGAACAATATTCATACATATACATAATATATAATAATCATAATCACCAATCACCAATCTTTCTCCCCCCCTTATGCTCCCTTCATTGGATGCCTTCTTTCCAGCTATCCCTTCTTTGAATTTTTACTGACAATTTTTACATATATACAAAATGTATTTTGATCATAGCCACCTCTGTCTTTTCCCTAACCCCCCGGCCCCTTCCTGCCTCCAATTAGTCCATCTACTATTTTTTAAAATTTGATTGTGAATTTTATTGCATCATCTTATTGGGTACTGGCCATATTCACATCAGGTTATATGATATCCTCTGTCCCCCATCCGTAGTCCACTGAGGTTCTCCCCAGTATGTTTAATAGTATATCCTGTGGGATCATGAATTCATCAGTCAGTCTCTGTTGGTGGGTGGAGGCAATGTCACAAGATACTCCTCCCCATCCTGTGGCACTTATAATCTTTCAGCTTTGTCTTCCGCAATGTTCCTTGAGCCTTAGCTGGTGTGTTATAAGATCTTTTTAGTAGTCAGCTCTCTGCAATATTTGAATTTCTGATTTGAGGCATTTCAACCTTTCTCATTGTCTATGGCCATATCCCTGGAGCTGGCTGTGGGCTAGCAGTGAGAGCAGTACTCATATTTAGATCATTGCTTCCTGTGTAATGCCTGTGGACCCTGACAGATGTGATGGAGCTGTGTCACCTCATACTAGGCAGCTGGCTATCTTTTCTTGGTTCTCCAAAGGGAATGAGCCTAATTATTTAAGAGATTTTGGGATGGGTACAGCCACTCTTCTTGGACAGACTAGTGGGAGCTTCTCTTTGGAGTCTGTGGCTGTCTTGTCCATGGGATTCTGACTTGATTCTCAGTAGCAGGTTTGAGTTCTCTCCCACTGAGTAGGTCGCATATTCAATCATAGAGCCATTGATCACCTCTATAGGCTGTGTGCCACTATTGCATGGGTATGTACATCTTGTCTGGCTGGTTATTTCTTATCTTGTAGGTTCCCCTGCTTGTCAATACTATTGGTAACTATTATCTTCCAACAGCTTTCATATGAAGGAGAATTGTGGTGTCTGTCTTTTGCATTTGTCTTCCAATGCTTGTGTTACTTTGCTTAGAGTGATTTTTTCCAAATCCATTCATTATCTTGAAAATTTCATTATTTCATTTTTTTCTTACTACTGAGTAAAATTCCCGTGTGTGTGTGTGTGTGTGTGTGTGTGTGTGTGTGTGTGACATCTTCATTGATCATTCATCTATTGATGGGCATCTGGACTGATTCCAGTTCCTGGCTATTGTGAATAGAGCAACAACAAGCATGAATAAGCAAGTATTTCTGTAGTAGAGAGTAGATAGAAGCCAGGCATGGTGGCGCATGCCTTTAATCCCAGCAATTGAGAGGCAGAGGTAGGAGGATTGTCATGAGTTTGAGGCCAGAGACTACATAGTGAATTCCAGGTCAGCTTGGACTAGAGTGAAACCATACCTCGAAAAACCAAAAATAAATAAATAAATTAATTAATTAAAGAGTAGATAGCATCTATAGTATAGATGCTCAGGAGTGGTACAGCTGGATGGAATAGTAGGATTTTTTTTTCAGCTTTTTTTTTTTCGATTTTTTTTTTTCGAGGCAGGGTCTCACTCTAGCCCAGGCTAACCTGGGATTCACTCTTTAGTCTCAGGGTGGCCTTGCACTTTCAGTGATCCTCCTATCTCTGCCTCCCCAGTGCTGGGATTAAAGGTGTGCCCCACCACACCCGGCTTTTTTTTCAGCTTTTTGAAGAAACTCTGTATTGATTTTCATAGTGTTTGTACAAGTTTGCACACCCGTCAGCAGTGGCTGAGGGTTGCCCTTTTCCCACATCCCTTCCAGCATATATTGATTGCCATTCAAAGTCATTTTAATTTATATTTCCCTGATGGCTGAAGATGTTAAACATCTGTTTACGTGTTTATTGGCCATTTGCATTTCTTTCTTTGAAAATTCCATGTTTAATTTCCTGCTCCTTTTTTTTTTTTTTTTTTTTGGTTTTTTGCATGGTAGGGTTTCACTCTGGTCCAGGCTGACCTGGAATTAACTATATAGTCTCAGGGTGGCCTCGAACTCTCGGCAATCCTCCTACCTCTGCCTCCCGAGTGCTGGGATTAAAGGTGTGTGCCACCACGCCCGACTTCTGCTCCATTTTTTAAAGCTTTTTATTTACTAGAGACAGAGAGAGAGAGAAAGAGAGAGAGGGAGAGTGACAATGGGCATGCCAGGGCCTCCAGCCACTGCAACGAACTCCAGATGCATCACCTCCTTGTGCATCTGGCTTACGTGGGACCTGGAGAATCAAACCAGGGTCCTTAGGCTTTGCAAGCATGTGCCTTAACCACTAAGCCATCTCTCCAGCACCCCCATCCATTTTTTTAAATGGGTTGCTTGGCTTTTTTTATTTTTTAGTTTTTTGAGTTCTTTGTAAATTCTAGATATTAAACCTCGGTCAGACGTAATACTGGTGAAGATTTTCTTCCATTCTGTAGGTTGTCTATTCACTCTGCTAATGTTTTGCATTCGTGAGGCTCTCAGTGGTTGAGGTTATCTATTTGCCTAGACTACTGGGTTCTTATTCAGAAAGTCTTTACCTACACCTATAACTTGGAGTGATTTTCCTATTTTTTTTCTTCTAATCACTTTGGTGTTTCAAGTCTTAAATTGAGGTCCTTGAGCCACTTGGACTTGATTGTTGTGCAAGGTGAGAGAAGAGGGTCCAGGTTCATTATCCTACATGTGGTTATCCAGTTTCTTCAACACCATTTGCTGAAGATGCTGTCTTTTCTCCAGTGTTTTGGGCCCTTTTGTCAAAGACCAGATGTAGTTATTAGAACTTATACCTGGATATGCTACTCCATTCCATGGATTCATGTGTTTTTTTTGTGCCAGTACCATACTGTTTCTATTACAGTGGCTTTAAAGTATATTTTGAAGTGAGGTACTGTGATACCACTAGAAGTATTCCTTTTTTCTGAGGATATTTTTGGCTATACGAGGCCCTTCTGTGCTTCCATATGAATTTAAGAATATTTTGTTTAAAACTCATTGAAGAATGCAGCTGGGATTTTAATTGGAATTTTGTTGAATTGGTATATTGATTTTGGTAGGATGGTCATTTGTATGACATTAATTTTTCTGATCTATCAGCATGGAAGATCATTCCATCTTCTCATGCCTTCTTCCACATATTTCTTCAGTGTTTTTATGTTTTATTGTATAGGTCATTCACTTTCATGGTTAGGGATATTTCAAGACATTTATATTTTGTGGCTATTATAAATGAGGCAGCTTTCCTGATTTCTTTCACCATTTGTATATACAAAGGCTACTGATTTTTGTGTTGATTTTATATCCTGCCACTTTGATCGTTCTTATTTTTATTTTTTTTTTTTTTGGTTTTGCAAGGTAGGCTCTCACTCTGGTCCAGGCTGACCTGGAATTAACTATGTAGTCTCAGGGTGGCCTCGAATTCTCTGCGATCCTCCTACCTCTGCCTCCCAAGTGCTGGGATTAAAGGCGTGCGCCACCACGCCCAGCAATCTTTCTTATTTCTATGCAATACTCAAGTGTTGTGGCATCTCACCTGGTTCCCATAATTCTTGGGAGGATATCCTTAATGTAGGTAGTTGTTCAAATAGAAGTTTTCATCAGAAGGAGTATCACTGAAGTCTCTCAATCCACCATCTTGTTCTATCCTTATTTTTGTCATTCATTTTAATTATATATGTGTAAAATAACATATTAGAGATTCACACTTTATGCATGCATTTATATAGAAATGTACATTTACTCTATGGAATATGAAGGTTACATTCAACTTTTATTCATATCTATTTGCCACTTTCTTTACTTGCTCTCTTTGCTTCCTTATATTTCTGATCTTGCTCCTTATATCATCTTCCAACTGTTCAGATAAGTTTTTTGAATTTCTGTTAGGCAAGAGATACTAGAAATGAGTGCTCTCATGTTTTTGCCATCTTATGATCTGTTTCTTATGCTTTCATGCACGAGAGATATTTGTGATGCCCATAGATATCAATACCATTATTTATTTCCTTTCAGTATTGTGAAGGTTTCTTTCTTCCTCAGGTTCATTTGTGGAGTTAGCTCTCAGTTTGTGCCCCATTCAAAGGTAACTTATCGAGTTGATTAATTTTTTTCTTTGTCTTTAGTCATTTTTAAACAATTAATTTTTTTCTTTGTCAGAAGTCATTTTTAAATTTCTCTATGATTTTTTCAGCTATATAATTCTTTCACCAATCAGGCTTAAGATATTTTGGGCTCTAGGATCACTAGACTGATGGAGATATTGCTTATCAGTTTTAGAATATTCTTTATTATTATTATTATCATTATTATTATTTGGTTTTCCGAGGTAGGGTCTCACTCTAGCTCAGGCTGACCTGGAATTCACTATGTAGTCTCAGGGTGGCCTCGAAACTCATGGTGATCCTCCTACCTCCGCCTCCTGAGTGCTAGGATTAAAGGCGTGAGCCACCATGCCCAGTGAATATTCTTAATGTATGAACAAATTGTGCCTTTGGCTCATTGTCTCTCTCTCTCTTTCTGAGATTTAGTTAAGTGTATAGTTGGAGTCTGTTGCTGTTAAGTTTTAAAATTTGGATGTATTATTTCAAATTTATGCCTGATAGCTCTTATGAACTATGTTGTAGTTCAGTAAATCTTTCTTTGGTTAACTCAAGGTTTGTTAGATATAAAAGGCCCCATTCTTCTGGCTGTGTACATTTAAGGATATTTTTATCCTTCGGCTTGCTCATCATTGTATTTTTATTTACTTATTTATATATTCATTCACTCATTTCTTTATTTTGTATGCATGTGTTTGTGGTATGCATGCATGCATGTGTGTAAACATGTTCATTTGTGTGGGAGCACATATGTATAAGCTGGTATATGTTCATACATGTGCATGTACATGTGGAGGCTAGAGATCAAAGTCTTTTGTTTTCTGCAGTCATTATCCACCTCACTGTTGCCGTCCCAAACCCTGTCTGGTTTCTTGCTGATTAGTTGGCTATAAGCATGCCTGTAGGATCGATACTCTTGTGTCTTCCTCCCCAGCACTGACATTACGGTCATGTGTCACTATGACTGGCTTTTACGTGGGTTCTAGGGACTTGAACCTCATTTTTCATGCTTGGGTGGCAAGCACTTTCCTGACTCAGCCATCTCATTATTTACTCCTTCAACCCCCCACAATGTATATAGGAAGTAGACACTTGTTCTCTACTATCACTGCTCTGTGGGTAAGGAACAATTTTGTCCCATGGTATATCATGCCCACAGTTTCACATGCACCTAATTTTGAAAAATAATTGAGATGGCCTTTAAATGAAATGAAATGAAACTATTACTGGATTAATCTGTACTCTCCTGGGGATGTTGGGACTGGGTAAATGTATCTTGCATGTGGTACAGATGTGATTTGAGAGGCCAAAAGGGGCTTTCTGAATTCTGTTCCCCAAATTTCTCAACTACCCAGAACCTCAGAATGTGATTTTTTTTTTGTAAAAAGGATCTTTGTAGGTACGATTAGTTAATATGACATCATCTTGGATTAGATGGGTATAAATCTGATATGATTCATGTCCTTACACATGGCTGACAACCAGGAATAACACGAGGGAAATGGTGGAATAAAAATGGAAAGAGAGTGGAGTGATGCAGTTGAAAGCCAGAGGGCCAAGTATTGCTGTTCAACACAAAAAGTAAAGAACAGGAGCAGAATTTTTCTTAGACCCTCATCCCTGTCAACACCTTGATCTAGAAGTTAGAATGTGATATGATAAAATATATGGGTGTTCAGTTACTCTGTTTGTGATAATTTATCATATAGTCCTAGGAAAGTAATGTAACTACTAAATATGTAAAGGTCTTCATATCATTGAACTTTTCATTTTCCTTGTACAAATTCAAAAGTCTGGGATTGCGGAGTTGCATTTAAAACATCTGCTTAACTTTATAGAAGAAATGAATTACTGTTTCAAAGAGGTTATTTACTTATTTACTTATTTGAGAGAGAGAATGAGAGAGAGAAAGAGGCAGATAGAGAGAAAGGGAGAGAATAGACACATCAGGGCCTCTAGTCACTGCAAGCGAACTCCAGATGCATGTGCCACCTTGTGCATCTGGCTTACAGGGGTTATAGAGAAGCAAACTCGGGTCCTTAGGCTTTATAGGCAAGTGCCTTAACCATTGAGCAATCTCTCCAGTCCTCAAATAGGTTATATATTATATTCCCATTGGCTTTGTATCAGTCAATTTTTCCGCTTTGCTTGCAATACTTATCCTGCTAGTCATTTTAATTTTATCCATTTAATGAAGTCTTCCTGATATCTCATTGTGAATTTAATTTTATGAAGTATTTAATCAAATATCTTACCCCCATTTTATTTTTTTATTTTTTATTGACTACTTCTATACTTACAGGCAATAAATCATGACATTTCCCTCCCTTCCCCCATTCCCCTTCAGAACTTCATTCTCCATCATATCCCCTCCCTCTCTCCATTAGTCTCTCTTTTAATTTCTCTCCTATTATGAGATCTGGTGAAGGTATTGCTAGGCACTGAGAGGTCATGGATATCAAGGCCAATATCTGTCTGGACAGTTGTAAGGAGTCATACCCTTCTTTCTTTCTTTCTTTCTTTCTTTCTTTCTTTCTTTCTTTCTTTCTTTTTTAAGAAATTAGCTTATTTGCTGCATTTCCGAGTTTTCTTTTATTCCAGGATACAAGCTTTCTGTCATATAATGTGCCTGTTCATGTCTTGCCTTCTCATTTTCCTAACAAGTTTCCTAACAATGTCTTTCAATGTGCCAGTTTCCAGTTTTAACAAAATCTATTCACCTGTTTTGTTTTCACATGTTCATTGCTGTTTGTTTGGGAGGGTATTTGTTTTATTTATTTATTTATTTATTTATTTTGGTGTGTGTGCGCACGTACGTGTGTGTGTGTGGTTTTTGTTGTTGTTACTGATTTTTTAATTTTCGTTTTGTTGCTGGGTTTTTTTTGTCCTAATAAATAAGTTTTCATAGCTAAAGGCCATAGAAATTTTTAATTTTTTTCCTTGGAGTATTATCAATTTAGGTTTGTAATTCTTTTTAAATTAATTTCACATATTGGGTGAGCTGACCACAAGACTTTCTTTTTTCATCACTTCCTCATTGATTGATTACCCAAATATTAGTCTTGTCCCTCATAGGCCTCTGGCCCAGGCTGGCTCACTCCAAGCAAGCACAGAGCAACCTCTTCAATGGCTCATTCAGAGAATCAGCTGATCACAGAGAAAAAGAAAACATTAAGCCACATGCTTACTTATACTTGCTCCGCTTCCCACAAAGCTGTTTCTAGCCTTGCCCTCTCCTCCCTATCAAAGCAAAGCTTGTTTCTGATCTGTTGGTATTGTTCACAGTAACTTCAGGAGCGTGAGCTGCTTCACCTGACAGCAGCCCGGGCTTCCATCCAAGTAAGCCAACAAGAACGCTCTCCTGGATGCTGGAAACCTCTTCGTCCGGCAGAATGCTGGCAAGTGACTGAGAATGATGTGGTGGATGTCACATGATGCAATGGAACACCCAGAAAGCTTTACCCAAACTCTTAATACAAAATTATAAAATATCCTGTGGTGAATTTTTATTACATTGCACTCAAGAAAAACCAATACAATCACGGAACCGGTTTCTATTTTGCCTCTTTAGGTTGATTCTCCTTGTAAGAGGGGGAAGTGACTCTCTTCTGCAGTTACCATGGTGTGGTAGTTTGAATATATGGCCCCCAGTATATTCAGTGTTTTATTAGTTTATCCTTTGCATCTGCAATCACCTTGCTAGAGGCAATGTCACTGGGGGCGGCTCTTAAGGTGTGGTAATGGGTTTGAGATTCCATTGTAAAGATATGCAAAGTGTGCCCAGTAGGAGTTCCTGAAGTGTGCTGTGGCTTGGCTGTAGCTTTGCTCTGTGTGCTGTGTGCCTGGTTGATTTTTCTCTCTGCTTGGTCCTGTGAAGGCAGGCCAGCTTCTTCTGCCATTATGGAACTTCCCCTGGATCTGTAAGCTTCAATAAATAATATCCCTTCCTCCATAGCTGTGCCTGGTCTGGAAGTTCATCTCAGTAAACCTGAAGCTGTCTGCTACACATGGATTCCAGGAATGAGAGCACTGATCAATAAACATCGTTACGACAAGGGACTCAAACTATCTCCAAGCAAGCATGAATCTCCTAGGCCAGACCCGTCCAGGATGAGAACATCCTGCACGTGGGGACAATTACCCATGATGGGACACTAAGCTGTTCGCCCAGAGCAGTAGCAATCACATGGAAATCAGTTAACTCTTCAAGTGATGACATGGATAAAACTTCTCCAGCGCCCATGACAAGATTAGAACTGTGGTAATGATCAACGAGACCACTGTTCTGAAGAACTTCACACTTCTGTTTCCTTTCCTTGTCCTACAAAATATCAAAGTTTCTTAAGCCCCATAAAGACAGATCTTGGATCACTGACCATTTAATCTGTTCTTTCCAGTGTGATCATATTAATAAAGCTCCTTTCTCAGCCCTTCTGAACCACTTGTCTCTTTGATTAATTTATTGGGCCAAGTAGAGTCCATTGGAATTCCAAAAAGGGACTTTTTATCTACAACTCTAGTAACATGTTTTAGGTAATGTGTTACACCACAACAAATAGATAAAGGTACAAAAAGTGTTTTTCTTTTCTTTTCTTTTCTTTTCTTTTCTTTTCTTTTCTTTTCTTTTCTTTTCTTCTTCTTGTTGTTGTTTTTCCAGGTAGGGTCTTGTTCTAGCCCAGGCTGACGTGGAATTCACTATGTAGTCTCACTCTGGCCTTGAACTAACAATGATCTTCCTTCTTCCACCTCCCAAGTGCTGGAATTAAAGGCAAGCACCACCATGCCTGGCTGTAATAGGTCTTAATGGGAAAAGCCATGATCAAATTTGAATCGTAGAAACTCTTAGGCTGTAATGGGAAATGAATCAGGAGTCAGGCCATGAAGTTGAACTTTTATGGGATCTTGGAACTAAAGAAGGGGGAAGAAATTTAGTATATGTATCTTTATGTGAGCTTAGTGTAAACAATATTTGGTTAAAAGATGTGAACTCTTTCTTTTAAAGCTTTTGTTAGGTACTGCCAAATTGTCTGCCAGAAGATTGCATTGGTTTATTCTTTTACTACCTATGGAAAACTCAGTCTTTTACATTAAAAATGATATTTCAGGGCTGGAGGAATGGCTTAGTGGTTAAGGCATTTGCCTGCAAAGCTAAAGGACCCATGTTTGATTCCCCAGAACCCACGTTAGCCAAATGCACAAGGGGGCACACGCGTCTGGAGTTCATTTTCAGTGGCTGGAGGCCCTGGCATGCCCATTCTTTCTCTCTTTCTCCCTCCCTCCCTGTTTCTCTGTCAAATAAATAAATAAAAGTAAAATATTTTTAAAAAATGATATTTCAGTGCTGGAGAGATGGCTTAGTGGTTAAGGTGCCTGCCTGCTAAGCCTAAGAATGCCGGTTACAATCTCCAGGTCCCACATTTAGCCAGATGCAAAGTGACGCAAGGGTGCAATGCCGCACTTGACCACAAGGGATGCACACATCTGGAGTTTGTTCACAGCGGCTGAGAGACTGCTGGCGCACCCATTCTCTATCTATCTCCCTCTCCCTCCCTCTTTCTGTCTCTCTCTGCGTCTCTCTCAAAAAAAATGATATTTCAGCCAGTTTCACATGAGAAACAAAAAAATCTAATTTTAATTAGAATTGTAGTGATTATTATTTATACTCATCTTGAGGTTTTGTTTGTTTAATATTTCTTATAATGTTTTTGTTCATATATTTTACTTTTTTTAATGAGTGGCAGATACTGGGCTATATTCCCAGCTGTTTATATTTCTTGCTGCAAGCTTTAATCTGTCATTTTTCCAGCAAACATTTTATTAGTCTCCATCATTTTATTTTTCTTTGGGATTCTTAGATAAAGCCTTTATTATTAACTAGTAGACTTCATTTCTGTTTTCCCTATAAGAAATCTTCCACATATCTAAGTCTTAAAGTCATCACTTTTCCATAATCACATATGTTTGACAATATTCCTTTTGTTTTTATGTGTTTTTTTGTTTGGTTGATTTGGAATTGGCTGTAGTGATAAATTTTTTGTGTGGTTATTGTTTGTTTTGACGTCAAATTCCACCAGAGTTAACTTTGCACCATAGACTGAATAGCTAAAGAATTATCTGTCAATGGACAACCATTATTATCATTGTGTTTAAGTTGTTTCAATTTGGTGATTATAACATCAAACATTGTATTTTCACTATCTATACAGAACTACCTCTTCTTTCCTATTGACTTATCTCTTGACCCATTTTTATTACATCTAGCAAAATAATCACTAGCTTATTCTCCTAAATGAATTATAGAATTGTTGTGATAATTCATCTGCAGTCCTTCAAACATTTACTGATGTGCACCAAAATTACAAAATAGCTTTGGAAGACATGACATTTGTAGTAGTTTTAGAAGAAATCCCTTTGTATACTTAAGCATTACCTTTGGTTTATTTGCATTTTACACAGGAAGGCTTATGTTTTGGTTCATCAATATTACTCTATCATAAATTAAATATATCCATTATATTTTAAAAAGTCTTTTTTTGGAATATAAGAAGACCACTTGGTTTTGTACTTCATTTATTTTTATAAACATTCTCTATATTGAAATTTTTTCTCTCTACATCAAAACAAACAAGCAACAACAAAATAAAAACCTCTTGAGAGCAGGCATTCGGACCTTGTCCCTGGTTTCATCAGAAAGCACTTAGTTTTCTTTATTAAATAAGGTGATTGATACTGGGAGATTTGTTTATTTCTTTGTTTGTTTATTTGTTTTGTTTTTCAAGGTAGGGTCTTGCTCTAGCCCAGAAAACCTGGAATTAGTCTCAGGCTGGCCTCAAGCTCACAGTGATTGTTGCAGACAGCTTCAGGTTCGCTGAGATGAACTTCCAGACCAGGCACAGTTATGGAGGAAGGGATATTATTTATTGAAGCTTACAGATCCAGGGGAAGTTCCATAACGGCAGAAGTAGCGGCCTGCTCTCACAAGGCCAGGCAGAGAGAGCAAAAGCCAACCAGCCACCACAGCACACAGAGCAAAACAAACTACAGCCAAAAGGTCACACAGCAGACTTCAGGAACTCCTGCTAGACACATTTGCATATCTTTACAATGGAATCTCAAACCCATCACCACACCTTAAGACCGGGCCCCCAGTGACCTTGCCTCTAGCAAGGTGATTGCAGATGCAAACTATAAAATAATAAAAAAAAACCACTGAATATATTGGGGGACATATATTCAAACTACCACATTCCGCCCCTGGCCCCCAATATATTTAGCTCCTGGCCCCCAATAGATTTATAACTATCACACACTGTAAATTGTACTCAGTCCAATTTCAAAGGTTCTCACAGTCTTGATCAACTTAAGATAGTGAGTCCTGTAAAATCAAACAAGTTAAACATTTTAACCTGGTATAAGGCATAGCAAGGAGAGACTAGAATAATGCAAACTGAACCTCCATCAACAGTCATCAAACTTCTGCAGTTCAAGTTCAATATAACCAGAGACTAACAGTCTCCAGGTTTTCCAATTCCGCCGCTCCAGCTGAGCAGAGTCGCCAGGGAAAACTTTCATCCCATGCCAACACTGCACTCCATGGTAGCCCTTTTGCACAGTCCTGGTATTTCCAAAACATCTTCAGGTCTCCATGCAAACCACGGTCCATCTTCCAAAAGGCTCTTCCAGCCTATTCCTGAGGGTCTTCATGCCCTGCCTCATGCCGCATCTCAGCAGCGGCTCCTGGAACCGTGTGCAACTCATGACCACTCCATGCATTTTTCATATTTCCAAAACTAATACCAGGTGTGCAGGACACAGCCATATTCTAAATCCAGGGACAAAATAAACCATAGCCTTGAAAAGCAGGTTCCTTCTCCAGGCAGCTCTTTCCAAGAATTTGCATTTTTAACAGTCTTTCCTCAGCCATCCTCTCCATTGTTTTAATGTAAATCAAGTCAGGCCACCTTCCTTCCACCTTCCTTAAGATTGCTAATGTGGTTGACAATAGCAGCTCGGTAACCTGAAACCAGTCTCAGTGCCTCTATAATTTTAACTTGCTTGAGGTTTTCCAACTTAAAATCTTAAAATCTCAGTCTGATATCTTTAGCCAAACACATCAGTCCATTACAAATTTAACCTTGATCAAACTTTCTGGGCCTGGATAGCAGAACGTAGCCATCCCTTATGCCAGTAGCCCAGTTCCAACAAAGTCCTCTGCAGCCTTTCCTTCCCCTTAGAAAGCTCATACACCAAGCCTCGAAGTTCAATACAGTCTGCACTTAGCATTCTCAAACTCTCATCAGAATAGTCCATAAAACTTGGCTTACCACTCCAGAAGGCATCTTCAGTTGCAAGCACCAAGTCCATGCCCATTCCTCCAAAACAAAGGTTCCAAAAGACGAATATCCACACGGTCAGGTTCATCTCACCCCACACTCCTCGGTACCACTTTACTGTAGCAGACAGCTTCAGGTTCGCTGAGATGAACTTCCAGACCAGGCACAGTTATGGAGGAAGGGATATTATTTATTGAAGCTTACAGATCCAGGGGAAGTTCCATAACGGCAGAAGTAGCGGCCTGCTCTCACAAGGCCAGGCAGAGAGAGCAAAAGCCAACCAGCCACCACAGCACACAGAGCAAAACAAACTACAGCCAAAAGGTCACACAGCAGACTTCAGGAACTCCTGCTAGACACATTTGCATATCTTTACAATGGAATCTCAAACCCATCACCACACCTTAAGACCGGGCCCCCAGTGACCTTGCCTCTAACAAGGTGATTGCAGATGCAAACTATAAAATAATAAAAAAAAACCACTGAATATATTGGGGGACATATATTCAAACTACCACAGTGATCAACCTAATTCAGCCTGCTGAGTGCTGGGATTAAAAGCATGAGCCACCATGTTTGGACACACACACACACACACACACACACACACACACACATAAAATAGATGGCCTTAGGTCAAAGGTCTTTCTCAATTTGAATCATTGATAGTAAATATCATCATTTGGTGTTGATGTTTTTGCATTTCTGATCTTTTTATTTTAGTCCTTCTTGCTACAACGAAGGTGAATTACTTCTAATGACTTTTAAATACCAAGCCAGTTTTGTATTCTTGGAACAATTCCACTAGATAATGATGTAAAATCATATTTATATGCTGTTGGATTCATCTTCTGATGTTTTGTGTAGCACTGGCATTAGAGTATTGACTGGGCTAGAATTTATTCCTACTATCATCTCCTGAGCCTGTAAATCATTTAAATATTTTTTAACCAATGAAGTTATCTTAGCCTGAGTTCTACTTTATATAACTTTAAACTAATAATTCAATCTACTATTATCAAGTAGGCTGATTTTTATTTTGTCAGTTTTTTCTTATGGTGTGTGTCTAAAAGCATATTTTCATCCTATTTAAATTTTCCAGTTTGTGAATATAACCTTTTCCACAGTATTACCTTATATTCTTCTTAATTTCTGTAGGATTAATAGTGATTACCTCCTGTCAGTTTGTAATTGTTATATGTTCTCTCTTTTATTTAGTCTATCAAGGGAAATTCTATGACTTTTGTTTTCATTCATCTTTCTCTTTTTTTTTGTTTTCTGAATTTATTCATTTTATCTTAGTCTCTATTATTTCCTACCTTCTGTTTATTTTGGCTTTTGTTGGTCCTGTCCCCCTAACTTCTGAAAGCGTAAGATGCCATTGTTCTAAGATATATTTTCTTTACTGATATAGGCACTGAAAGCTATAAATTTCCTTTCACTACTGTTTGAACACATCCATACATATTTACATATGTATTTTTATCATTTCCCCCTTCTCTTTTGTTACTTTCTTCCTCGTGTTACTTTTGTTTGTTTGTTTGTTTTTATTGAGGTAAAGTTTCACTCTAGCCCAGACTGACCTGGAATTCACTACGTAGTCTCAGAGTGGCCTCAAACTCATGGTGATCCTCCTACCTCTGCCTCCTGAGTGCAGGGATTAAAGGCGTGCGCCACCACACCCAGCATCATGTTACTTTTGGGCGCATGGGTTTGTATTGATTGATATGCAAAATTTGAAGATTTCTTCAATTTCTCTTTTGGTAAATATAATTTAATGCTATTTCAACTACATAACATTGTATGATTTTAGTTTTTAAAAATATAACAGAATTTATTTTATAGCCTAGTATGTGAGCCACCCTAGAGCATGCTTTTTGTATACTTTAAAAGCATATGCTCTGGATTTTCGAATGCAGACAGTGTTCTTTGAGCACCAGCCACATTGAATAAGTTGATTATGCCCTTGCCACTTTTATGTCTAGTTATTTAATCAACCATTCTGAAGATGGTAATGTTTGCTATCTACAACCAGTTTAGTTGAATTGTCTATTTTTTCTCTTCATTCCATCATCATCTCCCTTTTCAGTATATTGGGGCTCAATTGTTAAATTTGTATTTCCACATTATTTACACTGAACTTGTATTTGTCAAGACAGTCTTTTCCCTTCATTATTAAATATTTTGATTGTCTAATACTACCCCAAGTCTTTTTCCACTCACACTATATACTTTCTTCCTAAGCAATATAATTCATAATCAAGACTTCACTAATTATGCTTTCCAAAAGATACTTTACAAATATGTCTTCAGCACAGATCTCCCTTCTGATGCTGACGATCAAACTGTGACCATAACAATATTTTCAAAACAAATTTTAAGTTCTTCCCTGAAAAACATGGTGTTCTTACAAAGTCCTCTCCATTGAGTACATCACTTTGTATGCAAGCCAGAACATTGCTTCTTTTAAGACCTCTCAGTTCTGAATTACTTCCCTCCAATCACACTGTCATTTTCAGTATTATCCACCCTTGGACTATGACAATGATATTGACTCATCTACCACAAACAAACCTGAAACAAGAAAAATGTGAACACGTCAATCTCTCCCTCTCTTTAAAGACATAAGTTTCCGATGATTGTTCTTTCTTTATTTATTTATTTATTTATTTTGAGAGAGAGAGAGATAGATGGAGAGATAGAAATAGAAAGAGAGACAGAGAAAGAGGCAGATAATGAAAGAGACAATGTGTGCAACCAGGCCTTATCCAGTGCAAATGAACTCTAGATGCATGTGCCACCTTGTGCATCTGGCTCATGTATTGGGTAATTGAACCTGGATCCTTAGGTTTTACATACAAGCATCTTAACCACTAATCTCTCTCTCAATCCCCTCTGATGATCGTTTTAAGACACAAACAAAACTCAGGTTCATGGTCTACAAAGCCTGGTATGGCATGAGCACTGCCACCCATGAACATTCTCAAATGTGGATAGCCTTATGCTCTCAACATGGGCCACTACTCCTTCATTATCGTAATGCTGAATTCTGCAGTTAGACCATTGCAATTGACTTCTTTTTGGCCATAGATGCTCTTCTGTCTTTTATTAGGGATGCCCTTTCCTACCTTCTACATTTCATGTATTTTTTTCTTTCCTTTGTAATGCTTTGTTTGATTCATTAATCAGAACTGAGTTTTCTTTGAAACTTTCTTATTATCATGGTTCATTGTTGTGTACTACAATGATAAATCATTTTTTTTTTTTTGCCTCACAATGATTTGGACAGCATCTGTTGTGGTTTGAATGTAACCCCTTTCCCTCACCTACATTCATGTGTTGAATGCTTCATCCCAAGCTAGTGATGTTATTTGGAAAAGTTGTGGAACCTTTGGGAGGTAGAACCTTGGAGAAAGGTTGGTCCCTGGGGGCAAAACTTGAAGTTATACAAGCTTATTTTATATCTTAGTTACTTAAATGAAGCTCACCTGTGTTTGTTATTGTTAGGAAAAGTGTGATATATAATATTACTTTTGGTGGAAAGACAATAAGAACAGAAAGTGGCTATTGCTAAGAATCCTCAAAAAGATTTAATACAAAACTTGAAAATATAGGAAGTGTCTAGATAGAATCATTGAGATTCAACATCCGCTTTTTTCTCCAAGTTTTAAGAGTTATGTAATATGGTTATTTAGGAAGAGAAACATACCAGAGATTAGAAATCCAGGAAGTCTTATGACAGAATTAATTTAAATCAGCTAGATTTCTTGCAAGGTTCCAAGTCCCAGTGGATCCAGCAAACAGAGAGACACTAAATACATAGTAACGTAGTCCTCCAATTAAAATTGGTAGAACAGCGAACAGAACCTCTCGTGGAATAAAAGTCATTATTGTAAGAAGGCTTATGTGAAAGTTTCTAAAACTATTCCCCTGTTACCAGGGAATGGCAAGGATTACTAACATAGTCACAGGACTACAGATATGGTAGTTCCTACTTAATTAATTTGCATGGCTTCTGACAACCAGGTGGATCCTGATGGACAATGGAGAGAACCACTCTAAACTTATACTGGGGTAGGCAACCTCAGCTGTTGAGCACAGTGTGGATCTATTGCAACTCAACACATCTTCCTGCACTTGATATGCAGCTATTCACCTGGCAAATGTGTTCTCGAATCTCCATAAGAAGGGAAGAAGATTTACTTAGCTTCTGCCTCCAGGAAGTTACAAGCTTTCCAGAGCAGAGACCAGTGCTAACTCTTCATTATGAAACAATTTCTTAAGTAATCCAGCCAGCAAGTGGAAGACTGAGTACATCATTGAAACTGAGCGAGTGATTTTGCCTAGTGTGGCATGGAAAGTGTGAAGGGAAGGCTATTAATAAGAGACCAGAAATGGAGCCAATCCTCATTCAAATGTATGGTCCAGGAACCCCAAGCAGCTAGTAACATAGCATGTAGCCTGACAGAACTGTAGCCCTGCCCTTGTGATCTGGACCAAAACTGAACTTTTATCAAGCAGGAGTACACTGATCTGTATGGCCTTATTTGGAGAGCAGAGATTGCACAAGTGGAATTTATGTGCACAGTGGTTCACACTAACTCCCAGAACTATGTACAATTTGGACTATACTCCTCTACATGGTGTGAATTACATGCCAATAAATGTACACACTGCACACACACACACACACACACACACACACACACACACACACACACACACACACAAAACCCTAACTGTAAAACAGTGTCCCAATATGGAGATCCCCACATACCATTGTCTAATTCTACAGGTAGTACTCTTCCAGTTATTATCCAGCCTGCTTCCCCCAGTGGTATATTCAATAAACCAATTTTCCTATTCTGTCTAAATTGGGAGTCCACCCACTATTCTCCAAAGCCTTCTATGTTACCACAGTGACTATTCGGCACACTATAGAAATCTTTGCATTTTTGTTTTCTTTCATTATCTGTAGTGATTTAGGTTCTATATCTGCCACCATGGTCAATTGTGAAGGTGAGACAGTTGTGGTGGGCATAGCATCCATTCATATAATTATCTACACCAAACCCTAAAAGAACAGTGGGGTAATCTGGTTAAATCTCAGGCCCTGTGTCATCTTGGGACTGGAGATTGTGCTCAAGGACACAGCACATTTAAATCCATCATCATGCTATTCTGTCTCTAATGACTAAGATATATGATACCAGGACCCAAGGGTTAAAAGTGCTACTGACTCTAATATACATCGTTCCAGATGACCCACCAATCATAGGTTTGCTCCAGTAAAAGCATGATTTCCAATGGGCAAGTACTTCTGCTAGGGGAACCATAGCAAGATCTCTGAACTTGAAGCTGTGCTTACAGTACGACCACTTGGGTCTTCTAATACCCATAAGCAAGCATGCAAAGTTACTCATATTAGGGGCAATTGACACTGATTACCATCATGACTGGGAGTTGCTGCCCCAAAATGGAACGGGGAAGGGATCTGGGAGTCTGAGGTGTTTACTGAGGTGACTGTTTATCCAGTGATGTCTCAGCAATTATCCCCAATAAGTCCTTACATAGGCGGAGCAACTAAAGGCTTCAGATAATTTAGAAATATAAATCTAGGCCACCTCACCAGATAAATCCCCAATACCCATTAAAGTGTTGACCAGGTGGAAATATCCATATCCAGAATGGTGACAGAGGAAGCAAT
Organism: Orientallactaga sibirica; assembly: GCA_036365145.1. NCBI lineage: Eukaryota > Metazoa > Chordata > Mammalia > Rodentia > Dipodidae > Orientallactaga > Orientallactaga sibirica. The sequence goes on along the minus strand of JAEOAD010000055.1, from coordinate 14,619,449 downwards.
GATGAGCACCAGTGATAGTGACGTGAGCGGTCGTAGCCACGGGGTAGCAGACAGCTTCAGGTTCTCTGAGATGAACTTCCAGACCAGGCACAGTTATGGAGGAAGGGATGTTATTTATTGAAGCTTACAGATCCAGGGGAAGTTCCATAATGGCAGAAGAAGTGGCCTGCTCTCCTCAGGGCCAAGCAGAGAGAGTAAAAGCCAACCAGCCACCACAGCACGCAGAGCAAAACTACAGCCAAAAGGTCACATAGCACACTTCAGGAACTCCTGCTAGGCATATTTGCATATCTTTACAATGGAATCTCAAACCCACACCTTAAGACCAGCCCCCAGTGACATTGCCTCTAGCAAGGTGATTGCAGATGCAAACTATAACTAATAAAACACTGAATATATTGGGGGACATATATTCAAACTACCACAGTGACAGAGGAAGCAATGATGAGCACCAGTGATAGTGACGTGAGCGGTCGTAGCCACGGGGTTCTCAACTTTATTCACTCCCCCTATTTCTCTCACATTGTCTTTATGTAAGTGCAGATGCCCACAACCTAGAAGGAGCCTCTATAATTTATTGTGCTTTAATATGGGCCCAAATGGATGTGAGTGCTTCAGAGGGTAAAGTATAGCAGATATCTCCTTAGCACTGTTACACATCATGTCAGGTGCACTTTTCATTTCAGATGGAGTTGCGTCCACTTACTTGACACAGGTTCCAAAGGGCTTCATGCAATTACAAAGTGAATTATCAGGCTCACTCTGCTTTCATACTTGCTGCATTTCACTGTGCCTCCATTGAAGCCATGAAGGCCTCTGTTGGCATCGCTTGCCTACACATACACAGGTCTGAATTATGAACTACTTAACAACCCTCAGGACAAAGAGTATACCAAAAGGAATCAGAAGCCAATGGATAAATGTTCCCTTCTTTGTCCCCTAAGAGTTCTGAGACATATCATGCTCTTTTCAAATGATCTATTTTTTGGATCAACCAAGAAGCCAGTGGTATATTTCTGACTGGTCTTTACATTTCTCTTCTGCCTCATTCTCTTGTGGCCCATGAATAGTGCTGGAATCACACTTGTTTGTAAGATTCCATATAAGATTGTATTTCAGGCTCCACATACTGGGAAGTCTACACAGGTTGCTTGGTGAGAAAGCCTCTGTTAGACCCAATCAGATGTTAGATAATTCAGGGTTTGCCTTGAGTATCACATATGATTATGGTCTCAACTATAATGTCACAACAGTCTAAATCAAAATCCTATGCTCTTTTCACTAAATCAGTTCTCAGTGAAGCTTCTAAATTAATTGATTATTAAACAACGGAAGAAGATAGGGCACTGTACATTCTAGTTATCCTTTTTGTTTAATGCAAAATTTTAATTTTTGTAAATTTTTGTAAAATTAACATCAATGACAAGAGAGATTAGGTTACATGTCCAATATCACAAACTCATTTGTGACAAATATTGAAATGTGATCAGATAATCTAGAGAACTGAGTAGTCATGTTGCAGGTAAATTTCAGTACTGATCCCCGATGTATCTGGGAATTTTCAATCAGGCCCCATGTAAGCCACTCAAGGACTGTATTCCTTGAATCATATGTAGACATTATAGCCAATGAATTAATTATGCCATAGGATATTTTCCCAGGGTAATGCAGATGGCTTCATTGTTTAATTTTAGCCAATAGTTAGAGATGACTCATTGGCATTTTAAAGGCACTATTGCAACTGTTTCCCAAAAGAAACTCAGAGAGGATGCTTAAAACTGCCACGTATTAACACTTTTGAGCATGCACATAAACCCGGAATCATTACAATGGCATCTCCATTGTAGCATAGTTTCTGAATCTACGGACCTAGCTTGCCAAACTTCCATTCTGCATGGATTCTACAGGTGCAGAATGAAAGTTTGGCAAGCTGGGTCCTTAGCTTCAGAAACTATGCTACAACAGTAATTCAGGGTTTATGTGCATGCTAAAAAGTGTGTGCTAAAGCTGAAAACCACAACCTATTTTGTTTCATTACTTGGGATTTAACCCACACCATTGTGTATTTTAAGCAAGTTCTTCACAACTGAGTCACACCCTAGTCCCTTGTTTTTATGAGTCAGGTTAGCTTTGAACTTGTTATCATCCCAAGTGCTGAAATTATAGGCTCAGAACACATTTTTGAAAGGTCCTGAAAACAGTGAATTAGAGAGATAACTGGAGGATATGAATCTCAACCCTTGATTAAAAGATCAATATTAGGGGTTGCAGAGATGGCTCAGTGGTTAAGGTACTGTATGCAAAGCCCAAAGACCCAGGTTCAATTCCCCAGAACCCATGTAAGCCAGATTCACAAGGAGGCACATGTGTCTGGAGTTCATTTGAAGTGGTTAGAGTCCCTGATGTACTCATTCTCTCCCTCTCCCTCTCTTTCTCTCTCTCTCTCTCTCTCTCTCTCTCTCTCTGTCTCTTTCAAATAAATAAAATAAAAAAAGAACAAAACAGGATAAACATTAGAATACCTTCCACAGACTCTCTGATACACAGATAGACCCTCTCTGAACTCACCTGCTAGCTAAATTAAACATGAATTTCCTGCTGATCAGTTTAAAAGGGAACTTTCTTTTCTTGCTGAACATTGCTCTTGGATGTAGGACTATTTTTGGCATTCAATTCACTCAAGACTACTTATTTAGCCCCATATACATTGGGTTCTTGTTAGACAGTGAGTATATGAAGATTACCACATACACATACTCATATGCTTAACACACACACATATTTGAACCTTCTAGAACTAACTAACATAAATCTCACCTTTAAAGCACTTTCAGTGTAGAATACAAAAACAAATATAAAGCAGTAATCATTATAAACCTCATGATGAAGGTGTACAGAGGAAGAGCCTATTAACCTGGTTGATCAAGGTTGCTTTCCTGGAGATGGCATGACTAAATTGAATACTGGAGGATTGATAAAATCACCTAGATTATAAACGAAAAAAACAACTTTCCAGACAGAGCAGAATGTGCAAGTAGGATAGTGCATATGACAGTAAAAAACAGCAACAAAATCAAGAAGTCTGGCATAGGTGGCTGTGAGGGAGATGTGGGTAATGAGGCTGTGCATACAGACAAGGCCACGTCACAGGATATCCTGTAAGAGGATAATGAGGTGTTAAGGTTAACGTTCCTGCAACTATGCACGATCATCAATGTAGCATTGTTGTAAATTGGACAATAATTCTGTAGCCTTTTCTATACAACCCTGATAGTAGAACAAATGGTACCTTTCTTTACAGTAGAGAGAGATTTGTGAAAATAATACCTCCCCCATTAAGTTGCCCTTCTATACCAGGGTAAATTTCACGTTGTTTCACACAGGAAGGAAACAAAAATTAACCAAGAATTACAGTGACAGCACTTTTCACAGCTGGTTATATCATTTTCAACTTTGCTGCATCTACTTCCTAACTGATGACCCTAAGTGGCTCCCATCCCCTATATTAGTTACTTTTCTTGTCACTGTGGCAAAACACCTGACAGAAACAAAGGAGAACAGTTTATTTTGTCTCAGAGTTTCAAAGTGTACAGTCAATGGACTGACAGGGCAGGCTGTGTAGAGAAACCCCTTATTTATATACATACATATACATATATAGTTATTTAAATATATATTTATAATTAAATATATGGTGCATCTCCCAGGCTGCTGGTTCTGAACCCCAAAGGAAGCCTGCTCTTGCCAGGACAATTGTTAGTTGCTTTTTTTCCCCCTTTCAAACCTGCCTATAAACTTTTTCCTGACAGGATTTTTCCACTCTATGGCTGCTTTGGGGTCTCCATACTTCTGTGTGTGACCCTACACACACGCCCTGTACAGAAGCCCTGAAAACTCATTAGTTCCTCAGGGTTAACTTTAGGGGAATCTGCCTTTAGTCTGTCACAGGTTTCCTCCCTACACGAGAAATCACTCCTTGGCTTCTACCCGGAGAAAAAGTTCATGTAACAGAGAGAAAGACCCATAACACAAAAACATTGTGAAGCAGAGTCAGTATTGTGATTAGAGGTGGGGGAGGATGTTACCATTGGCCTTCAGTGGTCATGAAGAAAGCGTTTCAAGAAGTGTAGGAAGAAGAGAATTCCAGGCAAATGAAATGGAGGTAGAAAAGAGTAGCTAGCTCCCAAAATGGCAAACATCAGCATTGCCTTGGGCAGAGATGCTCAAAGAAGAGAAGGTTAGGACCAGGCTATAAAGGTTTTGAGGATCCTAGGAGGACTGTCTTTGTGCTCAGTGATTATTAACTGTATGCAACTGCAGTCATCATATTTGCCCCTTCCTCCCATGAGTATAGCCAGAATGTTACAAATTCCGCATGACCTAGTATTCCAGGCTCTTCCTTCACAATCAAGAAATAGGAGGATTCTACTGTGTACGTGTCCTTGAGTATGTTACAATGAGAAAAAATATTTTCATATTTTACTCCCTTCAATAACAATGTGACTTGAAACAGCCACTATTTCTCCCCTTCCCCAAAAGTGTTGTGTCCTGACACTATGTCTAAACTATGCTTCTGAATGTTTAGAAGTGCCTCTAATAATGGAATCACACAATCTGTTATATACTCTAAGATCATGGTAGAAGCCAGCAATGAACTCCCATCCCATTCTCAAATAAGTAAATGGTCAAAACATTGGATATGTAAGGTCATATTCACTGTGAGATATTGTTCCATATCTAAGAGGTTGAAAATCTGTGTACAATTTTCTATTTGTAACAAGCTTGGATTTTATAGACCTTCCCTTGGCTGGATTGACTTTGGAGAGACTTTTGCCACATAATACATCCTGTTTTGTTGTTGTTTCAAATTGCTCTCCCCACCTTGGTTAAGAGTCTCCAGTCTAGTAATTAGGAACTGCTGTGCTCATTTGTTTTTAGCTAATGTCCCACACTGAGAAAATTACGTTTTACCTGGCTTGAGTTCTATTCTTGAGTGATGCTCAAGTTAAGAAACAGGTGTGCCTGCAAGCATTTAATGCTTCAGGGAGAAAGTGCTGCATATGTGATGATGCGTGTATACTGAGCTTCAGTAAACAGAGAACCATTAATCTTCATTTCCTCATTTTCAGTGGGGACATAAACTAAAGCTTTATGACCTTTTGTCTGCACTATTGTGGTAGCCTCCCACTGGCTCCCTGCCGAACTCAAGTACATTTCTAATCAAGTCACTCAGTACTATAGTAAGGATTCTCTAAGAGGTGAATCTCCAACAGGTCACCTCCCTTTCACAAGGCCTTTCGTGTTTTTGAGAAATTAAAACAAAAACTTTGTGAATCAGACCCATGAAACCATTTAAGTCCTATCACTGTTATACCACTCTGCTCTGATTCAACTAACCTGAATTATTATATTATCCAGTGTTCAAATCTCTCGTTCTCATCTCTCTCAGTGTCTCTATCTTCCACCCTCTCTGCTTCTCTCTCTTCTATGCTGTGCTATTCACAATTTTTGAAATATTTTGATGCCTGAAATCCCCTTTTATTAAAACATATATAAAATTTTGTCCAAATAGTAGATGGCTAATTGTTCCAAATTTTCTATTAACTCTCTATGAATGACTGATCTTTTACTCATTTTTCTCAGTTTACCCATGTATAAAATGGGCTGCTCCAAGCCTGCAACATATCTTAAGACTCTGCCTGGCTCTCTTCTCTCTTTATGAGGTTGTGTGAATCCATTAAAGCCCCCAACCCTTACCAGTTTATTCTAAAACGAAAGATATCAGAGTAAAGGTACATCGTAAAGTGTTTCCATAGAGATTCATCTTTTTTTGTATTTTATTTCATTTTAAATAGACAAGACAGAGGACATGACTATGTTTTCTGGATTCAAGATGTCCAGCAATCAACCCTGGTTAATATATGCCAGAAAGTAACTCATTAGAAATCAGCGGTATAAGTCATTAAATTTAAAAAAAAAAAAAATCTGAATCTTAAGGCTCAGTAAATAAGAGAGAAAATGGAACCAAGGCAATTCTGAGTGTTGGAGAAGAAAATAATAAAGAGTCTCCCTGTTGCCACACCATCTATATAAATAAATTTTATCAATAACCAGATGCTGCCATGTTGTTCAAAATTAAATTAAAAAACCTCCAGGATCAGAGCCTTTACTCAGCTTTGGGCACCTCAGAGTCAAGACAGTGGTGTGGGGATGATTGGATTTATTGAAAGGTTCACTTTTCATCTAATAGAAAAGAGAAAATTGGGGTTGGGGAGATGGCTCAGTGTGTAAAGCGCTTGCATCCAAGCATGAGGACCTGTGTCTGATCCCCAGTACCCATGTAATTGCTGGGCATGTGTGGCATCTCACCTGTGGTCCCAGCATTTGTGAGGCAGAGACAAGAGGTGTCCCTGGGCCTGCTGGTTAGCTAGACTGGCCAAATCAGTGATCGTTGTAAAAGACCCTGTCTCAATAAATAAAGTGGAGAGTGATTAAGGAAAACACCCAAAGTCAGCTTTCACTTAGACAGACATACGTGCCCTCACCTATAAACACCCATGCACATGTGCATACACACCACATACATATGCATTTGCAAAAAATCATAAAGATAAAATCACCCAAACCAGGTGTAGTGGCGCACACCTTTAATCCCAGCACTCGGGAGGCAGAGGTAGGAGGATTGTCATGAGTTCAGGGCCACCCTGAGACTACAGGGTGAATTCCAGGTCAACCTGGGTAGAGCGAGACCCTACCTTAAAAAAACAAAAAGAGAGAGAAAAGAAAAGAAAAGAAACAAAAAGAAAAGAAAAGTAAAGAAAAGAAAAGAAAAGGTCGTGGAACTTGGAACCGTTAGGAGACAGCTTTGCTGGCAGAAGTGTGTCCCTGGGGAGTGGACCTTGACATACTACAGCTCGGCCCTGCCTACTGTTCTCTCTCTCTCTACATCCTCCCCATTGATATGATGATATGACATTGAGTTTCTGCTTCTACTGACATGACAATGTGATGCTGGCTTGCTGCTCTTGCCTTCCTTCCCTGCCATGATGAATTCTATCCTCTGTAACTGTGAGGCAAAATAAACTCTGCTTCTCTAAGTTGCTTCCTAGCAATGAGAAAGTAACTGATACACATGTGTAGTACAACGAGTCCCAATCTCTCTAGTGTGTATGAAAAGAGCCAGTAAAAAATATGGAGAAGGGAAGAAGGTAACAGCCACCAAGCATCTTATGAAGGGGGCATTCAGACAAGATTTTTTAAAAAATATTTTATTTTTGTTTTATTTCTTTATTAGAGACAGAAAGACAGAGAGAAAGAGGAGAGAGAGGGAGGGAGGAAGAGAGAGAGAGAGAGAATGGGCATTACAGGGCCTCTAGCCACTGCAAACTAACTCCAGATGCATGCGCCACCTTGTGCATCTGGCTTATGTGGGACCTGGAGAATCAAAAACCTGGATTCTTAGGCTTTGCAGGCAAGTGACTTAACCGTGAAGCCATCTCTCCACCCCCAGACAAGATTTTAATGATAAAATAATAGACTAAATACAGAAATGGTGAGAAATCACTTAATGAAACAGCAACTTAATCATTCAAATTTGGAAGATGATACAACATGTCTGTAAAATGAGAAAAGCAAATACAAAAATACAAAATACAAAAAATAAAAAATAAATAAAAAATAAAAAAATACAAAAAGTAAATACAATTTCAATAAGAAGAAATATACCTATAAAATAAATAATGGAAGAAAAATTTCACATTATTAAAAATGGTCATTTCTGAAAGTTATACCTGAAGACAATTATGGTTTTCTTATGTATGCATATGCCATATTTTCTTCCCTGTATGTATAATGATGGAATCATTTCAAGAAACAAATGGCATGACTATACACCTGATAATAAAATGCATCTTTTTAAGATGAGAAAAGTTACACTGGAGATATAACTTGGGAAAGAGCATTATTTTTCAAGCTCAAAATCCTGGTCCCTGGATTGGAGAAAAATAAAGACTACATTTGTCAGAAACAAAGTTTTATTTACCAGATCCTAGAGCAAGCAGAAGCTTCACCCAATAAACTTTGAAGAATCCTTTATTCTTTGAACCTCTTTCTTGAGTGAGATGTGACCTGGGTTATTGGATTTCAGAGAAAATATCACTGAAGGTTATCCTGCAAAGGAGAGTGAAAGGCAGGTGCAGACATATCTGTCTTGCTGAAACTGTAGAGTGTGTTTTAAATACTCACTGCCATTTTTCATTAAAAACAAAACTCATTGTTGATTTTGAATTATGTCCTTGAACTATCTCTGATCCTTACCAAGTGCTTCCCTGTCTTTTCTCCTGCTAAAAGCCTATTCACCTACCAAGGTCCTTTTTAATCTTTGAATTGTTGCAAGAATAGATTGCTTCAGCTATGCTGCCAATCCCCATCTACCAACTCAGTTTTCCCCTAACATTCATCCAAGTTCTTACATACTGCCTAGAAATTCTTTATATGTATCTATTCTTTGTCAGTGGGCCAGTCAGTTACTGTCAGGCAGGACATAGCACTATTGTGTCTTAGATATGGAACAGTTAACATGGTAAGTGGTAACATACATAGTTCTGTCTTAAGTATGCTATATCTCACCAACCCTCCCTTAAATCTGATAGACAATGAAAAAGGGTTGACCACTACATGTCAAATACAAGTAACATTTCTTTCTCCATCTTCTTGACCACTGCCCAGAATCCTGTTGCAGATGTCCGTCCTTCTCTTCCTACCACTCTGTGGATTCCTCCTCAGTCTCCTGCATTGTCTCCTCTTCTGCCTATGTCACATGTGCTGACATGCTACAGAGGTCTGTCCATGACCATCTTCTCTCCTGATTTAATACTGTTCATGAGTAAGCCCATCACATTGTCTACATTTGCCAAGATAATGGTGGCCACATCCCCTTTTCACAACCCAGTTCTCACAGTGAAATCCAGAACTATACTCTATATCCTGTCCATCTTTACTCATATATCATCTGTGGTAATCTGTCTTAAGCATGGGTGCTGTGAAGCTATTTCCTCTGGGTTGGGAATGAGCACTTCTGTCTTGAATCAGAGCTGCTGTTATTACTCACCCGAGACCTTAACAAGATCTGAGCCAATTAACATCCGCTCATGGAACAAGGGGTGGACTCATAGACTCATATGGTGTGCCCGTCTCACAAAGTTTGTATGGCATAGGAGGTAAATAGTGAATGCAGTGTAGCTCTCCAGTGGGTTGCCCATCTGTAAGTCACCCAGAGGGACTTTTCAATGGCTCAGGTTTTTCTGAATTGTCCATACTTCTGTGAGACTCTTCTATGGTATAGCTGCCTTTGAGTCATGCATGGGTTTGTCAGGTACCCTGTGGTAGTTTGAATAGATGGCCCCCAATATATTCAGTGTTTTATTAGTTTATAGTTTGCATCTGCAGCCACCTGGCTGGAGGCAGTGTCACTGGGTGGATCTTAAGGTGTGGTGGTGGGCTTAGGATTTCAATATAAAGATATGCATCGTGTGCCTAGCTGGAGCTCCTGAAGTGTGCTGTATGCCTTTTGGCTGTGGCTTTGCTCTGTGTTTAGTCTTGTGAAGGCAGGCCAGCTTCTTCTGCCATTATGGAACTTCCCCTGGATCTGTAAGCTTCAATAAATAATATCCCTTCCTCCATAACTGTGCCTGGGCTGGAAGTTCATCTCAGCGAACCTGAAGCTCTCTGCTACATACCCCAACAATCTCATCGCTTCATCAAGATGAACTTGGGTGGAATCTTTTCTTTGGCCTTTTGGTGTCTTCCCTATCTGTGGTGAAGAGAGACCATTTTACATTTCCTAGGAATAGTCTCATGACAATAGCCTGTCTAGATTCCATGTCCCATGACTTGTCTAGTTCAATAAGCCTTGTTCTTTTATAGCTAATATTCCCTGTTAAATCAATGGTCATTTCCTCCCTATTCTACCTACTCATTCCCCTCCACCTCCAGTCCATTTTCATTCCATCTCTTTGATATCTATGGCAATGACCTAGGAACCTATCTACTAAATATATCTCCAAATGGATAAGTTCGTCATCGAGTTACTCCTCTGCTTTCATTTCTAATCATTTCCTACAGAAAGCCTTTTTCCATTGTAGATTGTCTTCTTGATAAAGCAGACTCTGAGATGGAGTTAAGCTTATAGGAGGCTGATTAAAAGATCTCTTGATGTCAATATCCATTAAAGGAAGCAGGCATGGGCAGAGAGAAGGTCAGCTTGTGGTATGTGGATTCAGATCACTGTCTTTCCTCTGTGCTCTAACTCAAACCATTTTGATTCACTTACATTTCTTTACTAGCTGCCTAAAGGTCCTCTCCTCTTTCAGCAGCATTGGCCATTCTCTCTTCTCTTCTCACAGCCTACTCTGTACAGACTGTTCTGTCCTAACACCCAAGTTGTAATACTTTATCTTACTTTCTAATTTGTATTCCTATTTCTAGTACATGCTAAGGTTCACAAGATCAGTCATTTGGGCTGGAGCCATGGCTTAGCAGTTAAGGCACTTGCCTGAAAAGCCAAAGGACCTCAGTTCAACTCCCCAGGACCCACACAAGCCAGATGCACAAGGTGGCGCATGCATCTGGAGTTCGTTTGCAGTGGCTGGAGGCCCTGGCGCACCCATTCTCTCTCTCATGCGTGCGCTCACTCACTCTGCCTCTTTCCCTCTCTTAAATAAATAAAAAAAAATAAAATGCAAAGAAATATATCTTTAAAAGATCAGACACTATTCATCATTTATCCTAAGGACACAAGTATAATCACATATCTGAGATAATCTTAACTTAAAAATAGAACAGAATGCTAGGCAGATAGTTCAGTAAGTAAATGGCTCTATGTGCAAGCATGAGGGCTTGAGTTCTCCTGACAGAACTCACATCAAGAAATCTAGGAATGCTGAACTCACATCAAGAAATTTAGGCATGATTCATCGCAAAAGATTGTGCATGACACCAGAGTGACAACCCCTGAGGTTGTCCCCTGGCTTACACACACTCACACACACACACATACACACTCGTGCACATGCACTTGCACACACACAAACACAGGCACAAAAGAAATGTAATGGGAAAGATGAGTAAGTGGGTGGAAAGATGCATATCTAAAAGCATCATAAACACTGAAACCATTGTGATACATTGAGTCAGTAATTGGATCTAGTGTAGCTTCTCATAGAATGAGATCATTCTGTAAGCTTTGTGTGTTTGTGAGAGAGAGAGAGAGAAAGAAAGAGAGAGAGAGAGAGAGAGAGAGAGAGAGAGAAAGAGAAGCAGGGGCAATGTGACTTAAGTAGTTGAATCCTAAGCTTAGGAAAGACACCAAAGCCAGGGTTCAACAGGAAAATGCAACAGGCAAAGTAGCTTTCAGATTCTAGGAAGCTGAGGCAATAAAGATCAGGAGTCCTAGTTAGGAAATAAAAATCCATACCTTTCAGGCATATAAGGGAGTGGGAACTTTAACTAATGAGGCAAAAAAAAATCTCAGAATTTTGGAAAGATTTCATAGATATTCATGACACCTTAATTTTTTCAGAGAAGAAATGTAAAAATGTAAAGGCTCTATGCATTAAGTCATAGCATGCAAGTCATCTATGCATTTAATGCTCATTTTCAATCAATGAGAACTTCCTATATTTAGATACTCCACTAGTCACAGTAGATATAGGACATGTTACTTTCTCAAGTAGCCTATATTATATGCCCCAAAACAAAGCAGCATAATCAAGAGACTGAGACTGTAATACAGTGGGATAGTGCTTGAATAAAAGATTGTCTGTACTTAGAAATGCTAAAGGTAAAGTTTTCTGATTGGCCTTGGGAAAAAAAGTGGTAAGTAATGGATAATAGGTAATAGATAATGGACATGAGTTGCAAGGAGGAAGTCTTACATGGACACTGATTATTAGAACTAGAGTATTCCTAAATTTTCTCCACTCAGGTAGAGAGAAGCTATCAATTGTGAGCAAACTTGAAGAGATGGGAGTCTATCTGTACTGAAGGAGGTAAGGAAAGAGGAGTCAATTTCTGCCAGGTCCACCTCCTGCGTATCGTTTCCACTTCTGCCTCTTTACATTCCATGAGTTTTGAAGAGCACGAGTAGCACCAAACTCATTCTATATTTTCTGAGTGTAACCAGGAGTGTCCATCCATTTTCATTTCTTTCTGAGGAAAAAAAAAAAAAGGAGAGAGAGAGGAGGAGGGAGGGAGGAAGACCTTCCTCCTAGAGACAAGGAATGAAAACTGATCTACAAATTGACTTCAGTAGTGGTCCAATGATTCCAAATCCATTCAGAGAATAACCATAAAGCCAATACCTCAAGAAATTGTTCTAGTTAATTAATCCAATGAATCAAATCAGGCTGAACAACATCTCTCTGATACAATCTTAGGAAATAAATGAGAGGAGCCATTGGGTATGCGCTTTCCTTAATGGAAATCTACTGGTAAGGAGTGAATTAACCATTTTTCTAAGCAGTCATCCTAATTCATAGCTCTTAGTTTATGTGCATAAGTATCCTACCAAGAAAACACTCGCCTAGGTGAAAAGTGGATACTGGCGAGCTTTAAAACAAAGCTAAAAGTGGAAAAATGCAGAACAATAAATTATTTTAAATTGACTGATTTCTGATGTTCAAGGATAAGTTGAAAATCTTAATGTTGGGCTATTTACAAGTTAAAATGAAAACATGCTCAACGAGTTTGAGCATAGAGACACTACATGTCATCAAAAATAATGAGAAGTCTCCCTTGTTGTTTCTTAGCATATTATTATTCCAAAACAGAAAAAAAAAAAAGAATGGTAGATTTGCTGAAAAAACTCCTACATGTTGTCCTTGTATTAGTCAGTATTAGATTTGATTTCCACAACTACACTCTGGAATTTGTTATCACTTTTTATTTGAGTGTAACCTCTTCTCACAAAAGATTGCACTAAATTAACAACAACAACAACAAAAAAACTTTAGAATCTGACTATTTAGTCTCACTTGTGACCATTTAGTAATCAGGCCTACTGACATCTGCATCCTCAGTTAACTAAGGTGGAACGTAAGCACCTACAGAATTTAGCATTGCCAACTGCTATGTGAATATTCACTATTCAAGACATGCTTAAGCAGAGATAATAGGCTCAAAGAGACCATAAAAATATTTTCACCGAAATAGAAATTACTTTTAGTTTAATCATCTACAATGGTCCAAAATAAACTAAACAGAAAACTTACTTCTGGACCAAGTCTACTCCTTTAGTCTCAAAACAAGATAAGACAAATTACTTTTCTTGCTCAAAATCCTCAAAAAAAGTTCAAGAAAAAACAACAACAATAAAACCTAGATTATAAATGACAATGAGATCCACAGAGATTCCACAACCCAAAAAATTTTCTAGTATCACATAATCATTCCAGAATAGACTCTCATTTTCCCATCTGGTCTAAATTTCTCACACTGATATAAATTTATTCTTTTTGAATATAATCCCAAATATCATGAAAATAATTTTTTTCATATGTATATGTCATATTCTTCCTTTGTGGAGTATAAGGCTTACTCTAAATTTTCTTTCCTAGCTATGGATTTACAAATAAAAACACATGCTCTGCTGTACACATCATTGTTCAAAATCTTGTTGGTGGAGGTGGAATTTTTAGGGTTGGGTAAGAACAATATTGCTTGCTCTCCTACTGCCTTTCATTCTCTTAGATGGTCTCCCCTATTGGGTTATAAAACAGACCTCTCCAACTATCAGAGCAAAACATTTCTTCTTCATGTGACCTTAATACCTTCTAGAATGTACCACAGCCTGGCTGCAGGATTCAGCCTTATAGCCCTGTTAAGGCTATATGTCTTTCCACTGGCAATCATGCATGAGCTGCATGCTTGCTTTCTCCATTTCTGATAAACTCCTGTTCAGTGAAGTTGACTGGAACAGTTTTCAATCTCCTCCATTCTTAGAGGCAATCAAGAGCAAAAGATAGACTTAAGGGAGAGCATTGTCAAAACTATCCCTGGTGATAACTATAGGATCAACTATTATAGTTACATCGAGGGTCTGGGAAATGAAGGAACTGTCTTCTGACTCATTGTTTACATTGTTTACAAAGTTATAGCTTCCAAAATGGTATCCCTGACACTTTATCTTTCAGATGAGGAACATGGGTTCCTTAAAACCTAAGGGCAATTCTGTAACTCTTAAAGGCAATCTATTACTGTTTAGAAATGAATTATTCCTCCAGAAAACTCTAGGCTGAAAGTTTGTTCCCCAGATGGTGACATAATTGATGGGTTTATAAAATAATTAACTAAATCCAAGGATTAATCCATTGACAGAGTCAGCTGAATGTGCTTTTGGGGTTAGGGCCTACATGCAGGTAGCAGTCATTCAAGTGTGTATTTGAAGGAAATATCTTGTCTCTGAACCATTCCTTCACCCACTGGTGTCCTTCCTATCTTCCATGAGATGAAAAGCTTTCACCTGTCATGCCCTTCCCCCTTGCTGTGTCTGCCCTGTCATAGACTTTAAAACAATAGAGCCAGTGGGCCACAGATGACAACGTATGAAACTCTGAGCCAAAACCAACTTTTACTCCTCTATGTTGACTTGCTCAAGTAATTTAACAAAGTTATGGGAATCTGACTAACACAAAACCCTCTAGTTAACCAATGCCAACCCCGATGCAGCCCCTGCATGGTCTTAGTCTGTGCCAATATCCTTCTTCCTACCACTGCTTCAAAAACTTAACTACCAAGCAAACTCGTACTTCAGTCCTTTGTGCTTCCTACAACAGCCTTAATCAAAAGTATTTCTTCTCAGAAGAAGTTTTAGTGATGGCAGGTAAAGAGCATCATTTCCTCCAATCTTTCTGAAATCATTAAATGCTTCACTTTTCATTATAATTGTTAGTAATAATACTCTAAATTATTGAAAGCAAGATAAGATTCTACCTGGATAAGTGAAGCCAGGTAGGTTCCATAAAGGTTTCTGTACATACATTTTTAATTGGATTCCTTTAATCCACTTATCACAGTGTATCCACACAAATCTTATGGCAATGAAGCAAATATTTTGTTAAATTCCCTGCAGAAAGAAATTTATGTAAAAATGACTTGAGGTAACTACGAAAATTAGTTCTTTAGACCGCATGAAATGAAAAGATGGTGAGGATAAATCTTGGCTCTTAGAATAGAAAAACCACAAACAGAGCCAGAAAGAGAGTATTTATAAAAGGTGACAAGTGTCTTTATGCTTTTAAAGTTGGCTATTAACCGCTGAGACTCATTAGGCATAGCATGAAAGAGGCGGTAATTGAATGTTCAAATACTCGGCAGTGCCACAATGGGATTCCTATTCCTAGCATCTATAGTAATTTTGAATCATTCTCAGTATATGGGACTTGTAGAAATGCTGTTCTTAAATCAAGCTTGAGAAGCGTGGTAGCTTTAGCCTTGTTTGAATTGATGGAAGTCAACATTCCTCTTTACTGAATACAGAGAAGTTCTTGCTTTACCTTCTATTTGATGGTTCTGAGTACACTATAGGGAAATCTTCCCAAAGGCATCCGAGGAGAAAGGAAAGATGAGAGACACCCAAAGCTCATTGATTCCCAGCCTCCACCAGCCTTTAAAACAATTTTTCATTGTAGCACATAGTTTCCTTAAGCCTCTTATTTCTACCACAGGGTATTCTCCAAAGCACCCACCCTCCCTTTGCCAGATAATTCCCTGGATCTAAAGCTGCTATTTGCCCATTCTAGTATACACAGTTTGACAGACTAGCCCTTTCTGTCTGCATTGGAGTTCAACTTCTCACTTTAATCATCCAAATATTTATTAAATTCTACCTATCAGAGAACATTTCTCTACAATGACCCTGTTGTGGTTTGAATGTGAATGGTCCCCCATGGGCTTATGTGGTTGGACTTTTGATTACCAGCCCATAGGCACTATTTGGAATGGTTCTGGAAACTTTAGAAAGTAGAACATTGCTGGAGGAAGTGAGTCAATGGGGGCAAGCCTTGAACATTTTAGCCCAGGCTCAACTTCATCCTTTGCCTCCTACTCCTACTACCATGCCTTCCCAGCTATGAAACTTGCCCCTGAAGACCTAAGATTCCTTACATTGCTTCTGGACAGGTATTTGTTCATAACACTGAGATAGAAACTAATACATAGCCTAACTGAATTAGTTGTCAATTCCTGAATTTTTATTCAAACATGTGAATTATACATATGTATGAAACTTGTGTTTTAATTATTAGTAATTTCAGAATATATCTGAGTAAATGTAATGAACCCTTCCAAAACTAACTTTATCTAATTTTCCTCTCTCTCTCTCTCTCTCTGTCTCTTTCTCTCTATCTTTTTCTCCCTCTATTTCTTAGGAGGAATATAACTCCAATAGAAAACATTGCACAGGGGGCAGCAGCCACGTGTCAATCAGCACAAGACATCTGGAAAGTGTGTTCATGTCTGGGATATACAAACCAGAGTGTATGAAAGGAGACAAGCAAAATATATACTCACTTAGAAAACATTGCAATAACAAAGGCAAACAGGGATATTCAAGGCCAGTGGATATTTTCTCACCTAGTCTTTTCATTTTCAGATTTCATATTCCCTCCTCTGTAAACATCGTAACACCTAGACTTGATTCCCACCACCTACTACACTTTGGGGTAAACATTCAAGAAATCAAGAGTATTAATTAGGACTGAGTCTCTGATCCAAAACCCAAGATATCTCAGTCATCAAACCTCAAAATAAAAACAGTATATTTAAATGGCAATATCTCCGTCTTAAATATGCCATGATATATTGTTTGTGATGTGTGGCACTAAAGTACAGTTTGGTTGGAGAAACTATTATGTGAATATTATTATGTTGTAGAAAGAATATGGTCCTTATAACCAGACATAGCTGAATTAAATGGCATTTCCATATGCAAGTTCTATTTCGTTACCTTCTTTATTTCTCCTGATAATCCTTACTTATATTTCATACTTTAGTTCAGTCATTGCCTCCCAAAGGATTTAGAGGGAAATAATTATTTTCTGAGACTTATCATGTTAACTTAAAAATGGCTTTCATAAAAACATATTGAACATGTTTCTCTTCTACTAGATTATGGACTGTGTGATGTTAGAAACCACTTATTTCTTTGTTTTATTATCATGTGGCATACAGTAGGTACCAGTTTTCCAAGTGAATGAATAAAGGACATAGTTTATGAACAATTGCGGTAAGATGCTTAGCCAAACACTTGATATTTAACAAGTCTGCAAATTAAAGCTTCTATAATTTCTCCTGCAGCCCACTACCATTTTCATAAAACTTTTAGAAATCATATTTTATCTTGTTGCCATGTTGCAATCATTTCAGTGGCATTAATCCTGCCAGCCTACGACCCTGCTCCACGTTCAGGGACCATTTGCACCTGTTCTGCTGAAGGAAGTTTTCAGAGTAGGTTTATCATTGCAGTCTGGATCGCCTCTGTGTGTAACTGCTTGATTGGACTTTAGTGAAGATTTGTTTCCTTAGAAATGAAGGCATTTCCTCTTACTGTGAGTGAAAGCAAATCAACAGCTGCTATAGAAGTGCCAACACCTACAGATGCCTTCCAATTATCTATGACGCCTGGGTGACAGAGATGAGTTACAGTCATTGCTTGAAAAGTTGCCTGAGGGAAAAGCACAACCATTTTCAAGTGCACAGAACAAGTGGGTTTGCAGAAATAAATGAGAGCATCGGAATGGAACCACAGACAGACAGAGGGCTTTCATCTAGTAATCTCTGCCAAACCCAGTCATTATTCCCAGAGTTCGAAGAGTTCTGCTTCTCCATGGCAAAACATGTACAAAATTAGCTGGAGAAACACTCTCAGATATTCCTGAGAAATAATGCCACTTTTTTCCTATGCATATGGATTGAGCATGCACTGACTATTGACCAAAAATGTGGCACCAAACCGGTTTGTGATTGAACTGGGAGCTTTTTATATCTAGCTTCCATTCTAATGTTAGACGGTGCTTTTAAATATCAGTTCCAGCCCATAGTAGATGTGCACAATGCTAAGTGTTATGTAGTCCCCTCCCCCGGGGTGGTATGAACAAATATCCATCTATCCCAGAGAGTGCACTAACACCAAAGAAGTGATTTCACTCAAATATAATTTAGATAGTTTATTGGAATGAGTTACAGGAATGTAGATGAAGGTGTTCTTATAGGAACATGAGAAATATAACATCAGTCAGATCACCAGAAAGCCCACCTCAGCATGGAGGTCAAAATACCTAGAGCTTCTTCACAACTTGAAAACAGCTTGGCTCGTGAAGGGAGTCTTCCCCCTTCCTAGCAATTTCTTACTGTCTTAACCTAGGGCTTTGTGACTTGTAACTTTCAGAATATCCTGATTCTTGTAAATTCCATTGGTGTCTTCAGTCATGGGTATCCCTCTTCCTTTCAGGAAGAATGTCTCATTGGAGAATGTAGCTACACAACAAATGCTAATGTTGTTTGAGCGAGTCTCATAAGTACGTCACATTATGAATGAGAATTGTTGTTATACAGCTAAGAATATAAGGCCTAGAGATGATGAGTGCTAGCCTACACAAGGACACACACTGCAAGATTCTAAGTCTCATAACTTGAAAATATATACTTTTAGACAAGAAAGATGTCTTCAATCATCATCAGTACTTCACTTTTGAAATTACACTTTTATGTCTCAGGATGTTTTTCTCCATATCTCTGGTTGAAAATAGAGGATTCAAGCACAATACTCATACGGTTCAAGATGCCTAAGTGAAACCATAATATGATTTTGTTTCTATAATGGTGATAATAGTGACAATTCCAGTGTCGATGGAATTTACTGGGATCCTGTGCAGGTATCTCAGTTTTAATGAGGTTTACAACAGTTTTCCATAAATCATCTCTGAAACTCTCATGTGTCTTGTAATCAATGACAATTAATTGATATTTTTCTTGAGAACAAAATAATACATGCTACCTGTCACCAATTTCTTAGAATGAGCAATGATAACTTTAATCATTATATAAACATATAAAGGGGCCTTAATACTGTTAATTCACAAATAAAATTATATATATATATATATATATATATATATATATATATATATATATACACACACATATATTAAATACCTTATGTCAAAATATGCATATATTGTGAGATTAGCTGCATTGGGCAAATATCATAAAATTATCATTCATATTTAACTTTTTTGTATGGTAAAACACTTAAAATTCATTGTCTTGGTAAATTTCAAGAATTCAATACATTGCAATTAAGTATAATCACCACAATGTACAATAGAGTATTTGAACTTATTCTAGCAAAATTCCATATATTTACATATAAATAAAATGAAGTGAGAGAGTACAGATTTCATCTGTAATTTCAGCACTCACATGCAGAGGCAGACACAGGAGGGTTGCTGTAATTTTGAGGCCAGCCTAGTCTACATTTTGAGTTTTAGCCCAGACAGAGCTGTATAGAAATGCCATGCCTCAAAAAAAAAAAAAAAAAAGATTTAGAAAAATAAACTGACCCTTACAAAAAGTGAGGTCACATGTATAATGTACATGATCAGCAATGGAAGAATGGTGACTCTGACACAGATTTTCGTCTCTCCTGAGAAGATATGCTCCAAGTATTTGTTTTGAAATGATTTAGATACAAAAGTGGTTATCATCACACCACTAAATGTGCACATTTCTTGTTTGCTTACATAGCACCTCAGTCAGATTTAGAGGTAAGAGATGAGGGAAATGCAAATTGGTGTCCATAACATAACAACCTACAATAATTAGTAGATTGGCATTTTGTTCCTTTAGCTTGCTAATTTCACAATTTTGGACAAAGTATCCTATATGAACCCAGGCTATTCATCGCGGGAACCAGCTAGAGACAGTAGATAGAAAAGTGAACAGATGCATATGTTCTTATTCCCTTAGCATCCCACAGAATGCATTCTTAACATAAGCCACAGCTGGATAACATATGGAGCTATATACCAGGAACATCAGTTACTTTCTCATTGCTGGGACATAATACTGGACAAGAAGGTCAAGGAAGGTTTACTTTTGACGTATGATTTCAAGAGGAAGTGTCTATTATGGTAAGGAAGGCAAGGCAGGTCTGACCAAGTAGCTTGTGTCATACCTTCACATTGTCAAATCAGCAGGGAGCAAGTAGAAAGAGCCTGGTGGTCTAGGCAGTAACACCTGGAAGCTCACCACACTGACACACTTTCTCCAGCAAGGTCCCCATCCCAAAGTTTCCAAAACCTTCCCTAAGAATGCCACTGACTAGGGATTAAGTGTTCCAACATATGACTCTATGGGGGACATTCAAACCATCACACCAGCAAAGAGTCCCCTCTTAATGCCAAACAAATTGAGCATCTGTACTTTACTGATGTTCTACCAAAATTCTCTACATGGCATTAAATGCTGCCTCTGTGGACCCATGTTCCTGGTACAATAGTAGATTCTCTATCTGGCAGTGGGATAGAAATATCAGTGACAGCATGAAAAATTTAAGCATCCATGCTGCTTTGAAAATTTCTTTAGCTCATACAAATGTTGAGCAGTTATTGTAATATGGTACAATTTCAGTTAAAAAAATTATTGATGACTATGTTGGTCATCATTATTGAATGTCTGCCTCATCTTATTTACTATTAAACCATACTTTATATTTAGTCCATGTTAGGCATGTTACCTTAACATAGTTATAAAAGGCTGTTGCTATCAGCTCTTTGAAAATCAAAAATGTTGGAGTTCAGAGACAACATCCTGGTCTTCAATGTCTGAATATTGCTTTACAGTATAAAATCTTACAGAGATCTTATTTAAAATTTGTCATAGATTACTTTTCTGAGCAAGATTTTATATATTTCAAAATATGGCATACAACCTTTTGCTGCCCTATAAAAGGAGGTTATTGAGCAATATAAAATGTGAGTCAGAGATCAAGCTGTATTTTCTCTTTTCAAAACCCAACATACCCATTAGAATAACTTCTATTGAAAATTTGGCCAACAGCAGATATCAGCACAGATTTAGAGAAACTGCAATTCTCATGAATTTCTGGAAGACAAAATCTTTGTGCACATATACCAATCCTTTCACCCAGTTATTGTTCTACACCTTATGATTTATTCAAATGCTCAGAAGAAAATATTTATATCTGGATATTTGATGTCCTTTATTTTTAGCTAGCCATATTTCTAAATAGCCAAAAATGTTTATCAGCAGGAAAATGGGTGACTATATGGTAGAATACGACTGCCCACACAGAGTTGAACCTGAAAACTCTTTTTTCTTGGTGAAAGGAGGCAGCAGATGTTGTCTCATTTCTGTCCTAGCATCTTGACAATAGGGAAGTTATTCTGTGATTATACTACTCAGGACAGTGGTTCCCTAGTTTTGGAAGATTAGCTGAGAAATGCCAAGAAATGTACTAGGGTGCTGAAAATGCTCACTGTCTTAAAGGGTGTGGGTTAGCTGAGTATATTTATTTGCCAAAATTCACTAATTGTAAGATCTGTACAATATACTGCATATGGATAATAACTTTAAAAAATACATGGCAGAAGCTGTAATTAAGTTTTTCATTTTGCTAGTATTTCATTTTATCTCTTTTTATTGAAGAGTAATTCAAAGATATTTGCAAAACCCAATATGTACATTATTTTTCTTTCATAAGTTTCAACCCTGATTGCTTACAGCAATACAACAGAAAATTGAACCATTCCCAGTGTCTTTGTAGCATTTTTGCTTCTGTCACTTCAGAGCTTATCTGGGCACATAGATCACCAACTAGAAACTACATTCCCCAGACTTTCTCAAAGCTACATGCAAGTATTTGAAGTTTCAACTAATTAAAGAAGGTAATACATGCAATTTCTTGATTATCCTTAAGGGACAAGGAGTATTCTTCCTCCTCTTTATCTTCTGTTGATCAAATGTGCTCCCAGAAAATGGGATCTTTAGCCAACTTCAAACATGCACATAAGACAGTGATGCACACTTGAAGTAAAGGAAGGTTGCCTTCTTACCTTGTCAAGCCACCAGCACAGGCCTGGGCTACATACTAAGACTTGTGCTGGAGAAATGCTAACTCCCTTAATGCATCTGTATGTGGATAGTCGTCCTTTTTTCTTATAGCCACTGTGGTGGTTTGAATGTGAATATAAGTGCCCATAGCCTCAGGGATTTTTGATTAAGGTTAAGCTTCCTACTTAAGTCTTCAGCAATATGCAGGAGGAGGTATCACTGGGAACAGATCTCTTAGTCCAGCCCTAAGGTGTGTAAAGAGCTAGTTTGATTTCTAGTTGTTCATGTTTTCTGGCTGTTGGTGGTGTCTCTCTGCTATAGATCAATGGAAATAAGCCAGCTTCTTCTGTCATTGATGGTGTTTCCTCTGGATTACATAAGCCTGAAATAAACCCTTTCCTCCCATAAGCTGCTTCTGGACAGGTTTTTGTCTCAGCAATGAGAAAGTAATTGAACAAAAAAATGGTAAGGATATGTGGGGTTGTTGCTGTGATGAGTCTGACTATGTAAGTTTTAGTCTTTTGGAATTTGTTTGTGGGAAGAATGTGGAAAGATTGGCTACTTTTGACTGGAGAAGCCTTGGAGTGCTGTAAGCAAAGTTTTATGTGATATCCTGGTGAGGGTTTGAAAATTCTAAATGCATACAGAATTGTGGACTATAAAGACTTGACTTATGAAATCTGGGGGCTACTAGCAGAAAGGCTAGCTTCTTTCTTTTGCCCATGCCCTAAGAGTTTGATCAAGGTTAAATTTAAAAGTAAAGGACTACTGTGCTTAGCGGCAGGTATAGAATAGGGAGATATGAAAGATGTATCGTTTATCAGAGGAAAAAATCAAGCAAGTTTGAAGTTACAGGTACAGAGAGTGGTTTTAAGGTCTGAAATTGTTAAGCTGATTATCACCATGTTTGCATTGAAACAATGGAATTGATGTCCTGAGAGTGAGCAATTGAAAAGGAGGTGGCTTGAAGGAAGACTGGTGAAGCAGTATGCTGCTCTTCAAGGTCAAGGTTTAATCCCCAAAGAATTTACAAATTTGGCTATGACTGCTCACTGCATGTTGATTTTGAAAGCAAGACAAATGCTAGAAAGACAGTGTCAATGGATGTGCAACATTGTTTTTATTATTATTTTTGGAAATGGCTCCTGGACAAAGTGAAGCAGGGTTGAAATCCCTAGGTGGAGGTCTAGTAAGGCTAATGTATAAACATGAACTGGTTTCTTTAGCTGCTGAGATGTAGAAATGGGAAACGGTTAAAATACATTGATGGAGGCATGAAGATGAACTGTGATTTGTGATATACACCCAAAGATGTTATGAATATACCAGGACAGTGGAATGACTGACAGGAAGTGCTGTTGGATTGGGATGGAGTTTTCCCTGGTCTGCTCAGCCAGCAATGTGGAGCTGACTGCAACAATCCGATATAAGGATTGTGACAGTGGATCTTCAGCTCCCAGAAATAAACATCCAACCCTGAATTAGGCAATATCTCTGAGAATAGCACAGTGTCTCAGCCCCAGATAGCCTGTGAGGCTCCCAAAACCCTCATCATAAATGCAGAACAATCACAAAGTCAAAATTTGATCTGCCTGCAGTGTTCCTCTCAATGTCTCCAGGGGAAGAATGGTGGAAACCATGAACTCTCTTGCAGGGTTCCATCCTCCCTGACTCACTGGACAAACCATTCCCCTCAATCATCTGGCCCAACTTTCAAATTCCATTTCATCTCACCAGCTTCCAATGTGCTTGTTTTTATTGTATTTGCCCCTTGTTTTGCTACAACAAGCTTGTTTTTAATCTCTCAATGATTTTCTTTGTAAGTTTTAATTTGCTTGCATGTGTGTGTGTGTGTGTGTCTAACGTGTGAATTGTGGGGTATGTATGTATGCATATGAGTGTGCAGATGTGCACACATGTGAGGAAGTCACAGGAGAACATCTGGTATTCTCCTCCTTTTACTCATATGTATGTTTCTGTGATATTTCTCATTCAACTCAGAACTGCCATTGTATTTTTGGTCAGCAAACCCCAGAAATTCTCAGGTCTTCACTCCTACTTCTTCCAGAGAGCATTACAACCATGCGTGGACACCTCCCTATATGTTTATGTGGGTGCTAGGACATCAAAATCAAGTAGTCTCAGACCCTCTCAGGCCTTCACTTTTGCACAGCAAGCACGTTTAACCACTGAGCTACCTTACCAGCCCTCTCAATGCATTTTAATTGGCTCTAATGATAAGTTCTGCATCTATGCTTTCTTGCCAAGACATTCAAGTAAACACACACACACACACACACACACACACACACACACACACACACATATGTCTCCTTATGCTTTGTTCCTTCCATAGTATTTTCACTTTTTTTCGAGAGAGGTGGTGGGGGAAAATTGGCATGTCAGAGCCTCAGTCACTGCAATTGAACTCCAGACACTTGTGCCACCTAGAAGGCATGTGC
Source organism: Orientallactaga sibirica (assembly GCA_036365145.1). NCBI lineage: Eukaryota > Metazoa > Chordata > Mammalia > Rodentia > Dipodidae > Orientallactaga > Orientallactaga sibirica. The sequence continues at coordinate 14,594,859 of JAEOAD010000055.1, read as the reverse complement.
AACCTTGCACTTTGCCTTACCTTTGTGTATCTGGCTTCATGGGATCTGGAGAGTCAAACATGGGTCCTTAGGCTTTGCAGGCAAGCACCTTAACCACTAAGCCATCTCTCCAGCCCACTTTCACTTTTTTCAGTATATATATTTTTATCTTCAAACAAGCCCTGAGTTAAGCCAAAATATTTTGGTATTTCCATTTTATAAATTAAGACACAGGGAAAATAATATGCTTATATTTACATAAGGTGAAAGTACAAAATTCAGTCTCTTGCTTACTTTTTTAATGCTGTTTGCTAAACCATGATCTGTCTCTTTGGTACATTTTTGGAAAGTACCAGAATATAACCATGAGCAACACATTCCTTCCTAGAGGAGAGGATGATGAGTGGGGATAAAAGAGGAAGACCTGAAATTTTTACAAAATAACCTTCTTTCTTCATGTTGATAATTGGTGCAACTATGGGTCCTGCTTGCTAATATAAACATGTATATATGTCTTCCAAAATTTCTCTTTACAACATTCCCCACTTGGTCATTAGCTGAGATCACAGGCCTCCCTACTTCTTCCTTGCCTAAAACGTTCCTTTTGAATTTTTCTTTTTTAAAATATTTATTTTTATTTATTTATTAGAGACAGAGGGAGAGAGAGAGAGAATGATCATGCCAGGGCCTCTAGCCACTTCAAACAAACTCCAGATGCATGAGCCTCCCATGTGCATCTGGCTTACCTGGGACCTGTAGAACCAAACCTGGTTCTTTAGGCTTTGCCGACACGTGCCTTAAGCACTAAGCCATCTCTCCAGGCCCACTTTGTATTTTTCTACCAACTGTATTACAACTTGAGATCATTTAAGGTACATGTTAGCTATGTATCTCTCTCTCTCTCATACACACACACAGACACACACACACACATATAGAATCTCTGAACCCAAATATATTTTATCTGTGTATTTTGATGTTTGCTGATTGATCCATTATAATTCCTTTGAGGGTCTATTTCAATTGACTGTGAATGTTGGTGCTGTTTTAGCCATTACTGACATCTGTGTTTCTTTCCACATTGCATCATTTCCTCGAATTCTTTCATATTCACCATGATCATTGCTTCTTCTGATCACAGGCTTCCTTACTTCATCCTTCCCTAAAGTGTTCCTTTTGTATTTTACTATCATCTGTATTACAATGTGAGACCCTTCAAGGTAAATGTTAGCTATCAGTTATTCAATTTGAACTCCAATGCCTAGCACACAGTGACTGTTTGGTATATATTTGCATAGATAACTGTATAAGTAAATCTGCTTAGGTTTGAATGAGATGAATGACAATAAATGCATGGCCATAATATAAAGTCTCTAAGCCATATATATATTATCTTTCCTGATGGAGAATAAGATTTTTTCTTTCAATTCCACTCAATTCTCTTGAGGACTATTTTCTACAATTCTAGGTAATATTTCCTTCAAGCATTCCATTTTCTATTTCTCACCTTAAACCACTGAATATCACTAATCTTAGTTTAAATAGCAATACCCCTTCTTCCTGAAAATCACAACTCTAATTTTCTTTTGCTTTGTTTTGCAGTTAATTGATTTTCATTGACTGGCATATAATATAAAAATGCCACCACATCAGAGTTTCATTTTCAAATGAATGCCACATTATAAAAAGCAATTAAATACTGAGATCATAATCTCGTCATCATAAACAATCTACATGTGTATAATATAACAAGTTAGAAGAGATAATGGGATCATAATTGGCTTGGAAAATGAGATTGAAGGAATAATAATGCGAGTTAGGCTTCAGAGAGAATGAAGGAAGCAGGTTTTCAAGGTCACTGTGCAGAGAAGAGAAAGTTGCTAGCAGGAAGAATGATTGCAAGAACCACTGTGTCCTAAGAGAGCCCAGTGGCAAACTGAGATGGAGGCCAGAAATTCTAACTTACTGATTGTCCCTTCAAGAAAGAAACAAAGAGCTCACTTCCTCCCTGGAAGGGCGAGGTTCTCCCTAAGAAATGGGTGATAGATAACTAGGCAACCATAGTTTTTTTCTGGAACAGCAAAGAAGCAGAAATAGAAGGAGAGACATCCAAGATGAAGTTATAACCATGCTCCCCAAGCAGATCTGTGAAGGGAATAGGGGAATCCAGCTGCTTCGTGGTTAGAATGAAATCATTAGAGGAACATGATTATAATCAAGCTACTTCTATGCCTGACACCGGGATCCCACATCTGCCTGAGACAGCAAACTCTGAAGAGACTGCTGATTGAAATTGGAAAAATGGTAATACTAAATGAGAGCCAGATAAACAAATGCTTTGAATTAAGTGATGAGAGTACCCCAGAATAGATAGCACTGTTTTGGAAATAGGGCAAAGGGGTACTGTCAAAAGCCTTTTGTCCTAATGCCCTTCCTTTCCATATGAATGACACCTAAGCCAGCAAGGGTAAGTGAAGCTATGACTAACTTGCAGCAAGAGTTCCCTGTACTTCTTGGGTGTCATGTACACAAATATTCACTTGACAGGCAAGCAAGGATGCATGGCAGGCTTTCATCCTCATATATTTAGGGAAGTTGTGAATGTAGATGATGTTATAGATATGTGGATTTTTTGCTGGTCAACACAAGGATCTAACACAAGGCCTGTCCTATGCATCTGAGAGATAGCCCATAACCCATAGTCACTGAGTTCATTTAACTGCTGAGTTAGGGAGCCACCAGCTCCAGCAGAAGTACAATCAAGAAGTGAAGATCGGGCTGGAGCGATGGCTTAGCAGTTAAGGTGCCTGCCTTCTAAGCCTAAGAACACCGGTTCCAATCTCCAGGTCCCACATTTAGCCAGATGCAAAGTGACACAAGGGCGCAATGCCGCACTTGACCACAAGGGGGCGCACACATCTGGATTTCGTTCACAGCAGCTGAGAGACTGCTGGCACGCCCATCTCTGTCTTCCTCTCCCTCTCTCTCTGTCTCTCTCTGTGTCTCTCTATCAAAAAAAAAAGTTCTAAAAAAGAAGTGAAGATCAAGTCTGGTGGACATAGTACTATTACCTTGAGAGAATATTGGACTGTAGCCCTGTCTCAGGACCCCAGCATTTACTGGTAAATCACACACCTTTGATGCAATCAGAGGCTCACATCCATGTGAGTCACAAAAAACCATTAGTGGTCTTCGAATGTCGACTGGACATAAACTGGAGTACTCCATGGATGGCGTTTCCAGAGCTGAGTGCTGGCAGTCTATCCACAGGGATGTGGTCTTGCTCCTTCGCATGCCCTGCTCTAGTTATCCAAAACTGAATGGCCAACCTTTTTCATTTATCCTTTCCTTTTTACATATTATTCACTTTGCTTGCAATATCCCTATTCTCACGTACCTTTGGGAGATTTCCACTCATCCTTTGATGCCTGTTCTAATGTATCCACTACTTACAAGCACTTTTTTCCTCCAATGGAACTCCTGATTCCCTTTATTTGATCAGTATGTCACTTACAATTTCCTCTATGATTTAACATATAAGCCAATACTACCAAAACACGTATAGTCCTCTGAAAGCAAAATTCACTCAATACATGTTAGGTTATAGTCTTGTTTATTACAGAAATTTGCAGTTATCACTGTACAACTGCCTCCATCTCCATCACTAGACCCTAAAGACTGTAGTGAAGAGAAAGGACTAGACAGTGTTTATCTTTGTACTTTGTGTACTTTCTCTCCAGCTCTACCTTCAATTAGAATATCTCTGAGTGTCCTTTACTTTTATTCCCAGGTGAAGGGAGAATACTGTATAAACAGCTTTAAAGAAAGAAATGCCTGAGTTTGAATCCCAACTCTGTCATTCACTGGAGCTTCTCAATGTTAATTCTTGACTGCTAGTCCTTTAGCTACCTTAGATGTAAAATGGAAAAATGGTCACAAGTTTTCCCCACACAGACCTGGAGTCAGAGTCCATAGTCACAAGGTAGGATGGTGTAATGGGCAAGGCTGACACACAGATGAAGGTGGAAACCATCTGGATCCAGGAAGAAGTGTGCTGACATGAAGCCTTTATTAGTGGGGACAGTTTTCCAAACTTCATTCTTACAAAAAAAAAAAAAAAAAAAACATAAAAACATTTTCAAATTCTTTTTCTACAAAATACAAAAGGATGCAGTTGTAGATTCTTTGCAAAGATCCTTGCCCTGAAAGTGAAATTTCAAAAAATCCAAAATGCAATCTTGAGTTTTTGAAATATGATCCACAAAGATACTGTCCACTTCCTTCAGAAAGGGATTTAACGAACAGCTAAAATAAATAAATAAATAAATAAATAAATAAATAAATAAATAAATAAAAATTCAAACCATAAAACTTTTAGATGCTTCTCAGTCTTTCTGAACTTGGTACTGGGGGAATAAGGAAAATTTATGGTTTATGATAAGGTTACATCTGTTCTCTTTATCACTTTCCTTGTCTCTAGAGTATCATATTCTCATTAATAGGAACAATAATCAAAAAGATCAGAATTTTAAGCATAAACACCCAAAGATTTTATTTAAATGCAGAGCTGCACAGATAAAAGTGTAATATGTTTTCCCATCTCTTTCATTTATAACAGAGGAATAACAAGAGGAATGTGTTCCAGGAAGCAAAGAAGGTTGTTTAGTGGCCACTAGTCTAGGGATAAATGGCCTCTCCTGGGCTGTGTAGCCCAGAGCACAGGGGTGCATTTGATACTGTTTTGTCTTCCCATCAGCCTGCCCAGTAGATATTCTCAGGGATAGTAATTTATTTTCTTATAACTCAGTCTCACATACAGCCCCATTACTACATAGCTGGTTGTGTTGTTTCTTAAATAACTCAGATGTTTATGTTACTACCAACTAAGAAGTGTCATTTCCTTCCATTGTTTCTACTGATGTTTACAACAGACCTGCAATAACACAGAGAATTACACAGAAATCTGCTCTTAAAAGGAAATGAAACTGAGAATACAAAAAGTCAAGTGCAACACTGTGCCCATGTTTCTATAACAAAGAATCTCAAACTAGGATCTCCAAGCACATGACCGGGTCAGCAGGTGCCTGCAGCATGTGGGCAGGACTACAATCCATGTGTGTATCAGATTCACCTCGTCCATCTCACCTTGCTGCTGAGGGAACTTCACTGATACCATGGCCCCATCTCTTGTTTCTATGCCATTTGGAATGAAGTTTTCTTCTGGAAGGATTCTGAACTCACAATACTCTCTACCTACTAAACAAACTGCTACTGGCTTTAGACTTTAATTTGTGTTCTATTTTCCACCATTCTTAATTCATTTTATAAATATAGAGAGGGAGGGTAGGAAAAAGAAAGCAAGAAGAAGAAGAATCCTGATTCTCAGGATGAAGTATAATACAGCTCTTGCTCAGGCTTCTTAATTTCTGCTTCTGGAGAGTTGTCAACAACTATTACTTCTGGTACAAAATCATCTCCATTAAGACTGTGATTTCGGGCTGGAGAGATGGCTTAGTGGTTAAGGCACCTGCCTGCTAATCCTAAAAACACCCCGTTTGATTCTGCAGGTCCCATGATTAGCCAGATGCAGTGACACAAGGGTGCAATGCTGCATGTGCCCACAAGGGGGCGCACATGCCTGGAGTTTGTTCACAGCAGCTAAGAGGCCTCTGGTGAGCCGATTCTCTCTCTGTCTCTCTGTCTCTGTCTCTGTGTCTCTCTCTCTCTCACTCCAAAACAACAAACAACAACAACAAAAACTGTGATTTCACTCCAAGATTAAAAGAGATAAACCCAGAGTTTTTCTCCTCATTTCCCCACCCAGGACTCAAATATAACTTATTTCTTTAGTGTCTTTAAACTTTATTTATTCATATTGAAAGCCCTGGCTGACCTGGAATTCACTCTGTAGTCTCAGGGTCACCTTAAACTCATGGCGATCCAACTACCTCTGCCTCCCAAGTGCTGGGATTAAAGGCATGCACCACCTCGCCTGGCTAAATTTTTTTGTTTATTTTTATTTATTTATTTGAAAGTGACAGACAGACAGAGAGAGAAAGAAGACAGAGAGAGAGAATAGGCAAACCAGGGTCTCTAGCCACTGCAAACGAACTCCAGATGCAAGTGCCCCCTTGTGCATCTGGTTTACATGGGTACTGATGAATTGAGCCTCAAACCAGAGTCCGTAGGCTTCACAGGCAAGTGCTTTACTGCTAAGCCATCTCTCCAGCCCTAATATTTAGTTTCTTTAGGTCAATCTTGAATCAATCTCCATAAGGCCTGAGCATTTTTGAGCAACAGTGTTTAGCTGATGAAATACAGCTATATAGGTCCAGGCCTTTAATCCCAGAATGGGAGGCAGAGGTAGGAGGATCTCCATGAGTTCACAGCCAGCCTGAGACTACATAGTGAGTTCCAGGTGAGCCTGGGCTAGAGAGAGACCCTACCTCAAAAAACCTAAAATAAATAAATAAATAAAAATAATTTAGAAAGAATGAAAGAAAGAGAAAAAGAAAAAAAGAAAAGAAAAGAAAAGAAAAGAAAAGAAAAGAAAAGAAAAGAAAAGAAAACACAGCTATTCAGATTACTCCCTCCACAGGGTGGGGTTATCCCAACTCAGGTCCTACACAGGAAACAACGGAAGAGATAAAGTTTCTAGCACAAGATATGAGAGACTGCCAGAATATACTGGTCACAATGATTTGGCATGGCATGTAGGAGGGTGGGGAATATGTTAACAAAGGCACAGGCATTTTCTTCTAGAATTTGGGATCTCTCCAAGGACCAAGAACTTGTTCAGGAGTTTTACATATATATATGTGTGTGTGTGTGTGTGTAATTTTTTAAGATGAAAGCAACACTAATCTATTTGTTTTATTTTATTTTATTTGGTTATTTATTAGAAAGAGGGAGAAAGACAGAGAGTGAGAATGGGTGCACCAGGGCCTCTAGCCACTGCAGACGAACTCCAGACACATGCGCCATCATGTGCATCTGGCTTATGTGGGATCTAGAGAATCGAACCGGGGTCCTTAGGCTTTGCAGGCATGCACCTTAACCACTGAGTCATCTCTCCAGCTCTTGTTCAGGAGTTTTATAGGAGTATAAGAAATGTAAGTGTAACTAAACATTCTCTCACATGTGTGCAACTTAAAAAAAAAAAGCTGTTGAGAGGATGAAAGAGAAGGAATGTCATGGGTTCAAGGCCAGCCTGAGCTACATATGAATTTCAAACTATCCTGTGCTATAGAGTAAGACTCTGGAGAAAAAAAGAAAACAAAACAACCAAACAAATAAAAATATTGACTTAAATGTAGAATAGTAATTTTAGAGATTTGGAAGAGTAATACAAATCAAAACCATTTAAAAGAAGAAAGGTAAATGTAGGACAGTCAGGTTTGCTTTCTCAACTGACCCCTGTAACTGGCCTGAGTACTTATATCTCCACCATGTTCTAAGATCTTAAATCACTCAAATAGAAAGTCAATTTTTTCTCCTTGGATTCACTTGTTCACTTTAGTCAAACAACAATTATTGGGAAATGAGTGTTTTTCAAATCCTTGTGGCTCAAGTTTATCTGAGATATTGTCTTTTAGAATATCAAAGACTGGTGGAACAGTTATAATAACAATTAAATGTCATGCTGGGTTGACATACTGTTATCAGGAACTAACAGAATGCTAGATTCCACCAGGGAGTGGTGGTTAAGAAAACTTCAGAGAGACACCAGAGGAAACTTGGGAGGAAAGCTTTCTTGATTTATTCCACAAACACAGGACACTGATAGAATCTAATGAGTAAAGCAACTTCTGAAAAATAATTTCATTCTTTTAACAAAGGAATCAAAGAAAGTTATGAGATAGAAAATAAGAGATGATTAGGATGCTAAAAACTAGACACAGGCCAGGCAACAAGAGGACAAGAGAGTATTCTAGGCAAATGGAAGAATATGTAAAAGGCCTTGTGGGAGTGAAGGGCTTCATCACAAATAGTGGACAGAGAGCAATAAGAAAGAAAGCTGATCAATATGGAAAAGCCAACTCTCATAAGATCTATTGTAGGCAAATAATAAGCTGGGGTTTTACTTTAATATCCAACAAAGGTTTTACCCAGGAATGGGGCACAGTGTGTTTTTGTCAAGGCTTGTGCCAGGGAACATGTCAGTGCTGGTGGAGCATCACTCAGGAGAAAGATGAAAAATCTTGTTGGAGGAGGATGGAACGGCAGCGTTACCCATGCTAGTGTCTTCGCATTTTAGCATGGGTATGAAGGAAGCCAGCACAGTCCTTACAATGGTGGATGGGCGACACTGTGAGATTTAAAGTGTAGATTGTTTTTGTTACAGATTGATGAGAAAGCTAAGTTCCTAAACAGACTTGTAAGCTCAGTTTTTAAAGACAGCAAATGGGTAATGGCAACAGCAGTTTGGGGGACTATGGACATTAACCCTATCCTGGGTTCCTGCAAGGTTGAAAAGGGAGAAGTACACTCTGCCATTCAGGTAACTCCTTCTGAGATGGTTTTCTCAGTTGAGATCCAGGAACTCAGTAGTTTAAAGTAGCCTGGCATCAGTGGGTCTTGGCATTTCTGTAGTATCTGTGGCTTGCTCTCATGAAGAACATGGAGAAAATTCAAATATTTTCTTTTTCCGTGATCTCTAACACTAACACTAAAGCTTAACAATGGTAATGGTATAAAATGGTAAAAGTAATGTGTTCCTGGATTGTTAATGATATTTTGAGAATGGTTTTGCTATGGAAAGTGTTATAAGAAATCTATCCAGCATATGAAGAAATGACCACTTGATGAAATAACCCAAGGTTAAAATGGACCAGAATAAGGAAAACTGTGGGGAGGGTGGGTGGTGATATGTGGTATGTCATATATAGTTGGGAATTAGATTCATATTCAAAGTTGAGGAAGTAGATACGGAGGGTTTAAATTTGTTTGTAAGACCTAAATGAAGATAATGCTAAAATTAACTTAAGACCAGGTTGAGATGAAGAAAAGATAATCTCAATCAATCCTTCCCCAAACACACTCATGCATCAAATCTCATTAAAACTAAAGGACCCATCTGTTTAAACTTTTTAGACCAAAAGTCATCATCATTAAGTCATAACAGAAGGAACAAACCATTACATGGTGTCCCTACAATATCTCATGTTAGTCCCAAGGACACTACAATGATCCATGTGGTTCACTCTAAGAAGCAAGTAATTGTTAACTCTACATAGAATATTGCATTGTGACTTCTAATATAAACATAGAAGTACAGAAAATGGAATAGCATAAATAGAATAAAATAATGGAGAAAATAGTGCATAGTTACATTAAGTGATAACTATGATCAAAATAAAAACATGTCATAAAATATTATATAAGCAAATATATGAAAGTACTTCCACAATTTTTAGAAAATGAGTGCTGCTGAGTATAACACAAGAATCATGCAGACACAAGGCATTATACCAGACTTTAAACAGTTCCAAAACCAGATTTGGGAAGTCTACATTTTCCAATTTGGTAGTCTCATTAAAAGGATATCAATGCTGGGATTTCAGCTATCATTCAACTATTTGGACGTAGCTTGACAATTTCTTAAGCATAACACAATATTGTAATCAGGCATATTCAAATTTGGTATTTCAAAAGTCATTGTCTTCTCATAGAATAAATGGAATTTGATACTATCTTGAATATCATGACAGATGGGCTCATCATCTCATAGCAGATGGTGAGATGATTAGGCTAAACTCTGAAATCTTAAATACTAGAATATGAACATCTATCCAACAACTAAGGACATTGAAAGTACCCTTTTAGAAAGCCTGAATTTCAAGAAGATATTTGTTTAAAACTCAAATATACTTTGTAGCTCTGGGGAAACAGATTTTCCTTGTTACAAAGAAATACTACATACTATGTAATGGCAGGTACACCTGGTATCAAATGGTGTCAAGTGGACCTGGCCTTGACTCTAAACTTGCTATTTACCAAGATAGGACAAGAGAACCCAACTCAAGTTTGCATTAATAGTACCAGCCTCATGGTCTTTGGAGGCTACTTTAATGACTTATCACACATAAAAGATTTTACATCCATCCTCTCAATAAAACACCTTTTCCTGCTAGCAAACAGTTCAATGGCTCTATACTTTAGTGAAAGAGTAAATGATAAATTTTTTTAAACAAATATTATTTTCTGAATTTTTTTCTAGACAGAAATGTAACAAAAATAAATATTAAGGAACAGAAAACAATAAATGATTGAATAAAACATTTAAGACTATATCAATATGAAATCATAGGCAATATATGGACTTATATGAAAGATGCACAAAACATCTTTTCAACCTTAATTATAGATTTTAAAGCATTTCTGCAGAAAATACTTCATTTGTTCCTTGCTGTCATAAAATAAAGCAAAATCATCTCCATGGAAATAAAATTTTAAATCTGAAACAGAAAATTAATTTGCCAGGCCAATGCCACAAAAAGATAGTTCAGACCTGAAAACCATGTCTGCTGACTCCTATTATCCTACCTTAAAAAAAAAAAAAAAAAAAATAGGGATTTTGGGGATCTTTCTCAGCCAGTCTCTGCTTTCTGTGAATACTGTTTTTCAACATTTTTGCAGCATACTGTTAGTCAATCACACTCTTGATCCAACAAGAGCACCCAAAATTTTCATGAGGGAATTCCCTGCACAAACTCCCAACTTTACTTAATTTAAATACTGTTGACTTCCTCAGTAAGATCCAAGAATGGTTCAAAATATTATCAACTAACAAGTATTTAATAACCTTGACTTTAATGACTGATTTTAGGAATAAGCTCAGAAATGATGAGAATCAAAGAAAGGCATTTTTATTTTGGCTAGGAAACCCAACAAAGAATAGCTTTCTCTTTATTCTTTCAAAATTACCTACCTTTGAAGAGTAATATACAGGATTGCAACTACAACAGTTATTTACAATTATTAAAAGATGCTGGAGTGACCAAGGCATTATGTAAAACTTTTGCAGAGTTCCGAAAATCAGGTCCTTGTTGCCATCATCTCTTCCTGGCTTTAGCTGAATTTCCCCTAAATAGTTAGTTCTACATGCCAGTTAAATTCCTTTATCATTTAATCCAATTAGAGTTGGATTTTCTTTTGTTGAAACACAAAGAATTGTGCTGAATGCAGAGGCTAAAATGTTTGCAATAGAAACAAGATTGTGCTTGAGGGTGACATTTGGATTTCTTGAGAAATGTGTCCCAAAAATGCCATTTTAAGTCAAAATGTTGTCAACAACTTTCTGATGAATGAAGGGATTTAGCAAAATCTCTGAGTTAGGTATACAAATAGAAAAACATAACATTTATGCTTCAGCTTAAAGGAGCTCTCTAAAATGGTCACTTGAAGAGGGCTAGCAAATACAATATAGTGAAAATCACTAAACTACAGAAGACTGCTAGAAGTGGTACAGCATGGAAGCAGCACTCTTGCCCGTCTCTCCAATTCTTGTGTGGTTTCAGCTGTGGCTTGGCTAAAGTGCAAGGGGTAGTTTATCTTCTCAGGTCTTGCTGCCTTCTAAAAAGAAAAGCAGATTCTCCAATGGAGTGTGAAGTCAGCACAGTTTAAATGGGATAAGCATTCCTAATTTATGGATACAAGATTCTGAAGGATGAGTATACTACTTATTCACTTACATGTCTATACTGATCACTTTAGCAAAAATCTTTTATTGTTGTTCTGTTCCATACCTTCCTAACTCTGAGTGATATCTATCCAAGTCTAAGAAGGCATTCATAAATGCTAATGTGTTGAATGAATGATTGCACTAATCAATGAATGCATTTCCAATTATGCACATTGCCTAAAGGAGGTTGAGAGGTGAAATATGCCACTGTTTCTCTTCTCCAACCAGCTTGTTTCACTGACAAGTGAAGATACATTCAACCAAGAAAATGTTGAAAATGAAGCTATCCCAGTGAAAGCAAGGCTATAGTTGAGTAGAAGTCTAACCTCCCATGAATTTACTGTGGAGAAATATTCTTTACACCAACTTAAATTTCAGTGTGATAGAATGTCTTCTGAATGAAATGGATTTGATATCACAAAAATAAGTTGTTAGTAGGCAGTATTCTATTTTATACAGATAACATAGTTGGTGAGTGAGAAGACTCCAAATGAAACTTGGACTCTGATATTTGTTTCCTGGGTGATTTTATTTCACCGCCGGACCACAATTTCTTTAATTATAAAATAGGGACAATAATTCCCTTTAGGTCTATATGGAGATCAAAGGAAACAATTTCGAAAGCACTTATCTCAAGGTTAGCACGCTGTAGAGACTCACTAGGTTTTCATTAATGCATTAATGAGTATTTCATCATCATAATTCTGGGAAATCATTGATACATATTTACTTGCTAGTAAAAGAAGACAGTCACATTTGCATTCAACTCACAATCACCTTCTATGTATAGTAGCAGATAATGGCCATAATGGGACAAGAGGTACTGGAATCAAATTAATCAAGGCCTCAGGATCAGTGGTCAAGGTTTGCATATAAGAGAATTTAATTAAGAGGACTAGTGTCAAGCTTGCATCCTGGTCATCAAATTGTGAGCCTCCTTCCCACCCACAGAAAGCATGTTCTCTAAAGGTGTCCATGGGCTAGTCCTGACACTCATTGTCACAAATACTGGATTGGGTAGAAATAAAACAGCAACTGTCTTAGATCATTTGAAAAAGAGCCTGTGAAAAAGTCATCCATTTCTCCATCAGAAGCAAAACCATTTTAGACAGATAAAATTCTCATAGTATTTTGATATGTTTATAGATACTCATCTTTTAATGTACTATCTAGTATTTAGTACTGTGAAGCAAGATCTTAGTTATTACAGTTAAATCAGTATTGGAGATAGAAGATACAAAGAAAATGTGATAATTCCAGAAGGTCTTCAGAACTATAATGGGATCGGACAAACCCTACCCTAAAAGAAAAGGAAATACTCAATAATTATTTTTCACTTATAATTTAGGCCTATAGTGCGCAATTCTCTGATTCTGTCTTACTCCCAATCACTTATTTCTATCACAAAGCAAAGGCCATCTTCTACTAAAATCCACTGGGTTGGAGTGAGGATGGAAAGCATTTTCTTCTGGAGAATTTAAATAAGAAATTTTGACTCCTTCACAAGAAAACCTGTATTTAATCCTAAAAACCTGTTTTTGAATATTTTGTCTCCATTTATAGACAATAAGATAAATCTCAAACATTCATCGAGCTGGTATGATGTCAAGCCACTGGCAGACCCTGAACTCCCTAAAGTCAAGTCCCATATACTTTCCACCTTATTTTAGTTCATTGTGGTAAAAGCTCTGACCAAGGGCATATCTTCCAGGTTTATAGCAGTAACCCAGCAACATCAGAGAAAAAAAAAAAAAAGTCCTAAATGCTATGAAACATCCTCCAGAACTTAGGACTTTTTATTAAGTGAAGGGAATAGGATGAGCCAACATTATTGTTTGTCAGTCTAATACGCCCTCCCTCCCTTTCCTCCTGCCAGTAGCCAACATGGAAGAGCTAATAAACCCTGCCAAATTCACTGTCGCTCCCTTTTCCTCTATGTAAGCAAGCCTCCTCCCCTATAATACAGTCCCTGTAATGCCTTGCAGCTGGAGAAAAGTGGGAAGTCACCTTCAGCAAAGGATAAACAAACAGGAAAGAAGGACATTGGGTGGAACCTTCCAGAAAGAAGCCATGGCCTTCCCCTATAACTATCAGCCTTGATCCTACTATATTGTAATCAGTCACATGAAGAACACACACTGTGCTTCCCTGTAGATAACTATGTAGGCTTCTAACCCTTTCAACATGGATAAACTATACATATCACACTCTGTGCCAAAACCTTGTGTGTTTCTGGTCATGTATCTAGAATAACCAATTCCATTTTCATCAATTCACCTTAGAGAGCTCTCATTTTAGAGGAAAGGGGAATAATTTTTCTAAATGTGCTTTACTTCTTCCAAAGCTTCATGAAGTTGTAGAGGTAGAAAAGGCATCCATGGAGAAAATGGAACTTGAGTTCATTTGTAAATAAGACATTTATGTGTTGATACTTAGAAAGGACTGAGAGCTTTGCTATCAAACAGACCTGGTTTCAAATCATCTATCTCCTGTTAACAGTAGTTGGCCATGTCATTTTACAACACTGTGAAAAAAGAAATATATAAATAACACCACCTACTTGATTATGGAAATCTGTTGGGGAAATTGGTGCCAGCATCTCTCATAGCACAAATAGCCATTATCTGCTCACTGTTGGAAAGGATGTGCTTGGTCTGGGATTGAATTTCTATTTCTGGAAACAGTTATAAACAAGGTCCAATCTCTGACATCAGGAGTGTGGTAATTTGAATGGATATCCCCCAATAGATGCAGGAGTTTAATCAAGCTTATAATTTATTCGATTTCCAGCTATCTGGATGGAAGAGGTGTCACTGCGGGCAGATCCAGGGATCTAGCCCTCAGGTGTGTTTGGGGCTAAATCTGGGATTCTAGCTTAAGGTATGAAGAGTGCTTGCGTCCTGCCGGAGTCCCCTGCTATTTAGCTCTTTCGTTTGGTGGTTTATTCTCTTTTTCACCATTATAGAATGTCCCCTGCATCTGCAAGCTTTAATAAATCCCTTTATTGCATAAACTGTACCTGGTTTGGAAGTTCATCTCAGCAACATGAACTATGACAAGGAGGCAATGACTAAGAAGAGGTGAGATGTAAAACTGTAACACAGGAGATACTGAGAGAAATATAGAGGTGATCATAGCAGGAAGTATTCAGTTAAAAGAGGGTAGTACCCCTTTCCTGAGCCCTCCAACATTTTCCTCTGATCCTATAGCAGCACACTTACTCTTTAGTTGAATAATTTATCTATATAGCCCTGAAGACAGGAGTTCATCTCTTCATCTGTCTTTTTTACTACTTGTGATCTAGCATTCAGCCTGTGAAGAAAGTTCTCTGTAAATATCAGACCACAGCATAACAGTGGGGATTGATGGATTGATGTGTGAAACGTGCTCATGTAAAATGAAGAGACCATTCAAGTTTAAAGAGATTGATGCAGAGATAAACATCAAAGACATCATGATAGCAGTCTAAGAAGAGTAGAATGAGACATTTGGGCTTTATCATACATGGCTATGGAAAGCTTTGAAGACAGAATATACATCAAAACAAATGTTTGAATTTTATTATTATTATTAAGAACATATTTTGTATGGGTACATTATGTGTTGGTATCTTTTTTCCCTCAGCCCAGTCCCCATTCTGTTGGGGACCCACCTCAGTGGGATTGTAGGTATTCCCCATGGGGCTGTGGGTTATGCATTGTGAGAGTCAGCAGTCAGTTATTTTTCAGGGATGGGAATGCCTCTGGCATGATGTCTCAACCTGGGCTCTTACCATCTTTCCACCCCCTCTTCCACAAAATTAAGTCCGCTTCAGTGATGAGCTTTTCGGAGCCTTTGTATATCTGCTTTGGTAAGTGTTCAGTATCCACAGGGTCTGTCTCCTTCACCCTGGCACTGATATTCAGGTTCAGCATGGAAGCAGCACTCTTGCTCATCTCCCCAATTCTTCTCTAGTTTCAGCTATGGCTTGGCTGAAGTGCAAGGGGTAGTTTGTGTCCTGAGATCTTGCTATCTTCTGAAAAGAACAGATTCTCCAATGGAGAGAGAAGTCAGCATAGTTGAAATGGGATAAGCATTATGAATTTAGGACAATTTGATCTTTGTAACCCCTCTTTTGGCCAAACATTCGTGAGAGCTTGACACTAGAGGGCATAATTTTTGTTTTCGTAGGATTCTGATCTGGTTCCCAATTCCAGATATGGGTTCCTTTACACTGAGCAGATCTCTTAGCCAATCAGAAAGCTATTTGTTACCAACCAAGGCTATGTGCCACTATGGCACTGGTATTTACATCCTGCCAGGGTATTTGCTTCTGCATAGCTTAGATCTCTGGTTGCTCAGACCATTGTTGGCCACCTTCCCCTAGTAGCTCATGTAGTGCTTTCCAGCACTAGATGGGCTAACTGGCTCTTTTCTGGATTCCAGCCAAGTCTCTCCATGCTCTGTGTCAGTAGCATATGGTGTCTTCAGCAATAGAGTCTTACCTTTTGCCTCAGGTGGAAATCAAGTGCTTTGACAGAAAGCTGTCTTGTTTTGGGGACCTTGTAGGTCTCTCTGATCAACAGCTCATTGTGGGTAGCCATCAATTTCTGGTATTAGCAGTTACAAGCCAGAAACAAACAAACAAAAAAATTAAGCTTAGGCTTCATCCCACCCTCTCCAGCACACTTCTTTCCAGGAGCTCCCCTCTTACTCCTTTTGAGTTTCATCTCTTTTAGTCTATCTCCAAGGATAAAGGTGTCTATGGTCCAAGTTCATTTTACGTTTAGTTTGGTGTTTATTTTTCCAAACTCTTCCCTTATTCTGCCCCAAACTCTTCCATCCCTATTGTATAGGCCTTGAGGTTCCTATCAGCTATGTCAGCAGCTCAAACTGACCCAGGTTAGGAACCACAGATATGTGAGACCATGCGACATTTGTCTTTGTTTGAGTTCGCTAAGTATGATCTGTTCCAAGTGTTTAAATTTAAGTTTGAATGTAGTGTTCAAGATATAATGAGATAAAAAAAAATCTCTGCAAAACTAGGCTAGGTGAAACCCTAGTGTAGTAACTCAAACTGAGGAGATGTGGTCTGAGTAAAGGTGGCAAGAACAGAAACAAAAGTGAAAGGGCAGCTTTTAACTTTCCCAAGTGCCCCACAGCTTTCTCAAATTGCTACCAGCTATGGCCAAGTATACAAAACCCACCAGCTTATGAGGGAAATTTCAGTCAAACCACTACAACCTGCTTGTACTACTTTTGAATAAGAACTGGAACCTCTATTGAAATCAGTGACAAGAAACTTGGTCTTAGCAGAAAATGGAAGAAGACAACAGGACCACAATATTGAGAAACAGGTCACCATCCCTCACCCCTGGGAGCAACCATCCTTTCCGGTACCATCCAGTCTTAATTCATTTTTCCACTCTTATATCTCTCTAAAGCACTTTCTTTACTGCCTAGCTCAGGCCAAGTACTGTTCTGCTTTCTAAACATTCTATAATGACAGGCAGTTTGCTGCCCCCTCTGACTCACATGACTGCAATAGCAACTGTACAGAGTACAGAATGATCCTAAATTCTTTTATTACATTGATTGCTTCTGTTTCTTTGTGAGGACGGCAGTAAATTACTCCTTTAAATTTAGCTTTGAGACACTATAATTTCAGCTCTAAGTGCAAAAATTGAACTACTTTCAAGGATAGCAAAATGATAGCAGTGTCCTGACGCTAAAATACAATGACAAGCTAAAATACAATGCACCATTACCTTGCCCTATGGGAACTGTATGTCCATGCTGAGAAGGGCAGGCATGCCTTGTGAGCACTGTACTTCAACACACTAGGAGATGACTTTGTTCCCCCGGAAGTATAATGAGATCTAAGCATGACCGTTAGATGATGTCTAACGCTCTCACTCAGGAGGTTGGTAGAAAGATTACAGGAGATAATGCCTGTGAATGCAACCTCCAAAATAAATGAAAAAAAGACAGTATTAGTTTCATTTCATCATTGCCATCCTTTTATTTTTCTTTTAACTTGCAATGAGTATCTACAATTCCACCAATTTTGACTGGCAAACATTAGTCCAGGGAATAACTTGACAGCTTACTTTTGCTGCCACCTACCTGGAAAACCCAAACCCAATGGTTCACTTCATTTTTCTTTTTTTCTTTAGTTTTGATTTACCTTCTTCCCACTCCCTTCTGTCCTCCATCCCTCTCTCCTGACGACACTTAGACCTTTCTACACCACTTCTTCTCAACGAGGATTCTAACTATTCTTCTTCTCACCCCCCAGTAGGCTTCTATCAGAGTGCTATCACACTCTCTGATTTATCTGTGATCTATGTCCTTTGCAGCCTTGTCTCATTTGATTGTAGCTCTGGTTACAAACATAGTTCCTACATCAGATGGGTTTATTTTATGTTCAGTTAAGTATAAGTAAATTGATATATATACTACCTTCTTATATAATTGACATTATTCTGAAGAGGTGTACAGAATAATGTCTTGACCTCAGTCTAGCCAAATTGGTGACTTCTGGGCCAATGAGAGACCCTATTTCAAAAAACAAATGGAGGAAATATCTAAGGAATAATATCCAAGGATGCCCTCTGTCCTCCACACACACACACACACACACACACACACACACACACACCCTCCAAACACACACCCCTGCTCATATACATATTCACCATATATACACACTAAATATTAATATGTGTGAGTAAATTTGTGGAAAAACTGTGTAGTTTTTTAAAAATTTTTTTCATGTATTTATTTATTAGAGACAGAGAGGGGTAGAGAGAAAGAGTGAGAGAGAGTGAAAATGGGCACGCCAGGTCCTCTAGCCAACACAAATGAACTCTAGACCCATGTGCCACCATGTGCATCTGGCTTACATGAGACTTGGAGAATTGAACCTGGGCTGGGTCCTTAGCCTTCACAGGCTTGCACCTTAACCACTAAGCCATCTCTCCAGCCCAAGACTGTGCAGTTTTAAAGAAGAATGCTCATAAGGTCTTTCAGTGTTTCCCAACCAGGAATGACTTTGCTCTCTAGAGGATATTTGGTTGTCATAACTAGACTAGGGCATTACTGGGACCTAGTGGATATAGACCAGGGTTCCTACTGATAAACATCCCAGAATGCACATGACAGACCCTTCCCACATTATAGAATTATGTGGCTCAAAATATCTATAGTGTCAGTGTTGGCAGACCTTGCTCTCACCAATACTTCTGCCACAACTGGAGGATGTACTACCTACTCTTCAGCTTTCCTGATTATTCGACATCTCATAGGTTTGTGGACAGGCACCACCTTTTAAGTTTCACAGAAGGAACAGTATGATTCCCTCAGATAGCTATTTTTACAAAGAAACTGTGGTTTGCTCCAAATCAGAGAATGCTAAGCAAGACTATAGGCCAAATGCAGAAGACCTCCTACTTAAAATGGTCTGGCTGATAGTTTCAACTTCACAATGGTGAAAAAGCAATACGTACTGAGTAGAAACTGTATGCTAAATTTTGAATTTTGATCTTTTCCCATGCTAATGATATGGGATTTGATAATCATTAGCTATGCTGGGCATCAGGAACAAGCCCCAGCTCCCAGTCATGATGTGATCATGAAGGCAAACAATGGATATCCAAAGTGTTACTAGTACCATCATGACTTGAATGTTTCCTAAGTCACATGAGATACTCAACCTTTCATTGCAAAGTAGGCTAGATGATTTTTCCCATCTATAGACTGTCATAAGTGGTCTATTTAAAGTAGACATTGCTAAACTTTAATGTATATTTAATAGGTATATTAAAGGCATTTTCAACTTATGACATTTCTAATTTATGGTAGGATTATTGTGATCCAAGTTGTTAAATCAAAAATCACCTATAATGCCTTCAATATTTTGGCATCTCATGGTAGATGTTGCCTGGGCTTTGATTAAAGCAGCAAATTCTGCCAAGAAATCTAGTGGCAAAACTTACTCACTGTAAGTTGAAGGTTAACTACCACAGGGCTGTTTCTTCAGGATTATGACTCTGTGACCATGGGAACAATCCTAGATTCAAAGGAAAAAATACATATGTAATATCATACACTTAGATTTTGTGAATTTGTTTTAGTATGTGTGTAGTATATATGACATATCTGTGTGTGGTAAATATGCACATGTGACTTTTGTTTCCCTCTAAGGGTCAAAAACTTGATTCAGTTACTGCCTATGATATCCATGAATGAAGTTATTATACTGCATTCCATAAATATACTCAACTATTGTGGGTCAACTAAAAATAGTTTTAATTATAAAATAAAGAAGGTATTTGAAAGTTGGAAAGAAACCACCTTTACTAACTCTGACCCACAAGAAGTTACCACTTCCTTGCTCTCTCCATTTCTTCATTATAGGCACTCAGGCCCTATCCTAGTTCCTTAAGCATCCTATGTCCTGGCCACTTCCTCTTCAGAGAACATCCATAGTTAATCTAACTCATGTATACTGATGCCTAAGAAGTTAGTGTAATACTCATTTTCTAAAAACTACTGGCTCTGGATCCACACAAGCTTAGATCCCATATTAGACCATCTTTTTGTGTGTTGATCCTTCTTCTTAATACTTATGACAGCTGTCCTTCAATCAGTTCTCTAATGCACACTCTACAGCAGGAACAACTTTCATCTCCACAAGCAAATTTTTCATGCAGACTGGACACAATACTACATATTTAATGAAAACAACTATTTTAGAAACAGATTATCTCCATTTCTGGGTCAAGTGCTACTTGTCAAGTACTCTTTGAATCATAATCCAATAATCTTCAAAATAACACAAATAAATATGGTAAGGAAAAAGAATTTCATTTGAGTTAAGGATTTTGATGGTACCATGTTCTCTCCTACAACTAGTTACGGGGATGAGAGTAGAATACTATTTTTGAAAATTAGTAAAGAAATTAACTGCTAATCATATAAAATATGTGGGAAGCTTTATGAAAACATTTTTAAAAATCTACTGAGAGATACAAAATAAGATTTTATAAATGGAGAAACTACATATTTCAAAAATGTTACTTCTGCCTAATTAAATTTGAAGATTACTAAAATCCTATTGAAATATTATCATGCTGTTTTTAATATACTAAAATGGTTAAGTTAATCTCCTGTATTATTTCATAGTCAAAAATCAATAAAATAGTTTTTGAAAATTATGAGATCAAAAATTGTATATCACTAAGATAAAAATTAAAGGATTAAATAATAGAACAGAAAAAAAGAATCAAACTTATTTGTATCAAAAAATTATAAATGATAACAGCATTATGTAAATAAATGAGAAGTGGGTTAATAGACAAATTTAAAAATTATATTTAGGGGAATAATCACATGAACTAGTATGTTACCACATATCAAGGTAAATTTTAGGATATTAAGGAATTAGATTCGGAGCTGGGGAGCTGGCTCAGTAGGTAAGAGTGTATGCTATCAAGCATAAAACCATGAATTCAATCCCTAGCACCCATACAGAAAGCCAGGCATGTGTTTGCACACCTGCAGCTATACTTCTGATGAGGAGGGAGATGCAAAGACCACTGAGGCTAACTGGTTAGTCAAACTAGAAAAAAAATAATCAAGGCCAAGATTCAATGAGAGACTCTGTCTCAAGACAAAATAAGTTGGAAGAGCAATGGAAGACACTTGACATCCTCCTGTGGCCTCTGCAATAGTGTCCATGTATACCAGCACCTGTACATGCCCATGCACACAGGTACATATACCACATGTGCACACATACCTATTCCCACATGTACATATTCCACACACACACACACACACACACACACACACACACACACACACACACACCACATAGTATACATGCAAAATAGAATGGAACTAACTAGATATCTAAATCAATCAATATTTGCATAAGACATATATGTATACTTAATAAATGTTTTATAGTTTTACTATGTATTTGGACTTGAGGAACATAAAACCATAAAAGAAATCACAAAAGAAACATTCCATGTAGTATGTGTGCCACATGTAGTAGATGCCTTAACTTACTGAAAGTTTGGGCGTGTCAGGCATTATTCTATACACTCTCTATTTGCATTAATTCAGTGACATCTCCTCAGCACTCTGGAACTAGATATAATTAAAATATCTTTTGTATAAAGGTGAAAAGTAGGTTAAAGAGAAGATAAAATCATAGCACAATACTGTTAGGGCCAACAATTAAACTCAGGCAACCAAATTAGAGTTTTTGTTCATAACTAAATTTTGTGAGGTTGCTACAAAAACATATAAAGACAATTAAATATATACACAAGGGAGATTTATTCAAAAATCTTTTAAAAAATGAAATTATGGTATTTATAGGAAGAACAGATAGAACTAAAGATTGTGATGTTAAAGAAAATAATCCAGGCTAAGAATGGCAAATGTTGAATGTCTTCTTCCATAGATAGAATATATTCACACACATTTCTCTCCATTCCCCATGTCACCGAGAGTGTCCCTTGCCTGTGGCAAGTTCTGAACTAAGCTCCTCCCTACTTTCCTTCTGTTGCTCTTCCTGTTTTAGGAAGACTTTCAAAATTCCTTTTCCTTTAGTCCTGGATGTCTGTGCAAAAATCTTTCCTGAGGATTGATCTAAAGTGGAAGGTAAAAGTAAAGAATGCTTAAATTTTTTACCAGAGTTCTGTTGCTAAGCAACCATTTCCTTTGTCTCTAAGTATATGAAATATGGCATTGTTTAGAATGTATATTCAGGCTTCAACTTAATACAAAGGAGCACAATAGGGGAGCAGGAAGAAGGGGAGGGAAGAAGTAGTAGACTAGAAACCTTTCTATTAAAAAATGTAAAGATTATAATGCCAGGAGAAGAAAAGCAAAAGGAACCCACCATGGATATTTCAACCCACCACCCCACATGGTGCCAAAAGCTTCAAAATGAGGCAGTTCTTCTACTGGCACATTTTAATGTGAACAAACATATGGTTATAAGCATATTCATTATAACCTGTATGTTTCCTCTCTGTAGGATAACTTAAGTGCACTTTTCACAGCTTTTTATAGCCACATAATAAGAAAGTAGACAAAGAAATGTTACGATTGAACTTGTTCACAAGATACCAGAAACACTGCTTCCTCTGGTTGTTGTATTCATAGGACTTGTGAGACTCCATTCACGTACTTTGGGGGGTTATTGTTGATTCCTCCAGGACAGAACCCAGGGAATGTGTGAATATGTTTATAATCATGTTTTTTTTCATATAACAAAAGACAATGGTCTTCTTGCCTTCAACAAATTTCCAAGTTGTTTTCTACTCTGCACGCAACTGTATCATTTCTAGTTGGTAGGGTTAGGACTTTGATTTTCCTATGAAATGGGGGAATGACAAGAAGTCGCATAAGTCCATTGGGACAAAGCCTTTCCCTTCTTCTGGCTAACTGATATTCTCCAGTGACAACTTTGTCTGTTATGTCTTTAGGTGTGGGGGCAACCATAGACTCAGGTATAGTAAGGAAGAAGTGGTGAAGTCCATTTAGGTTTCTGCATGACCATTGGTAGCCAAGGAAAGACAATCTCTTTACCAGATATTCCAGCTAACTCCCCAGCACTTACCCTGGATTTGTGATCAAGACTTAGTACTGCAGCCTCGCTCAGTACTATGCACAGCATGGCACTGACATGTGAACTTGTTTCTCCCTAAGTACATGTAGGTGGAGATGGATGGTTGAAAATTTGAAGTTCTCTAGATCTAGCCAACCAATATCAACTTCATCATTTGAGGGAGTTAATTCCAGGCCAATCCCTACTCTATGGAGCATCCTACTTTAAAACATAACGGAGACAAAAAACAAGCTAGAACAAAGCTGGTCCATGAAGTGGGTGTTAGCATTTTCAATAGAGACGATTATGTTTCCTGCAAATGTAATGTTTATTGAATTGTATGCCCCATTGATTTACCAGACCCTCTAGTAAAGTACTAAATTAAAGCATGAGAGTGCACAACCTTGAACTTAACCATTGGATATAAATTAGCGAAGTTTTGCATAATGATCACACATTCAAGTAGTTCCTCTCCACTCTCCTAGTACACCAGAAGTTCTGCCATGAGTAAGTATAAAGGCTTAGGTAGAATTCTTTTATCTTCTGAAGTGGAACTAGGAATGGGGCAAACCGGAGAGAAAGAAGAGTAAAGTAAGTCTGTATCATTCAGCTTGCAGATTTCCTTAGCGACTCCATGTCCCAAGGATTCCTTTCTTATCTGAACTCAGGTGACACTAAGTAAGTTTTATTGGACCTTTCTTGTGAATGTGTTTTGATTTGGTCTTTAAGGTCAAAGTCAAAGGAATCTCCATTTTTTCTTGCTCCTTGCTGCCCCCGATCCTGGGCTCTGCTTATAGCGATGACTTCTGCAGTCCCACATCAGTTTGTATTAATAATGGAGTGATACCATCCTCTTGTGTTTAGCATTTATCATTCTCAGAACAGCTCAGTAAATATTTTATTTGTGATAAGTCACCTGGAGGCCTATGACTTTCTGGTGAAGACAGAACTTATGACATAGCAGGAAGCCAAATTAAGACCTTTCCCAATGCACCAGCCTGCCTGGATGCCATACCTACCCCCCCCAGGCTATCTGAGGTCAGTATTTGTCTTAGTAAATATGATAATGTTCTAAATCTCAAAATTTAGTTACACTGTCACTCCTTTATAGCTTAATGTCCCTGTCTTCACTAATACCACGTGCCTACCCAATCCACAAACTTGTATGGAAAACTCCTACTGGGTCTCTTCAGATACCATGTAACATATGAAGTGTTGATTTTGTATTTTTGGTCATAGGATGTTCCCAATTCTCAAACCTACTACATATGAGAAATCTTCTGAAATGGATACATGGCTTTCTGGGGAAGGATTCTTATTGGTTTACAGCAGGATACAGTAAATATCACCCTATTTATTTTGAAATTTCACTGCTGAAAATATTGCATCTTTGTGGGTCACACTGTAGGGAGAACTGTTTATAACATGTTCACATTAAACAAATCTATGGACTTCAATAAGGACACCTTAAAAGTCCTCCAAAAAAAAATGAGAGGCCAATGGAGACAAATGTCTCAATGCTCATGATAGTGGAATAGTTTCCACTCAGGCCACTCTCTCCCTTGCTGAGTACATTCCAGGAGCTCCAAAATAGTTGTCATTTCTTACACACAACCTGCTTTTTACTTTTTTTACACTCATGCTGTTCTCTCTACTGAGAGTGCCAGTAACTCCACACCCCTCCCAACCTCTCTCTGACATGCCTCCATACCTGTTTTTCACCTAACATCCAGCCATTTCACAAGTATTTATTAGATGCTATCTGTGCGCCAGGCACCATGCGAGTAAATCAAAGCTGCTCACCTAACAGAGCTCACCATGTTTGGTGGGGCTGACAGGCAGTACAGTACAACAAAGTATCACCAACAAAAGCTTGCAAGGCCATTGATGCCTTCTTGGTGGAGGCTGCATGAGCCAAGACCTGGAAACTCCATGCCTTAGAAAGTAAGCAGGCCAGGGCTGGAGAGATGGCTTAGTGGTTAAGGCATTTGCCTAAAAAACCAAAGGACCTCAGTTCAATTCCCAGGACCCACATGAGACAGATGCACAAGGTGGTGCATACATCTGGAGTTCATTTGCAGTGGCTGGAAGCCCTGGCATGCCCATTCTCTCTCTCTCTCTCTCTCTCTCTCTCTCCTTCCTTCCCTCTCTCAAATGAATAAAAATAAAGCCTTTTTTTTTTGAGAGAGAGACACAGAGAGAGACAGAGAGAGAGGGAGAGGCAGAGAGAGAGAGAGAGAGAAATGGGCATCCCAGCAGTCTCTCAGCCACTGTGAACGAACTCCAGATGTGTGCGCCCCCTTGTGGGCAAGTGCAGCATCGCACCTTTGTGTCACTTTGCATATGGCTAAATGTGGGACCTGGAGATTGGAACCAGCATTCTTAGGCTTAGCAGGCAGGCGACTTAAACACTAAGCCATCTCTCCAGCCCAAAAATAAAACATTTTTTTTAAAAAAAAGAAAGTAAGCAGGCCAAAGACAAGAAATGGAAAGGTACTGCTGGTGAAGTTGAACTCCCAGTTCAAGGTGGGACAGGTATAATAATATCTTTCCTGTACCTGTCCCTGATATAGCTGTAAAAATTCAGCACTTCTGAATTGCCACAATTTCTTGTGCATCATATAATTACACATGAGATATTTTGCCTCAAGTAACTATAAGCTCCTTGAAATTAAAACTCAAGTTTTAGGGGTTGGAGAAATGGCTTAATGGTTAAGGTGTTTGCCTGCAAAGTCAAAGGATCCGGGTTCAATTCTCCAAGACCCACATAAGCCAGATGCACAAGGGGCACATGCATCTGGAGTTCATTTGCAGTGGCTAGAGGCCCTGGCATTCCCATTCTCTGTCTGCTTCTCTTCTATCTATCTCTCTCTGCTTACAAATAAATTAATTAATTAAATTAAAGATAAATAAAAAAGTGGAAGTTTAAAAACAATCTCAAGTTTTATTCAGCCTGTGTTCTAGAACTTAGTGCTGAGCCTTGTGCCCTAGAGAAGGAGGATAGGAGAAAGCTAGCTACTTTCAGGCAGTTTCAGTTAGACATGGAGGCCCAAAGAGAACCAGGAGATGACACTTCACACTGGCACAAGGAAAGAAATAAAACTTGTATCTGATCAGGACTGATCTACATTCCTCCTTCTGCCCAGTCTAGCACACTACCTAAATAAATGGCTCAGGTGGGCTGGCACAGGTGGGCTAGCCCTGGGTCCCACCCTCCAAATCTACAAATAAATCAGGTCTTCCCCCTTGCATACCTGAATCTGATGCTATAAAGGCTGCAACCTTCCAGTCACTCCCTATTTCTAGGTGTGACCCTCAATGTGTGATTGTCTCCATGGCTTTTACCCTGTCCTGTTTGGACACACATGAGGCTGGCCTCTACTGGGTGGGCGTGGGAGAGCACAGCACTGTTTCTTGATCTGCACTTTTTTGCTGGCTTCTGCTTCATAGTTTGGAGCAATTTCTCACTTTGATTACTTGTAAGATTTTCCTCGTTCTCTGAATCTACCGTGTGTATGTCCCTTATACTCCAAATCTGCCATGTGTGTTCTCTCACCAATTCTAGGCTTGTTACCTATGTAATGTCTTTAAACTAAGGGTAATTATGACTGCAGCTCTCTTCATGATTCACTTCCCCTCTGAATCTCTTGGTCTCTGCTTTGATATCTGCCCTCTCATTTTTCTTTGAGCCTCACTATTTGCCTTCTTAACTTCCCTCCATGGGAAAGCACATAGAAGATGCCATGTGGGTTCCTCCTAAGCCTCCCTACAGAAACACCTACATTCTACTTTCCATGTGTTTGCAGCTTTCCCTTAATATCTCTTTAAAAAACTCAGTTTCTCTGAAATAAGCTATATGAACTCCCCTTCACATGCTTGCAGCTCTGCTCCAGTCTTTCTCTAAAAACCTCAATTTTTCTTAAAAGAAATCTTCCACCGGGTGTGGTGGCACACACCTTTAATCCCAGCACTTGGGAGGCAGAGGTAGGAGGATTGCCACGAGTTCGAGGCCACCCTGAGACTACATAGTGAATTCCAGGTCACCTGGGCTAGAGTGAGACCCTACCTCGAAAAACCAAAAAAAAAAAAAAAAAAAAAAAAAAAATCTTCCAAATTAGGGAGCACATTCCACCTAACAGCATGTTTCCTATTTCCCATGTGTTTATGACTCTGCTCTAGCCTCCCTTTCCTAGATCCCAATCTCCCTTAAATAAACCCCACAAATTTTTTTATTCCCCCCAAATAAGCTTAATAATTCATAATTTATCCTTATCAAGTCTGTCTTTGCTAAAGGTAGGACAGAACCCAAAATGCAGGGTTCATAAGTCCTTGAGGACCCCTCCTAAACCCCCAAATCCTGCATCACTAAGATGTTTGATTACTGTATGAGTGAACAAATGAATGCACACTAGGATATTCCACAGGAGATGTTGTGACAGTTTACAGGTGGCAGGGACCCCAGCAGTGAAAGTGAGGAATGTCCTTGAGCCTCTAAGGGAGAATCTGGTTATCTATTTTCTGATCCCCCCATTTTTCTAGAGACCAGGAATGTAAGAGGATGATTTTTTTTTAAATTCTTACTTTCCTTTACTTTCCTAGAAGATAAAATTAAGAAATGAGATCACTCCCTTTCCAGAAAACTTGGTGGCCCCTGGTCACCTAGCATCCAGGGTGAAGTAACCAATTTATCCCTCACCCATTAAACTCCCATAAAAGACCCAAAGCTGGATCTCTGGATAGGATATTCAATTTTCTGGAATCCCTTGTAGTAGTTTTAATGGATATGTCCCAATAGATTCAGGAGTTTTATTCAAGCTTGTAACTTGGTGTCATTGGGTATGGATCCTAAGGTCCAGCCCCAAGGTGTGGGAACAGATCTGAATTCCAGTCTAAAGACAGGCAGACTGCTTGAGTTCTGCCTGGGGTTCCTGAGGTGTGTTTGCTTGTGGTGTTGGTGGTGGGTTTTCTCTCTGAGTGGACCTATGAAAGGGGGCCAGCCTCTTCTGCCACTATGGAACTTCCCATAGACCTGTAAGCTTTAATGCATCCCTTCCTCCCATAACTTGTGCCAGGTGTAGAGGTTAATTCCAGCAACTTGAAGTCAACTGTAAAACCCCTCTTGAGCAGGAGCTCTGATCTCTGCTTTTCTCTTGAGCTCTGTGTGAGCTCTGTCTTTATTACCTCTATAATACAATCTTTCTAAACAAAATCGTGCATGGTCTGTGTAGTAGACAGTTTCATGTTGCTGGGATGAATATCCAAACCAGGAACACTTTAGGGGAGGAAAGGATTTATTTCAAGCTTATAGATCTTGCAAGAAGGTCCATCAATGGTGGAAGAAGCTGCTTCCACACATCAAAGCAGACAGAAACAATCAAACAGCCAGCAAAAAAAAAAAAAAAAAAGAAGCAGCAAGCACAAACCTGTAGCGAGCAGGACCCTACCAGAGCTCAACCCTCTCTGCATATCTTTGGGCTGGAAATCAGATCCCCCCTCAGTGACACCTCCTCTAGCCAGGTAGCTAGAGACCCAAGTTAAGAACTCTAATAAACACCTGAGTCTATGGGGGACACACATTCAAACTATGACAGTCTGTGAATGTCATTGGCTGAATTCCCAAGTTTACTGCCTAATGAAGATCCCAGAAAGGCTCTGAAACTCAAAAACACCTCTAAAACATCACTTTCAACTGTGTAAGCAGTCAAAATCTGCTGAACTATGATCCCTTGTGCTAATCCAGTGACTTACCTCACTCCTGTTCCAGGCCACACAGTCAGGGTTCCTGTGCTGAGAAGAGCAGGCTGCTCTGATTGTTCTCCTACTGGTATAATTTTTGACTTTTAGATATAAAGATTTTAATACACCCTTTAACCAGCTCTCTTTCTATCATTGTGCCTGATTTCTCCTTCACACAACCTGTAGATGATTGGTGCTGAGCATTTTTCCCTCTGGAAACCTATGGCTTTTAACCACCTGTCCTCACAGTCTGTAGACAATGATCTGTCAAACCTATTCCCAAATACCCCAGGTTCAGACCCATTTGTCCTTTTTAACTGTTATTAAGTGGGTATGCCCTCACCACAGTGCTGCTCAAACTTTAACGTGCGTATCCTCAACTGGGGAGCTGATTAAAGTGTAGATAACTCAGTAGGTCAGGGGCTGGGCCTACATTTCTAACAAGCTTACATATGATGTCATTGCTGCTTCTCAAAGCCCTGGAACTCATTTGCAAACTGAGAACATCAGACCGCCATTGTTTATCTTTCTCCTTCTATCCTGGAATCTCCTTGTAGATTCCGCTGCTGTTAGTTATTCATTTACTGGGTATTAATTATGATTTATTCTACAGCTCTTGACCTCAAAGGAAATAAGAAATAGCTTATTCTGGAGCCAAATTTGACTGAACATGACCTTAAACTGAGATTTGGGTTATCCCAAATACCATATCGAAACAAGTTAATGATTTCATGAAGTTTTATAGTTACATAGCAAAGGAAGATCATAAACCAAGCAAGGAATTTTTCAAATACGGTGGAAACATCAGGTAGGTGGCTACAGTAAATTTCTGCTATAGGCTTCAGATGCTATCTGATGACCTTTTTAGCCTTTAGGTTGATGGAAGCTAATGGTCTGTTAGTATATCCAAATAGGATGCTGCTGGGTCAAACACAGAGGTAGGTTAATTGGCCATCAAAGGGGCTGATAACCCAAGAGAATTTGGCTGTTAACCTACAACATTCCAATCTCTCTATATTGAAATTCTAATCAACTGCTAGTCAGAGAGGATATTCAAAGCAGGTGCAGCTGTGTTCTGGAAACTTTTGCTCACACTACTTTATGATAGGCATATTTTTCTGGTTTGTTGAGGTAGAGTTTCACTCTAGCCCAGGATGATGTGTAATTAAGTATGTAGTCTCAGAGAGATCTCAAACTCATGGCAAACCTCCTACCTCTACATCCCCAGTACTGGGATTAAAGGTGTTTGCTACTACATCCATCTAATAGGCATGTGTGGTAGTTTGAATATATGTCCCCCAATATATTCAGTGTTTTATTAGTTATAGTTTGCATCTGCAATCACCTTGCTAGAGGCAATGTCACTGGGGGCTGGTCTTAAGGTGTGGGTTTGAGATTCCATTGTAAAGATATGCAAATGTGCCTAGCAGGAGTTCCTGAAGTGTGCTGTGTGACCTTTTGGCTGTAGTTTTTCCTCTGTGTGCTGTGGTGGCTGGTTGGTTTCTCTCTCTCTCTCTGCTTGGCCCTGTGGAGAGCAGACCGCTTCTCTTGCCATTATGGAACTTCCCCTGGATCTGTGAGCTTCAATAAATAATATCCCTTCCTCTATAACTGCGCCCGGTCTGGAAGTTCATCTCAGCCAATCTGAAGCTGTCTGCTACAGCATGTTTTGATGTAACCTTTCCTCTTCTCTCCCTTTATCTCTCTTCTCTTCCCTTTCCATCTCCTCCTTTCCCCTCTCCTGTCTTCTGCAAACATAGTTGAGGATCTGAAACTGTAAACAGATTTCTGTTAAACTCATGCAGCGTGTCCTTCATTCATCTAACCTTCAACAGTTTGTTCCTACCACAGTCCATACTCCACGTGTTTTCTCATGTTTTTCCCCATGGAAATGAATCACAAGTTGGAATATATCTTCTGTCAGAAAGCATGCTGTACCTTTTTTTTTATTTGGAAATGAGAGTGACAGAGCGCACATCCTTTGACTACAATTCTCTGTCTCTTAGAACCAGCAGCTGTAATCATCACTGGCTTCTGGGCTCCACCACTAAGGCCTCACTGCTTTCCAGGCTAAAGAGTTGATCCCCTGTGTGACAGCAGCACAGGCAGATGGGGAAGAGACCTGCTGAAAACTCTTTAGCACTCACCTTCTCCTATTCTCTGACTCACTGCACTGGCCTCAGGCATTGGAATTCTCTTCCCTCCAACAATTAAGACACGTTGACCTGCTGATGTGAGTCACATGGGAACTCTTCAGTCCTAACTGAGTGATTGGTACTAAGTTTGTTGACATGCTTCTACCCTCTTTACAAGGTACACACATCATCTTGGAAATTAAAGATTTTTTTTTCTTTTGATCTTTCAAATAACTGCACATGTCCTCCAGTTGATATCAATTACCATCAAATGATTACAGCCTCCAGAAGAGTTCCCAGCTTTACAGAAGATATAGGGTTATAAGCAGCTACTTTCTGTATTTGGCTGCTCTGGAGAACACAACACAACACAGCCATGTAGTGTGAACTTGCCAGTTGGAGACAGCTCTTGGGAACCTGGGCTCAGATTATGGCATCCTCCTTCCCTCACCAAAGTCACCATGTCTCTCCACTCCACTCTGCTCAAATAAAGTTTATTAGTCTCTTCATCTCAAAATTCCCTTCCTCATCTTTAGCTGTTTCTCCTTGACTGCTATAGTACAGCCTCCTGAATAATTTAGTCATTTTTTTATTGAAAAAGCTTCATTCATCAACATACTACCCATACTTTGGAACCATTGAGTAAGTTTTCCAGATAAACTCAATTACCATCTTTAGTGATCCCACTGGTTTTGCTTATGGCATTAGTATTAGAGTTAGCTATGTATTAGTTTTCTCTCTATGTAAGTTTTTGGTTGCATGCCTGTTTGTTTTTGAGTAGTATACATGTATTGATATTCATATTCACATTATCTAACACTATGCCTCATATAAAGCAATCACATTGATTTTTTTTCTTTTTGAGACAGAGAGAATGGGTGTGCCAACAGCCTCTCAGCCTCTGTGAACAAATTCCAGACAAGTGCACCCCCTTGTGGGCAAGTGCAGCATTGTGTGCTTGCATCACTTATGTGTCTGACTAAACATGGGACCTGGAGAATTGAATGGGCGTTCTTAGGCTTGGCAGGCAAGCACCTTAGCCACTAAGCCATCTCTCCAGCCCTAATTGTCTTGATTCTTAATCAAACATATAAATGTATCATTATTCATATGTTGGACTGGTAAAAATATCCAGTCAAGTGCTCAGAGAAGGAAACTATTTGAAATAGAAAGGGTTGGTAATGTGATACTGTGAATTGTAGTAAGATAGCTAAGTAGTGCTGAATATCCCTAAAAAGTGCTGTCTACAAACCCATGAGAATCACGTTCATTTGAGTTTTGATGCCAGTCTAGGGTCTATAAGAGACTTGTATTGCCATATATGCTAACCTAAACGCCAGGCAGAAGGGTTCTGGCCTTCCAGAGCTGAGCATCCTACCTGCCTCCATCCATAATCAGGGCAATAGTAGTTTCTTATTTAAAATTTCTAACATTAAAGCTTGTGAACACCAAAACTCTGCAGTGCCATGAACTCTCCACAAGAGAAGAAGCAAGGCTATGTGGATCCAGAACCCTGGCAGCCGAGCTCATGCATAATGAAATGAAGCCACAGCTCAATGAGAGGAAATTAGCACACCCAAGATTCCAACATCATGGCAGCTTATGCCTCTGGATAAGCACTTTAAAAAATGGTTGATACTCCAGAAAATATAAAGGTTTGATTTCATATAAACTGACATTTTTAAATGTTTTGATTTTCATGTGAATATTAATGTTCCATAGGCAGACTTCACTGGAGATTTTGAGCCCTGACAAATTAAGAACTATATGTAAGGAATAGACTATTTTTAATATGATATTTAAAAATTCCACTAGGGAAACCTTCTGTATTTTTATTCTTGCTAGCAATAGATATATATATAATATCTGTAATAAGAAGTGTATAGTGTCTGAGGCTGGAGATCTGGCTTAGTGTTTAAAGGCACTTTCTTGCAAAGTGTGATGATCCAGGTTTGATTCCCCAGGACTCATGTAAAGCCAAATGCACAAAGTGGTCCATGTGCCTGGAGTTTTTTTGCAGTGGCAGGAGGTCCTGTCATGCCCATACTCACTCTCTTTCTGTCTACCTCTTTCTTTCTCTTTCTCATAAATAAATAAATAAATAAATAGGATAAATAAATTAATTAATTAACAAAAGAAGTTACTAGGGCCCAGGTTGAACCACAGATGAATTGGCAAGATAAGAGTTCTGCTTCCATGGCAGGCCTGACAACCTGTGCCAGGGTGATGGCAATAGATACAGACTACTCAGAATGTAACAAAGCAGAAATCCAGAAGATGCTGAGAGCACAAAATTAAAGTAGACTTAAAACACATCCACACAGCTCAGGGAATTTTGCAGAAGAGGGGGCAGAAAGATCACAAGAGCCTCAGAGTGGGAGAGAATATCCAGATGTATTACCCCCACATACACACAATGACTGCCTGCTGCTGTCATGCCTCCTACCCCACAAATCCATGGTGAACACCAGCAATCCTACTGAGGAGGTCCCTCAGTGGAATGGGGCTAGGGAGGAAGAAATGATGGTACCAATACATGATGTGTCCATACAAAGTTTCTACTTAAAAAATAAGTTATAGTATTGAACAATAAGATACAAATAGGATTGGCAAAGTGATTTACATAGTTACTTTCTTATTTTCTTAATA
This sequence comes from Orientallactaga sibirica, assembly GCA_036365145.1. Taxonomy (NCBI): domain Eukaryota; kingdom Metazoa; phylum Chordata; class Mammalia; order Rodentia; family Dipodidae; genus Orientallactaga; species Orientallactaga sibirica. The sequence continues at coordinate 14,561,069 of JAEOAD010000055.1, read as the reverse complement.
TTTGTGTTAATTTAAAATAATATTTTTAAATGACAAAGTTTATACTGAGTCTACTATGGATTTTATAGCTTAATGAAATTAATATGCTCCACAGCAAAGAGCAAGGGAACATTTGCAGAGCTGTGGAGGAAGCAGAGTTTGAACTAGAAATAAAGCTCTGAAATTCCTTTCCCTCAACATCTAAAAGGAACTGGTTGTGTACTATATACCCCAGGTCCCAATTCTAGGTAGCAACATTAGGACTTTCAAAGCATGACCTACATACTGTATTTAAGATTCTAAATTGTATCATACTATTAGTATTCAAAAAAGTGATGTGTTTTTATATCAGGGTTGAAAAGGGTTCTAAAAGTCATGGAAATCAACCTGAATACAGTAAGATCGTATCTGTGAAGGCAGGGTCAATTTAATCAGTATCAATAATAAAAGAGGAGAATAAATAACACTGCAATGCTGAAAAAATGTACCTCACACTGTTCCTGTGTTACCTCTGTATCAATATGATTTGTATAAACACAGATATTTCAAAAGAAAAGCAAACCTGCTTACTTAAGAAAAGTTTATAGTGTCTTAAGGCTATGCTTTTGTATTACCTTCTCGTTGATTTTAACAAAGTATACATGTTTTAGATATATAGGACATATCATGTTAGCATATGCAGGTATATAAGCATATATCTACATATATTACATACATTAAGATACCTACTCCATATGGTTAAATAATATGTATGCTAACACATTAGGGGATGTGCACGTGTGTATGAAAATACAATATATTGATCATGTTGCTTACTGTATATGGTATTTTAGATATATTATGTTCATAGATTTTTCCAAGCACACAAAACTGGTTCTTTTCCTCAAATAAGTGACAGGCATGTATCCTAAACTCGCTTATGTTCCAAAGTTTCATGGAATATTTCCAGGCACAGAACTGTGCCATAGGCTGAATTAATATGTATCTTTCTGAATCTGACTTTTATGAGCTTTTGAGTAAATTATGCACACCATAATGCATATTTTGTAATAAATTATTCACCACTGCCTTAACCTGCTCAAACTAAATTGCCACCCTGTGAGAAAGAAGAATTGCTGTTTTGAATCTCTTCATTACTGTGTAAGCCAAAATTTTTCATCATTTTTCTATAAACCTGCAATCAACTGGAAGCCCATTCACTTTAGAGTTCTTGGCAACAGTCACCCTCCTTGCTGATTAGAGCCCTAGTGTACATTTCCAAGCAAAATCATGGAGCGAGTACAAGGTATATTTCATTTGCAAAAAAAAAACCCTGTGAAATAAATAGTATTATCCCCATTTGACAGATGAGAGAACTAGGACTTGTATGTTGGCTGGGCCAGTAATTCAACCCAGGTAAATTAGGTACAAATCATGGTGCCTGTCTGAAGGAAAGAACATTCACAAGGTTTTATTGAAAGTTCCCACAAAATTACTGATCCAGGATGGGGTAGGGAGGAAAACTGTACCAACAATACTATTTTTAAATCTTCTGGAAACCCTTTTTATTCTCCAAAATAACTTTGCATGTTCCCTTTTTGATTTACATTATTGACATTTCCAAGTTAATTCATTCAGAAAGAAAACTCCAGTGGCACAGGTGTCTTCCCTCCCTCCATTTACACAGTCATCAAACAATGCCTGGGCTCTTTAAGAAGAGATCTCACACCTGCCCTTAGGCCCTCACCTCTGCAGTTCCACACAACTTCCTTGAGTTATTTTATGCGATGCCTCAATTTGTCATTTCCTTTTTCCCCCTGTCAGTAGACCCTTAAGTTGCTATTCGTAATCTTTTAATGAAGGATTCTGAAATAAATATCCTTCTACAACACCTATGTGCAAACACATACAGATGGTTCCAATCTAAAATGTAGTCTCAGAACTAGGCTGTGGAAGGGTATCCACCTCTGTTAATGTCTCGTTATCACCAAATTCCTCTCCAAGGTGGCTATCAATATTTTCACTCTTACCAGGCCCCCATTTCTCCACATCCTTGCAAAGATCTTTTGGGTTGTATATCTATGGAAATAATAGGGTTAATCTTAATTGTTTTGTCTTCCCCTATGTTGCAGACAGCTTCAGGTTTGCTGAGATGAACTTCCAGACCAGGCACAGTTATGGAGGAAGGGATATTATTTATTGAAGCTTACAGATCCAGGGGAAGTTCCATAATGGCAAGAGAGCGGCCTGCTCTCCATAAAACTTCCAAAAGGTCACACAGCACACTTCAGGAACTCCTGCTAGGCACATTTGCATATCTTTACAATGGAATCTCAAACCCACCATTAACACCTTAAGACCAGCCCCAGTGACATTGCCTCTAGCAAGGTGATTGCAGATGCAAACTATAACTAATAAAACACTGAATATATTGGGGACATATATTCAAACTACCACATTTCCAAATATATTTAGCTTCATTTATAACTATCACACATTGTAAATTGTACTCAATCCAATTTCAAAGGTTCTCATAGTCTTGATCAACTTAAGATAGTGAGTCTGTAAAATCAAACAAGTTAAATACTTTCAACATGTAAAGGCACAGAGTAAACATTTTAACTGGTATAAGGCATAGCAAGGAGAGACTAAACAATGCAAACTCAACCACCATCAGCAGTCATCAAACTTCTGCAGTTCAAGTTCAATATAACCAGAGACTGACAGTCTCAGGTTTTCCAATTCCGCCCCCTCCAGCTGGGCAGAGTTGCCAGGAAAACTTTGATCCCATGCCAACACTGCACTCCATGGTAGCCCTGAGTCCTGGTATATCCAAAACATCTTCAGGTCTCCATGATGAAACCACGGTCCATCTTCAAAGGCTCTTCCAGCCTATTCCTGAGGGTCTTCATGCCCCTCCTCATTCTCAGCAGCAGCTCCTGGAACCGTGTGCAATTCATGACCACTCCATGCATTTTCATGCTTCCAGAACTAATACCAGGTGTGCAGGACACAGCCATATTCTTAATCCAGGAACAAAATAAACCATAGCCTTGAAAAGCAGGTTCCTTCTCCAGTCAACTCTTTCCAAGAATTTGCATTTTGTTTTTTTTTTTTTTTTTTTTTTTTTTCGATTCTCACTCTGGCCCAGGCTGACCTGGAATTAACTATGTAGTCTCAGGGTGGCCTTGAACTCACAATCCTCCTACCTCTGCCTCCCGAGTGCTGGGATTAAAGGCGTGCGCCACCACGCCCGACAAGAATTTGCATTTTTAACAGTCTTTCCTCAGGCATCCTCTCCATTGTTTTAATGTAAATCAAGTCAGGCCACCTTCCTTCCACCTTCCTTAAGATTGCTAATGTGTTGACAATAGCACCTAAACCAGCCTCAATGCCTCTACTTTTACCTTGCTTCAGGTTTTCCAACTTAAAATCTTAAAATCTCAGTCCGATATCTTTAGCCAAGCACATCAGTCCATTACAAATTTAACCTTGATCAAACTTTCTGGGCCTGGACAGCAGAACGTAGCCATCCCTTATGCCAGTAGCCCAGTTCCAACAAAGTCCTCTGCCGTCTTTCCTTCCCCTTAGAAAGCTCATAAACCAAGCCTCGAAGCTCAATACAGTCTGCACTTAACATTCTCAAACTCTCATCAGAATAGTCCATAAAACTTGGCTTACCACTCCAGAAGGCATCTTCATTTGCAAGCACCAATTCCATGCCCATTCCTCCAAAACAAAGGTTTCAAAAGACAAATATCCACAGGGTCAGGTTCATCTCACCCCACTTCTGGTACCAATTTAATGTTGCAGACAGCTTCAGGTTCGCTGAGATGAACTTCCAGACCAGGCACAGTTATGGAGGAAGGGATATTATTTATTGAAGCTTACAGATCCAGGGGAAGTTCCATAATGGCAAGAGAAGCGGCCTGCTCTCCACAGGGCCAAGCAGAGAGAGAGAAAGCCAACCAGCCACCACAGCACACAGAGTAAAACTACAGCCAAAAGGTCACACAGCACACTTCAGGAACTCCTGCTAGGCACATTTGCATATCTTTACAATGGAATCTCAAACCCACCATTAACACCTTAAGACCAGCCCCCAGTGACATTGCCTCTAGCAAGGTGATTGCAGATGCAAACTATAATAAAACACTGAATATATTGGGGGACATATATTCAAACTACCACACCCTAATTACTGACAGTTGAGCTGTTACAGACACTCATCAAATGTCTTTTCTTATACCAGGGGTTTTCATTCAATTTTGATTGAGTCTCCTTGGAGTAGCTTGGCTTCTTTTACTATCTTTTCACTTCCACGAATTTTTAATGGGTTTCAATAGAAAGTTTTGGTGATATGTATCATAAATATCTTCTACTTTGTTCATGAATTCTGGTCACACAAATGCTTAAGTGTTTTAATGCAACTATATTTGTCAATAGTTCTTATATTGTATTTCATTAGTTTTTATACAAAATGCTTGTGTTTATGGTTTTAAGAAATAATTCACCTCCTTTAGGTCATTCTTTCACACAAACATGATAGCATTTAAGGTTGGCTTATTACAGATATGGTTTGACCATTGGAATTCATTTTCACATAGATTAGAAGGTGAGGTCTAAGTTTATTTCTCTCCACTTTGCTTCTTTCCTATTTTCCTAGGGCTATTTATTAAGCAGTCTATTGTCTTTTCACTGCTATTTTATGCAGACTGTGTTATAAGCCAAATTGTTTGCAGTGTGTCAGTTTCTGTGCTGTTTATCCCAGTAAAGTTATTTATCTTCCTTGCATCAAAACCTCAGCACATTTCTTCTGACATTTATATTTGGTCTCCTTATATTTACTGATTTAATTTTAATTTAATCAATCCCATTTTGTATTTTATTGAAATTAAATTTTAATGTTGCAATTTCATTTTGGGAATAGGTATTTAGTTTATGATATTGTCTCTCTGCTCATGAATATTGTCCCTTAAACACCAAGCACCAATGATGCCCTTATTATTTCCATTCTTTTTTTCATGAACCAAAATAAATGTCATGCCATGCTCATTTTCAAGAAGATGGGAAAATGCAATCCCACCACAGCTCCAAAGGGAGGATGATTGAACTATTAGTTATTGCTTTTCTTCATAAATAAGCTGCAAGGATTTCTCTTTCCATCCTCAGGAGAAATGAATTCTAGACTGAACCTTGTGGGACAATCACTCCCACACCACATCCAGATCCTGTGAATTTTGAAAGGAACATGGTTGGAGAAATTCATTAATTTATTTTCTATAATTAGCAGACATCTGTTAAGGTTTTTCAATTTTGTATTAATTCTATAAGCATTGTAAGAATAGGCACAGACAGAAAAAGAACAATGAGAATGAAGACAGAGGGAGACATTGGAATATTTCTTCCAGAGCCAAGGAATGCCAGGATGCTCCAGGAGCTGGAAGCAGTAAATAATCTTCCCCTATTGATGTCAGTGAGCAAGACACTGCCAGCACCTGAATTTCAAAGCTGCAAGCCCCCGGAACTGTGGGAGAATAATTTATAATTTTAAATCACTAACTTTGAAGTGATATGTTATAACAAGCTTAGGAAATGAGCACAAATGGATTTACAGCACACTCCCTGCATCAAAGGGCAAATTCCTAGTAACTCTGAAGAGGGTTTCTCACTATATTGGCTCCACTATATTTTAGTTTTTTTTTTTTTTTTCGAGGTAGGGTCTCACTCTAGCTCAGGCTGACCTGGAATTCACTATGTAGTCTCAGGGTGGCCTCGAACTCACAGCGATCCTCCTACCTCTGCCTCCAAGTGCTGGGATTAAAGGCGTGCACCACCACACTCGGCGTGGCTCAACTATATTTTAAACTGTCTCTTATTTTCTCCTTTACTTCACTTGACAGTCAGTTTCATATTATTGGGATGAACATCCAAAGCAAGCACAATTTAGGGGAGGAAAAGATTTATTTGAAACTTACAGATTCAGAGAAAGTTCCATGATGGCAGAAGAGGCTGGTCCGCTTTCACAGATCCAAGCAGAGAGAAACCACTACCAGCCCACAGCACACATATGCACAAACAGGCTGCAAACCAACAGGGGTCCAGGCTGAGCTCAGAACGCTCTGCACACCTTTAGGCTAGAAATCAGATCTGCTCTGAGTGACACCTTAGGGCTGGACTCCAGGATCCACACACACAACACCTCTTCCACCCAGGCAGCTGGAAATCCAGTTTACAAGCTTTAATAAAACATCTGAGTCTAAGGGGGAGACATACATTCAAACTCCACACTCACCCATCACTATCACTGGCTGTTCTTGTTTGCAGCTGAAGGTCCTCTGGGTACACTGGGATATGAATTTTCAGTCAACCAAGAAGAAAGAACACTCCACCTGTCCAGACACCCAGACCAGGTATCTGAGTTCCCTGCTTCTCATATATTTTCTCCCTCATCCCACATAAACCAAAAATTAAGTTATGAAATACTTTCATGTCCCATAAATCAATCCACTTCCACGCAGCCCCAATTTTTCTTCCTTAATCTAGGTCACCTCATACCAGAGCCCTGCCTGGGTGTCAGTTTCATTCATCATCCATCCAACCATCCTTCTATCCAGTAGAAAACCACTATGCAAGTTCTTTAAAAGAACTTTCAGGGAACCTGACAGCAGAAGAGAATAAGTCTCTTTCCTAATAGAGTTTATAACATAATGTGGGGAAGATGCAATACTCGGGTAGTCTCACAGACTACTGCACATTGTCTTCTTAACAAGAACTCTAAAGAACAAGTTATATAATGTGAGTGAGGGTTTTTGAAAAGGCCTTTCTCTTCCCCTGGACTATAAATCAAAGAAAATATCTGTGAAAACTAAAAGGAATGACTAAAGTGGATGGTTGAATTTATTATATGAGATATCAGCACTTATGATAACAGCTCCAATATGTTTTACAGATCTACGTTATCTACTATAACATATGTAAGTGCATTTTTGCAATATGGAGGCTGCAATAAATATTAGCAATAGCATTGGATGCAGATCCTGTCCTCATTAGGGATGCGTTGAAATGACCAAAGAATTCTGGCTCACCTGTCATCCCAGCCATGTTTTTCATTATCTGCTTCTAATTCCATCTCTCCTACAAGGCTGAAAGCATCTGTGAGACTGGGGTATCCCACGGTAACTACTGTGCTGGAAACAATTAAATCCCACTAAGCCTTTAGTGGACCATAAAAAAATGTTTTCAAATATATATAGAAGCTAAAAGTTATATGGTAACTATCATAACCCTCTTTAAGTTAGTATTCATAAGAATGTCTAAAAGTTGATGGGGAACTAAAAAGAGCTCTACTAAAGTGGTGCATTTCTGTATTTGTAGTGTGTGTGTGTGTGTGTGTGTGTGTGTGTGTGTCCACATTAGAGTCTCTTACCACTGCAAATGAATGTCTTTCCCACCTAATATGGGTGGGTGGGACCAGCAGGCTTTCAAATAAGACTTTAACCATTGAACCATCTACCCAGTCCTGTAGAGAGTATTTTTAAATCTCTAGTATTGTTTAACTTCATTCATGGGTGAGCAAGAGAAGTAGGAACTTCAACCCTCACTTCCACTCCAAAACACACCTTTTTATTTGTCCAAATGACTTTAATGTGAAACCCTCTATGTGACTTCAAACAATGTCAATTAGTTTTTGAACAATGACAAAACAACGTGCCAAATTAGGTGTCTTTTCTCATTACATGCTAATTAGAATTCTTCCTAGTATGTAACATTCCATAGCTCAACATTAAAATATTGCTGTATAATTCAAGGTCATATTTGCACTGAATAAATTACCTTAATTCAAGAGTCACATTAATTAGAGACACCGATCCTATCCACATATGCTCCTAGTGCTCAGAGAAGTGCATGGCAGACCTTAGTCATCTCTGGATGTTGGCATTAAATGCAACCTTCCTGGGAAGAAAGGTGTGGCCAGAGTAAAGTCATCACTAAAAATTGGAAAATGTTTTTCTCTTTTTTCATAACCTTCAACGATTTTCTGAAACATAGGATGAAGAATTTTAATGGAAAACGTGGTAAATAAAAATAGACAGCAGTCATTCTAGTGAGTGAGAAATTGCTTAGTTAATAAAGGGATTTTATATTATAGGCCAGAGGGCATGTTAGTACATACCCGTAATCCCAGCCCTTAGAAAGGAGAGGCAGGAGAAATACCACAAGTCCAAGGCAGATGGGAACATGTAGTGAGATTGTCTTAAAAAAGGAATAAAGTAAGAAAAATCATAGGCTCATAAATGGGTAATGAATAATCTTCATTATCTATACTTTTGGATGTTTTCCCTTAGTTTGTATTTATCATGGAATGTTCAGCTCCTTCAGGTTCACAATAAAATATGAGAAAGTCAAAATATCAAAGAATATTAGTAGAATTTAATCTTTAAGAAGTAATCTTAAAGACACCTACTCTCTGAAGAAAGTTCTCAAGAAGTAAGTGAGGGAACACTTGACTTTCTCTTCTGTTAGCTGGTTCAAAGTTAATCCCTTCACCTCCACAGCTGTGCTTGTTACTTCATTAAGGTCCCTTTGAAACATGTGTCTGCAAGAGGTAACAATTCCTGTGTGCTCATGGGTCAAAGCAGGCCAGCTTCCCTAAGAACACATTAATTCTGCTACTTGTGGCAGCTGACTTTATGGTGGTCACATGCTTCTAAAATGCCATCTAGACTCAGTTGGGAGTACTTGCTAGAAGTCCTGTTTTGAGATGTGCTGGGACTTAGTTCTCTCATCTGCTATAGAGGAAATAGGAGAACCAAACAGTTGCAAACAGGGCAATATTTATAGCTTTGATAGTACTTCCTTTTTGCTCAGGTTCTGAGTTACTCTCTTCAAGCTGCCACCCAAGTACAGCGAAAGATTCAGGATATTAAAAGCAAACTCATGGGCTGGAGAGATGGCTTAGCAGTTAATGCACTTGCCTATAAAGTCTAAGGACCCAGGTTTGATTCCCCAGAACCCACATAAGCCATATGCACTGGTAGCTCATGTATCTGGAGTTCATGTGCAAAGGCTAGAGGCCCTGGCACACCCATTCTCTTCTCTCTCTCTCTCTCTTTCAAGTAAATAAATAAATAAATAAAGCGTGGGTATAATGGTGCATGCCTTTAATCCCAGCACTTAGGAGGCAGAGGTAGGAGGATCACCATGAGTTGAAGGTCACTATGAGACTACATAGTGAATTTCAGGTCAGCCTGTGCTAGAGAAAATAAATAAAGAATTAAATATTTATATATATATATTAAAAAAAAAAAACTCCTTGCCAGAACTCCCTAAGGTCAAGACCATGTCCTAAAGTCTGCATTTTATCTCAAAATTCAAAAAGAAAAGCATGTTTCCAGTGTTCCACTATCCTGGGATCATGAGAACAAGGGATTTGCAAGAAGGATCCTCCTGTGATGCAAAATTGAGTTATTTTATTAGTCCCAGAATGTTCTTGGCTGAACCAAAGAATATCACAACCATTGCTTCTAACATAATTTCATTATTTATTTCTTACATAGCAAAAAGTACTCAGGGTGAAAGGAAGTTTCATATTAGAATATGCCTGCCCCATGTGTTTCTAGGACAACTTGGTCTTCATTCTCATGGAAGCAGTTTACTCAGGCAAATTCAAGCACAGAAACAAGCAAACAAAAATCCCCATTCAAGAGTGCCCAAAGTTTGCTAAAACAGGCTGGTTGGAAAGTGTTTGAATGGACTATTTTACAAAGTTTTAGAACTCAGTCTTTTGAAGTGCATTTAATTTTCTCTCAAATATGAGCGTCCACAGTACCAGCTGAGCTGCCTTCACAAAAACCTCACCAATCACAAAAAGCAATCAAGACCAGAGGATTATATTCTGAAGCAATTTAAAGTAGCTTTCAAATATAATTACAGAGGAAAACAAAATGAAGTTTCTCAAATTTGCCCAAGCATTTTGAAAGTGACTGTTATATTGGTTCGTGATTTATGTTGTATCTACATAGGATGGAGGAAGCAGAAGGCACTGAATACGTGATGCTCACTGAGGGAAATAGAGGCTTGTGAAGGATCTCCAACTGATTTCACTGTGGCCATTGACACGCAATCTTTGGCCCCTTCCCCATGTGTTCTAATGAGGACAACAGTCCACATTATCAAACAGCACTGACTTCCTCAGTCTTCAAAGTAGGATCCACCCTGACGTTTGGATGCATGGCCTGCCTACCCTGAATTCTAGGTCCATATGTCCATAGCTTGCTCTGCAGAACACTCACAACCAAGTGATAATTTATCTTACATACATGGCTTGGATTTAAATGAGGTAAGAAGGAACCCTGGCAATACTCCCATCAAAAAAGATTAAAAATAAATATTTTATCTTTGTCACAAACTCGAATCTTCTAAGGAGATTAAATTTAAGACGGAAAATTCATCATGATGATTGAGCAACCAGCCCCAAACAAATCCATTCAAAAAGATATGAAACTTTAAAAAAAAAGAGCTTAGAATACACAATATAATGGGTCTTACTGACTGAAGTATGTGATCATATTCATGGAGTAGAAATAAAATAATAAAAATTTTCCTGTGAAACATTTTGATTTGGAAATAGCATTGCTAAATTTTTGGTCAAAAATTCTATATGTTAACTCATATTTTGATACCTAAATCAGTTTGTATGTTTGTGGTATTTCTGTCCCCCCAAATTCTACTAGTCATATACTCAAAAGTAGCAAATTTTTATTAGGGATATACATACCTCTTATATTTCTGCAGTTTCATGTTTAATGCTCCAATTCAAAGTATATTGGTGTATGTGTGTGTGTGTGTGTGTGTGTGTGTGTGTGTGTGCATGTGTGTGTGTGTGTGTGTGTAAAGAGAGAGGGTGTTTAAAAGATGTTCATAGCTAAATATGAAACTGACATATTGGGTAATAATACTAACAAATAACAATGAAAAACATTTATTGTGAATTTTCAGTGTTCTAATATTGTTCTAATCATTTTAAACTCATACACTTCTATAAGACTGCTACCATTAATATTCTACTCTATAGATGAGGAAAAAAGAGGTTGGGTAACTTATTCTACTCTTAAATTTAGTATCAAACATGGGGAATTATCTCTGCTTCTTACAGAATTCCCACTAAAATGAAAATTAAAGGAGATACACAGTCCAATAAACAAAGAAGAGGAGACCAGATGAAGGAGATGTCATCTCATTTTATTGGCAAAGCAGCATAGTAGTATTGAAACAAGTCAAGGCCAAAGAAAGCTTGGGAACTGGAGGCATCGGGTACTAGTGAAGGTTTGTACTAAGGCAAGAACCCAAGAACAAGCCACCTAAGAGGCCTTTCCGCACTGCTCACTTGGTAAATAAGTATCTAAACCAAGAAGAAAAATGTGCTTCATGGTACTAGGAAGAGCCGCAGTGCACCACCCCACACAGAGATATAAGTAAGAGCAAGCAGAGCTGAGGTAAGACTGAAACAGGATGACATGTAAGTCTGCATCCTGATTCCAGGGTATTTACAGCCAGACCATATCTTCTAGACAGGAGACTAGAGACATGGCAGCCCAGGGAATCAATCTCTGTATATGACAACTGGAACCCCCAACCCAGAGGAAGCTGGCTCGCTGTCCAGTCATTGTGTTTGTGAAGCCCATCATTAGCAAAACTCCCCACTCAGAGTCTCTGAGGGCCTCTTTCTTAAGGAACATTAATAATGATGTCCACAATGACTAGTGTGAAAAATAAAGGGCAAAGGAAAACATACTGAAATCATAGTAAATAGACATAATATTGAAAGAGAGATAAAAGAAAGGACAGGGGCTGGAGAGATGGATTAGTGGCTAAAGCATTTGCCTGCAAAACCAAAGCATACAGATTCAATTCTCCAGGACTCATGTAAGCCAGATGCACAAGGGGTGCATACATTTGGAGATCGTTTGCAGTGGCTGGAGGCCCATTCTCCCTCCCTCTCTCTCTCTCTCTCTCTCTCTCTTATAATCTCTCTCTCTCTTTCTCTCACTTTCAAATAGATAAATAAAAACATAAAAAATTTTAAAAGAAAGCACAATATCTTTAAAAGAAGTAAAATATACCATATGAATTGACAGAGAAAAGGGGAAGCTTAGTGAATTAAAAGTTATTAATATCAGAAATAAAATTCAACATGTGTTGGAGGTTAAAACTTGAGACAATACCCACAAAGAGAAACAATTAAAATGAAATGTACGATAGAAGAAAACCCATTAGAGAACAAAAGCAGAGATTCAAGAAGTTTATAATGAATTAAAAGGTATTACAGAAAATAAAGAGATAATTTAGGGTAATAAATTATCAAAATTAATATAAATATAAAAATATTGCTCTTGTTGGAAGAATTAAAGGGGGCAGGTTCATAATATATATATATATATATATATATATAGATATATATATATATATATATATATATATATATATATATATATATATATATATATATATATATATATATATATCTCCACTCACATCACTAAGAATGATTGATGTACCAAAAGTAGGAAAAGAAAACTTTCAAGAAGGAAAATATTCAATTCAGATGTAAATCAGAAATTGCAATCATGGACTGGAGAAATGGCTTAGTAGTTAAGGCATTTGCCTAGAAAGCCTAAGGACCCAGGTTCGATTCCCCAGGGCCCACGTAAGCCAAATGCACAAGGTGATACATGCATCTGGAGTTTATTTGCAGCAACTGGAGGCCCTGCATGCCCATTCATTCTCTCTCTCTCTCTCTCTTTCTCTCCCTCTTTCACTCTCTCAAATATAAATAAATAAAAATTAATATTTAAAAAACTGAGATACCAATAAAAGAGGAAATTACAATTGAGTAAGTTATTTTAGTAATAAGCATGCAAAGAATAAAAACTGTGGAGCACTGTGTTCAGGAATTCTCCAGCCAATGCACCACATAATTAAGTTCTAAATGATTTTACCTCCTGCATATCCTTTCTTGGGATGTGTGCCTCCAAATCAGGAGTACGCACAGAGAAGAAGGAAGGGATAAAAATTCAGTAAGCATGCGTTCTAGTGAAAGACATAGATAAAATAAGGGCCCTGTCAGAGATGTGGGAGCGGGCTTAGAGAGGTACTGTTGGTCTTGGAAGTAGGGGATGGCTCCAGGGACATGAAACTGGTTGGTCAGTCTGCACCACGCTTATAACAAGTCTCTTTCCCCCTCGGAGACTCTATGGCCATTTCATTGTTAGAATTTGTACCTCACAATGGGTGAGGCCACTTTCCTTCCACAAGGACCCTGAGGCCTGAACTGACTGGAGACAAGCTTAGTATCATGGAGACTGATGATAAGAAGCTTTTCCATGTTCACTGACAGTTGCAGGTGTCGATGGGTTTTTTATTGTTATGACGGTTGCTTTAAACCTTTTTAAACATGTGAACTAACCATAGAAAAAATCATTGAGGGGGCTGGAGAGATGGCTTAGTAGTTAAGGTGTTTGCCTGCAAAGCCAAAGGACCCCGGTTTGATTCTCCAGGACCAACGTAAGCCAGATGCATAAGGGGGTGCACATGTCTAGAGTTCGTTTGCAGTGGCTGGATGCCCTGGCTCTCTCTCTCTCTCTCTCTCTCTCCCTCTTCCTCTCAAAAAAATAAATAAATATTTGAAAAATTAATTTCCCCAGGACACATGTAAGCCAGATGCACAAAGCAGTACATGCATCTGGAGTTCATTTGCCGCAGCCAGAGGCCCTGGCACACCCATTTTCTGTCTCTCTCTCTCCCTCTCTCTCTTTTTCTGTCTCACCGCTCCTTGTTTCTCTCTCTCTCTCTCTCTCAAATAAATAAATATAAAAATATTTTTTTAAATTTTTTAAAAAATTTTTTAAAAATTCATAGCTTTCCTTATGATAGAAATATAATATACATTGAGTTGCAAATATGTAATGATGTCAAACCATTATAATTTGAGTATGTTTAAATGGACTTATAAATCACAAAAGTACATTGGAAGAATAGTTGGTTGTTTCATGACCTGTGGATTCTATGGGTTATCTAAGGACAAGACCAGATTCAAAACACAAGTATTGCATCTAACAAATAACGTATTAAAAATCCCAGAAATCCTATCTGAAATCTCTATGAGAGGATGTTAGGGAGAATTGCTGATCACACAGAGGAAAGATGCCCCAAATCCTCCACATCTTTCTAAATTCCCCTACATGTACTCTCTTGTTAGCCTAAGGTGCTCTTTCTGTCCCTGTCCTTGCCTTTGGATCTCAGGACTCTGTTTCTTTTTCCCTTTCACCTTATCTATTCTCTAAATGGCTGCTGTCCAGATCACAGTTCTACCTATTTCTTGAACAGCACCACAAAATCCCAAGGACCACAGCTCCATGAAGCAAACATGGAAATTCACTTCAGAGGAAGCTGAGGTATGGAAAAACCATAGGTTTACACTGAAAGCACAGTATAGTGACATATGGCTACTAGTTTTTCTCAGTTTTTGAAGTTATTAGGGTTTGAAGTAGCTCTCAGCATCCCACAGATGCACAGCCTATGTTGGCAACCACCACATCATATGATTCTTGAGGAATCTGCAGGATCTGCTGAAATGTGTCCCTTCCAATAGAGTAGCACCTTGACTAACTTATCGACTTACTTGCCTAGGAAAGAAGATTAAGGCTGACACTGGCATGGATTCACAATGACTTGCCCACCCCCAAAAATGGAGTATTTCATTGTTTATCAAACCCACAAATTGGTCATTTTTCATGCACACACACACTTGCAGCAATACTCATTCACATTTATACAATTTATGTACAAATACTACAAACCTCGACACAATAAAAATTGACAATTGGAGCATAGGATGCAGGAAAAACAGAGGGTCAGAAGGAATGTACATAAGTTATTAAAAATTCTGGCATCATATTTCTTCACATAATCAGAGAACAAGGAATCCTTCCCAGTTCCTTTTATGAAACTAGCATCACCCTAATATGAAAACAAGACAGAGATACAACAAGAAAACTATAGGCCTATATCCATGATGAAGTTAGATGCAAAGATCTTGAACAAAATCGTTGCCACCTGAATTCAACAACATATCAAAAACATTATCCACCTTGATCAAGCAGGATTCAACCCAAGGATGCAAGGATGGTTCAACATATGGAAATTGGTCAACATAATACATCACATAAGTAAACTTAATCACAAACAAATGATCATTTCAATAGATGCAGAGAAGGCCTTTAACAAAATATAGCATCACTTCATGATCAAAACACTGGAGAGAAGGGCATGGATGATTTATATCTCAACACAATAAAAGCTACATATAATGCACCAAAGGCCCAAATTATACTTAATGAGAAAAGACTCAATGAGTTTCCATTGAGATCAGGAACAAGACAGGGGTGGTCACTCTCACCACTGCTCCTTAACATAGTACTAGAAGTCCTAGCCCAAGCAATAACACAGGAGAAAGAAATAAAAGGGATACAGATTGGAAAGGAGTCAAATTAGCCCTATTTGCAGATGACATGTTTTACACATATGTGACCTGAAAGTTTCCATCTCAGAACTTCTAAATAATTAATTCTTTGAGCAAAATTAACACACAAAATTCAGTAGCCTTTCTATAAGCAAATGATGGATATACAGAGAAAGAAATCAGTGAGGCTGTTTCATTCGATCTCCAGGTCCCACAAAATAGCCAGAGGCAAAAGTGACACAAGCACACGATGTCATATATGCACACAATGGGGCTCATGCATCTGGAGTTAGCTCACAGTGGCTGAAAGACCCTGGCACGCCCATTCTCTCTATCTCTTTCTCTCTCTCAAAAAGAAAAAAAAATAAAATACCTTAGAAAAGCACTAACCAAAGATGTGAAAGACCTATATAATGAAAACATAAAAACACTCCAGAAAGAAGTTGAGTAGGACTTGAGAAGATGGGAAGACCTGCCATGGTCCTAGATAGGTATAATTAATATTGTGAAAATGGCAATTCTACCAAAAGCAATATATAGATTTAATGCAAAACCAATAAAAATTTCAGCATCATGTTTCACAGAGATAGAAAAAACTGCTCTCAAAATTCATATGAAATAGCCAGGCGTGGTGGTGCATGCCTTTAATCCCAGCACTCGGGAGGCAGAGGTAGGAGGATCACCATGAGTTCAAGGCCAACCTGAGAGTACATAGTGAATTCCAGGTCAGCCTGAGCTAGAGTGAGACCCTACCTTGAAAGAACCAAAAACAAACAAACAAACAAAAATTCATATGAAATGGCAGCAGGCCTCGGATATCCAAACACCCTCAGCAAACAAAACACCTCTGGAGGTATCTCCATACCCTATCTAAAGCTATACAACAAAGCCATGGTAACAAAAACAGCATGATACTGGCATAAAAAAGAAATATAGACCAATGGAACAGAACTGAAGACCCAAACTTTAGGTCAAGTAGCTACAGTTACTTTATCTTTGACAAAGGTGCCAATAATGTAAACTGGAGAAAAGACAGCATCTTCAACAAATGGTGCTGGACAAATTGGATAACATGTAGAAAAATGAAGACCCACTCATCCTACCATACATAAAAATCAACTCCAAATGGATTAAAGACCTCAATATAAAGTAGTTGAACCTCAGCCAGGCATGGTGGTGCATGCCTTTAATCCCAGCACTCAGGAGGCAGAGGTAGGAGGATTGCCCTGAGTTTGAGGCCACCCTGAGAGTGCATAGTGAGTTCCAGGTCAGCCTGGGCTAGAGTGGACCTCAAAAATTAATTAATTAATTAATTAATTAAATGAAATAGTTGAAACTCTTCCAACTACTGAAATATATTCTAAATGGTAAAACATAATGAAAATATTTGTTGCTGATATTTGCATGGACATCTTGATAGTAATGGTTCCTATATTAGTAATAAAATAATGGGAGCTACTTATTTTCTAAAATTATAGGCATAGTATTCTTTGAATTGCATCTTTGCATTTACTTTCTGCCTACCTAACTCTTGCACCTTGTGGTAGTTTGAATATATGTCCCCCAATATATTGAGTGTTTTATTAGTTATAGTTTGCATCTGCAATCACCTTGCTAGAGGCAATGTCACTGGGCGCTGGTCTTAAGGTGTTAATGGTGTGGGTTTGAGATTCCATTGTAAAGATATGCAAATGTGCCTAGCAGGAGTTCCTGAAGTGTGCTGTGTGACCTTTTGGCAGTAGTTTTGCTCTGTGTGCTGTGGTGGCTGGTTGGTTTCTCTCTCTCTCTCTGCTTGGCCCTGTGGAGAGCAGGCCGCTTCTCTTGCCATTATGGAACTTCCCCTGGATCTGTAAGCTTCAATAAATAATATCCCTTCCTCCATAACTGTGCCTGGTCTGGAAGTTCATCTCAGCGAACCTGAAGCTGTCTGCTACACACCTACAGACAAATGCACTCTTCTTAATTTCCATATACATAAACATTTCTAGAGTTCTAGTGTACAACATGTAAATTATAATTAACAAAATTTTTTTGTGTTGTAGATTTTTGTTAAGTCATTGTATTTGACTTTCTCTTGTGACAAAAATGTAACACAAAGATGATGAATAAATGTTAGTTAATTTCACTAGAGTAGTCCGTTCACACTGTCTATATGTGTCTTATAACTTCATTTATAAACCTAACAAATACACAATAAAATTCATTTAAAAGGGGTAGAATACTCCCCTCTTTCCTCCAAGAATAGTCATTTTCAGAGAACTTTAAAAAAAAACTTGTGGAATGGTCTTATGATTAATAATGCTATTATTAAAACTTGAAATAATTTCCATAGAGATAGGAAAGATACCAGCAATGTCTTTTCAGGTAATTAAAGACTATTATTATCATTTCATTTTTTAATTAATTGGGCAGTGTAATGGTGTTATATCAGAAGAGCAATGATTCCGCATATTCAAATATAAAAATGTCACTATGATCTAAAATGAAAACATTCTATTCTATGACACTCATTCACCCATAATTAGGGATAGAAAAGTCCTTTCTTTAATGCTTATTTTTCCCTTCTCTCTCAAAACCTCAAGGGGATATTTTTTTTTTCCAGGCTCCTAAAGGTTTTTACTAAGCCCTCATTGTCTGCTTGACCAAGAGTTGCCAAGAGATCTATTTGCTCCAGGGGGAAAGGAATTAAAAATTAACATTGGCTTCTGTCTTCCACACAAATATTCATCTGTTATGCAAATATTCATCTGTTCCTTTGATGCTTGGAACATCCTGTGGGAGCATCAGCCCCTTGTCAGAATTCATATTCCTGCTAATGTTCAGTCAGTGTGTAGTACTTACCTGCAGCCTAGTAGGAAGCTGGCAAATATGTTCGCAGTTTCAGAATGATGGGCATCTCTGAATATATTCAACAAGTCTCATGACAGAGCTGGCTTTCTCGAGCCACCACAAGTGTGAGAATCGAGCTTTCCCCTCCACCTACCAACCAAGGCACACTGGTGTTTGCACACAATCTCATTAAGGGAAATCTTGTAATCTGAGAAAAGTATCCCTTGATGTTCTTCTCGGACCTCGTCAACAGTGGAATAATCCCTAGATTCGTTAAAATATTCCTGGAATAAAATGTCAAGCTGTTTGGATAACAAACCTATACAACATTGATACAGAAACTCAAGTATAACCAGGAAACTTGACTCTTCTCTTTGGGAAGATTTTTTTTTTTTTCAGCTAGGAGCTTAAAGAAAAAAAAGTTTTGTTAGAAAAAAAAAAAAAAAAGAAAAGAAAAAACTGCCTGCCTCATTTGCTGCCATTTCTCAATAATGGTAGTTGGGAATGATAGCCCGGCAGAGCAAATACTCTGTGGATAGATATACAATTAATTAGTGACATGTGGCCAACCATCCAATGTCTTTGAGTTCAGAGGAGAGTGCAGTGAACACACAAAGGCATTTTTGTGCAAAAGTGACCGAAGGAGAGAGAAATGATTTTTAAAGTTTAAACAAAAATATTCTCATCTCACTATTTTGCCCAGGGCTGCCACTGGCTCTGATGGAATGATCAGTTTTCAGCAAGGAAACTAAATGCAGGACCTCCACACTGTAATATGCCACTCCCAGGAGTAAACTACTTTCTTTAGCTTCCCTAGGACCTCCAGGCCTCCCACATATGACTTGCCTCACTTTGCACTCACTTTATCTCCCTGCTCAGTTGCAACTGTTCCTAAGACACTACACGGTTTGAGTTAAGTCCTTAAGTCCTTACCCTTCCCTCTCTCCCCATCCCACCCAAGGCCTGAATGGACTTCCATACTCCTTATTCTAGAACTCCCTTTGTAAAATAAAAGCATACACACATGAAAACAAACAGGTATTTATTATAATATTGTCTTCTTTCTATACACTGTAGTCATAAAGGTGAGGTTTTATAATATCATTCTTAGAGGAAAAGATCCCATCACAAGGGCTTCTTATGATCTGCCGCAGATCCCAAAGTCCCCATATGTGCTGCACTGGAGAACTAGAGTCGGTGTTCTCTAGGGAATGCTTCCAACTTCAAATAGTAAATAAAAACTGTGTTCCTAGTTCCTCCTAAAAACTATGAGGATGATGACATGAAATATGCTTGGAGCTTTTACAATTCACAAAGAAGTTTTACATCATAATCCTGTTTTCACTATATCTTTCTGCTGCTTGGATAAAGGTACACCACCCATAGTCTGGCTTCCAAATATAAAAAGCAAAGGGCATCACCTTCCAGAAGGAGAGCACAGGGTGTGAGCAGTGAACACACTCTAGCATAGAAAACTTTGGCTGGACAAGCATCTTGAGTGGAGAGGAGGTTAGGAAGTTAGCAGAGGAGTTATTTCTCTGGTGGTGCTCTGGCTGAGGGCCCAGCTCCTCCATGTAAGCAATGAAGGTTTGTCTGTTCTCATGTACCAGGATAAAGCCTTCTCCCCTTGCCTGAAAACCTCATGACTAAGAAACATGAGCACTACAGACAGGAATCACTAATCCGTAATAAAGTGCCCCGTCTAGATGCTGGGAGAGGCTATTGTCCTAGACCCTCTGCCAACCCTATTTCTTCTTGAATTCCATTGTGGAAGCAGAGAGTAAATCACAGTTCTCCATGCTGCCATCCTCCAGCCTTCATGGTCCTTGAAAACACACTTCTCTGTCAGCTGAGAGTTCTGCCTGCAGGCTTCAGGGAACCTTGAGAAGTCGACCCTCCTCACAGCAGCTCCCTCCCTCCCTCATGCTGGGCCCTGACAAATACTGATTTAGCTGAGACACAGATGTCTTGGGAACTCACCTTCCCCTAACTTCTTCAGTAACCTCTCAATGGCATTTAGTGAAGGCCCAGGTGTTTGTCATTTATCATATTCACCTTTCCTATTCTGTCCACAGCAGAGTCTCTGAACGTTTTCCTATCTTTCCAGCACACTTCTCTATTAAAGATGCCTTACCCTTTCTTTCCTCCCTACAAGAATAATGATAAGAATGCAAAGAATAATAACAGCAATAAAAATAAATAAAGCCATCAAAGCTTCCTCTGAGACATCTGAACATCATATTAGCATAAAAAGCACCAGGGAGATGGCTCAGTTGGTAAAGCTTGCTGTGCAAGCATGAGGATCTGAGTTAGGATCCCCAGCACCCAAATAAATGCCAGACATGGACTGGAATCTCAGTGCTTGGAGGCCAAGACAAGCAGATCCCA
Source organism: Orientallactaga sibirica (assembly GCA_036365145.1). Taxonomy (NCBI): domain Eukaryota; kingdom Metazoa; phylum Chordata; class Mammalia; order Rodentia; family Dipodidae; genus Orientallactaga; species Orientallactaga sibirica. The sequence continues at coordinate 14,540,371 of JAEOAD010000055.1, read as the reverse complement.
CACAAGCTGCCTAGCTACACAAGCCAAAATCAGTGAAAAACCTTGTCTCAATAAATAAGGTGAATTGTCAAAAGAGAAAAACACTGGAGTTGGCTTCTGGTTTCCACATGAACATGCATACAATTGGGCTCACATACATATGAACACGTGCATAAGCAACTTAGCTTTAGATTTGGTAATAGATAAAAATACAACCACTGCATTTCTCTCAGTTGTGGAATTATGATTCCACACGAATGAGATGGCTCATAAAGTACCTGGTGCAGGGTCTGAGACACTGTAAATGCTCGACAAATATTCATAAATAAATACAGACATGACATTTCCATGCAGAGATAAACTGATGAATGGATGAAGGGTATAATAGTACCTATGGTTAGCTTAAGCTTAGCTGCTACTATCTTTATTGTGAGTAACAATAAGCCTAGTACTGATACTTTAGTCACTTGCCTGGGAACTCAGATCTCACTGAACTCAATACATATACTTCTAACCACTAACCCAAGGGTGAAGCAGAGGTGAATATGGGGTTGCATCCCAATAGCGCCCCCTAGTGGCTGCTTATCACATAACCCCGGTTTTCTCATTGGTGAAACAGAAATAATGGAATCTGATTCAATGAGATGATGAGTTCGGTAAGTGGTATCGTACAGAAGAGATTAACCCAGCGCCTGGAACATGGTAAGCTGCTGCTTAAATCTGGCGTTGTCTATCAACGAATCTCTTCTTGTTGCTCTGACAACCATCCAAGAACTCTCCTCCTACAGGCATCCTCCCTCAGGTGACCTATCTGGATGGTGAATGCCCCTTTGACTTCTGTCCTTGGTCCAGCACACCGGGTCAACTCTCCGCCTTTACAGGAGGGGTCTCTTTCACCTTAGCCTTGCTCTTCCTCCCTGTATTCTAGACCTGAAGTCAACGGATGCCTTAAGGAAATTTCTCTGACAATGGCAGTTCTGCTCATCCCAGTTACAGCTGCCTCAAAGCTTGACGAGAAGCAACGTGACCACCGTGACCACCCGGAGCAAGCCTTTACCTTTGAAGTGAACTGGCCCTAGTTCTGGGTCCCCTCTATTCTAGAAAAGGTAGGTAATTTTCGTAACTCTCAATCTCATTTGGGCAGAAGGTGGAGTAATATTGTTTTCCTCTGTTTTTATTGTTTAAAACATAGTCTTTGGGGCTGGGCTTAGCAGTTTAGGCACTTGCCTGTGAAGCCTACAGACCCAGATTTGATTCCCCAGTGCCCACGCACAAGGTGGTGCATGTGTCTGGAGTTTGTTTGCACCGGCTAGAGGCCCAGGTGAACCCATTTTCTCTCTCTCTCTCTCCAATAAATAAATAAATAAAATATAATCTTTGAATGCAAAATAGCTGTTAATCTCAAGCCAACACATAAGTGTAAGAACAAAAATAAAATAGGAAAGCTGAGATTTATCATAGATCACAGGCCAGGTTTAAGGTGAGTTCTAAAGCAACTGCCATGGATACTGAGGTTCTTAAGTAAAGGATATTGTCCCCACCCCTGCTTCTAGCAGAAATAATTCCCTTTCACATAGGATACATAGAAACATAGAGATAATAGCTGTTTGTGACCTGGAGAATTTTAAGCACAGAAAGATATCTGGAACTATTACAGATGGCAGGAGGAAAACAAAGGTGACATTAAATGGCAGCATGAACTCCCATGTTTGCTACTGCTAAGATGAACACACTCCCCATACGTGGACCAGTGCTACGAAAGGAAGCAGGCTTGTGCTGTCCTCCCATGCACTTCATTCACCCAAGACAGAAGCTGAGTAGGTTAAAAGGCCCCTTAAACAAAGGCAACAGTGGAGAGATTGCTTAGTGGTTAAAGCACTTGCCTGAGAAGCCAAAGGACCAGGTTTGATTCCCCAGGCCCCACATAAGCCCGATGTATGAGGTTTGTTTGCAGCAGCTGGAGGCCCTGGCACACCCATTCTTTCTGTCTCTTATCGTGTGCGCGCGCGCGCGTGTGTGTGTGTGTGTGTGTGTGTGTCCCTCCCTCCCTCTTTCTCAACTAAATAAATAAGAATAAAATGTGGCTATGGAAATGACTACAGGGAGTCAATATTGAGAAGAGTCTCAAAGGATCAGACAAGGAATTTTCTCCAGTGCCAGAGAGCTGTCTGCACTGAAGATCCTCAGAGGCTTTTCTAAGAGCCCCCATTGTTCCTCTAAAGAAAACCAGTGGTGGATGACTGCCATTCTGAGAGCACCACCAACCACATTGTAATGGCACCTGTCAAGCGACACATTCTTGCCTTTGTCCTCTAAGTCTTTTATTATTATTTTTAGTTGAGAGAGACAGACAGAGAGAGAAAAAAAAAAAAAAACAGAGATGAAGAGGCAGAGAGAGAGAGAGAGAGTTGGGCTCACCAGAAGCCTCTCAGCCTCTGTGAACAAACTCCAGATGTGTGGGCTCCCTTTTGGGCAAGCGCACCCTTGCATCACTGTGTCTGGCTAAACGTGGGACCTGGAGATGGAACAGGAGTTCTTAGACTTGGCAGGCAGGCAGGAGCCTTAACAACTAAGCCATCTCTCCAGCCCTGTCCTCTAAGTCTTGATCCCTTCAGCAGAAGTTCCCTTCTCATTGCTTGTAAAAATCACTTGACCAGAAGCAGCTTATGGAAGGAAAGGGATTTTCATCTTCCAGTTTCATGGGGAAGTTTCATCATGATAACAAAAACCTGGCAGAACAGACTCCTGGGTGTCACATCACGTGGGAGATGGCAACAAGGGTGAGCTAGCTAGTTCTGAACACCCAGTGGTACTGAGCTAATAAACCCCAAGACCCACCTACAGGGATGCACCTCTTCCAGCAAGGTTGCGTCTCCCCAAGTCTCCACCAGCTGGGGACTAAGTATGAGGATTGATCATGAACATATAAGGCTATGAGAGTCACTTCACATTCAAACTTCTATACTTTTCCGGCCCAGAAAAAGACAGAGGTAGTGTGGGGGAAAAGGAAAGGAATTAAAAAAAAAAAAAAAAACTCCCCAAAATTAATCTCTGATCAGTCATCTGTTAGAGGCTCTCTTTGAGAATAAAATTCTAATTTGCAATGGTTGCCAGTTCCCATGGTAGAAAAATACCCATGTCTGATTTAATTCATCACCCTGACGACCCTGGCTGTATCAATGACTTTTTTGTTGATGTGAACTAAGACCCGACCAGAGGCTGCTTATGAAAGGGAAAGAGTTTAATTCATCTTACAGTTTTAAGAGAAAGGTTCATCCTGGAGAAGAAGGCATGGCAGCTGAAAGCAGGAAGCCCACAGAGCAGGGGAGAAGCAGAGAGAAAAGGAAGTGGAGCCAGAATTAACCTCAAAGCCTGCTCCCACTTTATCCAGCAAGGATCTACCTCGCAATAGTTCTATAACTAGCAGATGAGGATCAAGTGGTTCAACACTTTTACATTCACATCTGCATGGCTGCAGTCAAAGTTGTAAAGTGATGCTGACTGAGAGACGGCTGCTTCTGAGACTGATTCTCTCCCCAGCAACACTGAAGCTGAACCAAAGACCAGGCTTAACTAGAGGGAAAGGGGTTACGGGATAGAAGTAGGAGAGAGGTCTCACTGGGGACGAGATAGTATTTTTTATTTAGATTCCAGAAGTACTCTTTATAACTGAAAGTGAGGTCTGGCAACCAAAGTTCATTTGTCAAATGTGGTCAAGAAACTTCTTAATTTACCAAGATGGCATTGAGAAAGATCAAAGTGAAATTAAGACAGTAATGTGTGAAATATAAAGCCATTCTGTTGTGTCTTGCCAAGTTCAAATTATTTAATATTCATGTTATGTTTCAATCAAAGGCTCCCTCAGGGTTCCATCAACTTGTAGCACATTTCAGAAAAGGAGTGAAGCTTCTGTGAATCTTTTCACCTTTCACAAACTCACCATTCTCCTTCAGAAAAGTAGGGATGAACTATCATAGTGAGAATTCATTTTGGAGAAAATGTTTAAAAATGAGTAGTCTGATGTTATCTGGCTAAAAGGAGAGGTTATAACCATCAAAAAGTCTTCTAAATGCCTATGTTAAGCCTCTTTGATCTATGCTGCCCAACTCTTGGTTATAGGATCTGCTTTTTACAGATGTCAGGTAATACTAGGGAGACCATAGACCCATCAGTATGACAAGAAAAGAAAGCCAGCTATCCAGCAGGAGATAAATCATCTCTATCACATCCACTAGGGCCCAGGACACATTACAGAGGAAGTGGTGGATTAAACATGAGTGTTGCTCTCACTGCTAGCCCCAGAACCTCCTCCAGGGAGATGGTGGCAGACACTGAGAAGGTTCAAAACTCATCAAAGCAGAAAATCAGAGGCTGCTGAGAGTTCACCACTAAAGGAGACTGACTATATGCCCTTCAAGGTTCAGAAAATATTGCAGGAGAGAGGCAGTAAGAATGTAAGAGCCACAGGGAGGGAAGGAGTATTCTCATGCTCTGCCCCCACCACACCCACTGAGACTGACTGATGCATTCATTACCCCACAGCAAATATCAATAACACCAATGAAGAGTTTCTTTAGTGGAAAGGGGGGACAGAGGAGAGGGAATATAAGAGTACAACTTGATGAGAATATTACCATTATGTAATATGTTCATACACTAAAATTCATAATGAAAATGAAGTTCTTAATTAGTAAAAATGAATGGCCCCAAACATGCTGGTGCCCTGAATCCAATATAAACCTATACTATAAACCACAGTAACAAAAATAGCATGGTATTGGCATAAAAACATACATATGGACCAACTGAACGGAAGTGAAGACCCAGCCCTTAACTCAAGAAACTACCTCTACTTGATCTTTGACAAAGGAGCCAATAGTGTACACTGAAGAAAAGACAGCCTCTTCCACAAATGGTGCTGGATGAATTGAATAACCACATGCAGAAAAATGAAACTAGACCCACTCCTCTCACCATGCACAAAAATCAACTCCAAATGGATTAAAGGCCTCAAAATAAGACCTGGAACTCTCAAACTACTAGATAAAGAGAAAAAATAGAGGGGATGCTCCACAATATAGGAATGGTAAAAGTCTCCTTAAAAATACTCAGTAGTCTGGGAAATTAAACAATCCCTCAACCTGTAGGATCTCATGAAGCTAAAAAGCTTTTGTACAGACAAACATACCATATACACAGCCAACAGACTACCCACAGAATGGAAGAAAATCTTCACCTGCTACACCACTGACAGAGGCCTACTATCTAGAATCTACAAAGAACTGAAAAAAAAAAAAAAACCCTAAGCAATAAAAAAAAATCAAACAATCCACTTAAAAAATGGGGCAGAGAACTGAAAAGGGAATTCTTAAAAGAAGAAATACAAGGGCTAGGGAAAATAGCTTAGTGGTTAAAGTGTTTGCCTGTGAAGCCGAAGGACCCTGGTTTGATTTCCCACGACCCATGTAAGCCAGATACCCAAGGGGGCGCATGCATCTGGAGTTCTTTTGCAGTGGCTAGAGGCCCTGGCATGCCCATTCTCTCTTTTTCTCTATCTGCCTTTTTCTTTCTCTCTCTTTAAAATAAGTAAATGATTTAAATAAAAGTAAAAAAAAAGAAATACAAATGGCTAATACTCACCTAATAAAATGTTCAAAATACTTAAAAATCAGAGAAATGCACAAGTATGATATTCCACCTTACTTCAGAAATGATGGCAGTCATTAAAAAACCAAACAACAATAAATGTTGGTGAAGGTGTGGGGAAAGAGGAACCTTCATTCACTGCTGGTGGGAATGCAAATGTGTACAACCAATATAGAAATCAATATGGAGACTCCTGAAAAGGATTTGACCCAGTTATTCCTCTACTGAGTGTCTACCCTAAAGGTAAAAGACCTATCTCTCCACTGTAGAGGTATTTGCTCAACCATGTTTATAGATACTCAATTCACAATAGCTAAGAACTGGAATCAACCCAGATGCCTATCTTTTGACGAATGGATAAGGAAGATGTGGTACATGCACACAACAGAATTCTCCTCAACACTAAGGAAAATGATACAATGAAATTTATAGGAAAATGGATGGACTTGGAACAGATCAGACTAAGTGGACTCACACAAGCACACAAAGACAAATGCTCATGTCCCCTCATCTGTGGTTTCTATACTGCCACAGCTTGAGTGTCAGCACACCTGACAGACAACTTGAAAGACAGATAAGAAGGATGGAAGGGTCTTGGGGGAGGGAAAAGAAAGAGGGGGAAAATACACAAAACAAAATCCAAAAGGAATTGGTACCATAGAATCACTCATGGATAGCAGACTAAACAGATATAATTCTAAATAGAAGCTTTGTCAGGTAAGAAGAGCCCTGGAGAGGGTAGGATGAAGCCTAACCCTAAAACATTTGGTTCTGGCTTATAAATTCCAGTACCAGAAATTGATTACAACCCATATTGTTGATTGGCGAGACCTTTGAGATACCCTAAACAAGACAGGCTTCTGTCAAAGCACTTGATTACGAACAGGAGGTAAAAGATAAGATCTTATTTCTGAAGACACTGCATGCTGCTGATTAAGAACATCAAGATATCTGGCTAAATCTAGAAGGAATCCAGTTCCCAGATAGCCTGTATAGTGCTGAAAAAATACTACATGAGCTGCTGAGGGGTAATGGCCAACAATACTGTGAGCAAGCAGGAGAAACTGCTTTATGAAAGCAACCAGCCCAACAAGGTGTACACACTTGTGCAGTAGAGGCACACAGCCTAGGTGGGTTAACCAATGGTTCTCTGATTACCACTCTGAATCTGTATTTTATCTTTCATTACACTTCTGAGATTTGTCTTGGTGAGGGTTAGTCACTGTCAGTTCAGTTGGTTCTGGCAAAGCTTGTTTTAGGCTCTGGTGGGGAAGGTAGAAGAAAGTTCTGCTCTTCAGATGTGGCTTCTCTGGGAACTCAGGTAAATGGATCCAGCAGCAACTACACCACCACCTTGAGACCTACTGAACCTCCATTTGGTTCTCAATGCCCCCAAGTGCCTGTTCTCAACCAAGTCTCATGGTCTTCTGATGACCAGAAGAATAACCGGTTCTCCTTCTTTATGGGACACACACACACACACACACACACACACACACACACACATGAAAATTCTGCAAGGGTTATTTAATATTCCACATAAATATGTTCTCTTTGTGTGTTGTTTTTGTTGTTGTTCTTTTTACTCAACTAGACTACATAATATCTGAGAGTATAAGCCTTCTTCATCACAAACAAAGTCCTTGTTCACCTTACACATCAGCTCTTGGGCTTACTGGATCTGTCTTAAGTTGTTTGGGGGTGTAATGTGGCAGAGGAATGAGAATAATACATGTTGACAAGCATGGAATATATAACTCACTAAAATCTGTGGTGGAATATGCAAAAAGGATACACAATCAAAAAATGATTTTTTTAAAAAAGAAAGAAAGTGAGCACAACAAGTTAGTAGAAATAATCCTGAGACTTCCTTCATATCTCTTTGAGATGGAAAGCATATGGATTTTCTGGTAGAAAGCCTGGAGTCTTAATTTTGGTTCTATGACTGATAAGGAGAGTGGCTTAAAAAGGTTCCTTATCTTGTCTGAATCTTATTTTCTTTATATACATAATGAAAGCAGTAATTGTCCTTTATGAGGTCTTTTCTATTTGTGTGAAGCTTAATGAATGACAAATGTAAATTGTCTACTATCTGGATCACACAGTAAGGGTTCTGCAGCTGTCATTTCTTCTCCTCCAAATCTCTGAATAAAAAGTACAGGTAGAGAAAAAGTCTATGTGCCTGACCAAGTCATAAGGCCATGTTCTTAGGAAAATTTGCTGCTGTACCCCAAATTTCAGTGTATGTTTTTCTTTGTCTTCTAAAGAAATGACTTGTTTTCTGCAGGTCTGGGAACTATACATTTGTCAATCACCTGCCTCTTGAACTCACCTATCTTGAATAACCCAATTACCATGACAACTAACAAAAAGGCAAAGGAAAAGAAACAAGAAAAAATACAAGGAAAGAACGATGAGGAAAACAAGCAAATGTAGAGGTAAAAGCTAACGGCAAACAACACACAGGTTAAGAGTTGGGACAGTATGGGCATTGAACACAGAAAACCCCACTCAGGGTAATTCATGGAGATGAAGCCGGGTGGAGCAACCTTCAGGAAACTGCTTTGGGCACAACTTAGATCTTACAGGTCTAACACTGCCTAAAGCAACACAGCTTAATTTCTAAACTCCAAATCACCAACTGAGCTTAGCTTAGAAATGGTAATTTGAGAAGTTCTTTCAACTTTCACTTTCCCTAAATAAAATGAAAATCCTACTTTTTCTCTAGTTTGTTTGTTTCTAAAATGCTTATCTCTTTTTTATTGAGAACTTTAATATATGAACATACAGTCATTTGATTGTGTTCCAGTTCCTTTATCTTTTTTGTCTCCCCTCCCCCAAAACTATTTCAAGGTAGTCTTTCTTCTTTTTTATTGTCCCATTCCTTTTGTCCTTTTCCATCGACCATGTCAAAATATTAATGGGCTCAGAAGGGTGCAAAGGCATGTAGGGGTATAGGTAACACTATGGGGTCTTGAATGCGTCAGTTGGTTCCGTGTCAGTAGAACAGGACAAAGGTACAAGAGGCATGTTATAAGGCATTGTATACAAATTTGGTTCAAAGATCAAAGGCAGGCTGGGGAGATGGCTATGTATAAAAATATTGTTGTGAATCGGAGAGAAGGCTCAGCAGTTAAGGCACTTGCCTATAAAGCCTAACAACCCATGTTTTAATTCCCCAGTACCCATATAAAGCCAGATACACAAAGTGGTACATGTATCTGGAGCTCATTTGCAGTGGCTGGAGGTCCTGCCATATTCATTCTCTCTTTCTGTCTCTCTTCTCTTTCTCACTCTTTGCTAATAAATAAATAAATAAAATTTAAAAGCTTGCAGCACACACCTGAGTATCTGAGTTCATATCCCCAGAATCCACATGAAAATTTGGATGCTCTAACAGGCTTCTATCATCCCAGAATGCCTATAGCAAGATGGGAGGCAGAGTTCAGCAGAATCTCTGTGAAGCTTGCAAGCCAGCTAGCCTGGCTAATGCAGTGGAGAGTCCTATTAAAGTGATCACTTTCCAGGCTGGGTATCTTTAGCATAGTATGACAGTGTTGAGAGAGACATAAAAATGTGGAATAACTTTTCCCAGAAAACATCAATGGTCCTCAAACTTTTCTAGTTACTATCTAGAATCTTTAAAGGCATTCAGAGTTCCTTGCACGAGCCCTTTCCTGCTTCTCCATCTTCCTTGTTGTTTACATCTTCCCATGAAACCCATGCCTCTGTGTTTCCTTAAAGCAGAAATTCATATAGGTTTTTAGCCTTACATTCAATGCTGTTCCTGCTGCCAAGGATGGGCTCATCTCTTTCTCTAACTCCCAAAATCCTGTTCATCCAGAAAAACACAAGTTCAAAACAGTCTGCTTCATAAAGCTTTCACCAGTGGTCCATAGTAAAGGTCTCTTCTCAGATGCAGCAGTAGCCCTTCTATCAGCTACAACTCTACGTTAGTCTATCTTGATTAGATACTAGTTATCTATACATCTCAAATTGCTTTTGAAATGCAGAATACTTGAAAAGAGAAATAAATTCCATCCATCATTGTGTCCCTCAAACCACCAGTACAATACTTTTTTATACCACATGCAATAAAAGCTTAAGAGGAAAAAGTAAAAAGGAATTTTTGAGTTTGTATAGGAAATGAGAGAGGAAATTTTATTCTGAAAATTATATGATACATTGTTCTATGGCAGGAATGATATCACCAGCATACTATGTACCCACCGAATAATGTAAAAGAGTGAAAAAAGACAGTCTTTATTCATTTGTAGGTGTGTCAATACATGCCAAATGCTTCCTGTGGAGCCCTTGACCACTAAACGCCTTGCTTTCTATAGTTTGAGCTATTGGAGAAGTACGGTGGTTTCAATTGCTTCCCTGTAGAATGTAATCACGTGATGGCTATGTACTTTAGTTTAGATGAGGACTGATTCATGTTTTAAACATGGAATTACTTATAAAGTGCATAAGCACTAGTTTCAAAAATCCAGTGAGAGAGATGGTAGAACAATGAGCAGGCAGAAATTCAGTAGATCTTGATTCAACTTCTAATCTGAAACTCTATAACTGTAAAAAAAAAAAGTTTTACAGCCTTACATTCCTTTCAAAATGATTACTATGATCAGATAGCAATAACTGTTATCTTTTTTTGTTCATTTGTTTTTTCAAGGTAGGGTCTCACTCAAGCGCAGGCTGACCTGGAAATTATTAGGTAGTTTCAGGGTGGCCTCAAACTCATGGTGATCCTCCTACCTCTGCCTCCCGAGTGCTGAGATTAAAGGCGTGCACCACCTGTTATCTTTAAAAAAAAAAAAAAAGTAGATTGCAAAGGACTACACATGTGCCTGGTATCACAGATAAATTTATTAACTACAAGTTTACACTTATATTAGCTGTTTTACAAAACTATGAAGAATTAGGCACCAGAGGCTAATTGAGATACATTCCTTCCTCTTTGTGAATTAGGGACAAGAGAGATAGACAAGAAAGTGAAAGCATTATGTTCTTTTACCTGACCAAGCCTAAAATAAAGTCCTTCCCTTATCCTAAAGAATCATCAACTATGGATTTCTTCATCTAAACTCCACTGGCTATTGAAGGCATGAGAGAGTCACTGCTATACTCTGAGCCACCTTCTAAAAAGTATTAAAGGACAAAAACAGAAGAAGAGGTGGCATCAAGACAGTGGTACAAGCTACCACTTTCCCCACCCTGCCCCAGTAAATGCTTTCAAGGAAAAGACACTGGTGTAAGAAGAAAGGAGACAAGATGATTTTTCTTCTTCTTATGAACTTTACCTCTAAACACAACTTCTACACCAAAAGTACAATATTAGTAAGAATTGTGAAATCAGACAGATTTGAATTTGAGTCTAGGTCTGTGAACCTAGATTCAGATGAGGCTGTAATTTTAATCTGTCTGCAAGCTAAAAAATAGGCCTGCCACAGTTTTGTGGATGCTGGTATTAAATACATGATTCTTACATCACAGATTACCATGAATAGAAATAGCAGGAGACAGAGTACCAACATTTCTGTCAGTCCTATGAGCTCCAATTCTGTCATGGGTACTACTTTCCCAGGCATCTCTTCCTCACACCCTTCAACTTTTTCTCCAGTGTCACCTTCAAGTGACTCCTTTTCTGACCACCAAATCGAAAATTATATTGTTCCTCATTGACATGATTCCCCTTTCATTATTTTCCCTCTTAGCGCTTGTCACTACCAGCAAGTTATAGATTCTGCTTTTGTAGTAAATATCATTTCATTCTACTTTATATTGCAATTTACATCACCTTTGTGTTTCTTTTGTGCTTATGTATGTGGTGTGCATGCATTTGTGTATGAATGCTAGCATGTGTGTGGACACATATGTATGTATGCATGTGTGTGTGGAGGCAAAAGGTTAACATTGGATGTCTTCCTCAATCATCCTCCACCTAATTTATAGAGACAGGGCTTCTCACTTGAACCCACAGCTCACTGATGCACTGCTTTAGCTAGCTGGCTTGCACCAGGGATCCCATTTCTGCCTCCCAAGTGCTAAGGTTACAGGTGGGTCACTATGCCCATCTATCATTTACATGGTTGCTGGGGATCAGAACTCTGATCCTCATACTAGTGTCGGAAACATTTTACCAGCTGACCTATTTCCCCAGACCCTTGTCTGTTTCATTCACTAGGATTTTCCCAGTGACTAAAAATGGCCTTGTATATAGCACTTGCTCACCTTGTTTTGTTTTTTTTGTTTCAATTTTAATTCTCAAAGAATGTCATCTATTGTTGGTTTAAAATAGATAATTTTAATTTATTTGTGACAGCTTTTGACATCCTGTTTTCTAAAAGTTCAGATGTTACTTTTAATCAGTGCTATATCTACATTTATTGAGATGCTCACACTTTGTTCTAACAACTCTTAATATGAAGCATTTACTTATAAATGTTCTACAATTAAATCATCTTTCATCCTTGAGCCAACTTCTGCTGACAGATTTGCTAAGTGTGCTTTCAAATTTAATCTGCTGGAATATAATAAGATGCTTTCACAGAAGGCTTTTTTTGATATGTGTTGTTTGTCAGACTCATCAATAGACATATGCATTTGTAAAATGAACTGGATATTTTTATATAGTTTTCTAGGCTTTTTAAAAGATTATGTAACAAGGTATGTCATAAAAGAATAATCTGTTTCTTCAAAGATTTAAGCTGTCTAAATTTTTGGTGATACAATTCTTTGATAATATTCATCCACAATTAATAATCTATTCAAGTTTTCTGCATGTGTTCAAATCAATTTAATAAAAAAAAATTTTCTCAGGCAAAACTTATCCATTTCAGGAGTGTGTTCCAGTTTGTTGCCAATAAATTTCATTTACTATGTGTTGTAGACAGCTTCAGGTTCGCTGAGATGAACTTCCAGACCAGGCACAGTTATGGAGGAAGGGATATTATTTATTGAAGCTTACAGATCCAGGGGACGTTCCATGCCAACCAGCCACCACACCACACAGAGCAAAACAAACTACAGCCAAAGGTCACACAGCAGACTTCAGGAACTCCTGCTAGACACATTTGCATATCTTTACAATGGAATCTCAAACCCATCACCACACCTTAAGACCGGGCCCCCAGTGACCTTGCCTCTAGCAAGGTGATTGCAGATGCAAACTATAAACTAATAAAATACTGAATATATTGGGGACATATATTCAAACTACCACATTCCGCCCCTGGCCCCAATATATTTAGCTCCTGGCCCCAATAGATTTATAACTATCACACATTGTAAATTGTACTCAGTCCAATTTCAAAGGTTCTCACAGTCTTGATCAACTTAAGATAGTGAGTCCTGTAAAATCAAACAAGTTAAATACTTTCAACATGTAAAGGCACAGAGTAAACATTTTAACTGTATAAGGAATAGCAAGGAGAGACTAAAACAATGCAAACTCAATCACCATCAGCCATCATCAAACTTCTGCAGTTCAAGTTCAATATAACCAGAGACTAACAGTCTCCATGTTTACCAATTCCGCCCCTCCAGCTGGGCAGAGTCGCCAGGAAAACTTTCATCCCAGTTCAACACTGCACTCCATGGTAGTCCTTTTGCACAGTCCTGGTATATCAAAACATCTTCAGGTCTCCATGCAAACACAGTCCATCTTCCAAAGGCTCTTCCAGCCTATTCCTGAGGTCTTCATGCCCTGCTTCATGCTGCATCTCAGCAGCGGCTCCTGGAACCGTGTGCAACTCATGACCACTCCATGCATTTTCATATTTCCAAAACTAATACCAGGTGTGCAGGACACAGCCATATTCTTAATCCAGGGACAAAATAAATCAGAGCCTTGAAAAGCAGGTTCCTTCTCCAGTCAACTCTTTCCAAAAGTTTGCATTTCTAACAGTCTTTCCTCAGGCATCCTCTCCATTGTTTTAATGTAAATCAAGTCAGGCCACCTTCCTTCCACCTTCCTTAAGATTGCTAATGTGTTTGACAATAGCAGCTAAACCAGTCTCAGTGCCTCTACTTTTAGCTTGCTTCAGGTTTTCCAACTCAAAATCTTAAAATCTCAGTCCGATATCTTTAGCCAAGCACATCAGTCCATTACAAATTTAACCTTGATCAAACTTTCTGGGCCTGGATAGCAGAACGTAGCCATCCCTTATGCCAGTAGCCCAGTTCCAACAAAGTCCTCTGCAGTCTTTCCTTCCCCTTAGAAAGCTCATAAGCCAAGCCTCGAAGTTCAGTACTATCTGCACTTAGCATTCTCAAACTCTCATCAGAATAGTCCATAAAACTTGGCTTACCACTCCAGAAGGCATCTTCAGTTGCAAGCACCAAGTCCATGCCCATTCCTCCAAAACAAAGGTTCCAAAAGATGAACATCCACACGGTCAGGTTCATCTCACCCCACACTCCTCGGTACCACTTTACTGTTGCAGACAGCTTCAGGTTCGCTGAGATGAACTTCCAGACCAGGCACAGTTATGGAGGAAGGGATATTATTTATTGAAACTTACAGATCCAGGGAAGTTCCATAATGGCAGAAGTCGCGGCCTGCTCTCACAAGGCCAGGCAGAGAGCAAAAGCCAACCAGCCACCACACCACACAGAGCAAAACAAACTACAGCCAAAGGTCATTCCTGTATGGTATGGAACTACAAAAGTTTTGCCTGTATGTCATTCTTTCATATTTCTTTCTTTAAGAAATCCCTTCAGGGCTGGAGAGATGGCTTAGCGGTTAAGGCGCCTGCCTCCTAAGCCTAAGAACGCTGGTTCCAATCTCCAGTGGTTCCAATCTCCAGGTCCCACCTTTAGCCAGATGCAAAGTGAAAAGGAAATGAAAGGATCTGGAGGAAGCAGCTGAGAGTCTGCTGGTGCACCCATCTCTATCGTTCTTCCTCTCCCTCTCTCTCTGTCTCTCTCCAAAAAAAGAAAGAAAGAAGGAAGGAAGAAAGGAAGGAAGGGAGGGAGGGAGGGAGGGAGGGAGGGAAGGAAGGAAGGAGGAGAGGAAGAAAGAGAGAGAGGGAGAGAGAAATTTCTTCAGAATGCATCTTAATATTGTCCCTACTTCTGTTTTGGACATTTCAGTGAGCTTACAAAATAATGTGGGTAATTATAATATTTTCATGCATGTATATCATGCTATTTTTCTCATATTCACTTAAACTATTTGCTATTCTTATTTTTATATATTTTTATTTTTTTCCTGTCTACTGTTATTAGAACTTGACCTATGTGCATTAAAACAATTTAAGCTCCTGTTTCTTAGCAGTCTTGTTTTATTACATCTTTAAGGTCTTTTCAGGGTTTCCAAAAACTTTAGAGATGTCTACACTAAATCACTTACAAATACAGCAACCTCTAAGTCTCTAGATCAATTTTCTCTTTTGTTGTATGTATAAATCTGAGGTATTTGGGGTTTTGTTTGTGGTTTGGACAGGAAGCATGGGCAGTGCTTAACGTCACATCTACTTATGTACTAGCTGAATCTATCTTCACACAGGAATAGGACCGCAAATCTAGTCATCATCCTTTTTGTTCTCTCTCTCTCTCTCTCTTTTGAAGTAGCATCTCACTCTAGTCCAGAATGACCTGGAATTCACTATATAATCTCAGGACAGCCTCCAGCTCATGGCAATCCTCCTACCTCTGGCTCCCAAGTGCTGGGATTAAAGGTGTGTGCCACCACGTCCAGCTCAGTTATCATTCTTGTTTCTGGTTTGTTTGATTGGAGTTTTCTTCTGTTGGACTGAAATAGGATCACATCTACATTTATCATATACTCATAATTCAGAAAATATTTTTCTAAATATATAATAACATGAATGTTGAGCCAATCTTGACTGTATGGCACTGTCTTCAAGAATAGCATCCTTTGCAATCATTTATTCAATCCACAGTCATATCCTGACCACAGCACTTTGTGTGGATAAAGTGCAGATCCCAATCTTGTTTTCACTTTATTTCTATTTCCTGATAATTGTTATTCTAGAATAGTGGCAAAAAAAAAAGATGTTTATGGAAAGGTACATTACCTCATAACACTGCCAGTAGAGAAGAAAGTAGGAACACAACTTTGTGAAAAAAAAAAAAAAAAAAACTGTGTCTTTGACCTAGAATTAAACAGAGAATAAAGGAACTATCCTCCTCTTTCAGACCAGACTAGTGGCCTTGTTCGACTTTATGAGGCAATATGCCAGACTTTTATTTATGCAGGGGGAGGAGGAGATCTGAGAATTGACCCTAGAGTCCTGCACACTGCTGTAAAAACTTTCTGTTTTGAGACAAGGTCTCACTAACTTGACTTGCTGGATTTACAGGTCTGAGTCAAAGATGGATTATAATGATAATTATTATTATAATCAGTCTTTGTTTATCAGCCCTTGATGTAAAAAAATTAATTAAGGTTATAGATTCATTGCATATAAGGTTTCCCTCATACATGTTGTTTCTCCCAGTCTCCCCCCACTCTCTCCTCTCTTTCAGAAATAATCAAATAAATTCCAATCAGGAAGTGCTTGTTGCTTTGCTGAATATCTCCACATAGGGAGTTCGGGACATGCCTGGAAGAAGGCAGGTTCATTAGCTATATTATATGTGCCTGGAGACAAAAGAAGACACCTGCACGTCACTAAGCTCTGAAGGTGGTAAAGGGACCAGCCGTAAGGTCAGCCTCCCCAGCACCCAGCTAAAACCATAAAACCAACACTGTCTGATGCTTCATCTTCCCAAGGCCGATTTGGACATCAGGGCATGTAAATACAGGGACACCTGCCTCTCTTTCCTTCCTTGGCAGCCAGGATCATGTAGCTAAGAGGACTAGGTACTGTCCTCCCAGCATCTGCAAAGAGAGAAGGCATCTATGGAATGCCAACTATGTGGCCAGATGGTGTCATCTGGCAGAGGAGTGCAGAGGAATGATTGAAGTTGCCCATTATGGATATCACCTATGCAGAGCGGGTGGGGCGGGGGGGGGGTTGCCTCGGATGAACACCGCATAAGAGAAGCAAGTGATCCCTCCGTGCTCAAAAAAGCTTGAGAGAATAGTTTGGGGTCAGAACTGCCATTGTAGAGGCAAGTACTTGTTCTCTTATGTATAGCATGAAGACAGCAATAGCTATTTTATAGGAATATATATAAAGAGGGCTAAATAATAAACAGTATGTTCTAACTCCTGGAGTAAAGGGATATTCAGAAAAAAAAAAAGTGCTGCTCAAGTTCAGGTCTAGGGTGAAGCCAATAAGATTTTCAGCCTGGGTACAAAATTTAAGGGACACACACACAAAAAATCTTAGTAATTAAAAAAAATTAAAAATCTTAGTAATTGAAATAGACAATATTTAATGTAATATTAAAACAAAATTAACATTAAAAATATGATAGACAGAATATGGAAACGTGTCAGAATCTGACCCTGTATCTTACAACCCTGCACCATTTCCTCTTTCTGGCCTTGTTTCTAGTAGAACTTTATTTACAGAAACAGGTAAAAGCCAGTAGGCCATAGAATAGTGATTTCATTAAAATGCTATTGATTCAATATGTGGGGTTCCGGCATGTTAACTTTTATACCCAACTTTTATACCCATGTTCATCCCACACTAATCCAGGCTTTGTTTCTACTTCTTTTCTTCTGATTTGGCATTTTGATTTTCAATAAGGAAACTTGCAAATTCTTTCTGTGGATTTCCCCCAAACTCCTTTCTGCTGTTCTCTAGGTTGTGTGAATTCTTGCCCCTCACTGTATAGTCCACTGATTATAAACATGATAGGATTGTCTCAATCCTAGTTAGTTTGAACAATATGGAGTGCTACAAGTTCCCTATAACATATTTCTTAATGCCTATAGTGCATACAAGTACAATCCAACCATGCACTGGGACCCAGCATGTTACATATGACACACAAGGTTACTTACTCTACAAATGCCAAGGTAGGTGGAAGGAGTCTTCTTACATATTCTAGGGGAAATATTTCCAAGTTACTACATGAATGGAGGAAGAGCTGTCTAAATGATCCTGTCTTGGATTTGGCAGATAGCTTTCCCACTTGCCCAAAGATGAGTCTGAGGTCCACAATTAGCAAGTGACCACCAGCTTTTTTAAGGCTCCAGTGATCATTCTTCAACAATTTGCTGTTTCTCATCTGGGAACTCTTCATCACACCCCACAGCACTCTGCACACAGTGACTAAACGCTATTCCCAGCCTGGCCTCAGTAGCCATATTACATTAAGTACTCAAGGTCAATATTAAAGGTGACCTTCTGTGCTAGACATCCTCCCTTTACTCGAACCCCAGAAGACAACTTGTATTTGTTCTATCAAAAGGTCCCTATAGCTTGCTATTGAATTAAGCTGAGTGTGGGCACCCAAGGAAGTCTTCTGAGGCTGGGCATTCCAGCTCACAGATGCCAAGATTCTTGTCAAGGTGACAACTTCTACCTGACTCCCTGTCTTCTTGCAGGCCCAAAGAATGAAAGAGCCCAGCTGCCAATGACTATCTGTCTGTCTATCTGTGTTTGTCTATACAGCCCTCATACATGCAATAGACTCTGCTTAAGCCCTAATTTAAATGTGCTATTCTGTTTGGACTCTGACTAATAAAGTTTCACATATGTTCCTGAACAGAGACCACTTGAGCTGATTTGACAGACTTGTGTGGAGTGTGAGACCCTCTCTTCTGAAGCATTGGTAGGAAGACACCCCAGGAGTTACTCATTTTCCACCATCCACTTACCATGTAATCATCAATCTCTAGTATGTACCACAAGGAACTGGACAGAGGACAAAAAGGCTATGGTGACTTCATATTGCAACAAGGGCATCTAGGGAAACCTGTGGCATCAGGCACTGAAAGGGCATGCTAAACACTTTAGAGAAAGCATTCAAGAAACAGTGGTGACTGGGATGAGACCAAACAGCTAAGAAACCACCTCAGATGCCTTACAAACCCAACATGCACAAATCCCAAAGAGTTGCTGCCTGCTCAGGCAATAAACCCTAGGACTCATTCTGAGAAGCTCTCTCTCCCCCCTTATTTCTCATACAAAGTTAATCTCTACCTGTTCATGATTACTTCCTAAAATATTCCATGTCCAGCTCTAAGTTCTACCCATGACCTAACAATGCAAACTACACCCACCACTCACTTCAATTACAAAGACTCCCTAATTGTGAGTTTCCTGTCACTCGTTCCTCACCAAGCTGTCCCGCGGTGCAGCAAAGTGATCACTTACAAACAAAAATCGGGGGCTGGAGCAACAACTCTACTGGTAAAGCATTTACCATGCAAGTATGAAGGGCCTAGTTTGATTCTCCAGCACCTATGTAAGTATCAAAGCTTGGAGGCCCACTTGCAATCCCAGCACTCAGAAGGTAGAGCTATGTGGATCCCTGGTGCAAGCTAGCTAGCTAGACTAATGGAATTAGCGAGCTCCACATTCAGTGACAGATCCTGTCTCAATAAATAAGGCAGAAAGTGATTGAGGAAGACAGCTGATGTCTACCTCCACATGCACATACATATACCCAACATGCATACAAACATGCACACACAACACACACCATGCATACCCTGCCCCCCCCACGCACACAAAACTGAATTTCCTTACATTTCAAATGAAAGACAGGTATCATGAGGCCTTTCTGTTCCCTTCCCAGGCTAACTAGCTCATGATTCCTCATGCTGCCTCCTTGCTGTGCTTCCATCACTCAGCTTTCAGAGCCCACTGAGTATATATGCTTACTCCCAATGCAAGACCACTGAGCACAGTCGTTTTCCTGACCTATAATGCTCTCATTTCTCCATTACATCAGTTTCTTCCGCTTGATCTTCAAACATCAAGTATCAGTGGATGGGGAACCTTTATTACTTGGCCTGTGAATAGATCACTGTCCAATGCTTCATGGCACAGGTGTACCTTTGTCTGAATTCTAAGAACATAACCTAACAGGATTGACATTTGCATTAAACTAATTAGTACACATGAATTTGTGTAACATTAAATAGCAACATGAGATCAGGGGCCATACAATGTTCGGTTAATTATTCTACCATCAGTTCCCATCGCAGTGTCTAGCATGGAGAGTGAGATCAAATACTTTCTAAGATTGGGAGCAAAACACCAAGGAGAAAAAGAAAACTGTCTTCTCCAGATAATTACCAAGGCATCCAAATACTTCACTTTTAAAGCATTTGTTGATTTTCACATATTATCTGTCGCTCTTCTTTTTTTAAAATATATTTAGTTATTTGAGAGAGAGAGCAAGAAGGAGAGAGAGAGAGAGAGAGAGAGAGAATGGGTGTGCCAGGGCCTCCAGCCACTGCAAACAAACCCCAGATGCATACACTCCCTTGTGCATCTGGCTTACATGGGTCCTGGATAATCGAACCAGGATCCTTTGGCTTTACGGGCAAACGCCTTAACTGCTAAGCCATCTCTCCAGCCCCTCTGTCACTCTTCTTAAAGCATACTGGAAATAACTCAATATAGACTGAGGACTCTGGGTTAATGTTAAAAACCTTGGTAATTGTATTTTCTGCTACCGGTGATATGCTCTGAATCTCTTTCTTCCTTCTTTCTTTCTTTCTTTCTTTCTTTCTTTCTTTCTTTCTTTCTTTCTTTCTTTCTTTCTTTCTTTCTTTCTTTCTTGGCTCTGAATATCTATCTGTGCTTCTTAAACTCCTCATCCTTCAGGTCATAGATTTCCAGTGTTTCTCTGAGGTGACAGTGTCCTTTCTGACAACAGTCAAGGTTCCTGCCTCTAACAGCCTCTTTCAGGTTTCTAATTTGTTTCTTTGAGTCTCCTGCAGACTGGAAAACAACATAACCTAGATACACATGCTGAGTGGACTGAGTGTGAAGTCAGACTGACATGATCCAAGTGACCCCCAGTGTATTCTTCTAAGGCAAAGCAAACGGTCTCCAGTGCCTGCTGCATGCCTAAGACTGATCATCCCCGCTCTGCATCTGCACTGTTTTCTCCTTGGTCTGTTTTGTTTGGTAAAATAGTCCTTCTAAGAATTTTCCAACTCATGAGCATTTTCCTTTCCCCTTGACTAGTAAATTCATCAAACATTCCCCAGTACCCACGTAAGCCAGATGCACACAGTGATACATGCATCTAGGGTTCACTTGCAGTGGCTGGAGGCCCAGGTGTGCCCATTCTCTCCTCTCATTCTCTCTCTCAAATAAATAAATATTTTTTAAAATGGTGGAAATGCAAGCTGGGCATGGTGGTACACACCTTTAATCCCAGCACTTGGGAGGCAGGGGTAGGAGGATTCCTGTGAGTTCAAGGCCACCCTGAGACAACACGGTGAATTCCAGGTCAGCCTGGGCCAGAGTGAGACCCTACCTCAAAAAAAAAATGGTGGTGGACATAATCTTCAAGATTTTAACACCTTTGTTGATTTTCACTGTTTTACAAGTTCAGTTATGTCAAAATCTATTTATTTCCCAGATGTATACAGAAAAACAGGAGAATTGGAAGAATTTTCCTTGAATAAGTGGAATTCTATTCTAAGGCTTGTGATGAACCTAAGAATTTGTTATAGGGGCTGGTATGTACCTCAATTGGGAGAGTGTTTGTGCAGCCTTCATGAAGCCCTGGGCTCAATTCATAGTACTTTATTACACTGGATGTGCTAATACACCCTTTTAATCCCAGTACTTGGGAGGTGGCAGTAGGAGGATCATAGGTTCAAGATTCAGTTTGAGGCTAAACTGTGATATATAATAAGATGCTATTTCAAAGAAAGAAAAAGGAAGCTGTCTGTGACACTTTTAGTAGATGGAAGAAGTGTGAGAACCATGGTAAGGACCTTGTTCCCTGCTTAATCATCAGATCTTCCCCTTCTTAAATCCAATTGGAGTAATAACTACTTTGACCTTGGGTTAAAAGCAAAACAGTGGAGATCAAACTACCAATTCTAAGCAAGAGCTTTGCTGGTCAGGGTGAGATCCCCAAGTAAACATGAGACTTGGACTTGGTGTTTTAGAAATACTGAGCAAGTGAGAAAAAAATAGCTCTCACTTCGATCTTGAATTTGATCAGTTGGTCCATTCAAGTTGATTGTGCACTTTAAAAATGCATTGAAGAGAAGCAAATAAAAGAGAAAAATTTGGAATGAATGATTGCTTACAAGCTGGAAAGCAAACTCTGATTTGGAGGGCAACACCTTGGAACGTGTGCAGACTTGGTTTTGCGTAAACAGCTGGAGCAGCCTTGTTTGTATCAAGCAATTTACCCCTTCAATAACTTTATTATATTAAAGGGGACCAAACATGACAGCATTGTTTTTTTTTTTTTTTTTTTTTTTTTTTGGTCTCCTAACAGTTATTACCACAATTTTCTATATGCTAGGAAAAGGACAAAAACTCACCATTCACCATGTATTCAGAGATGGAAGATATTCTGAGGAGAAATGAAAAGACTGGCAAGAATCCAAGTGGCTGAGTTTACCAAGCAGCTGAGCTGAACACAGAGCTCAGATTAGGACCTGCTGATGGAAGGGAGGCTCTTGTCTCACATTTGTGGAAAAGCTATGAACTGTACAGTGATTCTAAATCTAATCCATTGAAGGTCATTCCCCACCCACCCCCAAGCAAATTTTAGAACTGCTTTCTACCTAAAGAGCTTTTGTGGATCTGTCTTAGAATGGGTCTTGAAAATTAGACTGCTCTAAGAAGCTGTCTTTTAAGGCAATACAAAGCATTAGCAGGAGTAAAATGCAACATGGGAGCCCCAAGAGCCATTATACATAGATAATAACCTCATCCTATGTCAAAATCCAACTCTGGGAACTAAAGCAGGTCCTTGAACTGGTCCAGTGGTTTCAAATTTAAGTGGCAGAGCTTGGCAATATTAATTCTAAAACTATAACAAATTTATGACAAGAATCTATGACTTTTTGTGTTTTCTGAACCCAAATTTTTGTTTGTCATTCAGTTGGATGTTAGGAAGGATAGTAAACAGTAAAAGAAATTACAGACTTAGAGTAAAAAAAAAATCACTAGAGTAAAAGAAGAAAGGGTAATTTGAGTTCCTGGAGTCCTAGATTTAATTACGAAGACTGGACATAAGAATAATGTACCTCACAAAGTTGTTATGTGGCTTCAACAATGTGCATCTAAGCAGTGCATGGTGCCTCATAACTTTAATCCCACCACTGAAGAGGCTGAGGCAGGAGAATTAATGATAGTTCAAGGGCAAACTGAACTGAGTGAAACCCTGTCTCAAAAACTAATCATAATGTGTTCTATAATGTGTATATAACTATAAATATTTTGATAACTCGTTCTCTATACCCTCAAAGGTGGAGAGACAAGACTGACAAGTTCTCAAAATTTTATATAAATACAAATCCCTAGCAGAGCTTATTTAAACTAAAGGTGCTGGGATGGAGCCTCAAATGTAATATGTGTTTCTTTAATATTATATTCAATATTTATTTGCAAGCAAAGAAAGAGATAAATGAAGAGAGAGAGGGAGAAAGAAAGGAAGATAACTGGGACACTGGGTCCTCACCACTGTAAACAAACTCCAGATGCATGTGCCACTTTGTGCATCTGGCTTTACATGGATACTGGGGATTTGAACCCAGGTCATTAGGTTTTTCAAGCAATTGGACTTAACCACAGCCACCTACGTGGCTATATTTCTAACATGTAGGTTCCTACTCATTTCATACCATATTCTATAAGAAAAAAATTATAGTGAATGTGTTTAAATTAAAACACTATATAATAAAGTTGAATTTGGATACAATGAGAGATATCTAAACCCTACTGTCTGTCCCTTTAAGACAGTTTGAATAATATAGTCTATAACTCAGCTTACCACACCTCTCTAAGTTATTTCTTCTTAATGTGTTGAGTCTTATTGTGAACTAGACCAAAGTTTCTAAAATGTGGGCACTGGACAGTGGCTGAATCATAAAAGGTGCTCTTAAAAGCACAAGTTCTTAGTTCTGCTCTCAAAGAGTCTGTGATCATTTGGTCAGGAAAATAGGATACTGTGTATGGCAGAATTCTAAGTTTTTAAGACTTTCAAAAATGGTTGTGATATTAAATTGGTTTGATATAAAGCATTACAGAGGAATTTTCAGCCAGGATTCCATGTTAGAATCAATTGCAGAACTGAAACAATATAGGGCCTCAGGTTCCAAGCCAACTAAGTAAATGATGTCAATTAAAACTCCCTCCCTTATTCTAATGAAAGCCAAATTTGAGATCTACACAAGCTATACTGAAGCAGTAGGGATACAGAGAGGGGTCAAGTTGGTTTGACTTTATGTCTCTGGTACTATAAACTGGAGTTCCAAGAAAACAGAATAGCCACACATGTGATAGATATTCTGTAAGGAGAAATGACTGACATTTGTGATTGTGGAGAGTTAGAATGTTACAGAGCAGAGTCAATTTCTCTTGGGCTACTTTTATTACCTTTTAAGATCCATACATTGTCCACTTCTGTGTATCCCCTTACATCCTTGTGACTTTCAAAACCATTTAAAATGTGATTATAGCAGACAAATCCAAAGCTAAGACTGCCATCTGACAGCATCTGAGACCTATAGCACTTTTCCCCATTTTGTTATAACCTGTCTTCATGCAGTTCCCACTAATATAATTTGTAAATATGTTGATCTATGACTTTCTTTGTTCTGTGACTAAGAAAACCTAATATAACTATTTCCACAGTGGGACAGCTTTATGGACACCCTGAACCCATGTTCCCCGGCCATGGTCACTCATATGTGGCTCAAGAGTAAACTATCCCTTATTCCCTTTGAATTGAGAGCCGTGTTTCTTATCAAGACTGCCTAACAGAATCTGGTGCTCAAGAAATATTTATGAAATTAATATGTTAACTAAGATAATGAAACCTCTCCCTGTCAATTCTCTTTTTAATCTTGCCTGCTACCCTTAAAAACCCTGCACATTGGACTTGAGAGATGGCTTAGCAGTTCAGACACTTGCCTGCAAAGCCTAAGACCCAGATATGATTCCCCAGTACACATGTAAGCCAGATGCTCAAGGTGGAGCATGAATCTGGAGTTTGTTTGCAACAGCTGGAGGCCCTGGTCCCTGGTGTGCCCACTCTCTCTCTCTCTCTCTCTCTCTCTCTCTCTCTCTCTCAAATAAATGAATAAAATATTTTTTTTAATCCTGTGCACTGAATACAGGATAAGGTTAAATTCTGAGGCAGATGCCCTTGTTACTCATGAGCCAAAGAATTTCTTAGGCAAGCTTCACAACCTCCTGCCCTTCAGCTTCTTCCACTGTGATAATTAAATGAATTAAAAAATAGAAAGCACATTATAAGGTGCCTGGCACATAATAACCGCTTGATAGTTGACAGCTCTCCCTGCATTCACTATTAGAGCACTTAATGGTCCTTAGAGTTCTACAGCGGTCACACCAATGAGCACTCTCCACTTATACAACCAACAGATATTTCTTAAATAACATCTTAATCCAGACACAGAACATTGTTACCACACATAAAGCAGAAAAAGGAGAAACCCAAAATTTGTAACATATTGGGCAAAGTATACAGTGAATAGTGTTTACACAGTACAGAATAAGAAAAATTGAGTGCACTGACTAATACAAAGTGAAAGGGACATGAAGCCACAGAAAGAGTGGTACAAGGCAGTGGTATCCATGCACAGAAGGGGTAATTATATTAAATTACTAATATTAAAGTTTAGGGGAGGCTTCCTGGAAAAGGGGGTGTTGACTTAGCTAGCAAAGGGAAGCCAAAGGCTAGAGCATTCTAGATAAAGGAAAGAGTGGTGTGAAGACTCCGAGGCAGGGATAAACAAGGCTTACTGCAGGCATTGAGTGAAGGTAGGTGGGGCTGTGGCATCACAATCATAAATGGTGTTGACAAGTTGGTGCATGTGTCTGGAGTTCTTTTTGGCTGGAGGCCCTGGCACACCCAGTTTTCTCTCTCTCTCTCTCTCTCTCTCTCTCTCTTTCTCTCTGTCAAATAAATAAATAAAATAAAATATTTTTGAAATGTCTTGAGATGCCTATAAGCCTAGCCTGGCTTTAGAGGGAGGGGTAATATTAGAAAGCTGGTGAACTAGGACAGGAGGTGGAGAAAGGAAGCGGAGGATGAACATGCATTCATTCAGCCTCTACAGCATGCTCAGTGCCAGAGAGAAGCAATGAGTAATTCTCAGGGACTAAGGCACTAAAACAAGTCAAGAGAATGAGATAAAGAGAGCTTAATGCATATGCAAAACTAGAAGTGGGGCTGGAAGGAGACATGTCTGAAAGATGAAGAGACCTAGTCATCAGTGTGTAACACGGCTCTATGGGAGTGGATGTGACAAAGCACAGCCGCCATGGGAAACCAAGTGGAAGATTTTGACATCTTAAAAAAGTAAAACTGGGTTATCTGTATTTTCTACCCACTTTAACTCTCAAGATTCTTTTATTTTTACTAATGTTCATTTGTTAACTTTCTTTTCTTTCCTTCCCAATAGTCTGTCCCAGACTTGAAATTAGAATTAATTTTGAAATATAAGCCTCACCTCAAGCTTTGGTTTCCACATGTGTAACAGGGGGAATAATGTTTACATTTCTCAAGGTACTTCACAGAAACAGATCCAGTAAGCTATATATAAACTCTCTATTTATATGTGCATGCTTATAATGTAATTTCAATGAATATTGTAAGTATGAAAACATGATGCATACCCACCCATACATATTCTACTTGTTCTGTTACTCAGAAGTATTCTGACACATACAGATATTATTTTCATGTTAGTAGTTATTTAAAGCAAGAGAAAAGAATACACACAACATTCATCTAACATCATTACCCACGGAGAGAAAGAGAGAGAGAAAGAGAGAGGGAGCAGATATATTTTAAGGATGCAATACATGATTGTATGCACTAGATGATCTAACATCTGCAGGGAATGAGCAGGGTATCCAGGTGTATGTGATATATATATGGTATATGTGTATGTGTGTGTGTTTCTGAAGGTTATTTAAAGGTAGAATATGGGGCTGGAGAGATGGCATAGCAGTTAAGGTGCCTGCCTGCTAAGCCTAAGAACGCCAGTTCTAATCTCCAGGTCCCACGTTTAGCCAGATGCAGTGACCTAAGGGGGCAATGCTGCACTTGCCCACAAGGGGGTGCAGGCAGCTGGAGTTCATTCACAGTGGCTGAGAGGCCGCTGGCACACCCATTCTCTAGCTGTTTTCCTCTCCCTCTCTTTCTGTCTCTTTCTGTGTCTTTCTCCAAAAAAAAAAAAAAAAAAAGTAGAATATGTTCTTCTTTAAGTAACATCAGCTTTTTTAAAAATAAGGCTTTCACTTGATTAGATGAGGCCCACCAATATGTTCAACAGCAAACTCTTTATTCAGTGTACACTGATCTGTGCTAATCACATCTTTAAAATACCATTGAAGCAAAATTTATCAAAAGAAAAAACATCAAAATTTAGCCAAGTATTATTTGATTAATATCTGAGCATAGTAGCTTAGCCACATTGACACATAAAGTTAACCATCACACTTTCCATCAACTTTGACCCAAAGATGTTATTTGGATCCTATTAGTCAATGTTCATGGATTACACTAACTTGGAAAGGTTACTGTGTTTATCTAACCCTCAATCTCCTTACCTGTAAAATGCAGATAATACCTCCTACCAGTTAGGGACATGATGATCATTAAATAAGTAATACAAACAAAAAAACTTAGGGTGATATCTGATACACACAAAAACCTTCCAAATAATATCTCCTTTATAGTATTATTAACATATTGTGAGTAAAAATTTTAAATGCTATCTATATTCAATGACTGTTACAGATTAAAACACCAAGACAAACTTCATTTATCATTTCCAGAAAATTCCATTATATACTACCAAAACTGCTCCCTTCAATCTCTAAACATAGCCTGTTTGCTTAAAATGGCATGCTGGGAAAACTAACCCACAAACTTACATCCAGCCAATATATTCTCCAAGGCCAAACACTGATCTTCTAAAACTCTGAATCTGATTTAGGCAGTCACTCCACAAATATTTACAGAGCACATTCTTGGTGACAAGCTGGATAGATGTGGGCTGCAAATGTACAAAACTGCGAAATAATGAATTGCACTGATGGAATTCAGTGAGCTTGGGAGGTGAAATCAGTGAAATTGCAAGCCACAGTAGTTGGTATTTATTGAAGACCTACTAGGTGGCAATCAGAAACTTGGGATTATTGTATTTTATCTTCGCTCTGACTTTAAAGTGTTGCAATGAGGTAATCCTAAATATGAGAACTTGGTATTCAGAAAAGTTAAGCAGTTTTCCCAGGGACAATGGCCATGTGAATCCTTGTCTTTCTGACTACAATTCCTGTCTGCTTTCCAGTTACAAACAACAGCACCACGTAAAACAGTTGACATTATATAAAAGGGTTATGGAAGCTCTAGCAAGAGAACAACAAAGGCATCCTTACCCTTGCCAGACTAAGTTAGCAATGGATTCCCAAGGTCACACTGACCTTCTGGTGGAAATCACCATAATGTTCAAGGAAAAATAGCAGTAATATTGGTTGGTAAGACATCAAAGGCTCTTGCGACAGTCCTCCTTCACTTCCTGATTTGTACTAAACACTTCACACTTTCTTATCGAATGATCCTTATATATTCTCCAATGCTCACCACTTTCCTTTGAATAAGTTCAATTTTTCTTCTAATTTTTCAGCTTTATTAAGGTAGAACAGACAATTAAAAATTGTATATATTCAAAGTATAGTACATCATAATTTTGTATATATATGTACCTGTATATACATGGTACAGTGATTACCTCAGAGTAATTATCACATTCTCCAACACACATGGTTACCATTGTGTCTCTCTCTCTCTCTCTCTCTCTCTCTCTCTCTCTCTGTGTGTGTGTGTGTGTGTGTATGTGTATATTGATCACTTAAGATTGCTCTGTTAGCCCATCACACTTCTCTAGGGCCCCAGCTGAAACCATAGAGGAATAGGGGAAATGAGCGAGTGCTGCTTTCTTTGTGAACCTGATATCAGCACAAGGGTGAATGAGATAGACACAGAGAACACTCAACTCCTACCAAACCAGAGATCCAAAGGCTCCTAGGAGCCCATTACTTAAGTAGACTTAAAAAGAACCCAGCATGGCTCAGGGAAGTTCACAGAAGAGGGGGCAGAAAGATTGTTAGAGCCACAAATGGGGACATTCTGCACAGAGACATTGCCTCTTCCCCATAACTGATGGCTACCCACACAATACATGACCCACAATCCCCTTGGGGATAACTGGCATCCCCAGTGAGGATGCTCCCTTTGGAGGGGGCAGGGATGAGGGTAAGGATGGAACCAACAAGTATTTCCATAGTATTTCCATAACTAATAAAAATAATTTAAAAATTGCTCAGTTGGCAATTTTCAAGAGCAACACAGTCACCTAGCTGTACATTAGCAATCTAGAACTGACAGATCTGATATCTGGAAGTTTGGACCCTTTAAACAGCCTTGGTCCATTTCCTCCTCCTCCCAAGCCCCAACAATCCACTCTACTCTGTGCTTTGAGCTTATATACTGCCCTTCAACTCTACATACCAACATGTCAGATATTTCTTTCTGTGTTTGGCTTATTTCACTTAGCGCAGTGTCCTCTGGATTGATTCATATCCTCATAGGCGCGTTTATTTCCTTCTTCCTTTGTAGGGCTGAATAACTGCTGATTTTATATGAATATATAATATATTTCCCCTAATCCATTGAAAAACTTTAGATTGTTCCTATTTCCTGGTTATTGTGAATCAAATGACAATGAAATGAAAGTATAGGTCTTTCAGGAAATGCCTCCATTTCCTTTGGATAAATACCAAGGACTGGGCTTGTTGGATTGTAAAGTTGTTGTGTTTTCAGTTATTTAAGGAATAGAGTTTTCATAATGACTTATTTATATTCCTACCAGCAATATCCAAGACTTCCCTTTTATTCACCATCTCTTTTATCCACCATCTCAACAACACCAATTTTCTCCTCTTTTGATAGCAGCCATTCTAAAAAGTATGAGGTTGAGTCTCATTGTGTTTTTTTTCTACACTCCTCTGGTGAGAAGTACTGAGCATTTTCTTGATATACGCGGTGGTCATTTATATGCCTTTAAGAATCAATTCTATTCAGATAACTTGGGTCTTTTTTTTTTATTTAGTTGTGCAAGATCCTTATATATTTTAGATTGTACTCCTTCCTCAGATAAGAGATCAGCAGGTTCATTGGTTAATGAATATTTTTCTTCCATTTTGTAGATTGCTCTTTCAGTCCTTTTGTTTCTCTTGATTGTTTTCCCTGTGATGCCAAAACTCTTCAGTTTCATGTATTCCCAAATAGGAATGTTTGGTTTTGTTTCCTTATATACATTCTTTTTTAAAATGGTTTATTTATTTGAGAGAGAAAATGGGCACACCAGGGCCTGTAGCCACTGCAAACAAACTCCAGATGCATCACTTTGTGCATTTGGCTTACATCAGTACTGGGAATTGAATCTGGGTCCTTAAGCTTCACAGACAATTGTCTTAAGTAGTAAGCCATTTCTCCAGGCCATCCTATGCTTTTAATATCACAAACACACACACACACACACACACACACACACACAAAAAAAAAAAAAAACTCATCACTAAGAACAATATTAAAAACATTTTTTCCTTTTCTCTTCTAATAGTTTGATTCAATGAGCTTTAAATATATTTCTAGTAAATGTTTGTATATGATATTAAGACAAGGGTGCACATTCTTTTAAATTTCCCAACTTCATTTACTGATGAAACTCTCTCCAATGTGTAATCTTGATGTGCTTGTCAAGATCATTTGCCCTTTCTATGTGTGGCTTTTTCTAAGCCTTGCATGTACTCTCTTCCTCTGGTCCATGTATCTGTTGTTGAACCACTACCATGTTGTTTTGATTATTATGGCTTTAGAATATAGCCCAAAGTTAGAACTGTGAGGTACCTTGCATTATTCTTCTTAATCAATATTACTTATTCTCTTTGGGATGCTTTTTAGGTTCTTGAAATTTTAGGATGCTTTTTTTTTTTACTATTTCTCTGAATATTAATAGAACATTTATAGGTGTTATATTGAATCTGTAGATCACTTTGGGTAGTATGGACATTTTAATAATATTAATTCTTTAAACCTATTAACCAACTTTTTAACCTAAAATGTTTTCTTAGCTGTCTGTCTTATTTGAATGGTTTGTTGTATATACACTTTTTTATATTGCTACTTAGTGAATTCATTTATTTGTTCTAACAGTTTTTGGATGAAGTCTTTAGAAACTTTTACATATGAAAGCATATTAAATCCAAAGAGACACTATTTAACTTCTTCTTTTTCTAATATAGGTGACTGTTTACATTTCTTTTTCTTGCCTACATTAGCTGTGATTAAGACTTCCAGTGCCTTATTGAATAGAAATAATCAGTGGCCATCTTTGTCTTGTCCCTGAGCTTAGAGGAAAATCTCCCAGCCTCTCATCATTGAACATTATCTTACCTTGTCATATATGACTTAGTTATGTTGACAAGTAAATCTGCCATAATTAGTTTAATAAGTATATTTATTATGAATGGATATTGAATTTTGTCCCATTTTTACCATCTACTGGGAGGATCAAATGGCTTTTATTTTTCATTCTGTTAATATGATACATCATATTTGTTTAATTTGCATACATTGAAATAATCTTGCATACCAGGAATAAATTACACTTGAATATGGCAAACTAATTCATCATGCTAATATTTTGTCAAGAATTTTGACATTGAGGATATTGGTGTATACATTAGATAGGGTTCTCAAGAACAGAACTGATAGAATAAGTTGATATTAAAAGAGGATTTATTGAATTAGTTTCCAGCAGTCCAACAGTAGCTATCTGCACACTCAAGAGCCAAGGAACCTAGTAGCTACTCATGGCTGGATACCTCAGCCAGTCCCAATCCAGTACTGAAGGCCTGGAGGAACTCTGGAGAGCCACTGGTCTTCAGTCCATGTTGGAAGGCTGAGGAAACTTAGTCCCAGTGCCTCCAAAGGATAGTTGAACAGGATAGATGCATGAACAAGTGACTATCAGGGCAGCTGGTTAAAGGTACTCACCAGTGAGTAGTAGCACAGGCTTCTTTATATAGAGTACCCAACAGGGAGAGCCAGCTA
Organism: Orientallactaga sibirica; assembly: GCA_036365145.1. Lineage (NCBI taxonomy): Eukaryota > Metazoa > Chordata > Mammalia > Rodentia > Dipodidae > Orientallactaga > Orientallactaga sibirica. Next base: position 14,508,514 of record JAEOAD010000055.1, on the reverse strand, counting down.
CTCTGGACTTACTCTTTAGTGAATCCTTCCTGGAAGCAACATCAGGGACTTTTCCAAAAGGAATGTGTGACTACTCTTAATGACAACAGAACTTAACCATCATAGTCTATAATTTCCTTTTTAAAATTTATTTTATTGATTTATTTGCAAGGAGAGAGGGAAAGAGAAAGGGTATGCTAGGACATGCTGCTATTGCAAACAAACTCTAGAGGTATTTACCATCTGTGCATCTGGCATTGTGTGGGTTCTGGGGAATCGAAACCCAGGTCTTTAGGCTTTGCAGACAAGCACCTAAACTGTTGAACCTTCTCTCTAGCACCCTCCTTTTCTTTTAATGTGCCTATCTATTTTTTGTATTGGTATTAATGTTGGTGTATCAAATGAACATGAAAATACTTCCTCCTTTTCCAGCTTTTTGAAATATTTAAAATTTTTAAGGGGATACAGAGATGGCTTAGAGGTTAAGACACTTGCCTGAAAAGCCAAGGGAGCCAGGTATGATTCCCCAAGACCCATATAAGCCTAATCCACAACGTGGTGCATGTGTCTGGAGTTTGTTTACACCAGCTAGAGACCCTGACATGCCCATTCTCAATCTCTCTCTCTCTCTCTCTCTCTCTCTCTCTCTCTCTCAAATAAGTAAAAATAAAATATAAAAAATAAAGCAAAATTCTGCCTTAAAGAATTTTAAAAATGCTTAAAAGGAATAGGTGTTTCTGCCAATGTTTAATATAATTTATTACTGATGCAATCAGATCTTAGAATTTTCTTTGTTAGGAAATCTTAAATTTTTGATTCAATTTCCATTGTTGTTATTGGTCTGTTCAGATTTACTACTTTTTATAATTCAGTCTTGATAGGTTGTATTTGCCAAGGAATTTAGCCATTCTTTCTGGAATATTCAATTTGTTTGCCATTTGTATTTTTTTCCTCTGAGAACTCACTGTTCAGTTCTCTGCCCCATTTTGTGATTGGTTTGTTTGATTTTTTCATTGTTTAGATTTTTGAGTTCTTTGTAGATTCTAGAAATTAGGGCTCTATCAGTTGTATAGCCAGCAAAACATTTCTCATCACTAATTGATTCCGAATGTAATAGTCATAAAATAAGTTACTTTTGGGAGATTGTTTGTGGATCTGAATAATAAATGGTACTTTTTACAATTTAAGCAGTAGAAAGACTTCCATATTTGACTGAGCCTCAAATTTTACTTTTTAAATCAATTTATTGGTTTTGGTGTCATTCAATATGTTCAAATGGGGAAACATGGAAAATGTTCACTCACTATTACTCCTATTTGCCAGGTGTCTATATGATAGAGCATATTATTGGTCTATATGATATATCTTAGCAAATATAGGTTTGAAATTATATAAGAATCTTTCCTAACCACAACAATATGAAACTAGAAATTAATGAGGAATTTTACTTATAAATATATGGAAATTAAACAACATACTCCTAAACAACTATCAGGTTAAAATAGAAATGTAAAGAGAAAATTTAAAAAATCTCAAGACAAATTAAAATAAAGCAGCAAAATACTTATGAGAAGGAGCAAAAGGTATGCTATAAGAAATGTTTATAGTTGTAAATATCTACATTAAGAGAAATTTAGCCAGGTGTGGTGACACATGGCTTTAATCCCAGCACTAGGAAGGCAGAGGCAGGAGGATTGCTGTGAGTTTGAGGCCAGTTTGAGACAACATAGTAAATTCTAAGTCAGCCTACCCCCAAAAAAGAAAAATGCAAAGAAAAGAGATTACTTCACTCAACTTAATTTCATTTAATCAATTTTTTACAAAAATTATTTATTTATTTATTTATTTATTTATTTATTTATTTATTTATTTATTTATTTGATAGAGAGAGAGAGAGAGAAAGAAAGAGAGAGAGGAAAATGATGGGCACACCAGGGCCTCTAGCCACTGTAAATGAGTTCCACAGGCATTGGCCACCATATGCATCTGGATACTGGGGAATCGATCCTGGGTCCTTAGGCTTCGCAGGCAAGCACCCAAACTGCTAAGCCTTTTCTCCAGCTCCCTGACTATTAGCTTTTGATGATTTTCTTCCAGTTCAGCTATTAGCTTGGTCATAAGCTCATTGTGCTTTCATTTTGGGATTCAATTTCTGTTGTTGTTTAGGATTGCTAGATGTTGCAAAAATTATATAGAACATTCATATCTGTAATTTGTTGTTGAGCTTGAATTCTATATAAGTATAATTATTTTAGTGTAAACATATTCAATGCAGTATATGTGATATGTTTACAGTAACAATTAAATAATTAGGGCTGGAGAGATGGCTTAGCCATTAAGGCCTGAAAGCATAAGAACACAGGTTCACTTTCTCAGTACCCAATAAGCCAGAAGTACAATGTGGTATATGTGTCTGGAGATCGTTTACAGTGGCTAAAGGCCCTGGTGTGCCCATTCTCTCTCTCTCTCTCTCTCTCTCTCTCTCTCTCTCTTCCTCTCCATCTTTCTCTCTCTCTCAAATAAATAAATATTTAATAAAAATATATTTTAAAAAATTGTATAATTATCTTAGAATTTAAATTTGATTAGATAGCCTAAACAAACCCTAGGGCCACATTCCATTGGGGCAAACACAAACATAGATTCATGTCATAATTAAAAAGAAGTTAGTAAATGTAGTTAGTCAAGCTGTTTCCCAAGAAGAAAGTAGGGTTTTATTAAGCAATCTGTGTTGTAGTGAAAAGAACAAAAATTAGGAATCTTTGGTTTCTTAATATTATAAAATACACAGAAAATGATGCTTCTTGGCATACATTAGAATATTTTTGGAATAATAGTTAAAAAGTCAGACCTCAGGCTGGAAAGATGCCTTAGTGGTTAAGGTGCCTGCCTCCTAAGCCTAAGAATGCCGGTTCCAATCTCCAGCGGTTCCAATCTCCAGGTCCCATGGTTAGCCAGATGCAAAGTAATGCAAGGGCACAATGCCGCACTTGCCCACAAGGGGGTGCACACATCTGGATTTCGTTCGCAGCAGCTGAGAGGCTGCTGGCGTGCCCATCTCTATCTGTCTTCCTCTCCCTCCCTCCCTCTCTCTCTCTCTCCAAAAAAAAAGAAAAAGTCAGATCTCAGCTGGACATTGCAGCATATGCCTATAATCGTAGCACTTGGGAGGTTGATGCAGAAGAAATGCTTGAGTTTGAGACCACATGGGCTACATACCAAGTACCAGGCCAGACAGAGCAACAGAGCAAGATCCTGTGTCAATAAATGAATGAATGAATAAATAAATAAATAAATAAATAAATAAATAAATAAATAAATAAACAACAAACAAAAATAGCCCAGTCTGATGAATTCCAAATCCTTTGAGGTCTTGAGCCTCAGAATCTTACAGAACTGTGCCCAGGGAACCTGGTGGAAGCAACACACCTTGACCATTCTGGTCATGAACTAGAAGACTCATCAAGTACTTTGAAAAGTAGCAGTCCAGGGAAGGCTCAACGCTCAGGTTTTGCAGTCCAAAAGAGGAATGTGGTTTCCTGCTCCCCCGTGAAACAAACTCGGCAGTTCTGCCACTTAAAACAAGTCCTTAGTAGACATCAATAATAAAAATAGCAAGAAGTCAGTGAAATAATACCAACATCATTAATCAAAGTCAGACAGTCCAGAGCCCAGCCTTGCTTCTCTGTACTGTGTGTCAAAGCTCTGGGGCAGGCAGCACATCCATGAAGACTCTAATAAGCTGTCTCCCCAGAGTGATTTGACAAGAAAAGCTGACTACTGTCATGGGCAGTTTAAAGAACTTGAGAACTATTCTTCAACAAATCCTCATGCAATAGTTGAAATCCCAGAATTCACTTGATATTCATTTTGGAAGCTAGCACCCATAGATCACAGGACTGGTGATAAAACTGACAACCCGCTACAGTGGAATTCACACAGGCATAATTAACTTTAGTGGAATTGATCTCAACTAGATCACTGTCAGGGACATTGTGGTAGCCATTGATTTTTCCAATTCTGAGAGAATTCTCAGTTTACTCATTTTCATTTTGCCAAAGGCTTTTCCCCCATCCTTTTGCTTAATAGTTTATGGTGGCATTTTTTCTTCTTACTCTTTCATTTCAATTTGTAAATTGTGTGCTTGCAAGCAAAATATTTAGGGAGGAAAGGCAATGCAACTTACTAGTTTCAAAACATCTCATCCAAGCTCAGAAATTTGGCAGCTGTAGAAGACGTTTAAATGCGCCTTGAGAAAGGATGTATTTACTGTGAGCAGGATGCATCACAACTGTGTGTAGCCCACAGTTATGGACTGAGTTTGGCTCCTCAAAATTCATATACTGACCTGTAACCTTCAAAGTGGATTTATTGGGAGGTAATGATTATAAGAACAGAACCATAACCCACTATGACTGGTGCCTTTATAAATAGAGAAGTGAGGGCTGGAGAAATGGCTCAGTCTATAAAGTGTGTGCCCCACAAACAAGAGGACTTGAGTTCCCATCCTCATCACCCACGTAAAATCTGAGCATGAAAGTGCCTGCCTGTAATATTAGCAATGGGGAGGTAGAAACGGGGCTTGCTGACTTGCTTTTCTTGCCGAATTGGTGAGCTCCAAGTTCAGTGAGAGACCCTATATCAAATTATACTGTGGAGAGCCACTGAGGAGGGCACACCTGACACCCACCTCTGACCTCTACAAGCACATGTACACATGTACATGTACCCACACACATGACCCCACACATACACAAAACATTCTCACACACACACAATAAATAATAATAATTAGTACAGGAAAGAAGAGACTCTAAGAATGCACAAGCACAGAGAGAAGGCCATAAGTGGACTAGGCAAGAAGGTGGCCATCTGCAAGCCAATGGGAAAGGCTTCAGGAAAAGACTAGCCTACAAATAGCACCTTCGTCTTATACTCCTAGCTCTAAGCTGTGAGAAAAATAAATGTATGTCGTTTGAACCCATCCAGACTTTAGTACTTTATGGCAACCCAGGTTGACCAATATGCCCAGCTGGTCAGTGTCCTTTAGAAATATTGTGATTCTAAACCAGCTTGGGAAGAATCTTGTTTATCTTCTATCAGCATGAGCTGTATCCAGGCACTCAGATGCATGGTCCAAGGATGAGCACCTGTTTCCCCATGCTAGCATGCGCACTTGCCTCCCTCCCTGCACGCACGTCCATCGGGAGCCTGTAGAGAAGCACAGACTTTATAGCCAGTTTTACATGGGAAATCTGGAATGATGTCTTGCCCTGAAGTTTCCTAGCATCATGACCTTGATCTCTATAACTTGGGGAATAAAGCTCTTTAGACCTCAGTGTCTGGACAATTATCTGGACAATAGGTATAATTGAGAGTTGTCAAAAATATCTAGTAAAGTTGGGCATGGTGGTGCTTGCCTTTAATCCCAGCACTCAGGAGGCAGAGGTAGGAGGATCACCTGTGAGTTCGAGGCCACCCTGAGTAGACATAGTGAATTCCAGATCAGCCTGAGCTAGAGTGAGACCCTACCTCAAAAAAAAAAAAAAAATCCAGTAGAACAATGTATATGAAAGTGTTGTGTATTGTGTAAAGCACAAAACAAACCTGTGAACTCACATCTGTAGCAAGGCACTGATAGCATAGAGGTTATTAAACTTACTCTATCACCACTGACAAAAAAAAAAATTTCAGGGCCTAGAGAGATGGCTTAGCAGTTAAGTGCTTGCCTGTGAAGCCTAAAGACCCCGGTTCAAGGCTCAATTCCCCAGGATGTAAGCCAGATAGACAAGGTGGGGCATGCATCTGGAGTTCATTTGCAGTAGCTGGAGGCCCTGGCATGCCCCTTCTCTATCTATCTGCCTCTTTCTCTCTCTGTCTGTTGCTCTCAAATAAATAAATAAACAACAAAAATTTTTAAATATATATATTTCAGAAATTCTTTTGAAATTGCTGAATACCTAACACACAAAAACTTACAAACATAGTAAGAGATTCTGTAACTAGATGAGATCCTAAAGATATTGCACATGGGGAAATGCCATAACCAAACCCATTACTTTGCATAAGTAAACCACACAATATTCAAAATAACTCATAATGAGGAAAACTCAGGAGAAAACAAAAGCAGTGGTCTGGGCTTAGGAAGTCCTAAGTATGCATCCTAACTCAGCCTGTTTAAGAACTGTGTATTGTAAGCAAGTAAACAAGTTACTTAATATTTCTAAGCCTTTTAGGTTTATTAAAGATTAAGGAAAACAACGCATTCATATACGAACTGTGACGGTGCCTTTTTGTATAAGAAATGTGTACTGTTTCATTATATACTGATTCCATTAGTAACTAAGTGTGTGACCTTGAATTCCTTCTTTCTAAACCCCTGTTTTGGCACCTGAGAGCCAGGTCTTCCTTGTAACATGCTATGATTTTAAAATGATGAATACTGCAGCTCTCTTGCAAGACTGATAAATAATTCAGGTTTCTTATGTAACTGTGAAATAAAACAAATCAGGACAGAAAATGAGAATTGAAAATATCTCTTTATAAGACTGTTATACAGACACATAAATGAAAAATCTGTTTCCTGAACCTTTGTCCTCTGGACTACTTGGTCTGCCCTACTGTATGAGGAGCTGGGTCTAGCCTTGGTGGTACAGTCAGGGCAAAGCCAGCAGTGAGGAACAAGTATGGTAGTGATTGGTATTAGAAGTAAAGTTGACCCTATTTTGTAGAGAGCTAGCTACAGACCCAAGTGGAATAAACCGTGCTGGGGAGATGAATCAGTGGTTAAAGGGACTTGCTTTCAAAGGAAATAAGTAGATCATCCGTTTGTACCGAGAGAGCCAATGAACTCCAATGTTTTAAGAGAACAGAGTAGGATAACTGCAATACAAAAATCCCTCACTCATGTTAACCCACCAGTCAAAAGCTGGTGACTTGTGCTGAGTCACCAGGAGCCCAGCTGGCCCACAAGGAACCAATACTTTGTGTAACTCATCAGCCTATGAGGAAGTCCCCACATACATTGAAAGGAACAAATCCAATACATACTGGCTGCAGTATCTGTAGTCCTCATTCTTTGTCAGTGGCAAGACAACAGCACAGCCACTGGATTGGGAAATTTTGGTGACCATCTAGTGTCCAGTGCTCTAATCTCAAAGGCAAGCCCATCGCTAGAAAGGATCCTCACTCTCAAAACCTGCATCAGTAGAACTGTAAAGAGCTGATAATATTCACTGCTATAGAAGGCAGAGGACAAAGAGAAAGAGAGAGAGAGTGTGTGCTGATAGAGTAAGCTGAGCATGGAGGACGGGTTAAATGTGGCTAGTGGGATTGTTGGTGTCAATTTCCACTCATGGAATTTCCACTGCAATTTCCATTCACTCCAATTCCCAGTGACCTCAGCTCCACTCTGCCCTTACCTGGAGGAGTCAGGAATAGAGCCAATGGCACTTTAGCATCTATCCTGGTGATGGCCACATAGTTCCAAGCCAACGCTGAAAAAGGTTGCTAAAAGCTTGTCCTTGCTCTCAAAATGACTCTGCTTATGAAACCACAACTTGGCCAGATCAGAATCAATGAAATTAACCCTCTGAGTTTATTTATTCTCATCTGTAAAATGAGTCCTATGTTTTAAAGGGTTTGTAGAAATAAAATTAAGTGTCATATAGAACCACTTTTAGAAGCTACCAGAAATGAGTTCTCATTCTTGGGGCTATCGTTTGTCTCATAGGGATTGGCCATGAGACAGAATTCACTGGAGTCTGATTTGGTAACAAATGGCTGCCAGAAATATCAATAACAGCAATTCTTCCAGTTGTTTTTCACATTCTGCTTAGTGTTCCTGATCACCTCTATTGACTTAGCCCAGCTGCGGATAGCAACACAGCTCCATCAGTCTTTCACCTGGACTTGGCTAGGTAATCTGTGGTTTAAAAAGAGAAAGAGGACAGCGACAAACACCATAGCTGGCATATCACCTCTAGGCAGGGTAGGACTTCACTGAGGAAAGACGGAACTGGCATCATCTGGTCCTGGATTCAGGAAGGCAGGTAGTTATGGACTCTGTGATTACACATATGAGAAGAAGGCTTTAGCAGAGCAATTCATTGTTTCAATACAAGCAATCTTATAAATATAGAGATATAGTTCTCAGGGCTAGGAAAATAGCTCAGTTGGTAAAGTGCTTGCTTTAAAAGCTGATGACCTGAGTTTGATCCCCAGAACCTACATTAAAATAGCTTTCCATGGTGGCAGATGCTTGTAATCCCAGCACTGGAATGACAGAGACAAGTAGATCCCTGGCACTCAAAGACCTGCCAATCTAGCCTATTTGATGAGCTCCAACCCAATGAAAGACTCTTTCAAATGAAATGAATGGTGCCTGAGGAACAGTGCCCAAGATGCTATGGTTTCCACACATATGTGAATGAACATACAGCCCGATTATATAGTTGTTTCCTCCATATTGAAACTTTCTTTCCTGAAGGGAGATTTTTAAGACTAAGGAAATAAAGGAAACTCATAAGGCTAAGGAATCTCCTGAAACTTATGACTCACAAGGCCCCATCCACAAAGTGATATGACTTGTGACAATTGCTGAAAAGAACTCTCCAACCAGCAGCTGAGCTACCTGCGAGCTGTGCAGGGAACTTCAGAGGTGCAGTTTTCATAAGTCCTATGCTCGGGTGGGGTGTTCAGTAATTCAGCTGCCTTTGAGTCATCCATGCTGTAAGTAACCCCTCAGCCATGCTCCTGTAAGTGAGCCCAATAAAATGACTGATTCACCAAGTTGGACTTTGGTGGTGGAGTTGGTACTTCAGTCTGTTGTGGATTCCCTAGCTAGGGTAAAAAGATAATTATTTTCATCTCCCCCAACATACAACACTCTCTCTCTCTCTCTCTCTCTCTCTCTCTCTCTCTCTCTCTCACACACACACACACACACACACACACAAACACACACACACAGAATAACTGCCCAAGTTCAAATGCTGGCCTTGCTCATGTCTAGCTGTGTGTGGCCATGAAGATGTTACTTAGCTTCTCTCTGCCTCAGACTCCTCATCTGTAAAATGTTGCTTGGTGAGATTGCTGTATGTTATTTTATAAATAGGTAACATAAGATGTACCTCATTGCAAAATCTAAATACATAAGGCATACAGACATAAAATATGTGCCATATAACATGGGAAATTACATAAAAATGTACGACATCGAAAGATACCTGAGACATAAACACCCTAGGAAATATTAATATTATGAGTGTCATTATCAACACCATTATAATAATAAGCCATGGTTTAAAAAAAATAGATTCTTTATAACCTCTGGAAATAAAAAGTCCTAAAGTCAGTATACCTGCAGAGATCTGTTCATTTATGGTATTGCCAGGCAGCACTTGTTTCCTTGCCTCTTCAGGTCCTGGAGGTCACCTGTTCTCCCTTCTTTGCATAGCTCCATTCCAATTCCTTCATCACACCTTTTCATCTGACTCTGATCTGTTGGTCCCCTTGACATAAGAACCCTTGAGATTATTGCAAACCAAAAAGAACAATCCAGGATTACCTCCTCATCTCCAGACCCTGACCCTGAACTCAATTACATTTACAAAGTCCCTTTTGTCGTGTGAGGTAGTATCTTCATGTATTCCCTTAATAACTATACATATATATATATATATATATATATATATATATATATATATATACATATATATATATATATACACACACACATATATATACATATATATACACACCCACATATATATATATACATATATATACACACACATATACATACACACTCTTTGAGAAGCCATTGTTCCAAAGAGAAATGTATTTGTACAGTTATTGTACACTAAGGAACAGAACCTAGGAGGGGTTGCAGAAAGCTCAAGATGTCCGGCTTGGTTTTTCAAATTTTGGTTTGGCCGGGCGTGGTGGCGTTTAATCACAATTTTGATTTGAGGCCACCCTGAGAATTGTGAATTCCAGGTCAGCCTGGACTAGAGTGAGACCCTTTTTGGTTTGTATTGTGAAACTCATGTATTTTGTACCAGCTGTTTTTGGATGGAAGCTCAGAGCTTCTCAGTTCTCCTCCTCAACATCTGTCGTTCCAATGAGAGAGAAAATTACTGTAAACTGGCTCTCTTCACAGGCACAAGGCATCCATGCCACATTTGTGGATGTCCAAATGAGGAAACTCAGCTCAGGAAGTAAAAGTGCTTAGCAAGGCACACACCATGGGAGATCAGTAGAAGGAAGACATCAAAGGTCCATTTGGCTCCAAGGACAACAGCACCTTTATTTGATGGAAATTTCACCAAGGAATGTTACGTCGGTAAGGCATAACCTTTTCACACACCCATATACATAACCTTCCAAGTACAGAACATAAAGGGCATGAGTTTAGTCTTGTGCTTTATAAACTACAACCTTTATATCTTCAACATGGACAGGAATGGGGTGAGACTCAGGGACAGCAAAAAGAATACAAGGAAAAGGTTATAGTTCTTCAATAAGGAAAGAGGAAGGCCTGCCAAGATCATGCTTAAAATCTATAACAATGTGACTTTCTGCCTTAAATGGAACCCCAACTGTTTCACCAAACCTGACAGAAAAGGGCAAAAAGACCCTTTGGGAGAATAAGAGGAACATATTAATGACCAATTAAATTAAGCCTTTCCTACTTACAATAGAGCATGCAGATTTAAAGAATGCAATTTTCCTTTCTTATCCCAAGAAATGCTACAGGATGACAATATAAATGTGTCCAGCAAATGCGTAAGGGCTGCTATCTGCCTCCTAAGCACTGCCTTACCTTTATTAGCATCAGTAGGGCATGGAAGGTGATGGTTGAGCACAGACCATGGCCTCCATTCTGTTGTTTTTCACGAGAGGAATTATTTACACCCCCAGCCCAGTTTCTTATGTTAGAGTAATGAGGCATACTCCCCATGGTTTGTTGGAAAGAGTAAATGAAAAGCCACCTGTGAACCATGTAATAAAAACCTTAATACTTAGCATGCACTAAAGTAAGGAAGGCTTGAATCAACTGACATTCTCTTGCATTATAAGCATTGAGCTGGACCAACCTACCATACCCATTGCAAAATGTCAACTCTGTGAAATGACACAAGATTCTTCTACAGGCTTTTCCTAACACTATTGAAGTAAGAGAAAAAAGAGAAGTACACAAGAATAATGACATTAATCTTGAATCAAAAAGAATGACATTCTAAACATTTTAAACATTTCTAATGTTATAGACACTATGTTATATGTGTGTTTCTTTTACTAATTTAACATGTACACAATCCTGAAGGTATATTTAACCACTAACCAGCTTTAGAAATGGATAAATAAGGAACAGAATGGTTGCCTATGATCATAGTACTAGGAAATGTTATAACCCCCTAGTGGCATATGTTCACCTTAGGTCACACTGCCTTAATAGAGGACTTAAGTGCAAGAAGAATGAATTGAGGTAAACTCATGTGAAGCTTTCCATTTTGAGAGACTCCCAGACTCCTTAGCACAGAATGGTCATACAGTCTAACCCTGTCTATTCTCTAGCCTCACATCAAGTACTGTCATACTGTCACCCTTTCTCTTCTATAGTCTATATGCACTGGGTTTCTCTAGGATCCTTGAGGGTCCACCTATCAATCATGTCAGACGTTTGCATGTGCTCTTTCTTCTGCTCAGCAGTCTAAAGTCTTTTGTTCCCGCCAATTCCCCCCACCTTCTTTTACCTTCTGCTTTCTGAAAAGCTGATTCATTAGTTAGGTATATATCTTAGGACACAAAAAACTTATCCCATACTTCTCCTTCTACTCACTACTTTCATAGTCCATTCACAGAAAACTGGCTAACCTAACTAACCAGAAACCAAGTGTATCAGATCATGTATCTCTGCAAGCAATTGGGACATCAATAACATGATCACACTGTATTTCATTCTACTTCCTGCCTTTGTCTGAAGTAAGATTTCCATGTATCTTAATGATTAAGAATCATTGCCTTTGTTGGGGTTTTTGAGTTTTTCATTTTTAGTAGAATATAATCATTGATTAAGCAATGGAATTTATGTTCACATTTCACCTTAAAATACAAGTTCCTAGGTTCAGAGAATATTAATATCCTTTCTAATACCCAAGGCCAGGATTCTTGATCAGATAGTCCTTCACAAATAATTCTATATCAAATGGATAGCACCAAATATTCTATCTAAAATGAACAGTTTTTAATCTATTAAGGGCTGGAACTTTGCTATTCTTTTAAGAAAGGAGCACTTCAATCAAGACCCTGAGGGAAGAGGAAGGGTGGGTAAGCTAGAAAGAAATTTGACTCTGATTCTCTCCCACCAAGTGGCTACACAGGGTAATGCCCAAACACTCATGTAAAGCCTGCTCTGAGGATAAACATGCTTGCTAATTATTCTTAGAATAGCTCAGATATTGTAAAGCAGTTCAAAAACAACTACTTCACCTAAACTGACCTCAACATTTAATAACACAAGAAACAAACCTAAATGAATTTTTTTTCATTTCTCATAGAAATATCATGATAAGTTATTCACAGGATCATTAATTTACTTAATAATATAAAGGTTGATGTAAAAAAACAGAAATGAAACTGATTTTCCCCTCAAGTTTTGTGAGAACTGCAAATATCCTAGATGACACCAGTATGATCAAACAATAAAGAATCTAAACATGTTTGAGGGTAGAGATGTGCTGAAATATGATTCCGGGGAGGAAGACACCAATTTCAAGGATTTGCATATATCTTTGGCCTGGAAACTGCTAACCATGCTAATTGCAAACTACCAACAATGTACCCTTGGACATGAACTTAGGAAGAGGAATGGGTGGAAAGATGGCTCAGTGTATAATGTATTTGGACCTGAATTCAGATCCCAAGCACTCTCAAAAAAAATATAGATGTGATGGTATTGACCTGTAATCCCAGTGATGGGAGGAAGTGGCAGGCAGATAATTGGGATTTGCTGGATGGCTAGCTAGTCTGTGAACTCTGAGTCAGTGTGAGACCCTGTTTCAAAAAATAACATGGAAATGCGAGACCCTGTGTCAAATAAGATAGAAAATGAGGACCTATATAAATAAGTTTTTCTCTAAACCCCATATGTGTGCCATACACACACACACACACACACACACACAATCACCAATTCAAAAAAAATTAGGAAGAGTAATGCAAAATTAGCTATTATAAGCCAATACTCAATGACCCTAAATGAGAGCTTCTTAGAAGCACTAGCAAAGATCTTTATGTGTGTGTCACCTTCCACTATGTACTTCTCTAAATAGATTGTCCCAAAAAGCTAGGGAGTACAGAGCTAGCAATATTTATTGGATTGCAAGTAGGGAGTCTGGACCAGTCTAAATTCAGAGTGCTATTTTGTCCTTGAGGGACAATATAGCTAACTGCTGGATCCCGTCTATGTTTATGTGTCTCAGAAAAAGAGTTCATGTTAAGGACTGAAATGTTCTTTGGGCTAAAGATTTAGTATACATTCTGTCAGAAGTACCCTGTGGAGGCAGTATTAAATCAACTTCTTCAGTGGATTATACTTAAAACTATAAGCAGTAATGTTTTAACACATCTCAGAAGCTGCTAATTATCTGACCTGAGCTTAAGAACATCAGAATAAACATTCCTGTTTTATATAATGATTCTAGGGGAGTTATTCATAAAATTTAGCATGAAATAATTATCTGTGTTCTCAAAAGAAAAAAATTACACAAAACACCAAGGACAATTGAGTTGTCCCTGGGAGGTGTTCACATTTTGAAATATTAATTAAAAATTAAAGTACAGATGAGAAGAGAAATCTTGGTATCCTTTTGCAAAAGAACTGTTTATTCTGTTGAACTGAAAGAGAGGCTAGCAGTTAATGGCTCCAAATAGAGATAAATGTTGCTAAGAGTTTTCTCCCAAATCCATTTGCTATAGAAATAAGTGAAATAAGTTCTATGTAGTTCTCTTGACATTTGGAAAAGTCAGTTATAAAATTTAGATGACCTAGAATATATTGTGATAAAAAATATGTCTATGAAGTTTTATATGAAATTAATTCATTTTACCAATATTTATTGGGCACTCAGCATATGCTAGTTAATATATGAGTTGCTGATCTATATGTATATAATTATTTGTGGTATATTTCAGAGAATAAGTTGTTTTGGACAAGAAGATGCCTCATTCATTCAAAAACATTCCAGTAAGGACTGAAGGTGAAAGTAAAACTAAGATGATTGTAATTCCTGGCACTGGAATTTTACTGAATAAACAAGGCATTTCCTTACCCCAAAGGATATATCCTCAATGAAAACTTAACAGAACTTAAGTCATTAAAGTCAAATGGAAAATAACCAACTAAGGTAAGTGTACAAAGACTACTGGAAGTAATAGCTTAAAGCAGGACTATGTGTTATGATCTGTGCTTGGGTAAAGGAGAAAAGGCAGAATAATAACACATGGGAAGTAAAACCTCAATCATGGGTTTTAGATGCAAGTAATTAAAGAGCCATCTTAAGTTAGTGTTCTAGAATTTCTAAGACTTGGCCAGATTTTTAGCTTAAGAATATGCAGGAAATTTAAGTCACAACATTATGTGTCTGTGAGCATTCTAGAAAGACAAAACCATGAGTATTGATGCTAGTGTTAAATCTAAATTAGAAAATGAATCAAATAAGTGGTATAAATGCTTTTAAAATTATTCCAAAAATAAAGTGGCCAAAATTCTTCCAAACACAATTTATGAAAATAGTATTGCCATAATAGCAAAATAGATAAGGATATAATAATAGCAACAACTAGAACAAAATGATGGAATTCTATCCTTCATGAGCCTAAATGCAAATATGATCAACAAAATACTACCAAGTCCAATTGCACATTCAAAAGATGATTCAGGATGATCAAGTGGAATCCATCCTACAACACAAGGATGGTTCAACATATGTAATGCATACCATATGACATAACTCATTAACAGAATGATGGACAAAAACCAATTGACTATATTAATAGATGAAATGAGAAAATTTTAACACAACTGAAATTTCTTTATAATGAAAGTGCTGAACTTAGATATTCAGAGAACATGCTTCAGCCTAAAAGCTTGTCAATAGCTAACATTCAACTCATGGGGAAAAGTTAAGAGTGTTCTAAGATCTTGTAATAGACAGGATGTTGACAATAACAAAATAGCACCTGTAGTCCTGGACAGAAGTCAGGCAAGAGAAAGAAACAAAGTGCATTCAAGTTGGAATTCAAGTTGGTGTTTGCAGATGACACAAACATATGACACCTAAAGTTGCCATGAAAAAAACAAATACAGCTAATAAATTCAGTACATTTCAATAAACAAAATCAACATATTCAATTCAGTAGAATTGTTAAAGACAATAGCAAAATATCTGACATACAAATCAAGGAAGCTATCACATTTAAAACAGCTACAAGAAAAACAACATGTCTAGGAATAAATTTAATGAGAGAGATGAAAGATCGCAATGAAAATTATGAAACAAAATGAAATGATTCATGTGGAAACAGATGAAAAGATATTTTATGTTTAAGGATTATAAAAATCAATATTATTTAAATGCCCATGCTACAGAGTCAATGATTCTTCACAGAAGAAGAGAGTCCTAAAACCTGTAGGCAACAACAACAACAAAATAAAATGCTTCTGAATTGACAAAGCCATCTTTAACAAAGAGAACAAACAACATAATACACACAAAAGCTTAAAAGACTGGAAAATTGTCAAACCAATCACCGTATCCAATTTGAAGAAACACTAAGAGCCATAGCAACCAAACCAAAATGGAAATAGAATAAAAAGAGTCACATGAACTAATGGAGCAGAATAAAACTGTCAGAAATAACCCAGGCATCTATAGCCTATTTATTCTCTACAAAAACATGCATTAAAAAAAAAAACAGCCTCTTCCATAAATAGTGCTAGAAAACTGGATAGCCATATGTAGGTTGAAATTTTACCCTAACCCTCTCATTATAAAACTCAACTTTAAATGCATCAGAGTCTTAAATATAAGGCCAAAATCTTTGAAACTATTAGAACAAAAAATAAAGCAAACACTTCAAGACATTGGCTTAGGCAATTGTTTTTCAGATTATTATTCCAAAAGCACAGGACACAAAAGTTAAAATAGACAAATGGACTCTCATCAAATGACAATGATTCTATACCTCAGAAACAATCAATGGAGTGAAAACACAACTTAAAGAATGGAAGAAAACATCTGCAAGCTATGTATAGGACAAAGAGTTACTATCTGATACATATATATATATATATATATATATATATATATATATATATATCATATATGTCATAGAAAAGCTCAAGTGCAGTAGAAAAAAATAGCCTAATTAAAATGGGCAGAATACCTAACTAGACATTTCTCTAATGAAGACAAAAAAATACCCAGAAGGAACATGAAAAAATGGCCCATATCATCAGAGAAGTACTAATGAAAATTACTAAATTAGGATGGATCAATATTATCAAAATTAGGAGATATCACCTCACCCACAAATAAAACTGGCAATTATCAGAAAGACACATGATAACAAGTGCTCAAGATGTAAAGAAAAGCAACCTCTTGCACAGTTAATAAGGCTATATATTAGTATACTATAGAAAATAACATGGAAAACCTTCAAAACATTAAATGTATATATGTCATATACCTAGTAATTCCATTTCAGGATATTCATCCAAATGAAAGGAGATCCCAAAGAGATACTTGCAACCCCATGTAAGTTGCAGCACTATTTTTTTTATTTTGTTTTTTGGCTTTTTGAGGTAGAGTCTCACTCTAGCCCAGGCTGACCTGCAATTAGTCATAGGCTGACCTCAGACTCACAGTGATCCTCCTACCTCAGCCTCCTGAGTGCTGGTATTAAAAGCATGAGCCACCATGCCCAGCTAATTAGAGCACTATTCACAAGAGCCAAGAAATGGAAACAGACTATGTGTCCATCAACTGATGAGTGGATAAAGAAATTGTGGAACAGCCAGGCATGGTGGCACATGCCATTAGTCCCAACACTCAAGAGGCAGAAGTAGGAGGATCATAGTAAAGATTTCCCTTGGGTTCTCATCAAATTATTGCAGTGGACCCTTCGGAATTCTTGTTCTCTTTGCTGTTTTTTTTTTTTTTTTTTCTCCTTCTCTCCTGTTTTCCACCTACCAGATCTCTTCCCAAGGACTACTTCCAACACTGTGAATGATCAAGGCTACAGAGCTACTCTAGGAGACAGATCATTATGATCTTCATGTTACAGAATCTGAGGTCCAGAGAGAGTCTGAGTAACCCCAAGTCTAAGATATAGGAAGTTATAAAATCAGGTTCAAGCCCAGGTAACCTGACATAAAAATCCAACCCATTAATTACCACATTTCTTTCTCAGGGAGGCTCACTCTCATAAAATCTTCAGAGTGGAGTTATCCTCAAAGCAATCCAATCTTAGGTAATGGTGAGTCATACTTGTCAGATTGACGGGATTTGGAATCACCATGGAAACAAATCTATTGACATGACCGTAAGGGATTTTCTAGATGAGGTTAATTGAGGTGGAAAGACCCACCCTAAATGTGAGCAGCACCATTCCACGGGCTGGGGTCTTGGACTGCACAAAGAGAGCTAGCTGGGCTCCAGTACTCCTCACTCTCTGCTTTCTCAGTGTGAATGTAATGTGACCCGTTGCTTTATGGTTCTACTGCTATACCTTCCCCACGATGGTCCTCTAAAATGGTAAACCAAAAACCCTTCCTGCTAAAGTCCTTTTAGTCAGATATTTGTCATAGAATTGAGAAGAGTAACTAATAACACCTTACTTACATCAACTGCTTCTATTAACATGTGCTCCCTCTGTTATTATGCTAAGAGAGCTTGTCTACCAGAGTCAAGAAGAAGGATATGAACAATAGCAAATTCTATCTTGCCACACTTAGAAAGCATTAGACATAATCAATTCTCAAAAAAAAAATGATAGTAATTTCCACACAGCATGCCCTCGTGAACTGAGAAGTATCATTATTTTATATATGTGGGATCTCAATCATGTATACGGTGGTAGAAGTAGTATGTAACATAGGTGTAGTTAACAAATTTCCTGTCACTTCCTCCCAAAACAGAGGTTGACTCCTAATATTCTAATGTGTCAGTGGCTCTGAAAGTAGTAATACAGTATCCATAGACATGGGTTTTGTCTGTCACCATTGTGTCTATTACATATAATAGCTCAAGACAACTCAGAATTATGCCTCAGTACTTGACATTATACCAGAAAAATCTCAAAAAATAATTTATGGAATAGATGAATGACTTTCTAAAATAAGAGTCTTGCTGACCCTGTCCCCTGATCTTTGCCATTCCCTTCCTCTCTACACCTCTCCACCTTCACTCAGACCCCTTCCCAAAATAAGTTTTGCTCAGATGTCACAGCAAAGAATCCAGAATTCCTTTAGCCCAAAATAGAGGTGGATAGCTACCCTGAATGAATAGCTCAGGACATAAATATTCATAGTTTGACAAAATGGAATCATCACATTGTCAAAAAGAAAATTCTTGCTCTGGGAATTTTCAGCATGGGGTAGAGACTATTATCACTACTCAGCTTCTTGAGCCAGCCCATATCCATGCTAGGAAAGAAATTTTATACTCAAACTTGTCATTATTTGAAGCTAAATTGAACCAGCTAGCATGTTCTAAATCAGTGAGATTAAATACAGAAAGCTTCAATAAGCACTATGTAGACCTTTCTCAAAAAGCAACTCTGGAGAAGTGACCTGTAGGATCTTCGTTGGACCCATGTGAGTGTGCTTGGTTCTGGGCCAGTTAGCAGTGCCCTAGACAGCAAGAGCAGAGCCCGCAGTCCAGCCAGCCAAGCAGGTGATAAATGGTTTTTCACAGCTGGCCACAGAAACACAGAGCCAAAGTGTAATCACATTTATTACTACCAAAAAAAAAAAAAAAAATCATACCCACAATTAAGTTTAGTGGTCATTAAATGGTTATTGCATTGCTCGGCACCCAGGCCCTCCTGTTGTATCTTTTGCTTTATTGGCTTTTTTATTTCCTCTAATGGCTAGGCTGGCTTCACTTGGCATAGAACTGCAACTATAACATTATGAGATCAGTTAATTGTTAAGAAAGCTCTAAAATGAAAGAAAAAATGCCGAACAAAGTGAGAAAGCAGCCTTGGAGAAGTGTTGCCCCCTCCCATCCTGAGGGCTCAGGATTCCAGCAGCTGCAGAGTTGTTTCAGGGAGCCAATACCCACAGTCGTAGCTGTTCACAGGCCTTGTGCACATTCCTGACAAACACGTGAGAAATCAAGCCTTCTTCTTGCATTCTTCCACTGAAAACCAAATGATAATATGAGATTTTTACATTAAAAAGAAGCCTTCTTTCTTGAGTCCCACAGTAGTTGTGACATAATTTAATATAATATTAAGCTAGCCCAAGAATAGCACTCAATGAGAATAACTTGGAAGTACAACCATCCTGTGAATAATGTTCATATCTAAACACAGCTTTTAATCATCCAAACTTCCTCTGAGGTGATTGTGTCTCTTGAAGCCATGCACTAATGAAGAACTAAATTATGACCACATCACACATCCACCTTTTCTTTTGGAAAGACATGGTCATATATAAACAATGATCTTCCAAACAGAAATTTAAATTAGTAAGACATCAGCAAAAAAATAAATAAATAAATAAAAGTCAAGCTTCTTATTTAATAAGATGATATTTACTTTTGTTCTTTCATTTACAAACTGGAGTTGCTAGGAAACCAATTCAAGAGGAAAAGGTTATTACATGCTTCATATGAGAAACATAGCTCCAATCTGTGCATATGCCCTAGGCTCAGCTCTGCAGAGGGCCAGTATATCCTAGACAGGGTCAAACAACAATGTCTGCTTTAAAGCATAATTTCCCAAAGGAAATATTTAGGTCACGACATTTATACCCCTAGGACCAACAGTGGTGGTCTGGAAAGGAGAAGTTTACATATTTTATGACATTTATGGTTAGTTGCCACATTTTCCTTTTTTAATAGCTGAAAGAAAGAAAGCATAATTTGGTTAAAGCACACTGTGAGCAAAGCAAAATCAAATTACATATTATGGCTCAAGACAACTTAGAATTATGTCCCAGTACTTAATATTGTGCCAGAAAAAAAAAAAAACTGTGGAATAAATGAATGACTTTCTACATAAGATTGTGAAAGCAAAACTGGGCTTCTGAGTTACCCATTTTCATGCTTGACTAAAAAAAATTGCTTTATTTGTAAATGAAGTTATATACAAATATAGCAAAACACAGTCACAGTTCTAAGATGTTGTCACTGTTCTCTTTCCGAAAGACATTACATTCAACCTGTAAAAGAGATTTCTAGACCTAAATTGGGAATGCAAAAGTTGCATCAGAACCCTGCAAAAATAAAAGGATTAACACCCACCAAAACTCAAGGATTTTGAGGAAAAGGGGGCAAAAAGATTTTAAGAGCCACAGGATGGAGGGGGGAAGCATTGCTTCCCTCACATTGACTGATTGCTGCTCTCATGACTCATAACTCACAAACCCATGGTGAATAGCAGCAATCCCACTCAGGAGGGCCCTCAGGGGAGTGGGGGCCGGGAGGAGGAAAATGATTGTATGGACACAAAATATTTTGGTACCAAGCTTGTACTTAATATTTTTTTTAATGAATGAAGGAATAAAATAAATTTTGCTATCTAAAGTTCTCATTTCTATTTCTTACCATGAAATGAAAGCAAGCCATCTGTGAAAGAGTGATGTCTGAGCATCATCGACAGCTAACTGGGAATCATAAATAAGCACAAAAAAAGCCAGATTCTTTGCCCAGGATGTACCTCTTTGTAATTCAACACAACACCCTCTACATTGTGATTATAAAGTCACATCCATGACCTTCCTAAGAGATTACCATACTTGAAGATGAGAATGGCATTTTATTGGTCTCTATAACTGTGTTTCTGTACAGGGACTGGCATAAAATAAATATTTTTCTGGATATTACTGTATTAATTTGTTTCCTCAGGTAATGCTTTAATGAAATCTCAAATAAAACTAATCACTTCTCTGTTTTTGAAGTCAGCTCTGTATCTGATCTCAGCTATCCTTATTCCTTCCCTCTTCCAATCCTTTTATTTCATGGATGCCATAAAGTCACCAGTGGTAAAAGGCCTTCAACACTGAGGCATGGTTAAAGAAAAGCAGTAATCCCACAAGACTCCCTTACTGTGACCCATCCCTAGGCAACCAACTCCACCCTAATTCACTCCCAGGAACACTTTGTGCAAAAACAGACATTTTCATGGTCATACTTCTCTTGCTGAATTTCTGAAAAAAAAAAATAATAATGTGAACATGATACTATGTTAGGTAAACTGATTTGAGCCTGAATAGCAATGATCTTTCCTTCCTGCCTTTCTTCCAGCCACATATCGTCCTGATCCTCATCATCAATGCTTCAGTGCTATGTACATGCCTAGATTACTTTATAATGCTTTATTGTTTTCATTAGTTTGGGTTGGACCAAATTCATAGCTATCCTGGGCTGCATGCTGCATCCCTCTTAGTATACCTGGGAAATATGAAGACAGGTCCTCTGCCTGAAAATATTGCAGGGCTATGGTTCTTTCTCTCACTCCCAAAACACCTAAGAGACATCTCCAGCTAGCATATTAGTCACCCCAGGCTTTATGATCTTTACGAGGATTCCAAGTGATCCTGCCCAGCCCACAGACTGCAAAGTGAACTTTGGCCAGCAGAGGCCCCTAATATGCATATAATGGAAGTTCAGAAAGTGAAACAGCTCTGGTGCACATGAGCCTCATTTCTGTACAGGTGGAACAAGCACTAGTGTAAATATTGGAAAGAAGAGTCCACAAGTTTAGCTGATTTTCCCTCCCACTTGCCTATAACCTACAGTCTCCCAATTATCAAAAAGCTAGAAAACATCATCTGTTTTCATTTTGTTTGTCTTGTGTACTCCACCTTTCCTTTCACTGTATTTGAGTGGTATTTTTATTTTGTCACATTTTAAAATAATGTTTTGACTTTTTATTCCTTTTTATACATTCATATAATTTATGTATCTGTCATTATTGGGCAATATTTCTGTTGGTTTTGTTTTGAATTTTTCTTATTTTTGCTTCATGTGTTAACCCCCTTTTCTACTATAATTTAGTATTAAATCAAATTTATCCAGTTGACTTTTGTAAGTAAAAATGGTTTTCTGCCTTTATTTTTTAGCCTCATGTTGCATTTATCTATTTCTGGCTTTCTAATTATTGGTAAATCATTCTATATATTTTATTTATTTTGTCAAATCTTTTTCTCATTTCTCTACAATAACATCTTCTCCACTCTTATTTTTTTATTTTCCTTTATTTAACCTTTATCTTCTATTTTCCCTTTTCCTACCCCCTGGCTTTATCTCATTTACTTACTATTCCCACATTTACCCTAACTAATATTTAGCTCCACAACACAGTCTACATGGCATTTGACATTTTCTATTCTATGTTCATTGGTGGTTAGTGCACTTGAAGCAAGTTCAAATACATCTCTATACCCTGTACAACTTCCTATTCTTATTGATATAGCAGTTTGTAGCCATCTCTCTGTGTGGCACTAGGGCTTGAGCACTTTAGAGTAGGCTTCTCAATAAATCTCCAAATAAGTTCAAAAAATATATCTAAGCCAACAAAAGCATACATTTTTAAATATTTTATTTATTTATTTGAGCAAGAGTGAGAAAGAAGTGAGAGAGAGAGAGAGAGAGAGAGAGAGAGAGTACAAGCATGAACCAGAGCCTTTAGTCACTACAAACAAACTCCAGATGCATGTACTTTTGTGCATCTGGCTTTACATGAGAACTGGGGATTCAGACTCAGGGCCTTATGCTTTGCAAGCAACCACCTTTATCACTAAGCCATCTCTCCAGAAAGATGTGCATATTTTAATGTAACAAAAGAATCATGAAAAACAAGGCAAAATGACTCTTCAAAGATCATACATTAACCAACAAATTCAATGATGCTGTGATAGGTAAAATGGCAGATGAATATTTCAGTCTTACTGGTAAAAATGTTCAATAGCCTCAAACAGAATACAAACAAGCAGATAAATTCAACTCGGGATCTGAAAAGGAACATCAACAGCGTAGAGGAGAAAGTCAACAAGATAGACAAGAAAATCAGACATGTAAATGAAGAGTCAGAAGCATGGAAAAGACACTCAGCAATGAAATCAAGAGATTGAAATAAAACCAAATAGAAATATTAGAAATGAGAGAAATGAATCAAATAAAAAATATAGCAGATGACATCAATAAACTTGTCCAAGCAGAAGAAAGAATATTAGGGTAGAAGACAGGTTGAAGAAATACTATACTGAGGCATGAACAAGGAAAATAAATATGACCACAGTATCTAAAATCTCTTAAATATAATAGAAACCGAAACTAAGAATTTATAGGCTAAAAGAAAGACTTGAGGTAAAAACTAGAAGAAAGAGAATCTTTTCAATAAAAATATAACAAAAACTTTCCCAAAACTTTCTAACATCTAAACACAAGAAGCATTTAAAACTCAAAATAGACATGGGCAGAAAAAAATATCTCTATGACATAAAGTATACTCAAGATGTCTAAAATATAGCACAGAAAGTACTATTAAAGTCTGTAAGGAAAAAAAAAACCTGTAATGGGAAAAAAAATGTCACCTTACCTACAAAGGCAAGCAAATCAGAATAACATCAGCCTTGTCATCAGTAATCCTAAAAGCCAGTAAAGCGAGTAATGCTATATTTCAAACCCTGAATATAAATAACTGCAAAGACTCCTATAATAATCAAAGCTATCTTTTAAAACTGGGAGTGAAATAAGGACATCTCAAGACAAGAACCAAGTAAGGCAGCTCATGAAAAGCAAGCCAGCACTGCAGAAGATACTTAAAGTAATATTATACACAAAGAGGGGAAGACAGACAAAATCATACAAGCATAGAAAGGAATAAATTTCATGGGAGAACTAGAAGAACTAGAAAGGAATCTATCATACCCAATGGGGTAAAATACAAATCCCCTAATGCTAGTAGGGGAGAAATAAAATGGTAAATCAAACATCCAGCAAACAACTGAAAACATTACAGAAATTTCTTTTTAAAAAAATCTCTCTATAATGGTCTTAATTTAAATGGTCTAGACTTACCATAAAATGATGCAGACCAGCTAACTGAATTAAAGCCAAAACCAAATTATGTTATGTCTCCAAGAAACACAGCTCACTGACAAAGATACCCCAAAGCTGTGGGTCAAAGGATAAAAATCAATTGATCAAGGGGCTGGAGAGATGGCTTAGCAGTTAAGGCGCCTGCCTCCTAAGCCTAAGGACAGTGGTTCCAATCTCCAGGACCCACGTTTAGCCAGATGCTAAGTGATTCAAGGGCGCAATGCTGTGCTTGACCATAAGAGGCACATGCATCTAGATTTCTTTCGCAGCAGCTGAGAGGCTGTTGGCACGCCCATCTATCTGTCTTCCTCTCCCTCTCTGTCTTTCTCTCTCAAAAAAAAAAAAAAATCAATTGATCAAGCAAACAAAAGTCAAAAGAAAGCAGGTATAGTTATTCTGATATTGGACAAAGTAGACTTCAAGCTAAAATAGTCACAAGAGGTACAGGCCACTGAATATTATTAAGAGAAAAAAAATCACCAAGAAGATATAACAGTTGCAAATGAATATGAAGTGGATGCTAGTGCTCCCAATTACATGAAATGAATGCTAATGGTCAAACCACAAGGGGTCAAGGTAAGTGTTCTGTTTAGTGAGCATCCTCAGCGCCTCCAGAGATTGCCTAAGAAGAGTTTAATATCTAAGTATAGTAGGTGCTCATTGAATAGTTGTGAACTGATATAATAGTTCAATACCTGAGCTGCTATTGAACATAGGGTAAAGATGAATCCACACCATTGCTACTGTTATTAAATAAATTGAAATCAACTGAAGTCTGGAAGGGGACAAGTTAATTTGAACTATATTAGTATTTTATGTGATTTTTGTTTAAATCATCATTTGGGGGTTCTTTTAAGCTATTCAGATAAAGATACCTGGGTTAACACTAAAAAGAAGGAGCCAACAAAGAGGGACTGATGAGACATGGCCAGTGTAAGATGGAGAAAATTCCAAGAGTCTACAGAGGAAGAAACCTGAGGATATACCATTCAAAACAGAGCACAGAAAGAAAAACATCACAGCTGCCTTTCCTACCACCTTTACATGATGGGTAGTATTACTGACAGTCACAACTCAGATATGCTTGCTTCTGAATGTGATGGATTAACAGGGACTGAATTTTTCTTCTCAACTTTAAAATGATAAACAAGTGAATAGGCAGATTGTATGAAGCAACAACTTCAATACTGGGTAACAAGTTAGGCAGAACATTAGTCTCCATGGAAAGCAAACCAAATAGATGAACCTAATGACAATCCAGTTTCCTACCTGGACAGTCTTCAGGTGCTAGAATATGAGGGTATAAGAACAGTTCTTCAGCCTCCCTGAAATGAGAAGATATTAAGAGAAATAGTAATTAAAAAGCCCAAGATAGAAAGAATTTGCAATACAGAGAACCAGAAAAAGAGTCACAGGAAGATTTCTGACAGCTTACAAAAAAGACTTTTTAAAACTGCAGCAAAATAGGCTAGAGAGATGGTTTCACAGTTAAGATGCTTGGCTGTAAAGCCCAAAATCTCATGTTCAAATCTTCAGGTCCCAGTAGCCAGACCCACAGTGACACAAGTGCACAATGTCGCACATGCATCACAATAGACTGACACATCTGAAGTTT
This sequence comes from Orientallactaga sibirica, assembly GCA_036365145.1. NCBI lineage: Eukaryota > Metazoa > Chordata > Mammalia > Rodentia > Dipodidae > Orientallactaga > Orientallactaga sibirica. Next base: position 14,482,582 of record JAEOAD010000055.1, on the reverse strand, counting down.
GTTTGCAGCAGGCTGAAGGTCCTGGTGTACCCATTCTCTCTCTCTCTCTCTCTCTCTCTCTCTCTCTCTCCTCAAATAAATAATAATAATAAGTGCAGCAAGAATACTCACTGATCATCATTTATTTGCATTTAAGAAAAATACCAAAGAGGGCACCAAATAGTACCAGACAAAACAATCCAGGAAGGTCATACATAAGTAAAAAAAAAAAAAAAATCCCTATTCCTAGTTGCTATGGGGAAGAAAAAATGAAGTCACCTGATGAATAAAGCATTCTCAAGTAGTCCTCTAATGAGTATTACCTCAGCAGAGGGCAAATTACTAAAGTAAGAGAAGAGAAAGGAAAATTGGTCTCCAGGGCCATGTGGAGTGTTCTGTCTTCAAGAAGGAAGAAGGTTAAGTTCAAGGTTGCAGCCTGAGTGAATTCATGTCTTGGGTATGAAGACAAATACTGACCTTAGTGAGAGGACGTTCAGTAGGCATTGGGAAAGCAGCAGCAGAATGGTCACCAGAGAAGAGAGGGGAGCATGCTGGGTCCTCAGCACTGTAAGCATCCATGACAGCATGATAGCGGACTGGCTCCTAACTCCAGATCAAGAAAACAAGTGCACAGCGGGATAAAATCCACATTGTTTATAGGGAGAGTCACAAGCTACTATTTAGTACTTGATTTCAAGTAGACAAAACTTAGACTAGGTATAATGAAGAATTGGACTAGTGTCATGCAAATAAAAGATAAAGGCAAAAATATAGAAATTAGAGGAAATACAACAGAAGCATAAAACTAGCTGACAGCCAAATCTCAGCTTGACAATAAATGCAATCAAAAAACAACTAGGCTACTGTTAAAGAAAAAAATACCTGTGGTGTTTGTTTGTTTGTTCATTTTTTCTCCAAAAGTAGGAAAACCACTATCATGTTGCAAAGGTTGGGTGTGGTGGTGCACGCTTTTAATCCCATCACTCGGGAAGCCGAGGTAGGAGGATCACTGTGAGTTCAAGGCCTGCATGATACTACATGGAGAATCCCAGATCAGCTTGGGCTCAAATGAAACCCTACCTCAAAAATAAATAAATAAATAAAATAAACAAACAGGAAAAAAATCCCAAGAGAATGGGAATAATTCTCTGAAGATCTCTCTGTATCAACACTATAAAATGGTTCTATTAGGCTCTTCCTTGCCTAAAGGCAGAGAAACTGATTAAATGACTTTCCAAAGTTCTTTCCATCTGTGACCAAGGGAAAATAGATGGGACATTAACAATTAAAATCAAATGCACCAATGCTTCTGGAATAGTGTCATCTTTTTAAGAGAAATAAATCTGAGAAGGAATATCCTTTTGAAAGATTGATTACACTGAAGAAAATATCCATCACATGTAAAGACAAAAAAAAAGACATCCATCTGAGATAAATACCGTTTGAATTACAATAGCAAAAAGATTACAGCAGTAAATAATACTACACCATTACATATCAACTCTTTTTAGAGTGTATTTGTTGAGATAAAACAATAAATTGCCCTCTAACAAATAATCTTCTGGCTATACTTTAATAGGAGAATAATGAAGTAAATTATCTGGTGTGGTTTACATACTCATTAATGACGAATTGTTGGGGCTGGAGAGATGGCTCAACAGTTAAAGGCACTTGCTTGCTAAGCCTGATGACCTGAGTTTGAATCTCCAGTGTCCTTGTAAAGCCAGATGCACAAAGTGGCACATGTGTCTGGAGTTCCTTTCAATGGAAAGAGACCCTGGGATGACCATTCTCTCTCATTATGTCTCTATCATCTATCTATCTCTGCCTCCCTTTCCTCTGTCTTCTTACAAATAAATAAATAAAGTATCATTAAAAAGAATTGTTAAAATCTAGTTGTTTTCACTGTGTATCTCATAGGACAGAGAGTAACATTACAAGAATTTTCATGTTGAAAATATATCTCACTGCAAAATGCAGCAATGTGAAAGAGAAAAAAATCAGAATATCTAGAAAAATAAGTAAAAGCACTAAAATCTCCTTTTTAGTTAGAAAAAAAAATAGCATCTTATGGAGAAACAACCAGAATCCTCAATTAGCGAGACCTAAACTCATAATTGACTCAATTTGTCCTCTAGGGCCCATGAGTGCAAGGTGATAAGATGCAGCTTTCAGATTTTAGTCTGAAACCCTTGGAAAATCCCTCATGTTAAAAGCCAAAGCAGTTCCAGACAGTAAAGAACTACTTATATACAAGGCATGGTGGTGCATGCCTTTTAATCCCAGCACTGAGGAGGCAGAGGTAGGAGGATCGCCATGAGTTTGGGGCCACCTTGAGACTACATAGTGAGTTCCAGGTCAGCCTGGGCTAGTGTGAAACCCTACCTAAAAAAAAAAAAAAAAAAAAAAAAAGCCAGGCATGGTGGCGCACGCCTTTAATCCCAGCACTCGGGAGGCAGAGGTAGGAGGATCACTGTGAGTTCGAGGCCACCCTGCGACTACATAGTGCATTCTAAGTCAGCCTGAGCTAGAGTGAGACTCTACCTCTAAAAAACAAAAACACACACACAAAAAATATTACTCATATACCACTTTGACTAGGTTAGTGATATTCCCCCAGTTAAATATTCCTCCAGTTAAATAAACAAAGCAGGCTTTGCTAGCATTGTTTAATTTGTGCAAAAACCAAGCCTTCTAGAAACTAGACAGTTGTTTTCATAGCACAGAGCTTAAATAGCAGTGCTGAAGCTTGAATCCTTGTCTCTTTATCACAGCTTCCCATGTCCCTGGGAGCACTCTGCATGAATTTCTTTTATTCTGCCCATCCACATCAAGATGATATGTTTGCATCTGCGACTAATCCAGAACAGCAGAGGTAACTCAACTGTGATAGATGTCAGAGGAATACGGTCAAAGAACCCGTGTGGAGAGCAGTGTGTGTGTGCTGGGAATGTATCTAGAAACCTATTCTCAAATCAATAGTAGAGTAAAGGTTCCTGTGCAGGGCAATTAGAAAAGCAAAGGTCTGGCCTAAAGGTGGATAGGTGGTTATTGATGTGTCCCAAGTAAAGATGGATCTATGCAGAAATCAGGAAAGGTAACCCAAGGATAATGGTTTCTCCCGTGGTAAGTTAAAGAACATATTGCTAGGCACTGGTGAAGAAACTGAGGTGCAGTGGGTTTATGGGAACTATCTCTGATTAAACAACAAGGAGTGAACAGGATCTAATTCTTTTGAGTCTTTCAACTGCATGTAATTCAACATAAACACAATAAGTATGTAATATTTTGTTAACATATGTTAATTGTATAAAGCAATGAGCTTCAATATGACATTTTCATATGTGAATATAATGTACTTTTATTATATTCATTGTCATACTATCCTTTTTTGTCCTTACTTCTCTGCTATTGTCCCCATTTCTCTTTCAAAATAGTCTTCCTTCTACTTACACACAGTATTTGTCACTCAATATAAATAGTATAGAAATTTGTATGGGAGTCCTCAAAAAGTATAAATACAACCATATATGATCTAGTTATACTACTCCTGGACATATGCCAAAAGAAGTCAGTATCAGCATGCAATGGACATACCTGTGCAATATGTTTATTGTGGCACTGTTCACAGTAGCCAAGTTATAGAATCAGCCAAAGCATGCATGGATGAAAAAAAAAAAAAATGTCATGTGTGTGTAAGAATAAGCAGCTAGGAGATATCTCAGTATTTAAAGGGACTTTCTTGCAAAACATATGGTCCCAGGTTCACTTCCCCAGAACCCACATACAAAACATACTAAAAATGTTATGCATGTTTCTGGCATTTGTGTGCAGTGGTAACAGATCCTGATACACACACACACTCACAGAGAGAGAGAGAGAGAGAGAGAGAGAGAGAGAGAGAAAAAAAAACTTAGGAAAAATAATGAGGGTCTGGGTTGATAGCTTAGTTGGCAAAGTACTTGCCTAGCAAGTAAAATAACCTGAGTTTGGATCCCCAGCATCCATGTAAAAGCCAGGCGTGGCAGTGTTCACCTGTAACTCCAGTGCTGAAGAGGCAGAGACAGGACCATGCCCAGGGCTTAACAGCAAACTAGTGTAGCTGAATCAGTGAGCTCCAGGTTCAGTGAAGAAGATACCCTACGTTGACTTTTAGCCTCTACATAAACAGTAGATACACATACACACACACACACACACACACACACACACACACACGTACTCATACCACACACAGATATGCATGCAAAAAATAAAGAAGTGTGAAACTGTTATTGGCAGGAAAATGACTGGAGCTGGAGAACATCATGCTAAGCGAAATAAACCAGGCTCAGAAAGAAAATAATATAAAATTTTAAACTAGACTAATTTCTGAATGGACAGCTAGACACATAAAAGGAGGCAGAAAAAAAAAAAATAAGAGTTTGGCCAAGTCTAAAAACAAGTGTGGTAATTTAGAGATTTTTTAAAATTTTCTGCTTGGTTGTGGCCAGTGGGTCTGAACACAATTGCTCAGAAGTTCGCCCCGTATTTTATCATGTAGGTAAAAAGAAACTGAGGGGAGAATGAGGAAGATGTGGAGTGAGACTGAGCTAAAGAGAACAATGCTTGTTCAGCAACACAAGGCCAGAGGATTAAATTACCTTTTCTACATAGTTTTTGGATAAAAACAACTTTCAGCAGGAAATTATATTCCCCATGTGGGGATAAGGATAGCAGAGAAGAAAGCAGTGTGATGCCTAGGAGAATAACAGACTGCACACCACTGCAAGCACAGAAGACCATTAGAGTGGAAAATTAAGGAAACCTCATTACTTGAGTAATTAAACCACAGACATTATGCTATAGGGAACATACCTGAGGTGATAGAGGAAGAACAGAAAGGTCTGTCTCAAGATTTGAGCTTTCTCAGGGAAATCAACAAGGAAACAGCTCTTCTTTAGCATGGGCTTGCAATGCATAAAATGTAATCCAGCAATAGGTAACCATAGGCAATTGACAGGGACACAGACGATTCTTGTCTACAAACATACAAATCAATTGTCTGCAACCTTGATGAAAAGTTAGTTTAGGCCATCATTTGTAAACCCATGCAATATTCCTGATCTATAATGCTATCTTTTAAAAATTCTCTTTGATTCAGTTCCACATATGCTTGGATCTTTCATGACTTAAACTAAAATCTTTGATACATGTTCATTTTTATGTCTGTATGAGCATAGCTAATTTACTTTTTTTAGAATGTATATGAAAGCAGCTTGCTTACTCATCATATATGCCTCAAACATTTGGCTGCTCTGTGGCTAGCTCTACTCAAACTTAAGCTAAGAAGTTTAAAAAGTTATCAGAGCATGCAGCACGACTAGATTTCTATCCATGCACACATATGTGTCTCTCCAATGCCTCTCCCCACTTAAAAAAAAAAAAAAAAAAAAACACCCTTAGCCGAGCGTGGTGGCGCACGCCTTTAATCCCAGCACTCGGGATGCAGAGGTAGGAGGATTGCAGTGAGTTCGAGATCACCCTGAGACTACATAGTGACTTCCAGGTCAGCCTGAGCTAGAGTGAGACCCTACCTCAAAAAAACAAAACAAAAAAAACACCCTTGATATATGTTGAATGAATTTCAAAATGTTGTCCCCACAGATGAACAATCTGATAATATCTATTCTTACATAGGCTTACTATCTATATATGTCTTACACAATGATTCTCAGGGGGCACAATAAGGGTTTCTTGAATCAATTAATATACAGCATGCCTGTACCTTTCAAGCATCCTTTTAAATATTTCTGTTTCTTCTTATATATTAGTGTTGCTTGTTGCTTTGGTCAGAGAAGCTTCTTTTCCCAGTGTGCAGTGGTTACAGCCAAGACTCATAACTGGCTGAAGAGCTGAGGATAAGTGATTGTTGAGTATTCAGCCTTCAGTGAGACATCTATATCACCCCATCCACGGTTCAGGTGACATTGGAGGAGAGGGTACAAGTTGAAATCACAGACTGGGAAGGTGAGCTGTGGAATGCTGCCTTCTGGACATGTCATGGTCATCACACTCATAACTCAAAGCAGTTGTGGTTATATACAAGATCTGGCCTAAGACTGAGCCCTTCTACATTCTTTCATGGATGGAAAGGCTCACGAGGCCTCATTTCTCCCCCAGGAGCTACTAACAGTTAATGCTTGCTGGGGGAGGAAGAGTCATGTTCTTTAATGGTGCAGCAAGATTTGTTTCTCATGTTCCAATAAATAAATCCTCACACATACTAATGAAGCAACCCTAATTGAACTCAGTGGGATAAAAAAAAAAAAGACCACAAAGTAGAAGTGGGACTAGTCAAAAAGAGAAGGAATTCAGCTAGGATAGAAAAGAGACTACAAAAGGTAATGGGGATTGGGCAAGTGTAATCAAAACACATATTATATGCATGTATAAAATTTATCAAGATCAAGTCAATTGAGATTTCCAGTCAAGATGTGCTCCTAACCACACTTCAGATCTGAGGGTAATATCAGGCAAGATCTGTGGGGCTCCAGGTTGAGTAGGTCTTAGCAGACCTCTAGTGAGTGGGCATGGAGAGACACAGTTGGGACTCTGCAGATTCCCACCCTCTCAGGTAGCCAGCCCACTAGATCCTTGGGTATCCCCAACCACTTGCCCCAGCCTCCACACCCATAATTCCCAGACCACATTCTCTGCTCTGCTGCTTGCAAGATCTGTCATAGGTCAGTGACCCATGTGAACTTCCCTGTTTTCCAGCACCCCCTCACTAAGTCTCAGGTGGCCAGTATGCACTTTTATGGCTCCTGGAGATCTCTGAGGCCTCTGCTCCACTGTGTCTGTTATATGTAGGTGGCCTGCAGGCATTTTCCCTGTATCCCTAAGTCCCTGCTCCAACCCCCCACCTCTGTCGGTGGCCTGCACATCTATCATGGCTCTTGCATACTTCACTGGTTCCCAGAGCTCTGCTTCCCCAACTGCATGTGTTGGTGGCCAGAGTGCCCTTCCTTGGCTCCCAGAGGCCTCCACCCCACTGTATCTGTCATTTGTAGGTGGCCTGCTGTGCATGTCCCTCGTATCCAGGATCCCACCCCTCCACTGAATCTGGCCCATGCCAGGCTCCTACAGGCTACACCTACTGAACCCACAGCCTGCCAGTGCTCCAGTCTCCTTCTGCACTCACTGTCTTGCATCCTTTGTGGGCTGGACTGAATGCTGCCTCTGCTCCTCCTGCTGGCTGACCCTCCAAACCCTGTGCTGCCTACAGGCACCCTTGTGTGAGCCCTTGGCCTGTGCCCCTGTCTCCCCCACACCAGCTAACTCTCTGATCTGGCCAGGGCTGTGGAACCCAGCAACCCCCACCATCTGGCCAATACCCTTCCCCACTCTCAGTGACTACTTGGGCATCCCTTCAGCTCCATAAGGGTAACATAGGAAAATCATGCAGTCCTGCCAGGTGGAATCAGTGAGTCCTCCATAACCAGTCTGTCTGGGTACATTAGGAGAGCAAGGGCAAGTTCTAAGACCCAGGAGCCACAGGCAGGGTCTGAGACTAGGTCAAAGGGATCCCAGACCTCCAATCCCACCTGAGCATCAGACCAGAGCAGCTGGTGCACTTAGGCTCTCCACAAGATGAGCATTCCAAAATACAAAGGCATCATTAGCCTATTCTATTCAAACATAAGACAGAACATTCACTGAGGACACTACAAAGGAAAACTCTTGCTTCCTTCTTAATTAAATAAGATTCCCATACTGTGATGGACAGACAACAATGCAAAAGAAACAACATGGAACTATTGAAGGAATACCAAATATTTAATGTTTATAGCTTATATTAGTTTAAATGGAATATAATCAATGTATCTATAAAAAATGTAATTATGTCTAGGACTTTCAGTGAAGTAATAGATGTTGCACTTCCCTCCTCTGAAACTGCAGTGGGGAAGATGCCTTTGATGGTCGTTAACAAGAATTCTGTGACTCCAAGCCTGACCCCTTTGGACAATATGTAACTACAGGAGACGACTGCCTGTACTTAATCTTATTTGACAGAACTCTTTACTTATGGATGTATATCTCTCCCTTCTCTAAGCCCAGGAGAACTCAGACAAAGGATTGTAAAAGGTATATAAGTCCAGCACAATCTAAGTTCAGGGCCTCTGTCAGGTTTTTGGCATTAGCCAGTAGAGGTCTGCATGTGTATAAAGATTCTCTCCCTCTCTCGGAAGTGGATTTTGCCTGATTATTCCCATTGATTCATAAATTCTAGAACAAAAAGAAAACTGAGAGAGCTCCAACAAGGCTGCCTAGTGCCACAATGGAAGTCTCCAATGACAGCATAGATGAGACAACAGGAATAGAACCCCAAAATGATGACACAAGAAATGTGACCCTGATGAAGCAAATGGCGGAACTGGTAGCAAATAAAATAGAAAACTCTGTATAAAGTCTCACGAGCAGAATGGATCAAGGAGAGGACAGAATATCTAAACTAGAAGACCAGGTTGCAGATCTAACACAGTCGAAGAAAGAGAAAGACAAACTAATAGGAAGTCATGCAAGGGGATTTCAAGACATTCAGGACACTATGAAGAGATCAAACATAAGAATCCAGGGCATAGTCGAATAAGAAGAGTTTCACTCCAAAGGCATAGTAGGTATTTTTAATAAAATGATAGAAGAAAATTTCCTACAATTAGGGAAAATGATGCCAATACAGAAACAGGAAACCTTCAGAATGCCAAACAAACAAAATCAGGAAAGAACCTCTTACTGTCATATTATAATTACACTACAAAACACACAAACCAAAGAAAATATATTGAAAGTAATTAGAGACAAAAATCAAGTCACATATAAAGGTAAGCCCAGCAGGATAACAGCAAATTACTCAACACAAACTTTAAAGGCCAGAAGGTATTGGAATGATGTATTGCATGTCTTGAAAGATAATAACTGTCAACCAGCATTACCTTATCCATCAAAACTATCCATCCAAATTGATGGAGAAATAAGGACATTCACAATAAAAATGGGTTAAAAGAATATATGACCACTAAACCAGCTCTACAGAAAATACTTGAAAGGATCCTCCATGTGGAACACAAAAAAAAGCTCTGAAACATCTCTATCACACTTTCCAATGCTCAGGGTCCATTGTGGAAGAAGTAATGGAAAGAATATAAGGGCCAAATGAAGGGTACAACTCCTTACAATGAGACTGTCCAGACAGAAATTGGCCTCAAGCTGGGTGTGGTGGCACATGTCTTTAATCCCAGCACTCAGGAGGCAGAGGTAGGAGGTTCCCATGAGTTCAAGGCCACCATGAGACTACATAGTGAATTCCAGGTCAGCCTGGTCTAAAGTAAGACCCTACCCTGGATAAACCAAAAAAAAAAAAAAAGAAAAAAAAAAAAGAAATTGGCCTTAATATCCATGACCCCATAGTGCCTAGAAAAACCTTCACAAGACCCTCATAATAGAAGGAAAGATAATGACATCAAAATAAGAGAGGCTACTGGAGAGAGGGAGGGGATATGATGGAGAGTGAAGTTGTGAAGGGGAAAGTGGGGGAGGGGAAGGAATTACCATGGTGTATTTTCTGTAAGTATAGAAGTTATAAATTTAAAAAAAAGAAAAAGAAGAAAAAAATAAACAATAAAAAGTCAAACAACCCACTCAAAAAATGTGGCTGAGAACTGAATAGGGAGTTCTTGGAGGAAGAAATACAAATGGCTAATACACACTTGAGAAAATGTTCAACTACCCTACAACTAGGGAAATACAAATTAAAAGAACTATGAGATTGCACCTTACTCCAGTAAGGATGGCAATCATTAAAAAATCAATCAACAACAAATGTTGGTGAGGATGTGGAGAAAGAGGAACCCTCATTCACTGTTGGTGGGAATCTAAACTTATACAACCACTATGGAAATCAGTATGGAGATTCCTGGAAAGGATGAATATAGAGCTACCAAGAGACTCACTTATTCCCTTACTGGCCATTTACCCTAAATGTTCCATGCTTCACTACAGAGATATTTACTCAACCATGTTTATAGCTTCTCAATTCATAATAGCTAAGAACTGAAATCATCCCAGGTGCCCATCTTCAGATGAATGGATAATGAAGTTGTGATGCATTTACACAATGGAATTCTACTCTGCAGTAAGAAAAATGACATAATGAAATTTGTAGAAAAATGGTTGGACTTGGAACAGATCATACCCACAGAACTCACAGAATCACATAAAGACAAATGCCGCATGGTCTCACTCAGTGGTTTCTAGACTGGATCAGCATGAGTTGCTGGCATACCTGAGAGGGAAATTGAAGCCCAGAAAATAGGGATGGAAGGGTTTGGGGGAAGGGAAGTGGATGGTAGGGGGGAGTCAAATACAAGACTAAACACAAAATGAACTGATACCATAAACCTTAATCCTTGAAAATCGACTAAAACATTGAACCTGTAACAGGAATATGGGGGGGTTAACCTGAAAAGAAGAGCCCTGGAGAGGGTGGAATGAATGCTAACCTTAAATTTTATTTTGGATCTGGCCTATAACTCACAGTACCAGAAATCGGTTGCTACCCACAATGAGCTGTTGATCAGAGATACCTACAAGGTCCCCAAAACAAGATAGGCTTTTGTCCAAGCACTTTGTTACCCATCTGTAGTAGGCAGCTTCAGGTTGCTGAGATGAACTCCCAAACCAGGCACAGTTATGGAATAAGGGATATTTATTGAAGCTTACAGATCTGGGAGAAGTTCCATAATGGCAAAAGAAGCTGACCTGCTTTCACAGGTCCAAACAGAGAGAAAAAAAAAAGCACAAGTCAAATCCCAAAAGCCACACCACCAAACAAGCACACTTCAGGAACTCCAGGCACTTGGAATTTCAAATCCATCACCACACCTTAGGGCTGGACCCTAAGATCTGCCCAGTGACACCTCCTCCAGCCAGGTGGAAATTCAAGAAGTTTTAATAACCCCTGGAATCTATTTGGGACATTTATTCAAACCATTAAACAACCTGAGGTAAAAGGTAACACCCTGTTGCTGAAGACACCATAGGTTGCCAACACAGAATGCAGAGAGACCTGGCTGGAATCAAAAAGACAACAAGTCCCCAGACAGCCTGTGTAGTGCTTGAAAGCATTACATGAACTACTGGGGTACAGTGCCCAACAACTGTCTGAGCAACCAGGGATCTAAGCTACTCAGAAGCAAACATCCTGACAGGATATACACACCAGTACCACAGTGGCAAAAAGCCTTGGTGGGTAACCAATAGCTTTCTGATTGGCTAAGAGATCCACTCAGTAGAAAGGAACCCAAATCTGGAATTGGGAACCAGGTTAGAACCCTATGGAGACAAAGATGATGGACTCCAATGTCATTTCCCACTAGTCTTTGGCTAAAAGAGTGGCTGTATCCATCAAATCCTCCCTAAATCAATGATGCTCATCTCATTTAACCTATGCTGACTTCACTCTCCATAGGAACATGTGTTTTACTTTTTCAGAAGGTAGAGAGACCTGAGACAGTAAACTACCCCTTACACTTCAGCTAAGCCCAGCTGAAACCACAGAGAAATTGGGGAGATGAGCAAGAATGCTGCTTCCATGGTAAGCCTGACAATCAGCACCAGGGTGAAGGAGACAGACACTGAGGATATGCAACACTTACCAAAAAAGAGATCCAGAGGCTCCTAAGAGCTCATCACTCAAGTAGACTTAAAACGCACCCACCATGGCTCAGGGAATTTTGTGGAAGAGGAGGCAGAAAGATTGTAAGAGCCACAGATTGAGACATAATGCCCAGAGGAATTGCCTTCCTCCCCAAAACTAACTTCTGCTTTTACAACACACAACCCACAATCCCATGGGGAATACCTGCAACCCCCCTGAAGAGAGTCCCCAGCAGAATAGGGTCAGGGATGAGGAAAAAGAGGGTACTAACACATGATGTATCCTTACAAAATATGTTATCAATAATAATAAATAAATAAATTTTGACTTATATCAAGGTACATCATAGTCAAACTCTAAAAGCTAAAGATAGCAAAAAATTATTGAAGGTGGCAAGACAGTCTATGGTCATATCACTCTAAATGTGCCTAATTTTGTCTGATCTCTGAAGTTAATCAGGGTCAGGACTGGTTAGTATATGGATGGGACAGCAGCAAGAGGAAAATAGCACTGAAATTAAGAAAAAAGGAAAATCTTAGATGAAGGGAAACAAAACATCTGTCACAAATAGTTATATCAAAAAATGGTAAAATTAAATAAATAAATTGTACTTTCTAAAAAAAGTAATGAAAGACACTAAGATTTAAATAAGAGAATTATTACCCTCATATGCATGTAAAATTCTTACACAAAACTCAAACAGCAAGAGAATTTATAAACCACAATGACTAATGAATAGTATATTCAGTTTATTTATTCAATAAATGTATTCTAGTTATTCAATAACTAATCTAGATGTAGCAGATATAGTAGTGACAAATACAGAGTATAGCCTAGCTGGAGCTAATCTTTCAATGTATAATGTGTCTCTTGATGGCAGAAATGCACTGAAGAGTAATAAACCAAGCTAATTTATGTACTTTTAAATAAAAGTAATTTATATATTTAAAGAAAGAAGGACTTCTGGGTAAGATAGTAGAATAGGAGTCATGCCAAACCAGCCCAGGGAGGGATTTAAGTAAAACCATAGCAAAATACACTCTTCTTCTGAAATGTTAAGGAGTATAGGTTTTCTTAGACACAGCAGAGAAGCAAGAGAGATCAAGACCCACCAGAAAGGAGGAAAATGGCCAGAATCCCACTGAGGAGCTTGTGGCCCCAATCTGGTGGCTCTGAGCTGTGCGCTTGCATACCCTGCACCACCAGCCAGGCCCGCCAAGCAGTAGCAGCAGAAACCAAACAAGGGGACTTTCCAGCCTCATCAGCCTCCTTGTAGAGTCCAGAAATCTAAAGAAAAGTCAGCTGAGATCAACTAAGGAGCTACTGAAAGAGATACAGGGGGATGGTGTGAGCAACTCCAGGCTTCCTGCACTATCCCAACCCCCAACAATCAGAACCACAAACCTCAGCATCCAGCCCCCAGTGGCAGTGCATCCAGCATAGCTGAACAGAGCTCCAGCTCCATAGCACAACACAAAGGGATCCAGGTGGGCACTCAGCATTGGTGAGATTGGAAGCCACACCAAAAGTTAACAAGGCAGACTGACAAAAAAAAAAAAAAAAAAGGTACATAGGACTTTATTGGAAGTGCTAATCTCTCCATGTCAGGGCAGGTTATGGGTTACATATTTTTGGTTGGCTTTACCATTTTCATATAAGCTGTACTTGGGGGGTTGAATATTGCTGCCTTTGATGCTTTCAGATTTATAGGGCCTTTGTCTTTTGCTTCTGTCATTATTGGGGGCAGTCTGAAGCAGATCCAGGTTGACCTGGAACCCAATTCAGAACAGAATTTTCTACCTACTAGCTGACAGGATCAAGGGTATAGAGCAACACACACCCTTGGGGATTTTGGCCTTGTAAGACTATCTGTTTGCTTTAGTCCCCACACTTATATACTCTGTGCTGGTTTTTATTGAATGTGTATATTGCTCAGTTGAAGTTTAGAATTTGCCAGTAAATTGTTCCACCCAGTCCACAACAATACTTGCTTAGTAAGCAAACTAAACACCTAGGATGATTTCTGAGGTTGGATTGGGGTACAAGAGCTACACTTGACACCTTAAACTCATATCCTGAAAGTATATAAAGGTGGATCACCACATCTAAAAACACTGCAAATACGTAGAAAATCCAATCATCAAGTCAATTCAGGATGCAAAAGTTGCTACATTATAATACAAGAAACACAAAGAATCAAGACAATGCAATCCCACCAAAAATTATAAATCCATTGGAAATGATCACCAATGAGACTGTTTTAGATGAAATACCTGACAAAGATTTCAAAAGAATGATTATGTGTATACTCAAAGAAATGAAAGAAGAAATGAAAGGATTCAAAGAAGAAAACAAACTCCTGAAAGAGAGCACAGAAAACCAGGTTAATGAAATAAGGAGGCCATTACAGGACATGAGTAAGAAATAGAAATACTGAAGAAAAACCAGGCTGACATCCCAGCTCTGAAGTACATAGTCAGTGAAATAAAAAACTCTGTAGAAAGTCTCACCAGTAGAATTGATGGAGAGAACAGAATATATAAACTAGAAGACCAGGTGGCAGACCTAGTACAGTCCAACAAAGAGAAAGACAAGCTAATAGAAAGGTATGAATGGGAATTCCAAGATATACAAGACACTATGAAAAGATCAAACATAAGAATTCAGGGCATAGTAGAAGAAAAAGAATTTCAATACACAGTCTTAGTAGGGGTTTTCAACAAAATCATGGATGAAAATTTTCCCCAAATTGGGAAAGAAATGCTAACGCAGATAAAAGAAGCTTTGGGAACACCAAACAGACAAAACCCAGAAAAAAACTTCTTCTTGCCATGTTATAATTAAACTACTAAATACACAAACCAAAGAAAATGATTTAAAAGCAGTTAGAGAGAAAAAGCAAGTGACCTACAAGGGCAAGCCCATCAGGATCACAGCAGATTACTCAACACAAACTTTAAAAGTCAGAAGGTCTTGGAATGATGTATTCTACATTCTGAAATATAAAAACTGTCAACCAAGATTACTTTATCCTGCAAAGCTATCTATCCAAATTGATGGAGAAATAAGGACATTCCACAACAAAAACAGGCTAAAGGAATTTATGACAAGTAAACCAGCTCTACAGAAAATACTTAAAGGAATCCTTTACACTGAAGAGAAAGAAAAACATACACACAGGCAGAAATAGGAAAAAATAAACCATACTCAAATAACAGTTAAAACAAGTGAGTAAAGAGAAAACAGGAAGCACTACAAAACAAGAAGAATGGCAAGAATAAAACATATCTTTTAATAATAACTGTTAATATTAATGACCTCAATGCCCCAACCAAAAGACACAGGCTTGCAGATTGGATTAAAAGGCAGGATCCTTTCATCTGTTGCCTCCAGGAAACTCATCTTTCAATGAAAGATAGAAACCTTCTTAGGGTGAAAGAATGGAAAACGGTATTTCATGCAAATGGGCCTAGGAAATAAGAAGGGGTTTCTATCCTAATATCTGACATGATAGACTTCAAACCAACATTAGTGAGCAAAGATAAAGAAGGACATTTTATAATGATTAAAGGAACACTCCAACAGGAGGACATTACAATCCTAAACATATATGCACCTAAAATGGGGGCTCCCAGTTTCATCAAACAAACGCTATTAGATATAAGGTCACAGATAACACCAAACACAATTGCAGTGGGTGACTTCAATACCCCATTCTCATCACTTGATAGGTCATCCCAGCAAAAATTAAACAGAGAGACATCTGGATTAAATAATATCATGGAACAAATGGACCTAACAGATATATACAGAACATTCCATCCAAATGCTGCAGAATATACATTTTTCTCAGCAGTACATGGAACATTCTCTAAAATAGACCATATATTAGAACACAAATCATACCTTAACAAATAGAGGAAAATTGGTTATATTACAAGGCCATTGTAACAAAAACAGCATGGTTTTGGCACAAAGACAGACATGAAAATCAATGGAACAGAACAGAAGACCCAGATATTTATCCAGGCAGCTGCACAAAAATGCCAAAAAATATTCATTGGAGAAAAGATAGCCTCTTGAAGTGGTGCTGGGAAAACTGGATATCTATATATAGAAGGATGAAAATAGATTGCACAAGGATCAAGTCCAAGTGGATCAGGGACCTTAATATCAGACTTGAAACACTGAAACTGCTATAGGAAAAGGTAGGGGAAACCCTCCAACATATTGGCATAGGCAATGACTCTCTGAAAATAACCCCAATTGCTCAGGAAATAAAACCACTAATAAACCACTGGGATCTCATGAAATTACAAAGCTTTTGTACAGCAAAGGACACTGTGATTAGATCAAAGAGACAACCTACAGAATAGGAGAAAATCTTTGCCAGCTATATATCTGACAAAGGATTAATATCCTGAATATACAAAGAACTCCAAAAAAAAAAAAAAAAACAATAAGAAATCAAACAACCCAGTTAAAAAATGGGCTATGGAACTAAATAGAGAGTTCTCAGAAGAAATACAGATGACATATAAACATCTAAGAAAAGGTACTCTACATCTTTAGACATCAAGGAGATGCGAATTAAAACTACTTTGAGATTCTATTTCACTTTTGTCAGAATGGCTACCATCAAGAAAACAAATGACAATAAGTACTGACAAGGATGTGAAAAAAGTAGAACTTTTCTACACTGTTGGTGGGAATGTAATCTGGTCCAGTCATTGTGGAAATCAGTGTGGAGGTTCTTGAGACAGATAAAAATAGATTTACCATATGATCCAGCTATAGCACTTCTAGGCATATATCCAAAGGACTCTTCTCACTACCTTAGAGATACTTGCACAACCATGTTTATTGCTGCTCTATTCACAATAGCTAGGCAATGGAACCAGCCTAGATGTCCCTCCACAGATGAATGGATAATAAAGATATGCTACATTTACACAATGGAGTTCTATTCAGTGGTAAAGAAAAATGAAATTATGACATTTTCAGGGAAATGGAGGGATCTGGAAAGGATTATACTAAGGGAAGTAACCCAGGCTCAGAAAGCCCAGCATCACATGCTCTCTCTCATATGTGGATCCTAGTTACAAATGTATAGACTTATGTGTTAGCTGGAACCAAAAAATGGTAGCAGAGGCCATTAAGCTAGAAAAAGCTTATAAGGGAGGGAGGAGAGGGAAGGACTTAAGGGGATGGTATTTTGTATATGAAATAGAAGAACAGATTGCAGGCAGGGGAAAGGCCTCAGTGAGGCCAGGGGAAGAGAATGTGTAAAAGAAGGGGAGGGGGAGGGTCAATCAAAATTCAAGATATTCTGAATAAGACTTATGTAGACCTATTTTTTTTTTTAATAATGGCACATCCAGAAGCTTTAGATTGTTACTAGAAAATTTTCAGTGCCAGGTATGGGATTCCTTCCACTGAGTTGTTGGCCAGGAAAGTTCCTGTAGCCTCCAAAACCTTAAAGGCTATTGCCAAGGCCCTTGGTTTCCCTTGAGAAACAGATAGTAAGACCCTATTGCTAAAGACCTCACTTGCCTGAGTGGCAAAGTCACTAAGAAATCAAGCTGGTGCTGAGCAGAAAACCTTCTCCTTGTATATCAGCCAACTAAAATCTGGAAAAAAGCTGTACTGCATGCAGCAGCATGTGAGGCAGAAATCATCAGCAGTGGAAACAGTGGACACTGGAAACCTCAAGTTTTGCCAGAAAGGCCAAATGACCAAATGGGTACAATAGTGGCATGTCTGCTCTAGGGGAAACCAGCTGCTCTCTAATTGGACTGAAGGCCTGTTCTGTGGAAAGGAATACATGGTTGGAACTGAAAAAACTAATCAAAAGTGTATGGCAGGAGAGATCATGAGCCTTAAGGGTATAAAGCTTGCTCTTGTCTGGATAAATGTATATATTATTCCCACCAAACTGCCCTGAAAGCACTACACTTAATGTTCATATTCGCATATTAATGCTACTCTCACTTCTGGATAGAGAAGCTTCTCTTTTCAGATGGTGAATACCACTGGGATGACTCAAAGGAAACATAGTGCTGAGAAGAAGGGATGGAGGTGTGCCCAGCACTGAAACATCTCTATCACACCATCCAAGGCTCAGGGACCATTGCAGAAGAGGTGGCAGAAAGAATGTAAGAGCCAAAGGAAGGGTACGACTCCTTACAATGCAACCTACCAGACAGAAATTGGCCATGATATCCATGACCTTGCAGTACCTAGCAATACCTTCATAAGACCCTCATAATAGGAGAAGAAGATGATGACATCAAATTAAAAGAGAGACTAATGGAGAGAGGGAGGGGATATGATGGAGAGTGGAGTTCTGAAGGGGAATGGGGGGAGTGGTTTATTGCCTGTAAGTATAGAAGTTGTCAATAAAAAAATAAAAATAATATAAAAAATAAAAAAGAAAGTAAATTTTATTTAGTTATTCATTCACTCTTCTATTCAAAAGAAATAAGAAACTCAGTGACTGCCAGTAGGATAAGGAGGTATGAGTCCACGCTGTTAATCATGGTCTGAGGACTTCCCTTAATCTTTTAGGGACCTTAACTTAGGTAAAACTGGACCCTTACCCTCACCACAGAAAAGAATTTCAAGACAAGATTGTATGAAGCAGAGTTGGATTTTATTAAAAAGAAGTTTTCAACAAAGATTTAAACACAGGAGTTTTATAAAGTGTCACCCAGGAAGAAAGTAAGACACATCAGAGGGCATGGATGTGGCTTCTCAAAGAAAAGTCACCTTCATTGTTTTTACAATATGCAGGATTGGGGTGACTTTTTAAATCTATGATCTTCAAAGTGTTGCTAAGGAATTAAAATGAGATTCAAGGGTGATGACTGAGGGGTACATGACAGGATTACAATTGATAATGTCAAACTAGACCACAGAGATGCAGAAAGTTAGGATAGCTTCATTGTCAACAAAGTTAATAGTCAGTTTTATGATATTCCCGGAAAATATCTAGAAGAGAAATGAGGACTTACCCAAGATCGTGTGCATTAAGGCTTAAAGCCTGGATCATTGCTAATTTGACAAAACGTATCTAAATAATAAAAGGAATATGTCTCTATGTCAGTCAAGATCCTTCACAGCAAATGTTAGTTGTGCTGGAATTCTTTCCTCTCAGCAGGCGAGAAGCTTCAACCAGACTCAGAGTGAGGGGCTCTGTTCCTTTGCCATAACCCCACAATTCCCTCTGTCATTCTCTCCTGCCTCAAACTGATTGGCTCATGAGGAAGGTCCACTGTCTTGGCTTGCCAGTGCCTCACAACTTAGTGGCCATGAGTCAACATTTACTGACTGATTGTAAGGCATGGTAGATACAGAATCCCACTGTAAGTAACAGACTCTCCTCAGCAAACCCTCCATGTGACTAAAGGAGCCATTGAAACAGTGATTATTAAACAGTTCAGATGAACAAAGTAAAAATGCTATTTTCCTAGTTACTTCAGTTAACTTTCCCCTTATATAGGGACTTGGATTTTTATCATTATTTCCAGGAGGTCGTTAAGTCTGTGTGTCACAGCGAATATTTTGATGCAGGCCTTGTGTTCATTTTCATTTGTCTGTCAGGCTTTGAGGTCATCTCTGTCTTAGAGACACTGACAAAAACACCATCATGGCCATCAGTTTCTTTTTGGAAGTGGAACATAAGACTTATGTTACAAATTTTCTAGAGCTTTACAAAGTAAGAAAAACCTATACCTTGCACAGATAATTTAGTAGATAGAATCAGATATAAATCTTACCAGAAATAAAAGAAGCTTGGTACAAATCATTGTCTGCAAAAGGAAGCTTCCATAAACCTTGAAAAGGCTTATTAATGATGCCCACACCTTTCTCTAAACTAGCCAGGAAGAGTATTTTTCACTGACCGTGCTATCAATACCACTGGTGGGAACAGTAGTTTTATTGTCCCTCAATGACAGTATGGTTCAGCAGGAAAAGCCATTCCCATTTCCACAAACACGGGGCATTAAATTCACTGCCTGAACATTCTCAGAAGGTCATAGTGCACCCACATTATATTTCACAATTAATGCAGACAGTTCAGCCTTTTCAGCTACATGATAACATTCTATCAGATTTAGTTATTTAAACTGGACAATCTGAAGGTAGCTGTGACAAGTGGCATGAAGACTTACAGCTTGAAATCAGATCATGCTTCCTAATGATCACAGAATTGCCTTGAACACAAATAACTAGGTAGAGAACTCCACATGGAAAGTACTAGGTAAAACAAGACAGGGGAAAAAAAAAAAAAAAGAGCCTGAAAGAGAGAGATTGCATTCAGCTGTGGCCTTAGAAGGCTTTCAGTGCAAATGAAATTTAAGTTAGGCCAGGAAGGATGAGTGCACTTTGGCAATGTAGAAAGGCTGAATATTTCAAAACTAGGGCACAGCAGTATTGAATGCATGGATGAGAGATGAAAGGACATATAGGTGGAAGAGAAATAATCCCCACTTGGCTAACACATATGATCATAAGACAAGGGGAAATAAAACTGGAAAGACAATTAGGGGACAAATGGCATGGTGCCTAGTTTGTTCCCCAACCTTGTGCACAGTATGTCTACCTACCCTTGATGGATTTTTTTCTTCACTGATAAAGACCCACATACTGGGGGCTATACTGTGGAACAGAAACACCTAGATTTAAAATTATGTATGCATCTGTATATGTGTTGGAGATCATGAAACCAGAAAGAGGATCATGAGAAGGGAGGAAAAGGTTTTAAGGGAAGGTAGGAAATAAGGTTATGGAATGCATTTGATAAGAAAGCAAAAGTGGGGAACTCAGGCTGGAGAGATGGTTTAGCGGTTAAGGTGCCTGCCTCCTAAGCCTAAGAACGCTGGTTCCAATCTCCAGTGGTTCCAATCTCCAGGTCCCACGTTTAGCCAGATGCAGTGATGCAAGGGCGCAATGCTGCACTTGACCACAAGGGGGCGCACACATCTGGATTTTGTTAGCAGCAGCTGAGAGGTTGCTGGTGCACCCATCTCTATCTGTCTTCCTCTCCCTCTCTCTCTCTCCAAAAAAAAAAAAAAAGTGGGGAACTCTAGGGAGATGAAGGGAACCAGCCAGAGGAGGCGGGGCACAGGAGAGGGAAACAAATGGCAATAAAGTTCAATACAAATGTACAAAGAAGTTTTGAAGCCCACTGTTTTGTGTGCTAATCTAAAAAATTAATCAAAACATTACAAAACTAGGTCAACTGGAAATAACATAGGTCCCATTTTTTTGGAAGAACAATGGTTTTCAAACTTAAGTATGAATGAAACCTTAAGTTTAAACCAAATATTAATAATCAAGATGGCGCTGCTCTGTTTGCTACTGGGATGGGAGGGCAAAGGCCACCTACTTGGCCTTCTGCTCTCAAGGTAACCTCTGAGGGGGATGGGAGGAGAAATGGCCTGTGCATATCCTGTTGTGGCCTAGAATAAAGCATTAAAATTATTTAAATTTATTTTTGACAATTTAATACATGTATCCATGTAACCTTCTTTTATAGGTAGTTAGTTAGAGACATGGGCTCAGAATATAAACCATAGATGTCACACTGCACTGCAGAGACAAGAACTCTAATCGGATTCACTCTGATTCAAGATGGGGATTAGAAGCAGCTTCCTGATTCTTCCTACTTAACTTTTCCTCAGTTTGCTCCCCCATTGGAAGGCCCTTTCTGAGTCTGTGCTCTCCTTCTGGGCCCACCAACCAACCAAGGTCCTAATCGGATGCCCAATTTAAAAAAAACAAAAAGATCTGGTCCAAATTACCATGCGGATTTCCCAGGATTTCCCCTCTAAGGACCCAGTGAGTGGGGGTTGATCCTGCCCTCAGTAGCTCTGCTACCACCCTTTCTTATTTCTATTCTTAAACCATTCATAATTTAGCCTATAAATTCTTTGCTAATCATAAGACAAAAGAATTTGAGAGCCACTGACTTGGGGAGTTCTAAGCCCACCCAGAGCCTAGAAGGGCATCATCAGCTCTCAACCCTATAACATTCCCAGGACTATGCCACTGAAGAAAATGGCTCCAATAATACAACTTTTATACTCACTACTTTGAAACAAAGATATAAAATACACTTGCAGGAAACATGAGCTTTGGATCAGATGGATAAGGGCCTGGAAATCCTGTTTTTGTTTAATTTTTTTTTTTATTTAAAGGAGAGACAGAAGAGAGATGGAGATACAGAGAGAGAGAGAGAGAGAGAGAGAGAGAATAAGCATGCCAGGGCCTCCAGCTGCTGCAAACAAACTCCAAATGCATGTGTCACTTTGTGCATCTGGCTTTATATGAGTACTGGGTAATTGAACCTAGATAGTTAAGCTTTGCAGACAAGCACCTTAACCACTGAGCAATCTCTCCAGCTTGAAATCCTGAGACCAGCATTAATCCCTTTCAAGGTCAATGCCCTCACCCTATGCTCTAGTTACCTTGCAATGGGCAACACTTCTTCCAAGTTCTACCTCCTCAACACCACCAGCCTAACAACTTCAGCACAAGCCTTGTTTTTTACATAGCATAGCTCTTCCTGCTCTGAATCTTTCTTAGCAAATTTGTTCATAACTCAAAATCCTCTTCTCAAGCATAATTCATCAGAAAACCTGTGTTCAGGGAGGCTAGGTTGCATAGCACCTTCTAACTGTGTGTTTAAACAATGTGTCTCCAGACCTGAGTGGGTGGGGTTATATAAAGTAGAAATTCAATTATCTTTCTGAAACATTGAGTCTTAAAACTGTGACTATCTCATCTGACCATGGGAAGGTTTTTATGCCTTTCTTCTGACTTTAGGGTCAGTTCTCTGGCCTGCTTTCAGTTAGCCTCAGTTCCTCAGAACCATGCATCCAGCTTGTAACAGACACATTGAGAGAGCTCATACTTATGGTTCAGTGCCAGAGAAATGAGGTATTTCAAGATGTCCCTGAATACTTGATTGGGCCCAACTTCATTTCAGCTTGAGAGCTGATAATTTTTTAAGCTATGGCAATCCATACACAATGCTTTCCCACTCTCTTCCAAGAATATCTGGCCTCTTCTCATGCTCTCTTTCTCTCTCTATGCCTTTGCTTCCTCTTCTACCAACCTTAGTCCACACCATGATTTTTTGATCATACTATTAATGTATTAGCTTTATGGAAGAGTTGAGGTTACCATGAGAAAGAAATGCAGTCTTAATTGCATCAGCTCAATAGCTATCTTTTCCATATTTTTAAAGTCATACATTGATACTTCCTATCCCATGTGGCCTCTGGGATATGAACTGAACTGTACCCTGGCTTTTCCCACCAGTTTTTAATCTGGTTTATTTTTCTTAACATGATAATCCCCAGTTTCATCCATTTTCCTGTAAAAATATAATTTTTGTGTACACATAAGATATTTTCTTTACCCACTCATCCACTGATGAGCACCTGGATACCCATAACGTGGCTACTATGAATAGTGGCTATCACCCTCCTGAACACGTTGGATCTCCCTAGTCTCTGAAGTAAAGCAGGGTCACTTAGACCTGCTTGGTACATATCCAATAAACCACTGTTT
Source organism: Orientallactaga sibirica (assembly GCA_036365145.1). Lineage (NCBI taxonomy): Eukaryota > Metazoa > Chordata > Mammalia > Rodentia > Dipodidae > Orientallactaga > Orientallactaga sibirica. The sequence goes on along the minus strand of JAEOAD010000055.1, from coordinate 14,459,325 downwards.
GTCTTTTAGTGGAGAGCCTACCAAGTCATGCTGTCTTCATCTGATGGCTCTGCAATCGTGCAGTATAATGTTCTCTCTGGCATGTTGGGTTCATAACATTGAATAGTTAGGCATTAGTCCTTAGCCTTCTGATTCGGGCCCTAGAGTTATATGACTATCTCAAAGGCTGTTTCTGAGAATGAGCACAAGTCCAAGCTGCTTTCATCTAAGCATCACATCACTGACCAAATCACTCTCTTTGTCAGAGATCTCCTAGTAATGCAGCAAAAGTAAGAGAAGCCTGAGATGCTGAAATTTTAATGAAGTCAGTTATGAATATGGTATGCCACCATTTCATTACAAATGCTCAAAGCTGAGGGATGAGGTTCATGATTTATTTTCATAGCAGGCAAAGGAAAACGCTGCCCCTCACATGGATCTTGTCATGTCAAGAATGTGCATAGGAAACATACTCAGAATAGATAAATGAGTTTTCACTAGTAAATAAAAGAAAAAATCCATAATATAATATATACAGTGTATAGACACTTAAGGCAATATGAAGTTGCATTGATTTTCCTTGTATTATAGCCACCCCACACTGGTGCCTCCTTAATAATAAATAACCACTTACTGGCTTTTCATTTCTCCTTTGTAGGATTTGCTTCATTGCCCGGGCACTCTACTTACTGGAGCTTAAAGACAAAGCAGGGTGGGGAGGGAAAGAAAAGGAAAAAGTCAGAAACCTTTCTTTATTCCATGATAGCTCTTCCACAGACATATGAAATAATAACACCTTTAACTGTGTTGTGGTCCCCCCTAAGACCAGCCCAGGAGGGATGGTAGGGTCTCTGCCGAGTTGGGGTGAGCAGCGCAGAGTCACGACACAGACTCTGGGAGTTGGGTGGAAGCAGCAGAGGGTAAGCTGCCACAAACTCGTTTATTGAGGAAGTGCAGGTGGGTTTTAAGGGGCTTGGCTGGCCAATCATTGTATGGGTGGTCCCCCTTTTTGTGACCAATGGCAGCCTGTCTCTGGACAGGACATCTCATAGCAGGCTTCTTGCGAGCATGGGACTGTAGCTGTTGTCACGCCAGACCTGTGCAGATGCCATGTTCACAGAAGCCACTTCCTGGTTTCTTCTGCCATGCGGTCTGGCTAGGACCAGGCCTAAGACAGGCACCGTCAAATGTGATGATCCCTTGGGGCTTGGGTCAACAATGGCTTTCAAAAAGCCATACCAGGCCATTCCCCTTGGGTTTTCTCACCAAGGTGGCGAGTAGCCAGTGATGGGTAAGACTCCATGAGATGGGACAACCTAAGACAGGCACCATCACATATGATGATCCCTTGGGGCCTGGGTTCAACAATGGCTTGGCAAAAAAACCATACCTCTCAGGGTTGCCAATAATAAAAACAAAAAGGAGGATATGTATGGCACAATACAGGCCTGGTCCTAGCCAGACCACATGGCAGAAGAAACCAGGAAGTGGCTTCTGTGAACATGGTGTTTGTGCAGGTCTGGCGTGACAACAGCTACAGTCCCATGACAACAGCTACAGTCCCATGCTCGCGAGATGGCCTGCTATGAGATGTCCTGTAATTAGAGACAGGCTGTCATTGGTCACAAAAAGGGGGACCACCCATAAGTTTTGGTGGGCTTTGCCCCAGGTCAGAAGATTGTTCAAGGTTCCTGAATAAACTGCTGAAAGAAGAGTCCCAGCGATTGCTGGTCGAGCCCTGTCCAGAGACAGGCTGTCATTGGTCACAAAAAGGGGGACCACCCATTAAAACCAAGCCCCCTTAAAACCCACGCACTTCCTCAATAAATGAGTTTGTGGCAGCTCACCCTCTGCTGCTTCCACCCAACTCCTGGAGTCTGTGTCATGACTCTGCGCTGCTCACCCCAACTCTGCAGAGACCCTACTGTCCCTCCTGGGCTGGCCTTAGGAGGGACCGCAACATAACTGAACTGAGAAAATAGTCATTACCCACCACAGATATGTGCTCGATTGGGCTCAACGGGTCCTAGGAACTTTGGATGATTTGCCAGCTGCCTAACTTCTGGAAGATACATAACAGAAGATAAAAGATCCACACAGGGAATCTTTTGCCTCTTTCTAAACCATGGGAACTTGAAAACTTTTAAGAAAAACATGAGAAGATGAAATGCTAACCCAGTTTATATAACAGATGGAGAAGCACAAAGCTCAGAATCTTTACCTAGAGAAATAAATGTTAGCATTATGACATGATTCACAATGAAATGAGAACAACACTTAAAGAGCTAGTATGCAACAACAGAACCTGTTGTCAAACAATGTGATTAACCTATCTGATAATGGGGGAACACTACCAGCTATGAAATGACTCTCTACTCCATATGTTTAATACAGATAACAATGAGATTTCATTCTACATCAAATATGTATTCCTTAAACTAGACCCCAAAGTTAAGGAATAAAGAAAGTCTAAATCTCGTACAGAAAGACAGTTATAAAAGTGTCAGTCTGGGATGGAGAGATGGCTTAGCAGTTAAGGTGCTTGCCTGCTAAACCTAACAACGCCTGTTCAATTCTCCAAGTCCCACATTTAGCCAGACCCAAAAAGTGACAAAAGGGCGCAATGATGCACTTGCCCACAAGGGGAGAATGTATCTGGAGTTCTTTAACAGCTGCTGAGAGGCCGCTGGTGCCCCCTTCTCTCTCTCTCTCTCTCTCTCTCTCTCTCTGCCTCTTTTTCTGTCTCTGTCTCTCTCAAATAAAAAAGAAGTGTCAGTCAACGTTTTTGTTTATCTGTTCTTATTGGGAGATGCTAGAGACCAGACACATCCTCAGTCCCAATATAGAATGGATTGAATAGAGTAATGTAGTGAGGGACATAAAATTAGGAGGTCACCATAGACATGTGTTTATCCAAATAACATACTTTTCATTTGTACAGACATGGCTATGGCCAAAAAAATCTTTAGACTTGGCGATAGGAAACAAGGAATCATTGCTAGAGCCCATTTTATTTTTCAATGACTATCTGAGCTTGGGCAGACTAGCTCATCTAAACTTAATTTGCTCATTTTAAGACACAACAAAGTTTCTAGCAAATTACAGATGTAAAAGGGAGAGAGCTAACAATTTTACTTTAGGTTCAAGCCTGCATTCTGGAGCCCCTGTTTAAACAACATCTTACAATGATAATCAGAATTCTAATACCAAATGATACTGCAGAGCTTTATGGTCCAGTAATCAAGGCTCTAGACAGATTGTTTCAGGAAGTAGGCTATATTAGAAAGTAATGCTGCTCAAGACAAATGTCATTTTAAAAACAGTCCTACCTGAATCTTCTAATTTAAACAGCTCAACATACTCAGAACAGTATACAGAGTGATTGCTTTATCTCCAAAGATATCCTCAATGTCCATATTACTGCACAGATCAGTTACATAGAGATTATACCACACCAACTCACAGGCATAACAAAGCTTTTATTTTAATCTACACACTTAAAATAGTTTTTAGATTTCAGTATTGAGATGGCAAACATTCATTAGCATGATATGGATATTTCAAAAATTAGTGGAAACCTGTCAATTTTTACTTCAATTAAAACTTAAGATGACACACTAGACAAGTGGTGCATCTTGACAAACCAAAAATAAGACCGACATGGTGGCACAGCGCCTTTAATCCCAGCACATGGGAGGCAAAAGTAGAAGGATCACCATGAGGTTGAAGCCACCCCAAGACTACATAGTGAATTTCGGGTCAACCTGGGCTAGAGGATACTCTACCTCAAAAAACCAAAATTAAAGTAAATAAATAATTAATATTTTCAAAACTGATGAAAGCATTTAGTTTATGGCATTGTTAATTATTACAGAAATGTCACAACTTTATTTTAATAAAGTATCTATTAAAGTAGCTAGTATGGGCTGGAGAGATGGCTTAGTGGTTAAGGCTCCTGCCTCCTAAGCCTAAGAACGCTGGTTCCAATCTCCAGCGGTTCCAATCTCCAGGTCCCACGTTTAGCCAGATGCAAAGTGACGCAAGGGCGCAATGCTGCACTTGACCATAAGGGGGAGCACACATCTGGATTTCATTCGCAGTGGCTGAGAGGCGGCACGCCCATCTCTATCTGTCTTCCTCCCCCATCTCTCTATTTCTCTCTGTGTCTCTCATATATATATATATATATATATATATATATATATATATATATATATATATAATTAGCTAGTAGACATGATATTGTTTTTTATAGATCAACTGGACATTATTGGAAATGTTTTACATCATTGTTTTATATTGACTTCTTCCTCATAAGATGGTGATAATTTCCCTTTATATTAATGTGCTTATAAAAAGAATATTTTCATCCTGTTTAGTATCTTATACTTTTTTTCCTCAAGTGCAGATCAATCTGCATAAAATAATTTTTCTTTATCCAAGTGTATCTGACATTTTTTGCACACCACTGAAAGTCCCCTGAGCTTGATTTCTTCTTCCAGCCACTGTGGCAGCAAGGAAACTTATGTTAGTCACTTCCTAGATGCCCAGATTCCCAGACTCGCTCACAAACACATTCATAATCTGGAATGGATGGGAACTCAATATCTTGTGAGGTCAACCTTGATAAACATGGCGATCAGCTGAAGTATTAGTGTTTCTCCTTTCTTCTCTGTTGTGCATGGTAGTTAGATATATATTCATCCATAATATTAAGCACATGATATCCATGACAATGTACATTTTAGGAATCTAATCACTGAATATGTAGATTGACAGCTAACTGCAAAGTTGAACCCATTTCAATGTGCACATTTCTTTCCAATTCTAAAGTTAATTTGTGTCCATTTTTGTATTGGAAATAATGCTCTTACCTTTTCTAATATTCTATCCTTCCATACTACATGGAACAGTGAATGTTTTAAACACAATTGCAGTAAGTATCCTTAAATCAAAGCTCCTGCACATTTTTCTGTTCTCAAGCACCAGACATGATACCAAGAGATGCCCAACCGCATGTCCACTGATGGATTTACTAACTAATAGATTCTACTGGAATACAGAAATATAAATATGAAAGAGGAGCAATGTTACCTTACTAAGCTTATAGTATGGTAAGAGAGACCGATATGATTGCATTTATATGGTACATTAATATAGTTGCTTATATGATATATGAAATATTATTATATTCTATTCTATAGAGAATAAAAATAGAACTTGCCTGGAGAGATTTCTCAGTGGTTAAAGGTAGTTGCTTGCAAAGCCTGATGACCCAGTTGATGCCCAGTTCCCAGGTAAAGCCAGATGCACAAAGTAGCACATGCACCTGGAGTTTGTTTGCAGCAGGCCCTGGAATGCCTATCCTTTCACTCTTTCTCTTCACTCTTCCTCTTCCCTCTTTCTGTCTGTCTGTCTCTCTCTCTCTCTTTCTCTCTCTCTCTCTCTCTCTCTCTATATATATATATATATATATATCTTTTTCTCAAATGAATCAATAAATATTTTTAAAAGTATAAATAACATAATACTTATATCTAGCCTAACCCTAAAAATGTTTTCTGTACTATCTTACCTCCATTAGTTTGGCTATATTAATATATTAATTAATGCCTATTAACTATATTAATTAATGTACATTAATTAATGTAATGTATATTAATTAATGTATTAATGTATAATGTATTACTTTTCCAAAATATCAGTTAAAGCTTTGAAGAGTCAAAAATATGTTGAGTACCATTTAACATATGGTAGGTATTATTTTGTTCTTTGTTATATCATTTTATTGTATCATTCATAACAAAATTTCATTTGCTATCATTTTTGTAAAATGATCATGACCTAAATTAGTTAATCAAATGTTTGCCTATCCATTGCCAAGCCTTGTAATAACAATACAACACAAGCAAGTAAATAAAAATGGGTGTGAAAAATGAGGTTAGGGTGTTTGGTGGAGAAAGAAGAGAAGGCTAGATGGAGCTTTAGATGGGATTTAGGTAGAGAGAAGAAGAGGTATTGGGGTTCTTTTTATTTCTCTTTTTTTGTATAAGAAAAGTATGGAATGCTTCATGGATTTGCATGTCATCCTTGCACAGGCCATGCTAATCTTCTCTGTAATGTTCCAATTCTACTGTATGTGCTGCCGAAGTTCTTATTGTGCTCCCAGCACAGGGAGGTTACTGGTGATCTGGGTCTTCTGGGTCCTCAGCATAGTGTAACTCAGAATCCTCATGCGAGGTCAGGAATCCCACAGGCTGTCATTTGTACCAAGAAGCACCTCCCGTCTCTGTGGGATCCATGGCAATGACACCATCCTTGTTCTCCCTTCAGAAAGTGTTGACTTATAACTCACTCAAGCCATGCCATTCAGCTGCCTTTTTCTCTGTTCTACTATCTGTGTTTGTCATCAGCTACCGTCAATTAAGATTGATATCTATACTAAGAGAACCTGAGTACTCACCAAGCTCTAAAGAGAAATCACTCACTAGGAACCTAAGTGATGCAGCTTTATTACATGCCGAAGGCAAACAGCAACTAAATGACAAATCACGTACTCTTTTTCTTGTTGTTGCAGTGAGGTATTTTCAAATGGTGTCAAGACCGGACTTAGCGAACACACGCCAGCAATCTACAAAACTGAACTGATCTTCATTAATGGATGGAAGTCTTTATATACTGTTCCACTGTATTTCATTCATTCTAAGAATAAGAAAGATTTGCTCTTATTTAGGCTTGTTTGAATTAATGAGCTGTATTTCCTCCTTCATAATTTATGTTGAATTAATTCTCTTGGACAGTACAAAGAACAAAATGTTGGATGAGCTATTTAATCACGAGCCTTGTCAGAGCCAAAATCCACACCAGTTTTACTAAAGGGAAATTGTGAAGAACTGAGGTGCTGTTGACAGAACAGAGGAGCCCTCAGAGGCTGAGAAAGTCCTTCTTCAAGGTCTTCCAGACCTCTGCATACACATGAATAGGGACAAAAATCTAGGCTTTCTTGTTAAAAATTCACGAAACAAATTCACACTTACAAAATCCTGATTTAGGGGAGGCATAGAGCTGGTACAATTGGGACAAGGGACATTTGAAATAAAAAAACCAAAATACATATAGAAAATTAAGCCGGGTGTGGTGGCACACGCCTTTAATCCCAGGACTCAGGAGACAGCGGTAGGAGGATCATGAGTTTGAGGTCAACCTGAGACTACATAGTGAATTCCAGGTCAGCCTGGACTAGAGTGAAACCCTACCTCAAAAGAAAAAAGAATAACTAAGTTTAAAACTTCAACACAAATTTGTAAACAAAAAAAGAAATCCCATTAAAATTGAGATTTTAAAATTGAAATTTTTAAGTTGAAAATACCACAAATATTAGCAAAATACTAAAATAATTTTTGATCCAGTTCTATATTTTTCTACATTTTTCATGCTACTGTTTGATTATCTCTTTATATGAAAATTGTGTAGTAGCATTCCATGTTGAAAAAAATGGAAACCCTTGTCTGTAGCATAGTGGAGCAAATATACTTCTTTATTATGTCTAGAGCCCTGCATGTTAATGTCACAATGTCTGTCACAGTATAAGAAGCCTTGCCTCTGCCAGGATGGTTAACAACTATTTACATATTCAATGTGTCCTCTTTCTTTAAAAAGTTGTTAACATTCCACAGAATATCACTGACAAATACTGGCCTAGACCTAGATATGACAAATTGAGAATTCTGTTTTCTGTCGAGTATATATGAAATATATTTTCTGGCTTCAGTATTTGAAGGCAGATTTTTTACCTTCTCTGCTGATATTTTGGCTTCTTTTATATTAATCCTAATCCTGTTCTGTAGTTAAGAAACCTAGCAATGAGTACAGAACTATTGCAAGTATAGTATTCCCACATCATATAATGGCTTACCTATGTTCTACATACAAATGAAACAGCACAGATGGTAATCACTGAAATTATTACAAAATATTTACTGATAACACAATGATCAAATTGAAAAGATAAAAATGAAAAGTAAGATTTCTAAAGCTAATGTAGCATTTAACCTGTGAACTCATATGATAAATGTTTTGGGATAATTAATTCTATATTATTAAGAGTAATACATTTTCATATTGGCATGAGATCCTTGTATCTTGGTGCAAATATAGTTAAATCTGCTATGTCTTCAACTTTTTGATGATCACATGGCTTATGGCCCTTTCTTTCTTTTTTCAAATTCCCTTGATGGCTTTGTAACCTTAAATGGTGCTAGATTTGCAGGCGATGACACGTTTAGCACTTACATAGAATCTTTTAACGTCTTTTCTTCTAACAAGCTTAGTGAGAAATGGAAGGGTGAACAAAAAACATTTCTAACTTGTATGTTTCCTCCAAACAAGAAAATAGATGTAACAGATTCCAAGCATTAGCAAGCACTCTATTACCCCAGCTCGCTAAGAATAATAATTGAATCAAAAGAGCCACTCGGTTTGGGAAGGTCCTCTTTCATAGATAACAGCAAATGGTAGAATTCTGCTGTGTTATAAAGAATCCCTCTGGCTTCAAACACACCATTACGTAAAGGTCATGTCTATGTACTACCAAAAATAGTGCATGAAAAAGAAAGAAAACTAAGTCAAATGTGGAATAGTAGATCTTGTATCCATCAAAATGCTCAGTCTTTGTTAAATTGGACTTTCCAGTTAAATGAAGGGTAACATACCTTTCATTTCAGAAACCTGCTGCTTGTTGTAGGACTATGGGAGTTTTTGTTTGTTTGTTTTTGTTTGCTTCTTTGTTTGTTTGTTTGTTTCTTTGTTTTTTGGTGTTTTTCAAGGTAGGGTCTCACTCTAGTCCAAGCTGACCTGCAACTCACTCTGTAGTTCCAGATGCCTTTAAACTCATGGTGTTCTTTTGACCTCATCCTAAGTGTTGGGATTAAAGGCCTGCTCTTGAACATAAAAATATCTTCCCATCCTCAGAGCTTCTGCTTCAATACATGAGGTCCAGAAACTTTATTTTCCTGACAAATGTAATCCCTACACAGACAAGCATCAATCTTCTATGTACCCTCATTAGCCAAGAAGTTTCCTTTGGTTCTTCTGATATTTTTATATTACAAACTTAATATATTTAATTATATTGTGATTTTGAAATTGTACATGAAACAAAAATTTTCTTATATCCCCTGGGAGAGTGTGATATGTTTTCCTGGGGGAAGAATCTTCTCTGTCACTACCCCCCCACAGACACACAAGTGGAAACACTGTTCTAAGACTAATGATTTCAATTTTCTGCCTTATTAATTAGGATGGAGAGAACATAATTGAATTAACATTTAGTGTGCAGGATTTAATTGTGCCTCGCGCTTTGGGTGATAAACTCCAATCTTTAATATGCAGCATGATTGCTACAAACTCACAAAAATAAGAAAACTTGATTGGAAGGTATAACACAAAATCTAGAAATATCTTAAGGCATTCCTTTCCTATATTTTAAACATAGCAACAATTACAATATTGTTCAGATTTTAAACCAGAAAGGACTTAGGATAAACTATTACAGTGCAGATCATTATGGATTAGCCACACCCCCATCTCCCCAACAGCATCTTCTAACACTCACAAAACAAACTAAGCTCTTCATCATTTTTTTTTTTTGGTCTCTTCTGTGTCTGGAGATATGCATCTATTTCCCTGTGTTGATAATTTTTCAGGCTCTGACTATTACTGCCATAATTCTCACATTTTCCTGCCATGAATCCCTCATGCACTATTCATGCTCCAGTGTCCTTTACAGCCTGACCTCCACTCTTCCACCTCCCCAGGCTAACACCTGGATCCTGACTTCAATTTTCAAAGATATTACGTTTGGAAACAAAAATAGAAGCAGTTTCAAGTGTCACATTTTCATTTCACCTTCTCATGGTCCCTTTGAGTTTCACCTTGAAAGTAATTAAGAGAGGACAGTGAGGTGAAATTTAGCATTTCTTTTAAGTGACATCCTGCTTTTCTTTTTTTCTTTCTTTTTTTTTTCTGGTGGTGGCTCCTGGCATGCCAAGATGTCAGGTAGCTAATTAAACAGTAGTCAAAGAACCACAGTCTGTTATGAACGCACATTACTGATATCTTTGCCTATAATTGCATGAAACTATAGTCATTGTACAGGGTTCACAAAGTGGGTGATAGATTTTAAAATAAAAATGTCTTCATAGAGACTGGAGAGATGGCTTAGCCATTAAAGCATATGCCTGTGAAGTCGAAGGACCCAGGTTCGATTCTCCAGGTCCCACATAAACCAGATGCACATAGTGGCACATGTATCTGTAGTTTGTTTGCAGTGGCTAGAGATCCTGGCATGTGCATTCTCTCTTATTCTTTCTCCCCCTCTCTCTGTCTCAAATAAATAAATAAATAAATAAATAAATAAATAAATAATATTTTTTAAATGTGTTCATGAAATCAGGAAGCATAGGTGACACTGGACAGAAAACAGGAAAATTTTGGAAAGGTAATAATTATAGGAAACAGACAATCCTGCAACCCACAAAAATACTCATTGTTTCCTTCTACAGTGGTGAACAAGGCCCCTGAGTCTGCAGATGGGAAACGAAGACACTTTTAAAGCTGCTCACCGAGGAAACGGGGTAGCAGTCGGTAACCCTCTGTGCAAGGGCATGTGACAGGGAAGCAGGAACAATGAGGCTGAAAACACTCATCTCTACTTCTGTGTCATGAACCTCACCTTTGACACCAATCTGCTGCTATTAATTGATTTAAAAAAACATTGACATAGCACCATCTTGCAAGTTCATTCAAGACTGTTACTAGGGAATGCATTACAGACTGCAAAGAGTAAGGAAAAGTGTAAATGAGGTGTGAGTTTCACTATTAGGAACCCAGTGAGAATCTGACATAGTTGGATCAGGGTATGACTTATAAATGAGAAATGCTAAACAAGGTACAAAGTAGAATTCCCCTAGGATTCTATCACAGGCCTTCACCTTCTCAGCAGGGGCTTTTCTGATTGATTTGCAGGTCACTGTAGCTGTTCTCTCAGCACACATTTACTAAGATACCTCCATGCTTCGTGCACTGTGCTGGGCACAGGCAAGAGGGGTACAGACCATTACATATGTGATGGTCACAGCCCTGTTGCATGAAGTATAAGAAGCCCTGGAGGAGGAAGAATAAAGCCATGCTGGAAGAACTGCAGAGAGCTACAGACGATGTCTTTGAATTGGATTTTTTTGAGAAATAAATTATCTATTCATTAATTCACTTACAAAACAGATGTCTTAATGCAATTTCATTGATGTCTACACATAAGATAGTCTTGATATGAACTATATAATGAATCTTAAGATTGTGTGACTTTACTTCGGCCTCTATATTCTTTCGAATGTGTTTTTTTATTAAGGACATACTTTGTATGGATACATCATGTGTTGGTACTATCTTTTTCCTCCTCCTTGCCCCCATTCTGCTGGGGGCCCTCCTCAGTAGGGTTTTTGGTATTCCCCATGGGGATATGAGTTATGCATTGTGGAAGCTGCAGTCAGTTATTGGAGGAAGGCAATGCCTCTGGGCATGATGTTTCAGCCTGTGGATCTTACAATCTTTCCACTCGCCCCCCTTCTGCAAAATTCCCTGAGTCTTGGTTGGGTGTATTTTCAGTCTACTTCAGTGATGAGCTCTTAGGAGCCTCATGATGTCTGCTTTGCTTTGTGTCAAGTCTCTTCACCCTGGTGCTGATTGTCCGGCTCACCATGGAAGTAACACTCTTGCTTGAATCACACCCCACCCCCCAATTTTTCTGTGGTATCGCCTGGGCCTTGGCTGAAATGCCAGGGGTGACTTATCTCCTTAGGTCTTGCTACCTTCTGAAAAAGAAAAACAGATTCTCCAATGAAGAGTGAAGTCAGTAAAAGTTAAATTGGATAAGTGTTATTTATCTAAGGAGATTTTGATGGATGTAGGCCCTCTTTTAGGCAAAGACTGTAGGAGCTTGACACTGGAAAGCATAATCTTTGTCTCCATCAGATTTTGAGTATGTTGTGTAGGGTTCTGAGTGATCCAAAATAGGAAATGGATTTTGTTATTTTTAGCCAATAAATTTATCAAAAGAAAGATGTTGGACTTTCTAGTAGTCTTTGGAGCTAGGGACAGCACTGCAAATTCACCATGAGATGGCGCTAGTGAGGCCACCTCTGCTCTTGTCCCCAGATTCCAACTGAGACCCAGAGTGTCCCCAGGAACTAGATGAGGCTACCACTTGCACCATCGTGGTTCCATGTCTCAGCTGCATTTGCAGAGTCCTGTCTTCTGATTCTGAGATGGGTGAGAGTGCACGTGACTGGGAGAGGCTTGGTCATGTGCAAGAGGGACTGTGAAAGCCCATTTCTCAGAATTGGAGATTCAAGAATTGGAGAGAATTTGCCATTTCTGGATATCCAAAAGAAAACCAATGGCCACTTTCAAAGTGTCCAAAAAGCACTCGTAGGATACAGTGAGGAGGAACGCAAGTGGAGAGGTACTGGGAACGCAAAAGCATGGCTTTAGAACTGAAATGTCATTTAGATTCCTATTTTATATTAAAAGAAAACTCAATATGGAACATGTTAGACATACACAGGTAAGAGCTAAGGCTTGGTCATTGCTATCTTTAGTACAACTATTCCCCAATGACAGAATCTGTATCTTGGATGCTCTGCTGATGCTGCTGATGCTGCCATTAGCTGACTACTGGTAGAACTTGGTCTCTGGGCATGGATACTGTGGAGCCAGCTTCTGAGCTCTCCTTCTGTTCCCCTTTCAGCCTAATTTATACCTATGAAAATTAAGACCCTCAGAATGATTAAGAAACTTCCCATCATGAATTCTCCTCTGAAGAAAGTCTGGAGCATATGTCATAATAGAATTTTAAAATCAATTGCTTGGAATTTCATGCTGTATGGACATGTTTTTTTTTATTATTTACTCATTCATTTATTTCTTTATTTATTTGGGGAAATAAATTCCCAGAACACATAAGTTTGAAAAATTATTTTGGGTTAATCTCTATCTTTTTTATTTTAATTTTACATTCATGTTGGTGCCTCCGGTAGCCTCCTCCCTGTACTCCCCCCTCCAAAGGGACCCTCCTCATTGGGGAATGTGGGTCGTGCATTTTGGGGATAGCCAACAGTTATGGCGGAGAGGCAAAGTCTCTGTGCATAATGACTCTAACACTCTTTCCGCCCCCTCTTCCAGGAATTTCCCTGAGCCACATTGGGTTCATTTTAATTCTACTTCAGTGATGAGGTCTTGGGAGCCTCTGTGTCTCTGGATATCTGGCTTAGTAGGAGTTGAATGTTCTCTGTGTTTATCTCCTTCAGACTTGTTCTGGTGTCAGGTTAACCAAGAAAGCTGCACTTTTGGACATGAGTTTTTTGCTGGCTTACACAGCAGGCATGTTTTGCATATGATAAAGCTACATGCTACATATTCAGTTACCCAGTGCAAAAAGAAACAGCTCACTTTTCTAAGGTAGGCATTTTTATCCTGTATACCTGCCATGAATTTCTTCCTGAAGTAAGTTTTTCAAGCTATCCACTTTAGTTGCCTTGTTAAGCAAACTCCTATCCAAGCTGGGCTTACAATAAAATAGCTTCCTAATCAGTCTTGGAATCTCCATGCTCTACTTCTGTTTTCCTTCATTGTTATCACTGTGACTAACATTGAAGTAATCCACCAGAGACAACTAGAAACCTAACCAAAGGAAGAAAGTTCTTTTTTTTTTCTCTTAGCCAGTGTGTAATGTTTCTTCTATGATGTTCCTTTGCTTGTTCCTGGAGCACTGACAAGCAGATCTTTATTTATTTGTTTGCTATTTATTCATTTATTTATAGTGCTAGAAATAAAATCCAGAGCTTTGTACATACTATCAGGTGCTCTACACCTAAGCTACACACTCCACCAATGAAGCCAGATCCATTTTTAATATCTGACCAATGTAAATGAAAGCAAGCCGGATGCAGGATTATAGAAAGACAAATTTATACTGCATTAAAATAGAAATATGATGTTGCTTGGACAAATCAGTCTCTGGACTTTTTATTAAGAATTCTGGGAAGACAACTATACTGGACAGTCTTTAGGAAAGTATAGAATCATTTCAAGGAAAATGTCAAAAAGGATAGATTGTATGTTTTCCAGCAAACAGAACTTCATATTTTAAAAGGTAGCAATGAAATAACCTCAACTTACTTTGCCCTAGGATAATCCTTACCTACCATAAGTAGAGGTAGCTGACATCATAGCACAGTGTGGCAGAGGGTCTCTGAGAGGCAGTCACAGAAATCTCTCATGTGAACCTGACATGAGGCAGCCCTGGTTCCCATGGATCCACTGCAGTGCGTAGGAAGCTCAGCTCAGTATTATTTCTCTAGATTATTGCTCACCCTTGACATCTGACCATTCTCTTTCCACTGCCCTTCAAATTCACACTTACCACTATTCATTCCATAAAAGCCAGCCATGGAGAGTTCCCGATCCCCAGGAGGAATCCAGGCAACCTCTTCCAGGTCCTTCCCCTCTGGCTCCCCCAAGAGAGGAGCCTTGTGACTCCCCAAATTTGAGACCACCAACAAGCACCTATTTTCACTACTGCTATCTTAACTACCTCGCTTGATCTCTACCTTTGGTCACCACATGCACATGCACACACATGCACCTATACACATACAAATATGCACACATAGTACATACACATGCAACAAATGCTTGTTATGATTTTGGCTTCAGGAAAAATGTAAACTAAGTGTACAACATAGAGAAGAAAATGCATGAGGCATAAAGAGCTAACTCTAAGGTCAAAATGATAGCTAAATAACCAAAAATGCCCTCAATATATTTCATTATATTGAGTTGCATCATTTAGACTTAAAAGCAGTTTCTATTAAATAAGATATATCTTTATATAGCTCAATTGGACAAGTTAGCCATCTTAAAAAATTGTGAACACATTTCCATCTATGCTTCAGAAATCTTCCTTATTCTTTGGCCTTGGCCACATTTCATTTTAAAATCATGGAATTTACCTAACAGAAATGTGTTTTAGTTTAATAAGCCAATTTCTTTAAGAAAAATCATAAACGAGTTTTCTTATAAGATTATCACCTGTGTTTCATATTGTCTTCTTTTTGCATCAACAAAATGACTACATGGTCTAACCCTGTGTCACTCAAACATTCATGACTTAGTTCTATTGTCCCAATTTACTGATGGCTAACTTGATGACAAGTTAGCTGAGGCTTGTGGACCCTAAGTGGCCTATAAGATGTCCTTAATAGGGGCACTTATTGGAGATGGTGGTTGGAGGTAGCAAGATTGCAATCAAAACAGATCAATATTCCAGGATAATGAGCAGATGTTTCAGCATAAGTAGAAATACAAGGCTGAAAGCAGCTGTCATGGACCAGGGTCTTGAAATTCTCCTTTGTTACCAAGAATTATTTCTTTGAATGACAGATTTGGGACTCCTAGCAAAACCCAGTAGGCATCTGTATATAGACTTTCATAAAGGAAGTAGAGAAAATGTTCCTTTACTCTATATTACTTTTCTCACCCAGGTTTTAAACTGCCTAATTTTACAAAGCATCAGTTAATAAGGTTTGTATCTTATTCTTGTGACAGAGGATCTATATAATTTTACTGAGACTCGACTACAAAGTAGAGATAGTGTCTACTTCATATGGCCTCTCTGACGACTAACAAGGTGATCTTAAACTTCACCTTGTGAAGTGCAAACACCTAACAACTGTGATCAATTAATCTGGCTGTATTTATCTGTTATCACCTGCTTTGGATATCCTGACTTTTCGTTTTTCTGTCCAAATCTAGGCAAACCAACCTGACAGAGAAAGAGAACAAGACCAAAAGCTGGAGACTTTTGCATTACTTACAATAATCCTCTTTTAAAAACAGTCACTAGGAGTCTAAATTCTACCAGCTATTTAGAAAAGTGGTAAAATGTTTCCCATTTCCCTCTAGAATTCTGCTGATACCCCCCAAAAAACACATTGAAAAAATGTGTACACTTAATTGTGTTGGAGTAAATGGCTTAAATTTTTAATACTTCCCTCCCGGCACATCAGCTAAGCATTAACACCAGGGGCAAATCTGAATGTCTGTCCAGGAGCCCATCTCTTCCCAGGGTTTATTTTATGCCATAATCTACTTACTCTCAGCAGAGAGATAGTCCTATATAATTAAACCAAGATGCTTACAGCAGAATTTGGTGTTTCAAATATTGGGTAGGAACTTTAAAGCTGGTAAACTTTCAACTCCAGGAATATGTGTCAGAAACCGTGGCGAATAAAGTCAGTCTGAAGTGGAGATCTGTTGAAACCATACTTGAATCAGGACACACAGGTGGTCTAAAAGCACAAACACACAAAGGAGCAGAAAAGGGGCAGATGGGCAGTGGAGTGTAGCAACAAATAGACATGTGCCAAGAAAGCAGAGACTGGAGAGAAAGGACAGAGGCCAGGTGAGGCTATTATTATACATGCCAGACAAAGCATTTGCTGGCAGAAGGTGACACTATAAATGACAAGAATGGCCTGAAATTAGCATTTGGCACAGAAGCCCAGGGAAAGGTTCTGAAATTTGGAAAAATCCATTCTTAAAAGGGTCCCCCAGTGAAATAACCAGTGGTCTGTTGGCTATGAAATATAATAGCTGTGTTGCAAGTCTCCTTTAGTGTTTGGCTCTCAGTAGCCCATGGCTTTCTGCTTTTTGATGAGTTTTGAGTCTCCTTGGTATCTCCACCACCTTCCTGGAAGAACCTTTTAGGTTAACCATGAGAGTAACACTGATTTATATTTATCTGCCACTTCTCTGTAATGCCCCTGGGCCTTAGCAGATGTGATAGAGATGACCTTTTTCTTGTGTACAGCCATCACCTTCTTTTCTTGTCACACTGATGAGTATTGGGTCTTCCTGGTATTCACAAGGCTCCGGGAACATTGCAGGAGATGGGGCAGAAGGAATGTAAGAGCTACAGGACAGGGAGTTGTGCTCTGAGACATTTTCCCCCTCCCACTCACAGACTGACTGGTATATTCATGACCTCACCATGAATACCAAAAACCTCTCTGAGCAGGCCCCTTAGTGGAATGGGGGTGAGGGAGAAGAAATATAAGATTATAACCAGAAGGGAATATGACCAATATACAGTATGTTCATATATCAAGGTTCTCAATAAAAATAAAACACAATGGGAGGGCAGGCATTATTTTTATAACTATATTCTGTCTCTCTTTGTTACCTGATATTAGTTTTTAAAAAAAACAAAACAGCCAAGAAAAACACTTTAAAACTCTCCTTGGACAGTGGGCTCCTAACATCAGCATGCTAACACCTGGCCTTCCCATGATGGCTCTTTCCGCTACGTGGGCCAACTTCTAAACATTAGTGTTCTTCTGGCTCTCCTGGATGAACCCATAACCCCTCCCAAATGCTTCCCTAGATATCACTCCTGAGTGTCAGTCTCATTTACTTAGTGCTTGAAGGATATCATGTAGGCATTTCATTACCTGCAGCCAATCCTGTAGAATCAGCCATTTTTGCTTTTCTCTTCCTCTCTCCTTTCCCCTCCTCCACTTTCCAAGCTTTCCCCCTTGCTTACGCACATATATAAATACATGTACAAGCCCAAGCTCAACATATAAAATATACAACAATTCTTAAATTTTAATGTACATATAAAAATCTGTTGGGTATCTTGCTGTAGTTCAGATGTCAATCAGAAAGTGTGGATTGAGTCCCAAATATCCTACTTCTACTGATTCCTGGACCGCATTCAGAAATGTATCCATGAACCATGTCACATGAGTTAGAGTTTCCTCTCTGCCACTGCCTTGCTGCAGACACTGAGTATTTTTTTTAATATATTTTTTAATTATTTTATTTTTGGAGAGAGACAGAGAGAGAGAGAGACAGAGAAGGAGACAGATAGAGATGGGCACGAGCAGTCTCTCAGCTGCTGTGTAGGAAATCCAGATGTGTGCGCCCCCTTGTGGTCAAGTGCAGCATTGCGCCCTTGGGTCACTTTGCATCTGGATAAACATGGGACCTGGAGATTGGAACCAGGTTCTTAGGCTTAGCAGGCAGGCGCCTTAACCGCTATCTCTCCAGCCCAACACTGAGTTTTGACTCTCTCTTCCACAATTCCTCAGGTTTTCATGCAGTCCAACAGCATAGATGGAGAATTGAAATCTATGCATGAATCTGCCAAGATGGAATGCTTTCTGTGTAGTAAATTCTATGAAAAACTAAACAGGATTTACAGCAATGCTAATCTAAAATAGGATTTAGTAGTAAAAGAATACTGAACAGCACACCTCAACAACAACAACAACAAAATGGTTCCAGAAAGTACACATTTTCAAAGACATTAAACTAGGGGCAGAATTGGCACAGTTAAAATGCAGTGCGATTTTGTAGAATAGCAACAGTTGGACATGACTTCTTTTCTTGGTGTATCTGTAAATCAAATGATAGAAATTAGGAAGATACTTAAAGAACATCACTAAATAAATAATACTGAAACATATGCCAAAAATAATGTTACTTCAGGTCTAATGCTTACTTTTCTGGCCCATAAGCAAAGTATTTAAAGGAGTTTTGTACTTTCCCCTCATGACTATGACACACAGTCTCCATACTGTTTTTTTTTTTTTATTTTTCTGTCATGATGGTGGAATATCAAAGAAATGACAGGTATCAATCCAATGATTTGGGTTCAAAAACAAGTGCTGCTTCTTATGAGCTATGAATCTTGTAGACAGCCTTTTCCCCATGGTAAAAGGTAGGTCATAATTATACATCTACCAGTGTATTGCTTTGGGAATCAATCTTTGACTAATGAGAATAAAATATTAACAAAAATATAGAGTACGATAAAAATGGGAAGGTAAAAACAGAGGGAAAAGGAGAGAATGATGGTAATCTGTAAATAAGGTATAAAAAGGACCTCTTCCTGTCACTGAAGTACCTTCCATTGCCCCTCCCCCATGCACTATAGTGAAGCTTGTTTCCTGGGAAGGTCATGATCCAGCCTTTCCCCCACCCGATGTTGGCCTCTTTGTTGGTAAATGTCTTCAGTCTTTATACTGAGTGTGTGAACCAGTTACTACATGTAATGTGACTTAAGGAGAAAATGAAATTACCACTTAGAATTGCCTATTGCAGTTCTAATGTGGCAGACATTAGACAGTTGTTGCTTTACACCATACCATGAGAAGATTAGACTTGGGCCTTGTGGTATCTGAAGCAGGGGGTCTAGATTTCAAGCTCTGAACCATACCAATTGGATGGCCCCTTCCAACTGTCTTGGTTCTACCAGCTGGAGTACAAGGACAGAATCTACTCCCCAGGACTTCTCCCTCCCTTGGTCAACAGCTGGGGTACAATGAAAGACTCTGCTCCTCAAGACTGCTCCCTCCATTGGTCAGCACCGTGTTGCTTCCCTTTAGTTTCAATGAAAAACATTTTAAACATTTCAAACATCAGAAATGGATCTAATTTTCTTTTGTTACATATCAATGTAAACAAAACTTCTGTCGTATGCGCCAGTCTACATCTTCCACATTTAAATCACCTCTCTCTTTATGAGATTCTTCATTTCCTTACACCTCAGCATGATGAAGCACCTGCTACTGCCAGGTTCAGCTCTGCTATCTGGCATCTGAGCTGTCCATTTAGCAAAACAACAACAGTAGCTTTCCCATATACCCGCCCCAGCCATGGGCTTTTGACCAAGTTGACAATTCCAGCATGGATTGCTTCCTGTAGAGCAGGCCTCAAATCCAATCACAAAGCTGTTGGTTACCCCCATTGTAAACAGTTTCCCGTTGCTGGGATGAACACCCCAACCAGACACAGTTTATGGGAGGAAGGAGTTGATTTCAAGCTTAAAGATCCAGGGGAAGTTCCATCAGTGGCAGAAGAAGCTGCTTCCATACATCCAAGCAGAGGGAAACAACCAAACAGCCATCAAAACACATGAGCAGCATGCACAAACCAACACCAAGCAGGACCCCAGAGCTCACACCTGCTCTCTCTACACCTCTGGACTGGAAACAGATCTGCCCTCAAACACACTTTTAGGCTGGATCCAAACATCCACCCCCAGTTATACCACCTCCATCCAGGCAGCTGGAGACCCAAGTTACAAGCTTAATAGAACATCTAATTCTATGGGGGAACCTACATTCACATTAAAACCACCACACCCCATAACAGCCATGCCACTATTGCACCAGTGGGTACATTTTGCCTGGCAGGCCAGAGTGTAGCATGCAGGATCCACTAGCACTTTAACTTTTACTTCTAGATGTTTGAGTAAGTGCTTGTGGTAGTTTGAATATATGTCCCCCAATATATTCAGTGTTTTACTAGTTATAGTTTGCATCTGCAATCACCTTGCTAGAGGCAATGTCACTGGGGGCCGGTCTTAAGGTGTTAATGGTGGGTTTGAGATTCCATTGTAAAGATATGCAAATGTGCCTAGCAGGAGTTCCTGAAGTGTGCTGTGTACCTTTTGGCTGTAGTTTTGCTCTGTGTGCTGTGGTGGCTGGTTGGTTTCTCTCTCTCTCTGCTTGGCCCTGTGGAGAGCAGGCCGCTTCTCCTGCCATTATGGAACTTCCCCTGGATCTGTAAGCTTCAATAAATAATATCCCTTCCTCCATAACTGTGCCTGGTCTGGAAGTTCATCTCAGCGAACCTGAAGCTGTCTGCTACAGTGCTCCTTCATGCTATTGGGAAGCCCTGTAAATGCGCTCTGAAAAAAGACTTCTCAGATAAACAATTTCCACTGAGTGGCAGTAGAGTATGCAGTGAGTAAGACTATAGAACCAGAAGCTAGACTACTTCCTACATCCAAACCTCTGCTCTGGCATCCACTAAATTTGCTTTGGCAAATATTTTAGCTTGCCAATGACTTTGGTTCCCTTCTGAAGAATGGAATAGAATCCAACAGGATCTAGCTCACAGACTTGCTGTGAAGAGTAAATGGAATACTGTGTTTGATGTGATTGGAAAAGGGGTGAGCATGTAGCCAGCAGAATGTTAGTTAGGCGATTATTACCCCTTCTTTGTAGGGGAAAAATACCAGTGACATCTGAGGACTAATAGGCTAGATCCAAACTCCTCAGTTTAGCCTCCTGAGATCCTAAACACACCTTCAGCTTTTTTTTTTTTTTTTTTTATCGTCAACTCAAAAGTGTCTGGTAACCACTCCCTACTAATCTCTCACTACCAAGCACTATGTTAAAGGGATGAAGAACATTCCTCAGACACATAGACTCACTAAGCTCACAGTTCCTCTGGTCAGCCAGTCCAGCCTCTTTACAACCCCTTAATATACGATATTTATCTTGACCTTTAGTGAAACACCCTCTACCTGGAATGCTCAAATCCCTTCTGACAAATCAAGTGTGTTCTTTTTATTCAAAGTGTCCTCCTCCATGAAGCATTCTGACATTTCTATTCACAGTGTTCTCTCCCTGTTCTGATTTCCTATGCTATAGCATTTAATTAGTTACTTCCTCTTGTTTGCATAGAAATATTTTAACCATGCTATGAATAGATGATGACTATAGCAGTCAGAAAAATGTGGATGGCAAAGCCCTGCTACTTCCCAAGTATATGGCCTCAAAGTTTTAAATCACTATGAGTCTCAGAAACTCCTCTACACATGGGAGTAAAACCTTCCTCAGAATTACTGTGGAACTCAAACAATGTGCACAATATGGTTTCTGACATGCAGCTGGCATTAAATACATGTTGGTCACCTCGTCTGCATTTATCTATGTCTTGTCTTCCTATCTAACATAGACAGATTGTAAAACTATGGCTAGCATGTATTTAATAGCTCCAACACCACATACTCCAAGTTTCATGCATACTAAAACCTCAAAAAGCAAGACAGAAAAGAAAGAAAAGTTGATTCTATTACCTACAACTCAGCATCTCCTATAATACCTTCACATGACAGAACTCCACACACCAAACACCAGCTTTCAGCTCCTGTATCGCCACATCCAAAATGGCACCATTTGCTGAGTACCTCACTCTTACTATAGCTATTTACATACATGATCTCTTTTTATATCGGCACAGCCCTCTGAGATCATACTGTGATTTCCATCTGACAGATAAGATAACACATGAGACAAACTTAGTCTATTTACTCAGAAAGTCAATGTTGGATAGACAAGAATCCAAATAGTATCTGACTACTAAGTCACAACATTACTAAACATTCATATTGCATCAAATCTAAGAGGTACTTTTTTACATTCTTGGAATCAGGATGAACTTAATGGTTGATGGAGTTATCAAATTATTGACACTTATTTCTTTGTTTGACTGTAATAAAGCATGATATATTTCTCACTCAACAGTCTCTTTGATTCAACAAAATATACCTATAGCACTTTTATATGTGCATATATGTGTGTATATGTGTATGCATGCTTATATATGAATAGATGCATAAGGCAGACACAGAACAACTTCAGGTGTTATCCTTAGGTGTACTGTCCACCTCTTCTTGAGACAGGGACCCTCATTGGTCTGGAGCTCACTAATTGGTTATATTAGTTAGGAATTTCCTTTCTGCATCCACAGCACTGAGATTACAGTCACACTATGATATCCAGCATTTTACATGAGTTCTGGGATCAAACGCAGAACTTCATGATAGTTAAAGGGTTTGAATAGCTCAAGCAAGTACTGTACTGAGTGAGCTATCTCCCAAGCCCCAATGGCATATTTTATATAGCAGAAATAAGCCCAAATTCTTTATGTCTATTAATTAATCTAATTCTCTAGCCTCAGTTCACTAAGCCCTTTCTTCATCTTAACTGAAATTTCAAGGCAAGTCTTCCTGACTAATTTTTCATAGACACCTCTCAAAATGAATCTGCTCAGTAGAATGGAACCAATACCTGGAAACAAGTCAGAACCATATCCAAAAGCAAGCCTGCTCTCCAATATCAAGCTCCCACCAATAGTGGGATACAAGAGGGCCTACACCTATGAAATTCTCTCTAAAGTAATAATGGTTATCCATGTATCTTGCACTGACCTCACTCTCTGTTGGAGAATCTGCTTCTCTCTTTCAGATGGATGCAGAACCTGAGGAGAGAATCAGCCCATCGCACCTCACCAGGGCACCACCTGAAGCCATAGAGTTATTGGGGAAATGAGGAAGAGTGTTGCTTTATCAGTGAACTTGGTACCAGTACAAGGGTGAAGGAGATAGACACAGAGAACACTCAACCCCTACAAAATCAGATATCCAGAGACACAGAGACTAACAAAACCCTATCACTGAAATAGACCTAAAATGAACCCAACATGGCTCAGGGAAATTCATGGAAGAGGGGGCAGAAAGATTGTTAGAGCCATGAGTTGAGTCATTATGTACAGAGTCATTGCCTGTCCCACATAACTGATGGCTACCCCCATAAGACAAGATCCACATTACCCATGGGGGAAGAACAGGGAGAAGGCTAACGATGGTACCATCATGGCTGCATATATACTATATACATAACTAATAAAAAATCTGAAAAAGAAAATGTTAATGGAATGGGGCAGGAGAGAGGGAGGGGACAAAAGAGTAGATGTGATGGGATATGTTCATATATTACAGTTTTCAATAAATTTTTAAATGCCAAAATCCTTTACTCATATTTCAAAGGAAAGCCAATCTTAAGGAAATTTCAAAATTATAAAATTGTCTCTTCATTACCTTCAAATGCTGTTTTCACCCATACATGCAATAAATGTTTTAGTATGTCCATGTTGAACTTCAGAAATGCAAAAATAAATAGGATAAATCCCTGTGCTTAAGAAGCCCATGGTCTACTGGAGGAGAGATGCATACACATTGTGACAGGAACTGAGGTCAGCACTGGATCAGGACTCTCCAACTGTGACTGGGGAGCTCAAGAGAGGCACCACAGAAGAGACAAATGTTTGTGCTGAGAGTTGGAGTATTGGTGGTCATTCACAGGGAAATAGGGCAGTGGCTTGTGCCAATGTGCCCCGTGACTTCTGACAGGTGAAGAACTGTGGGTTTTGTTCCATTACCATTCCCATTCCCGGAGTCATTGGCCACTGACATCCCGGACGAGGGAGAGAGGAGTTGGGAGGGAAGCAGCAGGGTCCTTCCTGGAGCAGCGGGTGAGTGCGATGACATGACAGGCAATGAGCACCTGGGAGACTGTCTGATGGACAGCACTCATTTATTCAAAAGGGGAGTGGGTTTATAAACACTTGGGGAAGGTTGAGATGGCACATACAGACTATATGGCAATCGGATACATAGTTTATGGGCTGTTATCTAGGTGGAGGAAGGACTAGTAACTTCAAAGCTATGGGGGAAGGATAAGGGAAGATAAGGGGAAGGGCAGAAGAGGGGATTAACAGAAAACTGTGGTGGGGAGAGAGATGGTGGAAAGGCTACATGACTCCAGCCACATGAGGTCTCTTGGGCAGCTAGCCACAAGGTCAAAAACTGTGGGGGCAAAGTCTGACTTATGGAATGGTCAGAGCTTTTTGGGGCCTGGGGGGAGGGTCTCTCCAATTCTGCCCACTCTGGGGATGACAGCACACTACAACCTACAACGTAGGGAAGGCCCTCACAGTCGCCAGGGACTTCCTAACAGAGGGCCAGCTGCAACCCCACAGCCCAGGGTCCCTGGCCATGTCCAATAGTTCAGGCCAGCCTTCTCACAGGTCCAGCCTATTTCTAGCAGGCCCAACAAAGAGCATGGCTGCATCCAACACCTTCAGAGTCTGAGCAGGACAGAGTTAAGAGACACAGAATGCTCTTCAGTAGCTAAAATGTTCAGGCTCAATCCATGTTTCTGAGAACTTCCCAAAGGGGAGAAACCAGATGAGAATAGACTTGAGAAATGTCACTGGCAAAGTGAGGAAACATTCATTAGAACTGGAAAAGTGTATGGTGGTCAGATGCAGATGACCAAGCAGGAAACAGAATATCCTTCCACAGCATCTGGGTGGGCTGCCTGGCTTAATGAAGACCTTACTTTGAACACATCAAATGTGATCATTGTATTATAAAAGACCATGGAGAAACACCTCTGATTTTGGATCACTGGTGTGGGGGTAGGGTTTAGTTAAGTGATAAAGCTGGTAGGAAATGGAGAGAACAAATAGTCAGGACTTTGAACAGCCAGTCTTCCATTCTTCACTGCTCTTAAATTGATTTTATTTGTGTCTTAAAAAAAAAAACTGCTTTTATCATGACAGTAACTAAATGCTTCTTTCTCCATTAACATTTTATTCTCCCATCACTCACCTGATGTTATGTTTACTCAATTAATTTTCCCTATGAAGAAAGAAAGCCTGTTGAAAGCAAAGGTAAATTTAAGCTGATTCTGATTCCTAATTAGTTGAGGTGAAATGAATGGGGGTTGTGGTATTGATACTGAGCTTTCCAAAGCCCTCTGCTTAGATTGGATGACCAAGCACAGGGCAAGAGAAGTCTTCCAGGATCTGGGGTTGACAGTGGACAGGTGACAGGCATCATGAGCTGCAGGCAGAGCTCAGCCTGAAAAGGTGTTTTCCAAATCCTATACTAAAGACAGCAACAATCAATAGGGAATACTCCAGAAAACAGCATTGCTAGAGCAGGTAGGTTCTGAGTCCAAATCTCACGTTAGTGACATCCCTGTGTGTATCCTGAATGATTGAATAACTAAGAGAAGAAGACAAGATTGTTTCTGAAATAAGGAAATCAATGGCAACTTTATTACCCATGTAATTCTCAGTCATCCAGGCAGCCTTAAAGCTGCTTATGATTCCATGGAGGTGGGGGAAATGAGGCTATCAACATCTCATGTGCTTAACATGAACTGGTATTCTCACACCAAAAGGATATATTAAAAGAGAGGAACAAGGGCTGGGCTGGAGAGATGGCTCAGTAGAAAAGATACTTGCTAGCAAAGCCAAAGGACCCACGTTTTATTCCCCAGGACCCATGTAAATCCAAATGCACAAGGTGGTGCATGAGTCTGGAGTTCATTTCAGTGGCTAGAGGCCCTGACACACCCAATCTCATTCTCTCTCTTTCTCTCTCTCTCTTCATCTCCCTCTCAAATAAATAAATAAACAAAGCAATCATGGTGTTACATGCCTGTATTCTCAGCATTCCAGGGGTTGAGTTAGGAAAATCACAAGTTTGAAGCCAGACTTTGTCTCAAAATAAGTAAGACCAAGAAATGGAGGGAGGGCATTCACTTCATGAAACCACTGCAAGTTGTAGGACAGTGTGGTGGTTTGAATCAGGTGTCTGCCATAAACACATGTGTTTTTCATGCTTAGTCTCCAGCTGATGGCAATTGGGGAGGTGAAGACTTGCAGGATGATGTGTGTTTTGGGAGACAGGTTTTGGGGTGTTATAGCCAGCTCTCTCTTTCTAGAGATTGGCTTATTCTCTTTCTGCTGTTTTCCAATTGCTGTGGCAGAAGTAATGTCCACCCTCTGCTCACACCATGCCTTCCCCTGCCATCATGAAGCTTCTAGCCATAGCTGTAATGGCCTCTTTAAACCACAATCAAACCTTCCCTCCCATCAGCTGCTGTGGGTGGGGTGTTTTGTCCTGGCAATGACAAGGTAACTATAACAGACAGGTTCAAATAAGAAATAAGGCTTGTGGGATGGAGATATCATTCAATGGAAGAGCACTTGCCTAGCATGTGAAAAACCTTGGGTTATATATATATATATATATATATATATATATTATTAGGAGCCTGAAGAAATGGCTTAGTGGTTAAGCACTTGCCTGTGAAGCCCAAGGACTCCGGTTCAAGGCTTGATTCTCCAGGACCCATATAAGCCAGATGCATAAGGTGGCGCATGCATCTGGAGTTCATTTGCAGTGGCTGGAGGCCTGGTGCACGCATTCTCTCTCTTTATCTGCCTCTTTCTCTCTCTATCGCTCTTAAATAAATAAATAAATAATAAACATTAATTTATCTTTAGTCACTTAAGAAGGCCAAGAACCATGAATCCTGAGCCCTCTCTCTTTTTGAGATCATTCACATCTACCTCTCAACTTTTCAGACTGGAAATGCCCTAGAAGAAATGCTTCTTTGAAAAGCTATCCTAGGTTTAAGGTGGGAAGTAGTTTGTGGAGAGGAGCTCCACCAATGCCTTCTTTCTTTACTTCATTGTTCTATTTTTCTACCTGTCTAGAGTAACCTTTATTTATCCCCTGAAAGCCAAAGATTGATTTGGGTAAGTGACCTGTGCCTAGGTGCATAAGCTTGTGTAAATCAAGATGAAATATAATGATACAGCTACAATGCTTAGCTACTGTTACAGCTTGGATCTTGAATTTTGCCCAAAGGTGCATGGATTAAATGAATGGTCCCAGGGGTTATGCTATTGAGAAGTGATGGAAACGCTGAGAGGTAGGGCTATTGGGAAGTCTCTAGGTCACTGGGGGTATAGCCCAAAGAGAATAGTGGAACTCTCTCCCTTTCCTCTTTTCTTCTTTCACTGCGGGTCATGCCACGAGCAGCTTTGCTTCAGCACCCCCTCACCATGATGTGTTGCCTTGCAATAGGCATAAAAAGCGCTGATCTGAAGCCATATACTGGGATCTTTAGAACCATGATCCAAACTAAATCTGTTCTTTAAAATTGTTTCAGAGGCTTGTTATAGTGACAGGAAATGGATAAACAATTTCTGTTTTTTTTTTTTTTATTAGAAGACACTGAGCTCATAATCTCTATCTCATTGAGTCTACAACTCTCTCCTAATTCATTATAATATGAGAAAAGATTTTACTCACCAGGTACCCTGAAAATACTTAAACTTCAAGACAGATCTATAGAATGCCTACTGCCTAAAACAATATTTTCTATCTGATATGGAATATTCCCTGAAATAATCAAAAATAGATACTATAAGAACAATAGATACTGGAAATTGGGCAATCTTATAGGGCCCCACTCTCTCTGAAGTAAGAAGGATGCTAGGTGGAATTGTCTAAGTTTAAGGCAGGAAGCTAAAAAGTCTTGAGGTACCAAAATTGCTAGAGGACAGGCTGTGGTAGAGAACAGAGCAGCAGATGAAAGAAATCCAGATATCTAAAGTTATTTTGTATTTTATTTAGAGAAATGCAGATCAGCATATGAATGGGAGAAAACACCCAAGACTGGGGAATCATCCAAACGGATGAGAAGGAATAGTATCCAACTTGCATATGTAGCTGGAAAAATTTCATAGTCTTGGGGAATAGATAGGATGCAATAATATTGGTAATAAAAAATTGTAATTTAGACTGTGAACTACTTCAAATTCACCTAGCAAATATTAAAAACAAGATTATTAAACTGTATTAAACTGCATCTGAGAACAAAGTTCAAGAACATTTATAGGAATACAAAAATATTTAGCAGCCAACAAGGTAAAAAATTTCACATCAGACACCCAAACATACATACAAAAGAGAAGGAAAATAATCCCATAATGAGGAGAAAAATAAATCACAACCCACATAGAACTAAAATAACTTAAAGTCAGCCAAAAAGGAAATTATAACAGCTGGTATAACTACATTCCATATGCTAAAACATTAAGTTAAAAGGTAGAAGCTACTTTATTTTTTAAAGACCCAAATTATTCTATAAATAAAACCTGAAATGTGTAACATGAAAAAATATTTTAATGGAAATAAATCAAGTAAATACTGAAGAAGAGAAAAGTACTAAGCTTAAA
This sequence comes from Orientallactaga sibirica, assembly GCA_036365145.1. Taxonomy (NCBI): domain Eukaryota; kingdom Metazoa; phylum Chordata; class Mammalia; order Rodentia; family Dipodidae; genus Orientallactaga; species Orientallactaga sibirica. The sequence continues at coordinate 14,430,546 of JAEOAD010000055.1, read as the reverse complement.
GACATAGCAATAGAAACTTCCAAATTGAAAACACATAGAAGGAAAATAAGATGGAAGAGGAATAGAATAAGGAGGAGCTAAAAAGAAGAGGAGGAAGGAGGAGACAGAGGAGGACAAAAGAAAACACCAAGAATTGTAATATCTGCAAGAAAATAGATCTTCAACAGGGAGAGTGACAAATGAAGAACAGTGGTCAAAATTTTTCAACATGTGATGAAAGCTATGAATTAACAGAACCCAAAATTGCAAATAAATAAATAATAAAACAAAATAAAGAAATAGTAAAAACTATACTGAGACAAATCATAATCAAATTGCTCAAAACCAGTGGTAAAAGACAAATTATAAAAGTAGACAGAGAAAAGAAATTCATTTTATGATATAACTCATAAAAAAAAAGACACAATATGCTGGACATTTATGCATGCAAAAGCAAAGCTTAGAAATGTGAAGCAAAAACTCCACAACTCTAGGGGCCAGGAGGAGATCATGAGAGGGATTGCAGAGGCCACTGGGGACATTCCCAGAGCTTTTGTTTTGTTCAGAATTATAATTGTGATGAAGGCTTTATGGTGTTTCATGTTTTATGTTGAAACTTACTAAATTCTACATCTCACATGTGGCTTATCATACATTTATTATACTTCAATGAAACTACTAAAAACTGAAAGGTGTGAGGAGGGAATTATGGTCTGTGTCAAGGTCCTCCTTCAGAGAATCCACAATGCGCCATTGCTTTACCTGAAAATGGGTACTCTGCTCTGTTCTCTGGGCCTCCAGGACTCCCTGACCTCCCAGTGAATTCAGTCTAAATGCAACTGTGCTCTCTTTCTAAGTAATATTCTGCTGGTGAACTCATCCAGGAATGTCCCTAGAAGAAGATATCTTGGTCATTGCAATCTTTTCAGGGTATTTCTGCCAGAAAGAAATATTTACAGATATGAAGGGGGTGTCTAACCACCCACTGACCTTTTGATTGGATAATATATACAGACAGGAGTGTTTTAAAAATAATCAAAAATATAGTTTATCTTAATTTTAAATTTTTACCATTTCACTTCCCAACAAGAAGAAAACAGGTCTCATTCGAGTTACATGCCCAGAGTCCTAATGTTCACTCCCTTTCTACACTCCTCTTCCACTGGTCCAACTTAGGAGCCATATATGAGACAAAATATGTGACTTTGTCTTTCTTAGTCTGTATAACCTCACTTAGGATGATATTTTCCAAGACCGTCCATTTTCCTGTGAATTTCATTATTTCCCTTTTCCTTACTGCTGAGTAGAATTCCATTGTGTAAATGTACTACATCTTCATTATCCATTCTTCGGAAGATGGGTGTCTGGGTTGATTCCAATTCCTAGCTATTATGAATAGAGCAGTGATAAACATGGTTGAGCAAATGTCTCTGAAGTATAGTGGAGTCTTGAGGGTGGGTACCAAGGAGTAGAATATCTGGGCAAGATGGTAGATCTATTTTTATCTTTTTCAGGAGTCTCCATACCGTTTTCCATAGTGATTGTATAAGTTTGTACTCCCACTTCTTCCCCAACAGCCTCACCAACACTTTTTGTCATTTGATTTTTTTTTTTGATGGTTGCCATCCTGACTGAAGTAAGTTGGAATCTCATAGTTATTTTGATTTGCATTTCTCTGATGACTATGGATTATAAACATTTGTTTAAATGAGTAGTGACCATTTATATTTCCTCCCTTGAGAATTCTCTGTTCAGTTCTCTACCCCATTTTTTTTTTTTTGAGTGGAGTGTTTGATATTTTGTTGCTTAGTTTTTTGAGTTCTTTGTAGATTCTAGATATTGGGCCTCTGTTGGAGATTTTCTTCCATTCTGTGGGTTGTCTGTGTCTGTGTGTTCTGTTTATGGTATACTTGTCTACACAAAAGCTTTATAGCTTCATGAGATCCCACTGGTTGAGTGTTTGGTTATTTTTTGTTTGTTTGGGTTTATTTGTTTATTTATTTATTTGTTTGTTTGTTAGTTTTTGAGGTCAGGTCTTGGTCTAGCCCAGGCTGACCTGGAATTCACTATGAATAGGGTGGCCTTGAACTCATGGTGATCCTCCTAACTCTGCCTTCTGAGTGCTGGGACTAAAGGTGTGTACCACCATGCCTGGCTCAAGAGTTTAATTTCCTGAGCAATGAGGGTCCTATTCTGGAAGTCTTTCTCCATTTCTATATCCTAGTGAGTTCTCCCTATTTTTCTCCCAATCATTTTAGAATTTCAGGTGTTATATTGAGGTCCTTAAACCACATGGAATTGATTTTTGTGCATGGTGAAAGTATTGGGTCTAGTTTCATTTTTCTACATGTTGAGATGTTATCTTTTCTCTAGTGCACATTTTTAGATCCTTTGTCAAAGATCAGTAGCTGTAGATATTTGAACTAAGGCCTGGATCTTCTATTCTGTTTCATTGATCTATATATCAATTTTTGTGCCAGTACCATGCTTCTTTTATTACTATTGCTTTATAGTATAGTTTGAAGTCAAGTATGGTGATACCTCCTGAAGTGCTTCTTTTGCTGAGGATAGTTTGGGATATATGAGGCCTTCTGTAGTGCCATACAAATTTTGAGATTATTTCTTCTAACTCTGTGAAGACAGTTGTTGAAATTTTAATAGGGATGGCATTGAATCTGTCAATTTCTTTTGGTAGGATAGGCATTTATATGATGTTTATTCTTCCAGTCCATGAGCACAGGCAGGGGGATCTTTTCTATCTTTTTGTATGCCCCTCAGTTTCTTTCTTCCGTGTTTGTGTGTTTTCATTGTATAAGTCTTTCACTTCCTTGGTTAATGACATTCTAATATATTTAATTTTGTATGACTATTGAAAATGGGACAGGCTCACTGACCTCATTCTTCATGTTTGTCTTTAGCCTATAGGAAGACTACTCATTTATATGTGTTGATCTGTATTCTGCCACTTTGGTGAAAGAGTTTATCACCTTTACAAGGTTTTTGGTGGTCTTTTGGGTCACTTATATAAAGAAATCAGGATAAGGTTACATATATTATTGTTCTAACATAATACTTCATCTCTGATTCTCTTTATGTAAAACTTGGAAATTTAATTAATGCAGACTGTATCCACTTTCTACACCAATTACACATAGAAAGTAAGTACTGATATTCTTGCAGGTGATGAGTCATGTGCCAGGAAGATGAGATTAAGCTCTCAAATAAAAAACTGAAAATCCCATCCAGTACTACCAATCCATTGTTTTACACTGATTTCTCAGAATGTATTGATCTAGAAAGTAGATAGCATCTAGACTTTCATGTGAAACATATTGATCTCAAATATGTCCAGCGTGTTTGAAAGGTAGAGATCTACTTAAGTGATACTGAGATAACAAGTCTATGTGGATGGCAGCATTCTCATGCTGCTAGAAAGGATGAAGAAAAGACAATGTTGGCTAATGTCCATGCTGCAAGTGGTACCCCTCAGTGTGCATAGACCTGCCCAGGAATAAGGAAGATGTTTATCTTTTTTCCTGATAGGCAGGAAATCCATACACAGACTTAACTTGCTTTGAATCTGCACGGGGCAAATCCTGTATCATCACTGTGTAATGTATTCAGCCACATTTCCGTTTCTGAGAGCAGATGAAAAGTGGGATGCCTAGGATTCTAAATTAATTCCTTTTATTCCTTTTCAAAACATAGATCCTGTGCTGTAGAAAGATTCCACTGCTCCCTTTTCATTTCTTATTTATAAGTCAAACTCCCTGTCATAATCATTTCCAGCTCTACCCCAAAGCTAAACTGTTTCAAAGAACCTGAAGTCTGGCTTTTTTTAAATGCCTCAGCATACAGTGTTTCCCTTCTGAAATACCCATATTACTATGCAATTAAATTAAAAACAAAACATTAGTATGTCCTAGGTTAACTCTATATACCTACCACTGTGTTCGATGCTGACCAGCTTAGTAAGGTCATTGGAATAGCATGCTTATTTTAAGCAAGAAGTCCAACACAAATTAGCTGATGCAGAAAGGGAGAAGCAATAAAATGAAAATAAAATGAAAGAAAACAAGAAGACAGGAACAGGTTTTCTGTGTGTGGGGGGTGAATACACATACTTTACTCATGTCTGGTGTGTGTGTGTGTGTGTGTATGTGTGTGTGTCATCTTCTATATTACATATGGGGCTTTTTCTATAAGCTAGGCTGAATCCTTCTAGCTAATGACTAGAAATCAAAGCAAGCTTCCAATTCACTGTGAATTAACAAAATACCAGGAAAAGACTGATTGCTTGGCCCCAAGACTGTGATGTTTTGGTTGTGAGTCTCCACTTCACTAATATAGTTTGGCTGGTGAAAGAGGGGTGGGTAAACCTACTTTTTTGAATAATGGCACATCTAGAAGCTGTAGACTGTTACTAGAAAATTTTCAGTGCCTGGGATGGGATACCTTCCAGTGAGTTGTTGGCCAAGGAGGTCCTGGAGGCCTCCAAAACATTAAAGGCTTTTGCCAAAGCCCTTGGTTTCCCTTGAGAAACAGTAAGACCCTATTGCTGAAGACATCTCTTGCCTGAGAGGCAAGATCACTGAGAAAGCAAGCTGGTGCAGAGCAGAAAACCTTCTCCCTGTAGACCAGCCAACTGAAAGCTGGAAAAAGCTGCACTGCATGCAGCGTATGGGAGACAGAAGTCATCAGCAGTGAAAACAGTGGACACTGAATATTCAAGTTTGGCCATATAGGCCCAATGACTGAACGGGTGCAATACTGGCATGTCTACTCTTGGGGTAACCAACTGCTCCATAATTGGACTGAAGGCCCTCTCTACGGGAGGGAATACATACCTGGTACTGAAAAACCTAAGCAAAAGTCTATGGCAGGAGAGGTCATGAGCCTTAGGGGTATAAAGCCTGCTCTTGTCTGATTAAATGTATATATCATTCCCACCAAGCTGCCCTGGGGCACTACACTTAATTTTCATGTTCACATATTAACGCTACTCTCATTTCTGGTTAGAGAAGCTTCTCTTTTCAGATGGGGATGACCACTGTGATGACCCAAAAGGCAACATAGTGCTGAGAAGAAGGGAAAGAGGAATGCCCAGCACTGAAACACCTCTGTCACACCCTCCAAGGCTCAGGGACCATTGCGGAAGAGGGACGGATAGAATGGAAGAGACAAAGGAAGGATATGACTTCTTACAATGCAACTGGCCAGACAGAAATTGGCCTCAATATCCATGACCTTGCAGTGCCTAGCAATACCTTCACAAGACCCTCAAAATAGAAGAAAAAGATGATGGCATCAAATTAAAAGAGAGACTAATGGAGAGAGGGAGGGGATATGATGGAGATTGGAGTTCTAAAGTGGAATGGGGGGAGGGGAGGGAAATATCATGTTTTTTTGTATGTAAGTATAGAAGGTGTCAATAAAAAAATAATAATTAAAAAAAAAGTATGATGGGGGAGTTAGCTGTTAAGGCACTTGCCTGAAAAGCCAAAGGACCCAGGTTCAGTTCTCTAGTACCCACATAAGCCAGATGCACAAGGGGGTGCATGCCTCTGGAGTTTGTTTGCAGTGGCTAGAGACCCTGGCGTGCCCATTCTGTATCTTTGCTCCAAGTGGCTGGAGGCCTATCTCATTTCTTTCTCTCTCTCTCTCTCTCTCTCTCTCTCTCTCTCTCTCCCTCAAATAAATGACTATCTCCTCTCTATCTCTCTCTCTTTCTCTCTCTGCTTGCAAATGAATAAAAATAAATAATTTTTTTAAAAGTTTTAAAAAAAGAAAAGAAAAAGAAAGAGGGGTGGGAGAAAGGGAAGAGGAAGAAGGAAGTGTAAGAAAAGGGGAAATACAGGGAAGGGTGAGGGAGGAGATCCGAATGCCCAAGATAGAAATTATAAAATTGCCGGGTGTGGTGGAACATGCCTTTAATTCCAGCACTTGGGAGGCAGAGGTAGGAGGATTGCCATGAGTTCAAGGCCACCCTGAAAATACAGAGTGAATTCCAGATCAGCCTGGGCTAGAGCGAGACCTTACCTCGAAAAAAAAAAGAAATTATAAAATCATCCTACTATAATCAATAATCTGACAAATTATAACTATGTGCTCAAAATGTACTATATATAGTAGTATATGTATATGTATATGTATATATACATATATATACATACATATATATATATATATATATATATATATATATATATATATACATATGCTTATTTATTCAGTTTACAAACATTTTTGACCACCACAAAAGTTAACAATGATGTGTAAGCATGCTGCCAATAGTATTGGTAAGCGTCCTAATTAGCATTTAACTACAGACTGCATTATTTGAATTACAGAACAAAAATTCTCCTTAAGCCTTTTAACCTTAAACAATATCAATACTATGATATAGAAAATATGTAGAAGTCATGTTTTAAATAAAATAGTCCCTACATAAAATATGGTACCCTTTTACCTGTCCATGGCTATTAATATTACAAGGCTTCAGCTTTATCTGAATTTATAATTTTAATTATATAAAATAAAGCTGCCTCCAAATGAGCATTCCCCAGATTCACTCCTTTGTGGTAGAGATGAGAGGTCCAGCTGCTCTTACCATCCCAGCTGAAGCCCAGATCTGTGAAGGGTGTCTTCCCAGATCATCTAGCTCCAGACAAGCCTCACCAAAAAAAAAAAAAAAAGAAGTGATATCTTCATTATGGTGCAGCCATGCTATGGGTAAAAGCATAAATAATAAAAGGATTGTTTGAAATCTGCATGTGGTTATGTGAAGCAATTCCATGATTTTTATTTTTAAAAAATAGAAGTAGAAAGATCTGTATACTATAATCCACAGTTTCAAATATATATGCATATATATTTGTGTGCTCATTGGAATCTGAAAGCCCCAGAGAGATAAAGACCAAACAGCTGTGACTGGTGGTAACCTTGAAGGAATGAAGCTAAACCAGGCCTGTGGTCCCAGCTACAGAAGAGGCTGGAGCAGGGTTATCCCAAATGCAAGGCCAATACGGACAAATTAGTGAGACTCTTTCTCAAAAAGGAAAATAAAAGCAAATAAACAAAGAAGAAGAAGGAATGAATTTATTGATGGCAATTGGAAGGATGCAAAGTGGAAATTTCCATTTGAACTTTGTACAGTGCGCATTTGTTACTTTTATGATGAACTCCCACCTCCAAAGTGTAAATACCAAATTCCTCGACAACTACGGAATGCACTAAGGATATTATAGTTTACCAATTTTGAAGCCATGCAAAACAACTTCTGTGAAGGATGGAAGAGAATATAAATTTTCTGCATCTACCTTTAAGATCTGATAAGATCCACCTGGTAAATTTAGATATAAAACATGTCATGAGGATGATTTGATGTAATGTTAAAACATACTACTTTTTATCTTTGAATATAAGGGTAAGGAGAAGCAGAACTCATATCTTGCTTAGGAGTACACTCTGTCAAAGGAAGAAGGTTGGCATTTTAAGAATTCAGAAGCTGGCCTGGAGAGATGGCTTAGTGATCAAGGCACTTGCCTATGAAGCCAAAGGACCCACGTTCAATTCCCCAGGACCCACATAAGCCAGATACACAAGGTGGCGCATGTATCTGGAGTTTGCTTGCAGTGGCTGGAGGCCCTACCATGCTCATTTTCTCTCTCTCTCTCTCTCTCCCTCAAATAAATAAATAAAAATTTTAAAAAGAATTCAGAAGTTTAGTGCTCCCCAATTTTCCCTTCCTCTGCATTAGTTTCTAGGTATTTAATAACAGGGAAACCTGAGGATAGGCTGCACTGCAGAAATGAAGCTAACATGGTATCTGGCAGGAGGTAGTTTCCCAATCTGTGCTCTTTGTAAATGGGTATCAAGAAGATGAACAGACAGCCTTCTTTCCTTTGTTTACCCTCTGAGTGGCAATGACATCGACAAGTTAACACATTCTCTTTCTGCTACAAGACAGCTTTATCTTTCATGTTTCATTCACAATAAAGATTTTGGACTCGTTGCTAGAAAGCTGACATCATAGCATGAAATGTTAATTGTGATACTTTCCCCATACCATGAATGGAAAACATCATTTGAGTTGATATACATAAACTACATCATTAACACAAAGCAGCCAGCTATATTATTGGTGACTATGGTGGTTTGATTCATGTGTCCCCCATAAACTTAGGTGTTCTGAATGTTAGGTTCCCAGCTGATGGCGATTTGGGAATTAATACCTCCTGGAGGCAGTGTATTGTTGGGGGAGGGTTTATGGGTATTATAGCCAGTTTCCCCTTGCCAGTACTTGGCACACTTTCCTGTTGCTATGGTCCATCTTGTGTTGGCTAAGGGGTGATGTCCACCCATTGCTCATGCCATCTTTCCCCCTGCCATCATGGAGCTTCCCCCTCAAGCCTGTAAGCCAAAATAAACTTTTTTTCCCACAAGCTGCTCTTGATCAGGTGATTTCTGCCAGCAATGCGAACCTGACTGCATCAGCGGCAAACTATTGGCCTCTCCTGTGAATTCAAGCACCTTTCTTCATACACAGATTGGTTTGTAGCCACCCACGTTGCCATTTTTTCCTCTTTGGAAACCTGACATCCAGCCTATTTATGTAGAGGGCTTCCTTCTTTCAGTTGCTCTGAGTATAAATCTTGGCGGCATTCTCTTCTACCCATTTTTACCTATTAATGGGTCTGATACCCTGGGAAGGTGAGAAGGAGGCAAAATGAGTCAAATTTCCAATTTCATTTCCTGATAAGAACAATAAGAAGAGTCAGATGGTGGCTGTTTGTCCAAGGGAAAGATGAGTAAGCTATGGTTATGGAGTCCTTAATAGTCATTCTCATATTGAACATATCCATGGGAATCTCCTTACCTGCTTAATATTAATGAAACTTGCACATTATCAACCTCACCGTGGTCACAAAAGATACTATAAATACACAATGTCAGATAAGCAATCTGAAGCTGTAGCATGCAGAACTCCCTCAATAACACTAATATACCATCAGGGGTAGAGCCTGTATCTAGAAAGTTTTCACCTCTCTGAGTTCGTAACACCATGCTTCATACACAATAAATTTTGAGTGATTATGTGTTTGTTTGATCAAGGCATTTCTTACTAAAATTAAATGTGACCAATAAAGCTGAATGAGCTAAATTCTATCAATAAAAAAATATTGCCCTATATTTACCCTAAAGCCTCCAAGCCCCAGATCAGAGACATTTGCTCAACCATGTTTATAGCTGCTCAATTCATAATAGCAAAGAGCTGGAATCAACCCAGATGTCCATCATTAGATGAATGGATAACAAAGATGTGGTATATCTATACCATGGAATTTTACGTAGCAGTAAGGGAAGATGAAATAATGAAATTCAAAAAAAAAAATGGTCAAACATGGAACAGATCATCCTCAGTGAGCTCACCCAATCACAAAATGATAATCGTCGCATGGTCTCGTTTATAAGCCAATCACACCTCACACAGGGCCCCAGCTGAAACCATAGAGTAATGCAGGGGAAGGGCAAGAGTACAGCGTTCTTGGGGATCACGACACCAGAGAAAGGCTGAAGGAGATAAACACAGAGAACATTCAACTCCTACTAAGCCAGATATCCAGAGACACAGAGGCTCCCAGAACCTCATCACTGAAGTAGAACTAAAATGACCCCAATGTGGATCAGGGAAATTTGCGGAAGAGGGAGCGGAAAGAATGTTAGAGCCACAAGTTGGGGCATTATGCACAGAGACTTGGCCTATCCCCCATAGCTCTTGACTACCCTCACAATGCGTGAACCACATTCCCCATTGATGAGGGTCCCTATGAAAGAGGGAGGACAGGAAGGAGGATAATGGAGTCACCATTATGAATGTAAAATTAGAATAATATAAATGAACAATAAATGTTCAAAAAAGAAAAGAAGAAAAGAAGAAAAAAGATATATAAAACTATAACTTATGTAATATATATGTTGAAATAATAAAATAAAAAATTAAATTTAAAAATTGCCCTATACAAAGAGCCATTTTTATCACAGTGTTAGTGTATGGAAAAAATAATTTCACATGGACAGTTACTAACCATATCCTTCTGTCTATCCTGTTTGGAGAACAATTTGAGAACCCTTATCAGAAGTTTACTACACATATCCTGTACCCAGCAATTCAAATTCTGAGAATGTGTTTTACAGATTACAGGCCTGACTTGAGATTCATTTATTTGCATACAAAACCAGAGTACACACATAAATATTTGCTGCATTGTCTTTAAAATAAATTTTAACAGTAGTATGTCCATGACTAAAGGGTTGGTTAAATAACTGACATTAATCTATTTAAAATATAACACAGATATCACTCCACCATTGGTATGAACCACTGGATGTGGTGGATCATGCCTGTGTATTCAGGAGGCTGGCATAAGAGAATTGTGACAAGTTTGAGGCTAGTCTGATCTATGTAGTGAATTCTCGGCTAGCTAGGCCTACATAGTGAAATCCTATCTCAAAAAAATTATGTGTAATGTATGTATGTATGTGGGTATGGATGCATGATTAGAAAGTTCTTCAAGAAAAAAATGGTGAGGCTGGAGAGATGGCTTGGAGGTTAAGGCTTCTGCCTGCCAAGCCCAAGAACCCTGGTTCCAATCTCCAGGTCCCACGTTTAGCCAGGCACAAAAAGTGACACAAGGGCGCAATGCCACACTTGCCCACAAGGGGGCGCACATGTCTGAAGTTTGTTCACAGCAGCTGCCCACTGGCACGCCCATTCTATCTCTCTCTCTGTCTTTCTCTCTCTCTTTGTCTCTCTCAAAGAAATAAAATAAAATAAAATAAAATAAAATAAAATAAAATAAAATAAAATAAAATAAGAAAAAATGGTACATGGAAGAAAATAAAGACATAGAACGTATCTTTGGAATAATGCTACTATGTTTTATAATAGTAAACTCACAGTGTGAAAACTTTTTGATAGCATACAAAAATAAACTGATGATAGTCAAGACTTTAGAGATCCACATTTCATTCTAAACCCAGTTTGAATTTTTATTTTGTGTTATTATCTGCCTTTTCATAGTAAAAAGTCACAATATTATAAAAGTTGAAGAAATATTTGTGACCCTTAGATCAGATTCAGAAGCACTGTGCCTTACTCAAGGGCACACAGCTTCTTAGTGAAGAATAGCATCTAGAACTGGGTCTTTCATCCTTTATACAAGTCTCTTAAGTAACATGAATACTAGGTATCAATTCCAGAACATCTACTATGTGCAAGGAATCATGTGCACTATACTAGCCACTCACAGAAAATCTCCCTCTCATTAGTCGTTATAAGACCTTTCAAAGTATAGGTTGAAAATGTGTTTTTATCTTCTTTTTGGAACTTTGTACATCATTGAATAATGTCTTTATAGATTCAGTAACATGGAACACTCCATAATTCACATTCATGATCTCTCATCTCCTCTTTTATTTTTTTTTATCCATTTTGAGAGAGAGAAAGAGAGAGAGAGAGAGGCAGACAGAGAGAATGGGTACACCATAGTATCCAGACACTGCAAGTGAACTCCAGACATGTGTCCCCTTGTGCATCTGGCTTACATGAGTCCTGGGGAATCAAACCTGGGTCCTTAGGCTTCACAGGCAAGCACCTTAACAGATAAGCATCTCTCTAACCCCATGATCTCTTCTCACTATTACATGACAATGGTATAAATTATTATTTCTGCTTATAGATAAGGAAAGCAAGTGCCTCACAATATAGCTCAAAATTGATCACTTCCTTGAGGCCATGAATGATCTCATAGAACTTGATTTTGAGTTTTGCTTAATTATTATGACAACTTGTGAGTTAGTAATCACAAAAAAAAAAAAAAAAAAAAAAAAAAAAAAAACTTTGCAGTGCCATTGTTGAGACTCCATGTGTTTCTTCTCTCTGATTCATGAGTCAAAAATCTTGCCTGGCATGGTGGCACATGCCTTTAATCCCAGCACTTGGGAGGCAGAGGTAGGAAGATAGCTGTGAGTTCGAGGCCACTCTGAAACTACACAGTGAAGTCCAGTTCAGCCTGGGCTAGAGTGAGACCCTGCCTCAAAAAACAACAACAACAAAAATCTTTACCCAAAATTGCCTGCTACTGAGTAAAACCCTTGTGTGGTATGACAAGATAAATTCTGAAAACACTAAAGAGTCCAAACAATTTCTGCATGTACAAGGTTACTTCTCCTCTCTTGGAAGGGATTTCAAAATTCACAAAACAAAAATCTTAGTGCTGAAACTAATCACAGTACTGCTGCCATGCTAATTACTACATTCAGCAATTTAAAATTACGATTCAATGCCTTTATAATTATGCTCCACACAGCTCCCAGTGATAGGTATTTTCGTTTCAACACTTAATATTCAACTCAAAATCTTTTCATCATCAACACTGCAGTCCTGACTGTGCGCACTAACAAAGCACCAGCAGGAGCTGAGTCTCTGTCATCTCAGACCTACACTCTTCTGTTTCCTAGCTGTGGGTTCAGAATCATGCCATTCAACTTAGACTCCCTTCCACGTTGATACAAGCAGTGAATTTCTCACAAATGTTGCACAATATCAACCCTTTCTCCACTTCACCCTTTTTTGCTATGGTTGACACTTATGTTGCTTTGCTATACAATATAAATCCAGTAGCTCCTTGCTTATTTTTTAGTGCTAACAATTAATTTTATCTTTTAAAGAGATCCAAGTAATGAATATAAGTATAAATATAAGAAATCAATGTAAGACAATAATCTTGGGCTGCCTCAGTGGATAAAGTACTTGCCACACAAACACCGGAACTGAACTTTGGATCCCCAGAAACACATGAAGCTAAATGCCTTGATGCACCTCTATAATGCAAGTGTTCCTACAGTGAGAAGTGAAGGCAGGTGACTCCTTCAGAAGCCCGTGGGCCAGCTAGCCCCGTGAGCACAGCAACGAACAGGAGACCCTGCATCAAAACAAGTGGGAGGCGAAGACTGACACCCAAAGCTGACCTCTGACTTCCACCTGCATGCCACCTATGACACACACTCACACACAAACACACACACACACTCACACACCCTCAAAAACATAATGTAAACAACATAGTTACTGTAATGGATGTTCATCATTCCTTTGTGTATATCCTCATTTCTACCCAGTATCAATTATGGGATGCCTGAGGTACTTTTTATCTTTATAATAGTATAAGTCTGCTACTGCATTATTTTCAATTTTATATGTTTTTTTAAAAATCACTGTCTTATTTTCAATTTTAAAAGGTGTTTTCCAAGTGTAGAATTCCATGTGGAGCCTTTCCCATTACTTTGATGATGTTGCCCCACGGTTTTCTCACTTGCATTGTCTGAGGAGAAGTCTGTGATGTCTCCCCTTTCCACCCTTTGCATGTAATGTGTCTTAAATCCTCTGGCTGGTTTTAAGACGTTACTCTTCATCACTATTGGGGCAATTTGATCGTGAACTTTCTTTGTGTAGTTGTCTTTATGTTAATCCTACTTGGAGTTATTTGAGCTTCTTAGATTGATCTGTTTATAGTTTTCATCAAAAGTGAGGATGTTTGAGTTACAGCTTATTTAATTTTTTTCTATCCTACACCTCATTTTTTTCTTAAGCAATCATAATTACACAGATATTAGGAACCATGAAATTGTCTAACAAGTCAGTGATACTCTGTTCCTTTCTACAAATGTACACAAAATGTTTATATTTTATACAGAAAGTAGAGACTAAACTGGAAATGACAGTGATGTTATTGTTTCGTGTTGGATCGGTTCCATCTATTGTCATGTCATGTTTGGGTAAGAGGAGGCTGCCAGGGCTAGGGTACTTCAGTAATAGGACACTTGCCTATCATGTGGAAGGCCATGGGTTTGATTTACATGTACTTAAAAAATATACACGAATGAATAAAATACAAAAGAAGAGGCTGTCACAAATGTCATCAGACTTACTGGAATATCTACATGTATGCTTTGAGGGAGTATAAGCATTTAGGACATAGAGTTCTAGAATGAGGAAGACTGGATTCAAATCCTAACAGAGCTTTCACTCCCGGTAATTAGTTTTGGGAGCATGGAGAGCTACCTGTTCTCCCAGTGCCTTCCATTTCTTTTAACATGGAGCTTATAAGAAGACCTCCATTTTCAATTATTGTGAGGATTATTTGAACTAATACATACAAAGCACGTAGTGCACAACATGTGACAAAAATTACTGAAAATAATGAAATTCGAAAAAAATGGTCAAACATGGAACAGATCATTTTCAGTGAGCTCACCCACTCACAAAAAGATAATCGTCGCATGGTCTCATTTATCTGTTGCTACTAACCTGAATCAACTTGAGATGCTGCCAAGCCCAATAAGTACTCTGAGGACCAGACAATAGGAGGGTGGGATGGAGGGAGGGTAAAAGTGGGAGGGAGAGAGAGGGAGGGAGGAAAAGAGTGAGGGGATACAAATAAGGACCCAAAAGGAAATGATACTATAAAACCCTTTACTCTGAACAACAGGCTAAAACATTGATCCTTTAGATGGCCTGCAGAGGGAACACCTGAACCACAGGAAACTGGAGAGAACATCGTGAAGACCAACCTTAATTTTTTCCTGCTTTTCTCTCTCTTCTATCTCCCTCTCTCTCTCTTTCTCCCCATCTCCTCTCTATACTCACTTTCTCTTTTATATTATCTATCTTTTTCTCCCCTCATCTTCCTAGGCGCTGACTTATAACTCCCAGTACCAGCACAGGGTTAACTTTCACAATGAGCTGTTGATCCGGGAGACCTGCAAGGTTTCCCAAAAAAGGCAGATTTCTGACAGAGTTCTTGATGACCCACCAAAGGTTAATGGTAAGACCCTACTGCCGAAGACAGCATACACGTGTGAGACCAAGCGTGGAGAGACCTGGCCAGAATCTGGAAGAGGGTCAGTCCCTAGACAGTTAGCTAGTCTATTGCCAGAGGGTGCTACATGAGCAACTGGGGGAAAATGGCCCACATCGGTCCAAACAACTTGCAGTTTAAGATACCCAGCAGGAAACAACCTGACATAATGCTCAAACAAGTGCAGTAGTGACACACAGCCATGGTGGGCAACCAACGGCTCTTGATTTGGCTAATAGATCCACTCAGTGGAATGGAACTCATTGTTGGAACTGGGAAATATGTCAAAACCATGTACAAAAAATGAGCACAGTCTCCAATCAAGATACCACCAAATGTAGGCTAGAAGAGGGCCTACACATATAAAATTCCCTCCAAGATATCTATGGCCATCCCATCCATCTAGTACTAACTTCTCTCTCCATTGGAGAATTTGCTTATCTTTTTCAGATGGACAACAAACCTGAAGGGAGGATCAGCCAATCACACCTCACCAGGGCCCCAGCTGAAACCACAGAGTAATGCGGGAGAAGGGCAAGAAGTCAGCATTCTTGGGGATCACGACACCAGAAAAAGGCTAAAGGAGATAAACACAGGAACATCCAACTCCTACTAAGCCAGATATCCAGAGACACAGAGGCTCCCAAAACCTCATCACTGAAGTAGAACTAAAGTGACCCCAATGTGGCTCAGGGAAATTCACAGAAAGGGGGGCAGAAAGAATGTTAGAGCCACAAGTTGGGGCATTATGCACAGAGAATGAAGCTAAGGGGACTTCATTTACACCTGTCACCTCAGAGCTCATAAAGATCTAGAGAACGTCAACTTTCTTAGGGCTTTCTCCACTCAGATCCCCTAACATTCCTCAAGTTATCTTTTCTATGTCTTCTTTTACACTTTTACATGTGAGTGTAATAGATGGAAGTGCCAATACCTTGAAAAATAGAAGTCTCAGGTCAAGAAAGTGCAAAAGTCCAAAGGATTCTGAAAGCAACAGTAAAATTTGAGTGTCTTTCAACAGGTCACCATTCCCGCAGGTGGCACAAAGAATCTAATCTACCTACCAGCTTCTTTCATTCTCCATTGGCAGATCTTACAGGGTTGTCTACCTCCTGCTGATGCACAGAGCTGTGGAATTCCATTTACTTTGACAAAGCCCCCATAGATAATTGGGATATAGCACCAAGTCAATTGTCATCTGTTGCTACTAACCTGAATCAACTTGAGATGCTGCCAAGCCCAATAATAAATATAATAATCCTTCACCTACTCGGCAGTAAAAGAAAAAGATGGAAATATTTCACTATCACTCATCAAAGTGAACTGAAGCACCCATCAAACTACAAGGAAAGGCAGGAAAAATGGCCAAGTCTTTAACATTCCTGTCAGAGGTAGGCTCCTTTGAGTCCAGAAAGGTTTGTGTGATCTCCCAACAGAATGTGGTAGAACAAACAGCAAAACAGTTCCTTTATTTTCCACTGGGACACTCACTGTGCAAGTTCCAATGTACTAGGAACGAAGATCAACTTACTTAAGGCCACAAGGCTGGTGAAAAGCCCATGTCCCATGTGCAGGTATTCTGGAAATAAAGCACCAGTTCAGGTCCAAGGCGATAGGCAGTGTCTACTGACACATATAAGTGAAGGTGTCATCCTAAGCTCAGCTCTAGCTGAAAAGTCCCTATTTTATTTACTTTACTTGTTGCTGTGACCAAATATCTGACAGGAAACAGCTTAAGGGAAGAAAGGGCTCATTATGCCTTATAGTGACAACAGGCAGCATCCCATTGTGGTGGAGAAGGCATGGCGACAGAAGCACGAAGCAGACATGTCCCATTGCATCCATAGTCAAGAAGAGAGAACACACAGGAAGTTGGGCTAGGCTATAGAACCCCAAGATCCAGACCTCTCAGTGACCCACTTTCTCCAGCAAGACTCAGTGCAGCCAGCTCAGGACCAAGTGTCCAAGCACATTAGCCTATGGGGGACATTTCCCATTCAAATAAAAACAACATTGCCCCTAGCCATCAAGTGGTAGAGCAAAGCATTCTCATTGGGCCTGGCATTCTGACCCAGACACGAGCGACATGATTCAATGGTTGTTTTAAGCTTCTAAGTTCTGCATTCATTTTCAAGCAGCAATTGTGATGGTAGCAAATAGTGTGCTATTCTGTTTAAAGTCAAACAGGCCTGCAGTTAAATTTGAGCCTCCTCCTTACATGAAGTTAACAAGCTACTTAATCTCTGTATGTTTCTTATCTGCAAAACAGTGAAAATAAAACTTGTAATATCGCTTCAGCGAGCAGCCATAGGGAAACAGTATTTCTCCCATAACTATTTCCCTTCTCCCCTGCCACTCTTCTGTATTCTCAGTTCTGATGAACCTATTGCTGTCAAAATGGTGCTAATGAAACAAATCTATTACCATGAATCTTCAACTTAATTTATTTATATAAATATAAATAAAGACATGCTTAAGGGAATGTTTGCCCTCAAAGGACTGAAGTGGGAGCTGAGGAGGGAAAGACTCCCTCATCCTGGTTAACTGACAAGTAGGCGTTTGGTCAGAGGTGAAAGTTGATCATTATTCTAACTGGAAGCCAACTAAAAACCAGTTTGCTAAGATCTCTACTGAACTGTGGTGCTTGTTAAATTTCAATATGTGTGTGTGGATCTATTAAAATGAAGATTTTTAATTCAGTTGGTTCTGGGAAATGCCTGAGATCTTTCATTTTTAATAAGCTCCCAGATGATGTCCATACTACTGGTCTACCAACAACACACTGAGCAACAGCCCTAAAGTGCTATATGAAAGGCTTGCAATAATTACTCAGTGAATAATTCATCCTTAGCAGAGCATAAATGCTGGTTTCCAGATCCAAGGCATGCTTTCGTGTAAGGATAGCTCACTTGGCTTTAGGCTGAATACAGTCATTTCCGTCTTCAGCCTTCCTCTAAGATTGCCCTACAAATGCCTGACCTTAATTATGCAACCATATTGTCATACAAACTTCATAACAGGAATGAATTTGCTCTTTCATTGTTGAGGGGGTGGGTGAAGAAAGATGCAAGAGCTGTACTGGAACCTTCTAACTTCAAGATACAGACCTTGGCATACTAGGGAGTCACACTGTCTTGTGTGGCATCTGGTGGACAGGACTGCTTGGGATTACTTGGGCAAATCAGGAAAGCACTTACTGTAGAAGCATGAGGACACCTGAGTTTAGATACCCAACACCCATATAAAGACCAGGTAGGTACGGTGGTGGTCCACCTGTCATCTGAGAGCCAGAAGACCAGAGACAGTCCCCTGGCAAGGTGACTAACTAGATTAGATGAATAGGCAAATAGTGGGTTCAAGGGAGAGACCCTGCTTCAGTAAATAAGGTGGAGAGAGATTGAGGAAGTCACCTAACATCAACCTCTGGCCTCAACACACACACACACACACACACACACACACACACACACACACACAGAGAGAGAGGTGTGTGTGTGCCCACACACATGTATGAACATGTATGCATACCATACACACAAATACATGAAGCAAAGGAGTTGAACAGGCAGTGTGAGAGGCTCACTTCTATTCGATGCAGAATTAGACTGTGATTATGGTTGAGTGAGCAATGGAAATGACTACTGGAAGAAACACATATTCAGTGTGCTAAGTGTTCTGGAGTGTACTTTTGTTAACTCAAAAACACAGTTCTTGCTGGGCGTGGTGGCACATGCCTTTAATCCCAGCACTTGGGAGGCATAGGTAGGAGGATCACAAAGAGTTTGAGGACACCCTGAGACTACAAAGTGAATTCTAGGTCAGCCTGAGCTACAGTGAGACCCTACCTCGAAAAATCAAGGAAAACAAAAAAAACAGCTCTCACCTAAAAGGGAATAAAAGATCATTTTTTTCCAGAGCCAAATATGAATGACCTTGGTCCAGGAACACAGAGGTCCAGGTCCCCAAGTACTATGTTCTGACATGGTAATAGTTTCATGAAGATTTTAGAGTAACAAAACAAAGGAAGTCATACATAAAGGTACTTTACAAATATATTGGTAGAAACTTTTGGTCAACAAGATACAGCACAGAACCCTCTGCTGTAAGCCTCGGGTAGTATCTGGTGGCATTCTTAGCCTTTATGTTGGTGGAAACTAAGGAATCTATTTGTGTATTTGAAGCAAAGAAAAAGATTTTAACTGATAGTCATAAGGTTATCGCAAGGTCAAGCGCAGATGCAAGAAATGACTGGCTATTAAGAAATCAAAAGAGGAAGCTGGGATGATGGTTAAATGCACTTGCTTGCAAATCCTGCCATCTCTGGTTCAATTCTCCAACCACTCACCCATGAAGCCAGATGTGCATCTGACATTCATTTGCTGTGGTAAGAGACCATGGCCCTCCCATTCCTACATACACACACATGCAAATATTTTTAGGGCCTTGGGGAAAAAAAAGAGAGAAGAAGTAGAGAGAGAGAAGAAGAGGAGACAGAAGGAGGAGGGAGAAGAAGGAGAAGGAGCAGCAGAAGAAGTATGAGAAGGAAAAAATAGAAGAAGGAGGAGAAAAAGAAAGAGAAGATGGAGGAGGAAGAGGAGAAGGAGCGGAAGGTAGATAGGGAGAAGAAGGAGGAGGCTGAGAAAGAAGAGAAGGAAGAAAAGAAAGAAGGGGAAGAGGACTAAACATCTAAAAATAATTTGGCTCCCAACCTGTAAAATGACACCTGTTCACAGTTACAGAAGTTCTAGCCAATCAGCCTTGTAGACTGTTTAACACAGATGTGGCCTTTGTCTGGGAACTTCAGTTCATACTTTCCCTGCATTATACTTTGTAATACTCTTAAGGCATTCTAGGGCAGATACTATTTATCTAATGTGACAGGTGAGGAATCTGTCACACCCAGAACAGTTAAGTCAACTTTTTTAAACTCACACAGGAAGGATGTGATAGTGCAGGTTTCCAGATAGATGTTTCTGACTCTAAGTCTATATTTTCCTCCTTCATGTCTCATGTTTAAGACAAGGTGTTTCACGTGTTTCACTAACGTGCTGTGCCAGTCAGTGAACTTGTATAGATATGATGGACTGGCTGATGTCCTGACAGGTTAGTTGATCGTGCTGGCAGGATCCATGTATCTTTTGGCCAAGTCAGTCCACAGCCGACTTTTATTGCTTCAATTTAGCCTGTAATTGATGTAACTTTTGCTCTCAGGCCAGTTTGTGAAGTAGAAGGACTGTACTTAGAACTCATATTTCACTGCATTCTGCCACCCAAAGTTCTGGTAAGATGGTCTCACTTGTTGGGCTTCGCTTGAGACACAAATTCTGAAAAAAAAAATAAGCCAGAAAAACTATGATTTCATAAGCCCTGGAATGAAGATAAATTGCCTTTTTATTCTCAACATGAGACTCAGTATATTCTCACTGAAGACCATGTCTAGATATGAACACACAAAGCAGCAAAGGGAGAAATAACAACTGTAGCTCAGGGATACAGAGAAAATACATTTAAGAAAGTGAGAGGTGGGTTGGCAGTTTTTGTTGGGATCTTTCAGTGTAAGAGAATGGGGCAGCAAGAGATCCTGCGTGTTATACTGGCATGGCAGTCAGGGATTTGGCTTTCTGTCTTGGACTTCATGGAACAGATTCAAGCTACTTTAAGACAAACAGAATTGATTGTAATACATCAGAGTGCTTTATAGATGGAATAGCAGAAAATCCAGCTGAGCCACAAAAGAACCAGGAAGTCCATGAGCTGCTGCCTTTGTTCCATCCAGCTGGAGCCACATGGCTACTATTCTCTCAGCAAATTTACTGTTGTCTCTCTGTGTCTCTCTCCATCCTCCACCCTGGACACTTTCTCTGCAAAGCTCTCCCAGAAACCTCATCACAACAATGTGCATGGAGCTCTGTTGCTATGGTATTCACTAGAGTTGCAAAGGGACCTTGCAACTCCCCTGTCCACTACTGTCTGACAACATCACGAGCTCTTGGTTCAAGTTTCAGGTGAAAACATGATATTAAGCTCAATGTCAATGATGGCTGAGAGTTGATGTCACCTTTTACAAACATTACTCAATCCTTTCAGAAGTGTGCAGTAGCAAACGGGACTTGAGGAAGCACTTATAACAATAGGAGCCTGACCTTAGATTCCCTAAATGCCTGTATCTGCATATCTGAGGAGGTGATTGTTAAAATGGATAAGATCTAAGAAATCAAAAACAGAATAGGAAAAAAGTAAAAAAAAAAAAAATCTCAGAAATGTATTCTATGGTTTTTCTCCTCTTGTTATATATATTTTTTTTACATGTGTATGTGTTTGTGGGCATATGTGTATGCAGAGACAAGAGCTTGGCATGAGGTGTCTTCCCCAATCTCTCTCCACCTTATGTTTGAGACAAGATCACTCACTGCACCTGGAGCTTGTGAATCTGCTAGACCAGCTGGCCAGGTCACTTCTGGGGTCCTCTGTCTTTGCTGCCCTGGCACTGGGATTACAGGTGTGCACCACCATCCTCAGCTTTTACATGGGGGCTGGAGATCCAAGATCAAGTCCTCATGCTTGATGCAAGTTCTTTGATCCCTAGCCCAGTTTTTCTCCCTTTTTAGTGCAAACTATCTTTGTATATGAAACACTGGGTTTCCTCCACAGCTGTCAGACTCAAACCTAGGTTTGTATGTCAGCTGAATGTCCCAAGGGTCTCCAGTCCTTTGTTCATAAAAGAAGAATCAATAAAATCAGTAAAGAGATCATCTTTCTCCCTGGCTTAAACTTGCTCAAGGCCTGCTTTGCACTTGACTCTAGAGACATGGTATATGTCCCGTGAACCAGGATAAATGTAGGTGAAGGAGACTAGCTATAACAATTATTCTACCACAGAGACTTTTCAAAGTATGGTCTGGTTATTAGAGAGTTGGATAAGCATTTGGAGGCTTAGCAGCCATTGAAGATGACCCCTATGCCTTGTGATCATCTTTGGACCCTACCTCCCTTTTCCCTGATACCAAGAAAGGGAAGCATCACAAGTGACCTTCCTTAACATTAAAAATGCTACATGGAAGGGAGAAGGGTGGAGGCATCAGGGTTTTGCTGAGACCTGTTGGGGTCCCTCCTAGGGCCAGCCCAGGAGGGACGGCAGGGTCTCTGCCAAGTTGGGGGTGAGAAGCTCAGAGTCACGACACAGACTCTGGGAGTTGGGTGGAAGCAGCAGAGGGTGAGCTGCCGCAAACTCATTTATTTGCTTGCTTTCTTCCTCTATCCATCTCCTTCGTCTCAGAAGATGCTGAGACTTACAGCTTGCCTTCCCTGTTGTTGTTCTCTCATAAAATTGCCCTTGCGCATCCTTCCTTTTAAGATTCTTTTCTCAATGAGACTATGAACCTGCAAAAGATAACCCTGATTCTCTGCTAGCATGGTGACCTCCCAAATCCTCTGATGGAGCAGTGGGATTCTGTTATTGGGAGCGGGAAAGAAGACACACTTTCACAAGGTCATTCACAACCTGAGGAGTTCCCTTAATCTTTTGAGGGCCTCACTTTGGATAAAACCAATTCCTTGGCCACGTGGCAGACTTCTCTAGAGTATGCTTTTTGTGCCATTGACCTGGGAAAGACCTCCAGGGCTCATCCAACAAAACTGTTGAAATAGATAAAACAGAAGGGCTGGAGCTGTTTACATGTAATTAAGTGATGCTCTCTGGAAGAAGTATTAAGGCAGAGAGGGAGCCAAGCCAAAGAAGGAATGCATTTCCCCACCCTCTCTGGAGAGATTGAACAGATGGGGTGGCCTTCACCTTTGAGAGCCATCATTCCATGCTACCACATGATCCTAGAGCTGTTCTGTTTCCCTGTAGATAGAAGGGACTGGAGACCTCCAACTGCCACCCTCCTGTGCAGGAATCTCAGCTGACCTTGAGTCAAACCTCCTTCTTTCTGCCCTCTTCCCTCCTAAGACCAAGCATTTCCATTCCTGAGGTTTTCATAAAAGCCATATGCAGACTTAGGTCAAGGGCAAAAGCTGATACCCAGAAATATCCTAATTTCTTTCTATTCCTTCCTCCTTTCCTTTCTTCCTTCCTTCCTTTCTTCTTTCTTTCTTATGCCAACAGGGACAATTTGCCTTTAAAATAGTTACCTGAAGTGAGATTGATAGGAAATCACTACTTATCATTTCCAGCTCTGTGGGAAAAGTCATCCAGTCAAACTTAACTAAGCCTTTTATTTCCCATATGTTCTTCCTCATGAATTGGGGCCTGACAGCCTCCCATTTGAGAAACAGCAGAGAGTCTGTGTCCTGTGGTATTTTTCATAGAGCAATTCCTCCTGCTGAACACATCAGATTTCCGGATCGTTTTGTTCTCTCTCCATTAGAAGACACCCCTCCTGGGGCTGCATGCCTAACCCTGCTTAGGAACTATTTAGAACAAAGAGTAAGGGCTTCATTTCCTCCTTTTTCCTCTCTGTAACTTCTTTCACCACCTCTTCCACACAGCAACACCACAGGAAACCCAAGCTTCCTAATAGAAGCAAGCGATTTTCTGCAGTTTCAACATTTTCTCTCTCATGCTTGGGGTTTTAAGAGTCTATGTTTAGAGCTGAAGACATGCGCTCCACACTGCAGCCCAGAGATGAGCTTGTCCACATTCAGGACAGGGCAGGGGTGCTGAAGTAAAGTGGATGAGATCTAAGGTCACAACACTGAAGGAATGCTGAACCCGCTTAATGCTAGGTTTCTTATGATGTTGGAAAAGAGCGTTTCTTTATTTAAGACACATCATGCTGATTCTCTTTCTTGCTACCAAACACTTTCTAAGGGATTACATATCGGTCAAACATCTGCAAGAATCCCTAGTATACAAATATTAGTTCTATACATTTCCTCTAATCCCCATGCCTCTTTTCCAATTCTTAAATCCTAATCTCAATAGGAATACCAAACCATTGTTTTATTCAGAATCAGAGTGGATTGGGGACCTAGATATGGATTCAGACTAGATTTGTGGCCTCTGAAATTTGTTCCTTACTCCCCTTCTCACCTGTACACTGCCAGGTCAGACTGTGAGTCAATGACAGTTAAGCTAGTTGCTTATATACCAATGATCATTCTTGTTTTATCCCAATTAGTCTACTCTCCATTGCCTGTCTTCTTTCCTTCTTTTCTCTCCATTTATCCAGCAAGCCAGAATGTTCTCCACCTTTAATTTCTAGCCACATTTCAATATCTAGCCATGTCAAGTAAATCTGCAGACTTAGAGATGATAAAGGAAGTACCCCTAGCCAACAGCTTTGGACTGTATTTCCTGTTAACACATGAATTTCAAGGAAAGAGGAGCATCCCAAATGCCCTCCTTAGAATATTTATTTCTTGATGCATGTGAATGTATGTGTGTATGGGTATGAATGTGTGTTTATGTATGTGTGCATTGCATGTATGTGTATGTATGTGTTTGTACATGCATGTGTGCATGTACATGTATATGTATGTGTGATAATTCAATGACCCTCTCTTTCCTGCATTTCTGATACTCCACAATACCAGGTGGGGTGCCAGTTTGTTAATGAAGGGGAGAATAAAGCAGACTTTGAAGAACACGACACTTTAGCATTCAGACCCCTTCAAAAGAGTCTGCATTCTTTCTGTTGTCCCAGTGTACATCAGCTGGCCCAATCTCAATGGCTTTAATCTCTCATACAATTGCAGCTGGATGGGTGGCAGTTACACTCAAAGATCTCATTTTTTCTCTGCCATATCTCTCAGTCCATTTCTATGCCATGCAACTCTGCACAAATTCTCAGGATACAGGCATAACAGCAAGCCTCTCACACAAACTGCTTCTAGCCCAGTCCAGGCAAAGCTCTTTCTCAACCTCATAAGCCAAACCTCACAGTCCTTAGTTCTGACTGCATTCAGGTCTTTCAACTCTGTCCAGAATGGTCCATCAAGCTGTACTGACAGCACTACAAGGCATACCTTAGGCCAAGGTTGCAAATTCTTCCACATTTCTCTCAAAAATCAGCTCCAAAGGGTCAAAAGTCACACACTCAGGTGTCTAGCAGCAATGCCACCACTTCTCACTACCACCTTTACTGTTGTAATCAGGTTCTCCTTGCTGCCAGAAAACACCTGACCAAGAGCAGCTTGTGGGGAAAAAAAGATTTATTTTAGCTTACATACTTGAAGGGAAGATCTATGATGGCAGGGGAAAACGATGGTATGAGCAGAGGGTGGATATCACCACCTGGCCAACATTAGGTGGATAACAGGAATAGGAGAGTGTGCCAAGCACTGGCAAGGGGACACTGGCTATAACACCCATAAGCCCGCCCCCAACAATACACTGCCTCCAGGAGGCTTTAATTCTCAAATCTCCATCAGCTTGGAATGTAGCATTCAGAATACCTAAGTTTATGGGGGACACCTGAATCAAACCACCAACCAAGTTCCACCTCTGGTCCTGGATGGAGACATGGCATTCTAACATGCCTAAAACATTATAAGCTTATAAGGGGGCTGGCTGGGGAGATGCCTCAGTGGGTAAAAGATCTTGCTGTTCAATCACGAGGACCTTGGTTTCATTTCCAACACTCATATAAAAAAATCAGTCATGGCCACACATGCCTATAACCCCAATCCTGAAGCAGACAGAGAGAGGAGGCTCATTGGAGCTAGCCAATCAGCCAGTCTGACTGAAAACAGCTGCTCCGGGTTCATTAATAGTTTCTGTCTCAAGGAAACAAAGCAAAGAAGTGATGAAGGCCATCTAACAGTCTCCTCTAGCTTCTTTATAGATGTGTGCAGAGCACAAACATACACACACACACACACACACACATATTATACACCACACACAAATACCAAAAAAAAAAAGTTAATCCAAATGGGCCTGTCAATTACCTGGACAGGAAGACCTCCTTCAAAAAGCTGTAACTGGGCTTAGCTATTAAGACTCTTGCCTGTGAAATCTAAGGACCCATGTTTGACTCCCCACATCCCACTCCCCACAAGGTGACACATGTGCAAGGTTGCACTTGCACACATATGGTGCATGCATCTAGAGTTCGATTGCAGTGGCTGGAGGCCCTGGCACACCAATTCTTTCTCTCTCTCCTCTCTCTCCCCCTCTTTCTCTCTCTTTCACTCTCACTTTCTCTCATAAAATAAAGGTCAGTCTGTTCTTATCTCAGGGAGTTCTTGCTCTCTGAAGCTACTCATAGACATCACCTGATGAGCCTGCTTTCCTAACCTCTAAGTCAGAAAGCCTAACTTACTCTCTTCTTTTATTCATCACCCTGGGCAGCTGCCTAGATCTCCAGCTTGCTTGCTCTGTTGTTTTTGTCTCAAGGTCCAAGACAATGGTCCATCTGAGCCTCTTTGCAAGTTTATACCTGAGGCTATGAACCTACAAAAGAAACCCGTGTTCCCAGGTGACAGTTACAGCTCACCATCTTCCTGACAGACCTTTTCTCATGTAATCAGCCATAGCCAGGAGAGAAAAGAGGGTTGTGTGGGACAAACAGTTTCTTCTTTTAGCAATGGTCATGGTCAAACAGAAATGCATGGCTTATCTAGGGAGCTCTTGGAAGCAAGGGCTAGAGCTGAGCTTTTACAATTGTCAACAACAAATTAAACTAAAAATGTTGGAAAAGTTCCACAGGGCCAATTCAAAGGCAGAAGCTTGATTTGGTTCTGACCCATTATGAAAACACAAGAGAAGCTGGAGAGCAACGGTCAGCCTGGGACACCCCCTGAGTACTGAGAAGAAGCAATTAGGAAGAGCAGGAAACAGAACAAAAACATGATGTGGAGGCTCCACCAAGGCCCTGACCAAGGAGAAGAGAGATTAGCTGGACTTGCCTCAGTACAGAGTGGGCTAGGGGATTACCTGGAGGTTGACCAGATAAGTACAGAAGAATCAAAAGGACAGGCCGCCTCAGCCTGTGAGAATTCCTAGAGTGTCAGCAGCTGTCCCACAGATGCCTTGTGCTCTTCCTGGGTAAATTGTGACACCTGGTGGCTTGTCATGGCAAAAACCCAGGCTCCACTTTGGTAGCAGGTGGCCCAGGGCCATTGCAATGCTAATGGTGTCTAGGTGGTCTTGATACCTTCCTACAGGCATCTTCAAGGTTCAGTGTCACACTCAGGTTCCCATGGCTAAAGTTGTTTCTAGGCCTGGGAAGGGCAATGGACATAACTAAAGGGTGGCTGGCCATGATTGGAAGGTGACACAGAGTAGAATGATCACAGAGATCTGCCCTCAGGTAAGGCTTTGTGGTGAGGGAACAAGAAGCAAATAATTTTTTTCTGTTTGACTTGTCATTATTACTGTTGGTAGGTAATCTTTCCACATGAAATTACCTTTGTTCCATTTTATAGTTTTATATGTAAAAAAGCAAATGATAGGCTTGCTAAAGCAACAAATATACTTACATACATTTCTGCATCTAGCTGTGCTAACTACCATATGATGAGAGGAACATGCATACAATACACAAATATGCTTATTACAGCAGTACCTCCTTAAACATGGATACCTGAGCAGATACCAAAAACCATGAAGAGGTCTAAACCCTACATACATTGTGCTTTTTGTCCAAATATGAATGAATACCTCTGGGAAAGTTTAATTTATAAATTAGGCACAGTAAAAGAGTAATAACAATAGCCAATGATAGAGTGACTAGAACAATTAGAGCAATGTACTATAACGACGGTAACTGGAAACTTTTGATTGCTTCTTTCTGAAATTTTCCACTTACTATCTTCAGAATTCAATTAACCCGTGGTCACTGAATCCCAAAGCAAACCATCGATAAGATCATTGCATAGGTACAATACAATGGCAGAAAAACAAAGTAAACCACAATTTCAGCCAGCGAGGAGACATATTTGAACTCAAAGTTTCCAGTCCACTCTGCTCGACACTGTTCCTGCCTCGGCACTTCCTACTTCCTCGGGTGACACTGGATTGAAGTTAGGTGTCTGAAAGGTTCAAATCCCAGCAATCGCTTCACTGGGACCTTGGGTGAGTTTGCAAACTGAGGCATGTTCTTCTGTGACGTGTGGGATGATCATACCTGCTTGCTAAGGTTTCCATGAGGATTAAGGAAAATGACCCGTGTCAGTCACTTAGAATAGTGTCTAATAAATAATAAACTCCTAAGAAACATTCATTTTTGTTATTCTTTCTGGGACGGCTGATTTAATCCTTCCTACTGGACTATTAATTTCGGGAAAGCAGAGGCCTTGTATTTCTTGCTTGTGTCATTTTCCTGTACCTAGCACTACCTTGAAGTCTGAGGTTTTGTCTCTATAAAATGCAAATAATCCCTGTAACTACTTCTAGGTGCCTTAGGCCACTTTGTGTTGCTATTAAAAAAAAAAACTCCCAGAGTGAATGACTTATAGAGGAAAAAGCCTTATTTGGTTTATGATTTGGGTACCTAGAAAACTCCCCAAACACAGCTGTGCATCCTGGTGAGGCCCTCCTGGCCATGTCACAGAATACTAAAGAATCAGGAAAGGAACCAAAAACATGAAGAAAATGACCAAGTGTATGAGGTGGCCTCATTTTGTAACCACACACTTTCATGAAAACCATGCCAATTCTATGAGGACTACATTAATCCCTTCCAAGGATGATGCCCCATGCTCTACTCGTGTGCCATTAGATTCCATGTCATAAAGATCTCTCAATAGCCTTACATTGGGGTATTAAACCACAACATGTATTTCAGTAAGGACATCTATGTTTACACCACAGCAACAAATATGCAAATAGATTAAAGGCAACAACATCTCCATTGAACAGTAAAGTAATTAACATACGGACAGGCACATAGGTAAATATTCAATGGAGGTTTCTATTACTATTAACATTATTACAGAATTTTAATTGATAACACCATGTCTTACTGCTGTTGCTACTAATAATATAAGGTAGCCACAGAGTTCAGAAGTGATACAGAACAAATAGTAATCAAGTTGATATCAAACAGAAAACAGACGGCCTTGGCCAGGGAAGGATGCTTGAGCAGGGCTTTCTGAATAGGAATAAGCAAAGCTGACTCCATCAACTGACAAGCCTTTTGACACCCCGTCATAAAGTGAAAGCTCTGTGCTCTACATGGATCTACACAATGAAATGTTGCCCAAACCCTGCCTCTACTAACTGCACATCAGGGAACCTTGTGTGCACAGAAAAGGAGAGACTGATCCAGAAGGCCAGATCAGAGAAGATTCTGGGAAGAGATGATGTGGATGGGGACTGAGGGACTGAAGAGTCAGCCAATCTCTGTGGCCACTTCTGCACGTCAGAATGAATAGCAGGTAGGGTGGAGGTCCTGAGACACTGCCAGGTGTTCCACATCTTTCATGTGTTGGGTATATGGATAGTATTGGAAAGAATGGAGCCAGGCTAAACTCAGGAGGAAGGTAATGAAGAATCTTCCAAGCCTTATTTAGGGATTTGATTATATTCAATAGGCTATAGAAGTAGTAAAAGAATTCAGAAAGGTAGAGAGGTGGAATACTATTACATTTGCATTTTAGACGAGCCATTCTAGAATAGTCAAGCATCCTCTGGAGAATTAATTAAGGGGCTTTTGAAAGAGCCCAGAAAGGCCATGGACATGGCCTAACTTAACACAGTAGAGGTGGTAGGAAAGGCCTGCATGAAATCAAAATATAAACTGCAGGATTTAGGGATTTATTTGGTGTAGGAAGCAAAAGGAACAAAGGATCCAGAATTTCATTTGACTGAGCAGGAGTGTGATGGAGCCTCTTCAACCCTGCCAAGGGAAAAGGGCTAGCATGCACTTTACATGCACACATATGTACTTCACATGGAAACATATATGCTTCATTTGGAAATTGAACAGAGCCCACATTAATCTTCCTTGATGGTGTGTAACATATCATCATCTGCACAAATTGCTTGCAGAATTGTTCCAGGAACCCCAAGTCTTTGCTTTTCTATTTCTGCCAATTCACATGTTGATCCAGTTCCAGCTTGATCAGTTCCCTCTAGTTCCTGAGGCCTTCACAAGATTAAGCCACTTACCTTGCTTGCTTTTCCTTGGCCCTGTAACTTTTTAAGGGAGTAAATTAGACTACTGGGTAACCACTTGTCCAGCCAGCAGTTTCATCCATGAAGCAGGAGTGCAGAGAAGAGAACTGAGCCAGAAGACAGCACTGGAGAGTAATCAGCGTAGCATGTGTGTGAGGGCAGCTCTAGAACAGATGAGCCCACTCAGGGCCACTGTGAGGGGCCAGATGATTTCGACACAGATAGAAACCCAAGGCATGAGAAAGAACTGTTCAGAGAAGAGCTGGCAAATGCAAATGAGGAGTGTCTAAATACATGTGGAGATATAACATAAGAAACAGAAGGGAGGAGGAAATTGAAGATGCAGTAGTTAGAGACAGCAGGAGTCACAGAGATGCCAATAAAAGTGAGGACTGGGCTAGGGAGATAGCTCAGTCACTAAAGAGCTTGCCATGGAACCATGAGAATCTGATTTCAGCTCATAGGGTGGAAAAAAGCTGGGTATAGTGTCATGGCCCCATAATCTCAGCACCTGCAAGGCAGATACAGGTGGATTCCTTGGGTTTCCTGGTTGGCCTGTCTAGCCTACTCAGTGATCTCCCAGCCAATAAGAAACTCTGTCTCAAAATTAATGTATGTGGTACCTGAAGAATGCTTCCCAAGATTGTCCTCTGGTCTTCATATGCACATACGTACATATGTACAATTATGCAATCATGTACATGCACAATTATGCACACAAACCTATTGATACCTACAGATACCCACTGCATACACACACAAGAAAAACAAGGACTGAAACCCAGATGTATTGATTCCTATTATGTCTGTTTCTTTATAGAACACTGGTTAATATAGCATAATATATTAAAAAGGTCCAAAAGTTCTTTACTACTTCTCCCATGGGAAAGGGGGAAGGCTAATTTCCTTCCCCTTTAATATAAACTGTGTATTGATTGACCTGACAAATAAAATAAAATGTAGTGTGATGATCTGAAGCTATAGAGGCTGGCCAGAAGAAGTCTTATAGCTTCCATGAGCCCTCTAGAAACACGTGTTCTTTGAGCTCCCAGGGCTCTTATGAGAATCCCATCTATTGTGAGGCCAGTCAAGCTGAGGAGATCAGTGGAAAGGCCTAAGGAGAGATATTAGAACCACAGAGAGAGAAATGGCAGCTAACCAGGTCTCCCCCATTGCAGGTCCAGTGATTTGAACAATTTCAGCTCAAGTCTCGGATGTCACTGAGAAACAACAGGTTATTTTGACTAAGTCCTAACATATCTGTAGTCATAAGCAAAGTAAAGGATTTTTGTTCTTTATAGTGGTTTATAGTTTTAACCAGAAGAAGTGGAAGTAAGCTTCAGAGGTGACACAGTCTAAGAGAAAGATAATGGCTGGGGGATGACCCTGATAGTGGCTGGAGATGAAAGTGGAATTCTCTGGTAGAGGGCTATGCCCAGAAAAGGGACGCTTAGTCAGGATACAAGGGAACAAGCTCAGAGAGATGGGCTGGAGAGAAACCTGTCAGAATTATGAAGTCCTTAAGAGAACAGTTTTGGTCTCAGGTACCATAGTAACATCTATTTTTACTTGAGCACATTTATTATATATCTAGCTGTGTAAAGGAACAGACACAGCCACTCTTTAAATTTGGAGTGTATGATGCTCTCTCCTAGGTGACCATTCTAGACATTTGAAGTAATAAATTGCACTTATTTAAAATGGTATCTTCAAATATAGATGTCCTATTACTCAACTAATTCCACCACCTCCCCCTCAGCTCCCATGTGTCACCACATATGCTCAGGTTTCTCGCTGTTGTGATGACAAACATTCAACAGGTTTGTCAAATGAGCATCTGCTATATGCCAGGCTTTGTATTAGGTGCTGGACTCGGGTTTGTTTTATGTCCATCTTTCAGGATTATAATGGAGATGTCTAGCAAGTACTTGATACAGGCCAGGACACGTACTATGCCCTTTACAAGTCTCATTTTATTTCAACAACAATAATAAGTTGGTACTGTCTCAGTAAGAGAAGCAGAACACCATAAATATGGAAAGAGATTTGTTGCAGAGATTCAATCTGATACAATTGTGGGAGCTGTCCTGCATTTCATCGGATGCTGGGGTGTGTGAAGTCGTTAGAAGAGGCAGCCAGGAGGGAAAATGATATAAAGTGAGGGAGAGCGAGATTAAAATGGAACCTACAAGAATGGACCAGAACACGTGTTAATGTCCTTATTCTGATCTCAAGGGCACTGAAGAAGCAAGGAAACTTCCTGCTGGAGCTGCATAAACAAACCTGGCCAGGGGATCCCAGAGGCTGCACAGGAGGGTAGAGCTGTTGTAAGCCTGGTTCTTACTTCTACCAACAAGATGAGCCAGAGCATGGCAACCATGTGTGTGAACTACAGTGAGGCCTGAGCTTCACTTGCACCTTGTAAATTCCCTTGGCATTGCTCCTGTGACACAAGCATGCTATCTTGAACACACAGGAGAGCACACTGCTCAGCTCCTGCAGAAGCCATTCCAATAGCAGTCATAAATAGCTCCTGCTGCCAGAAACCGAGGCGCTGGTCATAGCATCTCTAATTTTGTCAGTCTATGCTCTGAGTTGTCACACATCAACAGCTTTTGCTTCCTCAATGTGATGGTTTGAATCAGATGTCCCCCATCAACCCATGTGTTCTGAATGTTTGGTCCCTAGCCTATGGAAATGTGAGAGACAGAGCCTTACTGGTGGCAGGGTAGTGTTGTGGGCAGGCTTATGGGTGTTATAGGCTGGTTTTCCTTGCTAGAATCCTGTACACTCTCCTACTGCTGTTTTCCACCTGCTGTGACAGAGGTGATGTCCAGCCTCTGCTCGTGCCATGCTTTTCCCTGCCATCATGAGGCTTCCTGTGGAAACTGTAAGCCTGAAGAAAATCTTCCTCCCATCAGCTGCTTTAGGTCAGGTGTTTGGTCTCAGCAATGAGAAGGTGACTAAAATACTCAGGGAATTCCAAAATGATGGAGAGACAGCAAAACGTTTACATTTTCAGCCCCCCAAGTTAGATCCACATACTACCAATAATACTTGTCAGCTGCTATGGGCATAAGGTTTAGGATCTGTGAGCTTTACGGAGACCTAAAGTCAATTAATTAATTAATTAATTAATTAATTGTGTAAGGCCTGACAATGAAAATAATGGCCACACAATGCAAAAAGGAATGTTATGATCAAAATTATATGTACTTAATTATTGGGTCTACAAGTCTTTGAATCATCATAACTTACAAAATGAAATTTTAAATAAATCTTATATCATGCAAAATTTGGGCTAATATATTTTAGGTAATGTAAAATGACCCTAAAACAGAGTGCAGAGAGACTACCGATTTCCTTTTAGACAAAGGAAAATTGGAGGAGAACTGATATTGCTAAGCCTCATCCGGAGATGGCATTTTCAGCCACCACGTTAGACCCACACAGCTCTTATAGCCTTCTCTTTCATTTGCCACAGTGGAGAATTGCAGATATAGAGAAAAAAGCAAAAATGCTACCTGATATTCACTCGGGATATACACAAAATGAAGAGGAAGTGGACAGCCGTGGTCTTGGCACACTGCCTACCTTGCTGATATGTCAGGAGCATTTTAAACACATCACTGCAGGTGGTGAATGAGAATAGAACCAGAAATGTACAGATTAAATTTAGCAGCAGATTGGATCTCACCAAGATGTTTGCCTCTCTGTCTGCTCCTTCCTCCTCCCCACTCAGGCTGTAGGACACCTAATCACAGAAGGCAGCCTCCCAGCGAATTCAATTAGCAGCAGAGCGCCTCGCGTCGTTTAATGGAAAAGAGAAATGGAAGCAGACATGACTTATTCACAGAAATGGCCATGAGCAATATTGGAAAGACTCAGCACCAGGCCAGACAACACTTCCCCTTCTCTGAGGACCAGATATTCTCACAGGTTGGCAGGTCCCACATTCCACGTTTAGGGTGGGGAATGTTGGTTTTAATGTAGCCCCAGGTTCTTCTAATGAGTCTGGCAGGGGTTCTGCCACTGTAGGACTTCAGATCCATTAGAGTATATAGATGCTGATCTCTGTGGACACACCATTTGCTCGGAATAGTTGAGGTGTGCTCACTTCGTGCTAGTGGACAACTATCAGGATAGACAGAGCATTTACCATGTGCCAAGCAGGCCCTGCCTTCACAATGCTTTCTCAAGAACTACCATAAACTGACTCCACATAACCTAGGATTGTCACCGTGATACCACTACCACCTACCAGGGGCTCTTGGCTTCCCCAGTACAAGGACACGTGACTTGAGCTTGAACTCCTACATCAAGGAAAAACTTGATGCCTTCCTTCCAGATACCCACATTCCAGGGCATGGCTTATGTCTCCTTGTCTGGGCTGTGCCTTTGTCACTCCCTTACATCTTATAAAATGACTTGTGTCTCTTTCTACTGAGTCCTCAATCAGGGCTTGTTTGTGAATCTCAAACTGAATCCAGTGAAAACATTCCATATCAAGGATCTAGAGAGATAGCTCCGGCAGTAGCGTGCTGGTCTCACAAGCTTGAGGAACTGAGTTTGATCCTCACTACTCACCAAAATGCCAGAGATGGAGGGAAGGCAGTGACAGCTGGACTTCTGGAATTCCCTGGATAGCCAGACTATCCTAATTGATGAGCTTCAGGCCAAGGAGAGTCTCTGTGTCAAAGAAGGTGAATGAGGGCTGGAAAGACAGCTTAGTGGTTAAACACTTGCCTGTGAAGCCTAAGGACCCCGGTTCTCCAGGACCCACGTAAGCCAGAGGCACAAGGGAGTACATGCATCTGGAGTTCGTTTGCAGTGGCTGGAGGCCCTGGCGTGCCCATTCTCTCTCTCTCTCTCTTTCTCTCTCTCTCAGATAAATAAATAAAAGTAAAATATAAAAAAAGAACTTTAAAAAAAGGAGGTGGATAACATTCTTGAGGATGATACACAAGATGATCTTCTGGCTTCCACACATGTGCACATGCACCCTTCCGTGCACACACACACACACGTATATCCTACACACATACACACATGTGCATGACATACAAAAGAAGCATATGCTGAATAATATTGGCTAAGAGCATTATCTCTGAACTGTGTGGCCTGAACTTGAACCCCTGCCTTACCATTTATATAATCTTTGTCATATGACTTTCTCATGGGCGACATGAATGAATGACTGTTTACTCCAGATCAGGCACAGATGACAGACCAAAGAAAGAGTCCCACCAAAGTCTAGCTAAGTGAACCAGTGAATTGACTGCAGTTACATAGAGGAACATAGGTAAGGGGATTCTGACAGGAGCAGCTTCAAAACAGCTGCACCACTAGAGAGTCCAAGTCAGCGTGGGTGATGACTCCTGATGACTATGTCCTTGGAGCCCTCTAATCAATTGCCAAGAAGCACTCTCAGAGGCTCTCATCTCCCTTGCACAACTGTGGGGAGAGGCCTTGAGAACCTTCTGCTTTCTGATCTTCCAGAGCTTTGTAAATTTCCTTACCCCATTGAGTCTTGGGAGTCTCCATCTTCTCTCCAGGATGGAATGCTTCCATATGGAGGAAATAGCTACACAATACTTATGTATACATGGCCTTTATCAGGTACTTAAAATTCCTGTTATATTCAGTCTTATCTTTAAAATGAATGTAATTCCGCCCACTTTATATAATGCTGGGAGGAATAACAAATTATATATAAAATGCTTAATATATGTGCCCAATAGCATTGGATAAATATTCAAATTTTTCTTTTATTTATTTTTTAAAATATATTTATTTATTTATTATTTATTTATTTATATATTTATTTATTTATTTATTTATTTAAGGAAGAGAGAACGAGGCAGACAGAGGGAGAAAGAGAGAGAGAAATGGGCACACCAGGGCATCCTGCTACTGCAAATGAACTCCAGACATATGTGCCACCTTCTGTATCTGGCTTTATGTGGGTACTGGAGAATAGGACCTAGGTCATTAGGCTTTGTAGGCCTTAACTGCTAATACACCTCTCTAGCCCCAAGTTTTGACTTTTATATAGGTACCAGTAAACATGCTAGACAATACATAAAACATTGTCCCCAACATTTAGTAATTTCTAGTACAATTCAGGAAGCAGATATGAAAATATATGATCATAACATAACAGCAGAATGAATACTAAGGGTACAGATATAAAGTGGTGCAGCCTTTT
Organism: Orientallactaga sibirica; assembly: GCA_036365145.1. Taxonomy (NCBI): domain Eukaryota; kingdom Metazoa; phylum Chordata; class Mammalia; order Rodentia; family Dipodidae; genus Orientallactaga; species Orientallactaga sibirica. The sequence goes on along the minus strand of JAEOAD010000055.1, from coordinate 14,394,374 downwards.
TCTGCAACAAATATAATATAAATTCTTTTCAGGAGCATGGATCCCTGTAGGAGAGGCATAAGTGGTTAATATCTACCAAGAAGGAGGAGATGGAAAGCTGTGGCCAGTATCCTACTTTTCAACAAGCCCAAAGACATGAGCTACACTGGTGATTACAATAATATTGAAGTCCATTTCTTTGTCTGAAAAATCTGTTGAATTTAAAGATATAAGACACTATTTTCAGCAATGTATAGTGTCCACTGCAGACAAACACTGGAAAAAAAAATACCCTGCAAGTATGTAGAACACCAGAAAGTAGAGATGTTGATATCATCAAGATGTTGAAAGTCCCCTGAAGGACAAAAGGTTAAGTAGAGCTCAGAGGAGGAAATGAAGAGCTTTAAAAGCATACTTATCAAAATAAAGAGGCCTCATCCAATATTATAATCCAGGCAACCCTGAAAATCACAAGTAGGGACAGATCCAGAAGATTATAAGACATACATTGAGGCTGAAGTATAAGTTCATTCTTAATAGTTAAATATATATACATATACATACATTAGAAGTAAAACTAGCAGGTAAAATCATAGTGGATTTAATTTTGCTTATTTAATTATTTATTAATTAAATTAATTTTGGCCTTTAATATGGATAAATGAAGTGGCAGGTAGTTACACTAGGTGTGGGTTCAGCAAAGAAAACAGTTGGGTGTGATCTAAACCATTAAGAATCTGAAGCATATACACAGATGGACATATGCACGCCGTTGGGGGCTTTTTCCTCTCTATCTTTCCCTGGCATTTCTCTTGCAGTTGGCAATGAACATTCCCATCTCGTGAATTGTCAAATCAGATCATTACATATTCACTCTGTATATAACGAATCAAGAAACTATATAAAGCTGCCAGTTGCTTTTCCTCTTAGACAGAACCCTCCTGTCCTGAGCAAGATTCTACAATTTAAATTCCAGTCACGTCCTTCTCACTTTCTTCACTGTCTCTTAAGAATTGCTGTCTAGGGCAGTCACATACTCCCTTGGAGTCTGAGAAATTAATGGACCCATCACAAGATGGGTCAGCGGCAGCCTCGGGGGGAGACTCAGTTACTCAAAAAGGGAATGAAGAAGAGTTTAATATAAATATCTATAACTAAATTTTAATTAGGCAAAATGGGAGCTGAGTAAGCAAAAATGCTCCTACCCTTAATCCCATGAGGACAGGGTGACAAGCTGCTGAGGAGGATAGCACATGCCCAGATACACAGACTGGCAAGTAGGATCATTAAGACCAGAGTCACATGTCTGAAGAAGCCAGCCCGGAAGGGGTTTGAGTTCCATGAACTGGACTTAAAGCCCAACCTGGCATATAGTTTTCTGTCCTGTTATAAGGCATTTAGCTTCTCTGAGCCTGTGTTTTCCATCTGAAGGGAAGAGAGAAACACTATCTATCTCATAGAGTGGTGTTGAGGATAAACAGGGAGTTCAGTCAATGAATTCTAAATTTAGGAGAAATGTATAGATCCCCTAGGGATGGAGTCCAGGGGAAGAACAGCTCTCAGGTACCCAAACATGTCAAGTCTCTTTATTCTGATTTGTGAACTACCTGGCCCATTGTAAGTAGTTTTCCTCCGTAGGGTAGTGGGAAGAGAAAAGAATGGCTGCAGGTTGATCATCTCCTAGCAGCAAGATGGATCCTCTCACCAAGCCTCTGCATGGCAGATTCAACAAAATGGCTGATGGGTCCATCTGGAGCCTGTGCTTATTGACAACAACCACAGAGTCAGCGGCACTAAGGCACTCCGATTAAGCCATACCTCCATCACAGCCGGAAGTGAGGAATGTGACTCCCGCGTTTCAGTCCACACAGTCCATGAGTGCTTTGGCTTCTAGCTCTTGTGGTAGTAAACAAGAATTACAATCAGCCGGCCGTGGTGGCGCACGCCTTTAATTCCAGCACTCGGGAGGCAGAGGTAGGAGGATCGCCAAGAGTTCAAGGCCACCCTGAGACTACATAGTGAATTCCAGGTCAGCCTGGACCAGAGTGAGACCCTACCTCCAAAACCAAAAAAAAAAAAAAAAAAAAAAAAAAATTACAATCATACTGAGTTAAAAATAAATAATTAAATATCTGGAGAACAATGTTTTTCCTGCTACTTCAAGCAATTCAAAAAAAAAAAAGGTTGGGGGCTGGAGAGATGGCTTAGCAGTTAAAGCATTTTCCTGCAAAGCCAAAGGACCCAGGCCAATTGCCCATGACCCACCCATAAGCCAGATGCACAAGGGTTGGGGATACATCTGGAGTTCATTTACAGTGGCTGAAGGCCCTGGTGTGGCCATTATTTCTCTCTCTCTCTATCTGCCTCTCTCTCTCTTTCTTTCTCTCCATAAATAAAATAAATTTTAAAAAAACAGTGAAAACATTAAGCTGAACATCTGCATTTTCACCAGACAGACCAGGGAGATGCGTTTCATCAGAACATCCAGTTTTATGCATGTTCTCATTATTTTATTCATTTTTCTTCAGTCCTCATGTACTGAGCCTTTCGTATATCCCAGAGCCACATGCTCCATGTGCATGATGTCACTTGTCTTTACTCTTCTAAGCCCATCTCAGAGGAAGCAAACTGACACTCAGGGGGGTCAAGTAGTTTGCTGAATATTTCACAAAACAGACATCAACACAGGTGAAGTCAAATTCTGTGATCTTCCACTTGGTAGGACATGCAAAAAAAAAAAGTGGGAGGGGAGATTAATTTTGTCCAGAGGAAATATTCCACAATGGACAAAAGACATTTGAATTCAGCCTTGAATAACAAGTTAGATTTGTCCATCAGGTAATAAGGCCAGGGGCATCCAAAGCAGAGTAGAGATGATGAACAAAGATGCCATATGCAGTCAATTCTGTTGCTCAGTGTCTCAAGTCAATGTTCAGTAAATCTTCCTATCTCAAAGTACTGTACAGGACAGTTTTAATTAGTGAAAACTCATTTGAAAAGCAGAGATAGAGAGATAGAAGAGAGGCAAATAGAGAGAGAATGGGCATGCCAGGGCCTCCAGCCACTGCAAATGAACTCCATATGCATGCGCCCCCTTGTGCATCTGGCTTTTGTGGGTACTGGGGAATCAAACCTGAGTCCTTTGGCTTTGCAGGCAAATGCCTTAACTGCTAAGCCATTTCTCCAGCCCTGGGCTATTTTTTATTTGTTCACTAAAATAATGGAGTTTTATTACACATAGAATGCTTACAAACACAGAAAATTTCTTGTAAAAAATATGACTTGTCTTGACATCTACCTATTTAATTTTAGCCTAGCTATTTTTGGTCCCATGGACATCAGGACATGAGTAATCTTACTCAGCATTACATAGCCTTTCTTTCTTTGATTTCTCCTAACTGCCTTCCCCAGATTATTACTGAAAGATTTCTGTATCTGGTAATTTTCCACAGAAGACATATATTAGTAAGATGTCATCCACTTAAGACAATAAAGTTGACATTTTATTGTGATCATAAGTTTTTTAATCAAATGTGACAATTATTGCTGTTGAAAAAGATCAGAGAAAAGGCTTAAATAAGACAAAGAATAAAATTGCATTTCCTTTTTCCATAATGTCTGGCTGTCCCTCATACTTCAGTAAGACAACCATCACCCAGGGAGCCAGAAGAAAACGGAAACTCTCTCATAGTTCTCACACCCTGTGCCATTCCCTCTCTCCTTCATGTATCTGACTTCCTGCCCCTTTCCTCTCTGTAACTCATCCATCCTCAACATGTGCCTTAGTCACTACCACAGTTCAGGACCCACCGCTGCTCTCCTCCTGGCCTGACACCTCTGCTCTTGCTGTTCCTCCTCAGAAGTGACCATCCCAATACTTCTCCTGTCACAGATCTGGATCACTACAACAGTGATGGTCAGAGGCAGACCATTCAGACTCCTTTCCTGGAACTGGAACACAGATGCCTGACAATTAAACACCGTTTTGTATCTTCTGCCATGTGGGGAAAGCTCTCTGCAGTAAGACAGATAATGCTATAGTGAGACAGCTGATGCAGTCACACTGACATTCCAAGAGAAGAGGAGCAAAGCAGAGATGAGCAATGGACAATCCCGGCAATACCAACTGAGGAGATTCCTTACTGTCAGCCCTGTCTTTTATCTACTAGAGAATCCAGTAAATCATTATTATGAAAGAGGGGGGAGGAGAGAGAGAAGGAAGGAGGGAAGGAGAGAAAAGCAATGCTTGTATCCACCCTGGACCTTCACGGACCCCTTATCATGTTGAGAGCATCAGGCAGACTTGGAAGCCTGAAAACATCAGCCTTTGACCTGGCACCTGCCTTCCCCCATCTCTATCTTACTTCCCCATGCTTCCCTACTATTCTCACACTTCCGAGCCACGTTTACATGGAGCTGTGTGTGCTTGCTGCCGGACATGCTGACTGCTCTGTTTTGCATAGGCCCTTACCTTGCACGTAAGTAGGCTTTTCTCTGCTTAATTGAGTTTTATTGATTCTTCAAAAAGCGATTTCCAGACTTAACCCCCTTCTCTGCTCAACCTTAGCTTCTAAACACAGCTGAACTGCAGCAAACAAGCATGCTATTTTATAAATCCCCTTTGGCTTTCTGCCTTCTCCTATTCTTTGAGAGCAGGGAAGACCTGCATCTGTCCTCGTCGTGACTAACATGGGACCCAGAACACTCAGCAGAAGTCAGAAGTGTTTGCTCAACGAGTAAGGGGATGAGTACACTGAGGAACTGCAGCTTGGATGTCTTGAAAATTCTACTACCTTATTAAAAAAAAAACTCATAACTTACACAGAGCAGCAATGTTATAGTCCTTATTATTGAAGATTGTAATATATACAATATACACATATTCAACTTCCAGAATTACTTTTCTTGTGATTGAACTTACTCTCTTAAAGAGTTTAATAGTGGCTTTTAATTGCATCCTGTCACCCAACTAGTACTTTAATAAATGCAAGGGAAGAAACCCTTTTCCCTATCAATGGAGGTGAATTAAATTCAATAATTCTATTCAATTAAGCATTTTTGTGCTTAATTTTCACAAGATTGTCAACCAGAGATGCAGAGTGGTTACTGAAATAACTTTTTGAAAGAGTTCTTGTTTCAAGAAAGATTTAAATGATACCCTAGGCAAGATAGTTTCCTGACACCTTTCTAAATGTCCCTGCATTCTCCATTGCCTATAAGAAGTGGCTCAGATGGGGGGAGGGGCTTTTTTCAATCTTCATCCCATCCCCCCATGCAGATGGTCTTCTCCTCTCAACCTTCATGCCAGAAGCCACTTCTTCCATACAGCCTGCCTAGAATTCGAAGGTATTAGTATGAATTTATCAAAATGTCATCACTGAGGTACTCTAAGATCTGATTGTCAGATTAACTTGATCTGTCTCGTGATCTCAGCAAAATAAATGGACCCTCCCAATTCATGCCAATGAGCTTTAGGAGAAACATCCTGGTCTTGAAGGCAGAGAAATCTGTGTAAGCGTGCTAGATTTGCTGAATGGCCTGCAAATGAAGGCATCTTTCCAGGTTTGGCTTGTATAGGTACCCACAGAGACAAGCTTACCAACCTTTCCAACAGCGGGAAGTCTTCACTGTGAAATTCAGTCAGTGTTAATATCAGGATTTTACAGCCAGGGAATGTGGGGCTAGAAAGCTCACAGGAATATCTGATAGTCACAGTTAATCCTCCTCCTGGGTAAATGCTTCTCTCAGTATGATTGACAACCAGGCTATGTAGGCAAATCAAAAAATAAAGGATTTTCAAATAGAAATTCTGGGCACTGCTGAATTAGTAAGATTTGGCAAATGTTAGCAGCTCATTCATTGATGCTATTAAGTAGTCACGGGTGAGAATCCCCAAACAGTGAAAAAATAGTAGCACCTTTAATCAGATAACCAGTCATGGAGATTTTTCCAAGCACAAGCTCCCAGACTATTGTAATGGAGGTGCAATTAGGGAAGCAACTGGGGAAAGTTTAGGGGGAACACCCCAAACTGCAGGCAGCTGGTAGACAGTTCAGCCAGGTCCATCAATTAAAGAAGACTTCACTTGCTTCCTCTCTGTTTGAAAGCAAAATGAGGCATGAACAAAGAAGGAAAATGTGTTTACTGCATACCCCGAGGACTGACCATATCCAAAACACAGCGTCTACCTGGAAAGGGGCAAAGAAGAAATGGAGAGGACTATCAGGCTATCGTGGTCTTGTTTGCCTCTACCTACAGAATTATGAAGTGAATATTACTCTTCCCAGTTTTCAGAGATGGAAACTGAGGCATGAAGAACCTGGGTGATTTTGTCAGGATGCAGGAAATTTGAATATGAGCATGCACCTGCCTGACTCTAAACTCTATCCTTGGAGCGTGGGGATTGCACGGTGGTGTTTCTGGTCTGAGAGTCTCCCTGTTGTCATCTATAACATGGCAGGTTTTATTGCTGTTAAGAGTGAAGCGAAGATCAGGAAGACACACAGCCACTGATGTGCGACAACTAGCATTTGCTTAATATTGTTAAGTAATCCCACTGAAATTAGCACAAGAGGAATGATTGTCAGAGGAGTAGGCACTCTCAAAAAAGACCGGAAAGCCAAATTTACTTCCTAGTTGAGATTTATTGGCTATCATTGTGGCAACACACTTTGTTGTTCCCTTCTTTTTATGTACTTATATATTTGTTTGTTTATTTATTTATTTATTTATTTATTTATTTATTAGAGAGAAACAGATAAGAGAATGGGCATGTCAGGGCCTCTAGGCACTGCAAATGAACTACAGATGCATGCGCCACCTTATGCATCTGGCTTACATGGGTTTTGGGGAATCGAACCTGGGTTCTTAGGCTTCGCAGGCAAGTGTCTTAACCACTGAGCAATCTCTCCAGCCCTATTGTTTCTTTCTTTTTTGTTTTCTTTCTAGTGACTCTTAGAAAAACATAGTCAAATTAGAGAGGCATAATTAGTGTCAAATTGAAAATGTAGAATGTAGAAAATATGATGTTTTATACATGTAAAAAAAAAAATCTCCCAGAAGAAGTGTGAGTGCAGAGATTTGCTTCCAGAGCTGCTGGTCCTCTTCCCTGCGGAATCATCTGCTCTGTGGAGTCCTTACCCCAGGCGCCATCTGATAAATGCCTGCACGGTGACCGGTGCCCTATTGATTCCCTTCTCTTCTCAGCCTTTGCAGAGCAATGCTGTAGAACTCCACGGGACTGTAGGTCATAGTGCATTCTTTAGGTCAGAGAACAATTTGCACTCTGGTTAGCCCCTCGGGAAAGCAAGCAACCAAGGAAAATAAAGTGGGAGAATCAGGAGTCCAAGGGTCAGCCAGGCTGCATAATGAGGCCCTGTCTCAAAAAAAATCTTTTAAAGTAAACAACTTATGTAATTTGCCTTGCGTTACACAATTTCCAATATCTGTGTGGATTTCCAATATTACAGAACATTTTTTGGAAAAAAATTATTCTCCTACATTGAATTCCCTTGATCTTTTTCAAAAGTTATGTTAGCTTGATTCTATGTAATATTTCCATTTTGTTTTATTGATATACCTATTATTTTGCCAATGCCCTTCCATCTTGATTTCTGTCGCTTTAGAGTAAGTCTTAAAGTTGAGGAGTATTCTACCCCCAATCAGTTTGCATTAGCTCTTCTGGGACTTGTGCCTACTTATATCAACATTAAAATTTTTCAGTAAAAAGTAACTTGCTGAGATTTTGATTAGAATTATATTAAATCTACATAACAAATACAGAATAAATAATATCTTAATATTGAATCTTTATATCAAGGAACATAAAATGTCTTTCTAACTATATAGATCTACTTAGATTTCTTCTACCAAAATCTAATAGATTTATGTATAAACATATTTTATTCTTCATTTATGCCTAAGTATTTCATGATTTTGTATAGAAATAGTAATACTAAAATAGTAATTTTAGTTTTACATTCCAACTGTCAGTTAGTGGTATATGAGAAAGCAATAAATCTTTGAATATTGTATCCTACCATTGTAATAATGTTATTGATCCTAGAAAATTTTGAAAATTCTTTGTCTCCTCCCACTTCTCTTCCATCTCCTCCCTCCATTTCTCTGCTGAGTTAGGACCCAGCAGAAAACCTTCACTAGAGGCAGAGAAGATGTTGGATCATGCCCTTGGACTTCGCTGCCTCCAGAGCCATAAACTAAAATAACCTTTTTTTTCTTTATAAATTATTCTATCTTGGTATTCTGTGATAACAACAAAATGTGTACCAAGGCAATCTACAACTTTGCTTTGTAATTTAATTATTTCAGGTCCACTGATATGAGGTTCAAAGAGCATGCAGCACCCCGAGTTGCAGTAAACACTGTGAATACAACATGCGAAGACCCAAGCAACTGTTTATATGTCACTTTTGTGTGTAATGACCTACCCCAGGCTACACCTGAAATAAATGGCAGAGCTGAAATTGGAACTAACTCTCCAGCTATGAAGCATATTATCTTAATCACTATATCTTGCTGTTCTTTGGGAAAAGAGCTTAACAAATGCAAAGCTCAGGTTTGGAAAAAGAATAGACATATGTAGAGAGCAATGCACCTATTTTACTAGTGAGGAGTGAAACACAGTAATTCCAAACTATATCTACAATATTAAGTGGTGGAAAGAACTCAGGGGGGGGTTAAATTCCAGCTCTGCTACTGTGGATCTGTTGCCTTGGGCATATCACTGAGATTCTCTGAGGAACAATTTGATGTCTATGGAGACAGTGAATGTATTTTAACTTTGGAAGCTTACAAAGATGAAATGGCACTGTAAGTCATTAAACTATGAAATATTGTGTTGAAATACCCAAAAAAGCTGCCTGGGTAGGTGCTCACCAAACAGTCAAATTGATATTTTTAATATTCTATTTCACATCTCTTGACTTTTTTCTTTGTTTTTTTCTACTTTGCAACACTGAGGGTTGAATTTAGTGCCTTGTTCATGCTAGGCAAGCTTTCTACTATTGAGCTATATCCCTACCCTGCCTCTCTATTCTTGTTTTCCTATTACCTCATATACTTGACAAACTCCGAGTCACTCTTTAAGACAGGAGCTTGGGGCCAGACCCTCTGGGACAAGTTCTCTCTTCAACCCTGCTTCCTGACAGGTTTGCATCCTATCTTGGAGCCATTCCAACATCTAGAGGCAGCTGTGGGGCTCAGTAAGGAATAGGAAAACTGGCTGTAGAGACAGACTCCTCCTCCCTAAAATAAAAGAGCTGGGGAAGAAAAGGAGATTATAGACCAAGTGTAAAGTCACTGACTTGAGCAGCTTCTATGTACCAGACAGAGTACTGGGCATTGAGGCAATGATGGTGAGTACCCTGTGGTCTCCATTCTGGTACAACTGAAGTCTAGTGGAGGAGAATGACAGACCAACTTTGTGATTGAAGTTCATGGTGACAGATGTGAAAAATACACCTACTTGTCAGAAAGTTTGAGACAAAACACTTGGACTGCATCTTGAATGACAGATAAAGCTGTATTGTGTACAACAGTCCATGCAGTGAGACGGTGTACCTGAAAAACTGTAGGTCGATCAGAGTGACTCCGATAAAGATGTGGGCGATGTCACAGGAGAATAATGGATGAGATTTGGATCCTAGGTAAGTGCCACATTCCTCCTCCCATCCTTGATCATTCTGTTTCTTCCCACACATTCATTGCGGCAACATTTCTCCAAACATCAGTTCCGGTCTGAGATTTCTGTTACTTCTGGCCTCTCAGCTGCGGCTGAGGACCCTGTCTGCCTCAAGGAGAGGAGATTAATGTGCCTCCAGACAGTGGCTCCAATTACAGGGAGAAATGCGATGATGAGAGCCGTGAAGGATTTTTTTTTTTTTCTGAAAAAAAAAGGGGGCAACTACCAAGGCATTTGGCAGAACATAGTTTGTCTTTTTGTGTCATTAGCAGGGAGAGAAAGCCTAGTCCCCGCCCTGAGGCCCTCCCCACCACCTTCAGTGGACAGTTTGCTATCCATCAAGGAGATGGTGTTTGAGTTCTAGATGGTGCATCTCTGTCTGTTTCCTCCCTGTGTGAATAAGAAAGATTCTTTGCGTGACAGGACAATTTATTAGGAGAGTACTTTGATACTCTTTTCTGTGACAAAGCAGCCTGACTCCACTTTGGACCCATTTGGGGATCAATACATGATACCTCCTCAAAGCTCAACACAAAGACTCGTATCAACAAAGCTATTTATCTAAGAAAGAAGACTTTTCCTCCAAGTCTGGCATCTGGGCATCTTCATTTTCTTTTCAATTCTTTCTTTCCTTTTTTTCCCTCTAAAGTTCATGTTTGCTTTGCTCATTCACAGACATTACTATTTCTATAGCAACTCTGAATTGATTGCTAGTGTTTAATGATGTTTTAGGGTCATGTCTTAGCATTATAAAAACATTTTTAACATCTATAAAAGTATTTACTTGCACTACCTGGTCTTCAACCTTAATGGACTCTCAGTTGATATATTGCTTGGTTTTGTCACTGCATTTGACAATCCTAGCAATCTTTTAAATCCCTGTATATTGAGTTAATTAAGCATGACAAGAAAATTTGGAGAGGATCTAAAGAAATGGATCAGTTGGGTTTTGTTTTGTTTTGTTTTTTGTTTTTTCGAGGTAGGGTTTCACTCTGGTCCAGGCTGACCTGGAATTAACTATGTAGTCTCAGGGTGGCCTCAAACTCTCAGCGATCCTCCTACCTCTGCCTCCCAAGTGCTGGGATTAAAGGTGTGCGCCACCACGCCCAGCGGATCAGTTGTTAAAAGATGCTTGCTTGCAAAACCTGATTGCCTGGGTTCAATTCCCCAGCACCCATGTAAGTGATGCATGTGTCTGAAGTTCATTTGCAATGGTAAGAGACCCTCATGTGCACATTCCCTCCTTCCCTCTCTTCCTCTCACTTTCTTTCTCTCTCTCTCTCTCTCTGCCTCTCTCCAACTCTCTCTGTTTGCAAATGCATAACATTTTTTTAAAAAAGACATTTTTGTTGCGAGTGTACTATGTGTGATGTGCTCGCCCTGTGCACATGCGTGTGGAGGCCACAGGAAGGCATTGGGCATCCTCCTCTGTTTCTCTTCTGCCTTATTTCCCTGAAAGAGAGTTTCTCATTAAATCTAAAGCTCACTGTCTTTTGCGTTAGAGTGACTGACCAAGGAATCACAGCGATGTCCCCCTCAGTGCTGGGGTTTGATGCAAGCACACATCTTCATCACAGATAGGGCTCAGATGGCAAGCCAAAGTACAATTCCACCATTTCCAGTTTTGGTGAACCAACGAGTTTACTGTGGTTACTTACAGAGCAGGGTTGTGGGCTATTTACAGACACTTTGATGGGGCTTCTTGTGCCAAGACTGCTCCTCGGATGCTCCTCCTTTCAGTTTCACGGTGAAGGCTTACTTACAGAGCATGGAGACCCCAAAGCAACAATTCAGTGCAGCTCATTGTCCCTTGATCTTTTACCATCTATATACTCTATTTCTCCCTGAGGCCACAGGACCTCAGGCATCACTACAAACAGCTAGCACAGTGGGTGCCTGATATCTCAGATGGGGGTCTGAGACCCTCCCCACGCCCTTCCCTTGAGAGTTGTCCCAGCTGCATTTGATAAACCTAGAAATAGTTTGTTACTCATTTCAAATGTGAAGACATTTGACATACAACAATCATTTGTTATTCCACAATGGTCAGAATGCTACAGAATGATAAAGCAAAAATGAGTAGAGTCATATTTTTAACTTTAATTTAATTTAATTTATTTATTTATTTTAGAGAGAGAGAAAGAGTCAGCGAGAAAGAGAGAGAGAGAGAGAGAGAGAGAGAGATGATGGGAATACCAAGGTCTCTAGCTCCTGCAAACGAACTCCAGGCACATGCGCCACCTTGTGCATTTGGCTTTCCGTGGGTACTGGGGAGTCGAACCTGGGTCCTTTGGCTTTGCTGGCAAGTGTCTTGAGTGTTAAACCATCCCTCCAGCCCCCTACAAGTCATATGTTTAAAGGAGGCTGTATTTATCTCTCAGCAATGGCTTTTCCTTCATCTCTCACAATATGCTATTTTAGAAGTGGAAAAAAACACTTGAGGGGAGTTGCACCTTACTGAAAGAACCGCCCCCACAGAGGACTGACCAATGCATATGAGCCCATCCTAAATATCCTTACAAGAGCGCTACAGGAATATTCTCCAGGTTTTATCTTAATTAGCTTTTCAAAATTTAATTATTATGGCAATAGTTTAAAGATCATGCTGCAGTGACCACTGGCACTGAACATGAGCATCTCTGAGCACATGATAGGATTGCAACTTCTGATCACCACTGAGTGGGCAAGTCCAAGAAACTGTCCCAGCTAAGTAGCAAACGTGATGTTTATTACTTCTAATTGCTTCTTCTATGTGGACAAGCAATGCTGGAAACGAAGGCTTCACTCACCCTGACTCCCAAGCAAGTCTCCTGAAGAGGTGAGAGGAGGTGAGGAGCCGAGTGGACAAGTTACACAAAGAGCAAATACTGCTTTGGACTTCATGAGCCTCTGTGATTTAGACACTGATAACCCTCCGATATAACCTACTCCCACACTAACAATTAATTCATCTGATTAATATAAATCAAAATAGGAGATAATGGATGCAAGGGATGCCTACTTCAGAGTGACAAACATTGTGACAGGTTGGGATTAGGGGCTAAATGTATCTAACAAGATACATCTTTTAAAAAATTTTATTGTATTTATTTATTTATTTGAGAGAGAGAGAGAGAGAGAGAGAGAGAATGGGCATTTCAGGGCCTCCAGTCACTGCAAATGAACTCCAGATGTGTGCACCCCCTTGTGCATCTGGCTTACGTGGGTCCTGAAGAATTGAGCCTCGCACCAGGGTCCTTGGGCTTCACAGGCAAGTGTTTTAACTGCTAAGCCATCTCTCCAGCCACAAGATACATCTTAAGAGTGCAAATATATTTTCCCAAGTTAATGGTTCAGAAATCAACAGCAATTCCTAAAGGGAAAAATTCGTGTCCTATAAACTCAACACTATACACTAATTTTTCCAAAATACCAAACTCATTGATACTTTCTATTCCTAACAAAGGAGTATTTATAGATCAAGAAAGCTAGTAACTCTATATTCCACAGTGAACATGTCCAAAGCACCAAGCTCTAAGGATGAGACTAAGATGTTGAGTAGAACTGGAAGTATGCAAGATAAGGAGATGTGGGAGGATCCACAATGGGTGGCCTGGAAAGCAGGTTTACAATGAACATTTACAAGGGGCTGGAGCACTGTGATAAGAAAGAAAGTTCTATTCTGGAGGCTGGGGAGATGGTTCCGTGGGTAAAGTGCTCGCCCTCACTGCATGAGCATGCTGGCCTGTGTTTGACCCCCAGTACCCATGTAAAAACGCTCCGTTGGAGAATCTGTTCTTTTTCAAAAGGTACCGAGACCAGAGGAAATAAACTACCCTTTGCACTTCAGCCTAGCCACAGCTGAATCCACAGAGGAATAAGGAGACGAGCAAGAGTGCTGTTTCCATGCTATTCCTGATAATCAGTGCCAGGGTGAAGGAGACAGACCCTGAGGTCACTCAACACCTACCAAAGTAGAGATGCAGAGGCTCCTAAGAGCTCATCACTGAAGTTGACTTAAAACTCACGCACCATGGCTCAGGGAATTTTGTGGAAGAGGAGGCAGAAAGATTTTAAGAGCCACAGGTTAAGACATCATGCCCAGAGGCATTCCCTCTCCCCCAAAATAACTGACTACTGCTCCCACAACACATAAACCACAACCCCACAAGGAATACCTGCAACCCCACTGAGGAGGGTCCCTAACAGAATGGCGACAGGGACGAGGGAAAAGAGGGTACCAACACATGATGTATCCATACGAAACATCTTGTTAATAATAATAATAAACATTGAAAAAATCCCAGGTGTGGTGGTGACATGCACCCATAATCCCAGTGCTGCATAGGTCGAGAGACAGGTGCATCAGTAGGAGTTACTGTGTAACTAATCTAGCTGCCTCAATGAGCACTGGATACTTAATGTCAAATGGTGACCTCCACACACATGTGTACGCATGTACACAAGCACCCATACATATGTGCCACACACAGCACACACACAATACACATGCCAAAAAAGAAAAAGTAAAGAAAGTCCTATTCTGTTTTACATTAAGGCCCAAAGTTTAAAAAGAAAAAAAACAAAAAGCTATAAACAAGTCAGCCCAAACCCACAAACACACTGCTGGAACAGTCTTTCTGCACAAAATTTGATTGAGCCTATGGACAAAAACACAAAAGCTTGTTTGTTGGCTGGTTGGTTTGGTGTGGTGTGGCGTGGTTTGGTTTGGTTTTTCGAGGCTCTCACTCTAGCCCAGGATGACCTGGAATTCAGTTTGTACTTTCAGGGTGGCCTCAAACACAGTGATCCTCCTACCTCTGCCCCCGGGTGCTGGGAAAGGCATGCACCACCACACGAGGCTTTAATTTGGCCTTTCTTAAAGAAAAGATCAAACTGAATTTCTCTACAGGAAGACATCAGAGAAACCTGAAGTTCTTCAAGGAAGGGAAAGTACATTATTTATCTATATTACAATATTCCATATCCATTCAGCATTTATAGACTAGAGTTGAATCAGAAGGAATTTTCAAACAAGCAGAAATACAAAATAACTGGAAAGACACGAATGGCCGCTGTGGAAGAAATTCATCCAATAAGACAGGGGCTAGCAAAGACGACTTTCTACTATTTGTTCCTAATCTGCTTCCAGCCTTCTGCAACTCATGAAGTCTGCCCTGGAGTCTAATATTTAAAGCCCCCCTCCAACTCATGATATATATCTGTTTATTTGCAAGAGAAAGAGGGAGATAATGAGCACAATAAGGCCATTTGCTTTGAATAAACTCCATATGCATGTGACACCTTGTACAACTGGCTTTTATGTGGGTACTAGTGGATGACACCCAGGCCATCTGGCCTTACAAACAAGCCTTAACCACTGGGCCACCTACCCAGCCCCTAACTCATGTATTGTTGACACATGGATAATGTGGGCTGCATTCTTAAGAAAAAAAAGTAGTAGGAGAAAAATGAAATTCAAGATGGCAGCTCACACTGTATAGCAGTGTATCTTTTCATCAGACTAATTTTTCTTATTAATGCTACCATCTTCTCAGATGCATATTTACCTTTCAAAGTCTTTGCACATATGTATGTCAGTATATTGTGTGTTTAACAAATAGAAATTTTGAGTACTATGCAGCCTATCTGGTTTAGATACCCTATAAAATATAGGGTCATAAGATCATTCTACCTGAGAAAATAAAAGTGCATTCACTAAAGCAAGAAATATATATTAAAGATTTACATGGTTCCTCACACTCCACCAAGTTATGATGATATAAAAACTCCACATATGAGATCTTACTTGCAAGGGACTTATAGTTTAGAAGATAGACAGTTGTAATATATGTAAACATCTGAAGAAATAAGTGTGGAAGGAGGTTATCTATAATGCTCTATAACAAAAAAAAAAAAAAATAGGATAAGACACTTGAACTCGAGACAAATAGCATTTGAAAATTAGTTTAATTTTCAAAGACCCATATCCTTGAAAGAGTACCAGTTGCTTTAAGTGACCGACTTCTTTGGTGAGTAGATATGAAATAAATTATCTAAAATTTTCTTTTTTTATAACATACTTAGGTCCACGGAAACATTTAGAAGTAAAGGTTCTCAAATACCTCCTTCCACACCTGCATAGCCTCCCCATTATGAACCCCCATCGTAACACTTGTTACAATGGATGAACCTACATTAACGTGCCAATATGAGCCGAAGTACTCAGAGTATGATAGCATTCCCTCTTGGGGTTGTATGTTCTCTGGATGTGGCAATTGCATAAAGGTGTGTATAATATCTGTAAATGTACAGTATAATGTATGGCTCCTCCACTATGATATTGTACCGAATAGTTTCACTATTCCTCTCCATAAATCCTCCCGGCTTCACTTATCCATTTTTCTCTTTCTCAAAGCCCTGGGAAACAATGGACTTTTTTTTTGCTATGTCTGTACTTTCCCTTTATCAGAATGTCATACACTTGGAATTGCATATGGACTTCTTCCACTTCACAATATGGATCTAAGGTTCCTCCATTTATGTTTTCAGCCCTGAATAATGGAGGCACTACTCTTTAGCCAGTCACCTACTGAGTGAAGGGCATCTTGGTTGCTTCCAAGGTTACGTAATTATGAGAAAAGTTTCAGAAACATCTGCAGGTTTGACATGGATACAAGTTGTCAAGTCATTTGAGAATGCCAGAGGGTAAGACTGCTGGATCTATGGCATGACTAAGTTTAGTTTTATAAGAAACAACCAAAGTATTTGTTCCAGTTTGCATTGCCACCAGCAATGAATGAGAATCCCTCTCCCTCCTTGTCAGCGTTGGTCCTGTCAGTGTTTTTGATTTTGGACATTCTAACAAGTATGAAGTGGTATCTCATGGTTTAAGCTCCACCTCCATGGCATATGATGCTCAATATTGTCTTTTCCTATGTTTATTTGAAATCCATACATCTTCTTTTATACTGTATCAGTTTTATTAACATTCTGTTTTTATTAATTATATACTTTATATAGACATATCATGTACAATCATTTTCCTCCTCCCTGCCCCCACTCCAAGGAGGGCTGTCCTCAGTGGGATTGCTGGTATTCCCCACGGAGTTGCAGGTTGTGAGTTGAGAGAGCATCAGGCAGTCACTGTGGTGGGGGACAAGGCTTCTGGATATGCCCTCCCACCCTGTGGCTATTACAATCTTTCTGCTCCCTCTTTAGCAAAATTCCCTGAGTGGTGGTGAGTGTGTTTTTAGTCTACTTCTGTGTTGGGTTTTCAGCAGCTTCTGGAGTTCAGCTTTGGTACGTTTTGAGTATCTTCGGTGTCTATGTCCGTCACCCTGGCCCAGTGTGTCAGGCTCGCCAGGGAAGCAGCACTCTTGCTCATCTCGCCAATTCCTCTGGTTTCACCTGAGCCCTGGCTGCTGTGTGAGGGGTGGTTTATCTCCTGCCAGGGAGTCAGCTGTCTTTTCTTGTCTTGTTGATAGATTTTGGTTGTCCTCATTTCTTGCTGCCTTCTGAAAAAAGGAAAACACATATTCTAATGGATAGTGAGATCAGCATAAGTTGAAAGGGATATTATTATTAATTTAGAGAGGTTTTGATGGGTGTAACCTCTCTTTTGGCCAAAAACTAGTGGGAGCTTCTCACTGGAGTCCATAATCTTAGTCTCCATAGGATTCTGATCTGGTTCTCAGTTCTAGATATGGGTTACTTTCCACTGAGCCGATCTCTTAGCCAATCAGAAATCCACTGGCTACCCACCTAGGTTGGGTGCCACCATTGCACAGGTGTGTACATCTTGTCAGGCTGGTTGTTTTTGTATAGGAGTGTCTCCTGCTTACTCACAATATTCTTGGTCATTTTGCCCCAGCAGTTCATGTAGCCCTTTTCAGCACAATATGGGCTAACAATCCAGGAGCTCACTTCCTTTCAGACTCCAGTCGGATCTCTCAACCTGACAGCAGCATGTGGTGACTTCAGCAATAGGTCTTTACTACATTTTACATCAGGTGATTAATCAAGTGCTTTGATAGAATCCTGTTATGTTTTATGGACCTTAAAGGTCTCTCTGATAACAACTTAATATGGATTGTAACTGACTTCTCGCACTGGGAGTCACAAGCCAGAACCAAGGGGTCTGATTCTTTTTAAATTTTTTTTTTCATCTTATGAATATGTATGTTGTGTATGATGGGCATGAGTTTGTGTGTGCCTGTTCATATGTGTTTGGGAAATGTTGGGGAGGGTGTATGTGTGTTACAGCCAGAGGTTAATGTCAAGTATCTACCTCAATCAAGTTTCATGTGTTTGTTTTTGTTTGTTTGTTTGTTTGTTTGTTTGTTTGTTTGTTTTTATAAAAGGTCTTTCAATGAACCTGGAACTAACTGATTTGTGTAGACTAGCTAACCAGCAAATCTTGGGGATTCTCCTCTTTCTGTCTCCCCAGTGCTAGAATTTCAGGCATATCCCACCATGAGGGTAGAGTTAGCTAACTACACTTCCTCCAAAATTAGAGAAATCCATGGTAAAAATAAACTCCTTTGGGGAGCCCTGTGAACATGTTTCCAAATCTTAACCTTTCTCCCATCTCTAACTTGACATGATTTTTCTCTACTTTTCACTGAAAACAGCTGTTGTTTTTCCTAGAGGTACAATTTCTGAAAGTTTAGGAGTGTCCATGCTACTGAGTTTACAGGAGTTTGTAAGTTTCAAGTTGTCCACACAATTTGTAAAAATTCCCATTTAAATGTTTTTATCAGTTACTTTTTTTTTAATTTTATCAATATATATTTTTTATTTATATTATTCTGATTTTACATTCATAGTATTGGTTCCATTGTCCTCCTCCCCTTCCTCCCACTTTCAAAGGGGCCCTCATCAATGGGGAATGTTTATCATGCATTGTGAGTTTGCTCAAGAGTTCTGGTGGATTGGCCCCAGTCTCTGTGCATAATGCCCCAACTTGTGACTCTAACAATCTTTCCGCCCCCTCTTCCGCGAGTTTCCCTGAGCCACTTTGGGGTCATTTTAGTTCTGCTTCCTTGATGAGGTTTTGGGAGCCTCTGTGTCTCTGGATATCTGGCTAATGACTGGAGTTGGATGTTCTCTGTATTTATCTCCTTCAGCCTTTTTCTGGTGTTGTGATCGCCTTGAGCGCTGTATTCTTGCCCTTCCCCTGCGTTGTTCTATGGTTTCAGCTGGTGAGGTGTGGTTAGCTGATCCTCCCTTCAGGTTCATTGTCCACCTGAAAAGAGATAAGCAAATTCTCCAACGGAGAGAGAAGTTAGTACTAGATAGAAGGGATAACCGTATATGTTTTGGAGGGAACTTTATATGCATTGGCTCTCTTCTAGCCCACATTTGGTGGCCACTAGATCTTGGAGACTGAGCTCATTTTTTGTACATGGCTTTGACTTATTTCCCAGTTCCAGCAATGAGTTCCATTCCACTGAATGGATTTATTAGCCAAATCAAGAGCAGTTGGTAACCCACCATGGCTGTTTGCCACTACTGCACTTGTATGAGCATTATGTCAGATTGTTTCCTGCTGGGTATCTTAGACTGCAAGTTGTTTGGACCAATGTCAGACATTTTCCCCCAGTTGCTCATGTAGCACCCTCTGGTACTAGACTCGCTAACTGTCTGGGGACTGACCTTCTTCCAGATTCTGGCCAGGTCTCTCTGTGTTTGGTCTCACACACGTATGCTGTCTTCGACAGTAGGGTCTTACCATTAACCTTTGGTGGGTCACCAAGTACTCTGACAGAAGTCTGTCTTTTTTGGGAAACCTTGTAGGTGTTTCAGATCAACAGCTCAATGTGGAAGTTAACCCCTTGCTGGCACTGGGAGTTATAAGTCTGCACCTAGGAAGGTGAGGGAGGAAAAAGATATATAATGTAAAAGAGAAAGTGAGTATAGAGAGGAGAGGGAGAGAGAGAGACAGAGAGAGAGAGAGGGAGGGAGGGAGAGAGAGAGAAGAGAAAGAGAAAGAGAAGCAGGACAAGATTAAAGTTGGCCTTCATCATGTTCTCTCCAGGTTCCTGTGGTTCGAGTATTCCCTCCGTAGGCCTGCTGAAGGATCACTGTTTTAGCCTGTTGTTCAGAGTAAAGGGTTTTGTATTATTTTTCCCTTTTGGGTCCCAATTTGTATCCCCCCCCTTGTCCTCCCTCCCACCCTCTGATTCCCTCCCACCATTACCCTCCCTCGATCCCACCCTCCTTCTTGTCTCGCCCTCAGAGTGTTTATTAGGTTTGGCCACATGTCACGTGGAATCCGGTTAGGGGCGACAGATAAATGAGACCATGCGACAATTATCTTTTTGTGCTTGGGTGAGCTCACTGAGGATGATCTGTTCCATGTTTGACCATTTTTTTTCAAATTTCCTTATTTCATTTCCTTACTGCTACATAGAATTCCATAGTATAGATATACCACATCTTTGTTATCCATTCATCTAGTGATGGACACCTGGGTTGATTCCAGCTCTTTGCTATTATGAATTGAGCAGCTATAAACATGGTTGAGCAAATGTTTCTGATCTGAGGCTTGGGGCCTTTAGGGTAAATACCCAATAAGGGAATAACTGGATCCATTGGTAAGTCTATGGTCATCCTTTTCAATAGTCTCCATATAGCTGTCCATAGTGGTTGAACCATTTTACATTCCCACCAACAGTGAAGACTTGTTCCTATTTCTCCACAGCCTCGCCAGCATTTGTTTTCATTGTTTTTTTAATGTTAGCCATCCTTACTGGGGTAAGGTGGAATCTCATAGTTGTTTTAATTTGCATTTCCCTGATGATTAGGGATGTTGAACATTTTCTTAAATGTGTGTTTGCTATTTGTATTTCTTCCTCTGAGAACTCCCTGTGCAGTTCTCTGCCCCACTTTGTGAGTGGGTTGATTGGTGATTTATTGTTTAGGTTTTGGAGTTCTTTGTAGATTCTAGAAATTAGGCCTTTGTCAGTTGTATAGCTGGTGAAAATTTTCTCCCATTCTGTGGGTATTCTGCTGGCTTTGGTTATTATATTTTTGTCAGTGAAAAGCTTTTCAGCTTCATGAGATCCCAATGGTTGAGTGATTGTTTAATTTCCTGAGCTGCTGAGGTTTTGTTCAGGAAATCTTTTCCCACTCCTATATCATGGAAGGTTCCTCCTATTTTTTCTTCCAGTAGTAGCAGAGTTTCTGGTTTTATATTAAGGTCTTTTATCCATTTGGACTTAATTTTTGCGCATGGAGAGATGTGTGGGTCGAGTTTCATTTTCCTACATATGGTTGTCCAGTTTGTCCAGCACCCTTTGTTGAAGATGCTGTCCTTTTTCCATTCTACATTGCTAGGGCCTTTGTCAAATATCAAGTAGTTACTTTTCTGGAAGCCTCTGACTCATGTAAACTGACCTCAGAGGTGAGTCTTTTTTCTCCCCCAATCCCTCCAGATTTGAGACTTCAATTCTCAGATGGGCCTAAAATTTCCACTCTCCTTTTTCTTATTTTTTTTCAGTGTCTTTATTATGTGTGGTTCAGAGGGCTGACTTCTAAGCTCTTTATATGTCATGGCTAAAGCCAGAAGTCATATTTTTAAAGGATGAAATACACAAATATATCTTTTAAAATATGATTTAAAAGACTATTTTATGGCAATAAAATGTTTGACAAAATATCAAATAAAAAGTATATTTGTATATGTGTAGGAAAACAATTATCTCAGATTTGGTTTCTTTATGAATATGTTACAATAAACATATTTTATGGTAGGAAGTGAAGCAATGGATGCTATTTAGAGAAAAGGAGGGATTTTCAAAAGAAGGGAGTATGCAATGCTTCAGAGGAGGCTGTGCCACATGCTATGAGGTCACATATGGGGCAAAGGCTCTATGCTCAGATCAGGAGAGGGATTTAAGGATCATACAATAACGGTGTCAAGGGATACTACATGGCCTCTTTGAACTTTACCTCAAAAGTACAGAAAGCATATGAAACATCCCAGTTGCATGAGCGGTTGAGCCTAAAGCTTCTGGGCCTGTATTTAGCATCTTTCTCCTAGGCAATAAGAAGCTTGGAGGTAAAAATCTCTCTGAAATTTGATTTCTTATATTGCCTCTTTTTCAGTTTTATACTTTTTTATTAGTGTATACTTATAGTGTATGCTTGTACATGGTAATGGGTTTCATTGTAACATTTTCACATATGTTTACCACATTTTTAAATCATATTTACCCTTATTACCCTCTGGTCACCATCTTTCCTCCTTATTCCTTTCATCTCCAAAGATAGTTCTTATGTTTATGTCTTATAGTGGCTTTTTAAATCTACCTTCTGGGCTGAGTGTGGTGGCACATGCCTTTAATCCCAGCACTTGGGAAGCAGACATAGGAGGATCATTGTGTGCTTGAGGCCAGCCTGAGACTACATAATGATTTCCAGGTCAGCCTGGGATAGAGTGAGAGTGTACCTCAAAAAAAACAAGAAAAAATTAATAAACAATAAATAAATAAATATACCTTCTGCATATGACAGAAAGCAAGCAATATTCTGACTCTGACTGTGACTCATTTCACTTAACCTAATGATCTCAAGTTGCATTCCTTTTCCTGCAAACACTGTAATTTCATTATTCTTTATGGCTGATTAAAATGTACATATATATATATATATTTACATATATATATATAAATACATATATATGCATATATATATATACATATATACCACATATGGAAATTTTAACTAATTTCATAACTTAGTTTTTGTGAATAGTGCTATAATAAGCATGAATAAAATGATATCTCTGTAATAAAATGACTTAAATTGTGTCAGGTATATGTCCAGGGGGATCATATGGTAATTCTATTTTTAGTTTTCTGAGGAAATTTCATGTGTGTTGCCCCTTTTGATGTGTATATGTAGCTTGTTCAGCTCTTGAAGTATGTGTGGTGGGGTGTGTATATACATAGAGAGTATGCATATATGTGGGCAGATGTGTACTCCTTGTGGGCATGTTCATGGAGGCAAGAGGAGAACATCGCATGTCCGTTTCTGATTGCTCTTCTATGTTGGTTCTTGACACTGGAGCTGCTATTTTCAGCAAGACTCTTTCTGACCCACTGAGCCATCTCCCAAGCCCCTATAATGCCTCTTTTCTATGTAAAGCTGCTTCTTCATTCTGTTTCAAAACTTACATCTGATATGCCGTCACTTACAGAGAACAGCAGCCTTTCCAAGTCACTTGAAATGGACCCAAGGATTTAAACAAACATCTGGACAAAAGGAAGAAACAGATTAATGCAGAGCTGGCTCCGCTCAAGAGGAAAGATGTTATCAGTGAAAGAAAATTTCTAGCTCATAGCTGAATAGACTAGCAATAATCTCTTAGAATCAGAAAATATTTTTTGTAATTTTTTTTTTATTTATATTATTCTGATTTTACATTCATAGAATTGGTTCCATTGTCCTCCTCCCTGTCCTCCCTCTTCCAAAGGGACCCTCATCAATGGGGAATGTGGGTCATGCATTGTGAGGTTAGTCAAGAGTTCTGGGGATAGGTCCCAGTCTCTGTGCATAATGCCCCAACTTGTGACTCTAACAATCTTTCCGCCCCCTCTTCTGCGAGTTTCCCTGAGCCACATTGGGGTCATTTTAGTTCTGCTTCAGTGATGAGGTTTTGGGAGCCTCTGTGTCTCTGGATATCTGGCTTAGTTGGAGTTGGATGCTCTCTGTGTTTATCTCCTTCAGCCTTTTCTGGTGTTGTGATCGCCATGAATACTGAATTCTTGCCCTTCCCCTGCGTTGTTCTATGGTTTCAGCTGGTGAGGTGTGGTTAGCTGATCCTCCCTTCAGGTTCATTGTCCACCTGAAAAAGATAAGCAAATTCTCCAACGGAGAGAGAAGTTAGTACTAGATAGAAGGGATGACCATATATGTTTTGGAGGGAAATTATATGCATTGGCTCTCTTCTAGCCCACATTTGGTGGCCACTAGATCTTGGAGACTGAGCTCATTTTTGTACATGGCTTTGACTTATTTCCCAGTTCCAGCAATGTTTCCATTCCACTGAATGGATTTATTAGCCAAATCAAGAGCAGTTGGTTTCCCACCATGGCTGTTTGCCACTACTGCACTTGTATGAGCATTACATCAGATTGTTTCCTGCTGGGTATCTTAGACTGCAAGTTGTTTGGACCAATGTCAGACATTTTCCCCAGTTGCTCATGTAGCACCCTCTGGTACTAGACTAGCTAACTGTCTGGGGACTGACCTTCTTCCAGATTCTGGCCAGGTCTCTCTGTGTTTGGTCTCACACACGTATGCTGTCTTCGACAGTAGGGTCTTACCATTAACCTTTGGTGGGTCACCAAGTACTCTGACAGAAGTCTGTCTTTTTGGGAAACCTTGTAGGTGTTTCAGATCAACAGCTCAATGTGGAAGTTAACCCCTGCTGGCACTGGGAGTTATAAGTCTGCACCTAGGAAGGTGAGGGAGGAAAAAGATATATAATGTAAAAGAGAAAGTGAGTATAGAGAGGAGAGGGAGAGAGAGAGACAGAGAGAGAGAGAGGGAGGGAGGGAGAGAGAGAGAAGAAAGAGAAAGAGAAGCAGGACAAGATTAAAGTTGGCCTTCATCATGTTCTCTCCAGGTTCCTGTGGTTCAGTATTCCCTCCGTAGGCCTGCTGAAGGATCACTGTTTTAGCCTGTTGTTCAGAGTAAAGGGTTTTGTATTATTTTTCCCTTTTGGGTCCCAATTTGTATCCCCCCCTTGTCCTCCCTCCCCACCCTCTGATTCCCTCCCACCATTACCCTCCCTCCATCCCACCCTCCTTCTTGTCTCATCCTCAGAGTGTTTATTAGGTTTGGCCACATGTCACGTGGAATCCGGTTAGGGGCGACAGATAAATGAGACCATGCGACAATTATCTTTTTGTGCTTGGGTGAGCTCACTGAGGATGATCTGTTCCATGTTTGACCATTTTTTTTCAAATTTCCTTATTTCATTTCCTTACTGCTACATAGAATTCCATAGTATAGATATACCACATCTTTGTTATCCATTCATCTAGTGATGGACACCTGGGTTGATTCCAGCTCTTTGCTATTATGAATTGAGCAGCTATAAACATGGTTGAGCAAATGTTTCTGATCTGAGGCTTGGGGCCTTTAGGGTAAATACCCAATAAGGGAATAACTGGATCCATTGGTAAGTCTATGGTCATCCTTTTCAATAGTCTCCATATAGCTGTCCATAGTGGTTGAACCATTTTACATTCCCACCAACAGTGAAGACTTGTTCCTATTTCTCCACAGCCTCGCCAGCATTTGTTTTCATTGTTTTTTTTTAATGTTAGCCATCCTTACTGGGGTAAGGTGGAATCTCATAGTTGTTTTAATTTGCATTTCCCTGATGATTAGGGATGTTGAACATTTTCTTAAATGTGTGTTTGCTATTTGTATTTCTTCCTCTGAGAACTCCCTGTGCAGTTCTCTGCCCCACTTTGTGAGTGGGTTGATTGGTGATTTATTGTTTAGGTTTTGGAGTTCTTTGTAGATTCTAGAAATTAGGCCTTTGTCAGTTGTATAGCTGGTGAAAATTTTCTCCCATTCTGTGGGTATTCTGCTGGCTTTGGTTATTATATTTTTGTCAGTGAAAAAGCTTTTCAGCTTCATGAGATCCCAATGGTTGAGTGATTGTTTAATTTCCTGAGCTGCTGAGGTTTTGTTCAGGAAATCTTTTCCCACTCCTATATCATGGAAGGTTCCTCCTATTTTTTCTTCCAGTAGTAGCAGAGTTTCTGGTTTTATATTAAGGTCTTTTATCCATTTGGACTTAATTTTTGCGCATGGAGAGATGTGTGGGTCGAGTTTCATTTTCCTACATATGGTTGTCCAGTTTGTCCAGCACCCTTTGTTGAAGATGCTGTCCTTTTTCCATTCTACATTGCTAGGGCCTTTGTCAAATATCAAGTAGTTACTTTTCTGGAAGCCTCTGACTCATGTAAACTGACCTCAGAGGTGAGTCTTTTTTCTCCCCCAATCCCTCCAGATTTGAGACTTCAATTCTCAGATGGGCCTAAAATTTCCACTCTCCTTTTTCTTATTTTTTTTTCAGTGTCTTTATTATGTGTGGTTCAGAGGGCTGACTTCTAAGCTCTTTACATGTCATGGCTAAAGCCAGAAGTCATATTTTTAAAGGACGAAATACACAAATATATCTTTTAAAATATGATTTAAAAGACTATTTTATGGCAATAAAATGTTTGACAAAATATCAAATAAAAAATATATTTGTATATGTGTAGGAAAACAATTATCTCAGATTTGGTTTCTTTATGAATATGTTACAATAAACATATTTTATGGTAGGAAGTGAAGCAATGGATGCTATTTAGAGAAAAGGAGGGATTTTCAAAAGAAGGGAGTATGCAATGCTTCAGAGGAGGCTGTGCCACATGCTATGAGGTCACATATGGGGCAAAGGCTCTATGCTCAGATCAGGAGAGGGATTTAAGGATCATACAATAACGGTGTCAAGGGATACTACATGGCCTCTTTGAACTTTACCTCAAAAGTACAGAAAGCATATGAAACATCCCAGTTGCATGAGCGGTTGAGCCTAAAGCTTCTGGGCCTGTATTTAGCATCTTTCTCCTAGGCAATAAGAAGCTTGGAGGTAAAAATCTCTCTGGAAATTTGATTTCTTATATTGCCTCTTTTTCAGTTTTATACTTTTTTATTAGTGTATACTTATAGTGTATGCTTGTACATGGTAATGGGTTTCATTGTAACATTTTCACATATGTTTACCACATTTTTAAATCATATTTACCCTTATTACCCTCTGGTCACCATCTTTCCTCCTTATTCCTTTCATCTCCAAAGATAGTTCTTATGTTTATGTCTTATAGTGGCTTTTTAAATCTACCTTCTGGGCTGAGTGTGGTGGCACATGCCTTTAATCCCAGCACTTGGGAAGCAGACATAGGAGGATCATTGTGTGCTTGAGGCCAGCCTGAGACTACATAATGATTTCCAGGTCAGCCTGGGATAGAGTGAGAGTGTACCTCAAAAAAAACAAGAAAAAATTAATAAACAATAAATAAATAAATATACCTTCTGCATATGACAGAAAGCAAGCAATATTCTGACTCTGACTGTGACTCATTTCACTTAACCTAATGATCTCAAGTTGCATTCCTTTTCCTGCAAACACTGTAATTTCATTATTCTTTATGGCTGATTAAAACTCCATATATATATATATATATGCATACATATATATGCATACATATATATGCATATATATATATACATATATACCACATATGGAAATTTTAACTAATTTCATAACTTAGTTTTTGTGAATAGTGCTATAATAAGCATGAATAAAATGATATCTCTGTAATAAAATGACTTAAATTGTGTCAGGTATATGTCCAGGGGGATCATATGGTAATTCTATTTTTAGTTTTCTGAGGAAATTTCATGTGTGTTGCCCCTTTTTGATGTGTATATAAAGTATGTGTGGTGGGGTGTGTATATACATAGAGAGTATGCATATATGTGGGCAGATGTGTACTCCCTTGTGGGCATGTTCATGGAGGCAAGAGGAGAACATCGCATGTCCGTTTCGATTGCTCTTCTATGTTGGTTCTTGACACTGGAGCTGCTATTTTCAGCAAGACTCTTTCTGACCCACTGAGCCATCTCCCAAGCCCCTATAATGCCTCTTTTCTATGTAAAGCTGCTTCTTCATTCTGTTTCAAAACTTACATCTGATATGCCGTCACTTACAGAGAACAGCAGCCTTTCCAAGTCACTTGAAATGGACCCAAGGATTTAAACAAACATCTGGACAAAAGGAAGAAACAGATTAATGCAGAGCTGGCTCCGCTCAAGAGGAAAGATGTTATCAGTGAAAGAAAATTTCTAGCTCATAGCTGAATAGACTAGCAATAATCTCTTAGAATCAGAAAATATTTTTTGTAATTTTTTTATTTATATTATTCTGATTTTACATTCATAGAATTGGTTCCATTGTCCTCCTCCCTGTCCTCCCTCTTCCAAAGGGACCCTCGTCAATGGGGAATGTGGGTCATGCATTGTGAGGTTAGTCAAGAGTTCTGGGGGGTAGGTCCCAGTCTCTGTGCTTAATGCCCCAACTTGTGACTCTAACAATCTTTCCGCCCCCTCTTCTGCGAGTTTCCCTGAGCCACATTGGGGTCATTTTAGTTCTGCTTCAGTGATGAGGTTTTGGGAGCCTCTGTGTCTCTGGATATCTGGCTTAGTTGGAGTTGGATGCTCTCCGTGTTTATCTCCTTCAGCCTTTTTCTGGTGTCGTGATCGCCATGAATACTGAACTCTTGCCCTTCCCCTGCGTTGTTCTATGGTTTCAGCTGGGGCCCTGGTGAGGTGTGGTTAGCTGATCCTCCCTTCAGGTTCATTGTCCATCTGAAAAAAGATAAGCAAATTCTCCAACGGAGAGAGAAGTTAGTACTAGATAGAAGGGATGACCATATATGTTTTGGAGGGAAATTAATATGCATCGGCTCTCTTCTAGCCCACATTTGGTGGTATCTTGATCTTGGAGACTGAGCTCATTGTGTGTACCTGGGACTTATTTCCCAGTTCCAGCAATGTTTCCATTCCACTGAGTGGATCTATTAGCCAAATCAAGAGCAGTTGGTTTCCCACCATGGCTGTGTGCCACTACTGCACTTGTATGAGCATTACATCAGGTTGTTTCCTGTTGGGTATCTTAGACTGCAAGTTGTTTGGATCAATGTCGGACATTTTCCCCCAGTTGCTCGTGTAGCACCCTCTGGTACTAGACTAGCTAACTGTCTGGGGACTGACCTTCTTCCAGATTCTGGCCAGGTCTCTCTGTGTTTGGTCTCACATACGTATGCTATCTTCGACAGTAGGGTCTTACCATTAACCTTTAGTGGGTCACCAAGAACTCTGGCAGAAGTCTGTCTTTTTTGGGAAACCTTATAGGTGTCTCGGAAGTTAACCCCGTGCTGGCACTGGGAGTTATAAGGCTGCACCTAGGAAGGTGAGGGAAGAAAAAGATAGATAATATAAAAGAGAAAGTGAGTATAGAGAAGAGAGGGAGAGAGAGAGAGAGAGAGGGAGAGAGAGAGGGAGAGAGAGAGAAGAGAAAGAGAAGCAGGACAAGATTAGGGTTAGCCTCCATGATGCTCTCTCCAGGTTCCTGTGGTTCAGGTGTTCCCTCTGCGGGCCTGTTGAAGGATCAATGTTTTAGCCTGTTGTTCAGAGTAAAGGGTTTTATAGTATATTTTCCTTTTGGGTCCCAATTTGTATCCCCCCCCTTGTCCTCCCTCCCACCCTCTTGTTCCCTCCCACCCTTACCCTCCCTCCATCCCACCCTCCCTCTTGTCTGGTCCTCAGAGTGTTTATTAGGTTTGGCTGCATGTCACATGGATTCAGGTTAGGAGTGACAGATAAATGAGACCATGCGACGATTATCTTTTTGTGCTTGGGTGAGCTCACTGAGGATGATCTGTTCCATGTTTGACCTTTTTTTTTTTTTCAAATTTCCTTATTTCATCTTTCCTTACTGCTACGTAGAATTCCATAGTATAGATATACCACATCTTTGTTATCCATTCATCTAGTGATGGACACCTGGGTTGATTCCAGCTTTTTGCTATTATGAATTGAGCAGCTATAAACATGGTTGAGCAAATGTCTGCTAGAAGTATTAGCTCAAGCAATAAGACCCGAGAACTTCTGTCTCAAAACTCTTAAAAGTGATTAGTACCTTCAGCAAAGTAGCAGGATATAAAATCAATGCACAGAAATCAGTAGCCTTTCTGTATGCAAAGGACAAAGAGACAGCAAAAGAAATAACTAACATCATCCCATTTTCAATTGTAACAAAGAAAATAAAATACCTTGGAATAACATTGACTAAGGAAGTGAAAGACCTATACAATGAAAACATAAAAACTCTCAAAAAAGAAATTGAGGAGGTCCTACAAAAATGGAAAGACCACCAGGCGTGGTGGCACATGCCTTTAATCCCAGCACTCGGGGGGCAGAGGTAGGAGGATCGCTGAGAGTTCGAGGCCACCCTGAGACTACATAGTGAATTCCAGGTCAGCCTGGGCCAGAGTGAGACCCTACCTCGAAAAACCAAAAAAAAAAAAAAAAAAAAAAAGGAAAGACCTCCCATGATCCTGGATTGGTAGAATTAACATTGTGAAAATGGCAATTTTACCAAAAGCACTTTATAGATTCAATGCAATGCCGATAAAAATCCCAACTTCCTTCTTCAATGAGATAGAAAAAACTATCTCAAAATTCATATGGAAAGGCAGAAGGCCTCGGATATCCAAACTCATCCTCAGCAAAAGAAATACCTCTGGAGCATCACCATACCTGATCTAAAGCTATACTACAAAGCCATTGTAATAAAAACAATATGGTACTGGCATAAAAACAGGAATATAGACCAATGGAACAGAATAGAAGACCCAGATTTTGGGTCAAGTAACTACAGCTACTTGATATTTGACAAAGGCCCTACCAATGCAGAATGGAGAAAAGACAGCATCTTCAACAAATGGTGCTGGACAACCATATATAGGAAAATTAAACTCGACCCACACATCTCTCCATGCACAAAAATTAAGTCCAAATGGATCAAAGACCTTAATATAAAATCAGAAACTCTGCTACTACTGGAAGAAAAAAATAGGAGGAACCTTCCGTGACATAAGAGTGGGAAAAGATTTCCTGAACAAAACCCCAGAAAATATTTTTGAGTCAGCTAAATTTTAGCACTCAAACTGAATCAATTGCAGCTTTGTTTTAAATTCAGGATTTGTCTTTTTGGGGATTTGGCTTTTAAAGTAAAATCTTGGATGGGGAGAAGTGAGAAAGAAGGAAACAGAGAGGGAGAAGGAGAGAAAGAGAAAGGAAGTGAGAGGGAAGGAAGAAAGGTAATTAGTTATCAGAGTAAACAGTTCTATTTTGCCATCATTTATTATTATTATCATTATTATATTTTATTTTTTATTAAAGAGACAGAGAAAATTGGCATACTAGGGCCTTCAGCCACTGCAAAAGAACCCCAGACACATGTGCCACCTTGTGCACATGTGTCATATTGTGCATCTGGCTTGTGTGGGTTCTGGGGAGTCAAAACTGGGTCCTTGGGCTTTGCAGGCAAGAGCTTTAACTGCTAAACTATCTCCCCATCCCTATCATCATTCTTTATGTTATTGTAAATTAACATGTAGTAAAAATTATCTCAGTCATGACAGGATAAAATCACTTAATAAAATCGTCCATCTGGGCTTCTGGTTGAAAAGAATAGTTTAAAACCATATGTTTTTCACTGTTCTCTCCCTCTAAAACTTTGTAAAGTGTATTACAATATTTCAAAAACAAACTTACAAGGTGATGAATAGGGAAGAGACAAGATCAAGAGATAAATTCTAGTAACTTTTTGTAACATGGAAAAGAGAATAAGGCATTAGTAGATTGGAACCCTAGATAAGGATGCAAAGAGGACATAGCCCATTAAAGCCACATAGGTCCAGGGAGGCTGGTGCATGAGGGTGCCAGTTTCTACCACAGTGAAGTGTGAGAAAACAAGGTTAATGAAAATCGTTTTACCAAGAAATTTAAATCTCAGAAACCTACCTCATTTATTGGAAGCCAGACAACTACCTTTCCCATTCAGGAAAAAAACTAGGGTGGTAATATTGTTTGACAGGGAGTAATTCCTAATTTGAGTTTAGTGTGTGTTCCTGAAAGGGAAGGAACTGACAAAAGTTACATATATTTAAATGTAAGATTCCCTATTCTACTAGTGTCTGCTCTCTGCATAGATATTATTGGGCAAGAATGTTTTTCCCCAAGCAACAGACTAGCTCCCTGAAGAAACAAAATACTGCCCAAAAGACTGACAAACATATATCGAAGTCTCTCAACAGATAGGCTAGTGCTGTTATCTTCTCATTGTTGGGATAAACTACCAAAACCACCAGACCAAAAGCAGCTGATGGGAGAAAAGAATTTATTTTGGCTTATAGTCTCTAGGGGAAGCTTCATGATGACAGGGAAAAGACAGTAAAGCAGAGGCTGGACATCACCTCCTTGCTACAACAGGTAGAAAATGATAGCAAGAGAGTGAGCCAGGCTTACACAGGCAAGCTAGGGGTTAATAAACCTTAAGGTCCACCTCCAGAGACACACCTCCTCTAGCAAGGCTCCACCTCCCCAACTCCCAACAGCTGGGGACCAACACTCAGTACACATGAGTTTATAGTGGTGGGCATCTGATTCAAGCCATCACAGCGGGCTTCCATCATCAAATGCGTGTACCAGTAGTGAAGCCCATAACACTTCCAATCAACTAAGGGCAAAGAAACAAACATTTGCGGTAAGCATTTAAGATGAGAAAGAGATGAAAAAGTAAACGTTTTTAAAAGTAAACTCAACTCAAAGAAAACAGAAAAATTCTGGGGAAAGAATAAAGAACTATAATTGATGTCCTTGTCAAATAAAGGAGAACAGGTTGCATTTTGTGAATGAATGTTTATACCAGATCATTACAGAAAAAAAGATGAAAAAATAATGGCAGGAATGCAAGTCCAATAGCATAGTTGAAAGAGGGTATAGAAGCTAGGGGCCTGAAAAGTAAACAAAATGATGAAATATATAGAAAAATGTATTGTGATAGCTGACCTTCACTGTCAAGCAGACTGGATTTGGATTCATCTCAGAGACATACCTCTAGGTGTGTTTGACAGGGTGTTTCTTGAAAGGTTTAAATGAGGAGGAAAAAACCCATCCTCAATGTGGGAGGCACCATCTCATGGGACTGAGTCCTGGACTGGATTTAAAAATAAAATAAGGAGAAAGTGAGCTAAACATAAGCATTCATCTCTTGATGCTTCCTGACTACAGCGAGGATGTGATGTGACCAGCTGCCTAAGACTCCTGCCAACATGCACTCCCCAAAATGATGGACTATAGATTCAAACCTTGAACCAAATCAACCCTTCCATTTTTTTAGTGACTTCTGACAGGTATTTTGTCACAGCATGAGAGCAGCAAATGACACAAACGTAAATAAGGAGATCAGTCCAAGAGATCCAACACATTGTCTCTTGGGAGGAGACAAAAATGGATGGAAGAAAAGCAAATTTAAAAAGTACTAGACGTCTCCTTTAGTGTCCTCGCCACAGGGACTAACCGGCACATGCATGACCTCACAGTGATTACGATACCCCCACTGTGGAGGACCTCAGTGGAACCAGGGAGAAGTGGGGACACAAGAGAGTAACACATTGGAATACAATCAATTTGCAACATGTTCATATTTTAAAGCCCCCACTAAAAAAATTATTATTAAAAAAATTTAAAAATCTGTATGTTGCACAAATATATCAATGACAAGTGACATATGCCAAGGTGTTCAACAATCTTTTTTTTTTTAATCTTTTCTTTTTTTTAAAAAAAAAGCATAATTCCTGATTTGGTATTTACTCTCAATTAAAGCTTTTTTAATTTTAACAGTTTTATACATACGTACAAGAATGATTAGACATGCTGGTCCTATGAAACTCCAAATAAAGTTGTTTTCTGTGCTCAGCCAACATACTTTTGCTTTAGGAGAACTATACCAAAGGGATGATATATTGTGCTATATTTAAACACAGGGCATAACTGAGTAAGAGTGGGCAGCTCTTGGAATTGCACGTGTGCTCTAATCAGAGTCACACATGACTAGTGATTACAAAACACAGACCACCATAAAATAAAACGGGATGTATTCTTGTCACCTGGGGAGGCAGGGCCGCCTGATGGGAACACAGAGACCAAGGTTCCTTCAGGCTTCGTCATGCCATCTCTCTGGAACTTAGTTTACTTATTGAACATTAACAATTATCTTGAGCTTTTAAAACTGTAAGTGGAGGTAAGAAAGGGGTTGGGAAGATGGCTCAGCAGTTATAAGCACTTGCTTGCAAAACCTGAAGGTCCTGGTTCAGTTCCCAGGCTACCTATGTAAGCAAGGCACAAAAAATGGCACACGTGTCTGGCATTCTTTTGCAGCAATAAGAGGCGCTGGTGTATGTATGTGTGCATGTCACCTCTCCTTTTTGTGTAGACCAGGACCCCAGCCCATAGAATGGTGGTACACACACTTCAAGTTAGTCTTCTCAGCTTAATTAACCCAGTCAAGAAAAGTCCCTCACAGATGTTTACAGAGGCTAAGCTAGTAGTCTTCGTAATCTTTCACAGGTGATTATGTCCAGTCACATTGACAATCAGTACAAACCATCACAACCACCGTGACTTGACCCGTCTACCCAACTTTTACCTGTGAGGTTAAAAGTCCCTGTCATTGAAGATGCTCAAATATCCGCTGACCACAAGTGGAGATTTAAGTCTCAAGTTCAGGTTTAGATGGAAAAGCCTCTACAGTTCCTGACCTTTCAATGAATACTAATAAAATCCTTCTTCTCCATCAGGAGTTCACCTACCCTCAGTCACATTGTATCCTCACACTTCTCAGTGATGTAAGCTCAGTGGTGTGTGTTGTCCCCGCTCTGGGCTGCAACAGTATACTGCTCTGTCCACGACTATTTCTCCTGCCCTGATTCCCAGCCAAGTGCGCAAGGTTTTGTTGACAAATCCATCTTTTCCACTAAGACAGTTTCCAAACACTTGGTACATTGAAAGCACTCAACCTGGTTTTGGTGAAGAAATGTATCCAGAGCTCTATTATAAAACACTCTTACTTTTCTCTGTTCCACAAGTGACCTTTCTCAAACAATCTGCTTACATACCTTCAGATATACCCAGTAAGCCTCACTTTCTAACATTGTTATGTTTCCACATGTCCAAAATATTCCTAGCTTTCATCTTTTAAACAAAATTGTTTTGAATCCCTACTGTGTGCCAGACATAGTGACAAGGAGACAAAGTACCTCCAAAATGTGTGAGTGTACAACCCCATGATAAGTGAACAAACAACAATAAACTAGCATGATGATAAGCACAGGGTGCTGCAGGAGTCCAGAAAGATCCCAGCATTGTAAAACCTCCACCAGTAGACGACAAAGTATGGCAGAACCCTAAAGGCACAATAAAAGCCCATCAGGTCAGGTCATGACAGTGGCAAGAGTCTTGGGTGCATGCCCCACTCTCTCTCCTAGGCTCAAGGCCTCCCACCCCCTCCCCCAGGGAGTCAGCCCCATTTGAGACAGCCACATTGACTCTCCTGAGGAAGTCCCCATTGTACATCTGTGTCTACATTATCTGTGACTATGGTTCCAATAAAGAACTGACACAGCTGGCTAACCTGGGAATTCCTAAGGGAGTTTTCTGCTAAAGAAAAACAAAACCAGGTATCCTACCTATTTCCACGGAAGCTAACTCAATAGGAAGTATATTGCTGCTACAGCTCCCCAGGTGAATCTATTGTCCAACAACTTTGGGAATCATAACCTACATCAAGCTATGTTTATTTTCTAGAATACAATGCTATTATTTTTCTTGCATCAGAATTATATTTATCTTAAATTGTCATCAATTTTCTATCATATCCACTTTAAACCACAATTCCTGTCAAAAGAGGCATTTAATAAGTATTTTAAGTTGAGGGAGAATGGATATGCATTAGTGTCAAAAAGAATATAAAACAACAGTTTCCCTTAGAGAGCAAATTTTGCACAGTTATTGAATAATTCTGGTATGGAACATTTATACACTATCTCACAATTTGTTATTGGGAAAAACACCTGAATAGGCATGGATATTATTCTAACTATAAAATATAACCAAATGAACTAGCCTAATCACTCAATTAACCAACTACCTAAGGCTGTGAGATGTTACATGCCTTTCCCAAGTTCAAGAACAGATGAAAGACAATTTAAATTTATTTTTCCAAAAATACCCTCTCACCTTCCCCTACCAGCACTTTTTCAAAAGATTTTTTTAAAGTAAAGTGAAAAGGTTGCTCTATTCATTTAGATAGAGGTAAAAATGACTGGGGGTGCAAATAGATCTCGTGTAAATAATACGCTTGTCAGTGAGCCGGCCAGTGATGAATTTGTGGAGACTGGGGAATCATTCCAGTCTGGTCGTAGAAGATAAATGTTTGCATTTGGTGGGGGAAGAAAAAGATGATGATGGCAGATAAAAAAAAAAGAAAGCCGAGGAGTCTCCAGAAGATTTTGTCATTTGCTTCCGTGACATGATAGCTGCAGTGATAAATGAAGACTCTTTACACAGTGATATTTAATCTCTCAGTTTAGGGAGCTAAATTTAAACATACAAGCGATAGACAAAATTTCCCATCAAAGACAAGATCTTGGGTCAGCAGCCCGGATTCACAGAGAATGTGTAAAGGGAAGGAATTTGGGCAGCGCAGCAAAGTTAGAGGAACATGCACAAAAATCCCTGGATTTATCCCCAAACACTAATGCTGGTCGTCAGTCTTTCCATGAGGATGAGACCAGCTTGTCAACTCCTAACACAATGCTATTGCCCTGAAAGATGACGCAAGCAGAGGTCGATCACATGGGCTTCCAATCTATGGGGAAACACCTGCTAGAGAGGGGTATTCTCAGGTAGTGTCTTGAGATTGCCCCACCACTTTTCTATGGAAAAAACAATGCAACAGGGCTGGAGAGATTGCTTAGCAGTTAGGATGCTTTCCTACAAAGCCTAAGTACCCATGTTTGACTCTCCAGATCCCACGTAAACCAGATGCACAATGTGACACAAGTGCACAAGGTCACCATGCACACTAGGTGGTGCACACATCTTCAGCTCCACCCTTCTTTCACCCGGCATCAGCTGAATAGTAAATTGTGTCAGCTAGTTCCTTTTCTCTTTCCGCATGCCATGGATCAAGTTTTTCCACTGGCTTTTTTTTTTAGAGAGAGAGACGGGGGGGGGGGGTGGGCAGAGAGAGAGAGAGAGAATGGGCACACCAGCAGCTTCTCAGCCGCTGTGAATGAATTCCAGATGCATGCGCCCCCTGGTGGGCAAGTGTGGCATTGCGACCTTGCGTCACTTTGCATCTGCCTAAACGTGGGACCTGGAGATTGGAACCAGCGTTCTTAGGCTTAGCAGGCAGGCACGTTAACCGCTAAGCCATCTCTCCAGCCCTCCACTGGCTATTTTTGAGCTGGAGAGGGGATAAGGATGATGATTATGGTGATGGTAACACTCCCCACAACCATTTCTTCCTTTAAAGTTTTCTTCCTTTCAGGTTTTACTCTGTTTCTTCCATATGACTTGCAAGAAATATCCTTCTAAAAAGGATGTGGCCAAGTTGCTTTTCTGCCTAAGATCCCTTGAGAGTTCTCTGCTATTTTAAGAGAAAAACAGAATTCCAAGATGCTGCCATGTTTTGCAATCCTTCATACTGATTCCAGTCCACTTGACCAATTTTATTTACCATTTGCCTCCTACACCCTCTTGTCCAATGTTCCCTGGGCCTTTGGACACTGTGCTCCATTCACCATCACTCATTTATACATCAAGCTCTTTGTTCCATGTATGTGTTCATAATACATAGCTAAATAGCCCACCTATTTATTCTGCCTGCTGTATAGCCAGAATATGTTTCCCAGGATGGTTCTCAATTAAAAGAGGAAGAGGCAAACATGTGTACTTCCCAGGACCTATCCATGAAAATACTGAGATGTGATTCTCTTTGTTCTTTCCTCCAAGCCAGTGGCTGTGGGAACCAGATATTGAGAAAGTTAAGTATATGAAAGTTTAGAAAAAGATCTAGAGTAGGGAAGGAAGAAGATCTTAGTGGGGAATATTAGGTTTGGGAGAGTGGTATGGAGCAGGTATGGAGCAGATAGATGGGGCAGAGAAAGATGAGGGTTAACCAAAATTAAGTATGTGCATTAATAAAGAATAATAA
The DNA here is from genome assembly GCA_036365145.1 of Orientallactaga sibirica. Classification (NCBI taxonomy): domain Eukaryota; kingdom Metazoa; phylum Chordata; class Mammalia; order Rodentia; family Dipodidae; genus Orientallactaga; species Orientallactaga sibirica. Next base: position 14,356,797 of record JAEOAD010000055.1, on the reverse strand, counting down.
AAATTTATTGTCCATCAAAAAAGAGTATCTATAAAAAGTAATATTTCAATCAATGTAGTTGTGCTCATTGACAAAAATTGAATGAATTAGCTCAGGCTATTTTTGTTACTAAAGTCTGATTGGTTCTCTGGTTGCTATGAGATTGGACCTTACATATGATACTGTTTCAAAGGGATCACATATCATTTATAAAACATATTTAGTGAAAAACTTCTCTGTGTCAGGCACTGGGCTTGGTACTAGGAAAATGAAGTTGAATATGACATGGGCCCTGCCATTAAGATGCTCAAGTACTAGTGGAAGGAACAATGAAGTCACTCTCTTAATGTGATGGGTGCAATGTAAAGTCTAATAAAAATAGTGGAGCAAGAGACATTGCCTCTTCCCCATAACTGATCGCTACCCTCACAATGCACGATCCACAATCCCCATGGGGATCACTGGCATCCCCAACAAGGAGGGTCCCTTCAGGGCAAGGAGGACAGGGAGGAGGCTAAGGATGATACCAACATATGCTGTTTATGAGTATGTACATAACTAATGAAGGAAAATAGTGGTACGTTAACTGGAGTTCTCTAGAAGAATAAAAGCAAGAGAATATGTATACATATGTACAGGGAATGAGTACACTGGCTCATACAACTAGAGGCTGGATCATCCAATAATGGCTGGCTGCTGACTGCAGACTCCCAGAACCTGATAGCTGCTCATCTGTAAGATGAGTAGTTGGGAGCCTCAGAGCAAGGGAACCAACAATGCACACTCAGTGTGAGGCTGAAGGATAGAAACTCCCTGGAGAGTCACCAGTATGGTCTATGCTGAAGGGCTAAAGAAGCTGGAGTTTGATGTCCACAGGCAACAGCAGCAACAGATGCTCTCACTAGGAAGTCCCCCCCACCCTCTTATTTGCTCTCTCACATGTCAGTTGTTTCTGGAAATTCCCTGACAAACCCACCCAGGAGTGTCCTTTACTAATCTCCTAGGTGTCTTTCAACCAAAGCAAACTGACAATTAGGATTAAGTATCACAAGGAGGCAAACACAGGGAACTCGTCATCTTCCACCTTGTACTCTGGCTGCCTTCACAGGGTTGGTGATAGAGACTAGAGGGAGCATGGGTGTAGCACACTGTTTTAGGGAACCTAATGCAAGATAGTAGAACCAAAATAGGGAAAATGACTATTATCACAGGGAGTAGTGGCGGGGAGAGAAATGACAAAAAGATGACAAAAAAAAAGCCTGGGCTGGAGAGATGGCTTAGTGGCTAAGGTGCCTGCCTGCTAAGCCTAAGAAGGCTGGTTCCAATGTCCAGCAGTTCCAATCTCCAGGTCCCACGTTTAGCCAGATGCAAAGTGACGCAAGGGCGCAATGTCACACTTGCCCACAAGGGGGCGCACGCATCTGGATTTCGTTCACAGCAGCTGAGAGACTGCTGGCACGCCCATCTCTGTCTCCCTCTCCCTCTCTGTCTATCTCTCTCTGTTTCTCTCTCTCTAAATATAAAATAAAAAATAAAAGCCTATTACCTAAAGATGGCGACAAAGGAAGGACGGAGCATTGTGGAATCTGAAAGGGGAGCAGAGGTACTCCTGTAGACCTTTGCTTAATAAATAATTATTGTCTATGTCCTTTAGCGGATGCTATTTATGCGCTGTAAAACTACACTAATGGCGGTGCTTCAGGACACATGCTGAGAGGCTACTCCATGGTGACAAACACAAAGCTTGACACTACTTACAGTGATAAAGACAGATTTCAACTAGCAATAACTACTGAAAAAGAGAAGAGTCCAGCATGAAGCAATGTCAACTTCAGTTTATGTAGAGGAAATTGAAAGCCTTTTAAAAGGAGAATGAGGGAGTAGGAAAGGGGTGAGTGGGGTCTCAGTAGAGTCAGGGAAGAGAGAAGTTACAGTGGGTAAGTCAGAATAAATCTTGTGTCACCATCTACGTCTGCTATGTGGCAGTGATTGAAGTTATAATTCTCACTCTCACAAAGACTAAGAGACAGAGGCTATACACGCAGGTGTTGACTGAGCAAATATTTTTGTAATAATTAGCAAATGTTATTTTAACTGCTAGTAATGTTCAATATTTTATAAGATTTACTAAGTATTTTTGAATGCCTTGAGTTATCTTATGCCTTAAGAGAGTTAGGATCATCTCAGGGATAGGGCCTGGGGTATTAGGAACAATGTCAGTCTTTCTTCGAGTTTGTGTAGACCGACCAAGACTGAACCACCACCAGGAAGACAGCTCAGTGGGGTCCTGCTAGAGTCTGGTCGAGAAAAACATCTGTCTGCTTGTAGCTGAGTTGTAATACCTAGAATCAGTTTTGTTCATACCTACAACTGTCCGTTTGTACTTATTATAATTGAACAATTTCCCTAAATCCTGAATAAAGTTATGAAGTTCCAGTGTGAAATGAAACAGAATTGTTTCTATAAGAATTACGTTAGAAACATTGGAAAAATGTGAGTGTGGTGTGAGAGAGGCAACAGTAAACGATAAGGAAGAAATCATACAAAAACAGAGGATGAAAAACTCATATGTGTTCTTTTGCAGGGATTCTTAGGATAAAGGAATCAATACTAGGAAAAATGCATAATGCAATCTGTGACTTTTGCATGAAAGATAATATAGGAAACTCTAATCTATGCTACATGGCCAAAGGAAAGAACCCTCTGAATTCCTGTCTGGGATGAAATAAAGACAGACATTTCTGGGCACTGCTCAGTATGTAACAACAGCATTAAGCCAACTGGGACTCAGCCTTCAACAATCCTCTCCTTGCCACCTCTGCTCTGACTGCATTTGCTTCCTGTATCTGGATAGTCCTGCCCCTTCTTTTAGGTGATACCTATCTATTTACAGAATAGTTGGCCTCCAGCCATTGTGACAGGACTCCGAGGAGTATCAGAAGCAGCATTTTTTTTAGTTACTATTCATAGTACCCAAGTAGTGTTCATTGTCTCATTAGCAGGTACAGAAACTAAAGATCAGAACTGAGGATCCTGGCAGGTCTTTCCACCTTGACTGTTCTGTATTTGACATACATTGGTTGTCATGCTTAAGGCACTTTTTGGATTGAAAACCTATCACAATGTTTGGCACAGGACTGTGCTCAATGAATAATTATTATGAAAATATTTAACATTCCCTGGGTTTTTACAAGGTATCAAAGGTCACGCTAACATTTACTTTATTTTATTTAATTTCACCATAATCTTCTGACCCATTTTACAGCTCAGCAAGCTGAATGAGCCATAGTGGTTGTCTCCAAACCCAGGCTCCCCAGCCTCAGCTCAGAAGGAACATGCTAGGAAGACACAGAGTATAGAAACTTAATCTCTGTGCTTACGAGCAGGGTCCAACCTAGCAGGATGGGGTTTAAGGCCAGAGAAGGAGAAATCATAACCTCAAATCAGAGATGGTGGGAGCTTTAGGGATGTGGATAATTATCAAATCCAATCACGTTTCTTTGTTGACAGAGAAGCTCCCACTATCTGTTGCTGCTCAATCCATATCCGACCTTTAGATCCCAGGATAGACATTGTCTCTTCTTTGGATTTCATGGAATTCCCTCCATGACCTTCACTCAATTGGGATAGGATCTCCACATATGCCTGCACCCACCCCAACATTTTTCCAGCCTTCTTCTATGTATCAACCTCCCATGAGATTTGAAGTCCTTTGTTAATTCTGGTCACCGCTGTAGTTCTGGCACCTGGGACATCATCCAGCATTTAGAAAGTCATCCCGTAAGTACTACATGACTCGTCAGAGACCTGCTTAACATTTCCAGGGAATCAGGGACTTAGATCTCAGTAAATGAGATTTTGTAGTAGCCTGTCTATTTAATATTAGGGATCCTCCTCAAGCCCAAGTCCTCACAGACCCCTTTGTCTTTCCCAGAGACACTAAGTTGTCACATGCAGTCCTGTCTAGGGTGCCTGTTCCTTCCCCAGATATCTCTACTCCCCCTTTTCCTTCCTCAGGTTGTTTTAGGTTCAATTGTCATAGTCTCATAGATAATATATCAAGAAGGAAGGTTCTAATGCCCCGTAACAACAGAAATGTTTCAATCCAGGGCTCTTTCCATGAAAACAGAAATTGTGGAGCTAGATATAACATGGAATGTTGAACAATCTCCTAACTGTGCTCAGTGCTTCAGTCTTTATTGTTGTTCATGACTTTGAACTTTGATGTTATTTGGTACAAAGTCCCTCAGCTCATATTTTCCTGATATTTCCTCGTGATTGTACCTTCCCTCACATTTGTTTCAGGAATACCACAGAAGTACTGTTTCCATTCTCAGTGGATCATCCAGATGCTATAGAGTGTTGGCAACTGAATACCACTGTGTACCACTCCTGTGTACATGTCTTCACATCACTTCATTCCAGGAAGCACAACAGGCTTATGCTGTGCTGGCACAGCACTGGGCTACCTGGACACAGGGATAAACAAGACTGTAGGATCTTTTCAGTGCTTGGCAGGAAAGGGACCAATGTCATCTGCTTTGAGCACAGGTCACCAAAAAGATGATACCTAGATTATGAATGTGTTCTCTGTATTGAAATCCATCTATTTTTTTTGAAAGAGCAAGAAAGAGAGAGAAAGATGGACAGAGTAAGAGAAAGAGGCAGAGAATGGGCACACCAGGGCCTCTCAGCCACTGTGAACAAATTCCAGACATGTGCACCCCCTTGTGCATATGCGCAACATTGCGTGCTTGTATCACTTTTATGTCTGGCTAAACATGGGACCTGGAAATTTGAATGAGCATTCTTGGGCTTTGCAAGCAGGTGCCTTAGCTACTAAGCCATCTATCTCTCCATCCCTGAATCCATCTACTTTTGAGAGGTAACCTTAGTGCTAGACAGGGCAGGAATCTAGTGTCACCCTCACACAATTTTCCTGAGGAAGCCAAAAGTAGACACTCAGATTGGGTGCAATGAAGGTGGGGAGAAAGCAGTTACTGATGTACGCTTTTGACAAAGAGGCCACCCATGAGTAGGGGGATGTTTTTAAACTTCATCCTCAAAAAAGTCATTTTTCAAGGGTGAATTTCATGAACAAGGATGATTGACCTTTCCTATCCTTGTGAGCAACAGACAGACTTTTAAGGAAATGTATGATTTTAATTTAAATGGGATTCTGAGTGAGTTGCTAAGGAACAAGACCCTGTCTGTGCCCATTAGAAGCTCATGCCAATAATATCTGATTATAGATGGGTTTCCTTGGAAACGGTTCCTAGGCATGCTTCAGTCCTAATGCTGAGGAGGTACAAGGTCTTACTAGATGGACATGAGGACAGTAAAGGAAGGATGGCTAACTGAGCCAGCTGACCCACTGTGCATTAAGATATGACAGTAGAAAATGACACCCCAGTCACCTCTGCCCTATCTATTCTCTCTTCCTGTTTGAGACTATGGGCTTTTGTCTTATAAATAAAATTAGTATATGTTCGTGAGGGAAACATTTCAAATAGATAAGAAGAAAGGGAAGTTAAAATTAGACTAATCCTTTTATTATTCCACCCTTCAGCTCTTCCTCACCATTAGCCACTATTTCTTAGCTGTACAATGAGAACTCTTCTAGATTGGCACAAGCACTGACATAATATATTTATGTTGTACAAATAAAATTGTAGTCTATTCAGAGACATAACTTTGTTTTTCCATCAGAGTGTCTTATACATTTTCTCATATCAGCACATAGATACTATTTCATTCTCCTTGACTCATATACCCCACAGTGGAATGAATTGAAAGAATTTTTTTTATATAATCCAGCCAGGAGTGGTGGTGCATGCCTTTAATCTCAGCACTTGGGAGGCAGAGATAGGAGGATTGATGTGAGTTTGAGGCCAGCCTGAGATTACATAGTGAATTCCAGGTCAACCTGAGCTAGTATGAGACCCTTCCTTAAAAAAACAAAAACAAAAACAAAATGTATTTATAATCCATTATCTAATATTGACTTCATGTATTTTTTTTGGCTTAGCTATCACAAATACTGCAATGAGCCAGGAGTGGTGGCACACATCTTTAATCCCAGCACTGGGGAGGCAGAGGTAGGAGGATTACTGTGAGTTTGAGGCCAGCTTGAGACTACATAGTGAATTACAGGTCAGCCCAGGCTAGAGTGACACCTTACCTCAGAGGGGGGATAAAAAACACTGCAATGAACAGCACTGTATGTACATTTGCCAATTTATATATTCCAACTTTAGGATAATTTCCTAAAAATAAAAGTGCTAATTCAAATTTCACATGTATATTTTTACCAGTATTGCCAAAATTACTCTCCAAATATATCAGAGTACTCTATTCACCCACCAACAGCATAAAAGACTTTCTATTTTTGGTCTTTACTTCCGTCCCTAAGCAACACTGGCACCGTGGAACCTGAATGACTTCATCAATCCGGCAGCATGAAGTAACTCACTTTTTACAGTTGGCATTTATTTCATTTGGAGTGGTGTTACACATATCCACTTCTTTGCTGAAGTTATCTTTTTCTTATTGATTCTTACTAAGGAAGTTAGCCCTTATGTTTCCAAATATTTCTTTGCCTTATTTTTCAATTTAAATAAAAATGCTAGTCCTTGTATCATCACAGAGCTCCTTTAATCCTAATTAAAATGTTACAAATAAAGTATTTTTATTGCTGTGAGCATCTCATACTGAACCTTGATACAGGTTCTCATCTGGTGCACCGAGAACTCAGAGTCAGCTAGACTAGCCAGCAAGCCCTAGGGATCCTACATTCTCTGCCTCCCTATTACTGGTATTTCAGGTGTGTGCCTCCACGTTGGGCTTTTTATGTAGGTGCTGGGGATCCAAACTCAGGTCCTTATATTTTCACGGCAAGCACTTGATCCACAGAGCCATCTCCCCAGCCCATGACTTTTTTTTATTGTTGGGAAAATAATCATTGTTCCCAAGGTGAGTCCACAACTAATGCCCCGGGGGAGAGAAAAGAGTGTAGGAGGCAGCGTTGGCCTGTGGCCTGTCCAAGTCAGGTCCTTCATCCTCCTGCGTGATGTGGTCTGTGAGAAGGAAATGGGTACACTTTCGCAGGGCTAGGAAGGACTCTTAGCATAAAAGCCTAGAAGTCACCCATCCCCTCTTGTTCAGATGTAAAGTGATAACCAGTAGTGAATGCAGTTTTCTAAATCTCTAATCACAGATACATAGTTGTAGGAGGTACAATTAAAACATATTACAAACAACTAAAAGAACAAAATGCAAGCCACTATTTTATTCTATATTTAACAGAAAAATAACTTCAAAATAAGGCAGAGGTAGGAGGATAAAATGTTAATCCAACCTGGATTTTAAAATGTTATCCAACATTTTAGAGGCTTACCATCCCCTTGAAAATTTATCTTTTCTGCAGGCTTGTGAAATGTTTGTGACTAGGCCTCATTGAATGTATAATAGGGAGATCTTCAATGCGAGCATCTGTTTGTGGGTTTATGGGATATTGGAGTTGAAAAATGAAATACAACATTCAGTTTCTGACATTCACAAGGCTTTCTCATCCACAGCAAGAAAAGAGACTTTGGGGCTGGAGAGATGGCTTAGCAGTTAAGGCGCCTGCCTGCTAAGCCTAAGAATGCTGGTTCCAATCTCCAGCAGTTCCAGTCTCCAGGTCCCACATTTAGCCAGATGCAAAGTGACTCAAGGGCGCAATGCCGCACTTGACCACAAGGGGCGCACACATCTGGAGTTCTTTCACAGCAGCTGAGAGACTGCTGAAGCGCCCATCTCTGTCTTCCTCTCTCTCTCTCTCTGTCTCTCTCCAAAAAAAAAAAAAAAAAAAAAAAAAAAGAGACTTCAAAGTCAGGCTTTGGTGAGGGACAAGAAGAGAAGCTAAAGTTGTTCCTTCCAGATTGGAAATAGCAGTATGCAAGCATGGAAGACAAGACCACAGTTTCACGTTACGTCAGGAGAAAGTGATCTGTACTTCACCTGAGTGTGAACTTTACTGTGGATCTGCAATGTCAGAATTGCATGACCCATACATACCAACAATCTAGAAAATTCTTGCACATCTATGATGTCATATTACTCCTACAGGCATGTCCTTATTCCTGTTTTATAGACAAGGAAACTGTGACAACAGTATCAATGAAGGAACCATCATCTGTCCTACACGTGGAAGGAGGGTGAAGTATTTTCCAGGGTTCTGATCTAATTGACCTGGAGTAAATGGTGGGGTCAAAGACCTGCCATTTTCGAAGTCATTCTTTACTGTCATTGCCAGACTTTGTTCACCCCTATTATAACTGGGATTCTGTACTAGGCAAGCAGAGACAGACAGCAGGAGACAGGACAAGAGCCATGTCTTCAGGGGCCTTATAGACTTCTATGTGGTATGGGCACATCCTTGTGCCCATTTTCACAACCATAAACAGAGGATATCTCGACTGTCTAACTTAAGAGTGCTGTTTTATTAAATAATAAACTGTACATGAAGTATTTAGCACAGTGAAGTGCTCAGCACAACGAAGCACTTAGTACAGTGAAGTACTTAGCATAATGTAAAGCCCAGAAGATCCAGAAAAGATGGCCCTTAAATATTTGCAATTAGTGTTATATAAGTTGATCAAATGTAGATACATTTGCTAATTACAGTGACAAACACACCATTTTGTATTTAATCACTTTCTGCATGCTTTCATTTGTCTCTGAGATATCTACATGTCCAGGAGTATTAAGAAAATCACTAAATATAGTGAGAATTATTTCAACTGTGAAATAGGTAACCAAGCACAAATTGAAGAGGAGGACTCCAGGGAAACGGAGAGCACATCTCTGGAGCATTTGCATACCACATCTTCTGTCCAGCGAGTAAATGGGCATTAAGCTCTGTTTCCAGTCTGTGTCTGATGTTTGGCTGAAGGCAAGAGATAGCTGCTACCTACCCGTTCTTGCCATAGAATTGCCTACTGGGAGGGAGGAGGAGCTGGGGAAATTGTTACAGAAGCCAATGGAAGTGAGTCAGAGAAAGCATGTGGGCTGAGAAGAAAAACACATCTGGAAATCTAGAACCGGGAGGGAGATCTCCACACCGGGCAGCTCAGAGGCCAGTAAGCACTCATCTGGGGCCTCACCAGCAGGCAGCATGTGGCAATACAGAGCAGGTTCTTCGGAACAGAGATCCTTGAGAAGTGCCCTGGGGGACGTTTCCTGCCAGCACCTCCCCCAGGCTCCTGTACCTTACCTGTGGTCCTAGCTCCTTCCTTTCATGATTACTATGCATTGTCAACCTGAATGGGTGAAGAAGAACTTGGGAGGGGGGAGATACCTCAGTCAGTCCAAAGCTTGCCTCACGAGCACGAGGACCTGACTGATCCCCAGGACCCCTGTAAAACTGCCAGGCATGTAGCACGTACCTGTGATCCCTGAGCTGAGGAGCCAGAAACAGGAAGATCCCTGGGGGGTTCACTGGTCAGCTGGCCTATCCTAATGGGTGAGCTGTAGGCCACTGAGTAATCCTGTCTCAACAAGTCTGGGTGACACTGCGTATCCTCATAATTATGAGGTAATCTTCCTGGCCTCATAAACAGGTAATTTCAACTTCCTCCTTTTTACTTCCATTTCGGTTTCCTTCCATTTGTAAATGGGTATGTTCATGGCGATACACACCACGTGACCAAACCTAAAAACTCACCACGTGGGCATCCTCTGGTGTCCACATGCACACATCTGCACACATGTACACCCCTGAACACACATATAAACAATAAGCACCCAGAGAGTAGTGAAGCACACCTCTTGGTGTGTCTGTGACATCATTTCCAGACAGTATTAACAAAGGGCATGGGCCCTCAGATGGGAGAAGCAAAAGGAGAAGCCCCAAAACACAAGTCTTCTCTCTCTCTCCCTCTCTCTCTCTCTCTCTCCTATCTATCTCTCTCTCTCTCTCTCTCTCTCTCTCTTTCTCCTTACTAGGAGAGAGGTAAGCAGCCTCTGCTCTTGGTTATGCCCCCATAATGTTCTATCCCACCTCAGGCCCCAGAACTAACAGAATCAAAATAAATCTTTTCTCCCTGAAGTTATTTTTTTATGCAGACATTTTGTCACTGTGATGGAAAGTCCAACTACCGCACCTCCACAGCTGTGATCTTGGCAGCTGGGGGGTGAGACAATGTCTACAAATGTCTGAAGTCCTCAGATAATTTTTCCACTGCTGCCCTTACTGAGAATCAACTGCAACATATAGCCAGCATGAACCATCCTATCGGTTCTTCGGGTGAGGAAACAGACGACAGTTGTGCTTGGCCCTGAGTCAGGGTGTGCATGCAGGTGTGAAGCAGCATGCCGAAAAGGAGTCATGTCCAGTGAGTCCTGTCCATCCCTGCTTTTGCTTTCCAGGTAGAGAAGGCATGACCTCTTGGACAGAGAAGACATTCCAAGATTCTCTCCTGAAACTTTGCTCTTCTCTAAGACTCCCTTCCTTTTCTCTGCATCACATTCCCACCCCATGCAAGTCTATCAGGAGAAGGAGGCTGGTGGGTTGGGAAGTGCTCCTTTCTGAACAGCAGGCATCCTAGATTATGGTCCTGGCTCTGTGACTAATTTGCTATATGTCTTCAGACACATCCTTTCCTTTCCCTCTCTGGGCTCAGAGAGGGTGGGCCAGTGGGGTCCTGAAATTATCTAGTGTAGACCTTCTAAAGAAATAAGAATGGGATTTGTCTGGGGGTTTGGGCTGTGTGTGTAAGAACATTTCACAGATCTGCCCTTCTAACAATATGTTAAGTGCACAACACAGTATTACTGAAGTAGGCATGATGTTTCTGTTTACCACCCACACACCATCTGGCCTGGAGACCAGCAGAACTGAGAGATCCTGCGGGAATCTGCGGCTCCCATGTGTTGCTACAGTTGCCCACAGATGTCAGAAGAATCCTGCACCACTGCTGATGAGCTAGCTGAAGTCCATCTTGACAAGGGAAGAGAAGCGTCTGGTGGTTTTTCTTCCACCACTAGGTGTCAGTGTTCTACCTTCAACTCCCCTCACCTTCTCCATCAGATGAAGGGAGAATTCTTTGAGGCCTTGTGCATTCTTTGCACTTGCTCTAATTTGCATCTTCCTTCCAGACTCCTCTCCACACACACATGCACAAGGACTCAACACTACACATGTGTCTTCTCTCTTCAAGTCCCTTCATTTCAGGTCCCTGGACATGACCAGTGCCATGAAAAGTGAGGTGCACCCCTGGCCCCACTAATGTCTCCAGCCCCTTGTATTCATGCTTTCTATGACAGATTTAACTCAAGAATAAAAAATATTATCCCAGTCACCAACAGTTTGCCGCAGACATGTCACTCTAGCCCGTTGAGAACACGCAGAGATGAAGGACCCTCAGGCTTGCCTTGAGTAGTTACAGAAGCCTCATGAAGGGAGACAGTATTGGGGGAAAAAAGGTATCATTTTGATATGCAAACCACCGGCACAGGGTATCCCTAAACAATGGGACAGCTGCCACAAATGGGCCATTCTATTAAGCTTAACGTAGGCTTTTCCAAGTGAAAGATTGAATTAATTTGAACCCAATTACCCTGCATTGGAGACAGAGTAGACAGAGTTGGTTTCATTTCCCATGTATGTACAATCACCATTACCTGCCTTACCTTGAGAGCAGATATGTGACTCGCTTTGTGTGTGTGTGTGTGTGTGTGTGTGTGTGTGTGTGTGTGTGTGTCCTCAAACAGATCAGATGGGGATGTACAGTATTTTGAGTAAAAGAATGAACAATTTACCTTGCCAGCTGAGCTAAGCCACTTCAAAGACTGTCAAAGGTTGAAGAGGTGTTTTCCCGAAGGGGCCTGAGACCCAGGCCCCAGTGCAAGAGCCAGGGGTGTGCCCACAGAGCATCCCTGGCCAGTCCCCTTCTCACCGCTGTACAAGTCTGCAGACTTCCCAGATCCAGGTAGTCACTGGTGCTTCTTTGCTTTCAGAAATTCTACTTCTTCCTCAGGGACACTGCCTGGGGGATGAGGAGCCCATCATGTCAGGAGAGCAGGGAGGCCTGTGTTCTCAACCAGAGGTAACTCAGAGATCATTTACACTCGAATCCCACTATCTGGACCCCTTGGCTTTTGGCAGAAGCTACATAGCTCAACAATCTCTTCTCTCTGGTGATTGTTTTCTTCCCAGGAAATCATTATCAAGTGTTTGTTTTGCCAGAATTTATTAGAATCATGACAGCTGGATTAAACACTGAAGAAGAGAAACGAAAGGAAGGAGAAAGGAAACAGGAGATGAGAATGGCTCTGCTTCTGACTGGGTGCTGTGACTATTGTCTGTAGAGGGTTTGGTTGTGGGTGCACAACATAGACTGGAAACCAAAATAAACCCATTCCTTTCAAAAGCTGCTTCTCGGCCACCTCACCAGCAAGATGAGGATAATTGCTACCCTGCTGCAGTGACAAGATGTGACACCTGGATGTTTGCATTTGTCATGCCTTTCCCTCATCCTGAAGAAAGCTACCCTTGAGAACTGTAAGCCAAAATAAAACGCTTCCTTCCAAAAGATGCTCTGGCTCCGTCTCTTGTCCAGAAATGAGAAGGTAACTCCTACATGCTGGAAGTCTGGGATCTAGGGTGACTTCTCTCTTGGGAATCTTGCTGTTTCTCCTTCTGCTTGGGCCTCTTGCGTACTAAGCACATTTCATTATGCCTGAACTCTGTAGAGGATAAACATGATGCCTGGAGCCAACCCTTACTTTTGTATAACTCGGTAGGTAAAAAATAGTTACATTGTGAAGTTTTTCCTTAACTCTGTCCTACCTGACACTAAACTCTACCTTGCCCATTGGAGTTACTACACTGAATGTAAATCATTGCAGTGAAGTTCATTCAACAAGTATTTGATGAGCACCTACTATGTAGTTGTCAAGTCATAAATAAATATACAGGATTTCCAAGTAGACAGTGCTCATAGAGCTTGCAATATCAAGGGAGAATAAAACTAAATTTACAAATCTATAATTATAGATTTGAATGCATGCCCTAAGGGAAGAGGATAGGGGTTGCAGTCAGGTTTATATTGCTGGCAGAAATCACCTGACCAAGAGCAGCTTGTGGGGGAAAAAAAGGAGGAGTGGTATTTTGGCTTACAGGCTAAAGGGAATGCTCCATGATGGCAGGGGAAAACAATGACATGAGCAGAGGGTGGACATCACCTCCTGGCCAACATCAGATGGACATCAGCAGGACAGTATGTCAAACACTGCCAAGGGGAAACTGGCTATAATACCCATAAGCCCACCCCCAACAATACACTGCCTCTAGGAGGCGTTAATTCCCAAATCTCTATCAGCTGGGAACCTAGCATTCAGAACACGTAAGTTTATGGGGGACACCTGAATCAAACCACCACAACAGGACACTATAATAAAAAAAGTACTAGAAAAGACAAAAAATAATGTCTGGGCTGTGACCTGTCAGAGGCGTGCAGAAGAATTAGTCCAGTGAAGAAAAAGAAGGGGAAAGGTTGTGTTCAATGGGCTGAAAATAAAGAGATTGGCATCAAGTCGGAGCAGGGTGCATGGCTACATGGATATGATCTAATTTGTATTTTTAAAAACACTACTACTGCATAAATGATGGGTTGGAGAGTCACAATTGGCGGTGACAGATACATGACAAGGCAAATGACATGGTCCAGGAACCCAGCTGTGGAGGGCTGTCCTGCAAGGTAACAGTGGAGATAGGACCAAAGATCATGCATGAGCTCTGCTCACTGGAGCTGAAGTGCGCAGCTGTGATTGGCAGTGGTCGAGACACTTCGGGAGAGTAAATATCACTCGGATCAATCTTCCGGAACTGCGGGTTACCCCAACTCCACACTCCCTTTCCTGCTCAGCATTTCCATTAGGGGAGGTTTCTTCTCCTGTATTGTACTTGGAGTTTTTTGCTGCTTCATCCATTGGTTAAAATATTGAGAAGTGGGCTGGAGAAATGGTTTAGCGGTTAAGGCGTTTGACTGCGAAGCCAAAGGATTCCGGTTCAATTCTCCAGGACTAACATAAGCCAGATGCACAAGGGGCACATGTGTCTGGAGTTCGTTTGCAGTGGCTAGAGGCCCTGGCATGCCCATTCTCTCTCTATCTGCCTCTCTTCTATCTTTCTCTCTGCTTGCAAATAAATAAAATTTTAAAAAATATATTGAGAAGTATTTGTTTATTTAGGACTGAAGATAGAGGGAGGGAAAAAATAAAAACTTGTCACAACTCCAATTTCCTAGTTTTCAAGAGCCAGTCATCACCTGTTCAGCTCAATGTCATCTCTTTCTGGAGTCAGGTAGACCAACAGCAGCCCATGGCCAAAGTCTCAGGAACCTTTACCTGGAAGTCCTTAACCTTGGACCTGGGAGAGGCCTTCAGAAAGTGAGATATCCTTTATCCCAAGATGAGCCCCATCACAGGCCTCTCCTTCCAGGATGATCCTAGTCAGCTCGTTCTCAGAGGCTAGGCTAGGACCAAAGAATGTAAACTCACAGAAATGTGAGCATATATGCCTTCATTATTTTGGCAGGTAAATACCATCTTTTCAAGGGCTCCTTCCCATATGTCAGTGCCTGTGGTGGTTTGATTCAGGTGTCCCCCATGAACTTAAGTGTTCTGAATGCTAGTCTCCCCAGCTGATGGCAACTGGAAATTAAACCCTCTTGGAGGTGTTGTATTGTTGGGGGCGGGCTTATGGGTATTATAGCCAGCTTCCCCTTGTCAGTGTTTGGCACACTCTCCTGCTGCTGTTGTCCACCTTATGTTGGCCAGAGGGTGATGTCCACCCTCTGCTCGTGCCATCATTTTCCCTGCCATCATGGAGCTTCCCCCTTGAGCCAGTAAGCCAAAATAAACCTTTTTTTTTTTCCCACAAGCTGCCCTTAGTCGGGTGATTTCTGCCAGCAATGCGAACCTGACTGCAACAGTGCCATTCTCATTGATGCTACAAGGGCTAACTTGGCATGGAGCTAGACTGTAGGATGCCAGGAAGTATACCCCGTGGAGGAATATCATGATTTATATTGTCAATCTGACAGAACCTAGAATCAGCTGTGGGCGATGGTCTCGATTAAGGTACAAAGAGCCACCATCACTGGGGATGAGGTACTGGACTGTAGTAAAAAAGAAATCACCAGGTGAAGCCTAAGGACCTGGGTTCAATTCCCCAGTACCCAAGTAAAGCCAGATGCACAAGGTAACACATGTGCCTGGAGTTTGTTTACAGTAGCTGGAGGCCCTGGTTCACCCATTGTCTCGCGCACGCGTGTGCTGTCTCTCTCCCTCTTTCTCTCACTCACTCTCTCAAATAAATAAATAAATAAAATATATATTATTAAAAAAATTTTAAGCCGGGCATGGTGGTACACACCTTTAATCCCAGCACTTGGGAGGCAGAGGTAGGAGGATCACTGTGAGTTCGAGACCACCCTGAGACTACATAGTGAATTCCAGGCCAGCCTGGGCCAGAGTGAGACCCTACCTCAAAAAACCAAAAAATAAAATAAAATGTCAGGGTCCTCTCTGGGGAGACGTTGGGTTTGGAGTGTCTGGTGAGCCTCCTAAACAGTGAGGCTGATGAGTGATGGAGAACTCGCAGAGCTCCCATTCAGTACGGGAAGCAGGCAAGAAGGCTGGCAGTAACTACATGAGGAGTCCTCTGCTGGGCATGAACACAGGGCAGGAGGAGGTGGCCTCAAAACAATGGAAGAAGCTCTGGTTCTGCCGGCACACTGGGGAGACTTTCAGGAGCTGACAACACTGTTCCCCACACCCCTTAGAAGCATCAGAGTTGAATTAGCTGCACTTAGAAAAACAAACTGAAATGCCAACTGTGCATTTTGATCGTTATGCCTGCCTTATTATTTATTTCAAAAGAGTTATCATCTAAAATTAGTTTCCTTTGTGGATTCTTTTAAGTTTTTTGTTTTATTTTATTTATTTATTTGGTTTTTAAATATATTTTATTCATTTATTTGAGAGGAAGAGGCAGAAAGAGACAGAGTTAGGGAGAGAATGGGCACACCAGGGCCTCCAGCCACTGCAAATGAACCCCAGATGCATGCACCCCCTTGTGCATCTGGCTTACGTGAGTCCTGGAGAATCAAACCAGGATCCTTTGGTTTTGCAGGCAAACAACCTAACTGCTAAGCCATCTCTCCAGCCCTGTGAATTCTTTTCACTATAAAGTTATCCCTGAGAATAGTTTTCAAATAGAAAAACATTCCTTTAAATGTAGGTTGCTTTTGATTTGGTATTGTAAATCCAAGCTCCAGAAGTGTTGGTCCATGCAGGAAGCCTGCTGTTCAGGTGTACTTGAAGAGAATTCAGGGCTCAAAGAGGCTTGGTGGGAGGAGACAACAGATAGATGAAATGTGTGGTGGGTTCCACCCACCCAACACAGGGATCCCATTTCAGGGATTCATAAACCCATGCTAAGGATGGAAAGCCTTGGATGGAAAACCTCAGGGTGATCAATCACAGTTCCCACTCCAAGAATGCAGTAAACCCCAAAAGACCTAGTCAGCAAGCTCTTCATGAATTATGAAAGTTGGAAAATACACTTTTGAAAATTTATTTTTTTAAGTGTGTGGGGGACTGGGAAGAAAGATGCTTTCTTGCCAAGCCTGAAGGGCTGGGTTTAACTCCTCAGCTACCCATGTAAGCCAGACCCAAAAAGCAGTACAAGTGTCTGGTGTTTGCTTACAGCAGCAAGAGGCCTAAGCATGTACACACACACGTGCACGCACACACACACACACACACTCAAATAACTAAATTTAAAGTATGTGCTGTGCTTCATTCTGTTTATTCTAGAGAGAAAGCATGCTGCAAACTGATCCTGATGATAATCATTACTCCCCTTCTCCTCCCTCACTCGGTGTTTAGAAAGTGAATCAGTAAGTCAGCTCATAGATTTACTGTGCACACTGATGATGGATGAGAGACACATGTGCAAAATCCTGTGGTGAGCAGGAGGCAGGGGGGTGGGGAACACAAAAGAACTGTATCAATACATGTCATGTCATTTTGCCACTTACAAAGCCTTTTACTTACATGACCCTAGAGTTCACTTCCTTCAGCTAGTGAGATCGGAGCATGTCACCAATTCACTGCAGAACTGAGAGAGGATTCAAGTAAGTGGTGTATGATGTTGATAGAAATTATTCTGACACTGGAATTCAATTTCAACAAAAACAAAATTCACATTACAAACAACTGTAGTTAAGCCTTAAAAATGAGCTAAATCCAAGTAGAAGTAATAAACAGACTCCCAGATTATGATCTAGTTGGGGAAGAGGAGGAGGAAATCACAAATGCAGTGGCACATTTGGGCTGACAGACATGCTGACAGCCACAAGGTAAGACTGATGGCAAATCACTTGCAGAATTTTGTCTTTTGGAAAGCACTTCTTTAATCCAAATGCTAAGAATGGAGGAAAAAGCATTTCCAAAATTGACATTTTTACAAAATTACATAAAAGTGAAAATAAAAAAGGCTCCCAATACTCTAAGTCAGAGTTAAACTTTGCTCAGCAAGAAGAAATAATATGGGATATTTCCATTCCCTTTATAGACAAAAAATTTTACTCACTGTTCTACAGAAAGAGAATTATCAGCTGAAAATGTATGAGAGTATGGCATGCAGAAGTATGTCTGCAATGCCAGCACTTGAAATGCTCAGGCTGAAAAACTTCAAGTTCATGGTCACCTTGAGCTACATAGTGAGTTTGAGGCCAGCCTTGGCTACATAAAAAGGCCTTATCCACCCCAAGAAACATAAGAAAAAATATATATAAATATCTGTTGGAGTTGCCATCTCATTGCTGGCACAAAGCACCCAAACCAAAAGCAGCTGATGAAAGGAAAGGTTTGATTTTGGCTAAGAGTCTTGAGAGGAAGTGGCATGGTGTCAAGGGAAAGCATGGCACGAGCAGAGGCTGGACATCACCTCTGCCACAGCAGGTGGAAAACAGCAGCAGGAGAGTGAGCTGACTAACACTGGCAAGCTGAGGGCTAATCAACCACAAGGTCCACCCCCAGCAACACACCTCCTCCAGCAAAGCTCCACCTCCCAACTTGCCATCAGCTGGGGACCAGGTATTCAAAACACACAAGCTTATAATGCCAGGTGCTAGTACCCACATATGTCTTTACCCACATGAACACGCTCATTTTTCTAAAGACAAGGAACTAGAAACTCAGTAGTAGTCAGTCCAGTCTCACAGAGATCAAAACAGACAGCCAAGAGCTATAAAGGCAGATGTGCGCAGCTCCCACCCCATCTCCAGAGCCTTAGGGGTAACTTTACCACAGAACTAGTACAAGTTCTTAGACACGTTACTTCTGGTCAGACAGACGCTGACCATGCCAGGCAATGCCAGGCATCCTTGTTTCTTTGTCTTACCCATTTCCAGACAGTTAATATCTGAGCTCAGTTGCTTCCACCCCTTCCCTAGAACAGAACCATCTGTGCAGGAGAGCAGGCACCAGATCACAAAGATGCCCTCATGTCCTTGGGCCTCGCCATAGGGTGCAAGTTACCAAATTAATTACCTGTAAGTGGCAGTACCTTGCTGGTCTTCCCACCTAGCTGGGAGTCTAAGCTCCCTTTGAAAGCTGGGTGGGAATTAGTTTTCCATTATTCTGAGGTTCCTTGGGGACTACTCACTGATGTGTCCTCTTAGCTTGTTCTGTTGCGGTGCCAGCCTCTTCTGTGATGGTGGAGATACCATAGCAGAACCTCTATGCCAATGCTTAATACCCAGCCTGATAGATATCACTGCTTCCTCTTGAAGGAGGCGCCCCATGATACTAGTCCCCCATGCTCATGCTCTCAGCAGGCTTTCAGGGGCCCTCGTCCTCACTGCACCCTCTTTCCAGATGGCAAGATGCCTAGTGGTACTCCAATCCCAGAAGGATGTCTCTCTTGGCTGGCTTCTGGACATCTCAAATTGAATT
Organism: Orientallactaga sibirica; assembly: GCA_036365145.1. NCBI lineage: Eukaryota > Metazoa > Chordata > Mammalia > Rodentia > Dipodidae > Orientallactaga > Orientallactaga sibirica. The sequence goes on along the minus strand of JAEOAD010000055.1, from coordinate 14,337,807 downwards.
TCCTAAAGGCAAGCTTAGCATTTCCAAAACCAAATTCACATCTTTCTCCCCCAGTCTGCCTCTCCTGGGGTATTGCCAACTTCAAAGACCATGTGCTGTCTCTGTACCATCATCTTTTGACACCGTCACTCGTCCCTCCCACAGGTTTTACCTCTTTCCTGCACGTATCTCCACCCTGACTTTTCTTCATTGTCACTTCCTCTACTGTCAACCTGACTATGGGCTCTCACATTTCCGTACTTCTCCAAGCCAAGTATTTACCCATATTTTGTAATATGTACACAATCCCATTGTGATTATTTGCTTTATTACCTTGTACAGGCAGGTTTTTATTCAATGCGTGTCTCAGTGCAATGAACGAAAGAAGCCTGCCTCCATCTATGTTACCCATAGGCCAATACCTTCGCTCACCTTAGGTATTTCAAGGGAAAGTGGGAAGCCATTTTCAGTCATTCTTTATGAGTCAGGAAAGCCAAAGGGGTGGGAGTGTTGCCCCACTCCTTCACCAGTCACTGGGGTTACAATTGTATCTTTGCTGCTTCACGGATACATTGTAGACAATGCCCCATGGAAGTGCTTCAATCCCGTAAAGTGATTTTATATGGTATTTATACCTCTTGTAACCAATTGTAATCAAGAGTCGAACCTCATTATTGGTTGTGACTCTTTTTGCATTCAATACACAAGGTCTCACTCTGTAGCCCAGGTTGTTTTGAAATATACTATGTAATTCAGGCTGGTCCCAAACTCGTGGAGATCCTCCTGCCTCAGCCTCCCAAGTACTGGAATTCTAAATGTCTTGGCCTCGTTTCTGAGGTTTGACTAATGATTCCTTTCAAGCCTCATCTTCACTTTTCCTTTCAGTTACGTCTGGACAGGCTGATGAGAATGCTCATGACCTCCTCTTCTCCTTTCATGCCAGTGAAATTGTAATGACCACCCACAAGAGCTTTCTTCCAGCCCCTCCTTTCAACCACTGTAAGGCCCATGCCTTATCCATTGAAGATGTGAGTGACCCAAACCCATTCTTGGTGCTCTGCCAAGGCCAACATGGACCTGGTTATACCTGCTCGCCTGTCCCCAGAGGAATATTACTTTAAGTAATAAACTTTCTCTAAAATTCTTGTAGGGTGTGAACCAGGCATGGTAGTTCAGTCTGTTAGTTACAGCAGTCAGAAGGCTGAGGCAGAAAGATCTATACTCTTTCAAAGCTAGTCTGGGCCAGACTTTATCTCAAAATATAATCAAACAGGGCTGGAGAGATGGCTTAGCGGTTAAGGCGCCTGCCTGCTAAGCCTAAGAACCCGGTTCCAATCTCCAGGTCCCACGTTTAGCTAGATGCAAAGTGACGCAAGGGTGCAATGCTGCACTTACCCACAAGGGGGCGCACACATCTGGATTTCATTCACAGCAGCTGAGAGACTGCTGGCGTGCCCATCTCTATCTGTCTTCCTCTCCCTCTCTAACTGTCTCTCTCTGTGTCTCTCTCCAAAAATAAATAAAATAATAAAATATATATATAATCAAACAATGGGCTGGAGAGAATGCTTAGTGGTTAAGGTGCTTGCCTACAAAGCCAAAGGACCCAGGTTTGATTCTTCAGGACCCAGGTGGCACATACATCTGGAGCTCATTTGCAGTAGCTAGAGGCCCTAGCCTACCTATTATTTCTCTCTCTCTCTCTCCCTCCCTTCCTCCTTCTTTCTCTTTTCTCTCTCAAATAAATAAAATATAAAAAATGAACAAACAAAAGCCCTTCAGACAAGATGCTAAGGCAGAAGGATCCCAAGTTCATAGTCAGCCTAGGATACATATTAAAACCTCATTTTCAGGGCTGGAGAGATGGCTTAATGGGTAAGGCGCTTGGCTACAAAGCCAAAGGACCCAGGTTTGATTCCCCAGGACCCATATAAGCCAGATGCCAAGGGGGCACATGCATCTGGAGTTCATTTGCAGTGGCTGTAGGCCATGGCACACCCTCTCTTTCTTTCTTTCTTTCTTTCTTTCTTTCTTTCTTTCTTTCTTTCTTTCTTTCTCTCTCTCTCTCTCTCCTGCCTATTTCTGAATCTCTCTCAAATAAGTAAAAATAAAATATTAAAGACCTCATCTTAAGAGAAAAAAAGAAAAAAGTCAACTATCTGTTTAGTCTACAACTTTTATTTTCCATTGAACTTTTTAAAGATATTTTATTTACAGATTTATTTGAGAAAGAGGGAGACAGATTGAGAGAGAGGAAGAGAGAGAATGGACACTGCAGGGTCTCTAGCCACTGCAAACAATGAACTCCAGATGCATGTGCCACTTTGTGCATCTGGCTTTACATGAGTACTGGGGAATTGAATCTGGGTCTTTTGGCTTTGCTGGTAAGCAACTTAACCGCTAGGTCAACTTTTTTTTTTTTTTTTTTTGAGAAAGAGATAGAGAGAATGGGCACACCAGGACCTTCAGCCTGCTGTAGACAAACTCCAGAAACGTGTAGCCCTTTATGGTACATGTGTGACATTGCATGTTTGCATCACTGTGTGTCTGGCTACTTGGGACCTGGAGATTTGAACATAAGTTCTTAGACTTCACAGACAAGCACCTTAAACACTAAGCCCCCGCAGTCAACTTTTATGTGGAGTTCTTCCTGATTTGCTGGGGAGCTATCTCACCCCCAAAGCCTATGCTAAGTATACCTACTTGCACAGTGAAATGCCCACATTATCACAACAGTTTGTTATTATTTTTAAAGTTTGGGATTCAGTATATTCCTATTTGCTATGCCTACATAGCCAGAAATGAGTTCCCATTAATTCCATTTTAACCACAATGAAAATTGTGACAAGCAACAATGAAGGCTAGTCTAGAGTGTGTCTCAGAGAGGGAGACAGTGATTAAAATCCTGCCTGTGATACTCTTCCACTGTGCCCTGTAACCATATAATGTAACTGTTATAATCAGTAATGCTAATCATTGTGCTGAACACTCACTAAAAGCCATGAAATTATGATCAGCACTTTAGAATCTTTTTATTTTCAGAGTGATCCCATGTGGTTGATGCTATCATAGCCTCCTACATGTTGCAAATTTCCAAAATGATTGTTAGAGGAATATGAAAAGTTAGTCCAGATTAACAATTAGCAAAGACTAAATCCAGAACTCCAACTCAGTCCAGCCTGAATACCTGGGCTAAGACTAGGTAACCATGGTACTCTGCTGCACCCTCAGGACTTTGTTGAAAGCCAGGCACAAGGGATCAAGATGTCACTTACGAATGAATGAACGTGATGAGAGGCTTCTAGCTTTGCAGATTAGAGTCTTAAGATGCAAAACCCTGCCATTGTGTGCACTGACCGCCTTCCACTTGCGCTTTGGGTGATATGCACCTGACGCTCAATGGTGACTCTATGCTTGACAGGAGGCCTCCACTTTGGGATGTCACTACATAGATCAAATGACTAACATACAAATATCTACAACTTGCTTAGGTCACTTCCTGTCAGGGTGATTTCTCGCTCCACTGTTATCTACGTCATCTTCTCCCGGATTGGTGCAGCACTCCTCATGGATGGGCCTCTTTCTGTTCATCCACAGCCCAGGTTTTTCTTTTGATTACAGTATGAGCACTTAATAGATCTACTGATTTACCCTCTGAGCATGTTTTTAAAAGCATACACTACATTATTATTAGCTATCAGCACAATGTTATATAGCAGATTTCTGGAAGCTATTCATCTTGTTTAATTGAAACTTGGTCCCCACCACGCAGTAACCCCCATTTGCCTTCCTCAAGCTCCCAGCACTACTATTCCACTGCTGCTTTCCATTAGCTATTTATAAAGGAGACACTTCATATGCGTGATTTGTCTTCTGGAAATGGTTTATTTCCAGGCATCAGATAGTTCCCCACTTTAAAGTCCTTCAGTTGCTTCTAGTACATTCAGGCTAAAATCCAAAAGCCCGGCAATGACCTGCACTCTGCCCTGGTGGACCCTGCAACATCTTCAGCGTCTCTACCACATGCTCACATCACCCCAGGCCTCCGTGCTGTTCCAGGAACCTTGCATTCTGCTGTCTGGTCCTTTTACTTGCAACAGTCATGCTCCAGATCATTGTGCAAGTATTTTCATTACCTCCTTTAAGTCTTTGCTTAACAGTCACTTTCTCAAAGAAACCAAGATGTCTACCCTATTTGAAAATGGCATTCTGAGCCCTACCTTTGCCTCTACATTCCTGACCCACAGCTATAGTTTTTTTCTATGTTAATTTTGTTCCATTGAAGTTATTACATTCTAATGTGAAAGCACCTTGATTTCAAGATTGCTTCTGTCCATTCTCTGATATTTTCTAGAAATAGGGAAGGTCTCTTGGAACAAGGCCATAGAACACATTCATCCCAGAGAATTCCACAGCTTAATTCATAATAAAAGTTGACACTACGTTTATGATCTTTCTTACTTGTTTTTTCTAGCTTTTGGCCATGTTCAAGTTCTGGTGTTGTAAACGCTATAAATCCCAGTGGATACCATGGCCTTAGTAACCACTCATGGGCTAGGCTGAGCCTAATACATCTGTTTGCAGAGTTGAAGTTAGGGACATTGTGGAGACATGGAACTGTGGCTTCCAAGAGCCTTAATTGACACATAGCTCTTGGATTACAGACAAGACAAGCCTGTAGGGAGAATGTTCTCTGTAGGGGAAATGGAGAAATGTCTGGGAGTCTTTCCAAGCCTGGGGGAACTTGGATAGATGCAGAGAAAGATGAAAGGTCATCATTCCTAGCCCTTGCCCAAGCCCCAAGACAACAAGGACCTTGGGAGCCAAGGTCAAGAAAGAAACAGCTTGTCCCCATGACAGAGTCAAGTAGGAGCTGTTGTGTTCACATGAGTAGACATTTATCCACAAGTTGAGCATGATGGCTTCTTCTCCAGTAGTGATCCTGTGGGGCAAAGGGTCTGGCAGATGGACCCAAATCACATGACAGAGAAAGAAAAATGTCACCTATCACAGGATGTATCTCTGCATGAATAGAAAGGACTCCATCTACTGCATCCAGACTCCCGTGCACATGAAATACATTGTAATTCACACTCATCCAAACCTTGTGGATTTGATCTTCAAGTATTCTTTCCTCTGCCCTAAAAGACGTTATACATATCAATGGTATTTTTCCAACTGATAATAAAAATTAGTGGTAGAAAGGATTGCAAGAAAACAATGAGAACTCTAAAACTAAAGTTTGTTGTAGATAAAAACTAAATGAAGGGGCTGGAGAGATGGCTTAGGGGTTAAGGCGCCTGCCTCCTAAGCCTAAGAACGCTGGTTCCAATCTCCAGCAGTTCTAATCTCCAGGTCCCACGTTTAGCCAGATGCAGTGATGCAATGATGCAATGCTGCACTTAACCACAAGGGGGCGCACGCATCTGGATTTCATTCGCAGCAGCTGAGAGGCTGCTGGTGCGCCCATCTCTATCTGTCTTCTGTCTTCCTCTCCCTCTCTCTCTGTCTCTCTCTCAAAAAAAAAAAAAAAAACTAAATGAAGAAGAATGTGTCAGTGAGCATATTATAAAATTCAAAAACAAAAAAAAAAAAGAAAAGATATCTGTTAAAAAGTAATCAGGACTAGGTTTTAGCTGAGTGGTATAGGGCTGGGCCATATATATTCCTATTATCAGAAAAATTAAAAACTAAAATAAAAGAAGAACTCTCAATAATGGCAATAAAATTCAACTGTCAACAGCTAAAACCACATTCAGGAAAAAAATATCAAAAGAGTAAAATTAGGACTGGAGAGATGGCTCACCAGTTAAGGGGCTCACCAGCAAAGCCTAATGACCCAGTTTGATTCCCCAGTACCCATATAAAACCAGATGCACAAAGTGGCTCATGTATCAGGAGTTCATTTACTGTGGCAGGAGGCCCTAGTATGCCCATTTTCTCCCTCTCTCTCCCCCCTTTCAAATAAATAAGTCAATCAATTTTTTCTAAATATTTTATTTATTTATTTTAGAGAGAAAAAGAGAGAATGGGCATGCCAGGGCCTCCAGCCACTGCAAATAAACTCCAGATGCATGTGTTACCTCGTGCATCTGGCTTATGTGGGTTCTGGGGAATTGAACCTGGGTCCTTTGGCTTTGCAGGCAAATGCCTTAACTGATAAGCCATCTCTTCATCCCAATAAATAATTTTTAAAACAGAATAAAATCTTGCAAAATTTATATTTATGACACTGGAAATTGAAGTTAATATGTATAAAGTTCAAAAAAGAAAACTGGGGGACTGGAGAGATGGCTTAGCATCTCTCTCTCTCTCTCTCTCTCTTGTTATCTGTGTGCATGTGCCTGCCTCTTTCCCTCTCTTGCTCTCTCAAATAAATCAATAAAATTAAAAAAAAAGAAAACTGGAAGGAATAGTGATAAAATTTGCTAACAATGAAATAACAGAAAATAATGTTTATATTTAGGTGAATTATAAAATGTACACAGAAAGAATTTTTCTAGGTCAATATCAGTAAAATAGAAGGAACACTTGGACTGAAACAACTGCAAAGGAAAGAAAGTCCATTGATGAATTAAGTTGGACTAGTATAGAACACTCCAAAAGAAAATGTGCTTTGAACAGACCCTCACTCACTCAGATGGTTGGATTTAGGTGTCCCCCATAAACTTGGGTGTTCGGAATGCTAAGTTCCCAGCTGATGGAAGTATGGGAATTAACACCTCCTGGAGGCAGTGTATTGGTGGGGGTGGGTTATAGCCATTTTCCCTTTGCCAGGTTTGGCACACTGTCCTGTTGCTCTTGTCCATCCAATGTTGGCCAGGAGATGATGTCCATCCTCTGCTCATGCTGTCATTTTCCCCTACCATCATGGAGCTTCCCCCTCGAGTATGTAAGCAAAATAAACTCTTTTTTTTTCCCCCCACAAGCTGCTCTTAGTCAGGTGTTTTCTGCCAGCAATGAGAACCTTACTGCAACACTCACTAAGGTGTAATCCTGGTTTAGGTATTTATTTTTAAAAATACATATGGATTCTAAGTATGCACAAAGCCAAAATAGCAAGATCAAAATACACATGAAGTTACAATAAAAGCCAATACCAAGGATCAAAATGTACTGTACTCAACTGCAAGGACTGGGTGCTGGCTGAGACACATGGCTTTCAGGTGAGTAAGCTGTGTATTAGCTAATGTCTCTAAGCCTCTGTTTCCTCATCTGTACAATGAACGTGTTGATTCAATAATACTTTTCCTCTTTTTCTGTTTATCTTTTGATAACCAACCACCAGGAGCCTGTACACATCCTTCTGCTGTGAACTTCCATTCACCTAAGTGTCCATGCTTTGTGGCATATGACCTCAGACTCTAACCATGACCTCGGGAGCTAAGGATGAGCACCTGATCCAAGGATAACTATGATTACCTCGGTCAGCAAACTGTCCAAAACACTTTAGAGCATAGATATTTTATACCCAGTAGTTACTGGCTAATCCAATCCACAAAGTCCTCTCTTGGGGGATCTTGAGATCACATGCAAAACAGAGAGAAGGGAGTGGATTGGCAGATGTAGAAAGAGGCAGGGAGCAAAGAAGAGGCAGGATCCCTGGGGTAGTAATGCCCTGAGTTAGTATAGCCATCTAGAATATACTAGGAGGACAATGATGGAGAGAGAAACAGGGGAAACTTACATCACTGTGTTATGGTTCTTCCAGAGGGGGTAAACAATAGAAAAACCAAGATGAGAAAATATATTATGATAACTGGCTCATATAATTATGGAGACTGAGGGGACCCATGGTACTTTATGCTGAGAATGAAGAAAGCCAGTGGTATAATTCAGTCCCAGTCAGAAGGCAGAGAACCAAGAACTCCAGAAGCTAAGAGTAGAAGATGGATGTCTTAGCTCAAGAAAAGAGAGAGGATTTGCCTTGACTCTGCCATTGTGTTCTTTGTGGGCAGGCCTCAGTGGTCTGTGTAATGCCCACACCCATGGGTAAGGTGGACGTTCCTAATCGAGTCTGCAGATTCCAGTGCTACTCTCATCTGGAAATACCCTCAACAGACACATTCAGACATGCTGGGCTCCCAGCTTTTTGGGTGGTTCTTGAAACAGCCTAATTGACATGTAAAATTAAGTAACAAAATCATAAGCTCAGAAGACTTCAAAGATGTTGGAGCTTAGAGCTACTGATAGAATCAGGCTATTGCTGCTGCTATGTGAAGACACACAGGGGAGATCCAGTGTTCTCCATGGAGGTGCGCAGTGTTCTATGTGGAGGCACACAGTGCAGTTCCAGTGTTCGATGTCTAGGTACACAGTGTTCAGAGTCCTGGTTAGGAAACACTTCTATTTTTCCCATGCATCACTGAAGTGAGCCTCCCTTCATTAGTGCTAGTGATCCAAATGACAAAGTTGATATTTAAATACATTCTCACTCATCAAAGAAACAAACATAAAAGTGAACTGAGATTTAATTTTTCCCCTATCGAACTCAAACATTCAAAGTTTTGGTAACAAAAAAAAACTTTTGATCAAACCTATGGGGAAAGAAGTGCTTCTCTGCCCATGGAAAATAAAATAGTATAAGCTCTGGGTCAGGATATTTGATAATATCTAATAAAATTAAATATAAAGCATTCATTTTTAAAATATATTTTTATTTATTTATTTGAGAGAGATCAAGAGGCACAGAGAGAGAGGCACATAGAGAATGTGCATCTGGCTTACGTGGTCCTGGAGAATTGAACCAGGATCCTTTGGCTTTGCAGGCAAATGCCTTAACCACTAAGCAATCTCTCCAGCCCAAAGCATTCATATTTTGACCTAGTAGTATGACATATAGGAATTTATGCAAGTATACAAAAACAAAAATTTACAAATGTATTTTATACAAGGTTATTTGTATATGTATGAGTTTGAGTAAAATAAATTATAATTTAAAAATAAATGTATTAATAAGAGGGCAGTTAAATAACATCACACCAAACTCTGCATAGTTGATTAAAGGATAAGAAATATTTCTATATCCTGCCAAGAAATAAGCTCTAAGAGTTAATATTACACTAAAAATCAAGGCATAGAAGAATGTGCATAGTGTTCTATCATTTATCTGAGAAAGGAGTTGCTAACTACACATATATACACACACATACCCAAGTGCAGTGGATTTTGCTTCTTTTCATTATTTGTGCTAGTTATGTTTTATAAAGTCACTGTGAGCAATAAGTTAGCAAATCCTGCCCCATTACTCCCACAGGAAATAGGGGCTTGCTCTTTGGTGGTTTAAACACTCAGTGTGGTATTCTTTTATGACAACATAAGCAAACTTAGACACCAGTATCACCAGCAGGTAGACCAAACACTATTTCCTAATGCAAATGCATAGTGTCTATGAAGTAAGTTTATTTATGAAACATAAATCTAACTCATGGCAGTTTTAGTCTTGCCCACTGAATAGACACAAATAGAAGGAACAGAGGAACGTGTTTTGTGGTACCTTGGGGGATGCCACCAACATAACTCATTTGTCCCGTAGAACAAATGATTCGATTTTTACAATAAATACATTTTTTAAAAGTGATAGAAAAAAATCATATAAAAACACACTCTATTGATTAACAGATTCCTCAAAGATACACTGACTCTGTAATATATGAATCTTTTCCAGATGCTGATTCAATCAAAGTGTAAGAGATAGATAGAGGGGGGATAGAGAGAAAGAGAGAGATTTGAAGCTCAACTGGATTATACTTTAAATTGTCAACATCTGGAATTCATGACAACATCCACTTGTATAGTAGAAAAGCATAAGAAAGGAAGCAAATGAAACAAGGGCCACAGTGAGTTATACTATAATTGAAACAAAGCTTTCATTGTATCAGTTCCTCTAAGCTTGGCGTGTTTGAGATTTTATACTAATTTTTTAAATTTTATTTATTTGCAAGCAAAGGGAAAGAAAGAGTGGGAAAGAGAGAATATGGATGCACCAGGGTCTCTTAAATTCCAACTTGTTAGGAAACTGAATATTTTCCTGTTTTCTCATATTTTGAAGGAACACAATAAGAAGAATTATTCTGAAATTGTATTAAGCAATCTCAGGAGAATAGGATGTCCAGAGACTGGAAAAAGAAAAGGATTTAAAAATGGTGCTAAGAATATGAAGGCTTGGGATTTTAGCCAAGTTGGAATTTCTCTGTGCAATTCTGAGAAATTCTAGACTCATTCTATGTAATATATGTACTATATATTCTTCCACATCTAGTAGATATTTAGAAAACAAAAGATCATATATCATACTTTTGTATCCAAGTACTTTTTAGTATTTTATTGTCTGGTACCCAAGATTCTTTAAGTTCCAAACAGTGCATACTCTACTCCCAGATCAGGCTGGGCAATTCCCTGACTAGCTTTTGGCAACACTAACTTGATTGCTTCTTTTTATGTACAATAAGTATCTGCTCACTGCCTGCTCACTGACTTCTTCAAGACTGACCAACCCAGTTGCTCTTTCCATCTTGGCTTTTTAAAATTTTTTTTTATTTTTATTTATTTATGCATTTATTTATAGGCAGAGAGAGATAGAAGACAGAGAGAGTGGGCATGCCAGGGCCCCCAGCCAGTGCAAATGAACACCAGATGTATGTGACACTTTCTGCATCTGGCTTTATGTGGGTACCGGGGAACTGAACTCAGGTCATCAGGCTCCACAGGCAAGGGCCTTAACCACTGAGGCATCTCTCCAGCTCACACAGTAGATCATCCAACATGGGGTACAAACGCACAACCCTGAGATTAAGAGACCCATGCTCTATTGAATGAGTTAGACAGATACTCCATCTTGACTTTGTCTCTCCCTGGGGTTAATTCAATTTCCCTCTTCCTCAGGAGATCACTTCTAGTTCTTAAGTTGGAGGTGACTCCAGCAGCAGCCTTCTCCTGGCTTCCCGTTGCACAATGGATCTGCTTCCAAAATGCCTTCTAGCTGCCTGTCCCCTCTACCCTCATCTCCCACTGCGCAGTTTAGGTGGGAACAGGATTGTTCTAATTCCTTCAGCATTTCTCACACCCTACCTGCTAACCCTTTGCTTCTGTTTTGCAATATACTTTGTCCAGATTTTGGAAATAGTGATGAGTTAGGCAGCGAGTACAAATGTCCCATGTGGCCTCCCCAAAATTGATACCATGTTGTTGACCCAGTTGATGAATTTCACTATTACCAGAAATCAACTGATTGGGCAATTTGGAAGATACTTTGATATTTTTTAAATTTTCTCTAAGTAGTATGATCTTGTACAACTCAATTGGTTATTCCCCAAAGTATGCCTAATGGTTGGCAATCTTAACACTTATGCAATTTCCAAGAAGGCTGATTCCATATTCCCTTATAAGTCAATAAAGCAAAACTCTAATTTTCCACTAGCATCCATTTCAATCAAGCCACAGGATTTGGAATGATTGAGTACCCAACAGGATAGATATTCAACATGGAAATAACATTAAAATTTTAATTAAAAGATATGCCCTTTTCTAGGCCTCAGTCTTGTCATCAATAATATGAGTTGGGAGAGAGATCTGTTAACTTTTATACCCTAAAAATCTGAGTCCTTCAAATTCAGAAACTGTAAGCACTAGGTTAATGTTAAATGAACAAACAACTAAGGTTTTGTGAAGTGGTGACTTCTACGATATTATACAATATCTCTAGCATCATCAACAGCTCTCTAGAGCAACACCACCAAATGTTGATAATGACAAAGAGCCCAGGACACAATGAAAACCAACCTCAAGTTCTGAGGTCAAGTCCCAGGCCACCGTGCTGGAGAGGAGATAGAGTACAGTGGAAAGTATGGCACAATACGCTTGAAATTAAGCAATGCACAGATTTGTGCTTTATTGTGCAAGCCACGGGGTATGGGAAGTGACAGATTTTGGGTGAGGGGATCTGAACATTAACTGGATTTCATTGTGTTCCCATATAATAATCTTCGGTTAAAAGGAATAAAATCTACGAGGGCAATTGTACGCAAAAGATATTTTTGTTTGCTTGACTAATTTGGTTGTAAAAAGGAAGTATCAACAGAATGACAAAGGTAGGTGGTATAACCCAGGCTGCAAAAGAAGCCCATTATGGAGTGCCTTTCTCTATAGCAGTACATATCTCTCATCATCTCTTTCCTCTACATGTCTGTTCATAAAACAAATTCTTATTCCACTTAGAAATAGACAATCATGGCTACCAAATCTTTTATTATTGTTGTAATTCTCAGTTCACGTTGTCAAGGAGGTTGGTTCATGATACTGGGGCCAATTTCTAATTTCCTGTGATAAGAGGTCTTATTGTCTCCAGGCACTGAGCCGAGCTCTGTCTGCCCAATAAGCACACTACTTTCTGAAGAGTGGAGATTTTACTCAGGGGTGCAAAAGGACCAGACTCCATTTCATGAAGCATACAAGAGCTGAGGTACTCAAGGCAATAATTCAGTTTAGTAGGTGCTATATTAACCCCCTCCCAAAAAAATGAAACTTAAATAAAACAATAAAAATCTATCAATCCCACAAGAATGGGGAAAGTACGAAAGAATTGGAATCACTAAAGTGGATGTTGGAAAGGTTTCTAATCTACAGAAGGAGGGATGGTAGAACTATCCACTGGACAGAAAACCCAAGAAGAATGGCAAGTTTGGATGGAGCTGGGGAAGGGAGAGGAGCAAACGGGAGTATCTTATTTTAACAAACAGCCAGCATCCAAGTGTAAAGACCAAGGAGAAGACCTGAGTATGGTGACTCAATGCCAGTGCTAGGGAGGCTGAGCCAAGAGGATTGCCTTGAGTTCCAGGATAGCCTGGGTCATATATAGTGAGTTCTGGGTCAGCTTAGGTGACAATATAAGACAATCAAAAAATAGAGTAAGATAAAGTTTGGAAAGTGAAGTGTGGAAAGCAATCAAATTGCTGCTCTGGCTAACACCCTTCAGTGATTCCTATTATTAAAAACTGGGGGATGCTGGAGAGATGGCTTAGTGGTTAAGGTGCTTGCTTGTGAAGCCAAAGGACCCAGGTTCGATTTCCCAGAACTAACGAAAGCAGTATGCACAAGAGGGCACATACATCTGGAGTTCGTTTGCAGTGGCTGGAGGCCCTGGCACACCCATTCTCCCTTTCTCTCTCACTCTCTCTTTCTCTCTCTCCCTCTCCCTCTCTCCCTCTCAGCCTATTTCTCTCTCAAATAAATAAAATTAAAAGAAAATGGGAGGCCAGGGCTAGAGAGATGGCTTAGTGGTTAAGGTGTTTGCCTGTGAAGCCTAAGGACCCCAGTTCAATTCTCCAGGGTCCCACATAAGCCAGATGCACATGACATGGTGGCGCATGTGTCTGGAGTTCATTTGCAATGGCTGGAAGCCCTGGTGTACCCATTCTCCCTCTCTCTCTCTCTGTCTCTAATAAATAAATAAAAATAAATAAATAAATTGAAGGCCAGGGGCTGAAGAGATGGCTCAGTGCATTAAGTGCTTGTCCCACAAGCATGAGGACCTGAATTTGGGTCCCCATCACACCAATAAAACCCAGGTGGCACATGAATAGAATCCCAACACCAAGGAGACGGAAACAGGACACTCCCTGGGAGTTACTGGGATTAATCTAACTAAACTGGTGAGCTCCAGATCCAGTGAGAGATCTTGCCTCAAAAAATAAGGTAGTAATTAAGCTGACATTAACCTCTAGCCACCACCCACATGTGCATTCACACACATATGAACACACTGGTACATTCATACACATATGAACACACTGGTACACTCATACACATATGAACTCACATACTGGTACACTCACACATATATGAACATGCATGCATACCACAAACACATATGCAAAAAATAGAATAAAAGTACAATCTTTTTGCATGGTGCATTAGACAGCTTCTGGTAAGTTTTCTAACCTAAGTTTTGATCACAATAGTAATGAAACAAACTACTGTCTTCCAGATTTGTTCCCCTCTGCATCTCCTCAGCACATTTCAATTCCGTTTCCTCTTCCTACAATCCCCTTCCTCTAGCTTCCTGGCTGCTCTCTGCCTCTCAAACACAGTTCGAGATACTTTCCCATCCAAGGCTCCCTCACTTTTGCTTAGTGACCTCAGCATCCATCCTCCCTCCTGATGCCAAGCAAACTGCTAAAATGTCCACATCTGGTCTGACCGCTCAGGCTGTAACCCCAGGAATGTTGGAAGTGTCATTTGTATCTCAGTATCCCCAGTGCTGGGACAAAGTAACACCCATGAGATGTTTGTGAATAGCTGGACTAAGAGCATGTCCTCTGTGAAGGTCTCACACAGAGCCCTAATGGCAGTTTCACTGGACTGCCTCATCTCACTCTCATTTTCCTCTCTTTTCCCATACTGCACATTGCCTTTTTGAGTGAGAATCCAGGAAATGAGTTCCTGTCTTACCCTTTGCACCAAATGGGCACGCCATAGTCTTTGCTAACTTTCTATCATTGCCTTATAATTAAAACTCATGGGCTTTATATATCTGTGAGGCAAAAGAGGACAGACTCATTTTAAGTAAATCAAAATATATTCAGGGTGAATATAAACCTCCATGAGCTGCAAAAAAATAAAAATAAAATAGAAAATATCCTTTAAAATTCTCAGTAGAGCAATACTAAAGAAAGCTGACTCATAGGTTTTACTTTAAAATGTTTACAAATTTTTACCCATTGAGATTGCCACAACAGAATTCCATACAGGGACAGTTTAAAAAGAACGAAAATTTATTGTGCATAGTTCTAGGGGCTGTGACGTTTAAGATCAAGGTGCTAGAAGAATCAGTGTCTGGTGAGAATCCATTTCTCAGGCTCACAGAAGGTCACCCCCTCACTGTAAGTTCACATGGTGGAGAAGATGGGGGGTCTCTGAGGTCTGTTATATGAGGGCATAAATCGCATTCATAAGGGTTCTGCTCTCATAAACCAAATTGCCTCCCACAGGCCTCGCCTCCAAACACTGGCTTTGGGGGTAGGTTCAATCTATGAATCTAGGGGGTACAAACATCTACACCATAGAGGCTGTACCCAAACATCTGTTCTCATTTTTCTTTCTCAAGCCAGATTACGATAATACAAAAATAGCATGAAGTGAAGAAGAAAGCAAGACAAAATTGCTTTTCCAAGGACTTTGTAAGCTTTGTAGAAGTCAAGGAGGTGCAAGGTGAAAGCACGTAAGCAGTGTGCATGCGTGCATGTATGGGGCATGTGTTGAGGAAAGATAAGATCTGAGCATTAGAGAGAAGGAGAAGTTAGAGAAGGCTAACTCAGAATGAATACTGCTGAAGTAAGAGCACAAACACCACAGGCCAGGAGCCTGGGGGGTGGGGGGAGACAGTGGACCCCCTACCCTTCCCAGAGCCAGTCCTCTATATTCTCCTGCCAACCCCTCCCACACTTTCTCATCATGCCACACTTTCTCATCATGCCGCGCTTTCTCATCATGCCACGCTTTCTCATCATGTCGCACTTTCTCATCATGCCACACTTTCTCATCATGCCGCACTTTCTCATCATGCCACGCTTTCTCATCATGCCACGCTTTCTCATCATGCCGCACTTTCTCATCATGCCACACTTTCTCATCATGCCGCACTTTCTCATCATGCCACGCTTTCTCATCATGCCACGCTTTCTCATCATGCCGCACTTTCTCATCATGCCGCACTTTCTCATCATGCCACTCTTTCTCATCATGCCACGCTTTCTCATCATACTGTGCTTTCTCATCATGCCACACTTTCTCATCATGCCACACTTTCTCATCATGCCACGCTTTCTCATCATGTCGCACTTTCTCATCATGCCACACTTTCTCATCATGCATTTCTCATCATGCCACGCTCATGCCACTTTCTCATCATGCCGCACTTTCTCATCATGCCGCACTTTCTCATCATGCCACTCTTTCTCATCATGCCACGCTTTCTCATCATGCCACGCTTTCTCATCATGCCACGCTTTCTCATCATGCCACACTTTCTCATCATGCCACACTTTCTCATCATGCCACACTTTCTCTCATGCCACACTTTCTCATCATGCCACGCTTTCTCATCATGCCACGCTTTCTCATCATGCCACTCTTTCTCATCATGCCACGCTTTCTCATCATGCCACGCTTTCTCATCATGCCACACTTTCTTGTCATGCTGCACATTCTCATAAGCTTCCACCTCTTGTTCTTTTTCCTTGGAGTGTTCATCCTCTGACTCTCTTCAAGGAAGTCTGACTAGCCCTTTCAGAAACAACTCACAAATCCCCTTCTCTGGGAAATGTTCCTGACTCTTCTATGCAAGCAAAGAAACTCCTCCTCCTGTATGCACTGACTTCTGTATGCACATGCATGGGTCTCTCTGTCCCTTTTAACGTTCCGCTTTGTGAAGGTTATACCCCCATGGGTCTCCCTGTCTTTTCCAACTGCCACTAGGGAGGTGCACACTGTCCCTGGTTCATAGTACCTGACAGATGAGTTTTCTAGTATTGTTAAATAAATTCATGAATGAGGAAACATGTTTTATGAAAATAAATGAAAAGAAGGAGAAATCTGTTCCAACAAGATGGCAAAATGCTATGTGCCCTCTTAAGGACAATAGGGCATATTGGGTGTTACATGTGCCAAATATTTGTGGAATCAAGAAATGTCTTGAGTACTTTTAAGATTTCTGATTAAGACTGTTGTATACAATGGCGCTATATGATTGAAAGTCACATTGCACGCACCCAGTGTTTGGATCATGAAACACCACACCAGAAGGGTTTGATCTTTCTTCACACTTTCTGAAATTCATCTAACCCCAGAGCAGAGGATACCAGTTTTTCAGTAAAGAAAGAGATAGTAATATTTTAGAAGTTGCTAACGACATACAGACTCTTTTGCATATTCTTCCCCATTTTTTTCCAGATAACCTTAAAATGTAAAAGCCATGCTTAGCCTAAGGGCCACACAGATAAAGGCCACTAAAAAAATTGAGCTCTTTGCCTACCACCTGCCATAGATCCCTCTTTCACGCTAAACACACCACAGTTTATTAGTATCCTGTTAGTGTTAGTGTTAGCATCCTACAGGTCTGTTAAAGACATGTTAGAAAATAAAGTTTAGAGAAATGTCTCATCAACATTGAGCATAGTCATCAGCTGAAAGGCTGGTTAAATACTGATACCTGGGCATGAAATTGACATCTTTCTCAAACATCTCAGGTGATCCTCACACATGGAATATTCTTACACAGAATCATATGTGGGAGGGAAATCAATGATGAATAAACAGTGATGATGGGGGAAGAAGTAGGGTAAAAGATGGAGGTGAGGCCCCATTATCTCAGAAGATATTTTCAAAACATAGGAAGGGGAAAATTTTCCATCTTCCTTAAGTGACCAGAAACAAACAATGGGGCGGGGGTGGAGCTTCAAAAGAAGAACATTGCCTGGTCCTTCGTACTTCCAGTGCCCCTGGGTGTCTCAGCACCATCTCTTTACCCACCACAGTGGTGATGCTGGAGGTGGGAGAAGCTTTCCCTCGTTCTGAATTGCTTGTGCTCGAGTTAAGCAATGAAAGGCATTCACTTAGGGCTTCAGTGAACACTTGGAGAAAGAAAAACATAATAAGAGAAATGGGAGAGAGTAATATCTAACTAAATAAACTAAAGAGCATTATTGAAGATTAAAAACAGGCTCTGCTGAGCTAGTAGCCTCTACACCATAGAAGCACCCAACATGTTTCTACCATGTGGATTAATGCACTTGAGAGGGCTATAGGAAAGGCAGCTCACACCAGAATCATCTACATGTCTGCTCTACTCCCTCTTCAGTGAATCTCTTGACATTGATCAAGGTGGAAGTAGTTGCCCCACAGAAATTGGTAAAAGTTAGTATTTTAATTATTCAGTTAACTGTTGATAACTGTTATCAAACATATCAGAATATCATGCTGACCACTCAGAGTACATACTAGCTCCATGGATAAAAGTGTGTGTTCATTTTAAAACAAGCATTGTTAAGAACTCCAGAAAAACTTCATGTGTGTATATGTGAGTGTGTGTGTGTGTGTGTGTGTGTGTGTGTGTGTGTGTGGACCAGAACTCAGGTTTCACTCACAGGAAGCTGACCACCTCCTTTCAGATGGTCTATCATGGGCCTGGAGACAAACTGACCAGAAAGCCCTAAAGATCCTTCTATCTCCACCTCCTTAGTATTGGGGTGACAGGCACAGACCATTACAATGACATTTATGTGGGTACTGGGGATCAAACTAAGTTCTACATGGGTGTTCAGCAAGCACTTTGACCTCTGAGCCATCTCTCCAGCCCCTCTAGCTTGTTTATAGCTTGAAATACTATACTAAGAGCACATGGCAAGTATCCACAGGTGAGTGAGGTCTCATAAGCTAAAAGTACAACTAAGAGAGGACATGAGACATGGTTCTCTATCCCTCCTTCCTAATGTCTTCTGAGCTTGACTTTCTCATCTGGGGATACTATCTCTGCCGTGTGTGACTGCAATGAGAATAACTTCAGAGTCCTTGCTCAACATAAAGGGCCTTTCCCTATGGGACAAAATAACTCTTTTAATTTCCTTTATTGGGAAATAACCCAATAAAGACCAGTTAGCACAAAAGAGACACATGTCTAGTAACAGGTAGGTTATACTTTATTGCAGCACCTCCAAATCTGTAATTCTTCCTGGCTCATGGTATCTCATTCATTAGATGCAGGCCTCAAAGACAAACAGTCTACTAGCCATTTCTATATCATTTTTTTAAATTTTTTATTTGATTTGACTTATTTGAGAGAGATGAAAGAGGGAGAGGAGAGACAGAAAGAGAGAATGGGTGCTCCAGAGCCTTCCAATAGTGCATACAAACTCCAGACATATGCGCCAACTGTGCACTTGGCTTACATGGGTCCTGCGGAATCAAACCTGGGCACTTTGGCTTTATAGGCAAATGCCTTAACCACTAAGCCATTTCTCCAGCCCCATTTGTATATCATGTATTTAAGAAGCAGTACTATAGTAAATAATATGGAAATCAGGAAGAAAAACACATAAACTCATCATGAAAAGAAACTGACTTTCCTGTCAAACTACAACATTCTTCATTTAGTGGAGCTATCCATTCCCCAGTACCTGAGGACTCAGGTCCTCATCATCAGCTCAGTTCCTCCCACCTGATGTACTGTAACAGAAAAGAAGCACAGGAGTTGTATTAACCTGAAGCAGATCTGAGAAATTATTTGCTTATATTACATTTCTGAAATCCAGTTTCTTTATTATTGTCTATCTCTCTTGAGAGATGAGAAGACACAGTGAATCAGAAGGTGCAATCCCACAGTATAAACTAGGGGAGATGGCAATGTCCTCATCTTCCCCTCCATCAGCCATGACAAGGAAAAGGCAGAGCTATGGGATCTTGCAGGTTCCTTTCCATCTCAGCAAGACACCAACCATCCCCTATGACTCTCCAGGCATTTCCCTTGTATCTACTCAAAAGGGGAAAAAGAGAGATGGAGAGATGGCTTAGTGGCTAATGCTCTTGCCTGTGAAGCCTAAGGACCCAGATTCAATTCCTCAGAGCCCACAGATGCACATGGTATCACATGCGTCTGGAGTTGTTTGCACTGGCTGGAGGCCCTGGCATGCCCATTCTGTCTCTCTCTGTGAATCTCTCTCTCTCATAATTAATTAATTAATTAATTAATTAATTAAAAATAGAAAGAAACAGAGTTTTCTCTTCAGGACTTTAAATGCTTTAGAACAGAAATCAGTATGCGACAAGTAATCCCGGATAAATGAGCAGTGAGACAGATGACCATGTCACTGACTTCATTAGGCTATAATTCAATTACAAGCAAAATTCATTACAGTCTCCCTTTGGTATTCAGGGTGTATGGACAACTTCATTGTGAGGAGGAAAACTTTTCAAAAAGAAATGGAAAATAAGTGCAGAAAAATGATGTGCCTGCCAGAAATAGGTTCTGAAGCATGAAGTGACAATCTCTTTTGCAACTGTTCATTTGTTCAATTTAATTTAATTTTTTCAAAGCTTATACTCATATCCCCTCTCTCCTACCCCTATTCTACTGAGGGCCCTCCTCAGTGGCTTAATTGATATTCACTATGGGGTCCTGAAGGCCTCAGTCAGTCCCTGTGGGGAGATAGAGAAACCGTGTCCTCAGAAGATTTCTACCCACCTGTGGCTCTTAGAATCTTTCCACATCTTCTTCTCCAGTGTTCCCTGAGCCTTGATAGGTATGTTAGAAATCTAACTTAGTGTTGAATTTTCTGTAGCCTCTGGATTTCTTCTTTGATGAATTTTGAACATCCAGTGTCTGTCACCATCTCCCTGAAGCTGGTTGTCAGGCTAGCAGAGAGAGCTGTACTTGTGTCACTGATTCCTGTGCAATGTCTCCTGGACCCCTGAAGATATGGTAGAGGAGACACATCTCTTAGCAGGCAGTTGGCTATCTTTTCTTTTCATATTGCTGGATCTTGGATCTCCCCAGTAATGTCTACCATCTGTAAAATAAAGCAGATTCTCCAACTAAGAGTGAGAGCAGCTTGAATTAAAGTAGATAAACAGTTATTTCAGAGACTTTTTGATGTGTATACCCACTCTTCTTAACCAAAGAGCAGTAGAGTCTTCTTCTGGAGTCTTTGTGTTTCCTATCCATGGGATTCTGACTTGGTTCCCAGTATCAGGTCTGAGTTCTCTCACACTAAGCCAGTCTCATACCTAATAAGTTGCTGTGGAAGTTTGATTCAGGTGTCCCCCATAAACTTATGTGTTCTGAATGCTAGGTTTCCAGCTGATGGAGATTTGGGAACTAATGCCTCTTGGAGGCACTGTATTTTGGGGGGTAGACTTATGGGTATTATAACCAGGGCATTTATATTCACCCTCTGCTTATGCCATTGTTTTCCCCTGCCATTGTGGAGTTTCCCCTAGAATCTGTAAGCCAAAATAAATCTTTTTTTTCCCCACAAGCTGCTGTTGGTCAGGTGATTTCTTCCAGCAATGAGAACTTGACTGCAACAGTAATGTTAGTACCAAGAGTGGGGTTGCTGCTAGATACATGACAGTGTGGCTTTGGCCTTTTGGAGCTGATTTTCAAGAGGAATGTGGACAGATTTGAAACCTTGGCCTAAGAGACACCTTGCAATAGCTTTATGGACTATTGTGGTCAGGGTTGAAAGACCTGTATGTAGTAAGAACTAAGGATTGTGAGGTTTGGCTTGTGAGGGTGAGAAAGAGCTTTGCCTGGACTGGGATTGAAACAGTTTGTGTGAGAGGTTTGCTGTTTTGCCTGTGTCCTGAGAAGTTGAGCAGGGTTGCTTTGCATAGAAATGGACTGGTGTGTGCAGAGGGATATGGCACAGAAAGAAATCTTTGGGCCAAAACTTCTGCCAGTTCAGCTGCAAATGTATTGAGATTGGGTCATCTGACCTGGGTTGTGACAAAAGAAAGAATGCAGTCTTTTGAAGGGGCCTGAAGGAGTGTCATGGTCTTCAAACTCTACTTTATTCCCCCCTGCATTAACAAATTGTCACCCAAATTGATATTGTGGAATATAAGAAATGCAGGAAAAAGGGAGTCATTGAGTTTGTAATGCAGTCTGGTGTTTTGGAAATGGCCATGGGCAGTGTGTAGCAGGTTTTCTGGATGTCTGCATGGAAACCCAATGGAACCATGAGGATGAACCATGGGTTGCAGTGGAGACCCAGTAGAGATGCCAAGAGAGTTGTGGCTGGTTAGATTTATCAGACTTGGAGACTTGTTACTGACTAGAGTTGTTGGACTTGATGTTATGGAGTTTGATGTTTGTCTTGATTGTTTTAAATCTTGTATTGGTTGAATATTTGTTTGCTATGCCCAATGCCATCTTTTGCAGTGTGAATGTTTATTCTGTGTCATTATGGTTTTTTTCAAGATTTTTTGATATTATGGCTCAGTTAAAAGATCTTGGATTATGGGAATGTTTGAACATCATTAGGATTGATAAAAACTATGTGGACATTTAAAGTTGGACTGAATGCACTGCACTTTACATCATGGATGGTTATCAGTTTAGGGGGCTGGGGCGGAATGTGGGCGACAAGCTTATGGGTGATATAGCCCATTTCCCCTTGCCAGTGTTTGGCACACTCTCCTGTTCCGGTTGTCTACCTTATGTTGGCCAAGGAATGATGTCCACCCTCTGCTCATGCCATCATTTTCCCCTGCCATTGGGGAGTTTCCCCTCAAGTCTGTAAACCAAAATAAACCTTTTGTCCCACAAGCTGCTCTTGGTTGGGTGATTTCTGCCAGCAATGCAAACCTGACTGCAACACCTGCACAGGCTGTGCGCCAATATTGCACAAATACGTACTTCTAGCCCAGCTAGTTGATTTCATAGCTTACAGGATCTCCTGATTACTCATACTATTGGTGACTATTGTCCCCCACCTGCTCCCATAGAACTTTCCAGTGCTATGACAGCTAGCCAGGAGGGAACTAGCTTTCCTCTCAGTTCCAGAATGGTTTCTCAATGACCTATGACTACAGCCTATAGTGTCTTCAGCAAAAGGGTCTGTAGCAGACAGCTTCGGGTTCACTGAGATGAACTTCCAGACCAGGTCTTACCTTTAAGCACTGACAAGGGATCAAATGCTATGGGAATGACCTGCACTGTTCTGGGGACTACATGGGTCTCCCTGACCAAGAGCTCACTATGGGGGTGTTGGTTAACCCAGTTCTATCCCTGGGATTTGCCAGAAGGAGCCCATGTTTTTAGGATTAAGCTTTTACCACCTTCTATAGAGCGCTTCTGTCTGAACTATTTCCCCTCACTCTTATTGTGGGTTACCTGTTACTTTTATAAAATATTTTTATTTATTTGAGAGAGAGAGGGAAAAAAGGGAGAGACACAGAGAGGGAAAGAGAGAGAGCATGGGCACACAAGGGCCTCTTGCCACTGCAAACAAACTCCATATGCATGCATCACTTTGTACATCTGCTTTTACATGGGTACTGGGGAACCCCAATCTTTAGGTTTTGCAAGGAAATGCCTTTAACCATTGAGCCATCTCTCCAGCCCCAAGCTGTCCATTTTTTAAACAACTTTATTGGGTTATTATAGGTAGCTAAATAAATAATTAATACATCCATTTTGAGTATAAGTTTTCTTTTTTAAAAAACTCTGCTTCATCTTGAAAGAAATGTCACCTCTTATTTTACCTATATCTAATTTATCAAAATGTTATCTCATAAACCTATTTGATTTTTTTCATTTTATTTTTGCCTTTCTGTTGTTTTTTTTAAAATTTATGTATTTATATATTCACAAGCAGAGAGAGAGAGAAGAGAGACAGAGAGAGAATGGGCACACCAGTGTGTCCAGCCACAGCAAATGAACTCCAGACACATGTGCCCCTTGTGCATCTGCCTTACTTGGGTCCTGAGGAATTGAACCTGGGTCCTTTGGCTTTGCAGGCAAATACCTTAACCACTAAGCCTCCATTCCCTGTTTTGTTTTGTTTTTTTTTAAGTGGAAATTTTGTAAGGACATATAATGTGTTGGCACCACCCTTTCCCTCCTCCCTGCCCCTATTCCACTGAAGGCCCTATTTATTCACCATGGGTTTGTGGACAAGGTGTTATGCATACCAGACTGGCCTCAACCTCACTTTATAACCAAGGCCAGCTTTGAACTCCTTATACCACTACCTTTAACTCCTATCACAGGTATGTGCCAGCACTCAGATGGTTTTTAATGTTTTAGCATTTAGAAATTGTATGAAATAATGAGTGTCATTGTGACATTCTTGGCACATACATGTAATGTACTTTGGGAATATGTACCCTCCACTTTCTTCTCTTTTGTCCCCATGATGCTACCCTGATCCCCTTCCTCTTCTGTAATAGTACCTGGTCTAAGAGGCCGACAATAGAAGGCAGTTTCTGATCTTTTTTGTTTGTTTGCTTTGTTTGTTTATTTATTTGAGAGTGACAGACAAAGAGAGAAAGGGGCAGATATATATAAAGAGAATGGGCATGCCAGAGCCTCCAGCCACTGCAAATGAACTCCAGATGCATGCGACACTTTGTGCATCTGTCTTATGTGGATCCTGGGGAATCAAGCCTTGAACCAGGGTCCTTAGGCTTCACAGGCAAGCACTTACCCACTAAGCCATCCCTCCAGCCCCTCCTGATCTTTTTATATTCTGGGCAGTATTGTGAAACATCAAGGAACTTGGACTCAGGCCCATATTTGAATTCCATCCCTGTCATTTTTTCTTTGTGAATTTGGACAACTTAATAAAATTCCCTGCATTTCAACTTCTTCATCTTCTCAAATGTGACTAAAACCTCCCTGAACAGATAATCATACGGATTCAATCCACTCTTATTTCTACCTTCTCTTCCATACAAGTATGAGTGCAGATCATCCACAGAGCACTTCAGAGGCCTTCAGATGATACCCACACACACACACACACACCTCTGCAATAAGAGGATGAGGCTCATTCAGAATGAAGCTATGTCCTCCTGCCAGATATTCCTGTGGGGAGACTCCAGTTAGCATTCAAGGAGATTTTGGAAATGGATGCAGCTTATAAGGTAAAACCCTGAGGCTGGGACCTCTGCACTAAAAATGTATGTCCTGGGCTAGAGAGATGGCTTAGCAGTCAAGGCACTTGCCTGAAAGCTTAAGGACCCATATTCGACTCTCCAGATCCCATATAAGCCAGATATACAAGGTGACACAAGCATAAGATCACACATGGGCATAAGATGGTGCACACATCTGGAGTTTGGTTACTGTGGCTGGTGGCCCTGGCACATCAATTCTCCCTCTCTCTCTCTCTCTCTCTCTTTCTCTTACTCTCTCTCATAAAAAAAGCCAGTCTGTTTGGCTTTCCTCAATAAAATTTTTTTAAATTACAGGAAGAGTCAGATCTTCAATTAGCAAAAGAAACTTTTGGTGTAACAATACAGTATATGAAGGAACAGATGCTATGAGCCCATCATCAAGAGATGAGTTCACAGAATTTGGAAAGTAGCTCAAAGGTAAAATTACACAACATGAAAAGTCACTATATTATGCCAGTTCATTGGAAGACTTAGTGTGAGATTTGTGTATTTCATTGGAAATTAATGACCTGAAAAAGATTCCCAGTTCATTTACTGTGCTTTGCAAAAAAAAAAAAATCAGAAATAAGAAAAGCCAAAAATAATAAGAAAGGCATTGTTCCTGGAGGGGGATTAAAGATCATCATGAGAGATGATCCGACAGATTATAGTGGTTATGATGGAGGATATGAAGACTATGAAGATGTCATGTGACATTTTATCTTCTGGTGTCTTCTTTCTATTGCCCACAGTCCCTTCAATATGTAATACAATTTCCTTTCCTTTCAGTTCTGCCAAATGTTACAATCATAAGTGCAGTATCTTTTGAGCTGGTTATTTAACCCCCTGACATTTAGGTGCTAATGTGCAAGTGAGGGAACTTGGATCTTGCTGTCAAGGAGTTAAAATCGGGAACCTCAATTGCTACTAAAACATAGTTTAAAAACAAAACAACCCAATAATGTTGTCATTGTTGCCATAGCAGCAGTCTCTAAATTGGAAACAAATGTTGCAACATAACAAAAAAAAAACAGTTGTGTAGTATTTACTAGCGCCATTCAGTAATACAGCCTTAACCATAGTGTTAGGTCAGGACAGGCTCCCAAAATGGAGTCACCAAGGGCAGCAGAACAGCAATAGAGGCATAAGGAAGTGGATTATCCACATTCCTCAAGAAACCACCCAGCCATTATCCCTTCCTTGCCTAACAATGCCTGCAGGTCATGGTTTCCTGGCCCCTTATCTCATAAGTCCTTGGTCACTGTTCTTGTCTCATATCCTGGCTATCTTAGATCTCCCCTAAAGGAAGCTTTTTTTTTATTCAAGTTTTCCCTTCCTCACCTTTCCCCAACTGAAAAAAGCCCACTACCTGAGAACTCAGGTTGGCTGTGCTCCACTCTTGAGAGTCTGCCCTGGAAGCTCATGCTTTTCCCAAATAAAAGCTTTCATCTTTGCCTTAGAGTGGTTTGCATGGTCTTGGTCACTCCCAAACCTTACACACAGTCATTGAACTACTTCATAACTTGTCAAAAAAAGCAGTTTGCAGCAAGACCATGTGGTGTACATCTAGTGTTATAATTGCTTTGTATTAAAATGGAGCTTTAGGATATTAAAAATACATGGTGAAGAAGATTGCTACTATCAGATGAAGATGATGCAGCTGAAAAGAGCTAGTATGTTACCTAAAAATTTAATGACCAAAACCCTTCCACTTTGAAGCCAAAGAAGGTAGCCCTCCCTCTTGCGTGCTGTACCTGTCTAGTTTGTATTTATCAGACTTTCTACAGATGGATGCTTCCAATGAGGGGAAGGAACATGCTACCTGTTTTTATTTGCCTGATTCAAGTCTCTTCAGAAACAAATCTGTGTTCCACACTGCAATTGTAAACAGGGTTTTAACAGGGTTTGGGCATTTCCTTTCCTTTATAATACATGCTCAGCAAACTGTACCAGTTAACTACTGTTTGGTAAATTTTATGTTAACAATTATGACATCTGCAACTAATTTAATAAAATCACTATTGTGAGGACTTAAATACTGGGCATGGTTGCATCTGCTTATAACACCAGTGCAAAGGAAGTAAACAGACCTGAGGGCTTGCTGGCCTGCCAGCCTAGCCTATTTGTGAGCTTCAGAACAATGAGACACCCTATCCCTATTTTTAGCTGGCAGACTGGAGAGATGGCTTAACAGTTTGCCTACAAAGCCAAAGGACCCTGGTTTGATTCTCTAGGACCCACGTGAGCCAGATGCACAATGGGGCACACATCTGGAGTTCGTTTGCAGTGGCTGGAGGCTCTGGCATGCCCATTCTCTCGCTCTCTCTCTCTCTCTCTCTCTGCCTCTTTCTCTCAAATAAATAAATAAATTAAATAAATAAATAAAAGAAATAGTTGGCACCTGAGAGAAAAGATACTTGAGGTGATTGTTTGCCCTCCACATGCATATGCATACATATGTGCGCACACATGCACAGGAACAACACACAAGAACATGGACCTATATACACAGACATGTATTAAAAATGTTGCAGTTGTAATCCTAGAAAGATATACTTAGAATCAAATAAGGGGTGTTTTAATCTAAGTGCTACTATAAAAATAAAACCCAAGAAATAAAGGTTGAGTGCATACTGAGTGGAATAATTTTATTCTCAGGCAGAAAATGTCCAACAGATTTCTATAATCCTAGAGGAGGAGGTTTGGGGTAAAAAGAAGTAGAATTGGTCTTTTGAATCCAAGAATATCTACTGGGTATTGTGGCACAAGGTGCAGCAGGAGGACCTGGAGTTCAAGATCATTCTCTAATATGTAGTGAGTTTAAGACCAGCCTGGGCTACATAGACCCTGTCTCCAAAAAAGAAAAATAACTAAATCTCAAGAACTACAACTTTCTCCCATTTACCAAAGCAAAGCCTCTGAATGCAGCAGGCAGCCAATGACATTTGGACTTGTCCTCAGATGCACATTAGTGCAAGGATGGCTATAATGGTCTCTGCTGTGTACAGGATGTGCTCACCTCGGGATGATGGCTTTCATAGTCCCAAGGAGCCCTTTCTCCTCCTTAGCCTAAGTTGTCTAATTTAGAAATATGGCTCCCAGTCATTATTGTACCAGAAGTCAGGTCTGCACTGCTGACAGCTGGCTAGATAGTATGTCAGGGCTCATTAGTAGGGTAACAGTGTAATTTATTATCCCAACCAGGATGCCACTTTGAGTCAAAGAGTGCAGGGAGAATAATTATAAAAGGACGCCACAGCAGCTATAGCCACGACTGCCCCAAGGAGACCATCACTGACCTAAAGCAGAGATGAAGGGACATGTTTGTTGAGCTTCTGGGTAATACTCTGCCAGCTGTTTACATGCGCTTTCTCTCATTTTCACCCTCATAACAACTTGATGAAGTAGATGTCACCTATTCCCATTTAACAAATAAAGACTCAAGGATCAGATAGTGAAATAAACTGGCCAGGGCTGAAAAAAAATCATCAAATCGATAATCAAAACTGAGGTCATTATAATTCTAATATCCATTCTCAACACAGCCATGACACTGGCCCTGAAAATGGAAAACTTCGTCTTAGGAGATCCTCACTGACTTTACACTAGATATTCCGGTGTGTGGTAGTTTGACTAGATGGCCCCCAATATATTCAGTCTTTTATTAGCTTGTTTGGACCTGCAGACACCTGGCTGGAGGAGGTGTCCAGCCCTAGGGTGTGGTGGTGGATTTGGAATTCCAGTCTAAAGATAATGCAAAGTGCCTGGAGTTCCTGAAGTGTGCTGTGTGGTGTGGCTTTTGGGTTTGGGCTTGTGGCTTCTCTCTCAGTGCTTGGACCTGTGAAAGCAGGCCAGCTTCTTCTGCCATTATGGAACTTCCCCATGGATCTGTAAGCTTCAGTAAATATCCCTTCTTCCATAACTGTACCTGGTCTGGAAGTTCATCTCAGCAACCTGGGGCTACTTTTTATAAGGTATATACAAGTGTGATGTGGTGGCTTACTGTGTGTTTCAATACTCTGTTGAGGTTCAGCCTTGGTTTAATTCAACATGCATTTAGGCTTAACTTGATGCTATGGATTCACACTTGAAGAGATGGTTCTGGTCATGAAGGAACTCACAGAACAGGGGAAAAACATAGACCATAGACCCTATTGCTGAAGAAATTGCATGCTGTCAGTTCAGAACATTGAGAGATCCAGCTGAATCTGGAAGGAAGTCAGTTCCAGATGGTTAGCCCATAAAGTGCTGAAAAGCACTACATGAGCTGCTGTGAGAAAATGGCCAGCAATGTAATGAGCAAGCAGGGGACACTGCTATATGAGAACAACCAACCTAACAAGATGTAATAGTGGCTCACAGCCTAGGTGGGTAGCCAATGGCTCTTTGATTGGCTATGAGATCCACTCAGTGGAAGGAACCTATAACTTGAACTAGCAACCAAATCAGAACCCTATGAAGACCAAGATAATGGACTCCAATGAGAAGCTCCCACTAGCCTTCATCCAAAAGTGAGGCTACACTCATCAAAATCTCTCTAAATTAGCAATACTTATCCCCTTTAACCTCTCCTGATCTCACTCTCCCTTGGAGAATCTGCTCTTGTTTTTCAGAAAGCAGTGAGAGCAGAGGACAACCATAATCTACCAACCAGACAAGAATAGACAGCTGACTCCCTGACAGGAGATGAGCCACCCCTCACACAGCAGCCTGGGCCCAGGTGAAACCACAGAGGAGCTGGTGAGATGAGCAAGCGTGCTGCTTCCACAGTGAGCCTATAACCCGGGCCAGGCTGAAGCAGACCGACACTGAGGATACTCAAAATTTACCAAAGCTGAAAACAACACTAAAGTAGAATTAAAGCACCAAGGCTCAGGGAAGTGTGCAGGAAGAGGGGCAGAAACAATGTAAGAGCCACAGGGTCAGGAAGAACATCCAGAGATAACCTACAACTCCATGGTGAATACCAGCAATCCCACTAACAAGGGCCCTCAGTGGTGCGGGAGCAGGGAGGAGGGAAATAATGGTACCAACATATGATATGTCTGTACAAATTTTCTACTTAATTAAAAAAAGAAAGAAAGAAAAGCTTCTGGAACAAAATTCCCAAGCTCATATAGAATTACCACAAAGAGGGTCTTATCCAACCTAGCATGAAGCAAGGCTTTCCAAAACAAACTGACATAAATTGGCTATGTGAAGAATTGGGAACAGAGCAGTGGCTGAGGTCCTGGCATACCAAACCGCTCTCTCTCTCTAAAATAATATACTATCTTAAAGTTAGAATTTTCAGCCACACCCAGAGAGATAAGAGATATGGTTACTTTGGTCAACAGCATGGTGAAGATGTATTATGTGTGTCCAACCTGCAGCCTGTGGGCACATGCATTCTAGGATGGCTGTGAATGTGGCCCAATACATCTGATAACATAAAGTGCCAAAAGGTTGGAATCCCCTGAGAATTAATCATGCCTATACAATGATGCCTCTATAAATAACCCAGGGTGCAGATTCAGTGAGCTTCCTGGTTGTTGAACATAGGAAGTGGCTGGAGGGTATATACAAAACTTCTTCATCCATCTCTATTGTCTGTTGACCATGTTGATGGTTTGCATGTCTGCACAAAAGCTTTTTAGTTCAAGATCCCATTGGTTGAGTGTTTGTCTAACTCCCTGCACTACCAGGTCTTATTCAGAAAGTCTTTCCTTATGCCTATGTCTTAGAGTATTCTCCCTATTTGTTTCTTCTGCTCCCCTTAGAATGTCAGGTCTTATATTAAGGTCCTTGATCCATTTTGACTTGATTGTTGTGCAGGATGAGAGAAGAGGGTCCAGGTTCATTCTTCTACATGTGGCAATCCAGTTTCTCCAGAAGCATTTGTTGAAGATGTTGCCTTTACTCCAGTGCACATTTTGGGCCCATTTGTCAAAGATAAGGTAGCTGCAGTGACAAGAACTTATAGCTGGATCTTCTATTCTATTCTATTCTATTCTATTCTATTCTATTCTATTCTATTCTTTCTATTGAACTATGTGTCTGTTTTGTGCCAGTACCATGCTGTTTTTATATCTATGGTTTTATAGTATGTTTTGAAATCAGGTATGGTGATACCACCAGAAGTATTCCTCTTGCTGAGGATATTTTTTACTGTCTGAGGTCTTTTGTGCTTCCATATGAATTTTTAAATATCTTTTGAATGCTGTGAAGAACATTGCTAGCAATTTGATTGGAATTGCATTTAATCTGTATAGTGCTTTAGGTAGGGGGCCATTTAAACAATATTAATTCTGATTCATGAGCAAGGGAGCTAATTCCATCTTCTTCCTCTATTTCTTTCTTTAGTGTTTTAATGTTTTTATCCAACAAAGGTTTAATATCTAGAATTTACAAAGAACTGAAAATGTAAGCAATAAAAAGTGAAGCAAGCCACTTAAAAAAAAAATGGGGCAGGGAATTGACCCAAGAATTCTCAAAGGAAGAAATTCAAATGACCCATAAACACTGAAAGAGTAGTTCAACATCATTAGCAATCATGAAAATGCAAATTAAAATGACTTTGAGATTCCATCTCACTCCAGTCAGAATGGCAATCATGAAAAAAGTCAAATGACAACAAATGCTGGCAAGGATGTGGGGAACCCTCTTCCACTAATTGTGGGAGTACAAATGTGTACAGCCACTATGGAAATTAATACGGCAGTTCCTTAAAAAGCAGAAATCAGATTTACCATTCGATCCAGCTATACCACTCCTAGGCATCTACACTAAAGACTCTACTCTTTACTCCACACATACTTATGCCAGGCATGGTGGCACACAACTTTAATCCCCACACTCGGGAGTCACAGGTAGGAGGATCTCTGTGAGTTTGAAGCCACCTTAAGAATACATAGTGAATTCCAGCCTGAGCTAGAGTGAGACCCTACCTTGAAAAACCAAAGCAAAACAAAAATATTACTTAATCATGCTTGTTGCTACTCTATTCATTGTAGCTAGGAATTGGATGCATCCCGGATGCCCATCAACAGATGAATGGTTAATGAAGATGTGGTACATATGCACAAGGGAATTCTACACAGTAGTAAGGAAAAATGAAATTTGCAGAAAAACGAATGGAGTTGGAAAAAGTAGGCCTGAGCTGTTAGGCATGGCTAAGGTCCCTAGACCACAAGAGGTTGCAGCAGGCCTAGACCCCGATAATCTTGCCTTGAGACTGGCAGGAGTGGGGCCGCTCCCTCCCTTCACCTGGGGCACCTGGATGTCCTGATAAGACTTAGGTTTCAGTTTCCCCCATGGCCATGTGACCTTTGACCACTCACCTGGAAGGTACCTATGTGTTAACAAGGTATCAGCCAGCAGCTTTCACACAGCCAATCCCCCTGTGACCCATACCCCATACCTTTTTTCCGCCACTACACGAATGCTTATAAGCCCACTCCCCCAACAAATAAATGAGCTGTCCTCTGACACAGTCTCCCAGGTGTTTCTTCCCGTCACATTCACAGCCACTCAAGACCCTGCTCCACAGTTGCCTGGACGCCCATGGGAAACCGATGCTCAGTGACCCCAGGGCGGCCAGGGACCACACAGTTCTGTGATATAAACCCTTTTGTCTCTCTCCTAAAGTCAGCTAACTCATTTATGCTCATGCACATGGGAGTGTGATTTGGTGATTTGCAGGAGAGTCTGTCTTTCCATGTCTGCATCACCATCCAGAGGCAGAAGTGTTCATGAGGGATGACATTCCCTGGGGAGCATGTGGAAATGTTTGGGATATGTCTGGACTTTTGTAGAGGGGAACTGTAATTTGGTGGATGCCAATGCTGACATATGAATCGCAAAACAGAGTCACAGAGGGTGTTGGGAAAGGATCCAACTTGACTTACCTCTGCCTGGGAGCAACACCAGTGCTTGAAGCTTGGCAAAGTGTTTTCTCACACATGGTCTCATTGAGCTCACAGAACGCTACTAGCTCCCTAGAAAGAGAGAATTCTGCCTGTTTCATCGGTGCCGAGGGCATCCCTTCTTATTATGCCTCTCAGGCCTGAACTCGTCCACAGTGATACTTCACCAACAATCAGAATCAGATAGTTTGTTGGGCTATAGAAATCATGAAATCTTGCACACCAACATGATGTGAGGATCAGGTGTGTGGAGTGACTCATTTGCCTGAAGTTCTAAAAGGGTTTTTTTTTTTTGTTTTGTTTTTTTGTCCCAATTGCAGTTTGGAAGAAAACCCTGTAACCATCAACTCTGTGGTTTCCCAGGGAATATAATGGAGTAGGGCCCTCCTGACTCCCATAATGCAAAGTGAAGAGCAGCTCCCAGCATCCCACCCAAAGACTTTGTTGGTGCAAACTCAGCTCTCATCTCAAAGGGGATATGAGATTGTTTATTCTGGAGCCAAATATGAGTGACCATGGCCCAAGAACACAGATTTAGGTTATCCCAGTTCCATGTTCCAATGTGTTAACAATTTCACAAAGGTTCTATAGTTACGGAACAAAAGAAAGTCATAATTCAGGGCAGTTTTCAAATACACTGACTGACCATCAAGTGGGTGGGTTATAGCAAAGTGGGGAAATCACCACAGGCCTCAGACGCTATCTGATGACATTCTTAGCCCTTGGGTTGGTAGAAGCCGGGGTCTTGTTTACACATTCCAAAAAGGTCAGCTGATAGTCACCAGGACACAGAGGTGGGTAATACATGGCTATTGAGGGGTTGAAGGTATCCCAAGATAATCTGGCTTTGGTCTTGCAAGAATGCATCACTCTGTGATCACAGGAGTTCTATCCGTCCATTCAGCCTTGTTTGGAAGTAGGTGCAACACTTTTCTGGGAACTATAGTTCATAGTTTGATAAGAGCTTCAAACACTCCTGTGCTCAGAGATAATAATGAATTCTCCCCTCAACCCACAGCCCCTGAATTTTGCTAATCCCCTTCCTGTACTAGGGTGCACTTCCTCTCTCACCAGTCTGCCTCAACTGGTGCTTTTTGCTTAGCATTCACCCCAAAGCCAAAACTTGTGCTCAGATCTACAAAGAGGTTAGCTCCCTTCAGGCTTCAAGGCCCAGGATGCTGTGAGCAGACAGCTCTCTTTGCACAATGGACCCCAGGTTCTTCTCTCAAGCCATTTGCACCCTGCTAGTTTTCTTTGGTGGAGAAGGTAGGGAGAAAGGGGTAGAGCAATCATCTCTTGATTGTGGTCTGGACTCTGAATGGCTTCCTATCCCTACCTGCTCCCTGCTTCCAAAACGCCCCAGGGACAAGAGGTCTAGGTTGGCTCCTTGCCTGGAACAAGGCATGTTGATGTGGAGAGGGGAAGGATTGCGTCAGAAGTTAACCAGCCATTCACAGTCATCTCTTCTGGAACCTTGTAAGGAATGGCTGTAAAGGAATACATACATAAAGATATGGGGACTCTAACTGTGATCTTGGATATGAAGTAGACAAGCTAAACTCTCTAGTTCCATGAGCTCACAGGCATAAGAGTAAGAAACTTTGTGTGTGTGTGTGTGTGTGTTTTTTTGTTTGAGTGTGGTGTGTTTTAGAAAGAGAGAGGGGAGGGAGGACAGAGGAGAGAAGGGGGAGGGAGGGAGGGGGGGGAGGGAGGGAGGGAGGGGAGGGAGGGAGGGAGGGGCAGATAGAACAGGCATGTCAGGGCCTCCAGCCACTGCAAATGAACTGCAGACACATGTGCGACCTTGTGCATCTGGCTTATATGTGTACTGGGAAATCAAACCCCAGGCTTCTCAGGCAAACACCTTAACCACTAAGCCACCTCTCCAGCCCAAGAACTCTTTTTAAATCAGAGTCAGCATCACCTTACAGCCTACAACTGGGACATAGGCAGTACAAACAGTTGCCAGTAGCTGGAGACCCACAGGACATAGGAACAGAATCCAGGGGCCCACAGAGTACAGCCCTCCCCCACACACCTCAGAGAGAAGCTTGTCTTAGAGTGATGAGCCCACGAGGGCCGTAGGAAAGAAATGCACCATGGGCCAGGCTGGTCCCAAGGGCTCTCAGCTTACCACGTCTGCCATCTTTTCTGCAGGAGGCTACCCTGACGCTCCTACATACTTTGACACGGGTTTCTTGCAAGCTTTTGGATGTACATCAGTGGCTGGGTCACAGACGACAGAGACAGGCAAATGTGTGCCATTTCTGAGGGTGAGGTCTGGGTGCTGGAGTGAGGGCAGCAGAAGGCTGCCCGGGATATTTTCCAAATCTTCGATTCTTGGAATATATGACCGAGAGTGCTGACGACTCCATTTGATGGCATCAGGGATGGTACTTGGGACTCTTCAGCACTTCCTGGCCACCAGACAGCACACAGACTGAATGAAAAAGCAAACACGAGTCAGTGCTACAGGGTATATGGCCTAGGGGCACAATGGGGACCACTGGGGACCTGTGGCTCGGGGTTTGTGGCCCCTGGACCCAGCCCAACTCTGGACTGAACCCACACCTGGCCGGAAGGCGCCCCCACGCAGTCACTTGGGCGGGAGCTTGAAGCGTCACTGGGAGCAGCGTTTGTGGAGCGCGGTTGCCACCTCGTGGCAAGAACTGGAGTGACCAACCTGAGGACTGCAGGAAACGCGTTGGTGGCCACCAGGGCAGTGAGGCTGAGAGTCACTCTATCTTTCTGGTCACCCTGCACTCTTCCCTCTCTAGGCTTCACTGTGTCATCTCAACTATATTAATCACAATAAAGGTAGCTTCTCCATCAAAAAAAAAAAAAAAAAAAACTTCGCAGCCCTCTTCCAGGTACTAGGCATTCACTGTATGCTGTCCATCCATGGACTTCAACTCAGAGTTTTAAAATTGACTAAAATATAACACAGAGGTGCCAAAATAGATTCAATAAGCTGTAGGGCTGAGAAAGGGTGAAGGTTGGCTGAACCTCAAGGATGTCTTTTCTGTGCATCAAGGATGAGATAAACGATGGGAAAGACTGCAGCAGGTGACAAAGAGAAGGGCCTTCTACGCATAGGGATGGGCCAGGGAAGCACACAGTGAGTCCAGAGAACAGCGTGGGAGGCTGAAGACATTTCTGTCAAGGGGTTGGGGGCTGGCTTACAGGAGCAGTTGGAACTTGAAAGGTATCTTGGGATGTCAACCAGGTTCTCGGTTTGAACATTTTTAGGTCGAAGATAAGCAACGGAAATGTTTGAAGCAAGGACTACATGGGTTGGTTTTCTTTTAAGGTCTGTTTAAGAGGCAAGTGTGCAGGGAGTTGGGTCAGAAAAGTGTATTCCAATGAGAAGATAATTTACTCTGTATCCCATGGATGCTGGCAGGCTCATTACTGGCCACATGCTGTTCATACGCAATCCCTTGCCTCTGGAGATCTTCATCCTGGGGGGTACAGAGGCAGTGGATGGGAGGGCAGAGCAGAGACAGGTGCAAGGTGTCACAGCCATTGGCTCTCTAGGACTTGGATGATCATCAGCAAGAAAGACAGAGGAGTAAAGTTCTTGCCTAGGTGATATGGAGGGAGGCAAGACCACATAAGCAGAACAGACAGCAAAGGGTAGGCATGAGGGGAAAGGAATAAATTTGCTTTTGGCTCTATTCAGCACATGTGGCAAGGTATTTTGAA
Organism: Orientallactaga sibirica; assembly: GCA_036365145.1. Lineage (NCBI taxonomy): Eukaryota > Metazoa > Chordata > Mammalia > Rodentia > Dipodidae > Orientallactaga > Orientallactaga sibirica. The sequence continues at coordinate 14,301,568 of JAEOAD010000055.1, read as the reverse complement.
GGAAAAAGCTCAACATCCATTAAATCAATATTGCAACAACATACTTCTCTCATCTCATGAAAATTCAGAATAATGTTCTAGAAAATTAATGACCATGAGAAATTAAAATTATGGATTATCAAATTTCTAGAAACAGAAAAAGAGTTTTGTTGAGGAAGAACTGAAGTGTCAAGGAATAGAATAACCTGTCTAGAATAACCTGTCTATGAGTAACTGGAGCTGGGCACCCCGGGGGGAAAATCTCTAACTTATCACTGTAGCAGGCCTGGAAAATTCTTCATCAGAAGTCAATCACATCATGGGATGGGGAGATGACTCAGTGGTTAAAGGTGCATGCTAGTGAAGCCTGGTGTCCTGGGTTCAATTCCCCAGCCAGATGCATGCATCTGGAGTTTGTTGGCAATAGCACCCATTTCCTTTCTCCAATATTCTCGTGTTCTTCCTCTCTCTCTCTCTCTCTCTCTCTCTCTCTCTCTCTCTCTCTCTCTCTCTCTCTTTCCTCTCCCTCTCTTTCTCTCCTTGCAAATAAAAAAAAATTAAGTCATTCACATCACTTTCTTTGGCTAATTCCCAGTTCATAAAATCTCATCCCAGCATAGCAGAGTGGTATAGACATGTAATCCCAGCTATTCATGAGGTTGAGACAAGAGGATCTCAAGTTCAAGAGCTACCTGGGCTACACAATGAGTTCAAGGGCAGCCTCAGCAATTTAGTGAGAGCTTGCCATCTTCCTTCAGTCCACTCTTGACCATGTACTGACAGTAGCATCTCTTTGTCCTAAATAGTATCCAGAGCCCTCCTGGCACATTTAGCACTAACCTGTAACATCTGCCTGGGTGGTGATGAGTTTGTCATTATGCTTTCAAATGTGATCCCCTCAAAGTAGACTTGTGAGTACTTGCAGATACAGATACAGAATAGAAAAGCAGGGACCCTCAGCCACTTGGTAACTTCTGAAGCTTCATGGGTCCTGGGACTGTCTGTCATGTCTTTCTGGAGCACTGGCTCACCACAGGAATCCTTTTGAGAGGCTCTTGGAACTCAGCTGTCATGGAAGAAACCTGCAGTGCAGGGAGGGCCACATAAAGGTATTCTGGTGGCCAGGACTGAGAGCCTTCCAATCATCCCATCCCAGGTCACAAACTTGTGGATGAAGAAGCCATTTGAGGGTGGGGATCACCCCTCCCCTCCACTCCCTTGCCATTCTGTTCTCCTCTGCCATTAAGACATCGCAAAGCTCAGAAGATCCATGTCTGAATTTCTGACGCACGAAGTATGTGATCATGAAACTGTAATTGTGTAGTGTGCACTGCCATGCCTTTGAAGAGACAGCTTGGTGACTTGCTTCACGTAGAAGGCAACCAGTCCTGTGACAGAGCCTGTGCAGTCAAGGCCTACACTATAACTACAGGATAAACGACCCTGGGGATTTCTTTGGTAAGGAATAATTTAATTTTTTTATCTTCAAATTTTTTGGCTTTCTACATTTCTTATTCTTACTGTCAAATTTAAAAAGATCATTCAATGACTATAAAGGCATTCAAAATCTCTCAGTGAACACCTTCCAAACTAGAACTCCAGAGGCTTCTGAGTACCCATCACTGAAGTAGACTTAAAATGCTCCCAGCATGGCTCAGGGAATTTTGCAGAGGGGGCAGAACAATCGTTAGAGCCACAAGTTGGGACATTTTGCACAGAGACATTGCCCTGCCCCACCCCCATAATACACAACCCACAATCCCCATGGGCATGACCTGCATTCCCAATGAGAAAAGCCCCTTCAAAAAAGGGGCAGAGGATGGGCTGGAGAGATGGCTTAGCGGTTAAGGTACATGCCTGCGAAGCCTAAGGACCCCAGTTCTATTCTCCAGGTCCCACGTAAGCCAGATGCACATGATGGCACATGGGTCTGGAGTTCATTTACGGTGGCTAGAGGCCCTGGTGCACCCATTCTCTCTCTTTCTTTCTCTCTCTCTCCCTCTCTCTCTCTCTCTCTCTCCCCCCCCTTCTCTGTCTCTGTCTCTAATAAATAAATAAAAATAAAATCTTTAAAAAAAAAAAAAAAAAAAAAAAAAAAGGGGCAGAGGGCTGGAGAGATGGCTTAGTGGTTAAGGCGCCTGTCTGCTAAGCCTAAGAACGTGGTTCCAATCTCCAGGTCCCACGTTTAGCCAGATGCAAAGTGATGCAAGGGCGCAATGCCCCACTTGCCCACAAGGGGCGCATGCATCTGGATTTCGTTCACAACAGCAGAGAGACTGCTGGCACGCCCATTCTCTATCTGTCTCCCTCTCTCTCTGTCTCTCTTTGTGTCTCTCTCCAAAAATTAAAAAAAAGGGGGGGGGCAGAGAGGAGGGAAAGGATGGTATCAACGTGTGTTGTTTACATACTAAATATGTTCATATCTAATAAAAATCTTTTAAAAATTCAAACAGGAGCTGAAGAGATGGTTCAGTAGCAAATACACTTGTCGGTAAAGGCTAATGACCAGGGTTCAATTCCCCAGTGCCCATGTAAAGCCAGATGCACAAAGTGGTGCATGCATCCAGAGTTCATTTGCAGTGGCTGGAGGCCTGGGTGTGCCCATTCTCTCTGTCTCCCTCTTTTCCTCTTTATCTCTCTCTGCTTGGAAATAACTAAACATTTTGAAAAAGTCTGAGTGAAATCTGAATAATAGTAGTATTTATAAAAAAATAATAAAGCCCTAAAACAGCCCCCAGAAAATTCAAAACTCCCATTTACATATTTGCATCAGTTATTTCAAATATGGTCATATTGCTTTTCTCAATTGAATATTCTTTTTTATTGTTTTAAGACAGGGTCTTATGCTGTAATCCAGATTGTACTTAATTTACTGTGTGACCCAGGTTGGTCTTGAACTCGTGGCAATCCTCTTGTCTCAGTCTTCTAGTAACTGCTTACTAAACACCTGTCCAGAAATTTTCAGATACTAGGGATATGTCAGTGGGTAAAATAAGACTCTGTCTGTTTGAGGAGCTTATTCTATAGTGGGTGGAGATAGCTAAATCATGGATGTAATAAAAAGTCAATGTGATGGCCAATCTTGATTGGGAACTCATTCAGATCTATAATCAACTAAGAGGCACACCTCTGGGCATGCTTGTAAGGGAATTTCCTAGAAGGACTCAGGGAGAAGACCTGTCCCCAGAATGGCTGGCACTTTCCAGTGAATGTGGCCCAGATACAAAGTGGCCTGAGGAAACAGCAGCGCTGCTGGCTGCCTGCCTTCTCTTCTTGCTGGTGAGTGTGTCTATCTCTGCTGATGCCATCTTTCACTGACATCAGACTCCACCTTCTTTGGCCTTCCAAGAAGGACCAGAGACTCTCCAGGAGTCCCCTAGGCCTCCAGTGCCATATTGGGACTGCTGAGACATCCAGCTTTGTGGACTGAACAGATAACAGGTTCTCAACCTCTGCAGCCTGCAGACAGCCATTGCTGGACTGCCCAGCTCATACCTCATAGCTAATCAACTCCTTTTGTAATATTGCAGTGGTTTGAATCACATGTTCCCCATAGACTCATGTGTTTTGAATGTTTGGTCTCCAGCTAATGGCAATGTGGGAAGGGAGCCTTGCTGGAGGAGGTGTGTTGTTGGAAGTAGGCTTTGGGGTGTTGTTGCCAGAGATCTACTCACTCATTTGCTGCTGTTTTCCACCTATTAACAGGTGGTCATGCATAGCCTCTGCTCCATCATCTTGTCCTGGCCATCATGATGCTTCTGCTTGAATAGTCAGCTAAAATAAACCCTTTTCTCTCATCAGCGGTTTTGTCCAAACAACTTGAAGGTCCCATAACAAACTATGTTCATCCTGTCAGTTCTGTTCTGTTAGAAAACCCTAATTTCACATGTTGAAGGATGTTAAGCATTAAGGACTAAAAGCTATGTAGAAAAGGTTTAAGGAGCCTGAAGCAGAGCCGGCCTCTCTGAGAACAAGAAATTTAAGGAAAGTCTTGAAGAAGGTGAACTTGGCCTTCCCAAGAGTCTTGGTCATGTTCAGCTTCCAGAACAACAGGGTATGCAGTCCAGAAGGACTTTTCAAGGGGTGCTTGAGGATTGATTCCAAAGGACGAGCAGAATACGGCAGCTCCTCTCACTGCAAATGTCAAATTCCAGAGTTTTCTCCAGCAGGAAGGAACATAATCTAAAGAATCTGTGCACAGAATACCACAGCTAACCAGACTCTAATTTATCAACATTTTGTTGTACGTGTGGACCTTCAGTGTCATATTTAAGAAATCTTTGCCTAACCTAAATGTACAAAGATTTTTCTTCAAAAATTTATGAGTTTAGCTTTATATTTTAATTGGGGAAATGTTTTGAAATAGATATGTATATATAGCTTGAGTTAACTTACTAGCTTGAGATAAGGCTTAAGACATTTTGGCTTATGGCCAGCACATACATTAGAAGGTTAGCCTTTCCCTCATTCAAGTACCATAGCACCATTGTAAAATTTCAATTTCTGAGCATGTCTGGGCTGATTTCTGAACTTGGCGTAACATTTCATTGATCTATTTGTCTATCTTTATATCAGTACTAAACGGGCTTGATTTGGGAAGCATTTTAATAAGCCCTGGAATCAGGTTTCATAACTCCCTTCACTTTAAGCTTTTTCAAATAATTTTGGCTTTTAAAACCCTGTTCCATTTCCATATATATTTTAGAACTGACTTATAAAACTCATGAGTTCTAGAAGTGTTTTTACATTCTATAAGGTTTTCTCAGCAATATAACTCCCAATGTTCCAACGTGACTGGCTTTACTTCTTCCTACTTTATTGCTCTGGCTAGAACCACCGGGACATGTTAAACAGAAGAGGTAAGTAGAGTTCCAGTGGCACAATCAGTTAGTGCACAGTATTTGTACAGAAGTGGTAAGTATGGGCAGTAGAGATTGCTCAGTGGTTAAGGTGCTTGCCTACAAAGCCTAAGGATCCAGGTTCGGTTCCCCAGAACCCACATAAGCCAGATGCACAAGGTGGTGCACACATCTGGAGTTCATTTACAGTGGCTGGAGGTCCTGGTGTACCAATTCCCTCCCTCATAGAAAAAGGGGGGCAGTCTGTTGGGCTTGCTTCAAAAAAATTATTGTAAGAGAGCCACAGTTTGAGAAATCATGCCCAGAGGCACTCCCTTCCTCAAAACATAACTGACTGCTGCTCCCACAATGCATAAACAACAACCTCATAGAGAATACCTGAAACCCCATTGAGGAGCATCCCCAACAGAATAGGGGCAGGGGTGAGGGTAAAGAGGGTACAACACATGGTGTGTCCCTAGGAAATATGTTGTTAATAATACAGCCAGGCGTGGTGGTGCAAGCCTTTAATCCCAGCACTCAGGAGGCAGAGGTAGGAGAATTGCCATGAGTTCGAGGCCATCTTGAGACTACACAGTGAATTCCAGGTTAGCCTGGGCTAGAGTGAGACCCTGCCTTGAAAAAACCAATAATAATAATAAAAATAATAATAATAATAATAAAAAAAATTTTTAAAGAAATGGTAAGTATAAACATTCTTGCCTTGTAAATTATCTTACAAAAAAGTATTTCATTTTTCACAATTACAGTTTTTCTTTTTCTTGCACATGTATGTGCATGTGATGTGTTTGTGTGGATGTATGCATTCAGTCATACCATGTGTTTGAGTGCACATAGAGGCCAGAGCACGACAGGTGTCTTCTTCAATGGATTTATACGTTATTTTGGAGAAAGGGTTTCTTACTGAACCTGGAGTTCACCAGTTGGGCTACAGCCAGCCAACCCCAGGGATCCTCCTGACTCTGTCCTTCCAGCACTAGTTATACAAACACGCACGGCCGCAGCTGGCTTTTGCTTGAGATCTAACCTCATGTCCCTAAATTAGAGCATTGTGTAGATGCCCTTTATTAGAAGTTTTGTTTCTGTTCCTTGTGTGAAGAAAGTACCTTTATTTCTGGTTTAGAGAGAGCTATGAGAAGTGGATGTTGAATTTTGCTGTTTTTTTTTTTTTCCTGGATTTATTATGACAATCATGTTTTTTTTTTTTTTTTTTTTTTTTTTTTTTTCAGTTTTGGTTTTGGTTTCTTGAGGTAGGGTCTCACTCTAGCCCAGGCTGATCTGGAATTCACCATGCAGTCTCAGGGTGGCCTCGAACTCACAGCGGTCCTTCTACCTTTGCCTCCCGAGTGCTGGAATTAAAGGTGTGCGCCACCACGCCCGGCTCGTGTTTTCTTTTTAATCAGTAAGTATGATGAATTGCCTTAGTTGATCTTCTAACTGACTGATTTTTAATCTTGAATTTCTGAGATAAACCTCAGTTGGTCAGGATGTGTTACTTTTTTTTTTCCTTAAGTTCAATTTGCTGACATTGTGCTAAGAATTTTTGTCTTTTTGACCAGCAGACATGTGGAGCTTTGATTTTCTTTTTGTATTATATATTTTTAATTCTGACCTCATAGTCTGAGCAGAGAAGATTTCCCTCCTCATTCACTTCCTGGAAGAGTGTGGATAGAATTTGGTGTATCGCTTGCTTAGATGTTTGGTGGACCTCATCACTGAACCTAGCTGGGCCTAGAGTTTTGTTTGCATCTTGTAACTAAAACCTCACTCCTTAATAATAGGGTTGTTCAGATGATCTCATTGTTCTGACATGACTGTTACATGTATTTGCCTTTGTCCATCTGGGCTGATATTTCAAAATAGTACAGCTGCCAGGTATGTGCCAGGCACACACTTTTAATTCCAGCACTCAGGAGGCAAAGGTAGGAACATCACCATGAGGGAATTCTAGGTCAGCCTGTGCTAGAGAGAGACCCTACCTCAAAAAACAAACAAACAAAAAAGTACAGCTTAGGCAATGACCACTGTTTAAAATGAATGGAAGTGGATTGGCTCATGGTTCTGGAGACCTGAAGGTCTGTGATCCTGGCACAAGCACTTGGTTATGCCATGCTTGCTGTCATCTTAGCAGAAGAGAAAAAGAGTGAGAGAGAACAAAGGGGACCAAACTCAGTTTTTATAAAGAACCTAGAACCTATCCCTTTGATAACCATTCTACTCTAAGTATTGACATTTAATCTGACTGGTCACAAGGTCCCACCTAGCAATACCTAACACTCAGATCAAGTTTCCCACAAACTTCAAAGTATGCATTGAAACAATCCCAGGATCCCTCAAGGACTTCATCTAACTCATTAAACTTATTGGCTTATACTTATACTTACTGATTATATTTTGAATTTCTAAAGACTCCATAGTGATGGTACCTTTTATTGCTGATATTTCTGTAGTTTCTATCTCTATTTTCCCATAAATTTGTTCCAAGTTCTATCAATTTTACTGATTTTGCTCAGTGAACTTTGGGTTTCATTACTGCATTGGTTTTAGATCTTTACTACTTTCTTTTCTCCTTAGTTTGGATTTCTTCCTGTTTTGTTTTGGTTTCTTGAACTGGAGTTTCGTATTATCAATTTGAGAAATCTCCTCTTCCATATATGCAACTAGTGCTATAAATTTTCCTTCGACTTCCTTATCTGCATCTAAAAAAAATCAATAAATTGTATGTTCCGTTTCATTTAGATCAATGTGCTTTCTGATTTATTTTTCTCATCAGAAATATGGTAGTTTCTAAATCTTTGGAGGTTTTCCAGATATAGTTCTGTTATTGATTTCTAATTGTCCTTTCCTTTGCCAGAGAACAAAATATGAACTGTTTGGGTCCCTTTGTTGTAACTTGCTGGATGCCCCAGGATATTGTCCTTACTGGAAACGTTCAACGTTCTGAATCCATATGAAAAGAATGTGTACTGTTGGGTGGAGTGCTCTGCAACACGCAATTAAGTCAAGATGATGGGCAGTGTTTTCCAAGTCTTCGCCTTACTGATTTTCTGTCCACAGTTTTAATCAGTTGTTGAAGCTCTATTTCTAGATTGGTTCTTTCTCTTTGAGTTTTCTCCTATATTTTGAGGTTCTATTATTATGTACTTGAACATTTAGGATTACCATTTACTCATGTTGAATTTACCCCTTTATCATTTTATATCATTAACCTTAGGAATGTTCTGTTGCAAAATCTACTTTGCCCTTATTATAGCCAATTTCTAAAACCCATTTTATTAGCATTAATGAATTTCCTTTCTATATCTTCACTTTAAACTTTTAAACTTAGGTGTTTCATTATATGTAGTAAGGCTTGGGTAATTTTCACATATTTGAGTATTACTGCTTTTAACTAAGTTTCACAATCTCTGCCTTTTTTGTTTAGAACATTTGTAGTGTGATTAATAATGTGAGTGAAATTATTTCATCCCATCTGATCTTTGTTCCCTTATTTCTTCTCCCCATTTTTTTCTTTTTAATGATTTGAATAGTTTAAAATGATTGTTGTATCTTTGTTGGCTTATCACTGAAAGCTCTTTTGTGGGAGAAGTACCACTTTGAGTTTATATCTTTAGCTCACTGAAGTTTCTTTTCATGTCATATTGTTTTTAATCAGACTACAATGATTTTATAATAGAATTCCATTTACATCTTCCTGAAATTGGTGTAATTGTCATGTTTTATTTTGACATGTGTTACCAACACCATAATAAGTTGTTACTATTTTTGCTTTAAGCAAAAAATATTTTAAGAGATTTTAAATAGCAAAACCATTTTTAAATATTTTATTTATTTATTTATTTATTTATTTATTTATTTATTTAGGAGAGAGAGACAGATAACATAGAAAGAATGGGCACACCAGGGCAATCTAGCCATTGCAAATGAACTCCAGATGCATGGGCCACCTTGGGCATCTGGCTTATGTGGGTACTGGGGAATTGAACCTGGGTCCTTAGGCTTCACAGGCAAGTGCCTTAACTTAACTACTAAGCCATCTCTCCAGCCCCTAGCAAAACCATTTTTATATTTACTCAATATTTACAATATTTCCACCTGGTATAATTTTACATCATTTGGCTTTTTAAACATTTCTTTGACAGAGCAGGGTTTCTAGCAATACAGCATTTCAGACTTTAGACATGTATTTCACCGAGCAGGAATCTATAGAACTGGCAGTTCTTATCCCGTCTCCTGTGCAGTTAGCTGTTGCTCCACTGCCTTCTGTTGTTTTTAATGTAAAGTTCACTGTTATCTCTCTCTGGGTTCCTCTATATGTAATATGCCTTGTCTCCCCTGGAAGCTATTAGTGTTTTCTTTTTATTACTCATTTAAAGCAATTTGATTTAGACATGCCTTGCAGTTTTCTTCATGTTTACTTTTGGTTCATTGCATTCCTTGAACATGCAGATTGTTTTCACCAAATTTGGAAAAGGCCATTCTGTTGTCTTCTATTTTTTCTAAGTCTGACTCCCTATACCAACTTTTTAATCCTCTAAAGACTTTATTTATTTATTTTTTTAGGTAGTGTCTCACTTTAGCCTAGGTGGCCTCTAATTCAGTGATCCTCCTACCTCTGTTTCCAGAGTCCTGGGATTAATGGCATGCACCACCAGGCCTGGCTCTCTGGGGGACTCTGGATGTGTGTACTTCTGCTGCTTGAAATACACCCATAGCTTAAGAAAGCTAAGCTCTTGCTTTTCCTATCATGTTTCATTGTCATGGGTGCAATAATTTCTCCTGCTGTGTTCAAGTTTCATAATTATTTTCTTTTGCTGTCTAATCACTGTAACCTCACCTGTTGTTTAAAGTGTACATTATATTTTTTATCCTTACAAGTTTCCTTTTTTATGGGTACATGTGTGTATGCATGTGTGTCCATGTGTATGGAGGGCAGAGGACAATCTCAAGGTGTCTGTGCTTTTCCTACCTTCTTTGAGATAAGGTCACTTGTCCAGTAGCTTAAGATACACCTGACTCCACCTCCCATTGTCATAGGCACATGGGGATCACAGATGCATGTACCACTTTGCACCCAGCTTCACATGCATACAGGGGAGGACTAAACTCGAGTTGGCAAACTTTGTAAGCAAATGTTTTTAGCCACTGAGCCATCTCATCCCCAAACCTGATTTTTGTTAATTTTTAAAAATATTATTCATTTATTTATTTGAGACAGAGAGAAAGACATAGAGAGGTAGAGAAAGAGGCAGATAGAGAATGGATGTGCCAGGGCCTCTAGCCACTGCAAGCAACTCCAGATGCATGTGCCACTCTGTGCATCTGGCTTTACATGGGTACTGAGGAATCCAACTCAGGTCCTTTTGACTTTGCAGGCAAATGCCTTAACTGCTAAGCCATCTCTCCAGCCCCTGCTTTTGTTTTTTAATATCCTTTGTATCTTCATTTATGTTCAATCTAGCCTCTACTTTTTTCAGCTTCTCCCTTCCTTAGTAGCACAGTAATTACCATGTTCTTTAATCCCAATTCTATTATATCTGCCAGTGCTGGCTTATTTCCACTTATTTTCCCCTGACTTGTAGACTGAATTTTCTGGTATTTTAAATACCTAGTAACTTCTTATTCAACACATACTTTTAACTTAACCTCATTGTATATTGAATACTTTTGTGTTCCCATAAACAATTTATACTTTGCTCTAGATGTTATTTGGAAACTGAAGTTTTAAAATATTATAGAATATAGTCATTGTACAAAGTGATGGTTTCATTATGCCACTTTTATTCAAGTGTATTATGAATTCTGGCCATATTCACACCCTGTTACCCTCCTCTGTCTTATTTCCCCTCCCCACTCTTGAGAGTCCTCTTTCTTTTCCCAAGTAGTGCTCCTTCCTGTTGCACATAGAGACAGTATTTGTCCTTTTGAGTGTGGCTTATTTTGTTGAGTATCTTCCATTCCATCCATTTTCCAGAAAATGGCAAAACTTTAGTCTTTAAGGTTAAATAAAACTCTGTTGCTGGGCGTGGTGGTGCACGCCTTTAATCCCAGCACTTGGGAGGCAGAGGTAGGAGGATCCCAGAGTTCTTTATGCATTCAGGTCAGCCTGGACTGGATGGACACCAAAAAAAAAAAAAAAAAAAAAAAACTCTTTGGCATTCATCTGTGGATGGACACCTAGCCTGATTCTAAAACTTGGCTCTTGTGCATTATGTCACAGTAAACACTGACATGCAAGTCTCTCTGCAGTATGCTGAATTAGATTCTGTTGGTATATATCCAGTGGTAGATCACATGATAGACTTCGTTTGTTGAGGAACTCCTGTAGTGATTTCCATAGTGGCTGAACTAATTTACATTTCTACTAATTTAACGGCAAGCTTTGAGGCTACCTTTTAAGGTGCAGTGGGTGAGATCAGAATCATCTTTAGGGTAGATTCTTCCCATATGGCTGCAGTATTTTCAACTGTCCACTGCCTTCTGTGACTGTGGAGAATGCCCCTCTATCTCCTACTCTCCCTACAGCTTTCCCAAGCAGGCACTGAGTGAGCAGTGTAAGCACTCTGGATTGCCAAGCATTTATTTCTGCTCAGCTCTCTACTCCTTTGTTCTCTTCCCTATGAACTTCATGGACTTTGGCCTGTTCCCAGCTGTTTTCTCCTGTCAGGGAAACCTCTGCACTTCTGCCTTAGCTCTCCCAGGCTACCACATGGACCCTCTCATCAAGGGTCAGCTAGGATTCAACTCATCTGCGTTCTTATTTTAGGTACTTTAATGCTTGGTGTCTGAAAACATATACCTGTAGATATATCCATAAATAAATGAGGGAGGAAAAGAGAGAGGGAGAGTGTGTGTTTCACAATGGTTTGGGTGAGGAGTTAAGTCCGATTTCTGTTCTCTCTAGGCTAGGAATAAATATCACAACCATTTTTGGAGGCTGGGTTTTTACTTCCATGTTCCATGAGTACTTTAGGGGAAAAGAGAAAAAGATGGCATTTCAACTTGAATCACCAACTCTTGTATATCTGGGTTCAAATTCCAAACTGACACCTTAGGCAAATTTCCAGTTTTTTAATTTCAAGTTCCCCAATTAGTAATATACAACCAATAATACCTCATGGCGTCTGAAAATTGAATGTGATATAAACAATTTACCATCTATCAACAGTGTCCCTCTTATATTTTAGCTTCCCTCTTCTTCCCCCATGAAGGAATACTAGAAGAAACTATTGGAGCCCAGGCTACCTAGACAAGTGACCCTAACATTTATCCTCTCTGTGATATCTAAGAATCTTTTACACAAGAAAAGAAAATTCCATTATAACATGCTATTGAGAAGCCAGACATGAAATTCTAGGCAAACTGCCTGTGACATTTACTCCATGAAATTGAGTGGGAGAGCCTTGTGTCCTGCCCTGTCTCCTTCTGGTTTATATTTGGCAGTATTCAAGTGGGGACAGTCCAGAATTCCAACTCTGTCATGAAAAAACAAACAAAAGAAACAGTCGACAAATCATTTGTCTAAAACTAAAAGCCAAATTGGCTTCAATTGCTGCTGGGATAGTAGGAGAAGCCAATTTCTGGAGTATTCACAAAATCATTTGTAAGGATAATATTTTCCAGACTTTCATAGGGGGGACTAAGGTACACTTTCCCTTTGCAGATTCTATAAAGCTCACACGCATTCAAAGGCAGTTTCTGAGACCACAAACTTCCATCCTAACTCACCTTCACATGGGAGCATGCAGAGGCAGTGACATGGAGGATAAACCTGAGTCTGTTCTTAAAATACATGCCACAACTTCAAGAGCAAAAAGTGAATTGCAGATTGTCAGAATCAGAAGGAATATGTTTTGTAGGAGGTAAATCAAACTGCTGCAGCAATGGAGATGAAAGGTCTGCCAGGGCTTTCTGTGAAGATGGCAGGGTGTGGTCACAGTTTATGGTTCTCTGCATTTAGCCTATCGGTAAAAAATGGTCCAAATTGAACGTGTTTTGGCTGTTGTAGCTGGAGAAGCCCCTTCCATGGAATTCAAGCTACTGTTGGAGTCATAGTAGCAAATGAGAAAAGAAGAAACCCTTGTGTAAGGTGCATAAATTTACACAAACTGGAACCAGTTGCTAAACATCCAGGTTTAGTGTGGAGTGACATCAGCCCAGAGCAAAATGCTTGCGCACAGTGCCCTAAACTTGCTCAGCCTCGGTAATGCTATCTTGTTTGCCAAGAACCCAATGCCACAGCTCAGCTGGGGCAGGAAGTAGCTTGTGGGATGCAAGAATTGTCAGGTGGTCTGGGATCATTGCATCATTTGGAGTTTCTTTGATTTTTTTTTTTGTGTGTGTGTGGTTGGAATATATGACCATATTAATTTCAGTCGGATTTGTCCAGAGCTGTATTTACCTGGAAAGCCACAGAAATGGGAAAGAACTACACAAACAGAATAACATTCCTGGAGAAGTGATTTAACAAGGATCCGAATCTTCAGTCGTACTAACATTAAAGGATTAGCTATGAAGCAAGTACAGAAGATAACAGAGATTATAGTCTGCAATGCGGGTGAACACTGGAAACTTACTTCAACTGCAGTTCAAGATGGTTTGGCTGTCAAAGCATAATAGTGACATGACTTAAAAATTCAGAAATTCAGATATATTGCCTAAACATTCCCCTCCCCCACCTTTTTTTCAGGTAAGGTTTTACTCTAGCTCAGGCTGACTTGGATCTCACTCTGTAGTCCCAGACTAACCTCAAACTAACAACAATACTCCTACCTCTGCCTCCCAAGTTCTGGGATTAAGGCATGTGCCATCACTCCCAGCTACCTAATTTCAAAAATTGCCCAATCAGATCTTGATACAACTTAAATCCTTCACATAACTTTATAGATTTCATCTATAATGCAAATTAAATTTCAAATGAAGGACATTTAAAAACTATTCCTTGGCCTGGAGAGATGGCTTAGCGGTTAAGGTGCCTGCCTCCTAAGCCTAAGAATGCTGGTTCCAATCTCCAGGTCCCACATTTAGCCAGATGCAAAGTGACACAAGGGCGCAATACCGCACCTGACCACAAGGGGGCGCACTCATCTGGATTTTGTTCGCAGCAGCTGAGAGGCAGCTGGCATGCCCATCTCTATCTGTCTTTCCCCTCTCTCTGTGTCTCTCTCCAAAAAAAATAAAAATAAATAAATAAATAAATAAATAAATAAATAAAAAATTAAAAAAAACACCTATTCCTTAAACAATTCCCTAAGTACATTTACACACTTTCAACTTAATGAGAAAACAACTGCTGTCTTGGAGCATCATGAAGCCTGTCAATCACTCATGTCATGAACACTCAAGATGCTGATGGAGGAGCAAAGTACCTTGTTAGGCTGCCCAGCCAAACCATTGGTCTCTAGTCAGGTTTGTATTTGCCATTACTACTTTACCTCCATTCTCTCAGCGCATACCATCTCTTCAGCAGGACAAATTTAGTAGTGGACATCTGCCCGAAGTGTCAATGGGACATGACTGAATATTCCCACTTCAATGGCAATCTAGCTTACTGAGCGGAAAAAGAAGGAAAGGGGAAGCACTTTTCTTTCATTCCGTGTGTGTGTGTGTGTGTGTGTGTGTGTGTGTGTGTGTGTGTGTGTGTACACAGCCCAGGTTGGCCTTAAACTCATGATTCTCCTGCCTCCACTTCCAGAGGGCTGGGATTACGATTACAGGCACCACTCTGCTCAGCATCTCTTTTCTTATGAACCAAGAGTCAGCCCAATGCTTACCTCGGCTCACTTCTAATTTTCTCTGAAATAGACAAATAAGAACCAATCTTTTTTTGTTTTTTCCTTCAAGAACTCAATCTGGAGAAACAAATGTGAAACATACAGGAGGAAAGCACATGCTTGGGAAGATATAGAAAGAGACAGGAAGAAAGAAATAAAGTCTGAAATGTGTGCTGATAGACTGCTCACCATCTCTTCTGGCACCCTGTGGTGTAATGATGACCAATCCTTTCCTGTAATCTCAGGGTCCTCTGTGTGACCAAAATAATATGATGAGAAAATTGACTGATGAATGACAAAAGCTCCAAATATACAGAGGAAATAGATGAGAAACGAACTTCAAATTTAGGGGCAGAGGGAAGTATTACTGCAGGGTGACTTCAGATATCACAGGTTCTTGAGTCTATGTCAGGGAGATAAGGATCTCTCAAGCCACAGGGAGATGGTGAGTATGAGCATAGCGGTGGCCTCTGTGCCAAGACAGGGGACAGCCTACCACCCATAGCCTAACACGCTTACAGTGTTAAGTAGTACTAGAAGGGTGGGCGTATGGCACAAAACTGAACAGAAAATAAATGAACAGAAAAGCGATGGAGGCTTCCAACTTGGAGACAGAAGTGCAAATTGTACTTGGCTGGCTGCAGAGCAGATGGAATGTGTGACTGTGCTTGTTACTGGGGTGTTTCAGGTCTATGGGGACACAAGACAAAAGTCCAATACATTATCTCACTGGAGATACACATTCAGACAGATTAAAAAAAAAAAAACCAAGAAAGTAAAGTGAAATAAGAAAGTCATTTTTGCCTCTTTTGTGTAGTCACAACACATTCCAGAGTCAAGTGGTGTTCGGAGGTGGTCAAGAAGATTTTGTTCTGGATTTAAAAGCTGTTTGTACAGAGAAACATCTCTTTTTACTTTTATGCCATTATCTTCCATGTCATCCTATCTAAGTACATGATTCTAAAATCAAATGTCAGTGTCCCTGAAAATGTATATTCTGATGTTAGGATACTCCTATAGTCCTCCACAGGACCAGGTGGCTGTGAGGTTGCACTATAATCCAGAAAGTAGAAATTAACATCAGCAGAAACAGAGGACAGGGAACCAGAAGTCAGGCACGAAGATTTTAAGGCCGCTGGCAAGTACAACACTTGTCTAACGGACACAAAGCCCTGCTTCCAACTCCCAGTACCACACACACACACATACGCATCCATGCACATGCACATATACAGAATACATGCACGCACACAGACACTAAGGTTGGGAAGAAGGTAAAAGGAGAAGATTGAGAAAGAGAAGGGAAGGGAACAAGAGGGAGGGATGGAGAGCTGTGAAAAGAAAAAAGACAAAAGAGATCGACAGATTAGAGGCAATATATGAATTTTTTTCTCTAATTAAAAGTCACATATTCTCTTAGTGTGAAATAGCACATTCTTATCCACATAGCTGCGCATGGAAGACCCCAATGTGTGCTGTAGTCCTAAGACAAAGCTGGGCTCCTCCTCATCTCCGCCCTCAGAAGTCCCAGACAAATGTCAGCATCATTTCCTCATTGTAATCCTTCTCGTAACTACATAGCTACTACAACATCACCACAGGGTACAACTTGAACCAGAAATACAATACTGTGCACAACTCTAGACTCCATGGCCACATTTGATCTTGAGGTGACTTCGGTTACTGACCTGCCATCCATGTTAATCCCACAAATAAAGACTATAGAGGTGGCACCAACAGCAAAAGGCTACCACAGGGAAGTACGCAGACAACTTGAAGAAGTCTCCCATGCCTCCACTAGGAACTCATGGGATTCCTCACCCCTTCAAAGCCAGTCTCACAGAAATTATTCACTGCCTATTCCTTTATATCCCCTCCTCCACTGCTCATTTTGCTGAATTCTATATGAAATAAAAATGAATGCTGAGGAGATAAGCTACAAGTCAAGGTGTTTAGGAGAGATGAAGTTTATCAGATAGTGTAAGATTACAATTCAGAAATGAGTACTTTAACCTTTGCAAAGGAAAAAACAATTTCCTAGCTTCATGGCCAACTGGGTATTTAGAAAAACAAAAAATAAATGACGCGCAAAAAAAAAAAAAAAAAAAATCAATGAACTTAGGGTTACTGGCTTTTCTGTCCCAAAAGCAACAAGAACACTTGGGTCACAGATCCCAAGAGCAAGTTTTCTTGGCCCTGACACAGGGAAACAAAACTATCTTCATGCAGAAGGGATCATGTCATAGGCAAAGTGGAGGAGGCCCCTTGAGAGTTAAGGATGCTAATTTTCATTACATATGCATTAACAGAGGATTTAAACATTCAGGAATATAATAAAATCAGGCAGAAACATTTTTAGTCATCATTATCAACTAAATCAAATGTTAAGTCTAGACACACTCTATATGGAGATGTATATCCAAGTTCAACAAAACACTGTGTGATAAATATCTACAGTGGCTTCCAAAGCCATGCATATTCTAGATAAAGGTGGGTAATAAATATTGAGAGCAGGGTTGGAGAGATGGCTTAGTGGTTAAGGCACCTGACTATGAAGCCAAAGGACCCAAGTTTGATTTCCCAAGACCCACGTAAAGTCAGAGGCACAAGGTGGCACATGTGTCTGGAGTTCCTTTAAAGTGGCTGAAGGCCCTGGTGTGCCCATTCTCCCTACCTCCCTCCCTCCCTTTCTCTCTCTCTGCCTTTCTATCTCTAAATAAATAAAACAAAATAACATATTATTAAAACATACTGAGAGCAAAGAATATAAAAATCAAAGTTGTAAATTAAATAACAATTGACTAAACAGCAAATGAAAACCAAAATAGTGCATATCAATTGAGAGACAATTATGTATATATATCAAGGAAAAAGCAGTAAACAAAACAGTATTGGAGGGGAGCCAATGGGATCAAAATGTTCTTTTAGAAATGAGTATCAAAATGGACACTGAAACTTTCCTGGTAAGAATCAGATTCCAGAAAGGTTTTTATCTTATAATTTCAATCTCTACTTGGTTGGTACTAGTTCTGGCATTTTACTAATTTAGGAAATAGTGTTGAATCATAACAAAGCTGTTCTTTCTATACAAAGATGTGAGGAAGACTAAGAAAGTTTATTAGTGTTTCCCATAATCAGTTCTGGTGGAAACTGATCAATGACATGATTTATTCAGAATTTATTATGAACTTTAAAAACAAAACGAAAAATAAAAGCATGTTTTGGAATGAAGAGATCGATTTGCCTTTATTTGTGATGCCAAGAAGCTGTCAATGAATACCTGACTGGTCAGAGGTAGAAAGGTACTTCTTTTGATTGCTTTCGGGAACACAACACTTCTTGGTGTTTGCTTGAACAAGTACACTTTGCAGTCTGTCCTAATGAAATCAGACTGGATTTCTCAATCCATCACAGCAAATTAGTTAACTACTCATTCCAGCTATACATTCACGACCATATTCTACTTCATAATTATTATTTCATTCTACATTTTACATAAAATAAAAACATGAGTGCAATATATTTTTGTTAAAAATATATCTCATAGAAATGCACCTTTTAAAACCAGCAACATATTACTAAACATTTTAGCAAATTTCAATAGAATTTTATCGTTCAATACCACAGTCTTTCAATATCAATGAAAATAATAACTTATGGATTAAAATCTTTTTTAACCTGAAGGAAAAATATTATAAACATAACATCTGAGTAGAGAAAATGAGGTGCAAGTAGACAGGCTTTCTCAGTGCTCTAATACTTCACTTTATAAAGTAAACACAGTGCTAATCATCATTTTGATTCTAGTGAGTGAAAACTTAAAATTGCATTAATTGATTAATTAATGTTGAAATATGAAACCAAAATGATCCTTTAACAGTGAATCACAATGCAGAATTCTGACCATACTGAAGTGGCTCTCTCTGCATGACACTAGAATCTGTCTTTTTGTCAGGATCCAATTCACTATAATAATCAGGAGTAGGATTACACAACAGAAGCATACAAGGCTTTGTGAAATTAAACATAGGGCAGGGGGAGGTAAGCAGTTCAGATGTCTGGGTTATAGTTCTTGTTGCAAAACAAGTTCTGCTGCATAATTTTCAATGGCCTGAAACCTTTTTAGCATTTAAAAAAATACTTCATTCCTACATATTAATTAAGTATAGACATCACAATCACTTCAGCCTTTTATTAACTTAGAAAAGTACAACTTTTTCCTGAAAATCTCCAGCAATCATATTTCAATCAGCTGTTCAGAAGGACCTCCACAATCAGAATGACTACACTGGGTCACTCAACTCCAGAGTAAAAAAAATGGTGGCGATTTCTGAAAGAAAGCTAGAGCATTAATCCCACTTATCACTGGGTTTTCATTGTGTTTAGTTGTAAAACATCCCTTATTTGCGGCACAAACTGTCAAACTTGCCAAAACTTCTCTTGTTCCATAGGATTTTGATCCCTTCTAAAACATCAATGACATACAAATTGAGCTATAAAGAGGTCAGTCCCCATAAGTGGAAACAAACATAATATGCCTTTGGAAGTTTAATTTTTTCTTTAAATATATGTTTTTAAATATTCAAGTGTAACACTACTATAAAACACTGAAACATACATTTCAACTTTATCCTATGGGTTGATTTCCATTTACTCCTAACCTGCCATTAGAATGTAGGTGCACTGATCTGCCTAACAACCCACGGAGCCATGGAGAGACACAGTGCTGTCAGGTGCACAAGAGTATGGCCAACACCATGACATTCTCCCAAATGGTCTGAAACCCATCTTTGCATCCCTGAAGTTAGAATGGCAATGTTCTCCACATCACTCTATACTATGTCAGCACTGTGTGTGGAGAGTTCCTTGGAATCTACCACATCCCACACCTCTAGACACCAACTCAAAAGCTAAGAAAAATACAAGACCAAATCCATGTACCCGTGCTCCTTTGGAAATCCTACCATGTAGAAATATTCTTAGTTTTAACCAAGAAATACATTGGAATGAACTAAAGACATCTGTTATAGTCATTTTAAGTGTACTCTTACTATCACATTTCTATATAGATTATTCAATATTCTTTGTGGACATAATTTAATCTATAATATAACATAATGTCAACCACTATAGTAATCCAGAATCAGATTCTGGCTACAGAGGAAGCTTAATTATTAAGCAACACCTTTCTAAAAAGCTTCGTATTTCTGATTGGTATGAAAGAGAAAGAAAAAGGCATCTCTCATTGAAGTAACACTGAAGTTTGAGCTCGGGCCCTCTTCTTTGTGTTCAACATAATTAACTCTTCAGAATAAAATGGAGAAACATATAGTCAGTTAATAAATTACAGCCATCTTCAAGAAAACTCTATGGGCAACTCTGGTGTTACAACTGTATATCTTGGATCTAATCTTGGGATGAAATCTTGAAATTCCTTGGATGCACCAGTGCCAAACACATCGAGGGCTTTCCGGTTCATGACTGCAAATCTGTAAAGAGAGAACACAATTTAAACAAATTTATAAAATAAAATGATTCACTTTCTTTAATTTACTTTGCATGCATTAAGAAAAGAGAATAGGTGAACATGGCAAAAAAAAAAAAATCTGAAACTTGAGGGCCACTTCAAAAATCACATGGATAGCCGGGTGTGGTGGTGCTCGCCTTTAATCCCAGCACTTGGGAGGCAGAGGTAGGAGGATCACTGTGAGTTCGAGGGCATCCTGAGACTACATAGTTAATTCCAGGTCAGCCTGGGCTAGAGCGAGACCTTACCTTGAAAAACCAAAAAATAAAATAAAATAAAAATCACATGGACAACATGATTATCTGAGATTCACTGTAGAATAGTTTATTTAAATAGCTAATTCTGAGACCCCAAATCACTTATTTCAATAATTATTTCAAATATTTTTACAATTCTTTCTACTAGATTGTTTCAAACACAAAATTACACTAATTATTACTTTCCTGATGAATGTAATTATACATAGAAAGCTAAGTACACAAGAAATGTGTTAACCAATGGGGCTCTGTAGATTGTGAGACATTAAAATAAATTCTCTCAAATAGAGATTTCAATGTCTCACAATCCACAGAAAAGACATATATATTATATGAATAATGATTAAAAAGCAAATAGCATACAAGTTGTCACATTTATAAGATACAATAGGGAAAAAAATATTCTTTCATGTTACCCATCACCAAACCTAAGTGAAAGAAAACTACTTTAAGAATCTCATGTTTAGTTAAGATAGAGGAAGGACCTTTCATGTCTCACTGCCTACTCACAAGCATTTTACTTTGCAAAAGATGATAGAATGATGGGCTGGAGAAATGGCTTAGTGGTTAAGGCGTTTGCCTGCAAAGCCAAAGGCTCCCGGTTCGATTCTCCAGGACCCACATAAGCCAGATGTGTGAGGGGCACATGCATCTGGAGTTCGTTTGCAGTGGCTAGAGGCCCTGGCATGCCCATTCTCTCTCTGTCTGCCTCACCTCTCTCTCTCTCTCTGCAAATAAATAAATAAATAAATAAATAAATAAATAAATAAATAAAAAGTTAAAAAATATTTTAAAAAAAGATGATAGAATGAAATGAAGTTTGAATCTTTGGCCTGCATCAATATCCAAAAAGCCAACAAGTGTTCCTTTCAGCTCTTTTCCAAAGTAACTTCCCTTATAAAATAACCAGCTGGTAAATATTGTCAGTTTACAGAAATCTAAATGGGAAAACAGCTCTAATAATATGAAGGACATATTCTGTCAAGGCTGGGAGGAAGAAGCATTCAGAAGCCACACTGCCTGGCTCTTTCATTTACTACCTGTGTGACTCTGGCAATCTGTTTCTTCACACATAAAACACAGATGATGGCATTACCTAGCTCATGAAGCTGTTTTAAGGACTAAATATGTATTTACTGTGTGTGTGTATCTTAAAACCATGTCTGGGACATAGTAAGCACTAAGTAAGCATACTAAGTAAGTGTAGTAATATAGCACTGTTAATAGCTGTGAATGAGTGTCTACTAAGTGCCAAGCTACTACAAGCATCCTATGTTTACATAACAGTAGGGCTATGTTTTGGATACAGTTTGTTCTCAAGAGCTGGAAATTTGCTCCCACAGTGACAGAGGAGAGGTAATGGAACCTTTATGAAATGAGGTCTAGGGGACTGGAGGGATAGCTTAGCAGTTAAGGTGTTTGCCTACAAAGCCAAAGGACCCAGGTTCGATTCCCCAGGACCCACGTTAGCCAGATGCACAAGGGGGCACATGCATCTGGGGTTCGTTTGCAGTGGCTGGTGTGTCCATTCTCTCTCTCTCTCTTTCTCTCTCTTTCTCTCTCTCTCTCTTTTCCTGTCAAATTAATTAATTAATTAATTAATTAATTAATTAAAGAAGAAGAAATGAGGTCTAGTACATAGTAAGTCATGGGGGTAGGGCTTCACGCTTACAAATGGATTAACATTAGTCTTATTATATTATTATATTAGTCTTATACAGTGGGTTGGGTAGTATTGGAGTAGGTTGTTATAAGCAAGGTCAGGAGCCATGTGACTGGCCCCTTCTACAAGCTTCCACTTCCCTTTCTGCTTCTCTTCCACACTGATGGAGGCCCTTCAGAGTCCCAGAGACATGCTCATTTGTACCTTCCAGCCATGAGAATCACGAGCCAAATAAAGCCTTTCCTATATACACTGCCAGGTATTCTCTTACAGCAACACAAACTGGCCAAGCTAACCTAGATTATCATTTCATTGTAGAGAAAGAAATATACACTCAGGAGAGAAAATGTGTTCCCCATATTGGGGTACCAGACCTGAGGTACAATTTAGGTATGTCTGACACCAAAGCTTATAATTCTTCCCATTAGGAAAAGCTGTTTCTCAAAGGACTAGATGAAAATAAAAGAGGGAAGGGGTGAGGGAATAGAGAAAAGAAAGGAAGAATATGCTAGGATAGGTAGAAAGAATACACTTACAATGACAGACAATGAAAAAATGGTTATTTTTCCAAAGCTAAAATCAATTAATTATGTAAAAGTGAGCCATTTTAATAAAGATGTGTGTATTATATATATTGTATAAATATATATATACACACTATATATGGTATAATTATATATATATATGTATATGTATATATATGTATATATGCTCTACTAGAACTAGGTTCAATCTCCAGGCCTTGCACATATTAGGCCACTTTACTACTGTGCAACATCCCTAGTCTGAATTTAATATTTTTAATTTGAAAAACAGTTCAAAGACTCAAACAGGTAATTAAAGTTTTAATTAGCTAATTAGTAACAAACTGTCAGCAAATGGGCATGGTATTAATCTAGAAGACTTAAACTAACTAAACTATTATCCAGAGGAGTCAGAATGATGCTCATGCAAAGAATTTCCTTTATATAAAGTTGGACATATTTGATTAACATAGAAATACCTACTTTATCACTGTAGAATATTCCTCTCAAGGAGCCAAAACACTCATAAACTGGTCACAGAAGTTCGCTGCCAAGAGCATTCCGATCATCTCAGGCACTTACCTGCCCTTGGTGAGCTTTAAGAGGAACTTCCAGTAAGACGGCCGCAAGTTCTGGACTTCCATAACAGCCTAAGATGATTCAATTTGAGATGCTCTTAGTCAGTGCAAATGCTATCTGAAGTCTCCAGTCACAGCTTTCATCTCTATCTTTGTTGTTTACTGTATTTTAACATAGTGATGTCTACAACAAAATATACTTGTGTTTAACTCAAGATAAAGAGCCTAAGTGTGCTTGAGAACTGACTACAGTCCTGATGCTCAGGGAGCAGTCGTTAAGCCCCCAGTAGATAGCTCACAATTCCCTGATTTTAACAAGTTTGTCAGCCTGGCAGCATTACTGTGAGAAAGAGCAAATAAAAGCTCCTCACAAGACTTTACAACAGACTTTAAGCCATAATGATCATCATAATTTAAAGAGATTAAACAATGCTTGTTACATTAGATCTCCCCCAGCCATTCCCTGAGTGATGCCAGGAAAACGCAATCATGCATACCTATGCTTAGGGCATCTTCTCTCTAAGAAGACCTCAAGTGGGTCAAGAAGCTACCCACAGCTTTACGCTAGTTAGTGTAAAAATTGGTCATCTCAGGGCCCATTAAGTGTTTAATGATTTGAAACATGTAAGTCATTTAGCAGAAAAAGCAAAAACAAAGTGTAATATGTAATAAGCAAAAACATCAGTAGGCTTTTATTTCCCCATTAGCTTAATATAAATTAGAAATAGCAACTTCAATTTGTCATTTCAGAAGCTATACTTACTGCATGGAAACAAATGGCTGTAGAGATGGAATAGATGATTGTATCTGCTTGAGGAAAATAGGGGACCTTGCCAGCTTCAATGCCTTTGAAATACATTGTCTGCAAAATAGGCATCAAGCAAGTGAGACAGAAAACATTAAACAGCATTAAAATACATCTGAATAGTTTCTCTCCTCCCTCCCTCCCTTCTTTGTCTTTTTTCTTTTTCTGAGGCAGGGTTTCATTTCACTCTAAACCAGGTAGCCCTTGAACTCCCTTTCTCTGTAGCTCAGGCTAGCCTCCAACTCACAGTAATCTTCCCACTTCAACATCCCAAGTGCTAAGATTAAAGGCAGGAGCCAGTCACCATGCCAGGCTCACACTTGTGTTTTCATGTATATCATGAGCACAGTGTTGGCAGCAAGGGATTTAGAAATGAACAAACTGTGAGTATAACAGATAAGACTAATAAGCTTTGATGAGAGCTATGTGAAAGATCCCCAGGAGAATGCTTTAGTGAAAATGGGGAGTAAGTTCTAATACTCCATTCTTAGAGCTCTTCAAAGGCTTCCAAGTGTACCTTTCTGTTAACAGTTTTGTTGAAACAGGCTCTCATGTCATCCAAGCTGTTCTCAAACTCCCTACACAGCCATGTCTGGCCTTGAACTACTGATCCTCCTGCCTACAAGTTGCAAGTGGTGGGATTACAGGCAAGTACCACCATAGCATTCTGCAACTCAGTGAAATTGTGAAACCCAGTAATGCTCATTGACAGCTGCTACAAGTACGAGGGGAAGCATGCCAGGGAACTTGTTGATGGCTCCACTAATAACTGAGCCTGACAAAAAAAGACAACCAGGTGTCTCTGGGGCTCTCAGCAAAGTGCAACAAGACGGTCACACACAAAGTAAACATGAAATATTTCAGCTCTCCTATCCCTCCAAAAAACAATCAAGCTGGAATTTACTTAAGCCTCTATAGCAAGTCAATAGTTTCTAGGACATACAGGAGTTAAATATTGATAGAAGGAAGTGGGGAGAAAGGAAAGAGAGAGGAGGGAAGTGACATAAAAAAGGAAAGGAAGAGAAAAGGGGAATAACTATTATAAATTAAAAGAGAATTTGAGTTATTTAAGTGAAAAGATAATCAGTAAATATGTGATATTAAGAAATTACTATTTTTTGTAAAAAGTGTTTTGGTATTATGGTTATATATGGTGGTATTGTCAATTTATTTTTAAGAAGTCTTTATCCTGAGTTTTTTCATAGATAAAATGATACACTATCTGGGGTTTGCTTTAAAATAATTCAGTATCTGGGGCCAGGGGTTAAACTAGTAATTGCTGAAGCTACATGTTGGGTGCATGAGGATTAACTACACTCTTCTTTCTATACCACAAGTAAACATGGGTGAGCTGACTGTGTGAAGACTGACAGACTGGACTCTGCTTTTGGACTGGCAATTACATTTTTGCTGCTAAGGCAGTTACATAAAAGTTAAAACAGCTTTACAAACTTTGCAACTGTTCATGAATAAAATTTCTTGCTTACCTCTACTAATTTGGAAGCTAAATACATGGAAATTGTTGTGCTTTTGTAAAACATCATTGATACACCTGCCAAAAATCCTGAAACAAGAAATAAGACAAAACTAATCAGACTGCAAATTACATTATTCACTTACACAGGGAAGAATCCACCCTCAGCACTGACTTTAGTTACAACACAACAGACAGTAATATGCCTGATGCCATTAAAATGTACTGAGTCCTTATTACTTCAAATTTTTAAATTAAAAACATGAGCTTCACAGGTAGGAAGAAGCAGTTGTGAATTAAGTATGACAAGCAAATTGAACTTTGCATGAGGACAAATATAATTTTTAACAATATTTTAAAGGCTATTGTATTGTTTCCTATTTTAAGGGGGCTACTTATTCATCTACTCTAACAGCTCAAATTATTTTCAGTGTGATTATTTCACTTCTCTCCACAGCGTTACCTTCATTCTACAAAAGGAAAACTGCAGTGGAAGGTGGAATGCTAATGGTGGGATGTTTACTCATACTCTAGTGAGTACTTCCATAGGAATTAATTCTACTACAACAGAGAAAGGAAGATACATAAAACTGGATGGATCTGAAAGCTACTGATTCATTCCTACTACCAACTATTACAATACAGGTCATTCTTTATCTTATATTGATTTACCAGCTACAATAGCATGGAGTTCATCATCTAGGTTTCTGACCCAGCGCAGGAAGCAACTAGTACCCTGTAAGAAGAAGAAAATATAATAATTTCAGTGATTTCTGAGAAAAGAAAAATTGCATAAAACAAAAACTATAATGAGTCATTCACTAGCTGATCCTGGAGACAAACTGGTGATTGTATGTACACAGTAGGCTGTACACATGATTGGGAAAAGGTATTTATCATTGTAAATGGGCTCTACTAAGAATTACACACCATACTTTTATTATACCAGCGTTTCAAAATAAACCCATAAATTCTTTCCCTTAAACATAGGACATGGAGTGAAGTGTCTCTTCCATCCTAACAGGGAAAACAACGCTAGATAAATTACAAGTCTGTCATCCAGAATCCTATACCCACAGAAAAAAATGTTTCCAACACAGAAGATGGAATAAAGATCTTTTCTGAACAAATAAAAACATAAAATTCATTAGCAAAAGACCAGGAGTACCGGACATGGCAATCCCTCAGGCAGAAGAAAAATGATGAAAGACAAAAAGTTAAATCTATAAAAAGAAATGGAGCTGAGACGATAAAGGTAAATTTAGAAGACATGTTTTCCTTGTCGTTAATTGCTCTTAAAATACATAAGCAAGGTTCAAATTATGTCCTACTAGCTGGAAATGGCCTGGCACATGGCTCAGGTACTAATCCTGGTTTTTGTTTGTTTCATTGTTTTGTTTCTTTCTTTGACTGGAAATGACTATGTTGCCAGGCTGGAATAGAACTTCTAGACTCAAGCAATCCTTTTGCCTCAGCCTCCACAGCAAATGAGGTGCTTCCATGCCCAGCTTTTAAAATGTTTTTTAAATGGTTTTCAATGCATATAAAATAACAACATTTCATGATGTGAAAATAACATGAAATTCTAATTATAGTATAATGAAGTTTATTGGAAACCAGCCAGGCTCATTGTGGACACATTGACTATGGCTGCTTTCCCATACAACAGAGCTGAGTGGCTGTGACAGAGACCACATGGTCCAATCTAAAATATTTACTCAGGCCCTTTACAGAATAAGTTTAGTGATCTGTTATTGGCAGCACAATAGTAACAATGTACAGTGGAGCTTTATACATATATAGGGGCAAATGTACAGCACCAAGGTAAGAAGCAGCTATCCTACACATACAGTGTCATCTATGCAAGTGAAGGTACTGCTTAAGGTAGACTGATAACTAAGATGTCAATCCCAAATGTTAACATAAGCATTAGATATTACCATACTGAGTTTAACAAAGGCAGAACCAAGAACATGGATGTTGGCTCATACCTACAATTGCAGCATTCAAGAGGCAGGAGGATGGCTGAAAATGAGGCCAGTCTGGGCTATAGAGTGAGCTCTTATCTCAAAGGAAAATAAAAGAAAACAAAACAAAATAAAAAAAACAAAAAGTATTTTAAAAAGCCAAAAGGAGGAATCAACTATCTGCAGTCTAAAATAAGTCAACTTTTAAAATGATGACAGAAATATTAAAATAAAAAAACTAGAGACATGCTTATAGGCCATACGCCAGTCTAAATTAACACAAGTTATCAATAGCTATCAATTAAAATCTAAATTTGAATGTAGGATCTTAATTTTACTTATTTAAATGTTTATTATTAACAAGATGTTTCATACAGATACATCATGTCATGTGTTGGTAGCCTCTTTTCCTTCATCCCTGCCCCCATTCCATTAGGGATGCTCCTCAGTTAGTCAGTAAACTATGTCAGTATTATGATCAACACATAAACCATCTCCACTAAACAAAAGACCATTCCTTCAAGCTGCAGTGCACTATGTCAACAATTGCCTCCACATATGTGCTTCGGCGCTGGCTCATCTATTTGTGTACAAGTTCATGGGGACATACCTAAGGCAGAAGAATGCTCACTTATTACTTTAGATAATATGATAGAAATGGTGAGGAATAAACACAAGAGTGTATATAAGTCATGCCTACATGCTACAATAAAAAACCTTTATTGATTCAGCCATATATTGATATCAGCTAGAAAGGTCTGAAATATGTTAAAACTAGTTATGAGGTAGTAAATATGCTTAAGAAAAATTGACCAAGTTACAATCATTTTTACAAAGAAAGTATCAGAAAATATATATTTTCACAAAATGTCTATATATTGAAAATTAAAAATAAGTCTTTGAGAATCTTCAGTAAGTATAAATGCAATGTGCCTATACATTCAAGCAGACTGAGTAACGTTTTTAAAAAGAAATTCAGCTGGAAAGATGGCTTAGCTGTTAAGGCGTTTGTATGCAAAGCCAAAGGATCCCGGTTCGATTCTCCAGGACCCATGTAAGCCAGATGCACAAGGGGGCGCATGCATCTAGAGTACGTTTGCAGTGGCTGAAGGCCCTGGCATGCCGGTTCTCTCCCTCTTTCTCTCTACCTGCCTCTTTCTCTCTCTCAAATAGATAAAGAAGTAAAATATATTAAAGAAAAAAGAAAAAAAAATTCTTCCAACCGGAATCCCCAATATGTTGTATATACCCGATGATGTCAAGATATTTACAAACACTCCACACAGAAATATTAACAACGATGATTTCTGAACTAAAGCCATATCTAATTCAAACAATTTATCTCATTTTTCTTTATTCTTTTAAGAAGTTTACCTTGTATATACTAACAAAAGAGCCAAGGAAAGCTCCGAGCTGGAAGTTCTCCTTGTTGTAGAAGAGGGAAAGCAGCCGGGATGGCTCTGTGAACAGATGCCGGAACGCAGAGGGGATGCGGAGGCAGCACTGGATAAGGTACCCCACGCTGAACATCCTGATAAAACCCTGTGGAAAATGAGGAAAGGAGGAAATTCTCATTTAAAACCACATTTTGACATGTCATAGAATGTGAATTTTGCTTTCTAAGAATCAAAGCAAAACTAATAAATATTTAACACAAGGTTTTTATCACAGTAGTTTCCAAAATAAACTCAAAACCGCAATGATTTTAAAGCAAGTAGGAGCATGCTCTCTTTGATTTGCAAACACTCTGGCCAAGGCAGCAAGCCAAGATTCTATTTCTTGACATTTGGTTGACAATAACCAGGATTTTTAATTCTTAAACCATAATGAGTATTAGAAACAAAAGTATAGAAATTTCTAGTTAACAAAATCAATTTGGGAACTTTAACAGAAAACTGTCTTTGAGCATTAGTACAACTGGGAACACTTTGGGTAAAACATTTATTTCCTTATTTGTTTAGACCATTGGCATCAAGTTTTTAAATGATCCAATTAAAAGAATTTCCTAGGGGGGCTGGAGAGATGGCTTAGTGATTAAGGCATATGCCTGAGAAGCCTAAGGACCCCTGTTCGATTCTCCAGGTCCCACATAAGCCAGATGTACATGGTAGCACTATGCACCTGGAGTTTGTTTGCCGTGGCTAGAGGCCCTGGTGCACTCATTCTCTCTCTCTCTCTCTCTCTCTCTCTAATAAATAAATAAAAATAAAATCTTGAAAAAAAAAAGAATTTCCTAGGACAAAAAAAATTGGTTTTTAATTTGAACTGTACCAGGCTAATACATTTCGAGGAGTGGTGTGCCAAAGTAAACTTGAAACCAATGGGTAATACTGGTTTTCCTCCTTCTCTCTGACCCAGCTGGGATGGGGAAGGATATGTACCCCCACATACTGGCTTGCTAAGTTTTAAAAGTCAGCCATGTATTTTCCAGATTGCAGTTTCATTTCTAGAAAAAGCAGTTGAACTGCTCTGAAGAAGTATTGATGAACTTACACAAAACCATGGAACGCTTGGTTAAAAGATGGAAATTAAGCTGGCCCATTTATCATTGTGAATTAACATTTATTTCCTTGACTAAAACTGCCTCATATTTATTTAGTGCATGAAGTAGTCTCAGTTTTATACTGTGCCTGATAACTTTATAATGTTAATCTTGTGACCCAAAGGTCCCAATTGTACGTTCTTCATGCTGTATCCAAAAGATAATATAAATGAACAAATACTCTTTTGAAATTCATTTATTCACGTGTTCAGAAAATATTAGTTGAATGTCCATGGTGTACCCATTACACTAGATACTGGGGAAACTGCAGTGGAGACAAAGTTCTTGCCTCCATGGGGCTTTTCATGCTCATCATGGGAAGACAAAAATCAGTAAGCAAGCCAATAAACAAAATTTACAGAATATAACAAATGCTTCAAGGAAACAGCCAGGCCCCTGGGAAAATTTGTGTTCAGCTGAATGGTAAAGAAATGGTGCTGAGTATGTGGCCCTCAAGGAGACCCAGAAGAAAAGATGCTCTCATGAGAGCCTTTCCGACAGCAAAGACAGGAAACACAAAGCCAGGAGGGAGGTGGACAGGTAGAAGTCAGTGTGTGCAACAGTATGTGTGACCATACAAAAATTTCAGAGTCTAGTGAGCTGACGAGAATGTGATTAGTGTAACTATTTACTCAGGGACATGGTGTAATGGAAGTTCATGTAACAGGGAGGCACTCAGTCTAAAAGGTTGATGGTATATATATTGTACATTCTTCAGCCACAGGTCTCCAAATCATTGTCTTACATTCATGACGGATATGATATTCTAGTTCATACATAAATGCTGAGTTATAACACTGGCACACATTTGAAAGAATCAAACATTTTTGATTGCTAGGTAATTCTCTCTCATGTTTTCAAAAAATGTTTACTATCACCCCCACCCCCAACTGAATTCTCTCTTTGAAGTACAACTACTGTGCTCGGTAAGAAAGAACAGTGCCTCTTTGGACTCTCCAGGAGCCCCTAGGTGCTGATATCCCCTTACTTTGCAAGCAAGGCAGAAAATCAAATATGGGAAGAGTGCATCAGCAACTAACATACAATGGAAAAACTGATCCTTGACCTTACCCCTGGTTATAACTTTGGGGGTTCGGAAGTAAGTGTGCCCTTGGGCAAATGCCATTGTAAACACTGGGCCACAGGCATTCACAGTCGCAAGCAATGATGTAGGAAAGTTCCTCCTTTCTACATAACCATCAGGAGACTGCAGTCACTTGGGATATTATACAACTCATCTTTTCCCATCATCAATTGAATAGAATTAGACCTTGCAAGAAAGAACATGAACTTTGAAAAGCACTGGAATTATTGGTGGGCCATTCAGAACAAAGGGACTTGGGAATAAAAGGACTGAATCTGGTCCTCTGGGTGCTACCTTTGCCAGACTCACTGCACTGAGCCCCCTTCCCAGAGCTGGTAGGGAGAGAGAAGGGGGCAGGAAATGGAGAATTTATGCTAGTTTGCATTGCTAGCTTTTTCATTGAAGAGCCACTGTAGGCATGCTCCAGGTAGCTAGACGCCCTTTGAGAATACAACCAATTTATCAATCCACATCCCAATACCACAGTGCCAAATTGTACAGTATATGAACAGTGCATCTCGATGCACACCTGACTGGTGCATGTTCTTCTTCCAGTGCATACATCTAGTGAAGATGCCTTACAAAGCAGAGTTCAATGGCGTCTTCATGTAGCTACCTCCTCATGTCGCCTACTTTGTAAGCTTTAGATATTCTTCAGCAGTGGAGAGCACTGAATCTGGCCCTCCGACATGCATTAAGACAATTGCTTTAGCACTGAGGCACAGTCCCAGTCCAAGGTAAGTAATTTTTAAATAAACTTATTATAAAATGATTTATCTAAGAGTCTGGTAAGTTTAATAGTAAAAACTATGATAGTATCATAAATTTCTTACTTTCTCACAAATTTCTTACTTTTTAGTCAAATGAAAAAAAAAAGTAACAGCAGTATTAATGTGAACCTGCTTACCCGGGAATTACTTCCTAATAACTAAGTTGTTTCCATCAGTATCCCCCATTTGAAACTGAGGAGGCTTTGCATATTCACCTTAATGCAGTAAGAGATGCAGTTGTCTTCATAATGTTTGCAGCATCTATGCCGTGGTCCATGCTTGCATCTGAAATGAAAGCAAAGTACTAAATGTATAATTGAATACATATGTATGCATCCCTAGGTACATGTGCATGTGTAGGGATGTATGCAACGTGTACATGCGTATGTCTGTGCAACTCTCTGAAACTTTTCAATCTCACACTTATTACTAAATGGTTGACATTTTTTGATATCCGGAAACAAGGGTAATAGATATTTTAAAAAATATGTGTACATTATAAACACTATATGAATACAGTCAAATTACCTGAATATAGAAGAAAAAACCACATTGGTAAATATTTGTGACTAAACATGAAAAATATGCATATATTGTCAATATACATCATCAAATCTTTAGAAGTTTTAAATTATTTATCACAGAATATGACGGCTATAAATCACCCATGAAGCCAGGTACTTAAGCAAAAATCGTAATGAGAATGTGCTCAGGTTATAGGAATTCATTCTTAATTATATTTGAGAGAAAACATCTGGAAAAGAAATGTGATATGGTGTTAGAATTCAAAACTCAGTTTTAAAAATAAATATAGAAATAGAAATCATGTGGGAACTGAAAGTAAGTTATTTGTGATTTAATTGTAAACCACTTAACCTTCTAGTGTTTAAGCATTTCTGCTAGGAGGACTACTGCTCAAGACACTTTTAACTATTTACTGCATTGACCTTAGGACTATTTATCCACTCTTGGCATAAAAATGCAAATAGACTATCTAACAAGTGTTCAGCTCTCTCCCTTTCTATTGAAGGGTTTATGTTCTATGTAGACTTATAACTTCTTTCACATTAGTTAAATATTTTCATGGTCAGACCACATAAACTCCAGTTTAAAGCAGTTACTTGTAAAGCAGTGTCCTTGCTCGACACCTCTGTGAGCCCATTTGCAAAATGATTAATAAGATCAATCAGAAACCCACTTTCTTCACTGCAGCTGGATCATTCAGGTCATTCCTAGTCAAAGGTGACAGCAACAGTGCATACCAACCTAAGCCCTGATGTCATTAGAATGATACGACTTATCTGGCCATGTGAGGTTGCTGAGTGATTAAAGCTGGAGGCTTCAAAAGATGTGAACCAGAGAAGGATGCCTCACGTAAACCATCACTCTTCATACGTCTAAGTATCCTCATCAAAGATTGCTCAGCTTTGGCAGAAATGATTAAGCTCTCTCATATCATCTGTACTGTCATTTAATCTTTCCTTGGTCACACACTGATACAGATTCCAAGTCCTAGAAAGCCAGTGTCAGCCTTTGCTTTGCTTCTGTATTATCTGCAACATTCATGCCAAGGGATCTACTGAGGATTGTTTGACATGCTTCACCATGAGCTCATTGGTTCTGATGCCCATGGAGCTGTTCACTCTCATGATTGAGTCTCTGTGCTCTCCTCCAATTATTATTGAAGTGGCTTCCATCAATGGGGACCTCTCCTTTTCTTCACTGAGATTATCCATACCCATGTTTGACCCTGTGTCAGTACACTACAGCAATCACTCCTGTCATCTAGGACTCCTTTCTTTACTCCTCTATCTTCTGTGTGCACTGTTCGCTGTAATGAAGGCAAAAGTTTCAAACTGTGCATTCTGTAACTATGTTATTTTGCTTAATAGATACTATTGATCCCAGTTATCAAACTGGGACTTTGACATGCATAGCTGGTAGAGGCAAAATAAGAGAGACAGAGAAAGACAGGTTTTCTAATTTCTTACAGGGTATTCACCACCTTCCCATTAATAACTGCTCTTCTTTCAAGACTACCTACTCACCCTACTGTCTCTAAAATACTACTCTCATGATTGATTTTACTGGCTGAAGTCTAATTTTAAATGATCAAGTTTATTTTTGAACGTGTCTACACTGGAAATATAAATGATTGCATAAAATATTTAAAAAGAACTTTTTCCTGGATAACATATAAAGAATTCTTATTTCGGTCTGAGAACTCTAAAATTTTCACTGTTACAAAATATTGTTTGCTTAAGCTTGATTCTAATTTCTGCATCACCTTGACTCTTTCAGGAACTTTTCTGTCTTTTCATAGCTGACATGTTCACTTGGCACATGCTAATCTGCTAGCCTCCTGTAACTGCCAAGTGTGAATTAAAAAATAAATTCAATTTCATGCAAATCTATTTTAAAGGTACATTATGGCAACTATTGCATAGATTTTTTTCTGTTAAAAAATGATACCATTATCTCAATAAAAACTGCTTTGGTATGGGACAAATATCATATAATACATTGTCAAAGCATACTCAAATGTCAAGAAAACTCACATTGAATCCACCAGTGTCCTAACTAGAGCAATGATATTCATTCCTCTTGATCTCCCCTTGAGCTTCTCCCTCTTTTGTTCCACTTTTGCATATGCTACCTCTGCTGAGTAAGAGTGTGTGGGAATTTCTTCCTTCCCTACAATGAACCTAAAGGAAACAAACAGTGTTAAAGTATTTTTCACCTTTAAGAAGAAAATCAATGTGAAAACATATCTTATTTAAAATAATATTTTTACAATGTACATAAATCATATTATACTCTGAAGAAAAGTCAACTTTCAAAATTTGAATACTTAGAAATTTTAATCATTTGATAGGCAGCTACTTTTAAATCAAACTAACCACTAATATGTAACAAAGCACTTTGATGAGGAAATCTTCAAATTAGAATAGCATTTTTAAAGACATTACATGTCTTGTATATTTTCTAAAGAATCTGATCAGTTTGGATTATGGATCTGGATCTGCCACAAAAAATTTTATTTCCCCCCTAAATCTGCTAGCAATTGCAATGGAATATGTTTCTCATTTAGAGTAAAACTAAATTTACATTTTGTGTCATTGTGGGTGATAGATAGCTGCAGTACAGTCAAAATCATTTGTACAGAAAACAACTTTCATTTCCTAGGAAAATATAAGGAACTAAAAGTAAGACAGAGTCATGGTTACATGTATCCTCATATTGTTTCCTTGGAAAATCATAAACTTCATGTTATCCCAATCAAAATCAAATATCCAGGAAGAAAATGACACCACTCCTATTGTCAAATCTGGATGTTTTTCCAAAATCATTGTAATGAAAAAATGTTCATACCATTATGTAACACTTACAATACGTGCTTTCTCAAGAGTTTCATTTTATTATTGCTGTCTATAACTGCATGTATGAATCATTGCCCTTACAAAGAATAACTAAGGGGCTGGGGAGATGGCTCAGCAGTTAAAAGTATTTGATTACAAAGCCTGATGGCTGGGTTTGATTGCCCAGTACCCACATAAAGTCAGATGCACAAGTGGTCTGGAGTTCATTTGGAGTGGCAAGAGACCTTGGCATGCCCATTATCTCTGTCTCCTTTAAAATATATACGGTTTCCTAAGGAAAGATAACCTCCTAAATTCTCAGGAAGTCTATACATACCTAAAATATGAATAGAACAGAGGATCAATATTACTACGCTAAAATTCTGGAGCTTACATTCTGTGACAAATAAAAGATAAAAATTTAAGCACTTTGTAAAGAAAAAAAAAAACCACACTGCCATTATCAACAGTAGCAACCCCTCCCAATCTGGCAAACTTGGCAGAACATGTAGCTTTTAAAATCATAGGAATGTGTAAAGGGCATTTTAGCCACCAGATGTCAGCTGCGCATCACAATTTCCATTACTGCAAAGGAAGGTGCCTTTTCTTCATGCTGTGCCTAGAGAGTTTGACATCTGTACTCTGTTCTGTGTATGCAACAATGACAAAAGTAGAAGGGATGTAATCGTATCTTTCTTTTTAGACTACCATTGCTTCCCTGTCAAGCGCTGGCTATCTCAGACTAGAGGTCACTTCTTGGAGAAGCTGTCTCTGCTTCAAGGCAGAATGAGTTCACCTGTTCCACAGTGCCATGAATCCCCAGTGCTGTGAGCACCATTCTAGTTGTGTACATCCCTGACTAACTTGGGGGGACTTTAAGGCTATGTTTACCTTCTTTGTGGTTATATAACAGTGTCTGGCATGTAGTAAATGTGTAATTAAAGCATATTGAATGGGGCTAGAGAGATGGCTTAGTGGTTAAGGCACTTGCCTGCAAAGCCAAAGGACCCAGGTTCAATTTCCCAGTACCCACATAAGCCAGATGCATAAGGTGTACTTAATGAATGAATACAGTAATAACAAACATTTTCTTAGCACTTATTACATGACAGTTACAGTGCCAACAAGAATTTTTAAAATGTTAAATCATGTAATCCTCACAGTGACACTACAGGTATCATAACTGACATGAGAGTTCGCATGAATAAGTATTATAACTTCAGACAATGAAATGTCAGTATTTTAACAAAGAATATGGAGCTGGGGATATGGCTCAGTGGTTAAAGGCACTTGTTTATAAAGCCTACAGGGCTGGCCCGGTCCAAAACCCCATCACTAATATAAAGAAAAATGCACAAAGTGGTGCATGCTGCTAGAATTCCTTTGCAGGCCCGGGTGCACCCATTCATTCTTTCTCTCATAAATAAATAAATAAATAAATAAATAAATAAATAAATAAATAAATAAATAAATAAATACAATACAATACAATAAATAAATACAATACAATATTTTAGCACAGAACTGCCTGGTTCAAAAGTCTGGCCTCTTAATCACAGATCCATTCACTTTCAGTCGCCATGCTGGCTTTTCTGCCATGGGTCTATCCCTGACTCTTTATTCCAATGGCTTGCATTACCTGTATAGAAAGATACTATCTAAATCATACCCTACTCACAATTGCCAGAGGAGGCTTTCTAGAGTGCATATCTGAACTTGCTACTTTCATCCTAAAAAACTTTCCTGGTTTGGGACCTACTGAATGAATAGAGCATTGGGGAAGTGGAGACAGGAGTATCCTAACTAGTTTATCCTAACTGGTGAATATAGGCCAATAGAGCCCTTGTCTCTAAAAAGTAGTTCTTAAGGATGACACTTAGGTTACCCTCTGGTCACACACCCACGCCACTATATACATATGAAAACACATATGCATAAAAATATACAATCAGAAAAATAATGAATGGTATCTTTATAGTCTACATATTGACTGGCATGCTAGGTGCTTAAAAAAATGAGTGCTGAACTAGTGTCAAGCATAATAGTGTGAAACTTTTCACTGTATGAGCTAGGAAACATTCAGTTAGGATACTTTTAGAATATATATATTCTGATCATGACAATTTTCTTCAATGAAACAATGTGTTATCATGATAGAGCAATTATATTTTGTATATGATGAGCATTTCTTTCAAGCCTACTTATAAATGCGTTTATTTGCATTCATTTAAAATAGAGAATGGTGAGCATTCTCAAATGGGTCAAGCACCAAATACATTTTCCTCATGATAGTTTAATACTGCCAGGAAGTTATATTAAATTTGGCCACAATATGTATTTTTCTGACCCCTCCCTTTTGTAATTAATATTAAATGTTGTGTTTTTGACATACTGTAAATTAATAGTATGTGTCTGTAATAAAAAGTCAGACAACCAACAATGGAGAAATGCAAAATAGAAAATCAGGTCAGGTAATAAATTTGGAAACAGAGAAACTTGATAATAAAAATATATATTTAGCTTTTAGTACTAGTCTTCTGAGGATCATCTAAACCCCTGAGAGAAACCAGCATGCAATGTGGGCAATCTAATATGAAATCAGATCTATTCAGTAGAAAGACATATACATTATAAATACCGAAAATGCAATGGTTAACCATTTTCTTTTACAACAAGAATACCTGTAAGAATAAGTGTTTTTTTCAGAACATTTTCCTGTAACAGAGGAAAATTTGAGTGCAAATAGTCCAAAATAGCCCTTAATTACAAGTGGATTTGGAGACACAAAATAGGTTAACACATTTTGAGTGCTTTTTCTTTTTCTTTCTTTCTTTCTTTCTTTCTTTCTTTCTTTCTTTTATTTTATTTTATTTTGGTGAGGATTTTGGGAGTCTTAGAAAATAAAGCATAGATTTCTCTTTAAATTATCTTTTGGTTTTGTTAGCACTTTTCAGTTAACACAGCATGCAATAATCAACATAAGAACAAAAGCTATTTTTAAATACATGACACAATTTCTTAGCTAATGGCTGGTTAATATAACCAATTCTTTGAGCACTTAGTTTTCAGAACTCTGCTAGGATTAAGAGGTGGAGTGTGAGAGAAAGAAGGGGCACATGACGCATGAGCTCTCACTTCCTTTACGTTGTTCTTTGTCTTTTCCCCTTTACCCTTCCCATGATTACCCCAGTCCAAGTCACCTCTGGTTCTCCCCTTTTCAATGTCCCAAATACTTTTGCTAGGCTCATATTTCTGAGACTTGGCTATCTTGTTCCAAAACCTCTAGTAGCTCTCTACTACCCACTTGATCAAATCCAAACTCGTCTTCTCTTTCCCCAAGGTCTGCCATGATCTGACTCTGCCTGCCAAAAGTATCTTTATGTTTCCTAACATAAACTTTTATTTGCTTCTACAAGAAATGTTCTCCTTCTTCACTTGTAGATATCCAAAGCCATCCTTCAAACACATATCACCTGTGTGATTAATAACCAACATTGTGAATACTTACTATTTATCAGGTATTATTCTTCAACACTTGTAACATACTAACACTCATTGGATCCTTAGACTCACCTTATAAGACAATTAAAATTCCTAGACCTGAAACCTATCCTAATTTTACCCTCCAATATTTGCAGTAAATACTATGTTACTAATCTTTACTATGTATCTACTATATGTATTTTGGAAAATAAAATAGGTAACACATAAACCAGAACACTGGGTTTGAATCAGTATAAGCAGTGGGATGCAAATAAAATTAGTTAAGCTTTCTTAGTCTTGCTTTTTACCATCAGGCCACATGGGTATAAAATACCTATCTCACAGAATAGTTGCAAAACTTTAGTTTTCTAATCTATATGAAAATGTTTTATAACCTATAAAATACAATAATAATACTAAACTGGCACAGCCTTACATAGCATGTACATGATACAGCAATTGCTGTGCTGAGATGGACTATGAGATAAACAGAAAAGCACATAAAATCCACTGTGTTGAATAGTGCATAAGTCCTACCCATAATCTGGCACCATGCAATTAAGTACTTAGGTTTTGGTACTAGTTCATGGAGTTTTTTTTCTTTCACAATCTCCTTAAAGATAGTTCTTATATTTCTTTTCTAATATTCTATAGTAAAAATCAAACAACAAGCCTCTTCCCCACCCCAAAGTAGAAGTTTATTGAATGATTTTTGTTGTTGCTTTTTGTTTTTGAAGTAGAGTCTCACTCTAGTCCAAGCTGACCTAGAACTCACTCTGTAGTTCCAGGCTGGCCTGGAACTCACAGTGATCCTCCTACCTCTGCCTCCCAAGTGCTGGGATTAAAGGCAGACACCACCATACCTATCTGAATAATTTTTAGGAAAAAAAATCTAATAAGTTATTCTTTCCACAAACTATTCACAAAGACTTTGAAAATACTATTGTGACTTTTAAAAATGTTTTCAGCTTAAATTAATAAATGTTTATTATAACTATATGTGCTCATCATTTTAAAAAGCTAAATCATAACTTCTCTCATAACACAAGGCTAACTAAATTGTTACTTACCTAAGTGCAGAAAATGTAAATCCTTTCAAACCATCTTTGCACCTAAAACAAAAATTTATAATTATATAAAAATATGTTTCAAAATGTAAAGTAGTTCATTAAATGGCTCCTCCCAAAATGGTTTAAAAGATAAAATTTTCTATTGAAACAAGTCACCTTATACAAAATGATTAATATAACAATGTTTTCCTATGACACATTAAAATAAATTGGTGCTCAAACAGAAGGGTTTCATCTGGATTTAAAATGAAAGTGAGGAATATAGGCCCCATTTCACCAAATTCTTGGGCTAGTAATTTTCTGTGAAGGAAAACATCATATCCACTTGCTTCGTGCTACATGTAGGTCAATGCAAGCCCTGGTTTCTCTGTTATCAATTCAATGAATACAGAGCAACAGAGTGGGAAGACACAGAAAGGCTTCCAATTCAGTTCGACCTAGTAATGTCCAACCAAAACAGACCACGTGGAGTGGAGACCAGGGTGTGAATAGAGAGGGTAAAAAAGTAGGATTCCAATTAGTACTTGCTGAGTAGTCTGCACTGCAGGGCAGGTTGGGCCCTTTATGTTGTCGTTTCCTTTGATTATATCACAGCACTAGGAGGAGGGTTTCCTTCTTTTCATAGCTGCATAAGGGCGCGTGACCTGCAGGGCATAAGTCTAATGCACTAACAGGAGGTCAGATTCTGGGTGAGTTCAGAGGTGATATGACTTTAAATCTCATAGTTTTCTCCTACCCACCCTCCCAAAATTGAATTGTCGAGAACTGGGGAAGATATAAACTACATGGTAATTAAAAATGAAAGAAAATGATCCTCAGATTTGCAAAAAAAAAGAGTGTTTAAGTGAAATCTTTAAGTAGGTAGTGTACTAATACTCAAAGGTCTTTTATGTAAGATATTTATAATCAAAAGGTGCCTTTGGTATAATAACCACATAATGGGACTTTAGATATTTATTGATTGATGATACAATGATGTTAATTGTATGCTAACATTAGACCTTGGATTGAAAGGCACATCCTCATATAAGTGGTCTAATTCTTCTGTATGTCATTTGTTTGAAAAATCACAAAAATATACAAAATAACTGAATTCTATCTTAATTTTTAAATAGATGTTACAGGAGATGCCATAGACGCTCAGAGAAATTTTAAGCCAAGTGCAGATGTTTTAAAACACATGTGGATTCATTTGAATTAAGCAGTGTGATCGACTTTATGGTCATGTTAACAGGGGGCAATGTAACCACAGAATTTAAGTAACATGTGACATAATTGCCTACCCTATAAAGAATGGGCATGAAGTCAAAAGGATTCATATCTTAAACTAAAAATATTGTTGAGCAAATCATAGCATTAAAATTCCTAAACCTGTCTTTTTCTATCAGCTGAAAGTGCTTCACAGGAACTTAAAACCTATAATCTATACACATGCTGTCGTGACAGGGTGTG
The DNA here is from genome assembly GCA_036365145.1 of Orientallactaga sibirica. Taxonomy (NCBI): domain Eukaryota; kingdom Metazoa; phylum Chordata; class Mammalia; order Rodentia; family Dipodidae; genus Orientallactaga; species Orientallactaga sibirica. Next base: position 14,260,402 of record JAEOAD010000055.1, on the reverse strand, counting down.
GGCTAGGGGCCTATTGATGAAAAAAAAGAAACCAGTAGATTGATTAAAAGATTCTGGGAACAAATTTTGGCTTTGGTATGTTATTGTTAAAAGATGCCCATTTCTCCTTGTGTAATGCTGAATAGATAAAAGCTTCTGACAACTTGGTCTAGTCAGCCTACATATTTGTGATCCTACACAATAATTTAATTGCAGACCAAAACATCAAAAAGTAGCTTTCAAGCATAAAAGGGGCATCTACAAATGAATCTGCAATTTCATTATGATGGAAGCTTGGTCCTTTCAATAGGACCCTGTGGGAAGCACTCCATATTGATAAAGTCTTAGCATGGATTCAAAGGGAGCCATTCTTCCTTCCATTCATGTGTATAAGGTTTGTTAATGTAATTGAGGGTCAGATGTCTATGTCAAAAGAACAAAAAAGTATTTATGCCCATAAAAAATCTTTAAAATGTGGCCCTACATTTTGACATTGAGAATATTGTGTATTAATCTATAAAAAAAATGTTGAAATCTATGTTAAATGTGGAGGGTATGATACAGAGAGATTTAAACAAAACAGGTTTTATTAGAAGGTTCCTCACTTTCCTATAGATTTAGTTATTTTAAAATCACACTGACTTATTCAACACATATAAACTAAGTGCTTTTTGTGTGCAGGCACTGCTTTAGGTGCTAACTGTATATTAATTGACAAAAGAGTATCCCTGCTTTCATACAGCTAACACTGGAATAGGGCAGGAGATTCATTAAAAAATACAGCATATCATGATAACTGCTGTGGTAAAACCCTACAAAGTAAAGGGGGAACTAGTGATAAAGCAGGCTTTCTTATTTTACATAGTGTGGACAAGAAGTTTCTGGAATAGCAAAAGTTGGTAATATGATCCGAAACTGATGAACTGAGGGAAGCTTCCAGTCTGTAGCAACATCAGTGTGAAGCCCGCACTGACTCTGCACAATGAGGCAGGAGGACAGCAGTTCCCTGTAAGTGGGCAGAATGCGAGGAAGTAGGAAATAGGTCAAAGGAGGACAGAAGAAGGGAGCTGTCTACCATGCAAGGAGGCCCCCATTAGATGTAACAAGAACTTTGGAAGGTTCTCAACAGAGATGTGACAAGAAGTATCTTAGACAGCAAGAGAATTATTTTGGCTGCTGGATGTAAAGCAGATTCCAGGAGTTCAAGGTTAGAAGCAAGGGGACTGATCAGAAATGGAGAAGATAACTGTGTTCAGGGGCAGAAAGAAGTGGTAAAAATTAATGCATTTCAAAAGTAGAGCTGTAAGAATTTTTTGGTATTTTTAACATAAGGTTAAAAGAAAGACATTACAAATTACTGAAATATCTCTGGTTTGGCCAAAGGAAAAAAAGAAGTGGCCATTTACTGAAGTGAGGAATATTACAGGAAGAGTGGATTCAAGGAGTGAATGAACTGTTTTGGATATGTTAAGATGGAGATGTGTCTAAGCTAATGAGCAGGAAGGATGTGAAGGATGCAGCTGGCTATAGGTCTGTGGGTTAGGCAAGAGGGCTGATTCATTTATATGGTCCATGTCCTATCACAACACTAGACACAATTTCATAAGGGAAGCAGGTATAGGTAACTAACATATGGAAGGTGTGAATGTATTTTATTCCCCCATGGCCTATGGTGTCAAAATGTCTTTTATAGAAGAAAAGCAAAATTCCATTTTCTATAATAAAATCACCCTCATCTTTATTTTTAAATGTATGTAAAGATAATACATTTAACTCATATGTATGAAGACTTGCTATCTAGCCTATGTGAATGACATAAAATCACTGTATTTCAATACATAATTAATAAAATCCTTCTTTTCCAATATGCCAACGTAAAGTATAACATGAAACAAAGCCATGAAAGACAACATAGAAAAGGAATTGCAACATTATAGCAAATGACTTAGTCAACACACAACTACTATGACATTCAGATTGGAACTGCATACTATGTACAGGTATACTTACTATGTAAGTTATAAAAAAGCTTATCATACTTATAGTTAGAATAATACTCTTGGTCAAATGTTCAAATTTTGAATTACAAGGATAAGTGATTGTAAAAGCTGCAACTGCTCTATTTCTATGAAATTCCTTCCACAGGGTACTGTCATCTTTATTACCGCACAGTACCAGCAGGTGGCACTAGAAAACCATCTTCGGAAAAATATGTAGCTGTAATTTCTAAATGCAGCTTTTTTTTTTTAATCGCAAGCTTTCCTTTATACATATAGTTACAGGGATTCAAAGTGTTACTAACTCAAAGTGTTAAATTCAAAGTGTTAACTAATTCAAAGTGTTAAATTACATTATTCTGCATGTAAATATTATGATATCTGATTTTTGATGTTTCTCTTATCACTTCATATGGTTATAAAATATTTAATACCCTGCTGTTTAGCACAACCACATAAAATTTGATGCAAACTACTGCTTCTTTATAGAACATAGTATTGTAAGTCCTAAAACTTTTGTCTGCTAAGTTTTCATTCATCTGGGAAAATTCATTTTTTCTTTCTGTCAAGTAGACTATATACTATATAAATTTCATTAACAACATTTCCTAGAGACAACACATGGTATAGTAGGAAGAGTACTGAGGCTGGGGAGGTAGCTCAGTGGATGTTATACAGGTGCGAGGACTTATATTCAGACCCTGCAGCACTCATGTAAGTGCCTCGTGGGCTTGGTGGCCTGTAATCCCAGATGCTGGAAGAGAGATGGTGGACAGTCCCACCCCAGAACAAGCTGGTTAGCTAAACTTGCTCAATCAGCAAGCTCTGGGTTCAGTGGAGTCCCTTCCTCGGAAATGAAGTGGATAACGATCCAGGAAGACACTCAAATTCATCCTCTGGCCTCCACATGCACATGTACACCTATACACATGTATCCACATCCACATGTGCTTACACTCATACACATATCCACATGATGTATACACATGTGCAAAACAAGATAAAGTTGTGATTAAAAAAAAAACACCACTCAACTTTAGGGTTCTTTCTTTATCTTTTACAATATTAAAAAAGCCTGGGAGTAAGTTACCATTGTAATTGACAGGTTCAAAGTCTTCTAATTGTGAAATACTTTTTTGAGAGAGACAGAGCCAGAGAGAGAGAGAGAGAAATAGAGAGAGAGACAGGAAGAGAATGGGCATGCCAGCAGCCTCTCAGCCACTGCAAACGCATTCCAGATGTTTGCGCCCCTCTTATGGGCAAGTTTGGCATTGCGCCCTTGTGTCACTTTACGTCTGGTAAACATGGGACCTGGAGAACCGAGTGGGCATTCTTAGGGTTGGCAGGCAGAGGCCTTAATCGCTAAGCCATCTCTCCAGCCCTAATTGTGAAATTTTTTATTTAATGATTATTTCCTTATTGAAATCACAAGAGAAACAGAATTATTTTAATAACTTACATTATACACACATGTTGTTACAGAGCACATCTCTCACTAACACACAGACTGACTGGTTTGATATTACTGGTTGTTACCAGGACTGTTATGCTGGCTCATTTCTTAACACTTTAGATGGTGATTATCCTTCAAAGGTTCCAAAAACCTTTGTGTTTTTAATTTTAAGATTAAAAAGCAGCTACTGAAATGCTATGGAAAGACTCATAAAAAATAACATTAAAAATAATTCAATATAGTCTCATAAGTGATAAAACATCACTCTGTTGCTGTACTCAATGCTATTAATGGTAAGTCTAAAGGGTTTCTTAGTATGAACATTAAAGAATATGTAGAGTGCTCTATGAGAAGGCATAACCAATCTATGGTTCTTTTGCTCCTATTGAGTGGGATGGATAAAGAGACACAAAGAAAGCACAGTTTTTCATTATCTATAAAGCACTCAGAGAGTGCTAGTGAGTATCAAAAGGTAAGGTAAGTGTACAAAACTGCTTTAAAAGGAAAAACTCAAAGATCAACTGTTAAGATTTATGACATTATGAAAATAAAGACAAAGAATAGTAGCAATCAACAGCTTGATTTTCAAATATTTGATTTATTCAGATACTACATCAATGGCACCTAAAGCACACATTCATACAGAATAAACACAATAAAAAAGTTTAAGTTAAAATTAAAAAAACTAGGCTAGAGAGATGGCTAGTGGGTAAGGCACTTGCCTGCAAACCAAAGGACCCAGGTTGGATTCCCCAGTATCCATGTAAGCACAAGATGGCACATGCATCTGGAGTTCGTTTGCAGTGGCTAGAGGCTCTGGAGCACCCATTCTCATATTCTCTCTCTTAGTCTCTTTCTCTCTCAAATAAGTAAATAAAAATAAAATATATTTTTTTAAAGACAAAGAAAAACAAATGTTGGGCTGGAGAGATGGCTTAGAGATTAAGGCACTTGGCTACAAAGCCAAAGGACCTAGGTTCGATTCCTCAGTAACCCATGTAAGGCAGATGGACAAAGTATTGCCTGCATCTGGAGTTCATTTGCAGTGGTTCGAGGCCCTGGCACAAGCACTCATTAATTTTCTCTCTCTCTTTCAATCTCTCTCTCTCTCTCTCTCTCTCTCACACACACACACACACACACAAGTAAATAAATAAATAAGTGAAATACTAAATCTTTTTTAAAAAATAATGAATGCTTATTTAAATGACTCAAACTTGAGTCCCAAAGTTGGCTTTATTATAAAAATAAAAAAACAAAAGAAAACAAAACAAGCAACAAAAACAAAACTCATGCAATTTTATGCAGCTTATTTTTAAGTTAAGTTTAAGATTTTATTTGCTTATCATTTTTTTAACTTTTTTTTATTTGAGAGACAGAGAGAGAGAGAGAGAGAGAGAGAGGAGAGGAGAGAATGGGCGTGCCAGTGGCCTCTCAGCTGCTGTGAACGAACTCCAGACGTGTGCACCCCTTGTAGGCAAGTGCAGCATTGAGCCCTTGCGTCACTTTGAGTCTGGCTAAACGTGGGAACTGGAGATTGGAACCGGCGTTCTTAGGCTTGGCAGGTGGGTGCCTTAACCACTAAGCCATCTCTCCAGCCCTTATCATTGTTTTTTGCAGTATTAAGGATTGAACACAGGACCTGATGCAAGCTAAGCTAGTGTTCTACCACTGAGCTACACCACTAGCCTTTAAGCTAAATTTTTCTTTGCATGTAATTATGTGGGGTACGTGTGTGTGTGTGTGTGTGAGAGAGAGAGAGAGAGAGAGAGAGACATATGCACATATATGTGTAGATGCACTCACAGGTACGCAGAGGTCAGAGGAGAACACTGGGTGTCCTCCTATCTCTTGTCTGTGTATGTCCTTGAGATGGCCTCTCTCTCTCTCTCTCTCTCTCTCTCTCTCTCTCTCTCTCTCTCTCTCTCTCTCTCAATGTGGAGATGCAGTTTTCATAAGCCCTAGTGATCAAACTTGAGTAGTCTTAGGCCCTCTCAGGCCTTCACTTGGTACAAGTGCTCTTATCCTCTAAGTCAGCTCCCAGCCTTTTGTTATTTTTCTTAAGACCTCACAACATAAAAAGTTTTAAATTTACATTTCTAGCTCATATCAATAGTAAAAACTTACCTCAGTACTCAACTACAATGTAGTATTTGAGATTTAACCAATGATTGTGAATTTGTATTATATTTGCTTATCATAAAGACACCAAGACAAAACTGAACTGTCCTAATCACTTATGTACACTCTAACAGACTGAAGCAATGACTGCAGCTCACAACTCAGAGCTTGTAGTGTGTGCTTAAATACATTACACTGCTTAAATAGACACAGCAGATTTTCCCTCTTATGTGTGCTACTGTGTGAATAACAAAGTAGACTGAGTTCAGTTTTGGTCAGCTATGGCACTTCTCATAAAACAATAGAATAGATAATGCTACATTCCTATTTCAAGAAACCTCACATAAAACAACCAAAAGCTGAACTACAATAATTAAATTTGGAAAGATTATTTTGTTTGCTTCATGAGCACTTCATATAGTCTCAATATATTCTACTAAATAGTGCACTGAAACACTGCCCTTGATTCTGACATTTTGTGGTACCTTCATTTCATGCACAATGGAGCACCAAGGATGGGGTTTGACTCAAGAATACAGGGAATGCTGGGGCAGCGGTAGTTATGGATAATCAGTGACTGTGGGTCTCCAGATGACTGTTTTGCACTATTTTCTGGTGTGTCCTAAATATAAATTGGAAACAGTTGGATTTGGATGTACAGGAACAACTCCAGCAGAATCATGTTTCTCCTGAAACTTGGAAAAGCTGGAACTATTTTTACTTTTAAAACCCAAACTAGGAAGGTCAATCTCCAAGCTGTCTATGACTGCTAAAGAACCAAGCATCGCCTTCAAGGTTTCTACGAGAAATGTGAATTAGGACAGCTGTCCCCCTGACATTAACAATCTGCAGCAATAGCAATATTAGTCAAACTTGACAGTAGCTATAGGAGTACATCACTGAATGCAAACTGAAAGGCATTTTCAGTTTCTCACCTAATGGAATCTCTTCAGACATGACAAATTACAGGTAACAAGCAACAAGCAAGTGAGATCAAAATAGGTTTTCATGTAAATACCAGGAAAACTATATCATGTATTTAAAAATCACAGCATTGCTAAACTATCTCCAGACTGGTAAGTATTTTCACATTTTTCTCTTCTATAGTGATTATAAAAAAAGATGAAAATAAATGTTTTCAATTAAAAATAATGTTTGAAGGCTGGAAAGATGGCTTAATGGTTAAGGTGCTTGCCTGTAAAGCCTAAGGACCTATGTTTGACTCTATAGATCCCACGTAAGTCAACCGCACAAGGTGATGCAAGCTCAAGGTAGCACATGCACACTAGGTGGTGCATGCATCTGGAGTTCTATTGCAGTGGCTGGAGGCCCTGGTATGTCAATTCTCTCTTCCCTCCTCTGTCTCATTAAAAAAAATTTTTAAAGAAAATAAAAAGAATGTTTCCACCAACAGTAATTTATTTTCAAATCATATTGATATCTATGTTATTAAAATAATATAAGAAATGAATAAAATAAAGAATTATTGGAAAATATAGGACCTTCATGTTCCTTCACAAATTGATGCTTATTTAATACTAAAGTTCAAATCTAGGATAAGTAAAACACATGTCTTTGAGTAAGGAGCAAACACATCTTAGAAGCTTTTAAAAATTGCTATTTTTGGAGGACTTACAGAATATTCTGACCCTAAAAGGCAAAACATTCGTTTCAAATACTCCAGTTTACTTCCTTTCAATATGGAATCTTGCTGGCCAAGAAAGTGATATTGGGGGTGAAGGAAAGGAACACTGCAACTAAATTTGGGAAATTGTACTTCAGATTTGTGAAACCAAGGCCAGAGACATAAGCAGTGAACTGTCCCTCAACAGAGTGGGTCTATGTATTCTCATATAACAGTCCATCCCAGTGAGCTAACTCTCTGGCCAGCTCAAGTCTCAGTGATAAAGAAGAAAACTACAGTGAAGTGCATGGATCTTTGGCTATGTAAAAAGAAACCACAGATCACAAGGTAGAGAGAATAATAGTCTTTCACAGACTTTATATAGGACAAAGGACACAGAGAGTTTTAAAGGAACCAATTTCCATTCCTCACTTAAACATGACTGACCTGAGAGCAGATACTTTGTTCAAGACTCCATATGTCCTTTCTTATCCTGTACACTTCCTCCACACAACAGCTATTCCTCACATCAGAAATAAAAATCTAGACCTCCAGAATTCAGATCCTCCAAGAGCCCAACAATTCTTACAGCCTGCATTAAAAAATAATACACCTCATATGACTGGTGCATGTGAAAGCTTAAGAACCACGGGGCGAGGCAGTGCTGCAGTAACTAAGTCTCAATGGCTTGAAACAACACAGGATTATTTCTTGCTTATGCCACTGTCAAACAAGGGCAGGCAATAGGTCAACAACATGTCATCTTCATTTCATATCCTAGAGCGACAGAGAGATGTCTGTCCAGAGCTACAACACACTGACAGAGCATGGAAAGACAATGAGGGCTTCTGCTCCTAAGAAGACATAAATCACAGGCATTTATATTTTAGCCAACCCAAGTCATACCTCCAGGCATGATGTCAGTAGGAAATGAAATGTAAGCTTCCCTGGGGAGAAAGAGCAAAGTTTCTGAACAATCACATAGTCTACACAGAAGGTTGCCTACAGAATTACTGAGAATCTATTGTGAATATTTACAATAATACTCAAATTCAAAGCACAATTCTCCCTTTCCACCTAAAACAGTGCCATCAGTTTTTTTTTTCAGACTAACATTAATCTTTCACTTGTGCACATGACACTAAGTAAATAAATAATTTTTTAGCATAGATTTGTGTGTGGCACATTAACTGCTATTCAATAATAAATGTACACACATAGACATGTGTGTATAAACTGAGCTTAATTGTTCTTTAGTTATTCAGAAATTTCATAGTATTTTGATTATGTGTATCAAGTGACTATGGTACATACCACATAAGTCACTCAGTAAATATATGTCTAAAGGAATTTTAATCTGCATAGTTACTAAAATTTGAGAAAACCTGAATTTTAAAATAATTATATTCCCAACCTGGTACCAAGTTTCTTGGATTCATTTTATAAAAGAAATTCTACAGTTTTATTTCTGTTTTGATTTTCAGCTTCTAAATTCACTTAGTTTCAAACCAGCTATTTCAACAGTAATCAACAAGTTCTCAAAATCAACCTCAATATAAAGCTCCTTTTATTTCCTTACACTGATAAATTGGTGTGCATTTACACCTTGACGTGAATAAGGATATCTGAAGCAGAGGTCTCCAATCTTTTCTTATTGAGTGGCTTTTGTTGATACCAAGTGAAATATAAGTGATTGCAGGATAAAGCTGTCAAGTCCAAAAGACAAGAATGTTGTTGATAAGCATGTCCACAGCTTTACAGCAAAAGAGATGAGGCCCCAGAGTTTGAAGGTCGGGACACTATTTCATCATTCATTCACTCATTCAAACAGTTAAATATTTACTGACAATCAACAATCTACCAGGCAGGCTGCCAAGTGCTAGAACAGTTCATGTCCTCCAAGAGGTTACCATCCAAGAGAGTACCCATACAAGTCAATACCAGCATTAGAGAAAGAAAGGACTTTAAAACACAGTTCACTGAATGACCAAAACACAAGGGAGGGATGCCTCATACTGGCTTTGGTGTTCTGAAGGCTATCCAGAAAAAGATACACTTGTGATACCATATAAAAGAAACAGATGAAAAAATCCAAGAAGAACTGTATAGTCAGGGTTCTCTAGAAGAAAAGAACCAAAAAATAAATATGTATTAAGTAAGTAGAATAAAAATTGCTTAAAACTATGAATCACAGATTGTTTTACTGTAAAGGTATAGTTTGAGAAGACTTGTACTTTTTAAAGAATAGAGGAGGGCTGGAGAGATGGCTTAGTGGTTAAACCAGATGCACATGGTGGTGATGCAAGCACAAGGTTGCACATGTACACACAATGGCACACATGTCTGGAGTTCTATTACCATGGCTGGAGGCCCTGGTGTGCGCTCTCTCTCCCTCCCTCCCCCCCACCTTGCATTAAAAAAAAGGCCAGTAGTCTATTGGGCTTGCCTTAAAAAAAAAAAAAAAGATTGAGCAGAAGAAGAGTTCTCGTGGATAGAGATGGCTACACAGGACAAATCTAATAACAGCACCAAGGCTTGGTATGAGGAGAATTCTAGAGAAGAAGAGCAAGACTAGGTAATGGTAGGTTCTTGACTAAGAACTAAGACTGTACAATACTCATAATGTAGAAATCCAAGAGTAGTGACAACTACTCCTATTTGAGTAAAGCATGACTTTATCAGTGAAACACCTTCCATTCTCAGCAGTCTGAACATTAGCATGAATGAATTTTAGCAAGAATGATGTGTTCACCTACAAATATGCAAACAGATATACACCGCCTAATCACGATGCTTATTCTTTCCCTCTCGGGAATACTCTTCTCTCATTTTAGACTCCGTAATCAATTACGGTTAAAACCTAACAAGCTGATTTTTAATTATAATGTCTTAAAAAGAAACTTGTGTTTCTGAGTCTTAGTTTTTCAAACTAAAAAAAAAGAAAATGCAGAGTTTGAATTGAATGGTCCTAACCATTCTTAAGAATTTATAAATGCAAATGCTAAATATTATCCACCAATCAATGCTTTACTTAAAACTGATGTGGCTCCAAGATAAGTTTAGGTCTCAAGTAATACATTATTATTAAATCAATACTTGATTTGTATATGATAGACAGGAATATTTGATTTAAAGGAGCACTGAAAGATTCTTCTTATGTATTCTAATTACAATGTTATATAATTATCATCCTACCTGTGGTGGTTTGAATGTAAATGTATGTCCTTCATTACCTTAGATATGTTTTATTAAGCTTCCTTCTTAATTTTCAGCAGGTGGAGCCCTGATGGAAGAGGTACGTCACTGCTTGGGGAAGGGGTATCTGGAGTCCAGCCCTACTAACTGTATTTAGATCTAGCTTGAGCTCAGGCTGGTTGTGCTTGCGGGAGCTGGTTTTTGGTCTCTGCTATGGGTGTATGGAAGTGAGCCAGCTTCTCCTACCATGGTGGGGCTTCCCCGGAATCTATCTATAAACCTGGAATAAACACTTTCCTCCCATAAGCTGCTTCTGGTCAGATGTTTGTCCCAGCAATGAAAAGGCAATTGCTACATTATCCAAAGTAAAGAACATTTAATATAAGTGTGGGAACCAAATATTCAAAATCACATTAAAATTTAATTTTATTTTCAGGTAGATAATCTAGCTCTAAATTTGAATAAATGTTTTGTGCTTGGAAATTATCTTGGTTTTGTAGCATAGCAAATAGCAGGAGGATGTGCCGAGTACATTCAGTAGTATATTATCTATATTTATTAAAAAGCTTCTACAGGGCTGGAGAGATGGCTTAGCGATTAAAGAGTATGCCGGCGAAGCCTAAGGACCCCGGTTCAATTCTCCAGGTCCCACATAAGCCAGATGCACATGGTAGCACATGTCTGAAGTTCGTTTGCAGTGGCTAGAGGCCCTGGCACACCTATTCTCACACAATCTTCCTCTCTCTGTCTCAAATAAATAAATAAATAAATAATCTTTAAAAAAACAAAACCAAAAAATAAATAAAAAATAAAATAAAAAAAAGCTTCTACAGGTAAAAACAGAGATATGTAATATTTTATAAGAAAATATGTTAGAGTACATATACTATCTTATAATTAAAAAGAAAATTCTTTAGATCATCAATGAACCTTTCCCACACTATGAATTAAAACAGTTTAAAGGCTGGGCAGGGAGACAGCTCAGTGGAACAGCATGTGCTTCACATGTACAATGCACTGAACACCATCCTCATTCTACTAAAACAGGTGACACAGCCTTAGCTAACAAGATTGCATGTATGTATGTGCTTGTACATGTGTGTATATACATATGCATATATACATTTATGTGCATGCATTCAGGATTATATATTCTTGTATTAAGATGAATAAAGCTGATAGTGAGTACATTCCTAGTGATTCTTATTACATCTTGATTCCCACTTCAAATACTATCAAAGCTTTGTAATTTAACATTTTCATGTGTATATGTAAATTCATATAGTATCAAATCAAAAGAACATCTATTCCTGCAAAGGGTAATAAAATGATATTTCCCAACCTAAATGACAAATGACAAGTTTCTGGGGAGCTTGGCAGTAAGGCAAAGTGGAAGGAAAACTTTAAAATCCAGAGTAGCTTCTTTTTCCTACTCTTTTGTTTTTTTTTTTTTAGTTTTTCGAGGTAGGGTCTCACTCTAGCTCAGGCTGACCTGGAATTCACTATGTAGTCTCAGGGTGGCCTTGAACTCATGCCAATCCTCCTACCTCTGCCTCCCAAGTGCTGGGATTAAAGGCGTGCGCCACCACGCCCGGCCTTTTTCCTACTCTTAACACAGTAACTTGATGAAAAATGTGGTCAATCTTATAATAAATTTGCATGTATGGGCTATACTTCAGGTTTTCAGTATTTTGTCAGAAAAAAACCCACTATACAGAGTAACACGTTTTTGTAGTTTTGGCAATCGTGCATTGAAATGCTCCTTCCTTACAGCTGGTCAAGTGCCCTTGCAAGAACATTCAGTTCACTAGCCAGCCAAGGGACTGATAGGCAGGATTTGGCCTCAAGAGGCCTGTAGCGGTTGCTAGCCTTAAATACAGGAATTTACTTTTGACTTCAAGCCATGCCTTGTTCTACTTCTTGGTTTGGTAAGGAAGCAAGGGAACCCAAGCTTCCGAGGCAAGATTCCAGGATAACAAAAAGGAGAGTCAAGTGAAAATAGAAGACATCATTACAGCAGAGTACACAAAAAATGATTCTAGTTTTTATTGCTTTGAAATAAAATTATCTAGTGTAGTAGTGAAACTCGTGTAATTTTTTAAATTAAAAAATTGTAGGGGGCCTCATCATGGTGACATGAGTTTTTAGACAGTGCTTCAATTAAATAAAAGTTTTGAAAGGTTAAAGGTTATTTACTTTGAAACTAAAAGATGTGGGTTATAATTCCTTTGTTAATTTTTTGTTTGTTTTTCAAGGTAGGGTGTCACTCTAGCTCAGGCTGACCTGGAACTCACTCAGGAGAGGAAAGGGGGGAGGGAGGCGAGAAGGAGAGAAAGAGAGAGAGAATGCACACAGTGCACCAGAGCCTCTTGATGCTGGAAATGAACTCCAGAGCCATGTGCCACTTTGTACATCAGGCTGTATGTGAGAATTGGGAAATCAAACCTGGAATGACAGGCTTTGCAAGCAAGTGCCATTACTGCTGAGCAATCTCTGGAGCCCAAGATTCTTTAAGGGAGAAAAAAAACCCTTCCAAAACTAGTTGACTTCTAAGTCATATTGTAGAAGTATATTGCTTAGTCTTCTATAAATATGACATGTAACTGACAATATAGTATTCAAATTCAAGAGTTCATTTTCTCCATATTCTATACAGGTGGTCAGTACGAAATTCCCGCCTAGAGACTTCTAAAGTTTAAGAAGATACTTAGCATATTTTAGTCTTTCTTTAAAAAAATGTAAATGAGAACTTCTGAAGGCAGGAGCAGCTTCATGGAGTAGGAGTAGGAGAAGGATGTGCGTGAGGGTGTGCATTAAGGAGAGACAAAGCAGAAACGCATCTGCAGGAGAAGAGCATGGCGGAAAGCAGGCAGGCAGAGCTTCATGCCACATTTGTGAAGAAATTTCAAATATGTGCGTTTATTCCTGAAAGCCATGGGTAAGTCATAGATTTAAAATGACAGTTTTAGATTCACCTGCCAATAAAAGAAGCAGCTGGCAGAACAGCAAGCACTGGGCCCTAAGGGAATGTGGGAAAGAAAATCAGGCATTGGCAGCGGTTCATTTTGAGTGTTCAGCAGCTTTCAGACTTGAAAGTTCTGTTGATATTTCTAGCTCAGGGAGGGAAGGCTTCCACAATGACCTCCTCATCCCACTCTAAAGACTGTTCTGAAAGCCTCATTCCCAAAACAATGAAAAACATACTTTATAAATCTCATGTCTGGTACCATGTTTAGATCACCAGAACCAACTATATCTACACAATTAGTACAGAACTCAAATGTCCAAAGTACCGTTGCAGAGCATTCTAGACTATAAGAGGTAAAGAGATTTGGGTTAAATGGAATCATGAAGATAAAATTAGTAAGTCTGAGGTCTTTTAACCATAAAAGAATGAAGAAAGTTTTAATACTTGAGTTGTGTCATGTAGAAGGGTCCATTTTCAGAAATGAAACAAGCCAGCCATAAGTAAAAGCTTAAAGACTAAATACTTTCACAGAAAAGTAGCCTGGTTCATGCTTTGGAATGTGAGTTCTATATCCAAAATAGCATGTTCGTTTTTTAGAAAAGCCTAAAAACACTTCAGCATCATGCCAACCAAAAATAAAATGATGATTCTTGAATCAAGCAGAGCATTGATCAGAATCATACAATGCTGGGACTCAGATCCATAAAGATTATCCTGCATTTATCTTGTAGCAGAGTGCTATCCAACAGAAATAGAGTAAAATCTATACATGTAATTTTAAAGTTTCTTCAAATAGTCATGCATTAAAGTGAAAACAGAGGAAAGTTATTTTAATATATCTTATTTATCCTAATGTTGCCAAGACATTATCATGTCAATAAATAATTAATATAAGAGAATTTGTAATGAGATAGGTTACATTCTTTTTTTTTTTTTTTACTATGTCTTTGAAATCTGGTATGGGCTGGATGAGTCACAGTTCAAGTGCTTAAAGACTATGAGGCTGGCAGTGACCACACTGGGCAATGGAATTTAGAGGAACACAAAAGTAACTTGCTCTATACATGTAGGTTATTTTTCCCAAAATTAATTACTAGGGAAGTTGTAGGATGTGTCATCAATTTTTCTTCACCTTATCAATATTCAAACCTCATGAATATTAATAAATAGTTAATATAACCAAACTGTAGCTCCCAGAAGATGATTGCTGATCAAACTGAACAGCTCCTCAACCTAAGAACACTATGATTACAAACCGTTTTTGGTGGTAGTATATAGTTTTCAATGAAACTTTTAAAGATTATAATCAAGAAGGAAGCAACCAAAAAGACCATTCCAAAAGTAAACTGATATCCAGTAACTTGACACAGCTAGTTTTATGAAAAATATTTTATAAGTGAAAGTTCCCACAAACAAAACAGAATCACATTTTTATAGAAGTTCCCTCAGTTATATCTGACTTCTTAAATTTTGTTTTTGTTTATTTATTTGAGACAGAGAAGGAGAAAGAGAGAGAGAGAGAGAGAGAGCAAGAGAATGGGCACGCCAGGGCATCCTGCCACTGCATATGACATCCAGACATATTCTCCACTTTGTGCATGTGGCTTTATGTGGGTCTTGAAGAATCAAACCTAGGCCATCAGGCTTTGTAAGAAAGTGCCTTTACCCACTGAGCCATCTCTCCAGCCTCAAGTTATATCTGATATAAATATACAGATAAAAGAATTTGTTTAAAGGGGAGAGGATTTAGGGAGATTGCTCAGTGGGTAATGTGCTTGATATGCAAGCATGAGGACCTGTGTATGGATCTCCAGAACCCTTATAAATTACCAGGCATGGTGGCATGTACCCCATGGCTGAGGAAGCACAGACAGGAGGCTTCCTCGGGCTTACAGACTAGTTGGACTAGCCAAATCACTGAGCTTAAACCCCAGCTGGTAATAACTGGGGAGGTGGAGCCTTGCTGGAGGAGGTATGTTGCTGTGGGTGAACCTGGAGGTTTACTGGCCTTTAGCTTACCAGTATAAGTTGGCTCACTCTCCTGCTATTGTTTTCCACCTGCTGTGACAGATGTGATGTCCATCCTCTGTTCATGCCAAGCTTGCCCCTGCCATCATGAAGCTTCCCCTTGATACTGTAAGCCAAAATAAACACGTTGCCTCCCATCAGATGTTTTTGGTTAGGTGCTTCGTTTCAGCAACGAGAAGGTAACTGCAATATGACCATATACAGACACACACACATACCCAGCTACAAACACCACACATCCACTTAAAAATAATGCAAGCTTGTGGAAAACAGTAAACAGAAGTCTGTAGTCCCAGAATATTGATGGCTTATATCTTATGGAAAATATTGTTTCATATCATTTTAAAAATTTTATACATTAAAGCCGGGCGTGGTGGCGCACGCCTTTAATCCCAGCACTTGGGAGGCAGATATAGGTGGATTGCATGAGTTCGAGGCCAGCCTGAGACTACAGAGTGAATTCCAGGTCAGCCTGAGCTAGAGTGAGACCCTACCTCAAAAAAACAAGAAACAAAAAAAAAATAATAAAAATAATAAAATAAAAATAAAATTTTATACATTAAGATAGCTATAAAATTAATTTTAATGGTAAAAAGGAAAGTTTAACGAGTATATAATTCAGAACCATATGTGAAACTATACATTTTGGTGTTTAACATGAAAAAGTAATTATTCATTAGAATGTCATGTCATGACCAATGTTATTTCCCTGCAGGACAATGTGTTTTGGAGTATCCACTAAGTAAAGGGAGAGAGAGAGTTTAATGGGAGCAAATAAATTTGACAAAATATATAATGTACTACTAATAATCTGCCTCTTCACATTAAAGAGAATTGGGATTTTTTTTCTATATATTGTAGGATTACTGTTTATAACAGAGAATCTGAATGATACTCATTTGGCTAATTGAAAATTTTGACTTAAGCTGGATGTGGTGGTGCATACCTTCAATCCCAGCACTTGGGAAGCAGAGGTAGGATGATCACCAAGAGCTCAAGGCCACCCTGAGCCTATATAGTTAATTCCAGGTGAACCTGAGTTAGAGTGAGATCCTACCTCAAAAAAAAAAAAAAAAAAAAAAAGTAAAAATTGAATTAAAAATAATTTGGGGCTGGAGAGATGGCTCAGCTTTTAAAGGACTTGCTTGCTTGCCAACCCTAAAAGCCTGACAACCCAGGTTCAATTCCCTAGTACCCACATAAATCCAAATGCACAAAATAGCCCACGTGTCTGATGTTAATTTGCAATGGCAGAAGACCCAGGCATCCCCATACTCACTCTCTTTTTGTCTGCTTCTTTCTTTCTGTCTCTGTCTCTCAAATAAATAAAATAAAAATAAAAATAAATAAAGACAAATTTTTGGGAACTTCTACCTGCATAACAAATTTAATAAACTTTGGCAAGGGGGCTGGAGAGATGGCTTGGTAGTTAAGGCACTGGCCTGTGAAGTCTAAGGTCCAGGTTCAATTCCCCACTACCCATGTAAGTCAGATGCATAAAGTGGCACATGCATCTGGAGTTCATTTGCAGTGGCTAGAGGCCCAGGTGTGCCCAATCTCTTTCTCTCTTTATCTGCCTCTTTCTCTGTCTCTCAAGTAAATAAATAAAATGTTTTTTTAAAAAGAAAAACTGTGATTTTTATATGTGAAATTCTAACTAAGATTATTAAAAGCTTAGAAAAACAAAAAAATTTAAGTGAATAAGAGACACCAACACAAACTTCTTATTCAAAATTGTCATTACATTCTAGATGCTATCTAAAATGTAGACTTGTTAGAGCAAAAAATTCAAATAACTGGATCCTGACTTAAATACACAAATCATTTTTTGAATGAAACCTACTCTCAAAAGCTCAAGTCAGATTTTTACATGCAACAGCAACAACAAAAAAAATTAAAAACAAGACAAATAAAGAGCACAGACAACACTAGCAAACAAGGCTTAGTAACTGTGCAGCAGGAAGAAATTACAACAGGCAAATAAGACAACAGCATTCTTCAGTACATCCCTGATCACCCACTGAATATTTTTGACCCTAAAGGTCAGAATTTTGTTTGCTATAAATAAAGATTTAAAAAGAAAGATTACTTAATTTTGGTTCAAATCCTTAAATCATTTACTGAAAACCTTAAGTCATCCAAAATGATATAACGATAGATAACACATATATAATAAATATTCATATTCAGACAGTCTTTTGCTTTTGCCAAGACAGGGTACTTCATCTTCCTTGACAGCAAAGACTTTGCTTTTAGTCATCCTAGACTCCAGAGCACACTGCTTACTGGGAGATAACACACATTATGGCATTAGTTTCATATATTCATTTCTGAAATGAGAATCATTCATAAAATTCTCTAATGAAAAGTGTTTATGTTACTCAAAAATCAAGAAATCAGGGCTCTGAAAGAAACAAGAAATAAGGTTAAGTAATCATCTGAAGCCTACTGCTATCTTTAGTGGATAAAAATACATTTCATTGAAATGTTCTTTTTTTCTCCACATTTGTTTTTCTTTCCCTATAAAGTAAAACCCCACAACCACATGAAATCAGATACTCCATGACTTCCATCCTATAAAAACAGGAGGCTAGACTACTTATGTTCTGTAAGAGAGGAAGAATTACAAAGTCACTTCCTTCCCAACATCCATTTAGGTCTTGACAGTTCAACAAAATCAATCTTTTTGACATAAATGAATGAATTAAGAACAGAATTTGTCTTCCATCCCTTCTCACAAGTAAGTCCAACTAACCAATATTTTGACTAATCTGTTAATAAAACAACAAATTTATTTTAGTTGAATATGAGACATTACTTTAGAGTAAGGTTTTACTCTAAATCCATGAGTAAATATGACAACAGCAATCATGATTTCTTTCTTCTCCAAGTGAGTTTTGTCTTATTGTATTACTGCTACCACTGTAAGCCACATATACAGATGGACTATGTAAATGTGTGCATGTATACGTGACAGCTCCCAAGATACCACTAACACACAATAATTACTAGCTTTCATTTATATTTCAATATTATCTAGACTTGAGAAAATTGCTAAACACAGGCAGATTTTCTCAAGCATAATTGTTCAATGCTGGAAAATTATGTAGATAAATACATCTATTTAATAAATAATTTAATATGTTAGGAAAAATTTTTTAAAAACATCAAGAAAGGGTATTTTTTTTTTTTGTTTTCTTTTCTTTGTGCATGTGCAAGTGTGTGGTGTGTGGACATATTTGAATGTGTGTGAGTATACATGTAGGAATACATGCACATGTGTGCAAACACACATGGAGGCTAGAGGTTGAAGTTGAGAATCTTCTTTAATCATTGTCCACCTTAATTTCTTAGATAGGGTCTCCCCTTGAGGCCAGCACACAGAGACAGAAAGACAAGCTACTTAGAAAGCCTGGTGGATCTTCCAGTTTCTACCTTTCCACCTCTGGGATCACAGACACATATACCACACTTAGCATTTTACATGGGTGCGAGAGACCTGAACCGTGGTCATCATGCTTACACAGTGAGCACTTTACCCACTAAAACATTTCCTTGATCTAAGAAAGGGTCATTATAAAATTTGTTGGCTATGTAGAGAATGAAGTTCAAATTAAATCACAAACCTGTACAAAAAAATCAGCCATGTGCACGTGCATGCACACACACATACACACATGTATACACAATCACATGGACATACACAGGGAGAAATGGTTTGGGAGGCAAAATATAACTCCCATGAGTTCCAACAGTATTAAGCACTAGCCCTTTAACAGATGAAATACTGCAGTGTTATCATTACTGAGCTCCAAAGAAGCCTGTCCTTCATAGAAGTAACATAATTCATTTGACAGAATTTTACTGGCCAAGGGTGGGGGGAAAGGGTGGGGAAGGTACTCTTTGCAGACATGAAATTTTTTACTTGGAACAAAGATAGGTCTGACTCATCAAGAGCATATGTAGGTTTAAGATTCTTAACTATAAACAGTAAGATACAGGCCTGGGTGGTCTGTGTTATGTCCAATAATATATAAATTGGCTTATCCTCAAAATAAATATTTCTTCTTTATTATTCTGAGTCATGAAAATATTCAGTTTTTGTTCAAAAACAGAAATGTTTCAATTAAATATTTAGCTGTGAGCCTACATTTTAAATAGATAATTCAGAGCTCTCCTACTCATTAAATGTATGTAAAGAGATCCTAAATGACTTTCCTGTGATTTTAATAAATGTTCTACTAAAATAAACACACTGGGAAGATGCCCAATGAGAAATAAACTAAGTGAATGTGAATATCACTAATGTTTTCTGCATAGTATTTAAGAACAAGAGTATAGGATAAATATAATTCAAAATTCCCTGAGCTCCCCTTGATCTGTTAGAGAAGTTGGCATGCTGATCAAGCCACTGAAAACCATTTTCAGATTGAGTATGAATTTCAATTTTCTTTAAATCATTATAGTGAAATGAGAGCTGATTAAGTAAAATGTATGTTTAAGAGAACATATGATTATTTCATTAAATGTATTATTTTCTAGAAGTGTTCAGAACCCTATTAAAATTCTGTCAAAAGTAGTATTTAAATGTGTTAGAGTAAAATAAATGAAGAAGAAAAATAAAAGCAAACTGTGAGGAGTAATTCATTCTATTCATGTGTATATGGCCACTTTGGCTCCTGAAAAAATAATTACTCTCTTTGCATGACAAAGAAGTCCAATATTCTGCATGGAAGATAGGAACATGGTCTGATTCAAGACTGCTTATATTTGGGGGCTGTGTGTGAGCACAGGCATGTTAGTGCCACAGCACATGCAGAGGGCAGACAGAGGACAATCACAAGTGTTGGTCCTTGCCTTCCAGATTGTTCGCTGCTGCATTCACCAGACTAATTGGCTCGCTAGCTTCTTGGGGTGTTCTCCTGTCTCCACATCTATCTTGACATAAGTGCACTGGGATTTCAGACATTCACACCACAGCATCTGTCTTGGCATGGGTTCTGGGGATCTGAACTTAGGTACTCAAGCATGTATGACAAGTGCTTTTGAATATTTTGCCATGCTGGGAAGATGGCTCGGTGCATCAAGTCATAATAAAGGCATATCATCAGACTATAAAGACTCAAAAGTCTTCATGACCAGATGTGTAGGAGTGAAAATGTTGGCTCTGGCTAGATTTCTCACTACTGGTTGTAAAATGCGCATTAAATATTATTTGCTCTACTCCAAATTTCTTCCTTCCAAAAGAACTGACCTAAGTGTGAAACACTTTCTCTGTGGAAAGTAAATGAACTATGAGGAAATGCTTCAGCTGCAACTGGCTGTTTTCCATGAAGCACATATGGACACAGATGCTCACTCCCTCCCATACAGTTCGTTTCTCAGAAGAACAGTTGTGGAATGCCAACAATACTTTTTTTTCCATACAACTAATATGATCCCTTTTAATCTATTACTTGGATGCTAGAAATTTTTTTATCTTACATTTAAGTAATATTGCAGTTTTATGCGAGAGAGCAAGAGCAAGAACCAGAGTGAAAGCAAGAGTGAGAGTGCTTGGGAACCTGATAGAAGTAGATAGGTACTACTTAATTCATACCCTTTAAAAAAAAAAAAAAAAAAAAAAACAGAGTGAGCTTAAGCAAAGCAAAAGTAGAATTCAAATAGGAAGGAAACTCATGGGAAGATAATGCTTTAGAGTCACAGTAAACTTCCAGTCAATCCCTTTCTTGACAGCAGCTGTTAGTAACATTCTAATTTCTTATGGGAAAGTTTCATATTTCAATGAAAATTTACTATTGCTGTGGCCAAACTGATCTGGAAATATCTAGAGTATAAAACATGCATTCTACAAGGTGACCTCACAGCTACCTTTTTAAAATATTAATTCATACTTTGAAAAACAAAACAAAAAACCTCAATACTATCTTTGTTATTAATATGTCTGAAGACTGAGCCAATTATTTTCATCAAAATGAATATTAATACAAGAAATAAGAAGTGAACAAACGAAAGAAATTCATATAGGTTTTGAAGGTTGAATTTGAATGAAAATTGACTATATTAGCAAGCTTATGGCTAGAACTCCATTGTTAAGATTAAGCAGCTAAAAATCCTTAAAAGGCATAGACTACTCAATCTTCGATAGATATATATACATATTTATAAAAATTGATCAGTTCATATAAAATCAGAAATGATCACAGTTTTTCTCTTAAAAGTGAGTGTTAATAAGGCAATAGGAACATAAATTTAATTTGATTCTAAAATGCCATATAAAATAGTTGCCACACTTAAAATGACATGACAGATACTTAATGTTAGCTGTCAAAATACGTCTTTGGTTATTTACTTGACATGAATAAAGAGAGGAAAGGAAGAAAGCAGAAAAGAAACCAAGTGATATGTGGAGGGACAGAGGGAGGAAAGGAGAGGGGAAGGAAGAAAAGAAGGATGGGAGACAAGGAAGGAGGAAGAAAGGGAGAAAGGAGGCATGAAAGAGAGAAGGAAGGAAAATTTGAATTTTAAAAAGTCAGAAAACATAACAATCTGACACATTTACCTTCCATTTTGACTTAAAACTTAGTCACAGAAACTTCAAACATTTATAATGGTAATAATCAAAACTAATATTTAAACTGGAAAGATAAAAGAATGTCATGAGATGGTATTTCTAATATAGCTTGAACTAATTCTTAGATCTTAAAATTATACATGAAGAAAAATTTGGACAAAATTCTATCTGACTTAATTTCCATGTTATTCTGTTTAAATTTCCTTTGCTCTATAACAGGATTCACATCAAACTGTAGTATGTAGGAATACAAAAATAATACTTGGTCTTCTGCCACATCCCTCACACAAATGTCAAAATATTTAATTGTTTTATCATAATTCAGGATGTTTTAAGTTATGCAGAATTCTACTCACATCTCTAGCACTAACTGCTGAGATGAAACAGGATAAGCTATAAAAAAAAATCCACGAAGATCCAGTTTCTTCACAAGAAAACTGACAATGCTACATTACATAGTCTTCAATTTTCTTCTTACTCTCAAAATTTGTGATCTGCAGTAACATCAATTATTATTATTACTAACCATATGAAATAATAATTTGGTCTATAGAACTTTAAATCATATCAAATTTTAAAAAAACAAGTCAACAGTCATTATGAATTTTGGAACTTTGGTTATTTGGAGGGTAGGATTTATTAGCATTAAGATATATGTCAAATATGGCTATTGCTTCCTATAGTAAAAGTATGAACTTAATTTGGCTCTGCTAGGATAAATAACAAACAAGAAAGGAAAGAAAGAAAAAAAGAAAAAAGGGAAGAGAAAAGAAAGAAAAGAAAAGGAAAGAAGAAAAGAAAAGAAAAGAAAAGAAAAGAAAAGAAAAGAAAAGAAAAGAAAAGGAGGGTTGGAGAGATTGCTTTAGTGGTTAAGGCACTTGCCTGAAAAGCCAAAAGACCCAAGTTCAATCCCCCAGGACCCCAAGGCACGAAGTGGTACATACGTCTGGAGTTTGTTTGCAGTGGTTGGAGGCCCTGGTGTGTCCATTCTCCTTCTCTCTCTCTCTTTCTCTCTCTCTCATCCCCAATCTCTCAAAAAATAAACGTTTTTAATTTTTTTTAAATAAAAGAGGAAGAAAAGAAGGAAAGAGGGGAGGGAGGGAGGAAGGAGGTGAAGAAAAGTAGGAGCAGTCAAATCTTCATTTAATACATTCAAGACAATCTAAAATAATGAAGAAACCAATGAGGATGATTGTGCAGTGACAAAAGAAGGAAAAGAGAGTGATATTTATTCATTCATTCATTCATTTTATAGTGTGGAGGATTTGACCCAGGGACTTGCACAAGTGCTTGAACGCTGAACTATGTCCCAAGACTAGAAAATATTTACGCTCTTGAAAACTGGGAGTAAAGCTCAGTGGTAAAGTGCTAAAGTGCATAAGGCCCTGCGTTCTCCAATCCTAAGTACAGATTCTGTGTGTGGGTGTGTTGTGTGTGTGCACACGCACGTGTGCTATTTACCATTAAAGTCCTTTTAGCTAGTCGCTATTTGAGATTACATTCAACTAACTGCTCCTGAGAATGCAATTCTAGAATGAATATCACCTTGGAGTTTGCTGAAAATGAAGCTCCTTAGATACTACCTGAGACCACTGAGTCGTAAGGTGCAATTTAGTAAGACTCCTTAAGTGATTTGTATGCATTTTTTAATTTTTTTATTTTTATTTATTTTTTTTAATTTTTATTTTTAGAGAGAGAGACAGGGAGAGACAGACAGAGAGGGAGAGGGAGATAGACAGAGATAGGCACGCCAGCAGTCTCTCAGCTGCTGTGAACAAAATCCAGATGTGCGTGCCCCCTTGTGGGCAAGTGCGGCATTGTGCCCTTGCGTCACTTTGCATCTGGCTAAACGTGGGACCTGGACATTGGAAGGTTCTTAGGCTTAGCAAGCGGCGCCTTAACCACTAAGCCATCTCTCCAGCCCGGTTTGTATGAATTTTAACATTAACTCAGATGTTCAGAGTTGTACCAGATATTAATAAGTTGGTACTTAAGAATCAATGAAAAAACACTTCACCTGGTAACAAAATCTTTTTTTTGCATTCATATCAGAACTACTTTATTTCTGTGCTAACAAAGCAAAGAACAGTAACAAAAATTAATATCCTATTTTACTAGGTTTATATTCTCTTAAGATAACAACTCTATCAATTTAACTAACATTCATTCACAGTTCATCCTAATCAGTAAAACATAATAGAAGTGAGAGATAAAAGATAAATCCAAACAAAATAATACATTCAGCAAAGTTACCAAAGGTTATAATGATAACAAATTTCTTAAAATTTAATAATGTTATAAGTTTGCAAAACTGTGATGATACATCTCACTACATATTTTATATAAGAAGTTGTTAATAGCTTCAACAGGTGATAGGAGGAAAGTCTGCTCTTTCACAAAAGTCTCTTACAATATCAACACCCTATAAAAAAACTTATCCACAATATTAGAATTTGAAGCCATGTGTGATTCTAAATGTGTTAGCTAATATTCAGGGGACAAAGAAGTTAAAAGTCCAATTATTCTTCCAATATTAGCACTTGAAGTTTCTGTAACAGATCAAAAGATTAAATGTGATGGGTTCAATCATGGTCTTAACATCTGATTTTTAACTTCCATCACATTCTGAACATGTCTAAGGCGTCCAAAAATATTCAGGACTACATTCTACCATCAATGAACAAATCGCCACAGGGAAATCTGGGAAGCTGAGGTTCAGAGCTCCTGAGCTGTGGCAAGCCTAGGAAGCAAGGCTGTATTTCTCTTCTCCTATGACTGCATTTTCAGATGGAGGACTTGAACAAACACAGCTGGACTTCAGAGCTGACCAATGCTGCTACAGTACAGTGCCTGTGATTACCCCTGAGAAAACCAAGCAGCCCACAGGAACATGGTAACCAGTCACCACTTAGTCACCATCAAGGCTCAACCAGTTCAAACAGGCATGAAGATTGACAAAACTGAGGAGACCAACTTTTTCCTTTCTCTGGGGAAGATTTACAGAGATAGCTAAAATGTTAGAACTTAAAAGCTTCTCCCATGTCTAATATCTCAACTTGCAGGTAAACACTTCCCTGGTTCAGTGACTCAGTCACACAATGGAAATGGAATTTGTGCCTAATGTTGATAATGGTGGGAAAATATTCTGTTTTACACTGAATTCAGCTAAACTTGAATGTGCATGGTGTAAGTCTAAACACCAAACATATATAATATAAAAATTAAGCCTTCAAAATATGCATATTTCATTTGTAGTTTTAAAGATATATTTTGGGGGCTGGAGAGATGGTTTAGCAGTTAAGGCACTTGCCTGCAAAGCCAAAGGACCCCAGTTTGGATCCCCAGGACCCACGTAAGCCAGATGCACAAGGTGGCACAGGCATCTGGAGTTCATTTTCAGTGGCTGGAGGCCCTGGCATGCCCATTTTTTCTTTCTCTCCTCTTCCTCTGCCTCGTTCTTTCTTTCAAATAAATAAATAAATAGTTTTAGAAATGTAATTTTGGAACAAATTCAAATGTTTCTATTGTGCTAGGATATTCATAAAAATGTCGAGATTAAAGAAAAGTATAACCCAGAAAGATACAGTATTAGCATTTCTTCCTGTCTTCTACTCTTGCAAGTCACAGAAATGGTAAGTCACTCAAGGTTGCTGTTTTGTAATACTTTCAACCCCCCCCAGAAAAAGAAAATAGAGTCTTTTTTATCACCAATATACATTCAAATTTATGAAGTATCACACATGCTCAAAGAATAACTTAGTTGTGAACTGGTAGTTTGTATTTCCAAAGACTGTGACTTTATATCAAATTGCAGTGTGCTATCATAGAGACATTAATTATATCCTTTTAGTCAAAGTCTTCCTAGCAATATGTGACTTCATTTTAAAGTAATGTGTAAATATATTTCCAAATATATTCTGAGTTAGAGATATAAATCAAATATAATAATAATCACTGTATAAATTTATCATTCAATTTTTCTTAATACATTCACAAACTTCAGCATATAACTGGTGACCACAATCACCACAGTTACTTTTAGGGCAGTTTCGTCACTCCTAAAACACCCACACTCTCAGTAGTCATCTTTTATTTCTTCTAACAATGCTAATCCTGCAAAACCTCCATTCTGATTCAGCTCTTTAGAAGTTGCTCCTGTTAGGAATATGAAATGTGAATAGAATCAAATAGTATCTGATCTTAACAGCTCAGGATTTAGTAATAAAAATTACTACATTTACTGGGTACTTACTATGCAATTGATATTAAATATAGCGACCCCACAAGGTGAGTCCTATTGGTACCCTAACTTCAAAGAACAAACCTGAGGCACGGGGAGGCTAAATACTGTGCACAAGGTAGAAAACCTATGAGGACCTGAACCATCCCAGTGGGACTTCAGAGCTGACCAACACTACTACAGTACGTGTCTGTAATTACCTCTGAGGACACTAGAGCAGCCGGATTAATCAGAAAAACATGGTAGAGTGAGCAGTTAAATTGAACTACTTCAGACTGGGGCTTCACCAGCACAGAATACTCTGCAACTATCTGTAGTGTCCACTCATCTGAGAAACAGAAAACAAGTATTTATGTGGAATAAAAGAAAAAAGAAGTGACAGAAAGAAGCAGGGAAGGGAGGGAAAGCAAACAGGAGACAGAAGATGCCCTATAAGGATGTATACAAAAAGGTTGTTTTTAACCTCTGAAAGCAGAGGTTGTAGATGATTATTATTTTGTTTAGCAGCATTTGTTCATTTTTTTCTATAATGAGAAAAAATTTACAAAAAATTACCATAAATTACAATTACTGATGACTCAAGGAGATATATAAGTTGGTATTACTGGTCCATGATGTGAGCTAATAATATGAATCTTTTAATATTTACCCACAAAGTGCTTGAGTCCAGAGTAAATATTAAATTAAGGGAAGTTTATAATTTCATACTTCATTTTAAAAGACCACCATTCAAAGACCTTTCTTTAAGACAAAGGAAGCTTATACTGAGTCAGTATATAGCTTATAACACGGGTTAACAAGTGTGTCTTCTGGTCAATTTTTGAAATAAACACATAAAACACTAATTCATTTTACTAGAAAGCTGAAAAGTACTTCCCCGTTTTATAATTTACCAAGCAGATGAAAAGCACTAAATTCTAGGAAACTAGCATCTTGTAACTACATTGAATACACATAACCTGCCAAGGGCTACTCCATCCAAACATAGGGGTTATGCTTCAAGGAACTGTTTCCTTTACCTGACCTCTGCAGGCAGGCAGGAACTGAGACAGCCAGCTGCAGTGAAAAGTCAAAGCAGGGCAGCTGTGTGACTGTGAAAGATGATGAAAAGTGCCTGCATATGCTTTCAAGAGTCACCTGTGGCTTTATGTAGATGAATTATGAGAAAACAGGATGCAATATAATACCTACACAAATTTGGATAATGGAGGGAAAATGAATGCCCTGTTCAACTCTGTTCTTGACCTACTTTAATCTTTCTAGGTTTTTTTTTTTTTTTTTTTTTTTTTTTTTTTTTTTTTTTGAGAGACAGAGAGAGAATATAAGCACGTCAGGGCTTCTAGCCACCACAAACTAACCCTAGGCACATGTGCCACACTGTGCATCTGGCTTTATGTGAACATTGGAGAATCGAACCTGGGTCCTTTGGCTTTGCAGGCAAGCACCTAAATAACCAAGCTGTCTCTCTAGCCTTCTTTCTAGATTTTTAATCCAGTTTTAAGCTGAAACCAACAACTAGTTCACAATAAGACTGACAACAAAGAGTGGAAGGCAAATCTTGCTATCCTGTGTAATAGGGGCAAATACATTAGGCTTCTCTTGGCACTCCCCCTCTTTGACCTAGCCTTCCCACCCACAAGGCCCATACAGTACTTCCAAGATCCCTTCCCTGCAGCCTGCTTACTGTGCTGCTCCAGTATGCCTCGGGTAAGAACGGCATCAGGGCAGAGAAAGAGATAAGAAGAAAGAAGAAACAAAACCAAGGAAGGAGTGAGAAGAAAAGTCCTACATTTGACCCAACCCCAAACCCTTGACCTCCAGGTTACAGGATTAGCCTGTCATGCTTTGTTTTGTTCTCTCTATTGTCCATTCTCTCCCCAAAGGCTGCGATTCTTTTCCTCTGTCCCCTATCCCCAAAGTTTGTGATTCTGTTCTGTCGGGCCTTCATTTCCCATTTCTCTGCTCTGAACTCTTGCTTCAAGCATGGATCTATGTAGAGTAAGGATAATTCAGAAAGGGATAATAATGTCTTTGTTATTTTTTGATAATTTTTTGACAATTTTGATTTTTTCCTAATGCACCAAGACTTCATCTATTTTCCAAAATAATTTCCATACATTTTGTTTCTATAGTACCCCTGGCACCATGCACCAAGGATAGCTTACAGAATCATTTGTAGGGTAAATAACTATTTAAGATGGGCTTAGAAACACAAATACTTTTTTAAAAAAAACAACCACATTAGGGGCCTGGAGAGATAGCTTAGCAGTTAAGTGCTTGCCTGTGAAGCATGAGAATCCTGTTCAAGGCTTGATTCCCCAGGACCCACGTAAGCCAGATGTACAAGGAGGCCCATGCATCTGGAGTTCATTTGCAGTGGCTGGAGGCCCTGGCGCACCCATTCACTATCTATCTGCCTCTTTCTCTCTCTCTCTCTCTGTCTGTTGTTCTCAAAAAAAAAAAAAAAAAAAAAAAAAAAAAAAACATTATGTTCTTGTGAGAAAGTATCTGCTCTACAGTCTCATAGCCTTGGAAATCATCTTATGGATGAAAATCTTAAGAAAAATGAAGACTTGGTGTTATTGAAAAATAATAAATAGAATGTTCACATTTGGGAATCCACCTACAAACATCCTTTTTATTTTCATCAAAATAATACTGCAGCAGGTTTTAGAAAGGCAACTGGGTAGCTATTTTTTCAATTATATTTTTATTATTTACTTATGTGTTTGTATATGATAAGTGGATGCATATGGGCATTCACATGCCACAGCATGCATGGGGAGGTCAGAGGACAACTTTGGGGTGTTTCTGCTTTCCTTCTGCCTTCTTTTGAGACAGGACTTCTCTTGTTGCCACTGCTAACTTGTGGGCTTCTAGATTCTCCTGGCTCTGCTCCCATTGCAGACCCATGCCCCAGCTTGTATCAAACTTTTCATGGGTGCTGAGGAGTATTGAGTTCAAGTTGGCAAGTTTGCACACAAGAGCCTTAACTGCTAAGTCATATCCCCTACCTCTATCCAAGTCACTTTTGATATAATTATATACTTCAGAGTTTTTAACATAATTATGTCCTTTAGAAAGTAACATTTTGAGTTCATATTACATTCCCAAACAGTATCTCTCTTTATCTGCTACTATAAATAGTGAAATATATTTTTGTGCATTCTTTATAAAAGGTTTGAGTGTTTTCTTTATTTGGGCACAGTTATCCTAAATGGTGATGGTGAAAAAGTGCAAATAAGTTTGTCACACAAGCCTGATCTAAGGATCAGGACAAGAAATAATTGAAAATGATGGTGAATCTGTTTCTCACCTTTTGAGTTCAAACTATCTCTATATTCTCTTCCAAAAACAAGGCTGACAGCATCCTGAAACTCCTAAGGGTGATGCTAGTAGAGCTTCACATCACCTGCTCACACTGTCTCAGGAACACTGATTGCACAAGCCCACGTCTGGTTTCATAAGAAGTTAATTACCTTTTTAGGATAATTCTATATTTAGGAATCCACATGCATCAGATTTTTCTGCCTGCTATGTCTTTTATAATTCAGTTATTTCCCTTGAACGACATGCCCAACAAGTGCAACAATCCAGCCACAGGAGCTGACAGTACAGATCACCTCTCAGACCCTTCTACTCTTTTTTCCACTCCTCAGCTTGTCTATCTCCCTGGCTTATACCAGCTTCACGTACCCACTTGAACTTTTCTCTGGTAGTTTAACATTGACAGTTATATTGTTAAAGCAAATAAACACTTTTTAAAAAAATTTACTACAACAATTTTTTTAAATTTATTTATTTTATTTATTTAATTTATTTATTTATTTATTAGAGAGAAAAGGCATAGGCAGGTGGAGAGATAGAATGGGTGCACCAGGGACTCCAACCACTGCAAACGAACTCCAGATGCATGCGCCCCCTTGTGCATCTAGCTAATGTGGGTCCTGGGGAATCAAACCTAGGTTCTTTCACTTTGCAAGCATGTGCCTTGACTGCTAAGCCATCTTTCTACAGCACTGACACTAGAGATAATGCCACCATTCTTGAAATTCTCTAATTAGCTTTTTTTATTTTAAAAACAATAATTATTCTCACTTCTATTTTTGCTAAGATACCAATCACTTGCTAGATTTTCATATATATTATTCAACATATTACTAAATCAAATCAGCTTTGTAAATAAATAAAACAATGGAAAATATACAAGCAAGACTATTACTCTGGGAAATATACATATTTACACAATATAACACAGTTCTCATTTTAGGTCACATCCAAAGGCATTTGAAAGACATTGTATCTTACCCAAGTCTCACAATCCTACAAGGCCACATAGCTACACCTTTCCAGAATAAAGAAACTGAAATGTACAGAAGTTACATGACTTGTCCAGCACAGTGACAAGAAAGAATAGCTTCTTCCCCGCATGAGCATCTTGCTAGTAGTCTGCCTCCCTTTCATGTGCCCCTTTCCCACTGCCCAATTCAAAGGAACTTTCCCTAGTCTATACATGCCTAGCCTCTGTTTTCTCCCTCTTTTTGTTATGGCTAGCATTATGACTTACTTGTATAGTTTAAACTACTTTCCTAGAAGCTGACAACACTTAAATGTTTACTCTTGGTCAGATTTATTCCTGAGCCAAGTACACACCTGCTGCCGATGCTTCTCTCTGTGAAGGTTCTTGCAATTAAAAAACCTGTACTCCATTTCCACATATTTCCTCATTTGCTCCTATTCAGCATTACTGCTCCTCCTCCACTGAGCAATGCTGAGATCTCAGATAGATCCTGTCTTTATTGTCACCTCCATAACATCAAGTTAGGTCGCCATGCTTTCAATATGCTATGTCCACCAAGGGTTCAGGTGTAAAATGTTTGGACCCAGCATGGAGATGCCACACTCAATAATGATAAACGCCATTCATTGTGGGACCCTAGTCAGTCTTCATAAGAGGATTTTATAAAAGAACAAAACTAGACCCACCCACACTTCTGACTTGCTGTTTTATCACATGGTTTCTCCTTGTATGGGGCCCTGCATGATGCCCTCTGCTATGTGGTGACCCAAGCAGAGAGGCCCTCATCAAAGCTGGCTCAACAGGGTTGCTCAATCTTAGACTTCCAGTTTCAAACAGGCACATAAATGTAGCCTTGTTCTTTATAGTTTGCCGAGCTCCAGACATTTGCTTACAGCAATTAAAACCTAACTAATACAAAGGGCCTCACCATTTCTCTCAGGCTACATGACCCCTCCCATTATACACCCTTTCTAACTGCCAATTCACTCTTTAACTTACTACAAGAAATGTCTTTAAAATAAAATGGAATTACTTAGGAAAACTCTCCCCTCCTAGAAGAAAAACTTTTAACCTTCAAAGCTATATATAATCCAATTTTTGAGTGGATTTTGTATATTTTTAAGCAATATTTTTAATAGAGAACCTAGTTGATATTTATATGACCTTCACTTAACTTCAGTAAACAAGAGAAAGACCAAAGTAAGAAAAAAAATACTTTCTGTTACTTAAGTCAAAGATAGGAAAGTGAGCTTATGCAAAGATAGTTAATGATAATCATGAATGTCTTTCCCTCAAGAACTGCTGGATGTCTAGCCCTTTGCCCTACAAAAAATAGCATGGTTCCCTTCAGCACAAAAGCTAAATCAATACTTTGAGACTAATGAACTGCTTGTGATAGGTACCTTGATTAGAATTTATCAAGTATCAGAAAACACTAATTGTGTCTGAAACACAATAAACTTTCATTTGCACTATTTTCTGGACGAAAAAATGCAGTGCTTTTGTATATTGACATCAGATTATTTATGACTTGTTACTGTGAATGAATCCTGTATGGCCTGTGGATTAACTACTATGACATGTCCAGGCCTTCCACTCCACATGTTTAAACAAACTGCTAAATCTCTTGTTGACTTTGCAAAGCATGCAGGAAGAATTCCCACAGTATTCACTAACTTGGGGTCAAAGATGGTATTGTAATTTTATTTTTGCATTATTATTTATTTTTTAAGTTTTGTGAGGCAGAGTTTCACTCCAGCCCAGGCAGATTAGAATTCACGGCAATTCCCCTACCTCAATCTCCAGAACACTAGGATTAAAGTCATGTGCCACCATGGCCAGCTCAAGATATAATCTATAATATATTCCTATCTATTTTAAGTTGATTAAGTTAAAGAAAATATTAGTAACCATCATATATTGATATTTTATGATGAAGATAAACCCAATGAATTAATGCTTAAAAGCACATTTTTCTTCTTTTTGTCTGTAAGAAATTTAGTGCTATAGTTAACTTAGTACATTTTTTGTTTCTTTCTTTCTTTAAAGTAGGATTCTTAAGCTATTCACTTCAGTTTCCCACATGAAATGGAAAACCTTCCAATTTAAACATGGTGTGGTGGTCCACACCTAATCCCAGCTCTCAGGAGGCTATGGCAAGGGGATTGATGCAAGTTGAAACCAGCCTGGGCCACATAATGAGTCTTAGTCCAGCCAGGGCTACAGGGTAAAACCATGTCTGGAAACAAGTCAGGCATGGTGGTGCACGCCTTTAATCCCAACACTCAGGAGGCAGAGGTAGGAGAATCACTGTGAGTTCAATGCTACCCTGAGACTACATAGTGAATTCCAGGTCAGCCTGAGCTAGAGCGAAATCCTACCTTGAAAAACCAAAAATAAAAATAAAAATTCTTGGGCTGGAGAGATGGCTTACTGGTTAAGGCGCCTGCCAGTGAAGCCTAAGAACACCTGTTCAAATCTCCAGGTCCCACATTTAGCCAGACAGAAAAGTGATGCAAGCATGCAATGTCACACATGCACACAAGGGAGTGCATGTGTCTAGAGTTTGTTCACAGCATGTGAAAAGGCCCTGGAACGCCCATTGTCTCTCTGTCTCTTCCTCTCTCTCTCTCTCAAATAAATAAATAAATATATAAATTCTTAATCAAGCCAGACCTAAGAAGTATAAATCTTTTGTTTTGAAAAACTTAAGCTACTTTTCCCATGAATACATATTTTTAAGAACAAATAAATGCTTTAAAGTGGCACATGACACAAAATTTTCTGTCAAATTCTTATTCATTTCTGCTTAGCCTGCATTGCCAGACACAAACTATGGTCTTATATACAAGTACGACAAATACAGACACAATGACAAGGTCATCTGACATAAGGGACATCAAGAATGTCACTAGGACTGTACAAGGAGCCTTCTGTCAAAATGTCTACAGATGTTTCATCCTCACTTGTATCTGAATTCCTGACCGAAACCACAGCAGTTGTAGGATCAACAGATACCTCCTTGCCTTATAGCTGTCAGCCCCATTAGCAGGCTGAACAAGAGAACAAACTAGAATGCTTCCACATATTCCCTTTCCCCAACACAAGCTTCTGGAATGCTCTCACTACTCCATTTGAACATAAGCCTATTTTCTGGGACATGGATAGAAAATCACAATTGCTATATATGAGATAATATGCCTGAAAGAACCATCAAACATCTGTTAAGAGCTATGTCAAAGTTAGGTACAACATTTATGTTTTGAATACCAAAATTAAAGTGTGGCTTTTTAAGTAAATTCACAGCATTATTATCAGAGCCAGAGACCCCTTAAGGAAATTATTTCCTCAAGTTCTTTCTTAAAAAAAAAATAACAGTAAATACTATGCTCACCAAACTGCCCAGTAAGCACTTCTCTTAATGTCCATACCCATATATTAATGCTACTCTCACTTCTGGTTAGAGAAGCTTCTCTTTTCAGATGATGGTGACCTACATAAGACCATCATAATAGGAGGAAAAGAAGATGACATCAAAATTAAAAGAGAGACTGATTGAGAGCGGGGAGGGGATATGATGGAGTAGAGTTTCAAAAGGGAAAGTGGGGGGAAGGAGGGAAGTACCATGGGATATTGTCTACAATAAAGGAAGTTGTCAATCAAAAAAATAAGAAATTTTAAAAAAGGAATGGTATATTTTCTCTGTAGAAAGTGGGCTCCTTTCCCTTTTACCAATTTGTACATGAGGACAGAAATTCAAGTTGACTCATTTGACAAAAAAAAGTTTTCCTTTATTCCCTTGCCAAAAGAGGCAATCACATAAAAGGGAAAGTGCCAGGTGTGGTGGCACATGCCTTTAATCTCAGCACTGGGGAGGCAGAGATAGAAGGATCAACAGGAGTTCAACAGCCTGAGACTTCATAGTGAATTCCAGATTAGCCTGGGCTAGAGTAAGACCTTACATTGGGGGAGAAAAAAAGGGGGAGTCCTGAGGACTATATCATGGGATATTTAATTATTCAATTTATACAATTAGAGTTGAAGCAATATCAGTAAATTGAAAACGTGTCCACAGATATCTGTACTTATAACAAAAATCTAATCTCAAGACTAAAATATTCTAATGCAACTGGACTTGCCATATGTACAATAATTATTTATTCCAAACACAAGCTAGACTTCAGAACAACACATAATATTTATTGTTTAGTTGTAGTACTTTATAAATGGTCTTATTTTACCATTCACCAAACCTCTTGTTTAGTTATTCAAACTAACTTCTGCCAAGAATACTAAAAAAACTGGTTATAGTGCTTCTTTGGGAGAAAAATAACCCCTTTTCATCACAAAATTAAAAGTGTTTATCTTGGCACTTAAACCTTGTATTGAACCTTCTGGAAAGTATTTTAAACTGTTGTTTTTAAGTCAGATGTTGTAACTGAAACAGGAAAAGGTTCTGTAGCTCTGCACCCAAACACATATTTATAGGGTTCATTTTCTTTCTATACCCAAAATACTAGGTCCATGGCAGTAGTTTTCAAATTATAATTATCTAGAACATCGGATATTCAACAGAACAGTCAACATTCAATTTGTTTTTAAACCTCAGAGACATCTGATGACTAAGAAATGGGAAAAATTAAGCATGTCATTTTTGAATATCATTTGGGAAAAATTGTCTCCTTTTATTACCAGTTAGTAATTTTCACAAAAAGAGAATTTACTCAATATTGTATTTTATTATCCTGCATGTACACAAAAGTTGTGTTTGTATCTTTGACACTGTGTGACTGCATTTTCCTCAGGAGCTATGCTATATCATCCCAGACTAGACAGGACATAAAGATATAAAGATTAACCATTTAAACTTTTAGCAATCCTGCCATAGTAATATATTTGATGAACTTATGAATTTTTATTATAGAGTATAATAATATACCAATACTGTATACAGAGTAATACTATATAGCACGTATGAAAATATAGTAAAAGTAACAGATAAAAAATTCAGGCTGGGTATGTGGATCAGTATTCAAGCACTTGCCTAGCATCCACCAGGTCTTGGCTTTGCTCAATCATCAGCAAAGAAAGAAAGGAGAGGAGTAGGGAAGAATTTGGAAAGGACAAACTTCAGAAAAACAACCAGATAGCTCTAATAATTTTTTAATCATTAACTGATATGAAATCCCATATATCCAAGTATTAAAGATCCACTCATCCTTACCTTGAATTTTTTACAATTTTCCCCTGTCAGCTATTCTTACTGCCTCTTTGTAAAAATAATAAGAGCAACAATATTTTGTGTTTTAAAATACTGTTTTAAAAAATATTTTTATTTATTTGAGAGAGAAAGAATGAGGCAAAGAGAGGGAGAGAGTAAAAGCTATATCATCATGCATTATCAAATATTTACTAGGTCTACCTGGCAAGAAATCACTAATTTAAATTACTGATATGGTTTAATACGGATTAAGCTTCTTACTGGAATGTTATAAATGCATCTACTGTACATATCATATTAAAAATCCACAGTTGGCGTTGGGGAGATGGCTTAGCAGTTAAGGCACTTGCATGCTAAGCCAAAGGACCCAGGTTCAGTTCTCCAGGACCCGTGCAAGCCAGATGCATAAGATGACACATGTGTCTAGAGTTCATTTGCAGTGGCTGGAGGCCCTGGCACACCCATTCTCTCCCCCTCTGTCTCTCTCTCTCTCTGTCTCTGTCTCTCTCAAATAAATAAATAAATAAGTTTTATAAAAATCTACAACCGTCTTTTCCAAATAAATACAAAATTTCAATTCTAAAACCCTGTGATTGAATTGCTTTTGCTGTAACTAAACTGACTAGTTCAAGGAAAATCAAGTCATCTAAATGAGTGTCACTAAGAGTGCTACAAATGGGGAATAACTAGTATGACTGAAAAAATGAAGATTATGAAGGAGTGACTGGATTTTCCTTCATCAGCAATCATTTTCCCTACTATTGTGGTCGTATGAAGGTGACAACATCCTTCTTGGCATTTTCAACTGGCGCCACCCTAAACACATTGCTGCCAGAATAAAAGGACAACTTCAGCATAGAGACAAGCTCAGAATTCACAGAGCATTGCTAGTGTGCTAGGCTACTGTCACCAAAGTACACAGAACCAGAATATCACATTTTAATGTAAAATTGAACTGTGCTATCAGGAGAGTAAATAGCATTTAAATCAAATCTATAACAAAAATCCACTTGCCAGCCTTTGAGTACTATCTGTTAATACATTCAATTTATCAAGGATTCACTCAGAACATGAGAGGAGAAAAACAAGCACTCCTTCCCCCTATCTCTTTTCTCTACTCACAGAGGGAGGGTTTATCTCTAATCTCCCTGGGGCAGGGGGATTTCATGTCATGTACTAGAAATATTTTGGGGTAATACTTTAGTTTCACAGATTAAAAAAAAAAAACCTATAAAAGAATACTATTTGGGGTATTAAGGTAAATAAGGCAAACAGAACATACCTGAAAAAGAACATGTACATGGCCGCTGTGATGCAGAACAGAAGAACCTAGAACAAGAAGAAAACACAGTATTTTGTGATTTATGAAAACAAAACATGCACTATTTGATTTCATGCCTGAAATAATAAAAGCACATATAAAATTATAACATATCATATGTCACACATTTCAGATAAATAATATTAAGAAAAAAAAAAAACAATGATTGGGTCTGGACACATGGATTAGTAGTTAAAGTGCTTGCCAATAAAGACAAAGGAACCAGGTTTGATTCACCAGTACCCACATAAGTCAGATGCACAAAGTGGCACAGGCATCTGGAGTTTGCAGTGGCTAGAAGGCCTGGCGTGCCCATTATCTCCTGTCTCTCTCTTTCTCTCTTTCTCTCAAATAATAAATAAATAAATAAAATATTTTTTAAAAACTAATGACACAAATAATCTCGAGTTACCTTGAGGAAAGTAGAATAGTTTAGCAATTTCAAGTGAAGCATGTCAAGGTTGCCATGTTAGCCTGAGATAAGCATGATGAATTAAGTCTGAATGACTTGTAGATACATAAACATACCAGATAGGTATCAAGTGCCACTGTGTGTGTGTGTATATGTATGTATATATAATTATAGTTGTACTATATATATATATAATATCTTTTTCCCTTAAACACACATACTCTTCTCTCCCTCTCTCTGTCCCTCCTCCCTTGCCCTTTTCCTTCTATGGCTCTTTTCATTGCCCTTAAAATATGCTATCCATAAACCCTAAGGTTTATTTATGATCTTAAGAAACGTAAAGCATATGGAATAATTTTACTTATTGATTAAGTAATTATGGATCAAAGTCCAACTGAGTTTGCTGGATATAAGTTGTTGGGTGAAACTTAGATCAGGAAACTCAATTTTTTATTTTCTTACATGCTATTCCACTTGGGCAATGACAGCTTTTCCAGATGTACAAGGCTTCATGCTTTTCCTGCATTAGCCAATGTACTGTTGGTAGACTCCATTCAAAAACCCTTCTGAGTCCCACAAATCTTCCCTATTTTCTCCTCCTCCTCTAAAGAAAATATTGTTTCTGTTCCTTAAGTTTTCACTGTGCTTTATCCTAACATGATAAACTTATTTGTGTAAGTATCAAACAATAATCTTCACAAATAATACATTTGAAACTGGGGAAAGCAATGCTTACTCAAAAATTCCAGTTTTGGAGGCAGGTCTAGGTTTGAAAATTATTCTGTGTGACTCTAGATGCTTTCTATGACTTCTACAGCCTTAAATTTTTTTTAATCTATAAACTGAGATTAATAACTCACTTTGAATGAATGGGTGAATCAATGTGATGATGCTAATAACAGTGCAGGCATTCAGCACACTGTTATTGTCATTTTAGTGTCTGGAATAACATGGATATAAAATTCCAGCCCAGAGATGTAAATCAAAAAAGAAAGTATTTTTAAAGATGAGAATATCTCAACTCTCCAACAGCTGGTGCTTATTTGATTACACAACAGAGAATCAATCCATAAAATGTGCACAAGCATGGATGAAAACCCACAAGATACTCAAGTACAACTGATCACCTACAATGTATCAGTCACTCATCTAGAACTTATAATGACAAATAATATTAAGAAAGTCCTGGGCTGAACGATGTTAAGGCACTTGCCAGCAAAGCTGAAGGACCCAGGTTTGCTTACCCAGTATCCACATAAACCAGAAGCATAAGGTGGCCCATGCGTCTGGAGCCCATTTACAGTGGTTGGAGGCCTTGGCGTACCCATTCTCTTTCTCTCTCTCTCTCTTTCTCTCTCTCAAATAATTAAACATTTATGAAAAAAAATAAAGAAAGAAAACATCTTGGTCTGGAGAGATGACTTTTAGTGGTTAAGGCATTTGTCTACGAAGCCTAAGGACCCAGGTTGAATTCCCGAGTACTCACATAAGCCAGATAGATACACAAGGTGGTGCATGTATCTGGAGTTTGTTTGCAGTAGCTACCCAATGGCACAACCATTCTCTCTAGCTTCTTCTCTTTCTCTCAAATAAATAAATAAATATTTTTAAACCAAGACAAAAAAGAAAGTCTCTGTCCTCATGAAAATTATGTTCTACTCATATAAGAAAGAATATTGGGAAAAAAAAACAATGTCAAAGAAGGGTATGGATTTTAGAGGAAAGTAAGGTAGAATAAGGAAATACCTGTGTAGGAGAGTGACAACTGCTTTGTACAACTATAAACAGAGATAATGCAGACACAAGAGACAAGACAAAGGACCAAATATATACAGCCACTGATAGGACTCTAAATGTAAGATGGGAACAGTGTAAAATACATTCAACATTATGTTAGTTAACCACGTTAAAGAATTTCATTATTCATTGGTATGTCCTTCAGCTTTTCATCACAATGACAAAATACCTGAAATAACTCATGAAAAGGAAAGGTTCATTTGATACACAATTACAGAGATTTCATTCCATGCACCCTTGGCCCAGGAACATCATGGTGGGATACTTGGCAGAGAAAACTTTTCACCACATACGAGCCAGAAAGGAAAGTAGGAGGAGGAAAGAAGGAAAAGTGGGGTCCAAAATCTCATTCAAGGCATACCTCTAATGACTACTTCCTTCCAGGAGGACTCACCTTTAAAAAAAAAAAAAGTGACACCACCACCCAAACTCCCAGAGACCAGTGACCATATCTTACGTGGACTTTGGAAAATATTCAGTATCTAAACTCTCATGATAAATAAATTTTTAAACTTCTAAATTTATTGTTCTAGTTTATTAGTTACTGTGAGTTCAATATAGTACTTTTACAAATAAATGTGAATCTGTTTATATCCCCTTTCTAGCTTATTGGCTTCTAATACTGACTTTTAATCTTACTCACATATAAAGGACTTAATAGGATGGTATTGTATATATGTAAGTAGAAGAACAGATTAATGGGGATGAAAAAGCCTAAGTGAGGTCAGGGAAAGAGATTGAGTAAAGGAAAGGTAGAGGGAGGGCTAATCAAAATCTAAGAGGATATAAATAAGCCATATGGAAACCTACTTTTCTGGATAATGGAACACTCAGAAGCAATAGATTGTTACTAGAAAATTTTCGGTGCCAGGGATGGATACCTTTCAGTGAGTTGTTGGCCAGGGAAGTCACAGATACCCCCAAAACATTATAGGCCATTGCCGAGGCCCTTGGTTTCCCACCAGGAATAAATGGTAAGACCGTATTGCTGAAGACTCCACACACTTGGGCTGCAAGGTCACTGAGAAATCCTGCTGGAACTGAGCTGAAAGCCTCCTCCATGTGGACCAGCTGACAGAACGCTGGAAAAAGTTACACTGCATGCAGTTCAATGGGAGAGAGAGAAAACTCCAGTGAAGATATTCAACAGTGGACACTGCAAGCTTTAAATTTGGCCAGCCAGGCCAAATGAGCCAATGGGTGCAATAGTGGCATGTCTGTTATGAGAGAAATCAACTGCTCTCTAATTGGACTGGAGGTCCACGCCATGGGAGGGAATACATCCCTGATACCGAAAACCTACAATAGAGGTAGTCATGAACCCTAGGGGTATAATATCTGCTGTGTCTGGCTAAATTATAGACTATACCCACCAAACTGCCCAGTAAGCACTTCTCTTAATGTCCAAGGATGACTCAGAAGGCACCATGGTGCTGAGAAGAAGGGGCAGAGGAGTGCTCAGCACTGAAACATCTCTAACACACCTTCCAAGGCTCAGGATCCATTGCAGAAGAGGTGGCAGAAAGGATGTAAAAGCCAAAGGAAGGGTAGGACTCCTTACAACATGCTCCTCCAGATATAAAATGGCCTGGATATCCATGACCTCACAGTGCCTGAAACTACCTACACAAGACCATCATAATAGGAGGAAAAGATGATGACATCAAAATTAAAAGAGAGTCTGATTGAGAGGGGGAGGGAATATGATGGAGAGTGGAGTTTCAAAGGGGAAAGTGGAGGGAGGGAGGGAAGTACCATGGAATATTGGCTACAATTAAGGAAGTTGTCAATAAAAAAATAAATAAACAAATAAATGTGAATTTGCAATTAAATAATATTGCCTGTTTTACAAATTGCAGCATTTTACAGTCAAAAGGAACTTCAAAATAAACCACAGTATTTTTATATCAGAAAACTTAGATCTTGAGAGAAGAAGTGTGATGTATCCATGTTTATCAAAAGGGTTGCTTCACAGGGGTTTACTAAGTATCTTTAATCTCAGTTTACAATTTCTAACAAGTTTGAAATTTTTTCAGTCACTAATTACTCAGATATTTTTTCTTCTCTTTTCTCCTTTAGGAAATCTATTTACACATTTAAGTCATCCTAAATTCTCCAAGAACTCACAGATGTTCTCTTTATTGGGCAAAACATTCCTTTTCTCTTTCTTTTAGATTGTTTCTTCCTTATTGAAATTAATTAAAAATTTTCTTCTGCAATGAATAACATGCAATTAATGTATCCAGTAAACTTGATTTCATTTTGTCAGAAATGTATGTGATTTGGGTTTTTATCCTATCTCCCATATCTCTAACTTTTTGTGAAACTATCATATTTAGTTTCATGTTCTGGCTTGCTAAATTTAACATCTTTGCAAGTTCTGGCTTGGTATTAGCCAATCTATCTACTATTAGGAGTCACATTTTCCATTATGGCACAAGGGTAATTCTTTACTTGATGATAGGCATTCTAAACTTTACATTGATAGGTACTGGGTACTTTGGTATTCCCACAAATCTTCTAAAGCTTTCTTCTAAATTCTGTTACTAAGAAACAACTTAATCATGCAAGGATTTTCTTTTAAGATGTATGAGGGTATATAATAGTGCACACGCTAGAGCTAATTATTCCCTGAGATAAAAACATCATAAGGACTTTACCAAATGCCACAAAATTCTTTGAGATTTTCCAGAGTGGATGCTAATACATATTAAAGCTATTCTCACTCGACTGTATGAGCACCAAACACTGAATTAAGAAGCTCTAATCTTTTAGGATGCGCTTTGCATGGCCTGGGACAGGCATATGCATGCCCTAATCCATACTGAGCTGAAAGCTCTCTTTCCTCTCTGGAGTTTCAGTCTGTGAACATTGTCTAGCATGGTCTGTCAACACGTTGTTCCTCAACTCAAAAATTTCTGAGGGTTTTTTGTTTACTTGTGTGTTTTTGTCTAATGACACTTCTTTAAATCCTGATTGGAAATTCTCTCCAGACAGTATGCTACAGTAATAATCAGACTCATTTCATTTGTGTTCCATATCTCAGGAAGCCCTATCCTTCAGTGCTTAACAGGTACATTCTTGTGAAATATGCTTTTACACACTTTGTCCATGTTTTCAGTTGTTCCACTGTTCAGTCAGGAGAATAAATCCAATCACTACTAATTCATGTTGGTTAGAAGCAGAATGTGGTTATCTAAACTTAAGTGAGTTAATATTACATAATTTTAATTCAGCACCCCATTTGTACAAGTCATTCCTGAAATAATAACTTCATCATGGACAGGACAGGACAGATGCAGATAACCTTTATCACTGCAGAAGTCTAACTAAACATTGCAGGATCAGCTAAGGACATTTAAGTAGTGTGGCAGCTATACAAATTTACATATTTAACTTTGATTATGAAATAAGCATCTAAACATGTTTAATTTTATACTTTGTGCCTTTTACATATATTATAAATTAATCAAAAATTTAATAACTTTACTTAATTTATTCACTTATAGCAACTATACTGCCAGTTACATGTTATATGTGTCAAATTCTATGACTTAATACACAGAAAGCCTAACAGAGTAACTAGTACATTATAACACACACACACACACACACACACACATACACACACACATTCAGTAAACACAATTAACAAGAAATAATTTCTCTATAATTCCTGACAAATTCACAAACATTACACAATTTAAACAAGATAGCTAATTTTTTTTGTTTTTGTGAGGTAGGGTCTCACTCTGGTCCATGCTGACCAACTAACTATGTAGTCTCAGGGTGGCTTCAAAATTATGGCAATCCTCCTACCTCTGCCTCTCAAGTGCTGGGATTAAAGATGTGTGCCACCATGCCCAGCAAGATAGCTAATTTTAATATTGATGTTTTCACTTGGAATTCTTAAATTTTTTAATTTGAAAGAGAGAGAGAGAGAATGGGTGCACCAGGGCCTCAGCCACAACAATCAAACTCCAGATGCTTGCTCCAGCTAGTGGGCATGTGCGACCTTGCACTTGCCTCACCTTTGTCCATCTAGATTACATGGGATCTAGAGAGTGGAACCTGGGTCTTTAGGCTTCATAGGTAAGCGCCATAACTGCAAAACCATCCTCCAGCCCTCACTTGGATTTTTGAAATAATTTTAAATTAAAAAAATTTTTTGTCATGCAAAACACAAATGAATCTCAAAAACATACTCTAAGTGAATGAAGTCAATAAAAGAGCATATTATATTACGTTTTTCACATAAAATTTCAGTGGTAGATGCCAAAAGCTGAGGGAGTGAAGGGCGATGATTAGTGACGAGTTATATGTACAAGGTTGAATACTGAGGCAATGAAATGTTTCTAAAATTAGATTTTAAGGGAAGCACACATGACTCTTTAAATACATAAAGAATTCTTGGAATTGATATTTTAAGTTCATAAATTTATAGCATGTAAACTGTAACTCAACTATTAAAAATTATGTAAGAGCCGGGCATGGTGGCGCACGCCTTTAATCCCAGCACTCGGGAGGCAGAGGTAGGAGGATCGCTGAGAATTCGAGGCCACCCTGAGACTACATAGTTAATTCCAGGTCAGCCTGGACCAGAGTGAGACCCTACCTCGAAAAACCAAAAAAAAAAAAAAAAATTATGTAAGAAAAGTAAAACACATACTAGAACAAAATTCAAACACAATAACAAAAATACAATGAAAAAAGGTCTCGCCAGGTGTGGTGCCACATTCCTTTAATCCCAGCACTCAGGAGGCAGAGGTGGGAGGATCGTGGAGAGTTCGAGGCCACTCTGAGATTACATAGTGAATTCCAGGTCACCCTGGGCTAGAGCGAGACCTTACCTCAACATCCCCAAAAAAAAAAAAAACCTTAAAAATAGTTAAATTTAAGCCCAGCGTGGTGGTACGTGCCTTTAATCCCTGCACTCAGGAGGCAGAGGTAGAAGGATCACCATGAGTACAAGGCCACCTTGAGGCTACATAGTGAATTCCAGGTCAGCCTGAGCTAGAGTGAGACCATACCTGGAAAAAAACAACAACAACAACAAAAAAAAAAGGTCTCTGCTATCCTAGACCTTTGGTCTCTGTGTAGAATTTTTAATACACATGTATTTGTGCATATCTAATGAAAACATTGTCTTACACTTTTTAAGCATGTATGTAAATACTAAAGTTTATTTAAAATCTCCTATGAATTGGAGTTGAGCATATTGAAATGTGCACTTAGTCTCTGGAAGTAAATTATTACATTGAACATGTGTTTCTTAATTAATTTTTGATACATAAAAATAGAAACCATATGAATTAATGATACCTTACTATGCATTGATAAGCATATATGTTATATAATGATGGAATCAGGTTCAGTTGCTTCTCAAACGTTTGTCATTTCTTTATGATGAAAGCATCAAAATCCTATTTGCCTAGATTTTTAAAATGTACAACATATTTCATCTATAGTAACTCTACTGTGCAACAGAACTCCAGAAATTCTTGCTATCTACTGTAACTTAGTACCCACTGATCTACTTTTCTTCATCCCACCTTCCCCATTGAATATATTTATATAAAATATAGAACTAATTTCAATATTATCACCAGTAATATGAGTGGTTAGGTAAAAGTGATCTCATGATGTTTTAAGACCCCCTCAAAAAAAAACAAGAATAT
This sequence comes from Orientallactaga sibirica, assembly GCA_036365145.1. Taxonomy (NCBI): domain Eukaryota; kingdom Metazoa; phylum Chordata; class Mammalia; order Rodentia; family Dipodidae; genus Orientallactaga; species Orientallactaga sibirica. The sequence goes on along the minus strand of JAEOAD010000055.1, from coordinate 14,215,494 downwards.
TTAACAAAAGAAAATATGAAAGTAAAGGTTTTTTTTTCAGCTGAAAATCACTGTTTTCTCTGGAAAGACTTTTCAGGAATAACTGATTTAAAGTATATTTGCTTCCTGCTTAAAAGCTTATAAAATTTTCAGGAAAAAACATGTCACTGCTATTTCAGTGTGAAAAGTTAGATGAAAATATGCTTCTCAAGACAGTGACACAGTGACAATATGTGTATACTTTAAATTCCTTAAAATAGGGAATATAATATGGCCCAGTGTGAATAGGGTCTACCTGTTTTTAACATTTGAACCTCAAAATGGTAAAAATATATACTGGACTCATTTTAAAGTCTACTAGAAACTTGAACAGATGGTCCGCTTAACTACTTCCTGCAAGAGAGCCTTCTACTTTTCTTTAACAGTTAGTAAAAGATTTGCTGCCCCTGATCAGTACTTTGTTCATTTCTTCCTGGCTGTGCTCCGAGGCACTGAATCCTTTGCTCATTCACTTTCACGTACCACACCCATGTATCTCTAACACCTAGACCCTCTTCTGACACTTAGACCCTCTTCTGTCTACCAAGCAAACACTGAAACGCACCTCTCTTTTCTGGCCCCATCTGTACTTCACTCATGTTCTAGTAATTTATCCGCCCATTAGCTCAACATAAATTTCTGTGGTTTCATGTTCCTAATACTGCATAAGTCAGCCACTAGATAGTAGAGAAACCAAGGTAGGCTCTGAACTATAAGGAGTGCTCATGATCCTGAGATGAAACAGCATGGACCAGAAAATGCAAGCTTTCATCCTCCTCTATGTATTCATGGCCACATATCAGAACAATTAAAGCCACCTAATACTTGATTCCTATTGACCTTAGGAACTCTATGGGGTGGAAATTCCGGTATATGAATAAATCACTCCAATGTAAAGAATTGAAAGACTATAATAAAAATTTGGGCATAGAAAAATTATTAAAAATTTAAAGAAAATTTGATAGTCAAGTGAATGTCAAGACAAATGTATTCACAAGCATGATATTCATTCAACATTTACTCACAGAGCTAGGATAATAAAAATTAGGAAGACACTATCATTATATACCCATAAACACTTTCTTCATGTCTCTATTACAGTTATAGAAAGGGAACAGTATAATTGAGTAGAAAGTTTAGCTACAGGATTATATTTAATGGCTGGAGACATAAGGTGCTTGCCTGCAAAGCCTAAGGACTCAGGTTTGATTCCCCAGTACCGATATAAGCCAGTTGCACATGGTGGCTCACGCCTTTGGAGATTGTTTGCTGTGGCTAGAGGCCATGGTGCACCATTCATTCATTCATTCTCTCTCACTCATGCGTGCACTCTCTCAATTAAATAAATAAACAAATAAATAATAAATAAATAAGTATTAAGAAAAAGTTCTATTTAAAAGTTACTAAGATATTCAGCTATTTCTTTCCTCTCTCCTACCAATTTCTCTACTTCATAGTCAATTGACTGGTTGTGATAAGCCATTAAAATGCAATTTGATGAAAATCAGAAAGAAAAATTTTTTAATAGCCAAAAAGGGCTTAAAATAATTAATTATAGTTACAAATAAATAATAAATAGGACCCATGAACATGGAGAACGAAACAAGTAGAGGAATAAAATAATAATATGCTACCCATTACAACATTAACACTAACTGGATATTTTTGAAGTACTATCTCTGACTTTCACCTACCCCTTTAAAGTAAGTTTATAATAATTCTTTTATTTTATTTGAAGCATGATCTCGGGTAGCCCAGGGTGGTCTCAAACTAATGATGATCCTGCCTCCTCCACCTCCCCAGTGTTTGCATTACAAGCATGCACCACCATACCTAGTTTTCTGTCTGTTTTGTTTTGTGTTTTGTTTTGTTTTTTATGTAGTGCTGAGGCTTGACCCAGGGCTTTGTGCCCTAGAGTGCATGCGAGGTAAGCACTCTACCAAATGAGCTGTATCCCCATCAGGACTCTCATTTTATGTGATGCTCAAAGTAGACCTGGTTTTGAAACCAAGTGAATTCCCAAAGTCATGAGCTTTTAAAAATTCAAGTTAATATTTACAATCTTGAAAATTTTCATTCAACTTAATTGTGAAACTCCCATTATTTTTATGCACAGCAAATAAAAGGGTAAGGTAAAATAGTTCATAATTTAAGGAGTTTATTATTTATATAATAAATTATATTTAAGAAATAATGAAGGTGACAAAAAATCTATAAATCTCAAAATTCACATAAAATACTTAAGTGAAGAAAATTTCATCTAAGAAATATGATTTTTGAATTTCCAAAGTAGTAATCTAAATGTTACAAAGAAAAGGCAAAAACCTCACTTACTTATATACAGACTAAGTTAGTTTTTCAGTCTGTTCACGTACCTATGTAAGAGCTCATTCTTTATAGTAATGTTGCCAAACACGTTACTTTTACAACACAGAAGAATAAATAAATAAAATCTTCATACGTCATTCAGCACATGGAACAGGCAGAGGAGAAAGTTTCTTTATGAACTTAGGGGAAAGTTACAGCTGGAAAAATATTGTGTTTTCAGCAGGGCAAAATGGACAGGTCACCCTAAGCAAAACCTCCTTGTTGCAGATAGACAATCTGTAGTGATGCATTATTTTTATCCAAAGGGTGGTATTCTCAGTAACCTCAAATAAGGATAATACACAGCTTAGGGTGATAGTTTTTTCCCAGAGACATTACAAAAATAAACAAGACTTTCTAGATTACTTTAGAAGGTCATACCAGGGCCATATATGAACAGCATATACAAGAACGGCAATGTGATTTTTCCCGTTTGGAAAAGCTAAGACAGATCATGCGAGGAGAATTTCTGTTCACCAAGGCAGCCAGGGAGACAGCACTCATTAACCGTTTGAACAGAGCACAATGCTTTATGCAGAGGGCCAACAAAATCCACTCCCCACTATCACTGAGTTTCCATTTTTTGATATCCACTAAGAATCAATTCAATTCCAACACACAATCCATGAACAAACAGCCACCAGCAATAAACAGCAGGATACAGAATTCCTTCAGTTGCTTTAAACACAGGGTGTGGATATATTACTCATGGACTGGAATAATGGAATGCCACCTAGTTCTTCCCTCGGTGTGCCCTGTCTCCACAATCAGGCCTCCTGCCATTTCCTTGAGCATATGCTCATACAACTCATAGCCAGGCATGGTGGCACATGCCTTTAATCCCAGCACTTGCTCAGGAGGCAGAGGTAGGAGGATCACCATGAATTCAAGGCCACCCTGAAACTACATAGTGAATTCCAGGTCAGCCTGGGCTACTATGAGACCCCACTTCAAAAAAAAAAAAAAAAAAGAATTCACTGATGAACATCCTTCCTTGATTAGGCATGGTGCTGCTCATATCTTGTCAGGTTCTCACCATTTCTGGTCAGATGCAGATTTCTCTCTGCTCACTCACGTCTCACTGATTACCATTTCTTCAGGCAGGAAAGGTCATGAAGTACCACTTTTCTCTAATGAACATTAAAAGAAGTCTTAAGGCACGGTAAGTACATGTATTTGAATTCTGATAGAGGAGAAGTATTAAAAGTGCTTTTTAACTCAACTTACTAGATTTTTCAATGATTTCTCCCCAAATCAACCCATACAGTAAACTTTCCCTTAAAACTCTTGTACTTGTCACAGCAAGAAAACAAAAGACCAGGCTGGAGAGAGAGATGGCTTAGAGGTTAAGGTGCCCACCTGCCAGGTCTAACAACACCTGTTCAATTCTCCAGGTCCCGTGTTTAGCCATATGCAAAAGTGAAGCAAGCGTGCAATGTAGCACATGCGCAAGAGGGGGTGCACGTGTCTGGAGTTTGTTCACAGTGGCTAAAAGGCTACTGACGTGCCCATTCCCCCTCTCTCTGCCTCTTCCTCTCTGTCCTTCCCAAATAATTTAAAAAAAGAAAGAAAGAAAAAGAAAACAAAAGACCAAGCATCTGAGCTATGAGTAATCTTAGGAAAACATCTGTTTACTTTTCTCCCTTTCAAATTAACAAAACAGATAGCATCTACTTTGTCACTAAAAGTATGATCAGCTCAATAAACTTTCTCATAATCCTACAAAAGTATCTTAACAGCTTACAGATAAGAGTGATAAAACAATTAAAATTCACCACTAATGTTTCGGAAATTCAGGAGGCTGGGGAGATAGCACAGTGGGTGAAATGCTTGTCATACAAGCATGAGGACCTGAGTTTGAGTTCCTCCTACTGAAGAAAAATGTTTGACATAGCGGCCTTCCTGCAATCCCAGTGCTGGGAACATAGAAGTAGGGTGTCACTGGGAATCACTTGCTAAGTACTCTAGCTGAATCAATGAACATTAGGTTCACTAAGAGACTCTTGTGTCTCTAAAGAATAAGCTGGTGATGGGCTAGAGAGATGACTCATCACTTACATGTGCAGAGAGCCTTAGGAGGCCTGAAACCCCTTCCATTCAATTCCAAGTTAACAGTGGGTATGGCGAAGCACATCTGAAACCCCAGTCTTGCAAAGGGGAGAAAAGACAAGGGAATCTCCCGCCTTGCTGAAAAACAGGAAGCTCTGATATCAGGAAGAGACTCCAGCTCCAACTAAGACAGGGCGTAAGAACAATGGGGTGGGATATGTTCTGCTCTGGCCATTGCAGGGAAGCGCTCCCCATCTCAGATGAGCACAGGGGTGCAACAAGGTTACATACGTGCAACATACACACATACCACATTACGTGTACACAAGCAAAAAAAAGCAAAAAATAAAATGAAGAAAGACATCCAATGTCAACCTCTGGCCTCTACATGCACACATACACACACACACAAACACACATACACACTCACACTCTTACCTACAACACATGCACTCACATATGTGAGCACATAATACACACATAAACACAACAAACAAAATAGTACTTTTAATATATCATAGTTTTTTCAGGAATCAACTACCATAGTAAAGTTTTAGTTTACTTCTCCTGCATTCTTTTATGAATATATCCATATTCATTTTTTAAATACAATAATATGGATGTACAATTGCTCTGGATTAAATTCTAAAGTAGCCCCTGAAAATGTAGGTTATCAAACATACAGACCTATTGGAGCCATTTTCATATTTAAGATAAAATACAATCATTTTATTTTCTCACACAAATTATAAACTTAGTTATTTCTTTCATCTAGATTTTTTACATACCTATTTTTGAAGGTATCTTACAATTTGGAGAGTTAAGTTCTTCTCAAGACAAATTTATATGTCACACATACAGAAAATAAGGTGTGATAGCGCACACCTATAACCCTTGCACTCGGTAGCCTAATACAGAAGATCAGGAATTCAAAGCCTATCTCTGTGGGATGTTTCTAGGCCACCCAACACTTGTCCAGATGCCACTGTTATCTGTCTCCACACACACATTCCACATGAGATGAACAAGTCTTGTATAGTAGAGCAGAACAACCCTGTATCCTCATGCTTGAAAGCTGATTAGAAGTAGAAGAGAAACACTCTCAAAAATGAATCTGCATAGCATCCAAAGCATTTTGAAACTGATATGACTTGGCCTTCTCAGTCTTCAAAATTTAATTAGTAACAATAAACCTGACTAATTGGGTAACTGGAAACTTCTGACGAGCATTTCTAAATGTACTCAAGTGAATTTAATATACAGCATGGCAAAAATGAGGTATGGGTTTATGTTAGCCAAAAGTTTCACATGGAAATTTTGTCTTTAACAGCAAATAGTCGGATTAATATTTTAATAGAAAATGCCCCTAAGGAAAGCAGGTGGCTTCCAGTAAACACTGCCTCAGTGTGTGAACTCTCCTAACCATACATTTTTTTTCATATTAATCAAGTTGGGAGCCAAAATATAAATAACCATTTGCAGACGCCTGATTTCATTTCAGGAAAAAAGAAAAGAAAAAGTGTAAAATCACCAATTTTAATGAAAACTAAATAAAACATTGCTAATTATGCTACTGTAAAAATTCCATTACAATCCAGACCTTTATGTGCTTTAAAACCTATCTAAGCAAAAAACAAAGTCTCTCTTGATATACTCAGTAGCTCCTAGCAAGTAGAATGGATGACCAGAAGAAAAGGGTCCTCATAACCTATGACAATATAATAGCATGAAATCTACTTTGGAGTGTTATGCTATTATACTATGAAACCCAGCATTAGAGAAGTTATTTATAACAATCAGCTTCAATACCAAACTCCAGCCTGATTATTTCATTTCAGGATACATATGTAAATAAAACTGATGGCCAGTCAGCTCCTGCCATGGACTAATTTTGTCCTCTCTAAAAATTACTATTAAATCTTATTCCTGGATATGGCTATAATTTCAGATAGGGTTATTCAGGCCAAATGAGTTAAGTGATCTCTTAAGACCTGGACCCTAACCCAACAGAACTCATGTCTTCACGAGAGGAAAATACAAGAAAGAGCTCTGTCCGTGTCTCTTCTGTGCATATATGCTCAGGAAGCCCAAGAAAGGTAACAGCAAGTAGGCTGCCATCCCCAAGCCAGGAGTAAGGGGTCACCAGAAACCAGTGCTGGCAGCAACTTGACCTTGGACTTCCCTTCTCAACAACTGTAGGAACATGAATCTCTTCTATTTAAGCCATCTAGTATGTCGTGTTTTGTTCTAGCAGTTTAGCTGCCTAATACATCCTGAAAGTTAAGTGATCATTATCTGTGCCACTGTATACCAGTCTCAGTAATAACAACAATCTTCAGTACCCAAACTGCTTCACTGGTATTTGAATCTACCTCTGAGTTGCTAGCTCTGATTTGATAGAAACAAATACATATAAATATTTCAAATTTCTTGATTGAAGTTTTACTTAAATAATTTTGAGTCATATTAGAAAAGAAATACATTGTCATGTTTTAGTAAAATATATACACACATTTTTGTGAATAACAATTTAACCCAGATTAATGGCCTAAAAGGAGATAATTGGAAATCTTGGAAAACTCTGGACCAATTATTACAAATCTTTAATGGCATCGAAAATAAATCAGATCTTATCACCATAAGAGAAGAATATGAATATTTATTGATATGTTCATTTTTCAGATTAGCTATGTACCTGAGTGTAGATGCTGAAGCAACATGGATCAAAGGTGTTAAGCCAGATAAAAGAAGAGTCAAGACTAAGGACAGGTACCCAAGGAAGGTATAGAGCCAAACCTTACACAGCATAGAGCACACACTGGGTATGGCAAGAATTTGTCGAAAATAAGTGTTTCCTACTTCACATCTGTGCCTAAGGCAAATATTAGCTGCCCTGACAGCTCCAGGCCCAAACTAGTTTCAAAGCTCAAATGGACCACCATATGAGTCACTCACTCAGCCAAATCCTTTAAGTGGAGTTTCTGGTAGTGACTTGGGGGTGGGGATAATTCTTTGTTGCTTGGGAAGGGGAACTATCCAACACTACAGGATTTATAGAGCATTTCTGGCCTTTCTGGCTTGAACCCACTGGACAAAAGCCTCTGTCACTATTCCCCCAGTGGTGATAATCAAGTCTCCTGAGCGGGCCTGCTGGTGCACACCTTTAATCCCAGCACTCAGGAGGCAGAGGTAGGAGGATCGCCGAGAGTTCAAGGCTACCCTGAGACTACAAATTGAATTTCCAGGTCAGCCTGGGCGAGAGAGAGAGCCTACCTTGGGGGAAAAAAAAAAAAGTCTCCCAATACTTCCAAGTAGGCCTGCAGACTAGAACTTATGAAATCTGAAACACTGAAAAAGTCATGAGAACTTGCTGATCTAACCCCCTCTCTGCCTCAAAAACCACTTTTTGCAATAATCATAAAGGATCACTGTCTAGTTTTTGTTTAAATAACTCCTAGAGTAGAAAATTCTCATCTGTAAAAGCAAATAATGCCAGTATTTAGGCAGTACTGTTTCAAGTTATCTTGACAGGTATTATAATACACTAAAAAATGGCCTTTGTCAAAATTATATTCATAATTCCCAACTGAATTTCTGGGAGAAACAAATCATTCCTCTATAAAATCAGCCCTTCAAATATAATATGGTAGTTCTATACCTTGATTCCTTTGCAGGTCAGAGCTATAAGGAATACACTAACAGTCTTATTTAGCATCCTAAATGCACTTTTGTCATGGAGTCACCCAAACTACCCCTAGGAATACAAAGAAATTAGACTAACTTCCGTGTTTACACAGCTCTAGTCCAACACTCCAACAATATTCATAAATAATGGTTTCAATTTTGTTCATTTTATATCTGTAAAAATACACCCTACAGTTGTTATACTCTTCTTCTGTTCAAGTTATTTTCCTTTCATTTAACTAGAAAATTTCTGATAAACGTGTGTGTGTGTGTGTGTGTGTGTGTGTGTTATGAATGTGTGAATGTGTGAGGTGGTGCCCCATGTCCTCACCAGTGGTGCCCCAGGGACTCACCTGCATTGTCCAGAAGAGAATATCAAGTGTACTCTCTATTAACCACCTGCCTACTTTTCCTTGTGATGGAGTCTCACTGATTCTGGAACTTGTCATTTTTAAGCTCTAGTGATTCTCTGGTCTTCTATCCTCACAGGACTGCTGTTACAGATGTATGTGACCACACCCAACTGTGTGTGTGAGTGTGTGTGTATCTATGTATCTATGTGTATGTTCTGGAAATTTGAACTCTGGTAGTCTTGCGTTCCATCAGGCACTTGTGCTTGGACAAGAAATGCACTTAACCACTGAGGCAATTCTCCAGCCTTAAATTTGTTTATTTTTAAGATCCACTCACTCTTTGGTGAAAAAATATAATGAAAGTTTCTTTTCTGCATTGCTTACTTAGATGAAGTAAGCACTCAACTTCATAAGCTGCTTTTTGTAAAACAAATTCTTTAAATTTGGGATTGCTATCTTCTAAAATGCTTTAAAATTGAAGCATTTCAATTTCCTATTTGGAAACTATATATTAGCAATAGCTTAATGTAGAAATACTTTATGAGACCATAAATCACTTGTGTTTTTCCTGTACAATTAACCTTACATATCCAAAACTCAGCTAGTCAGTAAGTTCATTTAGCTAAAGCACTAGTTTTATTAAAGTTTTGTTATTTAAGCAAAGAAACCCTGTGTTCAAACAAAATCAGCCCTGTAAAAACTATCAGTAAAACAAATGAATGCAGATATATTTTACAAAAGGTTAAGGCAAGGTGCCCAAAAGTCCTACTTTCCTGCTGTACCCCACTGCACAGTAGTCCCTAGCTGGCTTTGCAAAACTCTGGGAGTAGATCAAGACTATATTGGAAAACACTACCTTAACATATATTTCTTTAAAAAAAAACAAAACAAAACAAAAAAACAAGTCCCTTTCCCCTATACTACAGCTATACTTTTCGAGCTAAAACTTAATTCTTGTATGTTCTCTCTCTCTCTCTCTCTCTCTCTCTCTCTCTCTCTCTATTTGCTTCAATCAAGAAAACGTGGCAAAACTGATCATATGTAACTTCCTGGTCTAGTCTAGTGGCACTTTGAGACAATTTGCAAAGAAACCCAAACTAGCCAACTTAAGTGTGGGAAACAAACACGGTAACAGGCAACAAGATAAAAATCCATGTAGTCTGAAGCCAAGTCCCCCGTGGCTAGAATCAAATGAGTGGTCCAAGAAAGACTAACACAACTGCCCAGCTAAGCCCTGAACAAACTGCTGACCTGCAAAATGAGCAAATAAAACAGCAGCTATTTTTAAACCACTAGATTTAGGATGAGTTGAAGCAATAGACTATGAAAAATAGAAACTAAAAATGCTATCCGGGGGATCTTTCAGTGTAGAACATACAGCCCTACTCAATATGGGATGCCCTAAATGGGTACTTATTACATCATAAAATAATTCACAGTAATAGCCAATAATAAAAGTAAAGCTATTAATTAATTCTAAGAGAAATATGTGATTCTTTTTATAAACAATTTCTTGTAAGATCATTGAAATAATTAAAATAATTTAATGGGTACAAAGCATATTTTTGCATTAATACACTAAAAATGGCCTTTGTCAAAATTATATTCATAATTCCCAACTGAATTTCTGGGAGAAACAAATCATTCCTCTATAAAATCAGCCCTTCAAATATAATATGGTAGTTCTATACCTTGATTCCTTTGCAGGTCAGAGCTATAAGGAATACACTAACAGTCTTATTTAGCATCCTAAATGCACTTTTGTCATGGAGTCACCCAAACTACCCCTAGGAATACAAAGAAATTAGACTAACTTCCGTGTCTACACAGCTCTAGTCCAACACTCCAACAATATTCATAAATAATGGTTTCAATTTTGTTCATTTTATATCTGTAAAAATACACCCTATAGTTGTTATACTCTTCTTCTGTTCAAGTTATTTTCCTTTCATTTAACTAGAAAATTTCTGATAAACGTGTGTGTGTGTGTGTGTGTGTGTGTGTGTTATGAATGTGTGCTTGAGGTGGTGCCCCATGTCCTCACCAGTGGTGCCCCAGGGACTCACCTGCATTGTCCAGAAGAGAATATCAAGTGTACTCTCTATTAACCACCTGCCTACTTTTCCTTGTGATGGAGTCTCACTGATTCTGGAACTTGTCATTTTTAAGCTCTAGTGATTCTCTGGTCTTCTATCCTCACAGGACTGCTGTTACAGATGTGACCACACCCAACTGTGACCACACCCAACTGTGTGTGTGTGTGTGTGTGTGTGTGTGTGTGTGTGTGTATCTATGTATCTATGTGTATGTTCTGGAAATTTGAACTCTGGTAGTCTTGCGTTCCATCAGGCACTTGTGCTTGGACAAGAAATGCACTTAACCACTGAGGCAATTCTCCAGCCTTAAATTTGTTTATTTTTAAGATCCACTCACTCTTTGGTGAAAAATATAATGAAAGTTTCTTTTCTGCATTGCTTACTTAGATGAAGTAAGCACTCAACTTCATAAGCTGCTTTTTGTAAAACAAATTCTTTAAATTTGGGATTGCTATCTTCTAAAATGCTTTAAAATTGAAGCATTTCAATTTCCTATTTGGAAACTATATATTAGCAATAGCTTAATGTAGAAATACTTTATGAGACCATAAATCACTTGTGTTTTTCCTGTACAATTAACCTTACATATCCAAAACTCAGCTAGTCAGTAAGTTCATTTAGCTAAAGCACTAGTTTTATTAAAGTTTTGTTATTTAAGCAAAGAAACCCTGTGTTCAAACAAAATCAGCCCTGTAAAAACTATCAGTAAAACAAATGAATGCAGATATATTTTACAAAAGGTTAAGGCAAGGTGCCCAAAAGTCCTACTTTCCTGCTGTACCCCACTGCACCGTAGTCCCTAGCTGGCTTTGCAAAACTCTGGGAGTAGATCAAGACTATATTGGAAAACACTACCTTAACATATATTTCTTTAAAAAAAAAAAAAAAAACAAAAAAAAAACAAGTCCCTTTCCCCTATACTACAGCTATACTTTTCGAGCTAAAGCTTAATTCTTGTATGTTCTCTCTCTCTCTCTCTCTCTCTCTCTCTCTCTCTCTCTATTTGCTTCAATCAAGAAAATGTGGCAAAACTGATCATATGTAACTTCCTGGTCTAGTCTAGTGGCACTTTGAGACAATTTGCAAAGAAACCCAAACTAGCCAACTTAAGTGTGGGAAACAAACACGGTAACAGGCAACAAGATGAAAATCCATGTAGTCTGAAGCCAAGTCCCCCGTGGCTAGAATCAAATGAGTGGTCCAAGAAAGACTAACACAACTGCCCAGCTAAGCCCTGAACAAACTGCTGACCTGCAAAATGAGCAAATAAAACAGCAGCTATTTTTAAACCACTAGATTTAGGATGAGTTGAAGCAATAGACTATGAAAAATAGAAACTAAAAATGCTATCCGGGGGATCTTTCAGTGTAGAACATACAGCCCTACTCAATATGGGATGCCCTAAATGGGTACTTATTACATCATAAAATAATTCACAGTAATAGCCAATAATAAAAGTAAAGCTATTAATTAATTCTAAGAGAAATATGTGATTCTTTTTATAAACAATTTCTTGTAAGATCATTGAAATAATTAAAATAATTTAATGGGTACAAAGCATATTTTTGCATTACCTTATAAAATTCCATTATTCTTAGGTAGATGATACAATTAAAAACTATAAAAATAAGCCGGGCGTGGTGGCACACGCCTTTAATCCCAGCACTTGGGAGGCAGAGGTAGGAGGATCGCCAAGAGTTCAAGGCCACCCTGAGACTACATAGTGAATTCCAGGTCAGCCTGGACCAGAGTGAGACCCTACCTCGAAAAACCAAAAAAAAAAAAAAAAAAAAAAACTATAAAAATAAATAAAATTCCCTGGTTTCTATATTTCATTATGCATTTCACTACATTTAAGTAGAAAGTCACCTGTGGATATATACCATGGAATATACGTTTTAATTATCTTTAAAAAATGAATATTTTGGCTACCAGCGCATCTTTATCCAATATTGCATTAAAATAAAAAATTCAACAGAAAAATAAATCAGGCACTAATCAGTTGTTGCAACAGCAGAAACTCAACACAAGTCAACCATGGCTTTAGTCTTTCCTTCCCATAACATTCTACAGTGATACAATATACAGTGAAAGTTTTAAATATCACTTAATTATACAGTATAAGAGCCAGCATATATCTTTTATGCCATGTATCCTGAAACTGTAATCAATACTGACAAAAAAGTGACATCATCTGATCTACATGTTTTCCTTAATTTTTCGTTCACATGATGATCTAGAGTTCCATAGACATAGTTTAAGAAGTACCCTGCTTCTTATGTGTGGGTCGAGGCACTTCAAGGGACACATGAACAGTTTGCAGCACCACTGGCCTATGCTACAGTGCCACCTTCCTGCAGTCCTGCTTCTGAACACACGGCACTTTGCACTGTGCATGCTGCCATGCAGTACAACACCCCCAAACACGAGGAGAATCACTCTGCTCAGACCAAGTCTAGTGTCTGCTATTAGTTGCGGTAATTTGCTGTGCTTTCTATTTTTCCACTTTTATAGAAGCATAATGGTTTAATGACATAAATAGACATCTAATATTTCCCACTTTCAAGCCTCAGTGGTAAGTTTTAAATTAGTCTTATATTGGGAGTATATTGTGTTACAATGTTTGACTTTAAAAACTGCTATCTCAGTTTTTGATTTAAGTCTCATAAAAAAACTGTTCAATTAATTCTGTCTAGATATTAGGACCGAGGTTGCAGCATTTTCTGAAATGCCCCAAATACTCATTCTTATGCTATTTTGTACTATGTATTTATGCACAGTAGCATTTTCAGAATTAAGGAATATAAAATCAAAATAATGAATAGCTCAGAAAAACATTGAAGATGACCTATGTCCTGGAGTATTAAATATTTAGCCAAGATTTAATTCTTTTTTTGAGAGAGAGAGTCAGAGAAAGAGAAACAGATAGAGATTGGCACATCAGCAGCCTCTCAGCCGCTGTGAAAGAAGTGCAGACACATGTGCCCCCGTGTGGGCAAGTGTAGCCTTGTGCCCTTGTGTCACTTTGCGTCTGGCTAAATGTGGGACCTGGAGAATCGAACAGGCGTTCTTAGACTTAGCAGGCAGGTGCCTTAACCTACAAGCACAACTCTCCAGCCCAAGATTTAATTCTTTATGTAAAAATAAAGAAACACATCCAATCAAGTAGTATGCAAATTTGCTTTTATCCTTAAAATATGGTTAAATTTGGGCTGGAGAGATGCCTCAGTAGTTAAAGGAACTTGCTTACAAAGTCTGGAAGCCTGTGTTCAAGTCCTCAGAACCCATATAAAGCCAGATGTACAACAAAGTGGTACATGAATCTGGAGTTCTTTGGCAGTGATAGGAGGTACTGGTGTGCCCATTCCCTCTCTCTTATACTCTCATCCTCTCTCTCTCTCTCTCTCTCTCTCTGCTCACAAATAAATAAAACATTTTTTAAAAATCTTTTTTTTAAATGGGGCCTAATTGAATGTTTACAAAAGAATTGTTTAAAGATATATTTCTTTACATTTATTATCAATAAATTTTTTTATGTAGACCTTTTTCACCTGAAAAAATTTCTCAGGTGAAAAGGAAGTAGAAAATGATCAAGAAGCCCTGGTATAGCACACAAAGAGGTAATGTCCCAATTCAGGTCTTCTTTGATTTTTTGTTTGTTTGTTTTTGTTTTTAGAGGTAGGGTCTCGCTCTAGCCCAGGCTGACCTGGAATTCACTATGTAGTCTCTGGCTGGCCTCGAACTCATGGCAATCCTCTTGGCTCTACTTCCAGAGTGCAAGCTAGGATAAAAGGTGTGTGTCAACACTACTGGCTCCAACGCAGGTCTTCTGTTGACAAGAATCTGTATATCTGCCACCAGTGCTGCCCTTACTTCTCAGCACAGGTCTACTGTACTACAGTGTTATAATAGTAAAAGGTTGTGCACAAAGAAACCTCAAAGGGGATGTTTTTCACTGGAAAGTGACCTAGAGGTGTCATTTGGTATAAATAGCAAAGTTCTCCTTGCATTAATGACATTGTTTAGTTATATATCTGCCAAACACTATTTTGGCCTGAGAACAATTTTCACCCTTTAACTACATATCTCTGCTTTAACCCATTTTTAACTTTCACAAATGGGGAAAGAGATCTATAATTATTTTATGTATATGAAAGACAGCAGAGTTATGTGTTTTGTGCAGAATAGCTACTGGGAAGAAAACTGAAAGACAAATACAATTTCATTCAAAAATTTAAGCTGGAGACCCTGGTGTGTTAATTCTCTCCTCTCTCTCTCTCTTACTTACACACACACACACACACACAACACATTAAAAATTACCAAACAAATTTAAGTTTAGGATGATCCATTTCACTATGCTAGCACATTCTGATGGAGTATCAAACCATTACTATGTGTCGAGCTTTATCCTTTGGATGGATGCATAGATATGCCTCCTGGAGATCATCACATGAATAACTTTTTGCTATACTTGCTTTACATGTGAAACAATATTCTGAGAAAAGACTTCACATCTATGAGTGCTTTCTTAAATAGCATTCTGGCCTGCTACACTGCATCAAGAACACTGCAATGCTATTTTACAACTAAAATCTACACAAATAAAAGGCTCAACAAACAGCAACAGAATAAAAACAGATCAGTTCAGCTGTTCTTCTTCTGTCCACCTTGTCTCTACCAATCAGCTAAATAATCTCCATGAGGAATAGACACAGAAAGAAAATGCATCCTAAGCTAGAAGGAATGAGGAGCAGTCACCAAATTCTACAAGGGTCCTGTGAACTCCTCAATTCTATAGCATCTTCTCACCGTCTATGTTCTTTCTCTGCTTCTCTCCTAGGGTTCTCACTAAGTCTACGACAACACCACTCCTAGCGATGAAAGTAGAAGAATAGAGGAGTTCACAATAACTGTGGAAGCACTGCAAAAAAAGAATATATGAAAAAATAAAATATCACAATTAAACATATCATATTCTTAATATGTTAGTCTGGAAAGTCACTATTGTGTATAACCTTTGTTAAACTAAGTAGCATTTGGAGCCCAAATTTTATTTATTTTTATTGTTTAAATTTTTCAAAATAGATGTAGGAAGATGGGCATGTCAGTGCCTCTTGCCACTGCAAACAAACTCCAGATGTGTGTACCACTTTGTGCACCTGGTTATTTGTGGGTACTGAGCCCTCTCTCCAGCCCTGGAAACTTGGTTTTAAATTTGTAAAAATGTAACTAAGAATACAAACCTACAGGGCATGCTCAAGACTTGATGAAATAATGAATTTATGTAAAGCATTTCACACATTAACTGGCACAATGAGGTTTAATAAACTGTGGGGATTGTTATTGTAGCTTAGAAAAACTATACTTTAAATTAAGTAAACAATGTTATCTAATAAAAATTTTAAAGCTGGAAACATATGTCCTTGGGTCCCAAAGAGAGATCCAAGGGACAAGTGGAAAGTCCACAAAACCAATTGCAGGTCTAGCAAGGATAATAGGGAATAGTAGAACAACAGTCATAAGGTAAGAAGGTCACAGCAGAGTGTCTAAAGGTGATACAAAACCAGGATAATTAGTTTCACCAATTCTAAGTAAAATTTTATAAACTAACCCCAAAGCAATAGTCCAGGGCTCTAACATATCTGATCAATGTATTCTAAAAAATTTCTGACCTTTCTGTGCTAATGCTTTGTTCCAGTCCCCTAACATTGTGTTCAACAGTGATAATCAAGTTAAATAAAAAAAAAAAAATCCCTGTTCAGTGGAATTACTTCAGTAGCTTAACTGTTCTATCTCATCATGCCTAGAGTGGAAAAAGTATATGACTTCATGATTCAGGACAGGTTGAGGGGTTTTTAATTAATATTACATTGGGGTGCACTATTTTGACCAACACAGGTGTCTACCATATATACAAATACAAAATACACACTGTGGGTGTTTGTATCAGATTTCCCCATAAACTCATGTGTGATGAATGTTTGGTCCACCAGGGGGAGCAAATTGGGAGATTGAGCCTTGCTAGAGGAGGTGTGTTGTTGTGGGCTGGCTTAGGGCTGTTACAGCTAGATCCTCCTTGCCAAAATTTTATTTATTCTCTTACTGCCACTTTTCACCTGCTGTGGCAATGATGATGTCCAGCCTCTGCTCATGCCATGCTTACCCTGTCATCATAAAGCTTCCCCTTGAGAGTGCAAGCTAAAATAAAAACTTTACTCCCATCAGCAGCTTTTGGTTGGGTGCTTTGACCCAGCCATGAGAAGCTAACTACAACACACATTAAAATAATTAATCCGTGCATAGAGATAATTTCAAGTATAAATAAACACTAAAGCAATTATAAATGTATGCACAAGACTAAGTAATGAAACTGAAAATAAAAGACCCATAATAATCACACCTTCTATTGAAGATGATCAGTATTTTGTCAAATTACCAAAATATTAAACACAGATAGACTAACCATTTTAGTTGGTTGTATGAGTACAAATATTCTTAAACTAACATTAAGTGTTCATATTCTCAACAGATGCTCTGATGCAAGCCTTAGCAACATTGTCACAGTGTATATTGGGGATACTTTACCAAATGTACAACGTGCTTCATTTTTATAGTATTTCATTGATATGTGCTCATCTCTGAACAATCATGGACATATTTGTACTAGGAGGAAAAAAACATAACATTTCAAATGTCTAAATTAAATCAATAGCAAGAAAATCTTCAGAAAATACACAAATATATGGAAGTTAAACAGTACACTTTTAAATGAACAGTGGGTCATTGAAGAAATAGGGAGGAAATGAAGATTTAAGATTTAAATTTAAATGAAGATTTAGAAACAAATGAGAATAAAAATATAGTCTATTAGATCCTCTGAAATACAGTCAAGGCAGTCCATATGGGCTCACATTACAAACCTAAAGAGATCCCAAATAAACAGCCAAATGATATGACTTAAAGGGCTAGAAAAAGAAGCCAATCCCAAAGGCAGTAGGAAGCTAGAAACAATAAAGATTAGGGCATAAATTAATGAAAAAGAGACTAAAATCAATACACAGAATTAATTAAACAGAGTTGGTTCTTTGAAAAATTATAATGATTGACAAATCACTTGCCAAACTAACCAAAAGAGAAAGAAAATCAAAATAAATAAAATTAGAGATGAAAAGGAGTTGTTAAAACTAACTGCAATGAAAGCCAGATCATTCAGATATGCTATGTCAACTTATATTCCAAAAAACTGGAAAACTTACATAAAATAGATAAATTTATGAATGCATAAGACCTTCCAAATTTAAGGCCTAAGATGTAAACAGCTGAAATTAACTTATAAGCAACAAGTGAAGCAATAATTCAATGTCTCCCTAGAAAGTAAAGCCCAGAATCAGATGAATTCAGCATGGAATTCTATCATACTTTTAAAGAATATCTAAAATAAACACCTTTAAATTGTTCCACAAAATAGAAATGTAAGGAATACTGTCTAGCTCCTTCTGCAAAAATCAATATTATACTGATACCAAAAATGAATAAAAATACAACAAAAAAGAAAAAATATACACTAATGTCCATGATGAACAAAGATGAAAAATTCTCAACAAAATATAAAAAAAACTTGCAAACTGAACAAGGACAAATTAAGAAGATTATACATCATGACCAAGTTAGTTTCATTCCAGAGGTGCATGGTTGGTTTAACATATGCAAATCAGGAAATGCAACTCGCCATATAAATAAATTTAGAGACAGAAATCACATAATCATCTTGATAAATACAAAACAGGCATTAGACAAAGTTCAACATGCCTTCATGAAGAAAGGCATGAAAATGAACAACATCTCAAAATAATGTAGGCTGTAGATGACAAGCTTACAGCCAGTCTCAAAGCAAATGGGGAAACACTGAAAATATTTCCTCTAAAGTCTGGAATGAGAAGAGGTTACCACCATTTCAAGTCTTATTCAATATAGTGTTACAAGTCTTAGCTCAAGCAATAAGACAACAGAAATATAAAAGAGGTAGGTATAGGAAAGGAAGAAATGAAATTATCCCTGCTTGCTGATGGCATGATTCTATACTTAACGGATCCTACAGAGGCTACCAAAAAAAAAAACTCTCAGATTTAATAAAAACCTTCAGCAAAGTTGTAGGATATAAAATAAATATAAAAGATCATTAGCTTTCATTCATGCCAACAATAAGCCTGCAGAGAAAAGAAATTAGGAATGAAATTAAACCCACAGCTCTCTCCATAGGGACACAAAGATCTGTTCAAAATGGGTCAAAGATCTTACTTTAAAACCAGAAATGCTAAAGGAAAACATAAAAATTCACTGGAAATTATAGGTATAGGTAAGAAATTTTTTAATAGGACTCCACAGAAAATAGTCTCAAGCATCAACAAATGAGACTACATGATATTAAAAAAAAAAAAATCTTCACAGCAAATGGACAGAAAGCCTAAAGAATATGAGAAAAATCTTTGCCAGATAGACCTCAGACAAAGAGGTGAAAGCAAAAATATTTAAAGGATAACAAGAATATATAAAATTAAGCACCAAAACAACCAACACTGCCAATCAATAAATGGATTCTATAAACAGTTCTCAAGAGAAAAACATAAATGGCCAAGAGATATTAAAAAAAAAAAAAAAAAGTTTGCCAGGCGCCAGGCATGGTGGCTCACGCTTTAATCCCAGCACTTGGGAGGCAAAGGTAGAAGGACCGCAGTGAATTCAAGGCCACCTTGAGACTACAGAGTGAATTCCAGGTCAGCCTGAATTAGGGTGAGACCCTACGTTGAAAACCCCTGCACCAAAACAAAACAAAACAAAAAAAAGTTCAACATCCTTAGCCATCAGGGAAATGCAGATTAAAAACAACGTTAAGAATGATCAAAGTGGCTATCATCAAGAAAATGAATGATGACAAATGTTGGTATCACTCTTCCATTGTGTTTGCTTGAGACAAATGCTTTCACTGAACCTGTAGCTGCCATATTTCTTCCACCAAATTGGCTGACCAGCTGAGCTCCAGAGACTCTCCTATCTACACCCCTCTCACTGCTGAGGTTACAAGCATGCTAGCCACTCCTGGATTTTTAGGTGGGTACTGAAAGTTTTAATCAGGACTTCACTCTTGCCCAGAAAGTACTCTTTGCTGATGGATGATCTACCTCTGTACCCCCATCATGCCAATTATTACAGAATTTTTATTCCAATATCTAAAGTACTTCTGTACTGCCTAGGAAAGTCTTTAGCCACCCTTCTATCAGTTTTATATCTATCCAATGTCATCTTACATTATTCCATAAAACAGCACCATGCTCCTACAACTTACATCTTCAGACTTCTCATTTTTCATCTATGTAATTTCTTATTTTGACTGAAGCCCAGAGCCACCATTACTTTCTGTAGGAGACATACAGTACATATAGATGATTTAGTCTCTGACGTTTGCCAAAGGCAAAAATTGACTTTAATTTGAGAATGATTAATGTTAAACAATGAAGCACTTGATTTTAAAATGTAGCAGAAATTCCATGTTTCTGAAATTTTCAAGAAGAAAAAAGAGCAGCATGTATGATTTACGGAAGACTTACAAGGGACACTAGAAGGAAAAATATAAAGACAGTGATAAGCAACTATGATATAACTGACTGCATGGGACATAAGGTAATTCATAGGATACAATGAGGAGACAGTTACATAGGCAGAAGAGGATCAAATTACAGGAGGCCTTGCAGACCAGGCAAAAAGGACTTGACTCTTGTGAGCCATTTGTATGAATGTTCAATTCATTCGTTTATTGAGCAAAGACTGCCTAGGAACCCATGAGAGTTTCACATAAGACTTTCAGAAAGAGAGATTTCACACACACACACACACACACACACACACACACACAAAAATAGGAGGGATATAATGGCTACTGAAGTGTCCCAGGAAGTTGGCCAAAAGAAGACAGAGTCTACAATAGGGTAGTGATAGTGAAGCTTGAATAAAAGTGTAATTCTAGCTACTATTTAATATCATGGAAAAGAACCTGGAGGAAACTAGATCAATAAGGAAGGAAGGAATAAATAATAAAGGTAAAAATATCTCCATTAAAAAAAATAATGACATACTACTATACACCTATGATAACAGGCAAAACAAAACCCTGGCATTAAATGCTGGCAAGGTTGAAGAACAAGAGGAATTTCCATCCAGTGCTGGCAGAAATGCACCATGGCACGACTACCTTAGGAAACAGCCTGATGATTTTCATTTTTCTTTATAAAACTGAACAGACTTTTAGCAAAAATCCTACCATCATGCTCCTTGGTATCTATCTAAAAGCACTGAAAAGATGTTCACAAAAAAAAAATTGTGTACAGGCTGGGGAAATGGCTTAGTGGTTAAGGTGTTTGACTGCAAAGCCAAAGGACCCCGGTTTAATCCCCCAGGACCCACATAAGCCAGATGCACAAGGGAGTACATTCATCTGGAGTTCATTTGCAGTGGCTGGAGGCCCTGGTGCACCCATTCAACACCCCCTTCTTCCTCCCTCTCTCAAATAAGTAAATAAATAAATAGATAGATAAATAAATAAATAAATAAATAAATAAATAAATAAATAAATAAAATGTTTTTTTTAAGCCCTGTGTACAAGTCTTTGCCAAAACTCCATTCATAATTGTCAGAACTTGGAATCAACTGAAGAGTTTTTCTATAAATGAATGGATAACCTTCCACATTCGGGCAATGAAATATGATTTGCCTCTGAAAACAATAAACCATAAAAAGAAAAGGGCCATGAAAAGAAGCAGAGTAAGCTGAAGTTCACACTACGACTGCTACTAAACATGGGAGCCAATCAGAAAATGTTACAGACAATATGAATCTAAGCACATGACAATCTGGAAGAGGAAAGGTTATGGAGGAATGAGCACAACCAGTGATTGTCATAAACTACTACAGGAAGACAAGGATAATAAACTGAGCACAGAGGACTTTTGAGGCAGAGAAATTACCCAGTATGATACCATAATTATAGATAGTTATCATTATACATTTGTTAAAACCCATAAAATGTACAAACAACATGATGAATGAATCTTAATGTAAACCAGGGACTTAAGTTGGTAGTAATGGTTAATATAGGTTAACCAACTGTAACAAAATACACCACTCTGGTGGGGAATGCTGATAACAGGAAGTTATACATGTGTGGCTAGAAAGGGGATAATGGAAACTCCTCATAACCTTCTGGTTAATTTTACAATTAAGATAAAACTGCTGAAACAGAGATTGGCTCTGGAGCCAACAGCAACAAATTCTGCAAAGATCTTTTTCATGTTTCTGCACATGTTACAAGTTGGGCACTTACATTTAGTTCCAGTCTATTTCAAGGACATATGTACATACAACCTTGGAACATGGACATAGTTTCATGCTCTGGGAATGACAGACAAGCACATTTATGCCCCTGTAACAAAAGAATGTTCAGTCCCTGAGCCTTAGTGTTTCACTGTGCTATAATCTACACACAGTGGTAACTGGACCTGCTCCCTTATGCTCTATACAAACTGAGGTTGGGAAAGATCACAATGTATTCTGTCTACTGTCATGCTGAGTAGTAAAGAGTTTTGTCTCTGACAAGAAATTCATGTCTTTGGCCAGCAGCCTGAAAGTATGGTACACTCAACTATTGGCCTAAAGTAGAGCAAATTCTCAGATTAATAAAATGTGACAATCCCATTTACTGAGATTGTGATCACTCAGCATTCAATTAATTTCAAAGCATAATTTCCTATTAAGTGAAAAAATAGATATACTTCATATGTTATCAATATTTAATTAGAAGAAAAAATAAGTATAACAAATATTATTTGCTAAGAGTATTCACCTACAAGATATAAAAGGATTATTTATATACATATAATTGGCACCTGTCTCTCAAGAGTTACATAAGTAAGTAAAACTGCAAACTAATAATGTGATGAATAAATACCGTTGGTACTTGTCTTTAAAATATAAAAAGGTGTAAGCATACATGTGTGCATGCTTTTTAAATCTTCTACACTGTCTAATAAAAAGCAAACACACAAGATTTCATTACAGAATAATACAATTAAATGCCTCTTTTACTGCCATTAATGTTCCTAAATAACTTAGAACTGATGCAGTGTTAATAAAAAAAAAATCAGTAAACAAGTCAGATTTTTTTCATCCTCCTCACATTAGTTTTCCAAATACCAGTTTCACAAGAACATGGTTGGGAAAAGACTTACTTAAGCATAACTAATATTCACTTCTCACATTTCCCCAAACAAAAGTAGTTTCTATAATGTACAGCTAACATTAGCTGTCATCATACAATAAATTAATTTCTACAACTCTAGGACATCTGCCAATGACCTAAACAATTAGCATATATTATTTCACTGACTACATCAGGAAAGATATATTATCACAACATTACAAAGTGGGAGGAGCCAAAGGTGAGAACCAAGGTTCACATTTACTGCATGCAAACAAAGCTGGTACAATGTAAACTATATCTCCTGAGACTCTAGCTAACATCTCAATGAAAACAGCCATATGTTCTGAATACTCTCGTTGCAATTTCTTTTACAAAAGTAAATAATCTGTTTTCCACATAAAAGTGATTAAGAGAGCTACAGAGATGGCTTAGTGGTTAAGGCTCTTACCTGTGAAACCTAAGGACAGATTCAATTCCCGATTACCCACGTAATACACATGCACAAGGTGGCGCATCCATCTGGAAGTTCATTTTCAGTGGCTGGAGGCCCTGGCATACCCATTCTCTCCCTCTTCTCTCTCTCTCTCTCTCTCTCTCTCTCTCTCCGTGCTCGCTTATGTGCTTTTTCTCTCTTGCTCTGTCTAAATAAATATTTTTTTTTAAAAGTTAATGGAGTTGGGCAAAGTAACATACACCTATAATTTTAGCACTTGGTAGTCCCAAGGCAGAAGGATGGCTTCAGTCTCAAGTTCAAGGCCAGGCTATATCAGCAACATAGTGACTTTGAGGTCAGCTTAGGTTATGTAGCATGATCTTGTGTCATAATGCAAGAAGTCAAAACAAAAAGTTCATGGAACCTGAAAACTGTAAAGGGATAGCATTTTTAATTAGTGTTAGCTTTCACTTAAAGATGTAATGTTTTGTGTTATTCATTTCTTCTCCCAGACCAGATGAAAAACTAAGGATATTATCTGCCAGGATTCAAATCCTGAATTTTAACTCCTAGTCATATGGTCTTTGGAAAGTTACATAATATATAACATCTTCCTCATGGGTAAACAGGAATAACTATACTTCAGTTAACAAAAGTGAAAACTAAATTAAACAAATAAGTTTGGGGAACTACGTAGGTAGCTCAGTGGATGAAGTTCCTGCTGTGCAAGCATGAGGCCTGGATCACCATCACCCATGTAAATGCCAGACAGGGCTACAACCCATCTATAATCTCAGAACTGGGGAGGGAAAAGGGGATCCCCAAGGGAAACTAATCTCAATTATCCAGCTCTGGGTTCAAGTGAGAAATGCTACCTCAGCAAATTAAGTGGAGAATAATTGAGGAAGATACCCAAAGCCAACCTCTGCCTTGCACGTGCATGCACACACATGAATACACTCACCTACACACATGTGCACCCACACATGTGAACACAAGTACACATGCACAAGCACGTACACATATACACATGCAAAAACAAAAATCTTGCTGGGCATGGTGGCACACACCTTTAATCCCAGCACTTGGGAGACAGAGGTAGGAGGATTGCTGTGAGTTTGAGGCCACCCTGAGATTACATAGTGAATTCCAGGTCAGTGGGGGCCAGAGTGAGACTCGACCTCGAAAAACAAACAAAAAAATTATGCTCTGTAATATAAATTTCCTTCACTTAAACTAAAAATTCCTGCCGGGAGTGGTGGAGCACGCCTTTAATCCCACCACTCGGGAGGCAGAGGTAGGAGGATCACCATGAGTTCGAGGCCTCCCTGAGACTACATAGTGAATTTCCAGGTCAGCCTAAGCTAGACTGATACCCTATCTTGAAAAACCAAAAAAAAAAAAAAAAAAAAAAAAATATTCCTCATTAAAAACAATGAATTATCAACCCAGGATGGAAGAATGTATATTGTAACTTAATGTTACTTAATGGTGGGCATGGTGATAGATGCCCGTAATTCCAATACCAGTACACAGAGAGGCTGAAGCAAGAGGACTCCTTGGAGGACAGCCTGGGCTAAGAACAAGTACCAGACTGACCAGGGATATATATCAAAAAACCCTGTCTGAATTACACACACGACTTAAATGTCTTAAACATATACTACAAAGCAAAGGTAGCTAATGTGAAAAGGCTACACACTGTATAAGTCATCTATCTGACTTTCTACAAAATTCCCAACTATAGAGACAGTAAAAAGATCAGGAATTCTGGGGAATGGGGGCAGAGAGAAAGAATAAGTGGAGCACAGGAGAAGTTTAGGACCAAGAGCATACTACATGGTAGGTATAGATCCTTATACATCTGAAAAATTTCATACAAAGTACAATGCCAGAGTTGTGCATGGTGGCCCACGCCTTTAATCCCAGCACTTAGGAGGCAGAGGTAGGAGGATCACTGAGTTCGAGGCCACCCTGAGACTACATAGTGAATTCCAAGTCAGCCTGAGTTACAGTGAGACCCTACCTTGAAAAACCAAAAACATAAAAAAATAAACATTACAATACCAGCAGGAACCTAATGAAACTATAGACTTAGGTTAGCAAGAATGTATCACTGTTTGTTTTATGATTGTGAATAACAAGTATATTGTTCTGGTACTCAAAGAGACAATGCCAGCATAGGAAGAGATGATATAAGCAAACTTTTGCAATGTTTCACTTAAATATGTTTTCTACCGATTTTGGTCTAAAACATAAAGTCAGTTGATTAAAAAGAAAACATTAAAATAAAGAAATCATAAAATGGTCTAAACATTTCAGAGAAATCATGTAATTTTGACCATCTTGAATAATAGAATTACCAAAAACTTAATTCAAATATCCACTTAGGATACTTTCCTGTTGAAATTTTTGATATGTTTAGATAAAGTACAATATCCTGGGAATGCCCATGCTAATTACAAATATTTAAGTAGGTAGGACATTTCCTTTAAAAATTAAATATTATTCCATAATTCAAGAACATTATTTTACATCACTAAACAGCAGCTAAAAGTTACTAATTATTATACATTCTGAGCACTTTGTAGCAATTAGTAATGATACTTAGAGGAAGAAGCAAATTACATTGGATATTAAAAGGAATTTCTATTGTAAGTGAAAGGGCTCAAAGACAGACTCAAATGCTAATAATAGCAAATTGCTCTCATGGCTTTACAATCCCAAGTTCTTTTATTTTCTCACTTACTGAGATCCACTCAAGTTGGCTCAGATACCTCAAGTAGAAGTCTGTGAGCAGCTACCTCAAGTCCTTAGAGCTAAGTAATGTTTCAATAAAACTACATGTTCAATAGCATAAATTATTGTTCATTTGAGTTCGTGGTCTGTAGTTCCAAAGTGAATGCTTGTATATGAACCAGAGCTCCAAGGAGAGGTCACAGCTTCTCCATACAATTAACCTCACAGCTGTACTTGATTAGGTTCTGACATGAACACACCGTCTCAAAGAGGTCAATGGGAGGAGGTTTCCATCCTTTTAACACTCCCTCTAACCTGCCCTATTTAGCAACATGAAACCCCTATAACAGCATTGTAAGAGTTCACTGTGTCTAGACTTAAGAAATTTCTGTCTTCAGTGCAGAGAAAAATAGGAAAATTCTTCAACTAGAAGCAAATAATTAGAAAGGGAAATGGAAGTTTGAGGCAGCCAACCACTAAGTGGGTGCAATTTAGATGGAAACAGTGCTCTGAACATGTTCCTTTTATGAATAGGCCTTTCAAAGAAACAATTTTCAGTTCATTGTCAGGCAGTTAAGAAACATCCTAATGATGATCAGCAAAAAAGAGGTAAAAGAATAAGGATAATTCTTGTACACAGAGGACTAGAGGATAAATTCTTTCTCCTCAAAATGTAAGTTGATAATTTGTCATCACTAAAGTAGAAACTAAGATATAAGGTTATTATACCAACTATGATTTATATTGTTTATTATAATTAACAAAAAGATTGATGACCACAGGAAATGTGACATGCAAATCAGAAGTCCTTAAAGGACTGAATTATGAATTGATTTTTCCTAAAAGGTGACTCACAATCTTTTTTCCAAATATAGAAAATAACAATGCAGATCAAGCAATTCCTCCGTGACTCCATGGCTTATGTAAACTGATGTTCTTACCCAGACAAAAACGCTGACAGAAAAGTACCATG
Source organism: Orientallactaga sibirica (assembly GCA_036365145.1). Taxonomy (NCBI): domain Eukaryota; kingdom Metazoa; phylum Chordata; class Mammalia; order Rodentia; family Dipodidae; genus Orientallactaga; species Orientallactaga sibirica. The sequence continues at coordinate 14,188,529 of JAEOAD010000055.1, read as the reverse complement.
TTGCATGGTAAATGGTTAAAACAAGGGGAAAAAATTAAACATAAAGGCAATTACAGAGAGCAAACATACAAGGTGAAAATTGCATTCCTCTCATAAAATTAGCAGTCGTAAAATGGCATAAGTATGCACTGATAAAGACATCCTCAACTTCAAAGAAAAATTCCTTTATATTATTTAAAGTGGTAGCTTAAAGACACTTCTATAGTTAAAAACAAATTGTTCATGAAGTAAATAATGATATTATTATACCAAGTCTCTAGTTTTGTTTTCAAATATGGCATTTAAGTAATCCTAAGTAACCTACAATATTCATGCCAACTGTCCTTAGTTTAGTTTCTGTAAAAACTGCCATCTGCCTTCCATTTCATTGGTGTAGAATATAATGGAAACTTAATCAGGTAGGGAACTATCACTATGAAAACTTGACTGTTAAATAACTTTAATATGGTGAAATTACATTAATTTCATAATCTGCCTTTTGGGGCATTGGGCTGCTAGTAAAAGAAAAAAATACTACCATAAAACATTTTTTAGAATATATATGTTACCATTCAAAAATTTTCATTCACAATGTGATTTTACCAATTTAACTTTTTTCCGGAATATTAAAGCCATTAATTATATATGATCAAATGCTTATTAAATTTTCTTTTGAGATATGATTAAGATGCCACCAACTATAAATTTCACTCTAAAGATAACTGAATACACATATGCTTAATAGAAGGTGGGATGTGTATGTTACATGTTATAGAAGGGAACATATACTTAATAGAAAGCAAAACTTCTAAAGGAAAAGACATACTCTATCACTACATAAAAGGATCTATTTTTATCTTAATTTCCTTTTCCCCTGATCCATTATTTTTTCCTGAGTCTTGGGGGACAGCAAAAGGGATAGCAGCTAAAGGACAACCAATGAAAAAGTGAAATGCACCCAAAGGTATCATTCTAATGCACAAACTGGCAGGAGGGCCAACAAATTCAAGTATTATTGTCAACTAGAACACCCCTCTATTTCCTTCCAAGTCATCTGCCATTACTTGAAGATTTTCTTATATTCTCAGTGTTAGTCATTCATGTCAGACTTTTTTTTCTTTTTTTGAGGCAAACCCAACAGACTGACTTTTTTTTTAATGAGAGACCAAGAGCGAGAACAAGAGAGAATTGGCATGCCATGGCCTCCAGACACTGTAATCCAACTCCATATGTGTGTGGCACCTTATGCACATGTGTGACCTTGTGCTTGTGTCACCTTGAGCTTGTGTGTCTGGCTTATGTGGGATCTGAAGAGTAAACCATGGGTCCTTAGGCTTTAGGCAAGCACCTTAACCACTAAGTCGTCTCTCCAGACCTCACGTCAGATTTTTACATTATTCTTATGACGGCTTTGACACGATGTGAACACCTATATTTGCTCAAGATCTTTTTTTAAAATATTTTATTTTTATTTATTTTGAGAGAGAGAGGGAGGGAGATACAGAAATAGGCAGGTAGAGAGAAAGAGAATGGGCACACCAAGGCCTCCAGCCACTGCAAACGAACTCCAGATGCATGTGCCCCCTTGTGCATCTGGCTTATGTGGGTCCTGGAGAGTTGAACCGGGGTCCTTTGGCTTTGCAGGCATCCCTCCAGCCCCAAGATCTTTTTAATTAAGGGGCTAATAAGTTATTTGCCTTGAAATAAAAAAAAAAACCAGAATATCCAAAAGTATATTTATTGGCTTACAGGACATTTCTAGTAAAGATTAAATCTGCATATCTGAGAACAATCCATTTTCATAAATCGTGATTAGTATCCATTCAATTCTCAATACCAGTCCTGAAGAGTGTGATTTCAGCTGTAGTTTAAAACAAAGTATTGAAGGTATTTCCAAATTCAAATTTAAACTCTTACATCTTACCATCTAACACAGTACAACACAATAGTAAAACAAACTTAGTGAAAGGCCTGAAATTCTTCTGTTATTCTAAATTCTGACAAAGAACAAGAAAAGGTATTAAATTTAGAATTTAGAACAATTCAATTTATCACTCTATCCTCTAGTAGAAACTAGTCTTTTATTGTACTAACATCTGAATTGTACTAGAATTTTTTAAATACTCTATAGTCTTTAAACTGAATTGAAAACTTAAAAGAATAGGGGTTATGACTTACTAGGCTTTGTATGCCCTAGGAGTTTTGTTGTAGACAGCTGCAGGTCACTGAGATGAACTTCCAAACCAGACACAGTTATGGAGGAAGAGATATTAATGGAAGCTTACAGATCCAGGGGAAGTCCCATAATGGTGTAAGTTGGGCCCCTCTTAAAGGACCAAGTAGAGAGAGAGAAAGCCACAAGACAAAAGCCACACAGCACACTTCAGGCTCCAGGCAGAACTTTGCATATCTTTAGATTGTAATTTCAAATCAACCCCCACACCTTAGGGCTGGACCCTAAATTCTGCCCGTGACACATCCTCCAGCCAGGTGGCTGCATATCCAACCTACAAACTAATGAAACACTGAATAATATTGGAGGCCATCTATTCAAACTACCACAAGTTTCAATCAGTATCTTCTGAACTGCCATATACAACAGTAACAGTTCATGTTTAATAGCTATTGTTAAGCAGCCATAATGCACGTGTGTTTAACAAATTACCTTCCACTTATAAGAACAATATATACTGTATAAACAGTCAAATTTTGTACCAGATAAAACTGGCTGAGACTTGAAAGGAGGGTGGGAAGTGTAGTGCTTAAATTCTACATTAAATAATAGTTTATAAGTGATTTGAGAATAGCTGCCTTTATTCTAAACACCCTAGAAGGCAATTCCGTAAGTGTCATGAAGGCAGAAATCATGTCTTCAATTAGCTGTACACAAAAGTCATCAAGGAATGACAGAACTTTAGTGTATGTATTACTAAAATGTAAGAACTGAAGGGGCCAGATAAAAGTAAAACTATTTTTGACTTTTAAATATTTAAATAATTCCTCCTTCTGAATTCATCTTTACAAGTGTGCCTTTATGGTTGTTCTGGCAAGTGGAGTAGCTCTAAGGCTGACAACAGCATGTGAAAATAACTCTTACAACTGGGCAGGTAAAACTGGGCAGGTAAAAAATGGGTAGGAGGAGATTGCTTTCAAGGCCACCCTGAAATGTATCACTGACAAACCCCTATTCAAGAACCAAAAAAAAAAAAAAAAAAATGGCTTCCAAATGTATCACTGACAAACCGTATTCAAGAAGGCCAGCGAAAGGACGGGAAGAAAGAAGCAAATAACAGATACTTGGCATTAAAAACAAATTCCCAAACTTATATTTGTATTTGCACTTGGTATCATCGAAGAAATATTTGTATTTCATTGTTTCTATTTTAATATTCATTAAAATTCAGAATTTTAAACAAACTTCTTTCAAGTACCGTATAACTAAAGCCATTTAACATATATTTTTTACTCTCATTAAATAGCAGTCTTTGTTTTTAAAAACCAAATTCGATACTACTAGTAAGCCTTTAGTTTCAAAAAGAAATAGAGCTGGCCATGGTGGTGCATGCCTTTAATCCCAGCACTCAGGAGGCTGAGGTAGGAGGATTACTTACAATTTGAGGCCAGCCTGAGACTACATAGTGAATTGCAGGTCAACCTAGGCTAGAACAAGACCCTACCTCACAAAACAAAACAAAAAAGACAAAAAGAAGTAGAATACAGCCCTTGTTAAGTAACATGTATATGCATCCATTAAGCATGAATGTAAGTTTCACATATTTATTATGTTGTGCAAAAGTTCAGCTTTTGATACACTATCAGGAAATTATTAAGATGTCTGATGTGGTCCTTTTGAGACGATCACATCATGTGTGATTTGCTATACATTATCAGTTACTAAATGCTTGAAAGTGGGAGACATTTGTTCAAATCTTCTATTTAAATGAGGGCTCTAAGTATGCTCAACTTGGTTTTCCATTCTTTCTTCATTTCTATACTTGTATCACCAGTGACTTTGCTAACAGGTAATAGGGTGGGCAACAGGAATCTTTCTCAGGAAAGTAGATTATGAAGACAAAGGAAACCATTTTAACTGGAGTATTGTGTGTTTTTAATGTAATACAAAGTAGGAAGGAGGACAAAGGAATGAGATCAAACAGAGGAAGGACTGCTTAGAACAAGGAGGATACTCAGTAAGATCAGAAGAGAGGGGACAAAAAAGTGTAACGCGATGGAACATGATCAAATTACAATACGTTCATGTACTAAAGTTCCCAATAAGAATTGTTTTTAAGGTCAACATAATGCAAAAGCAAAGAAAATATTTTGTGATTTAATAAAACCATTATGTTGATAAAAGTATACTTCTAGCCTATTAAGAGCCTGTTATCAAAACTGACCTGTTTCTTCTTATTCCAAAGCAAGTGAAGCAAACGGGAGACAGGGAACATTTTAGAGAACAGAGATAATGTTCTTAAATGGCTGGTGTGATGGTTAACCATGGATGTCAACTTGATTGCCTCTAGAATCCCTAGAAGGCAAAACTCTAGGCATGTCTCTGAGAGAGTTTCTAGAGAAGGCTTAGTTCAAGTTCAAAGACCTACCCCAGCTATGGTTGGCACCATTCCATAGGCTGGGGTCCCAAACTGAGTGAAAAGGAGTAAGCAAACTGACCACAAGCATTCACTTGTTCTCTGCTTACAGACTGTGCCTTTTGCCCCTGCCAACATGCCTTCCCTGGCATGATGGAAAACAACATGAAAAGTAATACAACTAGCCAACAGGAAAATTCATTCCATTTCTGCAGTAATTATCATTGGGAAAGTTGAATGCTCTTTTAATTTCCATGTTGCTGATTTCAAGAGAATTTACAAGATCCATAAAAACTAATTTACAAATCAGTGATATTTAGCATGGAATACAAAATGACAGGACAACTGTTGTAATAAAAGCAGTGTTTAAATCAACATGTAAATATATACGATCTGCAAACAGGTAATACAAAAAGAAAATGAGGAAACAGTGCATTACCTATGAAAAGATTTTTCACTTTAAATATATGAAACAAGAAAGTAAAACCTATCACAATAATAACAAAATCACATTTGTGCGAGACCACAACTTAGAACTCCAAAGGACAGCTATCTCATGCTATCTTCCTATCCAATCACTCTCCACAAACCTTACATTCTAACTGCATCATTTTAATCACCTCAAGAAATTCAAGAATATCAATTATAGCCTTCTTAGTCCAAAAGATATATGTACTTTTGACACTTCAAGTTTTACAACTGCTATACACCATAAAAAAGAAGAAAGTAAGAAAATGTTGGCCTATTCTTAATAAAATCTCTCTCCATCTCTACCTCCACCCTACTTCCCAACACCATGTAGTTTTCTGTTCACCATGGCACTATCTATAATAATCCCCCCGACAGCAGCCAAAGATAAGCTGGAATGAGGCAGCGAAAGAACCTCACAAAGCTGGAGAGTGTGTTTATCACAGAGTAGTAGGAGCTTTGAAGTCTAGAGAAGAGCTTCCAACTAGCTAGAAAGAATTTGAGGAGTAAACCAACTTTGGTCGTATCTGACAAAGTTCTGAAAAAAAGCATATGATGTTTTTGTAACATGGTTCTACTGGACCTTACTATATTCAAGGTCATTACAATAGCAGTTCCTTTTCCGCATGATTGATTTACAAAGAAAATGTTGATTTTATTTCCACTGCTCCATCTATTTACGGCCTTTCCAAATCATTACTTAAAACATATTTTATTTGGGACGGGACCTAATCTGAGAATCAAAATGCCTCTTTCCATTATCTGTCTAAAATACAATAACTTTCCATAGTTCCAACCCTACAAGAAAAAGATGAATGTCATGGAATTTCCAGTGAATAAGATGATAACAGGTAGATACAGTCTTCTGTGCCTTGCTCTGTAATGTATCAAAAGGCTAGAAAAACCATCCCAAAAATCTATTTTAAAAGCAGTTCAGAATGCATGCTTCCTAGACCTAATTTTTTTTCAAGCAAATGTTAGCAGAGTGATGCTATCCATTTCAAGGTCTGTCTGCCATCCTCATCACCATATAAACTCTTACCATGTTTTAAATTGTTGCAAAGAGTAGACAGTGCTAGGGATTCCGAGAAGCAAAGTGTGGCTAAGTTCATGAGCACAGTCAGTACATACAAGGAAAGTAGAAGACACACAGTTGGTTACACTTTTTTAAAGTATGACACTAAACCAACCATAGAATTAAAAATATATATGTATATTTTCTAGTTTATGCAATCAAGAAATAGCAAATGTTTATATAACTCAAGAAATATCAAAGATATTCTCTACACTCTAGAAAAGTATCATGTGGCTAAAAAGAATATATTTATTTAAAAATATCAATATGAGCAAGGAAATGTGACCAGTGGAGTATAAAAATATAGAATATTTAAGGAGAAATGGACATTAAAATGCAAAATTCCATATAAAATGTACATGTGTCAATATAGTTTTAGTTACTTTTCTTCAATGGGGAAGGTCTGAGAACATAAGCACATACTTTGCCAGTAAGCTGCATCCTAAGCCCAAAGGTACCAGACTATATTTTCCATATAACTGCTTGTTTTAAACAGGACTAAGTATGTCACTCAGCGCCTTATGCATGGTAGGCACACATTCTGCTATAGACCTATATCCCAGGTCCTATAGTTTTAAATATAATATTTGCATTAGAATGTACTTTATGCCTTAACTGCTAAGCCATCCCTGCAACCCTATTCCTAACATGTTTAATAGGATGACTATGAGTTCGCTGAGCATACCATAGCAGGACAAAGATTTCACAAAGTAATCATTTTTCTTCCCAGAAAGTTAACAATGCTTACAAAAAATACAATTAATTAAAATGTGACTCCTTCAAATTGGAAGTTTTGAATTTAAGAAATAAATATAATCACATTCTTAACTTATGGGACAAAGCAACATTCAATGTCTGATATCTAATGCTTGAGGGTAAGACAAACTAAAGCAACCCCTTTTCAGACTACTGCAGATTTTGTAGAGTCAAACACAGTAGAAGACAGGTATTCTGCCTATAAGAAGTTATCATCTCCCTATCTTAAAATAAACATACACAAAAATCCTCAATAAAATTAGCAATGATTTTAAAAGAAAGTTAAATTGGGATAGGGTATATGCCTCAGTGGGTAAAGTCCTTGACTCAAGAAGACCTGAGTTTAGACCCTGAGTAGCCACATAAACACTGGGTGTGATGGTGCACTCCTAGAATCCAGCACTGGGGCTCACTGGCAAGCAAGTCTAGCAGAACTGGTCAGTAGTAGGTTCACTAAGAGATTCTGTTTCAAAATTAAGGTAGAGAGTGACAGAAGAAGACACCAATGTCAACCTCTGGCCTCCACACACATGAAAACAAGTGTGTGCCTGGTCGCAGACACATAAATGTGCATGAACACTATATGTGTGTGTGTATATATATATACACACACACACACACACACACAAAGGAAAAAGCAAGTTGAAATAAAAAGGTCAAAAATATCATCTTTAAACCTATTATAAAGACCAAAGATTGAAAAAGCAGAGTTGATGATGGTCTGAGTCTTAACTCTTAAAAATGCAATTTGCTATATCAATTTATTGTTTATTTTAAATATCTGCACCTTTTGACATAGCAATTTTGAACCTCCAGACTATTACATATCAGAGTGCCTATGAGTACAATGAATACAATTTAACATGATTAGATAAATGAAATATTTCAAATAACCCACATGTTGAACAATAGAAGAATGAGTAAATAAATAAGTTTATCTGTATTGTAGAATATAACATTTGCAAATACAACATAATACTGATAAAGGGTGAGTTAAATTGGTGTATGTTTATCATATATATATGGCAACTGGAAGGCCATTCCTAATTCATTCTGTGCAAAAAAGGTAAGACTGTGTGTGGTCTTATATGTATTAAGACAGATATACTGTACATGTTATCTTTTTCTGTATTTACATAGTTGTAAGCACATATAAGAAGAATGCAAAACAGCCTGAAGAATACAGCAAACTGTTGACAGTTGTTAATCCACAACGTGAAAATGGGCATGAACGAAAAGAGGAAATATCTTTTACCTTAGACATTTCCATATATTTGAAATTATGTCAGGTTTTAGTATAACTTTAACAACCTAATTTTAACATTAAAAGGAACAGAAAGGGGCTAGAGAGATGGCTTAGTAGTTACAGTGCTTGCCTGGGAAGTTTAAGGACCCAGGTTCAATTTCCCAGTACCCACATAAGCCAGATACAGAAGGTAGCACATGCATCTGGAGTTCGTTTGCAGTGGCTAGAGACCCTGGCATGCCCATTCTCTCTCTCTGCGCACCGCTCTCTCCCTCTCCCTCCCCAACTCACTTTCAAATAAAACAAAAGTTTCAGAAAAAAAGGAACAGAAAGATTATAAGAGCCAGAGAGTGGGAAGGCAGTATCCTAAGGCATAGTCTCCCACCCCCACAGAAACTGTCTGATGTATTTATGCATCATAGTGAACACCAACAACCACATTGAGGAGGGTCCTCAGAATGAGGATGGAAAAGAGGAGATATGAGAGGATAATGAGGGGAATAAGAACAATACATAATTTGTTTATACAGTAAAGTTCAAAATTAAATTTTTTAAAAAGGATAAGATAAAATAAAACACAACAGAACAGAAAGCTAAATAAACATTTTTTTCAGATTTGAATTTAAATCAGCTCCAATTATCCCATCCCAATAAGTCCCAAATCTCCATGATTCAATATTTCCTTATCTTTTATTGGGGGGGGGCAGTTTTGAGGTAGGGTCTCACTCTAGCTCAGGCTGACCTGGAATTCATTATGTAGTCTCAGAGTGGCCTTGAACTCTTGGCAATCCTCCTACCTCTGCCACCCAAGTGTGGTCATTAAAGGCGTGTGCCACCAAACCCAGCTCAATATTTCTCTTTCATAGAAGCCTCTGAATGAGACTGGGAGGTGGGATATGAACACCATGATTTCAGGATGACTTCACTGGTGCCCTCTCTACAAAACCTCAAAGAAACATGTTTCCAACCCCCAGACCATCAAGGTAGCAGGTCTGAGAGGGGGCTCTCTCGTTCAATTCAATGTATAACTGGAAATTCTGAATAAGTAACCTTGTTTAGAAAAATGTAATGTAGTGGGGTGTGGTAGCACATGCCTTGAATCACAGCACTTGGGAGGCAGAGGTAGGAGTATTGCCATGAGTTCAAGGCCACCCTGAGACTACATAGTGAATTCCAGGTCAACCTGTGCTAGAATGAGACTAATACCTCAAAAAAACCAAAAGAAAAAAATATAATGTAAGAAAAACACAAAGGAGGATAGAGATGATATTAAAAGAGTTTAAAGAATAATACAGTCTAGGAAAGTGAGTCTGAATGGCAAATCCTAGCCAGGCACAAATAATGTTTATTAGGTAAACAAGGGGTAGAGGAATATGATAGGGCTTATTTTACAACAAAAACAATAAATTGTTGAAACAGCTAGACATGTTGGTGGCTGAACATTTTCTTTGTAATTTTCTAGTTTGGTTGAAAAATATTCCAATCTTTAAAATCTAAAGTTATAAAATACCACCAGGATTTCAACACAAATACTATAAGAACAAAACAACTCAAACAGTAAGCAACTGAATGCACACAAGCACACAAATACAAGAGTTCCAGGCCTTCTTACTATAATTCTTAAACAAGCCATATTCTGATAAGGCTCAATGACTGGTTTGAGGATCTATGGTAGTGAAGGTCAAGAGCTTCAAGATTTCTAAAACCCAGGGGAGGGTTATTCTGAGTTCAACAGGATCTGTTAGAACTGGCAGTTAGAATTCCACCCCAAGCACAATACTTCATGACAAACAGTAACGATTTCTCCATCCCCATTTTTATCTTACATGAACACATTAATCAGAGCCTGACCTCAGGTATCTGAGTTAGTCAACTTAGTACAGAGTTTCCAAACCTGGCCTGTTAACCAATTGCTGTTTACCTCAGAGACATTCTGGGAAGTTTGCTACATAACTTCTGGCATATGTTGAGAATAACTCTCTGTGGGAAATAAAGTCTATGAGTTTTATTAATGAATTTGGCATGACTTATCTCCCTTTGAGACACAAAACATGCACTAATATCTCTAAACATTTAAAATCTAAAGTCTGTTAAAGTTCAAAAATCCAAGATGATAAAATATTCTCCCTTCTTCTTTACTAAAGATTAAAACACAGGAGCTAATACATACATGCTGGATAAACATTATATCCCTGAAATATGATATTGGTTTTTTTTTTTTTGTATTTTTGCATTTTGAAACTGGTTCTCACTGCCCAGGCTGACCTTGAACTCACTCTAAAGCCCAGGTTGGCAGTAACACCTCCTGCAATCCTCTCTCAGCCGCTGGAGTAGCTGTGATTATATGTCTGCAACTCTAGGCTTGGCTTAATATATTATATAAACATATGATCAAGCTATTATTTTGGCTAAGACGTGTGTAATTATTGTTTATGAAATCAAAATACCTACAGTATTAATCACATAGTAATAACTCTAATATCCTTATTATCCTAACATATTTTTTCATCCTTAATTTTTTCCCTCTCTTGTTTGATGTAATGACTTTCTATTCACCCCTCCACCAAATTTAAATCAGTAAGTAGCATATCACTGATTAAGTGTACAAAATGAACCTAGAATATGTGATCTTACAGAAACATTGCTAGGTTTATAACAAAAGTATTTAGAAGCTAACTTAAAGAGGTTTCCACTGGCCAAGAAAGGTTCATCTTCATAATCAAGAAAGATAACTACAACAGGCTGAGTGAGACATATAAAATATGTTGAAATGTATAACTTCATAACAATAATTTTTCAAACCTTGTTATTCAACTTTGAATAATGGTGAATCTTAACACTGAATAACTTTGAAGGGTTTTAAGAAGTGAATTCATCATTCTGAATACTGGTAAACACTATAGTAACTTTCTCATTGCTGGGATAAAACACCCAACAAAAGAAGCTTATGATAAGAAAAAGGGTTATTTTGGCTGACAGTCTTGGGAGCAAGCTTCTTGGTGGCACGGCACAGGCAGAGTATGGACATGACTCCTTGCCACAGCAGGTTGAAGAGAGCAGCAAGAGGGACTGGAGCTCTGGGAAGGGGGAGCTGGAGATGATGCCCCTAAGCCCACCCCAAAAACATACCTCCTCTAGTAAGCTCCAACTTCCTAATTGCCACCATTCTAGAGACCAAACATTCAAAACAAATGAGTTTATGGAAGACATCTGATTTACCCCATCACAGTGAATAAAGGGAGAAAACTAAGACTTTAGTGTGTCTTTCCCGTATGAAAGGTAAAGAAGAAATTATTTCCTTTTCATAAGTATTCTACCAGATAAAAGAAGGGACAATAAAAGAAAATCTCCATTTTGAAGCTCTTGTAAGTGTAATGACAGATAATGGTTATCAACTATTGCTAACAACACATAATGCTAACCAGGTACTATATACCTCTTTACTGAAGAAAACCAAACTATGAAGTATTTCTGGGGAGAGAAAAAGCACAGCTGGATCTCATCAAGCCACTAGATTATTGATTTTCAGGAAACACAAAAAAACAGGCGACGAATACCATGGGGATCAGCAAAGCCAGGCTGTGAAAAACTTTACAGTCTCATTTTTCAATAAATAAGTTTCTAGGAAACTAAAGAGAGGGATGGAGAAAAAGCCAACCCACTAAAATAAATTTAAGATGTGGTAACCAACTGAAGTTCATGGACTTTATTTGGATTCTGATTTTGACAAACTATAAACAGAAAGAGAGAAGGACAACTGGGGAAATGTGACCATTGATTAAATGCAAGGTGGGGGTAGTAATGAAAAGTTGGTTTTCTGTGGTTTTATGGAGTGATCTATAGGTTTTTAATAGGAGCTTTTTTGTTTGTTTTTTTTTATATTGTTTTGATGCTGGGGGTTGAATACAGGGTCACAGACATGCTAACTGCATTCTCTACAACCAGGCAATACCTCAAAACCAAGGAAAAAGTGTTAAGTGAGATAAATGGCAATACATTTTTATTTTTTAAAAGATATTCCACATTATTTAATGACACAAACTGAAGTATTTATATACGGAGTGATATAATGTCTAAACTTAGCTTCAACATTTCTGAGGTGTGGTACTAGAAATGTGGTTGGGGATATAGATAAATACTAACATAAATATTAAAGCTAAATGATGATGATTTTGGAATCATTATAATCACTGCTTTTTTAAGTATGAAATTTCCTTTAAAAACTTGAAATATTCTTTGGTAATTTAATAAAAAGACCTAAGTTTGTATATTAATTTTTACTTATTCGAGAGAGGGGGCAGACTGGAGAAAGAATGGGCTTGCCAGGGCCTCCAGCCACTGCAAACAAATTCCAGACGTATGCAACATCTTGTGCATCTGGCTTACGTGGGTACTAACCAGGGAGTCGAATCTGGATCCTCAGGCTTCACAGGCAAGAGCCTTAACCACTGCACAATTTCTCCAGCCCATTTTTTAAAATTTTACTTAACAAAAAAAGATGTTTGTTTATTGTATTTTCATAAAGAGAAATAAATCAGTATATTGAGCACATAAAATCCTACAAATCAGCCTGATGGCCTGCTTCAGTTGCTGGACCCAATGTCCACTCATCTCACCCAATCAAATCTCTCTGGAGCATCCTGCCATGGTATGGGTGGGACACTTCTTGGACCTCAGCTGATTGCTGAGATACCTCACACAGATGTGCCAATCTCTTCCAGAGTGCAGATTCCTAAAATTACACTGAGAAACTTCTCCCTCTGGCTCTTGGGCTGTCCACAATTCCATGCCTGGGGCCAGTGAGATGCTGTTTTTATGGCTGTTTAATTTCTTTGGAAGTGCTCGCCTTTTCTTTTTGGAAAAAACTCCTTTTCACATTTTTGTTTCCACGGCCCATGCTCCTTCTTTTATACGGGCTCCTGGACCACATAGTATATCCTACCTCTCCACAGACACTTGCCTTCAGCCCTCTAACCCTCAGCCTTTCCTCTCCATCACATCCCTGATATGTCTGAATAAAATGTGGTGGTTTAAAAATCATTCTTGGGGCTGGAGGAGATGGCTTAGTGGTTAAGGAACTTACATACAAAGGCAAAGGACCAAGGTTCAATTCCCCAGGGCCCATGTAAAGCCAGCTGCACAAGGTGGCACATGCATCTGGAATTGGTTTGCAGTGGCTAGAAGTCATGGCATGCCCATTCTTATATTCCCTCCTCTCTTCTCTCCTCCTCTCTTCTCTTCTCTTCTCTTTCTCTCTCTCTCAAATAAATTTATTTTGCATATCAGTTTGAATGTGAATATATGCCCCCCCAAAGCCTTAAATATTTTTGATTGAGCTTGCAACTATGTCTCCAGCATCCTACTGGAGGAGATGTCACTGGAGGGCAGATATGAAGTCTAGCCCTAAGGTGTATTCAGAGCAGTTGGGGCTCTGGCTGTTCCTGTGTGCTGGCTATTTGATGGTACCTCTCTGCTATGAAACTACACAAGTTAACCAGCTTCCTCTGCCACTGATGGTGCTGTCCCTGGAATCTGTAAGCCAGAAATAAACCCTTTCCTCCCATCAGCTGCTTCTGGTCGGGGTTTGTCCCAACAATGAAAAGTAACTATAACACAAAGGAAAAACATCTAATTAAAACTATGGAATAAAGCCAGGTGTGGTGGCGCACACCTTTAATCCCAGCACTTTGGAGGCAGAGGTAGGAGGATCACCATGAGTTCAAGGCCACCCTGAGACTACATAGTGAATTCCAGGTCAGCCTGGCCTAGAGTGAAACCCTACCTTGAAAAACAAAACACACAAACAAAAAAGAAAAACTATGGAATATACTAAAGGCCATAGTTTGTCATTTCTATAGTTTTAGTGACATACTCAGCTCTAGAAACCATGTTCTAAATCAACTAAAAACTAATGTTCTAAAATTCAACAATGACTTGGTTTTGTTTTGGAAGACCTAAAAGGATCAGATCCTTTTATCTATGGAACTATTACTCAAAAACCTCACACAAGCACATATTTTCACTTGTACACAAGTAAACACACACATATGCAAACAACAAAAATACATGTATATAATTTTCTAAAGAAAAAATACTTTCTGCTGATGGTGGCTGTGTATACTTTAATTAATCCCAGCACTTGAGAGGACAGGTAGGAAGGAGGAACACTGTGAGTTCGAGGCCACCCAGGGATTACATAGTGAATTCTACATTAGCCTGGGCTAGAGCAAGACCTTACCTCAAAAAAGAAAAAAGAAAAATACTTTCCAAGAAATTATGAAATTCCATTAAGTGAAATAATAAATAGTAAATGGCAGATGTCTTCATCATATTAACATTAACATTAATTGTTTTCATAATCAAACATTATGAAAGAACAAGTTGAAATATTTGCCATATATCTTAGGTGTTGAGTATCTCATAAGATTCACATTCTCACTTACAAACATATATTTCTCTTCTTCTACAACTCGTGGTACTTTGATAAAGATTCCATGGCCTAGATCATTTAATTAGCACATACAATTTTTACATCTTACATTCAAGCACCTACCTGTCTGAAAGAGATCCACCATCACAAGAACAAGAATAAACAGACACATCAGCAAGACAGCACCAGTGTCCTCTTCTCCTCCTCATTCAAATATCTTTAAGACAACACTTAGAGCACAGGATAAACAGTCTGTACTTTCCATTAATAGGAATAGCATTTTATTTGAGGGGTAAGAAACTTAATAAACAATTATTATGGAGGGATAACAGACAAAGACATCATTTAAATAGTACTAAATAGTATATAATTTTTATTTTGGCCAATGTTCCCCAGATACTTCTTATATTCTACAAAGAAAAATAAGCTTGTCACACCAATTTCAAATATCCTTCATGACATCAACTCTTTCTTTTAAAAATATTAGTGCTGGGCTGGAGAGATGATGGCTTAGCAGTTAAGGCATTTGCCTGCAAGGCCTGAGGAAACAGGTTCGATTCCCCAGTACCCATGTAAGCCAGATGCACAAGGGGCACATGCATCTGGAGTTTGTTTGCAGTGGCTGGAGGCACTAGCATGCCTATTCTCTATCTGCCTCTTTCCTTCTCTCTCTCTCTGTCTCTCTCAAAATAAATAAATAATTTTAAAAAATAGTGCCCTCATGCAAAGAGAACTGACCATTTTAACCTCATAGAACTACAGAACCAGGTGGGGACCCATAGTTCCACATACTCAGAAAACTGAAATTGAAACGGGAGACTTCCTTGAGCCCAGAAGTTGCAGCCAGGCCAACATAGACCATGTCTGAAAAAGAGAAAAGAGGAAAAGGGAAAAGAAAAGGAAAGGAAAGGTGAGAGAAAGGAAAAAGGAAAAGGAAAGAAATATAAGCAACAATGATTCAAGTCTCCTAAAAGAAAGTACAGAACTAGACTCTTCAAAAGCTGGCCTTTCAATACACCCTTTTTAGAATATAATGCCCTTACTTAATTATAAGGTTTACTTTCTATTGTATATTTCCATAGGTTCTGACATATGCATACAGGTAAGTACACTATACCAGCATCATGATCTAGAACATTTGCATCACCCCCAAAATGCCTCCACCCAGGCTTTTGTTAAGCCACCCCCTTCTCCACCTCTAATCTCTGGGACCTACTAATCTAGTCTCCACATTCATAGTTCTTACACAGAATATAATATATGAAAAACACACAATATTTAGCCTTAAGTCTATGAAGTTTTATGAATCTCTGAATTTACAACTTTTGCCTGTTGGAAACAGCTAGCCATTATTTTTTCAAGTATTTTTCAGCAGCCATCTTTGCACTCCCCAGGGTTTCTCATAACACAAATGTTAGACCTTCTCTGTTGCCTCACAGAGTCCCTGGCTCTGCTCATCTAAGGTAGTCTCTTCTTTGTTGTTCTGATGGCACAGACTCTACTGACCCTTTCTTCAGATGTATTTATTCTCTCCTGTCATCTCCATTCTGGTATCAAACTTACCCAGTTAATTTTTAGTGAATATCTAATTATTTAATTTCCTATCCCAAAATTTCTATATAGTTTTTAAACTATGTCTTTTCTGAGAACTTCAATCCTTCCAACATTTCACAACTGCTACAACTGACTTTGCCATAGAGTTACAAACACTGCCCTAGGAAGCCTGGCTTACAATCCTAACGAACATGTCATCTCAAGAATGGCATTTGTGAATTGTTTCTGTGAAATTATTTTATGACTTCTCTTGTTGCTGGTATGTCAAAAAATGTTAGCTTGTATCCTTGAGACTTCAAGTACTGCATCCTTATAATACTGATCATGTTAAAGGACCGAGTTATCTAGAGAATACATCCGTATAACTGTATTTGTTTTGTGTGTGTAGTTACTGCTTCTGTAGTCAATAAACTCTATTGGGTTCAAAGTATATGCCACAACCCACAAATTTTAGACTATGGTTTGAATGTCAGTTCATTTTCCCAAGTCTATTTAGTGCTGTTTAATCTATGTTCATACATATCACCTAACAGCCTATGTGGGCAGGGAATGGTCTGGCAACACTACAGTTTAGTTCCCAAACCATTCATTATGCCTGCTTGAGTGAATTCCACAAAAGCTCAGCTCAGATCAGTTTGGAACTTTACACATAGATTTAGGTCATCGCTTTTTAATACTGCTTTCATGTCCACAATTTCCCCCACACTCCTTCCAGCTCCTTGCTTGATCCTCTAGCTACAAGCCTGGCATTTATACATACTCATATCGTTACATGCTTCCTGAAACTACATATAGCTTGGATCTGAAGGGACAAGGTAAAAAAATACATCTTCTCCCATGCTCTTTGAATTATAAGTGTCCCTTTACCTAATGTCTCTAGTCAGGAAAAAGATCAACTTTCCCCTCAGACGCTGCATTCCTGCATTACCACTAGGAGCACCACTACAGGAAGACAGTTTTAAGATCAGGGTCTCCACAGGACCACACCAAAAGGGTAAAGGAAAAACTAAGACACAAAACAAAACAGAAAGTGTAATCACCCACCCAGCCATACTCATACAAGGCCTGTCTTTCCAGTCCTCTGACCATGAACAGAGAGAGGATTTCCCTTGGACACTATTCTCCCTGGATCCATTGTGCAGAACAAGAATAGGGGCTGCTCAGGAGTCCAAACTGAGAGATAAATGAGGGGGGACAGCATTAGTTGCCCTCCAGCTTTGATGTCCCTCCTAATCCTTCTACTACTATTTACACTTCAAGGACCACAAACAGTTGCCTTATGTACTCTGGTCAGGATTTATAGTTGTAATCCACGGGAGAGATGAATAAACTGTGTTTGCTCCATCTTAACACAAGAGAACCACAAAAGTTCCAGAAATAACCCTTAACATTCATAGTGATAACTTTTTCACAAGGGTATCTGAGCAACTTAATGAGCAAGAAATGGTTTCTTCCACGAGTACTACTGCTACAACTGGGCATCCCTATGCAATATTGGGGATTATGATGATGGACTTGAACTTCTGCCTCGTACAACAGCAAAAGTTAAAATCCACATGGGTTCAAATCTAAATGGAACCCCAAATAAACCTAAAACTTTTAGAGAAAGAAGACCTTGGAATCCTTGGATTGCATAAAGAGTTCTTGAATATGAATACCAAAAACATAATGTATAAGAAATTTGAAGAATGAAATTTTTAGCAAAATTAAGAACTTTTCAAAAATTACTTACTAGAAAATAGACCATAGACTAGGGAAAAAATATTTTCACAACCTCTATCAACTTTTTAAATATTTTATTTATTTTTTCTTTATTTATTTGAGAAAGTGAGAGAACAGGCATGCCAGGGTATCCTGCCATTGCAAATAAACTCCAGACACATGTGCCACTTTGTGTATCTGGCCTATGAAGTTAGTAGGAAATCCAACCCAGGACATCAGGCTTTGCTGGTAAGTGCCTTTAAACACGGAGCCTTTTCTCCAGCCCTCTCTCTACTTTTTAATATTTTATGGTGAATTAAAAATCAAATGTCATTTGTTATAACCCAACACAATGAACTTAATGAAAAAGTGAGTACATAAAAATGGTACAAGCAATTCACAAAACATATAAAACTGACCAGCCACCATGAAAAGAGGTCAAACATCATTAGTCATTGGGAAAATGCAAAGTATTAGGAAATGACATACCACTACACATTTCTAGAAGAAAATTTAATCTTGCCAAATGCTAATGTGGATGCCGGCAAACCTCACCACGTGTGCTTTGACAGTGGGAAGTTGAAATGGTACCATCACCATTTCTGAAGAAGCCACTCATAGAAACTAATTCTAACTCTGAGGCACTGATCTAAAAACATGTAAACACAAAGACATCTGTGCAAATGATTACAACAGCATCACACGCAATAGCTGAAGACTGGAGACAATCCAAATGCTGCCCACTGTGTTAGCTACTTTGCTGGTGGCTGTGACTCAATACCTAACAAGATTTAAGGGGAGGAAAGGGCTGTTGTAGCTCATAATTTGAGAGAACAGTACATCATGGCAGGAAAGGAATGGTAGCAGGAGCAGATCTCTACTGTGACAGCTGGAGCATGAGTCTAGTTGTTTATATGTGGAGGGGAATTAGAAAAGAGAAGAAAGTGTTAAATTTTTAAACTCAGCCAAAGGGATGGTGCCCCTACTTCAGGATTGGTCTTCACCCTACTAATTTAAACCTCTCTGCAAATGCCCTGACAAACACACCTACAGTGTGTGCACTCCTATGTGATTATAAATGCAGTCAAACTGACAATGAAGACAAATTAAACATCGATCCATTAATACTAACTGGTAAATAAAATGTAATCCACGTGAAGGACTAGTGTCACAAAAATGGAAACTTGACACAAACATAAAGAAGGTTGTCAAAATACAAAAGGGCACATACTGTGCCATTCTACCTATATCTGAAGAAAAAACCAAGCTCATAAATTGTGGCATAAAAGTCTTTTCCATGGTTCTTGGCACAGAGCTCCAAAAACAATTGGAATTCCCTGAGTTTTCTTACACCACTGAAAAGGTTCCTGGTGATGGGACCTGCAAGGACTTGAAGAAAGCTGAAAAGTGAGTTTATCACAGGTCAGTGATTTAGTTGGTCATGCCTGTGTGACACAATCTCTGAACACTGGTACTTGGAGGAGTCTCAAAGCAGGTGACACTGTGTGGTGAAGATGCTCACTTACCCTGTGGAGAGAGGGCACAGAAGCATGGCACTCAGAATACCCTTGATATTAAACCCATAACAACAATTTCAGTGAATCGTTCTAGAGAATTATTGAGCCTGAAGGTATTGTGGGAATCCCTAAACTAACAGCCACTGACAGAAAGAGCAAGTGTCTCCTGAGACATAAGACTATGAAGTCAGAGTGGTCTTCTGGAGTGAAGGCCCCTTACGATGTGAACTCTGAACAATGGATATCATAACTATATGTAATATGCCCACACAGGGTAGAAATAACTCAAAAAACAAAATCATCAGTGGTTACCTATGGCAAGATATCAAGAGCAATAGGCATTTGCAACACTGAAAGAAATATTTCCAAATAGAATTTGATGATAGCTGTACAACCCCATAAGTTTACATTTATAAAAATCAAACTGTACACTTTCACTGAAGACAATGTATAGAATATAAATTACTCCTCAATTAAGCCATTTTAAAAATCTAATCAATAAATGTCCAAAATTAAAGAAAGCATTTAAAAAGATATAATCAGATTTCTTCATTTTACATTCTCACGGTAAACAACAAATTGTTAACAAATACTACGATCATTGAAATAATAAATGAGTTACATCATGAAAACACTGCAAAGACATAAGGAAATTAGCACTGCTACATTAGGTGGGTAATTTCACACATGTAGAATATATTATGTTCAGGTGTACAATTCTACGAAAAAAGAAATCTTATATAAATGGGGCTGGTGGGTGACTCAGATGGTTAAGAGTGCATGGCAAGCAAGCATTAGGACCTGAGTTCAATCTCTAGAACCCATGTTTAAAAAATTTAAAAAAAAAAAAAAAAAAGCCAGGCGTGGTGGTGCATGCCTTTAAACCCAGCAATCGGGAGGCAGATGTAGGAGGATCGCTATGAGTTCAAGGCCACCCTGAGACTACATAGTGAGTTCCAGGTCAGCCTGGGCTAGAATGAGACCCTACCTCGATTAAAAAAAAAAAAAAAAAAAAAAAAAAAAAGCCGAGCCACAAATGCCTGTAACCTGGTCCTGAGGCCAACAAGCCCAAATGACCGCAAAACGGCAGCTCCAGATTCAATGAGAAACTCCAGGAATAAATGTAGAACAGAAATATGGAGAACACCAGATGTTCTGCTCTGGTCTCTGCACTCATAGCACAGGACACTCACAACTGTACATCTCTTTCTTGCGTGCGCGCACACACACACACACACACACACACACACAAATTCAAAATAAGAGTAAAAATGGTGAGTTGACACTGGGCAATCTGGGTTTAGATAATGTCCTCACTCTCTCATGAATGCCATGAACATCAAAATCAATTTTGCCTTTCTTTTAAATGCTCATTGACATGATCTTAGACTATGTCATCATAAACTACATCATAGGACTGTCATAAATCAAATCCACATCTATTTATACATTCACATGGCTGATGTGATACTTAAAAGCAAAAAAAAAGTTGTTATTTGCATGGGATTCATTGTTTCCAAGTCCTGAGCTTTCTCTCTTGCTGATTTCCTGTACTTCTCCTGAACTTACCTCCCTATCAAAATAAAAGAGAGGCAGGAAAGCTCTGTGGTTAAGGTGATTGCCTGCAAAGCCTAAGGACCTGGGTTAGATTCCCTACTCCCCCCATAAAACCATATGCACAAAGTGGCACATATGTCTGAAGTTCATTTGCAGTGGATAGAGGCCCTGGCAACCCCATTGTCTCTCATTCTCTCTCCCTTCTTCTTTCCCTCCTTCAGCCTCTCTTCTCAAATAAATAAATAAAATATTTTTTTAAGAGGAAGGAGTGTACATACAAAAAATATCAACCATTTTCCAGGCATGGTGGCACATGCCTTTATTCCCAGCATTCTGGAGGCAGACATAGGAGGATCACTATGAATTTCAGGCTAGCCTGGGACTAAGGAGTAAGTTCCAGGTCGGCCTGGGCTAGAGTGAGACCCTACTTCAAAAAGAAAATGTTTTTAATCACATCATTTTTTCAGGCTCCTTCCCATAGGCTTGAATCTTGTTCAATCCTCTAACATGGAAATTTGTACAACTTCCTGCTGAAAATTAATGGTATTTTTATCATTAAATATAAATATTTTCTTTGACCTGCCACAACCACACTGACCTGTGTCACACAATACTTGCCACTATGCACATGCCCATTTATTGCCAATAAGTGTAAGAGTACAAAACAAAAAAAAATGACATGCAAGCAAAATAGTAAAAATTATATTTGGAAAAATGCATATGCATAACATATGTTAAAAGGTAAGTTTCTATGTTAATTCAAAACGTCCAAATTACTTGCTGCTCAACTCATCCTCATGTTACACACAAAATTCTTTTGGTAGATCTTGTTACAGAGGAATCATTTTCTGTATGTCCTAAGAATTGAATTTTAAAATAGAGCCAGCATGTTTTAATACATACAAACATATTTACCTATAAATACATTCAAATTTAAGTTGAGTGGATGGTTGGCTTAGGGGAAATAGTTGGGACTAGCCTTACCCATATGGAAATAATTACTATCCTTGCCTAAAGCTCATATTAGGATGAAAACAAAATGATGTTATCTTAAGAACCCTTCCAATTTCAGTAAAGCAAAATCTAACTGTTACATAGTTAGACAGATATTGTCCAGACACTGTTTTATTTAAGGGGAAAGATGTGGGGTATTTATTTTTACATTTAAATTAAAAGCAGAATTAGTATTATGAAGCAGATGAGGGTATCTGAGAAGACAGAGTCGAGTATGATGGCTAGCGCACCTGCAGCCCCAGCAGCTTAGGAGGCCAAGCCAAGGCAAGAAGGTCACTTGGAACATAGGAATTCAAGAGCAGCCTGGGGACCACGCGTGGTGAGCAGGATTAATCAGTACAAAAGGTACACACACAAAGTTGGAACAGACAAGGTCACAAACTTAAACATTATGATCTAAAATTTTTTAATCTGTTTCAGCCTGATCTCCTAATAGCTGAGAAAAAATTCAAAATAAATTCCTCTCATTGGAAGCATGAAAAATGTCATGGAAAATAACATGATGAGTTACTTAAATGACAATTTAATGACAAATATGATCTGGTAACTGTTGCAAGTTCTGAAATTTGATACCTTTATATAATTCTGGCAGGTACCACATATTTTCTAGCAAAAATTGTAAAATTTTAAGCACCTACTAACATAGCATTGTTTTGGTTCACAGAACTGGAGAGAGAAAAAATTATCACCGTAGCTGTAACTAGGCCAGACTCCCTCCACAGGCAGTTCAACAGCTATTCAATGCAGATTCATGACCATGGGTTATTTTTTTTTTTTTTTGTCACGAGCACAATACAAAGCCCATACCTTTCTTGAACCTCCTTTAACATTCCATCACCCAGAAGTGATGACCAGCACATGCAGCTACATTTTCTTTTCTGTGATCAAAGCTCATTTCTTCCCAATATATGAGAGAAAAGTACCATGGTTTCAGAAATGCAGCATAAGGCACTTTTATTTTTAAACAAAGCACCTACTTTTTTATTTGTCTGAGAGAGAAAGACGGGGAGGGAGAGAGAGAGAGAGAGGGAGAGAATGGGTATGCCAGAACATCCAGCCACTGCAAACAAACTCCAGACACAAGCACCAGCTTGTGCTTGTATGTGTCCAGGGGAATTGAACCTGGGTCCTTTGGCTTCACAGGCAGGTGTCTTAACTGCTAAGCCATCTCTCTAGCCCTCACAGTTCCTCCTTTTTACAATTACTGATAAGAAATTCATATTTCTTATTAAGACAGAAAACACTTCTGTGTCTGAGTTAATCTCATACACTATATAGAATACCTTGAAATTAAACAATATTTCATATGTGTGTTCAAATACATCTTCTCTGTAGAGAGCCTATAACTTATAATTTTCACCAGTTTATCACAGACCTGTAACTATCCTTTATCTCCTAATACCATTCCCCTCCTCATACACAAAATGTAAGGACTGCTGTGTGGTATCTGGCATGAACTACATCACACTGATGGCTGCTTCCTTAGGTGTGCACAAGCCTTTCTGTGCCGTTTGTCGATTAGGGGCTTGCCCCCGCTAGTGCCCTGAAGCATTTCCCCTGTTTCTTCTGGTAGTTTCATAGTTTAGGATCTTAAATAAAGCCTTTAATTGTCTTTTAGTTAATTTTTATGCCTGGTGAAAGATAGAGAACTAACTTCATTTTTCTGATTCTGGATATCTAAATATCTCAGCAACATTTGCAGAAAAGAAAATCTTTTCAGGGTGTGCTACTAGTATTTCTGCCAAAATTCAGTTGCTCTTGATATGTGGGTTTACTTCCAGGCTCTCGCTCTTTCCATTGGTTTATGTGATGGTTTTTATGGCAATACCACACTGTTTCAAAAGAACAACTTTGCAGTATATTTTGAAGTCAAGTAATATAATATCTCTTGTTGCATCCTTTCTATTCAAGATGCCTTTGGCTATTTAGAGAGATTTTTAATGGTTCCACACAAATTTTGGGATTATTTTTCTAGTTATATGAAAAATGGCATTGGAATTATCACTGTGTATATGTTCATGTGTGAGAGCACACGTGTGTGTGCAAATGTACGTGTATACACGTATGGAAGCAAGAGATCAACATTAGGTGTCCTCCTTAATCACGCTCCACTTATTGAGACGCAGTCTTGCTGTACCTAGAGCTCACTGCTTCAACCCACTAGCTCGCCAGTAAGCTCTGGGGACTTCCTGTCTCAGCCTCTCCAACTCTAAGATTACAGGTGAGCATCATCACGCCTAGCATTATACGGGGTTAGAGATATCAATGCAGGCCCTCAAGAGTGCACAGCAAGCTCCTTCTAGGGAACCATCTCCCCAGCCCTCACTGGTATTCCAACCACTGGTATTCTGACAGGGATTTTATTGAATCTGCAATTGTTTTAGGTGACATGGACTGTATGGACATTTGACAATAATGGTCCTCTACTTCGTCAACAAGAGGTGTGTTACTATCTGTCCCTTCTTCAGTTTCTTCCATCAGTTCTTTATAAGCAAGGTTGTTTTGATGCATGAACTGAATTAATTATAATGTGTCTCAAAAAATATATAGACCTGGCTGAAGAGAGGGCTTAGCAGATAAGGCACTTGCCTGAGAAGTTTAAGGACCCAGTTTCAATTCTCCAGGTCCCACGTAAGTCATGCACAAGGTGGTGCATGTGTCTAGAGTTTGTTTGCAGTGGCTAGAGGTCCTGGTGTGCCCATTCTGTCTCTCTTTCTCTCTCCCTCTCTCCCTCTCTCTGTCTCAAGTAAAAATAATAAATTAAATATATCCTTCAACAAATACTTTCCTCCACATTCCCTTTTGATTCCATGACAAGGAACCTGTCTCCAGTAGTTCTCCTTTATTCTCAACCAGGCTTCTTCCATACTGATCTCCCACCCAGAGATGCCTTTTGTCCTCTTCACCTTTAGCAATGCTCATCTGTTTCTTCAAGGCACAGTTTAAAAATGCATCTCTTTTGCCAAATGTAAACTAACTGAACCCAATAGTAATTATTTGTTTTCTTTATTTAAATTACTGGTACTATTAAACCATACTCCTTCTTTTGAACCTAGTAAATGGTTACTTCCTATTTGCTTTGTATGCTACTATTTTCTTCCATAACTATAAAATATAAACTATTGCTGGGCTAAAATATCATACTTCCCAGAAACATTGATCAGGAGCTAGACGTGGTAGTGCACGCCTTTAATCCCAGCACTTAGAAGGCAGAGGTAGGAGGATCACTGTCAGTTCAAGACCACCCTGAAACTAAATAGTTAATGTCAGGTCAGCCTGTTTTAAAGTAAGATCCAACCTCAAAAAAACAAAACAAAAAAGAAATATTGATCAGTTTTGTTCACTGATGGATGGAAGACAGGTACCTATGATATTGCCAGGCATGTAACAATGTTTAATAAATACTTCCTGAGTAAAGTGCAGAAGACGATAAACCAACACATTAATTCCTGTTCATTCAGTAAAATGAGGGCATACCCAATATTTATTAATACGCTTAAATGATTATTTATAAAATTGTGCTGTATACATTCTAAACCTGTCTACATGTAACAAAAGACCAGGTACAAATCTGTATTACCCCTATGAGTAAGTCACTAGTAAATAAAAAAATCTGAAATTGATTGACAGATGACATTCTAGGGAGACAAGTCAAACTTTAGTATGAAGGAAATTTTCTTTTCTCAGAATAGCACTACATACTTCAATTTGTTGGAAATATAAGGATTCTAAAACACAAAATAAATATGTTTAAGAACAAAATATATGTCATTTTTATATACAAGTGAATTATCTATACACATTTTGATATTTTAAAGCATATAAGTATAATGCTTTTTAAATGATGACATTTGTGACCAATGCACAAAAAAATTAGCCAATCAAATCTATAATCCTATAGTAATACAATTCCAGTTAACTAAGTCACATTCACTATTAAATATTTAAGTCGCAGAATTACAAATATTGCATTAAATTACAAAATAATTACAAGATAAAAAGCACTGTATTTTATCCCCAAGCATTACAAGCAGAATAGAAAAGCAAACAAAGCAATATTACATTCAACATCAAGCTAAATATGTCTTGGTGAGAAAAAAAATCAAGAGAAAGAAAGTAGTAATCAGGCTAGTAATTTATGAAAGGAAATTTATTTCAGGTGATTTTTAATTGACAATACCATTTAAAAACATAAAAATTTAAAATCTATGACTAAACTGAGCTTCAATAACAAAACAGACAAAATTCTCTCTCTTCCTCTTTCTGTGAGAAATGTCAACATTTCAATTTATTTTATCCTGAAAAATAGATACTTCTATATAATATTTAAAAGGAAGATATAAAAAAGGAAATTAGTATAATTTGAAATATGTATATACAAGCTATTATTAATAAATGTCATTTTCTGTTAAAATTAAAAACAATTAGGAACCAAAAGACTATAAGATTTGGTAACTTACTTTCAACCTAAGATCTGGTTCCAATATACAGGTACATTCAATATTATTTATATTAAATATTTCTCTGTTACAAAGCTTTGTAACATTTACTACATTTCATATTTTAAAGAGTTCAAACTATGAATAACAACTGAAAATTATATCAAAATTCTCATCTTACTTCTCCATTTCTTAGTGTTGTGATGGTTCCTCTTGCAACACCCATTCTGAATAGTGTTTCTGTAGCCTGTGAATAAATAAAAATATGAAGAGCTAAAATGTATGATCTGTAAAAAACTACGTACTCTACCCTAAAATTACAAAAATATTCCAATACTATTATATCTCCAAGGACTTCAAGAGAAACTTTAATAAGGCATAATAGGAGCTAAATAGCCCAGAAATACAGTTTTCACAATTTTGTGATGTTTTTATTTGTTTGGTTGGTTGGTTTATCAAGGTAGGGTCTCACTCTAGCTCATGCTGACCTGGAATTCACTATGTATTCTCAGGGTGGCTTCAAACTCATGGTAATCCTCCTACCTCTGCTTCCCGAGTGCTGGGATTAAAGGTGTGCGTCACCATGCCCAGCAATTTTGTAATGTTTTTAAAAGCTCAAACTAAAATTTTTCCAAAGTTATTTTAATATTCTACCATTCTTCTAAGTCAATAGACTCGACTTATTTACTTGGGTAGGTTTAACAATGGTGTGATAATAAAAATTAACAAGAACTTATTGTTTATTCTGAATTTTGGTTTCTACTGAATAAAGATCAAAGTATGAATGCTCTAAAAGGAAAAATAAGAATAAATAAAAAAAATGCAAAATAAGATAATTTATCAACACCATATATTAACACCCCCAGTCATTGCTTGCAACAAACTAGGAATTTACAAACAGAAAAATAAATTAAGAAAATAATTTAATTTTTAAATGCATGTTAAAAAAACTTGGGGAAGAAATTAAACATGGAAGTAGAGATTGCCCACTAAAAACAACACAATTGCTAAAACCAATTAGGGAGAACGCAAATAAATACAAAGACATCCTGTGTTCCTGGTTTGGAAGATTTAAATTATTAAGATTAATGCTAAGATGTTAAAACTAAAGCAATCAACAGATTCAATGCAATGACTTTCTTTTAAAAAAAAAAAAATCCTAAAATTCATATAGAACCTTGTAACTGTGAGGGGTATAAAGTAGCAAGAAATGTTATCAAATGGCTCAGTTATGAATAATATCAAGTTTAAATAGGATTTTAACCACAATTTATGTCTTACCATTTTATGAACATCCTAACCAAATTTCCATCTTTTCTACTACAAAGCCAATAATATGCAAACTGAATCAACTATAATCCAGCTGAGCATGGTACTGAATTCAATAATCCAAGTACTCAAGAGGCTCAAGAAGAACCTGAGCTTGAGGCCAGCCTGGACCACAAGGTGAGATTCTCTCCCCAAATCAGCAAGATGGTGATGACAATGACAATGATGATACAACAGCTACAATGTATGCAAGTTAGTTTAGTTATCAGTTAATAAGAAAGGAGAGTGTTGCAGGTAGTATCACTGATATTCAGGTATCTCTGCAGCTCATTATTTGCTTAAACTATACACACATACACACACATACATACATACATACATACATACATACATACATACATACACACACACACACACACACACACACACACACACACACAGGGGTGGAGAGAGAGAGAGAGAGAGAGCTTTGTATAAAATTAAAGAAAAAATTAAAAGAAAACATCAGCAGTGTCCAGGCTCTCAATGAGGTCAAATCTCCTACACTTTTAATAAAGCAGTGAATGTGAGAGTGAGAAATATAATAAGCAAATGGTATAATGTCCTTCAAAATGCTGGACAAAAAAAGTAATGAATAATATTGAGTTGTAGCTAGAAAGAAAGTCAGAGTTAACATAAAAATGATTACACAGCCAGGCGTGGTGGCGCACGCCTTTAATCCCAGCACTCGGGAGGCAGAGGTAGGAGGATCACTGAGAGTTTGAGGCCACCCTGAGAATTCTAGGTCAGCCTGGGCTAGAGTGAAACCCTACCTCGAAAACCTTAAAAAAAAAAAAATTACAGAGCACTTTTAGGATATAAAAAATGTGGGTTTGTAGCGGCTAGGTTGATGTTAGTAGTATGGTGTATGGTGGAAGAAGTGAATATAGACAGGAAGGGAAAAGACCCTCAAGTAAAGACTGTTCCTCCACAAGATGGAATCAAGATCACACACAGCCATCTGTAGGTCATGATAGATAGCACAACAAAACCTAAACTCTCTCCTTCCTTCCCCAGTTCTCCTTTTTCCTCTCCCTTCTTTTCTCTCTGGTTCCCTATCTGAATTAGTATACAGAACAATCTAGTGACAATGACCAAATTACTAACTTAAGGACAGGGGTGACAGTATATATATGCAAAAGAAAAATAAGTACTAAGAGAAATTAAAATGCACCCAAGGTTGAAAACCCATAAATCTTGCTTGGTCTAAATCCACACAGTTATGACATTAAAAAGGGTGAAGGATTCATGGTTTAGGAATTGTCAAGGCTAGAGGAAGCCGGGATGTACAAGACATAGATGACATGGTACCGTCCTTAATTAAACTACAGTAACAAAATATATTTTATTTCATACATAAGTAAGAAGAAATAGGGCTGGAGAGATGGCTTAGTGGTTAATGCACTTGCCTGCAAAACCAAAGGACCCAGGTTTGACTCCCCAGAACCCACGTAAGCCAGATACACAGGGTGGTGCATGTGTCTAGAGTTCATTTGCAGTGGCTGGAGGCCCTGGTGCGCCCATTCTCTTTCTCCTCTCCATCTCTCTCCCTCTCTCTTTAATAAATAAATACATTAAAATATTTAAAGAATCTTTAAAAAAGAAGAAATATAGTTTTTTAAACAAGAGGTCAGAATCTTTAAAATGTCCCTACAGATAAACCAACACATATCAAGATGGGGGGGGGGGGTTAAGAGTTGATATCCAAACCCTACATTAGAAAAGAAAGAAGAAAAAAAATAAACTTTTAGGGAAACCTGCTAAATTTATAAATGTAGCATAGTAAAAATATCACTCTAACCTGTCACTCTCTAAGAGATTCATAATAGGCCATTACTGAGGAAGGAGAGGCATGCAAAACTAGTTGAAAGATTTGCTTATTGAAGTTTTATTAAAGATAAAAATTCTCACCAATGATATATTTACATTTGCTCTATTCTTATTCATACGTAGGCTAAGAGACATGTGACATCTCCCTGTTTCTATGAAAGCCATGCATAATTCAGTTGATGTAATTTTCAACAACACTTGGGATATAATAACAATTTCTCAAAACATCATCAACCTTCTTTTATATCTCAAACCACAGATACAAGGGTGAGTTATTTAAGAAGAGACCATTTGAAGATTAAATTCTCTTTGTGTGGGTTCTCCAACAGAATACCAAATTCATTTTCTCAATTCAATTGATTACATATCTTACACCAATGGCTTTAAGGATGTCTCAACTTGACAGTGCTCTGTCAATATAGGCCACTCCCTTTGGTTTCATAGGAAAACACTGGAGTGGGCAACTATCTTTTGACCTTTATTAAGATACTGTTTTTTGTTTACTTGTATTTTACTAGTAACAAGCATCAAAAAGAAAGAAGAGAGAGATAGAGGATTAATTCTCAGTATATGTAACTTTACCAACAACAAATTAGCTTAACTAGCCCTACCTGCAGATAACATAATCCTATGCATTAGTGACCTGAAAGACTCTACCATAAAACTTCTAAAGGTGATAAATTCTTTCAGCAAAGTGGCAGGATACAAAATCAGCACATGAAAATCAGTAGCCTCCCTATATGCAAAAGATAAATATACAGAGAAAGAAACCAGCGAGGCTGTCCCATTTTCAATAGCCTCTTAAAGAAAGCAAATAACTTGGAATAACACTAACCAAGGATGTGAAAAACCTAAATAATGAAACCATAAAAATACTCAAGAAAGAAACTGAGGAGGACATGAGAAGATGTAAAGACCTCCCATGCTCCTGGATAAGTACAATTAATATTGTGAAAATAGAAATTCTACCCAAAGCAACATACAAATTCAATGCAATACCAATAAAAATCCCATCCTCATTCTTCACAGAAATAGAAAAAGTAATCTTAAAATTCATATGGAATGGTATTAGGCCCCAGATATCCAAAAATGTACTCAGCAAAAGAAACACTTCTGGAGGTATCACCATATCAGATCTACAGCTATACTACAAAGCCAGAGTAACAAAGACAGCATGGTATCAGCATAAAAACAGAAACATACACCAATGGAACACAACTGAAGATGCAGCCCTTATTTCAAGAAACTATGTCTACTTGATCTTGGACAAAAATGCCAACAACACACACTGCAGAAAGGACAGCATCTTCGACAAACAGTGCTGGGCATATTGTAAAACAACATGCAGAAAAATGAAACTAGCCAGGCGTGGTGGCGCACACCTTTAATCCCAGCACTCAGGAGGCAGAGGTAGGAGGATCGCCATGAGTTCGAGGCTACCCTGAGACTACATAGTTAATTCCAGGTCAGCCTGGACCAGAGTGAGACCCTACCTCGAAAAACCAAAAAAAAAAAAAAAAGAAAAATGAAACTCCTCTCACCATGCACAAAACTCAACTCCAAATGGATTAAAGCCCTCAATATAAGACCTGAACCTCTCAATCTAGTGGACATAAAAATAAGTGGAATTCTACACAATGTAGGAGTGGAAAACGACTTCCTGAATACTACCCCAGTAATACCCAGGAAAAAAAAAAAAAAAAAAAAAAAAAACACTCAACCAGTGGGATTTCATGAAGCTGAAAAGCTTTTGCACAGATAAACAAACCATAAACAAGGCCAACAGACTACCCACAGAAGGGGAGAAAATCTTTGCCAGCTACACCACTGACAGGGAACTAATATCCAGAATCTACAAAGAACTCCAAAAACTAAGCAATAAAAAAAAAAAAAAAAAAATCCAACAATCCATCCAAAAAAAATTGGGAAAAGAACTGAATAGGGAATTCTCAAAGAAAGAAATACAAATGGATAATACTCACCTAAGAATATGTTCAACATCCTTAACTATCAGGAAAATGCAAATTAAAACAACTATGAAATTCCACCTTACTCTTTTTTAAAATTTCTTATTCTCTGTAATTTCATTCTGCCTAAGATGACTGATACTAAAAACATTCATCAGACATTTATTTCATTTTTTATTTATTTAGTTTTTATTGACAAGTTCCTTAATTGTAGACAATATCCCATGGTACTTTCCTCCCTCCCCCCACTTTCCCCTTTGAAACTCCACTCTCCATAATATCCCCTCCCCCTCTCAATCAGTCTCTCTTTTAATTATGATGGTCTTGTGTAGATAGTTTCAGACACTGCAAGGTCGTGGATAATCAGACCATTTTGTGTCTGGAGGAGCACGTTGTAAGGAGTCCTACCCTTCCTTTGGCTATTACATTCTTTTAGCCACCTCTTCCGTAATGCAGAGGAGGAAAAAGTCTTTCAGTTCTTGTGTAAAAACTGGCTCTATTAAAGGCTGAGGAATCCCAATCACTAGGTCTGCTGGAAAACACCAACACCTACCTCCAGCAAGGGCTGAGGAATTCCAACTTCTTAGAGCTACAAGAGCTGTGACATTGCAGAGCTAAGAGCCCAGCTACCCAAGGCCTATAGAGGAGCTGTAACACCAGAGGGCACCACTGGCTGCTGCTCTCCTTGCCTGCTGGCAGTTTGCTGCTGTCAAACACAGAGGGATACAAAAGCCAAAGATCAGCAACTGAGGAGCTTCTCCATGCCTAGTCATGATTTCTGAGAGAACAAAAAGCCCTCGGATTATAAGCATATGTAAAACGTTAAATACATATGTATACACATATGAAATAACATCTAAACAGACTACAGATGGAGTATCCCTCATGCAAATACTTAGGACTAGAAGTATTTGGCCATTTCTTTTTGTAGGGGAGGGGGAGTAGAGTTTCTTCAAACACCTAGTGAAGATATCTTGGGTATGTGACCTGTCTAAAGAGGCACGTGGCATACGTTTCAAACATACCTTTATATCCTAAGATGACTGATACTAAAAACATTCATCAGACATTTATTTCATTTTTATTTATTTAGTTTTTATTGACAAGTTCCTTAATTGTAGACAATATCCCATGGTACTTTCCTCCCTCCCCACTTTCCCTTTGAAACTCCACTCCATAATATCCCCCCCCTCTCAATCAGTCTCTCTTTAATTATGATGGTCTTGTGTAGATAGTTTCAGACACTGCAAGGTCGTGGATAATCAGACCATTTTGTGTCTGGAGGAGCACGTTGTAAGGAGTCCTACCCTTCCTTTGGCTATTACATTCTTTTAGCCACCTCTTCCGTAATGCAGAGGAGGAAAAAGTCTTTCAGTTCTTGTGTAAAAAAAAGGCTCTATTAAAGGCTGAGGAATCCCAATCACTAGGTCTGCTGGAAAACACCAACACCTACCTCCAGCAAGGGCTGAGGAATTCCAACTTCTTAGAGCTACAAGAGCTGTGACATTGCAGAGCTAAGAGCCCAGCTACCCAAGGCCTATAGAGGAGCTGTAACACCAGAGGGCACCACTGGCTGCTGCTCTCCCTGCCTGCTGGCAGTTTGCTGCTGTCAAACACAGAGGGATACAAAAGCCAAAGATCAGCAACTGAGGAGCTTCTCCATGCCTCGTCATGATTTCTGAGAGAACAAAAAGCCCTCGGATTATAAGCATATGTAAAACGTTAAATACATATGTATACACATATGAAATAACATCTAAACAGACTACAGATGGAGTATCCCTCATGCAAATACTTAGGACTAGAAGTATTTGGCCATTTCTTTTTGTAGGGGAGGGGGAGTAGAGTTTCTTCAAACACCTAGTGAAGATATCTTGGGTATGTGACCTGTCTAAAGAGGCACGTGGCATACGTTTCAAACATACCTTTATATATGTATCCTGAATATAATTATATATTCCATATTTTTTAGTACACTGTTATGATTGCAAGAGGTAGAAGGATCGCCATGAGTTCAAGGCCACCCTGAGAATACAGTGTGAATTCCAGGTCAGCCTGGGCTAGAGTGAAACCTACCTCAAAAAACCACAAAAAACAACAACAACAAAAAAAAAAAAAGCAAGATGAGATAGCACTATTATACACTAGAATGGCCAAGGGTAAAACAAGAATACCAAACGATAGTGAGGTGTTGGTTCTACTCTCAAACATTTGTAGGAACACAACATGGGATTGTCACTTGGAAAAAGACTTGGGAGTTCATTGTAAATTTAAATCCATTATGGCTCTCCACAGGTATCAATCCTTGACAAATGAAAACATGAATCTATTTGCATGATTTATATAAAAGCAAAAATAGGAAAGAGTTAACTATTGCTTCAGAAAGAGGGAGACAGCTGAGTCTCAAGAGAGAGAAGGCTATTTATACAAGATATTAATACTTTGCATCTTGACTGCCTGCAGCCGTAAGCCAAAATTCATCAAACTAAGTCTAAAATAGCTGATGTTCATTAAATGGAAATAAAGGTTTTTTTTTTTTTTTTTAATAGAGTCCATGTCTGTCTCCATTGTTTCTGTCACACTAAAGCAGGTCTCAACTAATTTGTAATTTAATTCTCACTTAATTCTCTCCCTCTCTCCCTCTCTCTCTCTCTCTCTCTCTCTCTCCACATATATATCCTGGGTACTATCTCAGTGGGAATTTTTTTAAGGACATTTATATGCTTTAAACACAGATTTATACATTTTAGATACCGATTCCATCTTAAATTCATATAAACTTAATTCATTTAAGCTGAGAGCAGAGATGGAGGGTAACCAAAGCATCACAAAATTAGCAGAATAAGATCAACAGTAAGTGTTGATCAACATAAGACACATGACACACTCATAGGTAGACTAGAGACCCAGCAGAAGTACACCAACAGAAAATCCCTGTGCTTACACAAAATTCTACACAGATCACCAATTAAGACCACTGCTCTAACACAAGGCTTCTTAAAACTTTTCCACTTGGATCGGGCGTGGTGGCACAACCCTTTAATCCCAGCACTCAGGCAGAGGTAGGAGAATCACCATGAGTTCGAGGCCACCCTGAGACTACATAATGAATTCCATTTCAACCTGGACTAGAGTGAAACCCTACCTTGGGAAAAAAAAAAAAAACTTTTCCACTCGGGACCCCTTTTCACCTGAAAAATTTTAACATGGCCCCTATTAAGTATATAAAATAGGTACACAAATCAAACATATACTAATAACAAAATATTAAAAAATTTTAACAACTAATTGGTATATACATAACTTTACCATCTGTTAAAGACAAAAGCAAATGTGTCTATCAATAAGATACACATCTTGATTTAATTTTACATAATGTTGTGGTTTTTCTCTCCCCAATACGCTCATGTGTTTGGATATTTGGTCCCAAGCTGGACGCACTACTTGGGAAGGATGTGGAACCATTCAGAAGTGGAGTCCTGCTGGAGGAGCTGAGTCACTGAGGACAGGCCTGGCCCCACTGAGAATGCAATACGACCAGCCAACTTCCCCTGTCTACTGGCAAAAGTATGGTTAGTGTCATTTCAGAAAGTACTAGAAATTCTATCATAATCCCAAGTCAAAATTCATTTGACAATTTTTTTTGAAACTTAAGTTGACAACTCAAAACCATGATTTCTTAAACTAAACATTCTAACACAATATAATCCAAGGAATGATAATATTAAATGTCTTCATTTTTCATAATTAAATCTGTTAGGTTTTAGGGTTTTGTGTTTTATTGTTGGTTTGGGGTGAGGTTTTTATGCTTGGGTTTTGTTTTTTTTTTTTTTTTTTTAAACGCAGGTTCTCACCATTGCCCACACTAACCTGGAACTCACTATACACACCAGGTTGCCCTAGAACTCATAGTGGTTTTCCTACCTCAGCCTCCCAGTGCTGGAATTATAGTCATGAGCCACCTTGTGCCTGGCTTATTTTCAAAAATTGAACAATTATATTTCTGTAAGAGTAGAATACAGCTTTATACAGTAAAAACACTATGATTCAGAACACAAGACTCTTGAATGTGTGATTGATTGGGAGATGTGTGGTTAACCAAAGGATGACAACAAGAACCGCACCGTGTGTCACAGGTTCACACTCGAGGCTGCAGTAAAGCACCTGATGAGACACAGGTGAGAGTTGCCAGAAACACTGACTTCAAGATATACTAGATTTTGGATTAATTTCTGGTTGGTACACACACTGACAAACCTTTTACTGTTACCAAATTTTTTTACAACTCCAGCATTCAGTTTTGTGATCCTGTATAGGGCTGCAACCTACAATTTATAAATCTGGGATCTAGTACAGTCAATCTTATAAATGGGAAAAATAAGTAATAGATATTAAAAACTAGCTAACTGGCAAATACATATCCCAATTCTCCCCTTTACTGGTAGGTGATTGCTCTTGTTCCTATAAATCAATCCACCATTTTTTTAAGTAGAAGCCCAGTCATACCTGAATCCTCTTCGCTCAATCATTTACCATACCGCATGCAATTTCTTAGCAAATATTCTCATTGCCTAGAGGCCAAATTACACCCATTTTAGTTCTAGTACAGATGCTTGAGAAACAATAAGAGGTGAATGAATGCAGACGTGTGAACTAATGAATAAGTGGTTGGTTAGAAGATGTCATGTAAGTGCTCACAAAGTAATTGTTTTAGGGGTGTGCGGTTAACCAAAGTGTGAATAAATATGCACTAACTGTATTACAGCAATTTCAAATGCTGAAAATATAATCTGCTAGCCTTTCATGTTAATGAAATCAACTTGGTCTTTTCAGCCGTTATAAACGTCATTATCTGTTTTCTTTCAGAACACAGGAAATATGCATTACATATAGAGACAATGGACCTCAGCAGTGGTTTAAGGTTATGAAGAATGTTACTTCTGTTTAGAGATGTGGACTGGTAAATTCTCCAGGAATTTAAATGATAAGCAGATGGTTCATTTCAAATTCAGAACAGTCATCTGGCTCTAAGGAAGAGTGTACTTTTCTAAATATGTGTTCTGTCATGTTCTATCCAACATGACATGATGTAATCATGTACTATGTTATGTTCTGCTTTTCCTCTTTTAACATAATAAAACCTAACAAAAAGAGCAGGTTTTCTACCACAATCCTATCTTCTTAACATTTACAGTCACAACAAATATACAAAGATTTCAGCAAACAAACATGCCCACAAGTGGTATTAAAGGTACTCTTCAAGTCTATGCTAAAATGGGAATCCACAGAATAAAATTGAATTTTCTCAGCCATTCAATGGGGAGTTATTTTAAATGTTACAGCAACTCAGAGTCCATGTAACTTCTAGTTTGAGGGTGAGTAATCTAAATTTATTGTTGATTTGTCACTTAAAATATTTTAAAGTACAAAAGATTACCCTATGTAGTAAATAATTGTTGGATAACTATATAACCACCATCCTCTATCCTCTTTCTGCCCCTGTTATAAGAAAATAGTGATTTTTATCTAGATTAATTTGGCTTCCTTTCTATAAGAATATTGGTTCATGTTTTCAGCACCTGGTTCTCAGTTGTTGGTACTATTTTGAAGGCTGGGCAACCTTTAAGAGGAAAGGTGTGACTGTCAGAAGTCACTACTAGGGCCAGGGTTCTAGCCACAACTTTCTGCATCCTGTCTGCTCCCATGTGAAGACAAGACCTTGTGTTCAGCTGCTGGAGACAAGAGGCACTCCTACTATCATGCCTTCCCCACCATGATGACCTGAAATTGAAATCCCTCTGAAACATGAGCCAAAAGAAACCTTTCCCCCTGAGGTTATTTCTATCAGGGATTTTGGTTACAAAAGCTAAATAAAAACTGGTTTGACTAAATTAGTAATAAATACTACATTCTTCTTATTGTTAATACTTTTTAAATATAAACATATAATCCTAGAAATAATCATTTCATAATGATGAAGGGATCAAGTTACCAAGAGGATATAACAACCAATATTTCCACATAACAAAAGAACAAAGCCTTTGTTGTGGTTCAAATATCAAATGTTCCCAACAGGCTCAGGTGTGGCACTCTTAGCCCTGAGCTGCTGGTACTGATGCAGGA
Source organism: Orientallactaga sibirica (assembly GCA_036365145.1). Lineage (NCBI taxonomy): Eukaryota > Metazoa > Chordata > Mammalia > Rodentia > Dipodidae > Orientallactaga > Orientallactaga sibirica. The sequence continues at coordinate 14,150,976 of JAEOAD010000055.1, read as the reverse complement.
CTTGGGGGTATATGAGAGATCTCCCAGATTGGTAAACTCCCAATTTTGGGGTCATTATCCTATTTTTAACAAGGAATTGATAAAAACTGAATTGAGAAGGATAAATTAAGAATTACTGAGTTATTTAGGGAGAAATCATAATTGGTGAGATTTATTTAGGGGAAATTAGTATCTATGAAAAGGCTAGAGAGTTCCACAGCACATGGAAACAGGATCTAGAAGTCCATGCAAAAAGATTTAGAAGAAACAAAGCATAAACATCACCCCTGAGCCTGCACATGGAAGACAGTTAAGAGATTTCAGTGGTGAGGGCTTGAGGTAGAATAACAGAGGTAAAGCACAAAAGCAGAGACCAGGAAATTCAGATGAAAAATTAGTAATAAAAAGAGTCAAGAGAGTTATTACACACATTGTAAAAACTGAATTTAGAAAAATTACACGTGCAACAGACCCATATTTAGAAATACCCACTTAATATACCCAGAGTTTAAAGGAAGTACACTCGTGGTAGACTGAGAGAAGTTACCTCACAGCATGGTGCAGATAGAAGGCAAACGGAAAAATAGCCAGGTTGAGAGTGAGGCGACGAGGGGAGGACTTACATGTGTCCACACACATGAGAACATAGGGAAGAGAGAGAGCAGTGATCAGTACAGACAAGCCTTTGTAGTCAATTATAAATGGATCGTGGTGGCACACACCTTTAATCCCAGCACTTGGGAGGCAGAGGTAGGAGGATCACCGTGAGTTCAAGGCCACCTTGAGACTAAATAGTTAAGTCTAGGTCAGCCTGAGCTAGAGTAATACCCTACCTCAAAACCCTTGCTTCCCCCCCCCAAATAAAAAAATGGATTTTGTAGTCAGACTTAGCTATGTAAGGGGAAGACCTGATTGGTTACTGGCTTCAGAGGGCTGACCCAGAGACTAGCCCACATAGGTAGTGTGCCACACTGTCAAGGCAGCACAGGGGGCGCTGGAGCCATTGTGGATGAAACAGGAGTTCCATTTTTGCCAAGATAGGCGGAGTGATAAGTTCTGCTTCTCTTTGGGCTCCTGTTCCTAGCTAAACTACCTAAGAGAAACTAGCTTTCTACTGTCTGCATCAGTACTACTTTGGGTAGTGATATAAACTTAAAGTAGGTTTCAGTGTATCTCACAGTGGGTGCAACTTTAAATACCTCGACCTTGTGATAGGGAATAGGGATAAAGTAGTTCCCATTCTGTAGGCAGCTACACAGGGTTACAGGCCCAAAAAGAATGAGCCGATATTGGTATGATCTGACAGAGCCTAGGAGCCCAAAAGTTTTATAGTTATTTGAAGCTCAGGAAGCAAAGATGGGAACTGAAATCCAAAAGGCCCTGACTTACCAGGAAGCCAGCTGGCTCACGCATACAAACTAACCAATCCTTTGTCTACCTCATCAACCTATCAGCATCTCCCCACTTACATTCAAAGTAACCAGTCCAATCCTCCAGACTTGATGTCTGATTTATATATAGAAGTACCACAAGTCATCAACCTATCAGAAGCTATACTCACATGCACCTAAAGTAACCAATCCAATCCATCTCTGACTTACTACTTAATTTATGTCCCAAGATGTATTTAAAACAAAACTGACCATTTCACCCATGGCTTCCCATGTGACCCCTCCCAGACACTGAGCTTTTCTGCTTTCTCTTTTCTAACAAATCCTTGCGTAACTTGTTTCGTCCCAGTTTCACAAAATGAACTCCAGAACTACTGGCTTAGGGAGCTTTAGTGACCACTGAATTTCTGGTGCTTTACCCCTAAACTAAGTCTTCCAGGGACAAACTCCTGCAACACTTGGTTCCATGCTTTCCCTCTATTTCTTTATGCAACTTCTGCCACACACCACCACTGATGCACTACCCCACTGCAAGCCCCAAAACATGAAATGAACTCTCTGAGACTGTCGGCCAAAATAAACCCAACCTCTGTTAAGTTGCCTTCTGAGGAATTTTTGTTACAGCTATGGAAATCTAATTGACAAAGCTTCAAATTGCATAAGTTAAACACTCACCCAGCTATACAAACAAACTCAACAAATCCTGTAAACATCTCTCATGGTAAGAGATCATACTTAATAAAAGAAAGTTTATCAGCAGCTATGAAAACATCTAAAGATACTAAAGCACAATTACTCACAATCACCAAACATTTATTGATTACCTATGGTTAGCTGGGTCATACAGTTCTACTGTTAGTTTACTGAGAAAGATGCATGCTTATTTCCATGATGGTTCCTCTTTGCCCACATACTTACCAGCATTTATTAGAGCCAGGCTGATGGTCAGAGACAGAATCTCAGTGTAGTTTTAATTTAGATTTCAGTGATGGGTAAAAAAGTTGGGCACTTTAAAAAAAAAAATGTTAAGACCTTTTTTTTCTTTTTTTCTTGTGTGTAGATGTAACTCACTGAGTTGCATCACCATTGCCTGTATGGGCGTGGAAGAGAAATTATTTACCAGAACATGTGGATCTATTTTGTAGAACACTGTGAGAAGAATTTATGTTGGCCCATTCTTAAAGTTCAACAAAACTCAGTAGTGACTCTATCCAGTCCTGACATTGTTTTTGTGAGGAGATTTTTAATTAAGGATTCAATCTCATTCTTGTTCTGGGTCTATTTATGTTGTTTGTATCTTCCGTGATTGAATTTTGGCATGTAGTTAAGTGTTTAGGAATTCATCCATGCCTTCTGGAGGTTTCTGTTTTTCAAAATGTAACTTTTCAAATATTCCCTGATGATCTTCTAGATTTCATGGGATTCTGTTGTAACATGTCCTTTTTCATCTCTAATTTTATTAGTTTAGGTCTTGTCCCTCTCTTTCTTTCAGTTTGGCTCAGGGTTAATCAATCATGTTTAATTTTCAAAGAATCAATTCTTCGATTGATTGAATCTATGTGTTATTCTTTTAGTTTCTGTGTCATTAACGTCTACCATAATGATCATTACTACCGGCTATCCACTACATTTTACTTTGTCTTCTTCGAACTGTGAAACTCTGAGGTGCACCCGTTGCTTATTGCAAGCGTTATTTCTCTGCTCTTTCTTAAGGGAAGTACTAATAGCTTTAACCTTTCCTCTTGGAACTGCCTGAACTCTATTGCACTGATTTCAGAAATTGTCCTATCATTTTCATCGAATTCTAGGCATTTTGTAAATTTCCTCTCTGATCTCTTCAAGGACCTAATGTTCACTCAAAAGTGTACTGTAAGCCAGGCGTGGTGGCGCACGCCTTTAATCCCAGCACTCGGGAGGCAGAGGTAGGAGGATCACGGAGAATTTGAGGCCACCCTGAGACTACATAGTTAATTCCAGGACAGCCTAAAAAAAAAAATGTGTACTGTATAGTCTAAGTATTTGTTTAGTTTCTATGGTTTCTCTTGCTTTTGGTTTCTATTTTTATTCCACTATGATCTAATAAGGAGTTATTTCAATTCTCTTTTATTTGTTAAGACTTGCTCTGTGTCATATGATGTCATCAATGTGTGTGTGTTGCTCATGCATGGGTGTGTGTGTGTGTGTGTGTGTGTGTGCATATGATGTGTTTGAGTGCAGGTGTACACATGCCACACTGCACATGTGGAGGTCAAAGGACAATTTCCACATGTTGGTTTTTTTACCTTCCACCTCCTGTGAGGCATGGGTTCATGTTATTCACTGATGCTTTTGATTTCTTTTGGCCAGGCTAGCTAGTCCCAAGTTTCCAATGGATCCCCTCCTCCCTTCTAGCCTACAGGCATGGCTGGGATTGCAAATATCTGGTACAGTATTTAGTTTTTTATGTGGGTGCAAGGATCTCAAACTCAAGTGCAGCAAGCACTAATCCAGTGAGTCTCCTCCCTAGCACCACTATGATCAATTTTAGATACGGTTTCATATGTGTTGATAAGAACATGTATTCCGCATCTAATATTTAGAATATTTTGTACATATCTATTAAATCCAACTGATCTATCATATAGTATAGCTCAGAAGTTTCCTTTCTGATTTTTAGCTTGAAAGAATTATCTAAACAACAGGTAAGGGGTATTAAAGTCTCCTGCTATTATTGTATCAGGACCTACGTGATCTTTCAGGCCTTACAGTATTTATAAAATCGGAGTCTCAGCACTCAATACATAAATATTTCCACTTCATGTTTCTTCTTATGAACTGTTCTCCTTATAATATGGAGTAGCCCTCTTTACCACTTCTGACTAGTTTTAGTTTGAAGCCTCTTTTATCAGATATCATATCTGATACTATGCCAGCTACCTATTATCTCCAATTTGCTTCTTGGGTTGCCTGTTGTTGCAGTCAGGTTCACATTGCTGGCAGAAAACATTCAACCAAGAACAGCTTGTTGGGAAAAAAAAAAAAAAAAAAAAGGTTTATTTTGGTTTACAGGCTAAAGGGGAAGCTTCATGATGGCAGGGGAAAACAATGGCATGAGCAGAGGGTGGACATCACCTCCTCACCAACATCAAGTAGACAATAGCAACAGAGAGTATGCCAAACACTGGCAAGGGGAAACTGGCTATAAAATCCATAAGCTCAACCCAACAATACAATGCCTCCAGGAGGTGTTAATTCCCAAATATCCATCAGCTGGGAACACCTAAGTTTACAGGGGACACCTGAATCAAACCTCCACATTTTGCCCTGGCCCCCATCAACTGATAACCATCCATGATATAAAATGCAATGCATTCAGTCCAACTTTTAAATGTCCCCATGGTTTTTAGTGAATCCTAATGATGTTTAAACATTCCTATAGTCCAAGATCTTTTAACTAAGCCATAATACCAAGAAATCCTCAAAACAACCATAATGGCACAGAATAAACATTCACACTGCAAAAGATGACACTGGACATAGCAAAGACATATTCAACCAATACAAAATTTAAAACAACCAGGGCAAACATCAAACTCTCTGGCTCCAAGTCCAACAACTCTAGTCACTGACAAATCTTCAAGTCTGATAACTCTAACCAGCAACAAGTCTCTGGAGTTCCAATTACACCCCTCCAGCTAGGCTACTCAAAGTCCTTCATCTGGAGCCAGCAGCTCTCCTTAGCAGCCATCTTGTGGTTCTGACATCTCTACTGGGTCTCCACTGTAATCCACAGTCCATCCACATGGCTTCATCAGGTCTCCATGCAGGCAATCCAGCAAACCTTCTTCACACTGCCCATGGCTGTTTGCAAAACACAAGACCATGTTGAAAATTCAATGGCCCTCTCTTTTTGTGTTTCTTGTACTCCATAAGATCAGATAGGGTGCCAATTTGTTAATCCAGGGGGGAATAAAGCAAACTTTGAAGAACAGGACACTCCAGCATTTAGCCCCTTCAAAAGACTCTGCATTCTTTCTGTTGTCCCAATGCAGGTCAGCTGGCCCAATCTCAATGGTTGTAATCTCTCATATAATTGCAGCTGAACAGCCATAAATTTCAGCCCAAAGATCTCTTTCTATGCCATATTGATTTGCTCACATCAGTCAATTTTTACACAAAGCACCCCTGCACAAGTTCTCAAGACATGAGCATAACAGCAAGCTCTCATACAAACAGCTTCTAGCCCAGTCCAGGCAAAGCTCCTTCTCAACCTCATGAGCCAAACCTCACAGTCCTTAGTTCTTACTGCATTCAGGTCTTTCAACTCTGACCACAATGGTCCATCAAGCTGTACTTACAGCACTGCAAGGTGTCTCTTGGGGACAAGATTTCAAATCCTTCCAGTTCTGAAAGGCCAAAGCCACAGAGTCAGGTTTTAAGCAGTAATGACACCACTTCTCGGTACCAACTTTACTGTTGCAGTCAGATTCATATTGCTGGCAGAAAACACCCGACCAAGAGCAGCTTGTGGGGAAAAAAGGGTTTATTTTGGCTTACAGACTCAAGGGGAAACTCCATGATGGCAGGGGAAAACTATCACTTCCTCACCAACATTAGGTAGACAACAGCAAAAGGAGAGTGTGCCAAACACTGGCAAGGGAAAATTGGCTGTAATACTCATAAGCCCACCCCCAAGAATACACTCAAGGAGGCAATCTCTCTATTAGCTGGAAACCTAGCATTCTGAACACCTATGTTTACAAGGGACACCTGAATGAAACCACTACACCTTCCACTCCTTGACAGTCCATTTTATACGTCTTCCCCAGTGCGATGTATTTCTTGGAGATATCAAAAGCTTGGGTCTTGATTTTTTCATACAATCAGATAGTGTACCTTCATTTTTTGAATGGCAAGTTGAGGCCATTTGCATCAAAGGTTATTATTGAGAGAGGGTTTCAATTCTATGGTTTGTTGGCTGTTAATCTAGTTGGCAAAATTTTTACAAGAATTTTTCTTCCTCCCGTTAGTAGCAGGGGTTGGCAGGTTTGCTGTGTTGAACATGATGGATGTGTTCACAGAAATCCTTTGTTTATCTATTCCTTTCACCAAATATGTTCATGCCTGGGCTCTCAGGAATTAGACTTTCATCTTCCTCTGTGTCTAGTGATCCTTTAAGTATTTTTGTCACTGTGGGCTTACTTGTCATGAATTGCCTTAGTTTGTGCTTCTTGTAAAATACTGCTATCTCTCCATCAGTTTTAAGGGATAATTTTGCTGGTTATAGTAATCTTGGTTAGCAATTACTTTCAGGGCCTGAAGTATACCATTTCATGCCTTCCTGGCATTTGCTGTTGCTGAATCAAGATCCAATGTCATTCCAAGGTGTGTTCCTTTGTACATGAGGTGGCATTTTTCTCTCTTAGCTTTGAATACTGTTTCTTTACTGTGGTAGTTTTTTTTTTTTTTTTTATTATTTATTTATTTGAGAGAGAGAGATACAGAAATAGGCAGGTAGAGAGAGAGAGAGAGAGAGAGAGAGAGAGAGAATGGGTGCGCCAGGGCCTCCAGCCACTGCAAACGAACTCCAGATGCATGCACCCCCTTGTGCATCTGGCTTATGTGGGTCCTGGAGAATCGAGCCTCGAACCAGGGTCCTTAGGCTCCATAGGCAAACGTTTAACCGCTAAGCCATCTCTCCAGCCCCTACTGTGGTAGTTTGAATAGATGTCCCCCAATATATTCAGTGTTTTATTAGTTTATAGTTTGCATCTGCAGCCACCTTGCTGGAGGCAGTGTCACTGGGAGGATCTTAAGGTGTGGTGGTGGGTTTCAATCTAAAGACATGCAAAGTGTGCCTAGCTGGAGTTCCTGAAGTGTGCTGTGCTGTGCGGCTTTTGGCTTATGGCTTTTTGCTCTCTGCTTGACCTGTGAAGGCAGGCCAGTTTTCTCTTCCATTATTGAACTTCCCTTGGATCTATAAGCTTCAATAAATATCCCTTCCTCCATAACTGTGCCTGGTCTGGAAGTTCATCTCAGCAAACCTGAAGCTGTCTGCTACATTTACCTGTTCTTTTGATATTTTAACTGTGATGTGTCATAGAGAAGATCTTTACTCATGTCTATTTGGGGTTCTATATATCTCTTGTGTTTGAATATTAATTTCTTTCATTAGGTTTGGGAAGTTTTCTGCTCTAATTTCAGGAATAACTTGTCCTACATATTTTATTTTAGCTTCATCTGCTTTGTGGATTCTTAAATTGGTCTCTTGAATGTATCTCAGAGTTCTTGGTAGTTTGGATCATGTTCATTAATTTTTTTAATTAAAATGTCAGAATGTATTTTCTCAACCTTATACTCCATCCCTGAAACTCATTCTTCTTTTTAGTCTCATATCTGTTGATGATGCTTGCTACTGTGTTTTTTATTTGACTGATGATTTTTAATTCATTTCCAGCATTTGATTAGTTCTTTTTCATTGTCTCAATTTCCTTGCTAAATTTTTGCTCCACATGTTTGATTTTTCTCAATTTCCCCTCCAAATTTTTAACAACTTCATCTACTTTGCTAATTTTGTCTAGGACCTGAAGTTACCCTGATTTCACTCATGTGTTTCTTATGTAGACACTGATCCTTTTTATAAGTAGGACTTGGGAGTATTTTTCTAGCACTCCAGCTATGTCATTATCTATACATTCTGGTATTAAGAAATTAGAGTAAAAAGAAATAAAAGATGGTAAATAGACAGTAGAGTATAATGCAAGATAGTATAATCTCAGTATCCTTCCTAGCTGGGATGCTGGGAGGATATGGTTTCTTTCCTCCTCTACCTCTCATGTCTTTTGTATAAGTCTCTATAGGTAGGGCTGGAGAAGGGAGCTTCTAATTTTAGTAGTTCAAACAAGCCAAGTGAGTGTATCCCCCCTGATGAGAAGGATTACTTTGTGAGAACTCCACTTTTCTCTAGAATTCCCTGATCTGAGACATCCCTACCAGCCAATTACAACTTTTTCTTCTGTGTCTGAGGGATCCTTCCATGCACACAGGTTTCTGTGACTGAGGTTCTGACAGGACATGGAAGGGCCCATCCTCCTGTAATTACCTTTGTCACTATAAGGAAAGACGTTTTCCCATAAATTCCTGTTAGGAGATGGCACCAAGTGCTGCACTGAACTTTCTTCTTACACATGTAGCTACCCAGGCAGAAGCATGGGTGGTTCCTTCTCAGGCTATTGACTCCAAAGCACCAGAGAGCACCTGAGCATTCAGGCTCCCACCCTACCACACACTTCTACCTCTGTCTCTACAGCTTTGTCTATACAGAATTATGCAGCATCTGGTTGCATTTTGGTAGCCCAGTCAGTCTCTCCCTGTGGCTTTTTTTTTTTTTTTTTTTTTTTTTTTTTTTTTTTGGTTTTTCGAGGTAGGGTCTCACTCTGGCCCAGGCTGACCTGGAACTAACTATGTAGTCTCAGGGTGGCCTTGAAGTAACAGTGATCATCCTACCTCTGCCTCCTGAGTGCTGGGATTAAAGGAGTGCGCCACCACGCCCGGCTTCCCTATGGCTTTTATAGGTACAGGAGAGGAGAGATACCCCTCTCCAGTTATCAAAGTCACTTAACACTGTTTTGGACAGGCAGAAGGGGCCTGGTTGTTAGCTGTTCTTGACTGCCTCTTTGTGAAAAAGGTCCTACGTAGTATTTTTTTTTTTTTTTACTTCAGGTCTTTTTCTTACAGGAATAGGTTGTCTTTCACTGGTCTCACAAAAGCTTCTAATCTGTCATCTGACTTGGATATTTGTGACCTCTAATGTCTTCTGCTTTTGTTTTTGTTGTTGTATTTTGGTTTTTCAAGGTAGGTCTCACTCTAGCCCAAGCTGACCTGGAATTCATTAATTAATCTTAGGATGCCCTCAAATTCATGGTGATCCTTTTACTTCTACCTCCCAAATGCTGGGATTAAAGGCATTTGCCACCATACCCAACTCAATTCTAATGTCTTAACAGAACATTAAGTTAGAAAACAAGAGTTTTATTAGACTATATAATCATATCCACAGTCACATCTTTATTATTTAAGGAAATTTGCAGGATATTCTCACCCCCCAAAACCACTTTTTCTCAAATTTATTTTTTCTGACACTATCTGAAAGCATATTTATTCAATGCATTCTGTTAAACACACAAGGCTTTTTTCATTCATTAACAAATATTTGCATTAATTTTCAATTATCTCTAAACACAGGAAACTGACATAGGATAACTACTTGAGGTGTGGATAGAATTAAGAAGGAAGAGAAATGCTGGAAAAGGGGAAAATCAAATAAAAATTACCATGTTTACCATTTTAAAAGCATGAACACAAGTAGGGAGAAACAAGACTTCCTGATGTCCTTAAGTGAATATAAGAAAACTTAAGTCAACTAAAAGCCAATATCCTAAAAGGGCCTTGGATATACAAATAAAACTTGTGTTTGTTTACTTATCATGGTAATTCTGGTAATCTAGCACCCATTTCTAAGTATATTTAACTATTCTCCAAGCTCAACTTCATAAAAAAAGCAAGAGAAAGAACTAGAGATTAAAAATAATAATAATACTTTAGTACATGAAGAAAAAAAAATCCCAATACTAAAACACAGGTGGCAAACCGGAAGACCATGACTCCTGATTGGCCCACAGAAAGGCTGCGGATGGAGACTGTGTAACTGGCACCCATAGAGCAACTTAGAATGAACAGACTCTTTGTTTTATGTTAATTGAGGTAGATTTACAAATGCACTACTTCAACTGGTTAGTAGTCCTCCTTGACTACAATGCTAAACATTATCCTCAGGCCCCAATGTAAAATGTTTCACAGCCTATAAACAGTGCTTCCATATCAGATTCTTTGTCTTGAGTCAAAAGGAACAAATTACCTTGCTATAACACCATGAAGTAATAAACAAGGGTTGAAAAACATCCAAAACTGTTAAATCATTGTTGCTTCTTACCAGGCTGGAGCGTAAATAAATCTGTCATGAGGAAACTCAGCCACTTTATCTATGATTCTATGTGCTGTTGAAAAGGATAAGGCTATAATTCTTAATTGTTCTTCCTATTTCCACAATTTTTCAGTACTTTATATACTACTCTGCCTCTGCTGTTGATTTTTATTTCTACTATAAACTATTCTAACAAGAATTTGGAATACAAACCTAAATTTTATAAACACATATAGTACATATGCTTACTTAGCAATTAAACCAGCTGCTATCTTCTAAATATTCATAGCATATGCTTCATGGAGACCATTTTATTAACAATTTTTAACACCAAAAATGAACATTTTTTTTGAAATATCACATCCTGACTATCCAATCAATGAATCTGCTAAAGCACATATATATATAGGGTGCTTTATTAAGATAAAGCAAAAGAAAACACTTAGTGTTTCTAAATCGTTACATTTTAGCAAAGACTAAATTTCCTTTAATAAAAACCAGAACATAATATAATAAATCATTCATAATAAAGTATAATTATTTTCATTATAGTCATTTTTAAACTATTTCAATGATAAACGTTAACAAGTTAAAGATTATAAAATATTAGGAAAATATAATAATATGTATATATTAAGTGCTAAGTATAAAAAAAATTGACATTTATATACATGTATGTATGTATATACAATAGACTTCTAAAGTGACAGTGATAAAATGTTTTAAGATTAGAACTAATAAAATATGAATTACATGAATTACAATAATTTGTCAAATTGATAAACTCTTATTGATCCTGTGAATTAGTACTCTATGTCTCTTGTACTTTAAAAGAACCATATAAAATTCATATAAATGTTCTAACTAAAAAGATAGATAATAACTAGAATAAAAATAAAATGGCTAAATAAACTAAATGGCAAAACTGAATGTAGAGCTAGAGAGATGGCTTAGTGGTTAAGGCACTTGCCTGCAAAGTCTAAGGACCCAGGATCGATGGCCCCAGTACCTGCATAGGCTAGATGCACAAGGTGGTGCATGAGTCTGGAGTTCATTTGCAGTGGCTAGAACCCCTGGTGTACCTATTCCCCCCCCCTCAAATAAATATATAAATAAAATAAAAAACTGAGCCTGGACCTTGAGTTACTAACCATTTTGTACTATGATTCCTGTGTTGGCTGACCTAAATCACATAAATGACTCCGCAGGGCCACCCTGCAGCCACTCTTTCCTGAGACATGGTGGTCTCTTATGAGGTCACTGCTGGTCTCTTGTACTGCCCTGCGTCCAGTCTTTCCTGAGACATGGTGGTCTCTTATGCGGTCACTGCTAGTTCCTTGTGTTGCCCTGCGTCCAGTCTTTCCTGAGACATGGTGGTCTCTTATGAGGTCACTGCTGGTCTCTTGTACTGCCCTGCATCCAGTCTTTCCTGAGACATGGTGGTCTCTTATGAGGTCACTGCTGGTCCCTTGTGTTGTCCTGCGTCCAGTCTATCCTGAGACATGGTGGTCTCTTATGAGGTCACTGCTAGTTCTGGTCCCTTGTCTTTCCTGAGACATGGTGGTCTCTTATGAGGTCATTGCTGGTCCCTTGTGTTGTCCTGCGTCCAGTCTATCCTGAGACATGGTGGTCTCTTATGAGGTCACTGCTGGTCCCCAGATCTACCCTAACTCCAGTCTTTCCTAGACATGGCTAGCACTTCTGTAAATTCCTTATGTCATATTAAAGCCCTTCCCTTAATTCTGACTTGTGTTTTTAGCTACAGAAATTTGTTTTTTAAAAACCCAAAGCAATGGTACTTGACACAAAAGTGAGGGCTTGAGATCATGCTGTCAAAGAGCTAAAACAAGATCTCAAGGACGACAGACCTACTTCAAGGAGCAATGTGGAGTCACCACATAGAAACTCAAGTAGAAGAAAAAACAGCGTCTCTCAGTTTCAATTGTTAGTCACTATTTGATAGCTATGTGATGTGAACTTGAAGGAGTAACTGGGGACTGTTCTATTTATTTCATGAGTTTGTACTTGAAGATTAAAATAATGTAACGTGTCAAAGCACCCAATCTAAAAGAAACAGTAATGACTCAATGTCAATTTTCATGCTGATTCTAAGCAAGGATATGATGTTTTATCAAAGAATAAATAAAAGGTCAACTCTGGCTACAGCAGGGTTAGAAAACAAAGCCAGGTACTGCTGGCTTATGTCTTTTGAACTTCTGGCCTCCAGAACAGAGGAGTAAATGACTATTGTTTTAAGCTACTAAGTTTGTGGAATCATTTGTTATGACATCTTAAGAAATATATTGGGGAGATAGGTCAATTGGTAAAATGCTTGCCTTATACATGTGCGGATTTCAGCTAGATCCCCAGAAGCCACATAAAAGAACAAAAGGTATGTGTGGTAGTACATGCTTGTAATGCCTGTGCTGGGGACATAGAGCAGACCCCTGGGGCTTGATGGTTAGACAGTTTAGCCCACTTAGAAAATTCAAGGCACTGAGAGACTCTGTCTCAAAAAAAGAAAGCACCTGAAGAATAACACCTGTGGTTGTCCTCTGGCTTCCACATGCAGGAACACACCCATGTTCCTGGCACACACACATGTGTACACAAATATATGCACACATTAAAAAAATTGTAAAAAGCTTCACTGAAACATAGCTATAATGATTAACTTACATAGTCTATAGCTGTTCATGTCCCACACTGGCAAAGTTAAATGGCTGCCACAGAGACTGCATGATACACACAGCCAGCAAAACTTGTTATCTGATCCAAAAGCAAGTGTGCCAATTCCAAGGCTTGAGCCTTAATATCTCAGAGAGGAATAAATACCTGAAGAAGGGTTTCAAATAAATTTGCAAAATACCAATAAAATGTGACAAAGTAGGGCTGGAGAGATGGCTTAGCAGTGAAGGCGCTTGCCTGAAAAGCCAAAGGACCCAGGTTTGAATCTCCAGGACCCATGTAAGCCAGAGGCACAAGGTGGCAAGTGCATCTGGAGTTCGTTTGCAGTGGCTGAAAGCCATGGGGCACCCATTCTCAATCTGCCTGCTCCCCCCCTCAAATAAATAAAATAAATAAATAAAAATTAAAAATATATATGACAAAGTAGCAGCTGGTGTAAAAAGTAAGTGAACAAAGTTGGCTGAAGTGGCTCATGCCTAGAATCCAGTACTTAGGAGTCTGGTTTATAAGGACTGTCATGAGCCCAAGGCCAGCCTGGACTACACAGTTAAGTTCAAGTTCAGCCTGGGCTAGTGATACCCTGCCAGAAGAAAGAAAAAAAGAAAGAAAGAGGGCGGGGATGGAGAAAAAGAGGGAGGACTAAATACTCTTTGTTGACTAAAAATTACAAAAATTTCCTAATAGCACATGTCATCAACTAAACATAAGACAATCCACCCTATGACCAGTATTTTCACAACAGTCTCTTACTGTGTCCTTTCTTGAAAATAGTAAAACAATATTCACAAGATCACATCATATCATAGTTCTTGGTACCATACTTATTGGTACCTATACCTCATTAATCCTTGAGTTTCTTGTATCCTTTTTTCTAGAGCATTTAACTCGTGTATGGAACATGTGAACAGTCAGAATTTGCAAAGTGAAAAAGATTTATTCAATACAATAAATGAAAATTCTAGATCATGAAAGCATATACATTTAAGTATTTTTCACTCTTAGAACTTAATGGCTTTAAATATTTTTGATTTATTACAAACTATTGTTATAATATATTTTACTTCAAATAACCTGGAAATTAATAAATTTTCTCATTTAAGAATTGTTTTGATTTACAATTAACATATTTCTACTAAATAAAAATATTTAGATAAAATATGAAATCCTTTCTCAGTATCATTCCCCATTTTATAAATATCAACTATAATTATTAAGCTACCTAGTACATTCAAACGAGTCCTTTCTGTCCTTTTATGTAGACTTATATGTATACATAATATATAATTTATGCAATAAAACTTAAGCATTAATTTATATCAATTCCATTAGGACATTTAAACTTAAATGCATCAAAAATAAATATCACAAAATAACAACATTTATATAATTTATTTAATTTTCTGATATCTGGATTCAATTAAGCTCAGGAAAGTTTCAACAGGGCCACCCAGTAATAAACACAAAATAAATTGTGTCTGCTGTCCTGTTAGTGATAATTTTTTATTGCTACCTCAGTTTCAGATGTCAGAGTAATGACTTCCATACTCAGATTAAAATGCAAATTGAAGCCATATGTTAGAAAAGTACAGGCTTTCAATATCACTGTTTTCTTATTTTAAGCACAATAAAACTGTCTATAAAGGCAAAGAATTATCCAAATGAATTCAGTCAATCCAGGTGTAGGAAATGATGCATAATTACACATTACAAACTATTGCAATACATGGCCTCATGCTATATCAATAAATGGCTATATACATTTTTTCAAAGAATGTATCATTAGCCAGAAGGTGATGAAAATTATATAACTAATGAATTTTTACCTATTAAGAATAAAAACTGAAAAGTGATTTAAAACTCTATTTTTTTAATCCAAGGATTTATAAAACTAAAATCACAGTTCATCTCTTCATATATTGATATTTCTATTGTTTACTAGTATATTAAATAAAAAGTATATAAATCAGTTTAATGTTTAATAAACTTTTAAGACTATGCCATAACTTTCCTTAGGATCTTCTTAGGTAGTTATTCATATACTAGTAGGCCAATAATAAACTTAAATATGGCAGGCTCTATTTCACCCTTTTTTATTTATGATAAACTTAAATACTATGTGTATAAAATTTACTTTTCATTATAAAGGAAAATTCTGACAATATATTTTCTTATGAAGAAATATTCTCAAAAATCTGAATCATGAAAAGTTCAAAGAATATTTCTAAACTTAGTTATCTAACATGAACTACATATATCATACTAATGGAAAAAAATCAATGCCAATTAAACCAACATTGCACGTTTTGTAGACTTCAAAAGTATTATATTCAATGTAAATACAGTTCAGCTGCAGAAGTGTAAAAGTAAGGGGGACTACAAATATTTTTTTTTTGGAGAGAGAGACAGAGAGACAGAGAGAAAAGGAGAGGAAGACAGATAGAGATGGGCGTGCCAGCAGTCTCTCAGCTGCTGCGAACGAAATCCAGATATGTGCGCCCCCTTGTGGTCAAGTGTGGCATTGCACCCTTGCGTCACTTTGCATCTGGCTAAATGTGGGACCTGGAGATTGGAACCAGCGTTCATAGGCTTAGGGGGCAGGTGCCTTAACCGCTAAGCCATCTTTCCAGCCCTACAAATATATTTTAAAGAGGTACCAGCAGGAGGTGGTATAGAATAAACCACAGCTCTTAAGTTAACAAACTAATGTTATGTTACTATTTAATATGTCCTGGTTAAAATATGAAGATGAAAATTTTAAGGAATAAAACTGCTAGGGGTTTGAGAGATTGCTCAGTGGTTAAAGGCACTTGCTTACAAGTCTGACAGCCTGGGTTCAACTCCCTAGTACACATATAAAGCCAGATGCATAAAGTGACACATGCATCTGGAGTTTGATTACAGTGGCAGGAGGACCTAGTTCACCATACTCTCTCTGACTCTCTCTGTCTTTGTCTCCCTCTTTCTGTCAAATAAATAAATAAAAATATTTTTTAAAAGGTCACTACAATCATTTTCAATATAGAGTCAAAATATTTAAGAACTAAATGATTTAGAATTTATGTTTAATTATTAAAATGGTACTGCCAATATGGTATAGACCCTAAGCATTATGACACAAAGTTTCAACAACATAATGGCCAATATATAGGTGTTTCTTAAGGTGTTTATGCACACATTTAGTAAATAAAATAAATAAATTCTTTAACAAACTTAAGCTTTGAAAGCATTGCATGTTTAATGAGTCACCATCTTCAACTAATTACCAGTGCTTCTCTTACAGAGTTCAACATTCAACATTCCTCCAAAATTCCTCTATACACTGCTTTATTTGGGTTCAGTGAAGGAATGATAACCAATGATGGTAATTATGTACACATATGAACAGCAGTCTGTTCTAGACTCCCGTCTTCTTAGCCATTTGCAACACTACAGGCCCAAAAAGAATAAGTAGATAAGTATATGGCCTGACAGAACCAATCAGCACAGATTTTACAAGTCCAAAAAGCAGAATTCAAAAACCAAAACACACACACACACACACACACACACACACACACACACACATCTTGTTCCTGCTGACTCACCAAAAGGTCTAAATCCCTGATTCACCAGGAGGCCAGCTGGTGCTAATTCATTAACCTACCAGAAGCCCTCTACATACATTCAAAGTAACCAATCCAACCGGCTGTCAAATTTACATCCTCCCAAGTGAATCAAATCATCAGCCTATCAGGAGGCCCCTACACACATCCAAAGTAACAATCCAATCTACTACAAGGATATCTAATTTACATCCTCCCAAGTGTATCAAATCATGAGACTATCAGGAGCCCCTCACATCATTCAAAGTAACAGTCCAGTCCATCTGACTTGTCTGACATCCCCAAAGGTATAAAAACACCCATCCAAGTGATTAGGTAGCTATGGATTAAGACCCACCCAGCTGGGAAATTTTTGTCATCACTTTCGGCTTTACTTACACTCTCTGTTCTAATAACACCTGTTTAACTTGACTTTCTGCTGTGTCTTCATTAGTCATTCTTTGCAGGTCTAAAGGCAATGAACTAAAAGCCACTGGCTTAAGAAGTTTTAGTTACCTTTGAGTGACCTGCACTCTAACCCCTAACTAAGCTAAATTGTCCAGAGATGAAAAAGTCTTTGTTGCTTTCAAACCCTGCAAGGCAATGAGTGTTAAGCTACAAAAGATGTCTGAAGCCAGGCGTGGTGGTGCACGCCTTTAATCCCAGCACTCGGGAGGCAGAGGTAGGAGGATCACCATGAGTTCGAGGCCACCCTAAGAATACAGAGTGAATTCCAGGTCAGCCTGGGCTAGAATGAGACCCTACCTTGAAAAAAAAAAAAAAAGTTAATATCTGCGTTAGAATCATTGGGAGTAGGAGGAGATGACTCAGTGGGCAAAGTACTTATCATTCATGAAAGGATTCCTCAGTATCCATGTAAACGCTGTGTGGATACAGTGGCCTGCCTATAATCCCAGAGCTTCAGACACAGACAAAACGTCCTGAGATGAGCTGGCCAGCTAATCTAGCTGCATCAGAGAGCTCTAGGTTCAGTAAATATAATGAAGAGTGATCAAGAAAGTCACTGAACGAGCCAGGCATGGTGGCGCACGCCTTTAATCCCAGCTTTCGGGAGGCAGAGGTAGGAGGATCACTGTGAGTTTAAGGCCGCCCTGAGACTCCATACTGAATTCCAGGTCAGCCTGGGCTAGAGTGAGACCCTACCTTGAAAAACCAAAAAAAAGAAAGAAAGTCACCGAACATCAACCTCAGGCCTTTTACACACATATGTACATACATACATGCACACAAACCATACACATGTTAAAAACAAAATAGAATCATTATAGCTATTCTATACACCTGGAAAATAAGATTCCCACACCATACTCACCCCTGGTTTCAAAAGGAGGGAGAGGGAAGGAAGGCTTGGGAGGGAGGGTTATTTAGGGATGACTCAGAAGTGCTTTCTGATTAAGCATGAGGGTGTCACTCAGGTTGGAGACTACCAAATGGGCCTCCCCAGAATCCACATAAAAAGCTGGGCATGGCCATGCATGTCTAATCCCAGGTAGCAAGGGAAGGGAAGAATATGTGTTTCACTGGGGCTCACTGACAGCAAACAGCTTTGGGTTAAAGGAGTAAACTGATCTCAAGGAAATACACAGGTAAGCAATAAGACAACACCCAATGTTCTCCTCTGACCTCTGCAAGCACAGGCGTGGGACACATACATCTGCACACACATATGCATGTAAAACGGGGTGGGCAAAGAAACAGAAAAAGAAATAAAATAAAAATAAAGATTTCTTGTCTTTCTTCAACTTCCAACCAAGAGTTGTCTCTAACTAGTAAAGACTTTTGTTATCCAGCTGAGTAATCACCAGAATGGTCATTTACCTACTGATTTATCACCTTGAAAATGGAATTGCCTCTATGCTACTTCCAAACTATATTGGCCCCCACCCTTCTAACACTTGTCATTTTTATCATTTTTCATGATTCTAACATTGTTTATACTTTAAAATAAAAAATGTACAACCTCAAAATCAACACCCAACAATCAGCAGCCTTTCTATATGCAAAAGAAAAATATACAGAAAAGGAAATCAATGAGGCTATCCCATTTTCAATAGCAACAAATGCAATCCTGGAAAACTTCATCCAGGGCCAGCAGCTGTCCTTGGCAGCCATCTCATGGTCCCAGAATCTCCACAGGGTCTCCACTGCAACACACGGTTCATCTTCATGATTCCATCGGATCTCCACACAGGCATCCAGCAAACCACTGAGCATGGCCATTTCCAAAACACAGGACTGTGTTGTAAACTCAATGACCCTCTCTTTCCTGCATTTCTTATACTCCACAATACCAGGCGGGATGCCAATTTGTTAATCCAGTGGGGGAATAAAACAGACTTTGAAGAAAAAAAATTAAATACTTTATAATAACACTAACCAAGGATGTGAAAGACCTCTATAATGAAAACATAAATAAAAAAAAAAACTCAAGAAAGAAATTGATGACAACTTAACAAGATGGAAAGACCTCCCATACTCCTTGATAGGTAGAACTAATATTGTGAAAATGGCAATTCTACCAAAAGCAATATACAGATTTAATGCAATACCAATAAAAATTCCAGCATCATTCTTCACAGAAATAGAAAAAAATCATCTCAAAATTCATGTGGAATGGCAGAAGGCCCTGGGTATCCAAAGACATGCTCAGCAAAAGAAACGCCTCGTGTCTTCACCTCCTAAGGGCTGGTGTTACAGAAGCGTTACATCAAGCCCAGCTTGTGCTACCTAATCTATCAACTTCAATTATTCATTGGTTCCTTTTTATATAAACAGATGTTATAACTGAATTTTCTACCATCTCTCTTCTTCCTTCCTTCTACTTCCCAGCAGTTTTCAGATAGTTCATCTTATTTAGTCATGGTTTCAGTTAAGTATGATTAATTATCCTGAATTGTCCATTGATTGAATCAAATTTAAAAATGATTAAATGTTTAAGATTTAAAGTGCTAAAAAGCACATTTTAGAATGAGTAATGGACAGGGGTCATATAAATGTCCTTCAAATGAGAATAAATACAAATTGTAAAACTGCAAAATGCATACCAAAAGTTAAGGTCACGTCTCCACCAACTGCTTAGGGTTACTTCTTATCGACTGTTTCATATTTGGACTACTCTTTCCTGTGCAGCTTTTTGTTTTTCATGGAGTTTCTAATTGTTTTTCTCTTTCTTATTGTTGGAAGAAATGTGTTTTTATGACATCATCCTTAATCATGTATTTTCAAACAAAAACAGACATTCTTCTTGGAGCCTCTGAATTTCTATTAAATTTGGACTAAACCAACTTCTTTCGGGACCTGCTGCTGAACAGCTGTGTTTGTGAAATTTCTTTGGGTTGCATCTTTGGATTGTTTCCACTGCTTCTAGGATCCATTCTTTTCTCTTTCTTAGGTTCTTATTCATATTGCAGGAATGAATTCTCAAACGGGCAGTTTTTAAGAGAGACTAGAAGAAAAGTTAACTCTGAATCAGTCCTCAGATGTCTAATAATGCCTCTCCATTCAAATTTGGATCACAGTATGCATATATAGTTTGAATATATTGTATATATTTAATTCTAGAGTCAAAACTACTTTCCTTCAGAACTAAAGGCATTTTACCATTATTTCCAGAACTACTGATGCTAATTTAATTAACTCAATTAATAGGTCATCTGGATTGTCTATGGAAGCTCTTAGAAATTTTTCTGTATCCTTATCATTCAAAACCTCCATCAGCACATGAAAAATGAGGCATTTTTTTATTCATCTTGCTCAACACTAGATGAAGAATATTTCACCTCTTATCTGGGTAATATTTCCTTCCCGTCATGTTCCCTTTCAAGCACAAGCTTGTACTTGGTGCATTCCTTCACACTGTTCTTGCCTTTCAGTGCTCAACACCTCTACCTTTTGTTGTGCTTTCATGGACAGTAACATCTCTTTATCTTTTATCTTTTTTGTAGGACTTTTTGTATCAGTCTTTTAGTTTTAAAGATCATCTTTCATTTCTGTAATTGCTCTTTTTCAAACCATTCTTATTTCATAATTGCTGTCTCTTAAAAATTATAAGAAACATTAATTTTTTTCAGGTTTTGATTTATTCCTGAATTGTCTGTTTTCCCTAAGATGAAATGTTTATTCAGCATAAGCCTTCTATTTTGGGATGTTCATTTTCTTCAAATGACTGACTTTTTTTGCTTATGATGAAAAACTAAACATACACACAATCATACCTACACAAGCATGCACACACACACACACACACACACGTATGGGCAAATTCCACTGCAATTGTGGGTTGCTCACTTTCCTCTGAATGAAGGGTCAACTATGAGCTATAATTATGAAGAGTAGTGACTGGCAGACTTCACATAAGCACAGAGCAGATAAGCAGGCCAGAGATGGGAGACCTTCCAACTGCTTAACAGTCCTCAATAAATTTTATGCTTGGATGAAGTTATCCTGCACCACCCAAATCCTTCCATACCAATCCCCAGGGAAATGACTCTACTCTTCCAAATAGATCCCATTAATTAATGACACCTGCTCTTTAGTGAGCCCTTCTCTTCAGAGTTCCAACAAAAAGTATGGCTCTACACTTTCCTATAGCATTCACCTAATGGATAAACATGCCTATCCCTCCCTGGATGTTTACTTATACAGCTTTGAGTAATTAGGCTTCTCCAATATTTTAGACATATTCTTATTCATGCCCTTAGCATTTGAAGGAAAGGGAACAGAAGTAGCAAATAACTGTGACCAGTACCGCCTTAAATGTCCTTGAAAGCCTTAGCCTTTTCATTACAATGTTTTGCCAGGTGACATCTTCTCTATACAACAATGACATTCAGATATGGACCTACATAATCACACCTAACATTAGTGTCTTTATTCAGCCTGACATTCTTTGATGCCCAACAGTAGTTCATTTTGTCCAGTGTTTGTCTTCTTGCATAGAAACAAGAAATTTCAACCACATTCAGAAGATAATTTCTGAATGTATTTTGAGATTTTTAATCTATATATTATAGAATATGTCAAAATAATTCCTCAAATAATCAACTATTTCTATTAAGCATTACAATTAATTAGCCCAAAATATGGTCATTTTCATGAAAGTCTGCTAAGACATCTGTTTCACTTAGTTACCTCCTTGTTGCTGGAACAAAGCACACAATCAAAAACAGCTGATGGTGCAGTACATGGTGGCTCACGCCTTTAATCTCAGCACACAGGAGGCAGAGGTAGGAGGATCTCCGTGAGTTCAAGGCCACCCTGAGACTCCATAGTGAATTCCAGGTCAGCCTGAGCTAGAGTGAGACTCTACCTCGAAAAACCAAAAAAAGAAAGAGAGAGAGAGAGAGAGAGAGAGAGAGACAGACAGACAGACAGACAGACAGACAGACAGAAGAGAGGAGAGAGGAGAGAGGAGGAGGAGAGAGGAGAGAGGAGAGAGGAGAGAGGAGAGAGGAGAGAGGAGAGAGGAGAGAGGAGAGAGAGAGAGGAGAGAGAGAGAGGGGAGAGAAGAGAGGAGAGAGGAGAGAGGAGAGAGAGAGAGAGAGAGGAGAGAGGAGAGGAGAGAGAGAGAGAGAGAGAGAGAGAGGAGAGAAGAGAAGAGAAGAGAAGAGAAGAGAAAGAAGAAAGAGAAGAAAGAAGAAAAAACACAGCTAATGGGAGGAAAATTGTTTATTTTGGCTTACACACTTGAGGGGAAGCTCCGTGATGGCAGGGAAAACATGGCATGAGCAGAGGCTGGACATTACTTCCTGGCCAATATCAGGTGGACAACAGCAGGACAGTGATCTAAAAACTGTCTATAACATCCATAAGCCCTCCCCGCAACAACACACTTCATCCAGCAAGGCTCTATTTTCCAAATTGCCACCACTGAGGACCTAACATGCAGAAAGCATGATTTTAAGGGGCCATCTAATTCAAGCCACTACAACATCTATGTAAGTAGCACATGATATCAAGGGGGAAATTGTAACAGATCCTTCTTAATCACATATCATTTACCCACATCATTTTAACAAATGATGAGAACCTATATTGTAATAGAAATCAGCCTTATACTTTTTATTCAAAAACATTCAACATATACTGTTTCTGAATTGACGTACTTGAGCACTTTAAATATAAATATGCTTTACTAACTTGCAAATTTTGTAAAAGGTATTTTATTTTAATGGTGTTATGATTTTATATATAAGAGAATAAACAGGGCTGGAGAGATGGCTCAGCGGTTAAGTGCTTGCCTGTGAAGCCTAAGGATCCCAGTTCAAGGCTCAATTCCCCAGGACCCACATAAGCCAGATGTACTAGGTGGCACATGATTCTGGAGTTCATTTACAGTGACTGGAGGCCCTGGTATACCCATTCTTTCTCTCCCCCTTTTTTTCTTTCTTTCTCTTGCTAATAAATAAATAAAAATAAGTAAAAGGCCAGAGTACAGGCATGTTTATTTAAAAAAAAAGAAAGAGAAAATAAAGAGGCTATCTTAAGCAATTAAGACTGTGTCTTATAACAGGGAAAAACAAATATACAAACACATAGCTCTTTGTTTAGGTTTATGCATAAACAAGTAAATATTATATTAAATCATAGCAATAGATACTAATATAGAAGAAATAAAACAATCATAATAACACTAACATATGATTAGATGATCAAGATCTACAAACATTGGAAAATAGGCAAAAGATATTTTTACTAGAAAGTAAATATTACTTTGGCTAGTATGTTTACAAAAGTACAGCCTACTAAAATAATTTAATTAATAGAAGTATTAGTAATATTTATGTTTTATACCACGCTAACATCATATGATTTAACACAGAGGAGTAAATGAGGTTTATGTCCCATGCTGCTGCCTAAGGCTGTCACAGTAGTGCTAAACTTTTTAAACACCGCTATTACATTCCAAAACCTCAGACTTAACCATAATTAAAAGCCGTAAGTGAAATAACAAACTTTTATACTGCTACTGTTGCCACATTCAAGGACTGTTTCTTCCTATCACACATATTAAGTCTCAAATCCTAAAGGTCATCAATCAAGTGTATTTAGATAGCATAGAGTAGACTAAACCCAGCATTAAAGTTTTGAGTTTTGAATACCCCATGTGTGACCAGTATGAGTTAATAGAATTAATACTTCCTCTGATATTCAGTTTTCTTCATCTAAACATCCATCAGAACTATTTAACAGGATAGTTTAGAAATGTGAAATACAAAAATGTATAGGAAAAACATGATACATGAAATAAATATGAGTTGTATAACCATGCTGAAATTATTCAATGAATCAAGAATATGCAGGTTTTACACAGGAAATTACAAAGAGTAATATAAAATATCAATCCCCAATTCTGCAGAGCTTCTCAAGAAGAAAAACAAAAATAGAAAACCATATATTAAATATTTAAAAGTTGAAAACTTTTTTCTTAAAAATCCATGACAATGGAGCTGGAGAGATGGCTTAACACTTAAGGTGTTTTCCTGCAAAGCCAAAGGACCCCAGTTCAATTCCCCAGGACCCACATAAGCCAGATGCACAAAGGGGCACATGCATCTGGAGTTCATTTTCAGTGGCTGGAGGCCCTGACATGCCCATTCTCTTTCTCTCTATCTGCCTCTCTCCCTCCCCCCCCAACACATAAATAAATAAATAAATAAATAAATAAATAAATAAATAAATAAATAAATATTTTTAAAAGGAATATAAGAGGCAGATGACATGACAAACTATGCAGCCATCAAAAGAAATATATCAGAAAATATAAACATATAGCCTAAGGGTTTGAGGAGACAGGGAGTTTTTATGGGGTGAGAGATTCAGACAGGATCTACTCTGTAGTCCAGGCTGGTCTGGAACTCACTAAGTAGCCCAGGCTGGCTTTGAACCCATGGCATCCTTCCTGCCTCAGACACTGAGTATTGGGATTACACCATAACTGATGCCACACATAGGTCTGAAAAACAGGTACCCACTTCAAAGTGAAGATAACAATATGGATATGCCTTGAAAATACAACATTAAATTATTCAAAGAAAGTATTAAATGACCTCAGTCTTTTAAAATCAACTGTCACTGTCTCAAAGACCATCAAATTGCTCACTCATTTTCCAAATAAGCTTTCAGGAGGGTTCTCTCAATGTGGTAATTCTCAAACAGCAGCAGCAAATAGCCACCACACTTACTTAGATATCGTCAAAGAGAAAGACAGAAATCGAAAGCAGGAGAGAAAGAAAGGACTAAGGGATGGAGAAAGCGAAGTAAAAGGAAAAAGATCAGGCTGGGGAGATGGCACTTGCCTGCAAAGCCAAACAGCCCAGGGTCAATTCCCCAGGACCCACGTAAACCAGATGCACAAGGTGGGGCGTGCACCTGATGTTCATTTGCAGTGGCTGGAGGTGTGCCCATTCTCTCTCTCTCTCTCTTTCTCTCTCTCTCTCTCATAAATAAAATGAATGAATTTTGAAATTTTTTGGAAAGCAAAAGATTCTTAACTCAAAAGGATTCTGAGTCAACAGTCTGGAGTCCTGTGTGAAGCAGCAGGAAAGCTACTCATGAACATCTGAAGATCACATATGTAGGATCTTCTCATATTCTTCACCCAGTTTGGAACACAAAGGAGAAACTGTCAAGACTAACAATACAGACATGTTCAGGGCTTCACTCTTTAGGACTGAGCGAGGAACTGTGGGAATCCCTCAATAGCACAGGCTCTTCAACGTCATTTGACAAGTGTTGTTATTTTTAGTCACAAATGAGGTCAACAAATCATGTCTCTCTTCTTTTTCAAGTTACTGCAAGGCTGAGACCCTTTGCTGGAAGATGGATTATATCCACTTAAAGTATGAGATTATAAATATTTTATACATCTTAGGAGATATTTCATTTTAAAAGTTGGTTTCTTTTTAAAAGAAAAAAGGGGACTGGAGAGATGACTCAATGGTTAAGGCACTTTCCTGCAAAGCCTAAGAAGCCAGGTTCGATTCCCCAGTACCCACATAAAGCCAGATGTACAAGGTAGTGCCTGCATCTGGAGTTCCTTTGCAGGAGCTAGAGACCCTGGAATGCCCATTCATATTTTCTCTCTCTCTTCCTCCCTCCCTCTCTCTCCCTCTGTCTTTAGAAAGCAAGAAAGAAAAAAGAATGGAAGAAAGAAAAGAGAAAATATTAAAAAGAAAAAAGTTTGACTATAACCATAGAAACTGCCTCTAAAGATGAAAATGAATGTTAGTAAATGTCAACACTTACATTCAACTCAAGAAAATTAATCCAATAATCCCTAATAATTCCCCTTCTTGTCCTCACAGGAGTAGTTTCTAAGTATCCTCTTTACTGATCACATGAGTCATGGCAACTCTAAGAAACCTACTCACCTTGAATAGCAGTCACAAACTCCAAAACATAGTAAGACCTCCACATTGCTTAACATTATGGTGCATACCTAACTTACATTTCACACTGTGATTTAAAGGATCAAAGAACTTACAGGAATAACATCACTCACTATAGCAGGTCTAAAATAAGTTCCAAGGAAGGAATCTACCTCCAGTCAGGAACTTAGCTGAGGTAAGGTCTGCTTAGCTATTGGTTTACTTCACAACCAAGGTTACAGACCAGGCAGTATACTAGGCAGCTCAGACAAGAGAAGGTGATAAGGACTAGGGCAAGGTGGGTTTTCCCTGAGAGGTAGTTAGCTAGGACCTTGGCTACAGACGCATGGACGTCACTTTGCCGGCCCTGGGAGGACAACAACTCATGTCTGATTCAGTCTCATCCAAGAAGGCTGAAGACAATAACTCCTATTTCTTCCTCATTTCCTCAGGCTTCGCCCCATGGGAGGGCCCTTGCTAAGTCATTGTTCCTCTTGGACCCACCAACTAATCAGATTTCTCCCCAAACCCCTGAGCCTGGAATTGGATATCTGATTTATATAAATGGAACTAAAACATGTTTGTAAGCCTTCTTTCTCCCCTTCTGCCTTCCTTCTACCTCCCTTCTCCCCTTCTTCTCTTCCCTTCCACAGAGGTTTCTTCCCAGGAGAGACCTTTCCCTCTGTGGAGAAGACTGGTCTAGTCATCCCGCCCTCTTCCTAGCCAGGCAGGGAAGGGGATACTTACTTTGGCTTGGGCACTTTCCTGCTCTGCTTTCCACCATAATCACGTAATTTACCCTTCTCTGAGTCGACATTTTCAATTCTTTGCTAATGTGGAGAAGACATCAAGACTTGAGAGCTGCTGGCGTGGGAATTCTCATCTCACAGAGCTCAGTGGGAATTAGACTATGGTTATAACTGTGCCAGTAGTAAGACAGGATAACCCCCGAATAGATTTTAGTAGTAGAATGAAGATTTCCTGATAGACTAGACAAGGAGCATGAAGGGAAGAAAATAATTAGGAGTCCTGAATTTCCGACCTAAACAACTGGACGAATAATTGATGTCACTGATAACAATAAGGAAGACTTTTGGGAGCAATTTCAGAAAATATTTATAATTGCTTTTTTAAATACTCTTATTTCCTTTTGTGTTCGTCTGTGAAAACTCCAACCACTTCACAGTTTGTCTTGTTTTTATTTTCTATCCTCATGTGCCCAGCACAGTACTATTATACATAATAAATACTTGTTAAGTTGAATTAAATTGAAGTAGCTTTACAGCAGAACATATGGATTAACATTTTCAAACCTTATGCTCAAAAAAATCAAATACAGATGTTTTAATCAAAGATACTGGAAGTTTGACATTTGAAAGTATGCTTTAGAGAAGCCTACTCTATACATACACATACATGTTTATAATTTTAAAATGCATACACCGTTAAATGTTTGGTGTCATAAATGAAATTACAGAGAAAACCTTCCAAAATGGCCTATATAAAGGAATATTTAAGATCTTAAACTCTTTTTCTTAAAATTAAACTAAACATAAGAGAATTGTTCTTGACATCTCTTAAATACCTGTTAGCAACAAATGATGAAATCTGAAAGACGAGACAGCTCAGTCCTTGACACACCAACATAATGAAGTAAAATCTTGTGAATGTAAATTTAGCTATGTGTTTGGTCAAATTATACTCTGGCAAAGCTGAATCTTAGCAGCTGGTGTTCATGTGAATAATTGGTTTTGGCATATTAGCCCTAGGAAAACTTTTCCATCATTTTATTACTATTTTCTTGGGCAGATGCCAGAGAAAATGTTTAACTTTTTATTTTATAATTTTTCTATATACCTTTTATTCATTTGACCTTAGGCAAATAATTCAAATAAATCAATTTTAAAATCTAGGAAACTAGGTTGGGGAGATGGCCCAGTGGTTAAGAATGAGGGTCCAGGAGGGCCTCAGACTGCCTGAGTTCAACTCCCCAGAATCACTACCTACTCCCTACAGCACCCAATTCAAAGAGCAGCAGCAAAATGTGGATTCACAATTACACAGTACAAGCACGTTTAAGATAAATTCAAAACAAGCACTTCTAAGAGAAATTCAAAACTTCAGGGCTGAAGAGATTGCTGATTGGTTAAGGTGCTTGCCTGCAAAGCCAAAGCACCCAGGGTCAATTCTTCAGGTCTCACATAAGCCAGATGCACATGAGGGCACATGCATCTGAAGTTCATCTGCAGTGTCTAGAGGCCCTGGCATGCCCATTCTCACTCACTCACTCACTCTTTCTCTCCCACCAGCTGTCTCTAATTAATAAATAAAATAAATCTTAAAAAATGTTTTAAAAAAACTTCATATTAAGCCAGGCATGGTGGCGCACGCCTTTAATCCCAGCACTCGGGAGGCAGAGGTAGGAGGATTGCGTGAGTTCAAGGCCACCCTGAGACTACATAGTTAATTCCAGGTCAGCCTGGGCCAGACTGAGACCCTACCTCGAAAAACCAAAAAAAAAAAAAAAAAAAAAAAAAAAAAAAAAACCCTTCATATTGCCCTATTCATATTTTTGTATTTTTACAAACTATTATCTATTACATATTCATTGAAAATCCAGATCTAGATATATCTTGTCTCTCAACTAAGTTAAATATAGGAACAGAATAGTAACATGTTTTGTGTACTAACATCTAGCCCAATGATTTATATTCAAAACTGTTCACTGATGAAAATAAAGTCAAAGATGCAAAAGATAACTCAGAACCAGTTCTGGGTATTTTTGTACCATATTGATTCAAAAGTTGGGCAATGTCTTTAAAACTTTCTAGTAAAACTAGAAGTCTAATGTGCTATCCATTGTGCTATCGAGCCATCTTCTAGTAAAATTAAATAAGAAACGGGCAGCTTTCATGACCAAAACTATAATAAAAAGTTACATTGTAACTCACCAACTAATAATCACTTCATTAATTACCAACAATATATATATTTGAGAAAGAGAATTAGAGGCAGAGAGAAAGAGAGAGTGGGTGCGCCAGGGCCTCCAGCCACTGCAAATGAACCCCAAACACATGCGCCTTGTAGCAAACAGCTTCAGGTACACTGAGATGAACTTCCAGGCCAGGCACAGTTATGGAGGAAGGGATATTATTTATTGAAGCTTACAATTCCAGGGGAAGTTCCATAATAGCAGAAGAAGCTGGCCTGCCTTCACAGGGCCAAGCAGAGAGAGACAAACCACCAGCCACACAGCACAGCACACTTCAGGAACTCCTACTGGGCACACATTTCATATCTTTACAATGAATCTCAAACCCACCATCACACCTTAAGATCAGCCCAGTGACATTGCCTGCAGCAAGGTGGCTGCAGATGCAAACTATAAACTAATGAAACACTGAAAATATTGGGGGCCATATATTCAAACTACCACACGCCTCCTTATGCATCTGGCTTACATGGGTTCTGGGGAATCGAACCGGGGTCCTTAGGCTTCTCAGGCAAACACCTTAACTGCTAAGCCATTTCCCCAGCCCACTACCAAAAATTTTAATGGAAGGGAGGGAGGGAGAGAGGGAGGGTGTGTGGGTGTGGGTGTGTGTGTGTGGCCAAGAAAGCAATTGAAAAAATAGAAGTAATGCTTAAAAATGATTTAATATCATTAGCATTAAAAACTAAATGACACACTAACAAAAGAAATTTATCACAGGAGACCAGAAGATATTGGACAAATACCCATATAGTGACTTCCAGAACCTTCAGGAAGTAAACAACTATTCTATGAGGATGATGACAGAAAATAGATTCAGTAGCAAAGAAAGAAATGAAATGAGGAGTAGAACAAGAAGAGAAAGCCCAGAGTTCATTCTATAGGACTCAACTCCAGTTGGGAGTGCTCCACTCCCAGTGCAGAGTGAACGCAACTGCAGAGGGTTGGACCACTGGCACAAGATAGAAAGCCTCAGAAAGTTCACTCTATTCTCACTACCAAATGAGAAAGAAGTGAGGGAGGAAGAGACACAGAGAGAGGGAGGGAGAGTGGAACAGAGGGAATGAGAGTCTAAACCCAGCAGTAAAGAGAAGCACAGAAAAACCATAAAACAAAGTAAATTCAAACCCCACAACGAACCCTGGATGGTATCGCTGAAGAGACATGTAGTCCAAAGAGACAGAAATCTTGGCATTCACAGACCATATAGGTTGTAGCAGACAGTTTCAGATTCGCTGAGATGAACTTCCAGACCAGGCACAGTTATGGAGGAAGGGATATTTATTGAAGCTTACAGATCCAGGGGAAGTTCCATAAAGGCCGGAGAAGCAGCCTGCTCTTCACAGGACCAGGCAAGAGAGCAAAAGCCCCCAGCCACACAGCACACAGAGCAAAACTACAGCCAAAAGGTCACACAGCACACTTCAGGAACTCCTGCTAGGCACATTTGCATATCTTTACAATGGAATCTCAAACCATCACCACACCTTAAGACTGGGCCCCCAGTGACCTTGCCTCTAGCAAGGTGATTGCAGATGCAAACTATAAAATAATAAAACACTGAATATATTGGGGGACATATATTCAAACTACCACATAGGTGCTAGGAAAATGTTCTCTTCTCAGCATTTGTCTAGAGCATTGATAAGCCTTAAAAAAAAAAAAAAAAAATCCCTACTGGTGGACCACAGACAGCTCTAGAACTTCCTTGCACAGCCCATTCTGAGAGCCAGAGCCAGGGAAAATGTGAGGAGAATATGCTCTTTTCTGCCTAGACAGTCTGAACTGTGCTAAAGTGAGTGACTGAAGAGTCTACATCTGCTCTCAGAAGAGTGACTGCATATATGGTGTGCACAAAGCTCAAATGAATGGCCATGTATGCAGAGTGTGCAACTATGTTCAGGCGAGTGACCATATAGTGCCTTTCTCACCATGATGGCCTGTATTTCCTAAAACTGTAAGCTAAAAGAAAATAATCTTTCCTGAAGTTACATTTATTAGGTGTTTTGCCACAACAGTAAGAAAAGTAACCATATATATATATATATATATATATATATATATATATATATATATGAAATATATTGCTTTATTATAGAATTTAAGAACCTAACCTCAGGTAAATTATACATTTTTTCTTAACTAACTATTTAATGGTGCCTACCAACTATTAATACTGAAGGATTTTAACATAATATTTGTTTAATGTAAATAATACCAGACCAGAGAGCATTAATTTCATTTCTGTAAACCTGGGAACTTAGAAGCCTCACTATATACTGTGTTTAATGATATAATGTGGTTTAATGTTGAAGAAGGTATATCAGTACCATTCATCCTTATATCATTTCTCACATAAAAATGACAACATAGGGGCTGGAGAGATGGCTTAGTGGTTAAGGTGCATGCCCACAAAGCCTAAGGACCCCTGTTCGAATCTCCAGGTCCCACATAACCCAGATGTCATGTGGTGCATGCATCTGGAGTTCGTTTTCAGTGGCTAGAAGCCCTGGTGCACCCATTCTCTCTCCCTCGCTATCTCTCTCCCTCCCTCTCTCTCTGTCTCTAATAATAAAGAAATAATATTTTTAAAAATGACAACATAGGCAGATTATAAAATTGAATATACAGTGAGAGAGGTAGATATATACATATTGATATAGAACCCATCAAAGAGCTAAGCTAAAAAACAAAGAATCAGGTTGGAGAGATGGCTTTGTGGTTAAGGCACTTGCCTAGGAAGCCTAAGGATCTAAGTTCAATTCCCCAGCACCCACATAAGCCAGATGCACAAGGTGGCGCATGCATCTGGAGTTTGTTTACAGTGGCTGGAGACACTGGCGCACCCATTCTCCTACTCTCTATCTGCCTCCTTCTTTCTCTCTCTCTCCAATAAATAAATATATATTTATTTTTTTAAAAAAAAAGGACACAAAGAACAAATGGCAGTGAAACATTTCCCTTCTAAACAGAAACAAACCAGATGCTAACAAAACTCTCTGAAACATTCACGTCTGTTCTTAAAAACAAAGACTGAAAATATTCTCAAAGTCAAGTGGCTGTCGTTTTTCCATTTTTTTAATGTAATTAAAAAGAAAACAAAAGACTTGTGCAAAACCAAAGTCAAAAAAAAAAAAAAAGAGTATTACTTACCAAATTGGCCATATAAATTGTGAGCAGCCCTCTCCTGCAAATAATTTTAAAAAAAGAAAGATTAAGCTTTGATCTAACTTTATAATCACTTTATTGTTTATCAAAAATCTATCAGGATTTGAGAAACCTGAGTTAATTGTGCTAAATTAAGATTTAGTCCTAATATATGAATCTAAATGGATTCAGTAAGTCATTCTGATAAATGATAAGTATACTGCTAAGTTTTATTAATTAAATTTCCAAAGTTAATACTATTAACATTGTTTTATTATTACTTTTGGGGTTTTTTTTTTTTTTTTTTTTTTGAGGTAGGGTCTCACTCTAGCTCAGGCTGACCTGGAATTCACTATGTAGTCTCAGGGTGGCCTTGAACTCATGGTGAGCCTCCTACTTCTGCCTCCCGAGTGCTGGGATTAAAGGCGTGCACCACCACGCCCAGCTTGTTTTATTATTACTTTTTATTGATAAAAGCAGCATAATTTGTCTTCCATGTATTCTAGAGTTTTTGTTTTTTTTTTTTTTTTTTTTTTTTTTTTTTTTGAGATGAGGGTTCTGATAATATATATTGCCGAGCCTGGTCTCAAACATAGGGATTTAAGCCATCTTCTTGTGTCAACCTCCAGAATAGCTGGTGGTACAAGCTGCATCATTAAACGCAGCTCATGCTACAGAAATGACCTTAGTAATAAGGAATCCCAAGGAAATTATCTTTTCAAAAACCAAGCTCAGAAGGATTCTGACTAAACTCAAATTTATTCAAAAAATCAGATTTGCTTTTTATGACATACATAAAAAATTTCACTGATATGACAAATCATACTAAATCATTTTGATTTTTATTACAATGTCAAGTGACAAGTCACAAATTAAGGAAACATTTTAATACCAAAGGACAAACACAAATCTATAAATAATCACTTTTCAGGAAAAAAATTTTCTACAAGTTTATTTCATGAAACTTTTCAGACAGAATTGCAAATATAAGGACGGACTTTAATCTGTTTAAGTTACATGCACATGAGAAATGGGTGAAACACATCCCATTCTCTGGGAAAGAGGTCTAACTTTTTTAAGACTTCAAGATTGGAATGAAAATAATAAACTGAAAACAGCAAAACCTCACTTAGGTTTAAATAATGAGCACTTTTAGTACTCAAAGGTTAAAAAATACCTTACAAACAAAGCCAGTTACCAATATCAAATTACTTTCATTTAAGTATCACGCCAGGCCTGTATATCCATATTGTGACTATAATCTTCTTGATGTACTAGTCATAGGTAGACTTGATTGTTCAGTATCTCCAAAGCCACATGGAGGCAATGTGATTTAACTGAACACTGCTGGCATGAATTTTTGAAATTGGAGTTCTAGTTAGCATTAATCTCTGGAACTCTGTCGGTTTTGTCATGAAAATAAAGACACAGGATTCATTAAATACTAGCTTTAAACATAAAAATTGTTTAAGTAGAGCTGGAGAGATGACTCAGAAGTTAAAGTTACTTGCTTGCAAAGCCTGCCAGCCAGGAAACAATTCCACATTACCCATTTCAAGCCAGATGCACAAAGTGGTGCATGTTTCTGGAGTTTGTCTGCACTGGCAAAAGGTTCTGGCATGCCCATACTATCTCCTCTCTCCCACCACCCTTGCAAATAAATAAATATTTTTTAATCGTTTAAGCAATTTACATTTATCCGCAACATAAACACAATATTGGATTGACTCTACCTGACACGATAAGGGATCCATATCCAACTATGCTATAGCTCTTGGAATCTACCCTTTCAGGAGGTCCTAAAGTTCCCCAGCCAAGCAACAAACACCTATAGATCTTCCAAAAAGAAAAATATACAACTCACTGGTAATATGTTCTTTGAGGTCCCTTTCTTGTCATCTTTTCTGTGATCCCTTCATTTAGAGTGAAATTTATTAAATCTTTCCAATCTTGCCAGTTCCTACCAAATTCTAAATTAATTATATTGTAAATTATATATTTTAAGTAAATCATAAAGGAAACTTAATATTCAAGAGTTACACATGTACAAAGAACAAGGAAAAGTCAAAAACTTTTCAAGTGACAATTCTTTTTACCAAGTTAATTACAAATAAAGATAAACAATATTCATAATTATAAATTCTAAAATAAAAATATTCCTGGGCTGAAGAAATGGCACAGCAGTTAAGGCACTTGCCTGCAAAAGCCTAAAGACCCAGGTTTGATTCCCCAGTCCCAACGTTAAGCCAGATGTACAAAGTGGCACATGCAAAAGGAGTTCATTAGCAATGGTATTCATTCATTCTCGTTCTCATTCATATTTTCCCTCCCTCTCTCTCTCTCTCTCTCCTGCAAATAAATAAATAAAACATTTCTTTAAAATATATTCCAGTATGTGGTCAATTGAATGAAAATGTCTCCCATAGCTTCAGGTATATTTGATTAAGCTTCATATTTAATCCCCAGCAGAAAGAACCTTGCTGGAGGAGGTGTCACTGGGAGTCGATCTTGAGTCTAGCCTACTCTGTGTTCAAAGCCAGCTTACTAATGTTTCCCCCTCTCTCTGCTGTGGATGTAAGAAGTGAGCCAGCTTCCTCTACCATGATGAAGCTTCCCCACAAACCCTCAAAACTATAAAACTGAAATAAATCCTTTCCTCCAATAAGCTGCTTCTAGTTAAATGTTTGTCCAAGCAATAAAAAGGGAACTGCTACACGGTACTTTTACACACTTCAGTATAAAAAAAAAAAAAAAAAACTAAGGTGTGGTCCAATTTTTAAGAACATCTGACCCACTAACCTTATTCTGTAACATTCGACAGTTACGCAGCCACAGTTTCATCACTGGCTTCCATCTACCTGAAAATAAAGCTGTTTACTTTAACTACAGGGCAAAGATTATCTTGTGTACCCTTACATCTATTTCCACACCATGCAATAGAAGCTGGCATCTGAAAACTAAACAAACAACTGTGGAATGACAACACATAAAACCAAAGCATTCATGGGGACCCAATATCATGAAAATGAGCACAGTACAGACATGTATTTACACATACAACTTCAAAGACAGACAGCCACTAGAATGGATAATTAATGATTTCAATTTACTAGCAAGCAAAGAAGTGATCAAATGACCTTATACTTGCAAACAAGGTGTAATCAACAGGAAATCAGATTTTATCCTGCCAATAGCCCTGTGAAGTATAAGATAGAAACTATTAAAAGAATCAAAGATAATAAATGCTTTCCTTTAAAATGTAAATGTAGCAAAGACAAGCTAGTGTTAGGAGTCAGTTTATAGGACTCTAATTTCACATTCTATCCCATCACCTGCTTCTCCAGCAGAAAACCTCAACTATGTCCCCTCTAAACTCTGCAACTTACTGGCTTGTTTGATACAGTCTCCTAGAAGGCTTCTGTGCCTCAAGAGTAAACAAAGCTTTGATATACTTTTATTCTTGCGAAATACAATGTACTCTTGTACATTATTATTAACTTGTGCCCTATTATGATCTCAAATTGCAGTCACCCCCTTCCCAACCTGGCAACCAGTACTGAAGAATGACAAGCAATGTTTATGAATGACACAACACAGTGAACCAGAGGGCCATGCTTTGATAGAATTGTCTTTCTGTTCCTGTTTTAATATTTTTTTATTTGTCAGCAGAGAGAGACACGAGATGAGACAATGGGAGTACCAGGGCTTCCAGCCACTGCAAACAAACTCCATATGCATGTGCCACTTTGTGCATCTGGCTTTCCACGGGTACTGAGGAATCAAACCAGGGTTGTTAGGCTTTTCATGCAAGTATCTTAACTACTGAGCCATCTCTCCAGCCCTGATAAGATTTTCTTAGTGTAATACCTTCATCCTCTGGGCCAACACACCCACACAGTTGGCCACTCTCAGAGCACTGATGCCCTTTATTTTATCTAAACTCATGTCAGGAGTCAGGAGAACTCCACTGGTTAATTAAATACCATTTTCATTATTCAACATGCAACTACATCTGACCTAAATCTGAAGATTACCAGGCTACTCTCTTCCTAGTGAGTGAACCCTGTCTTGAAATCAAGTAACACTTTAAAACAGGCTATGACAGTAATGGGGAAAAGAAAGTGTGCTCTTTAGAACAGAGGAGGCCAAAGGCCTAAAAGGAGAGGCTGGATCAAAGGCAGTAAGTAACTACTTAAACCTCACAAAAGAATCTCTTTCCTCTCTTTGTCCCCTCTCTTCTCTCCCTTTCATTCTCTCTGAAGAAAAAGGGAGAATCTCAAACTCACAAACCAAATATGCATATCCACAATTACTATCTAAGACGTATGGAGACCCATTGCTGTAGGAACTAGCTCTATAATCACAGTATTGCATTCCTATAGGAAAAATTAATTAATTTATAACATCCTAGTAGATTAAAAAATTATGCTCACATCCTGTTCAGTTCGAAGCAGTAATATCTTCTTAGCATTATCATTTCTAAATCAATTAACAATTGTGCTTCATTTTAAAATTTTACTGAACATATTCTTTAGCTTATCTCAAAGTCTTGAATAATATTGTATAATGCACTTCATAACTGATTTCTGAGGAGTATGTTTGGAGTGATATAACTTCTAAACATTTTATATCATATATATATACATATAAAGTACTTTTATGTTCTATAAACAAGGAGAAATTAGATTTAAAACAGAGGAACCTTCCTAAATAATATAATTCTAGTAAAAATGTTATTTATTTATGTCAGAAAATCTTTCAAGATAATAAATTTTATTCTGTGAAAATGTTTTAGAAAAGGATAAATACTTCCTTAGGGTATAGAAATAAACAAGACAGACTTTCAGTCTAAAGAAAGAAATTTTGGCTGAGCATGGTAGTTCACATTTTTAATCCCAACACTCAATAGGCAGAGGTAGGAGGATCACCATGAGTTCAGGGCCATCCTGAGACTACATAGTGAATTCCAGGTCAGCCTGGGCTAGCGCGAAACCCTATATCAAAAAACAAAAACAGGCTGGAGAGATGGCTTAGCAGTTAAGGTGTTTGCCTGCAAAGCCAAAGGATCCTGGTTCAACTTTCCAGGATCCACATAAGCCAGATGCACAAGGGGGCACATGTGTCTGAGTTCGTTTGCAGTTTAGAGGCCCTGGCATGCCAATTCTCTCCCTCTCTCTCTCTCTCTCTCTCTCTCTCTTTCTCTCTTTCAAATAAATAAATAAATAAAATATATTTTAAAAAAAACTGAAGAAAGAGAAGGAAAGAAGGGAGGGAAGGAGGGAGGGAGGGAGGGAGGGAGGGGAGGGAGGGAGGAAGGGAAGGAAGGGGAAGGAAGGAAGGAAGGAAGGAAGGAGGAGGGAGGGGAGGGAAGGAGGAGGAAGGAGGGAAGGAGGGAAGGAAGGAAAGGAAAGGAGGGAAGGAGGGAAGGAGGGAAGGAGGGAAGGAGGAAGGAAGGAAGGAAGGAAGGAGGGAAGGAATGAATTTTGGCACACTAAGCAGGATAAACATTTCAGATGACTATAAAGTGTTGTTACCAAAGGACATGTCAAGAATTTATAGATCAAGTTCACAGTGTTCTTATATTGTCATGTTATATACTTTATTTTGGTCATGGTGCTTAGAAGTTTCTTAGCTACTAACTCAAACCAGAATTATAGTTAAAATGAATGTGTTATTTTTATTTTGATCCATGTTTGAGTATACTGTGGGTTTTAACTTACCTAAACTAACACTAAGTATCAAGGCAAATTCCATAACAATTCTCCAAAACAAATTCCACCAAACAACTACTTTCTATACCACAAAGCACTTCCTAGGAAAAGAAAGAAAAGCCTAGTTCTTAACAGGCTTCCAAGGGATAAATTCATGTTACCAGTGTTTCCAGCTGAGTTACTATGATCCCAATTCTTCGTGGAACACATTTTTAAAGCAGCCCTGGAAACAACTTCAAAGCTTTCTCTGAAGCTCACAAAGATGTGATTAACATTTTAGCAAGTTTCACTCTGACTAGGTGTCAGGAGCAAACTGGAAAAGGAGGCTTAACTCTGGGAGGAGGTAGACATAGACAGATGAATGGATGGGGTGGGTGGGTAAGATTAGCAAAAGGCGGTAAGATAGGGGAAAAGGCAGCTAAATGGATATAGATGAAGACATCTGTATACATAGAAAATGGCAGATAAAGAGATTCGGGCTATATGGTTTCATTTCATGAAATGTTTCTGTAAAAAGTGATACAACCAAGTGGAAAGTATATATAAATATCAGAGTAAACATTAAATGAAACTTCAGCTGGGTGTGGTGACACATAAATTTAATGTCAGCACTCACACACTGGAGGCATAGGTAGGAGGACAGCTATGAGTTTGAAGCCAACCTAGAGCTACAGAGTGAGTTCAAGGTCAGCCTGGGCTACCCTTAAAAAACCATAACTAAATAAAGTTTCAGAAGTTTAAAACTTGGGCCTACCATTATTTGTTATTTTGAGAAACAATGTTGTTTCTCTTGCACTATGATTTTCTTCCACTCTTTCTAAGATACTACTGCTATCAGAAAAAGGAAATTGTCTCTGTTGCTTCCCAACCTTCCTCTCAGATGCCCCCTTTCCTGTGCTTTCCTACTACCCAGTGTACAGAGCTACACTGACCACCTGCAAGAAAATTCCAACTTTATTTTCCATTGTTTCCTGGAATCTTGACTCACATTCCCTGCAGCTTACTGCTCACCTCTCTCACTGGTCACCTCACAGCAGATCACAGATTTCTCAGACAGCTAATGATATACTTATGAATTTATCTCTCCTATAAAATAAAAACTAAAACACTGTTTTACTTTCAGCACTAAAAGTAAAGACTTTAAAACATATAACTTTAAACCTTGTAAATTACCTATAACCTATTAAGGATCTGATATTTAATTAAATCAAAATACAATTTTTTATAAAATAAAGTACATCTTGTCCAGGCAAACTAGGCTACTACATTAACTCTAACAAAATTTTAGGTAAGTATAGACTTCTTTAAAATAAGACTCAATGACTGGAGGGATGGCTTAGCACTTAAGATGTTCCCCTGCAAAGCCCAAGGACCCTGGCTCGATTTCCTAGGACCCACGTTAGCCAGATGCACAAGGGGGCGCACATGTCTGGAGTTCGTTTGCAGTGGCTGGAGGCCCTAGCACACCCATTCTCTCTCTCTTTCCCTCTTTCTCTGTCAAATAAATAAATAAATAAAAATAAAAATATTTAAAATAAGACTCAAAATAAAGCAACTTATAAAGAAAAAAGATTTGCTATCCTCCATTTTAAAGTTTAACTACAAAAAAAAAGTCATTTAAAATGCCACTAGTATATGAGCACCAAAAAAGCTAAAACCAAGCTGAGTGTGGTGGCACACGCCTTTAATCCCAGCCCTTGGGAGGCAGAGATAAGAGAACCACCATGAGTTTGAGGCCACCCTGAGACTACATAGTGAATTATATGTCAGCCTGGGCTAGAGTGAGACCCTACCTCAAAAAAACAAAAAAAAGAATGAAAACTTGGGGATATAGTTCAACAGGAAGCAGCTGCGGAGCACTGTGGTGCTCTACTTTCATTTCCCAACACCACCAAAAAACAAAAAACCCTAAAACATGAAGTTTTAACTAGACCAAACCAGACCCTGGTTGATATGCATGCACATATGCAACTTTCAGCAGAAAGACCTGTAAAACTACGCCCCAATATTGCAAAAGCCATCACCTAATAACAACAGAAGTGAGTCAGCACACATCACAGAGTTCAGCTGTGTGACAACCAAATCAAGGACAAGGTCAACTTTCATGGGCAGTTATGCTGAAGTGTCTGCTCTTACTTAAAACAGTAAAAGTACTGCTACTAACATTTAGGATACGTTATAACATAACACCAGAAACTTTCAGTGAACAGTAAGTGACCACAAATGGAGCATTAATATAAAAGCTCACAGGAAATAAAAGCAGAAACCTTGTTAAAAAAACAAACACCTATCAAAAAGTGAATATAAAACAAAAAACAAATCCATACTAACACTGAGAAACTACGAAGCTCAATAAGCATATTTTAGTCCATAGGAAAAGCAAAAGAAAAAGACAATAATAGGTAAATGGATGTTTTACATATTCACATAATGCAAAAGAAAGAGAAACACAAAAATTAATACCATGACATTGTGGATCTAACCTATGCCTATCACTACCTAAGTCTAATTAAAAGGCAAATACTAACAGATCACGTATTAAAACAATTAAATATTTAAAAATAAGATGCAGGGCTAGGGAGATAACTCAGTGGGTAAAAGTGGTAAAAGTGCTTGCTGAAGCCAGGCATGGTGCACACGCCTTTAATCCCAGCACTCGGGAGACAGAGGTAGGAGGATCGTTGTGAGTTAGAGGCTACCCTGAGAATACAGAGTGAACTCTAGGTCAGCCTGAACCAGAATGAGACCCTACCTCAAAACAAAAAAAAGTGCTTGCTGAGCCAACATGAGGACTTGAGTTCAGACCCCAGTACCACACCAGGCATGAGGGGCACATACCTATAACCCCGCATATGAGGGGACAGAGGCAGGAAGATAGCTGGGGCTCTAGGTCACCCAGCACAGCCAAAACAACAAAAACAGAAAACTCTAAGTTCAATGTCAGTACCTGTCTCAAGGAAATAAAGCAGAAGGGTGATAAATGAGAACACTTGACATCCTCCTCTGGCCTCTGCACACATGTGCACAGACACATGCATCTGCACACACCTAGAGATGACATCACACTTAGTGGTGAGGACTGAGTGCTGTCACCTAAGAACAGAAACAAAGCAAGGATCTACCAGAACAATGAAAGAAGAAAAAAAGGGAATGTACAAGCTTGAAAAGAAGAAATAAGACCTTTCCATTTAAAACTGTTTGTGTGGAAATTTTCATGGAATTTCTAAAAGCTCATGGAATGAATACAAGTGAGTCTAGCAAGATCCCAAGAATCAAGATCAGCACAAAAAAGACAATGGCATTTATATGCAATGGTGACAAATACATAGAAAATGAAATATAAAACATAGAATTTCTATACTCTAAGATATATGCAAAAATTAATTAAGTCAAATGGATAAAAGATCTACAGATGTAGAGCTAAAGTTATACACCTTTTTAAATATAGAAGTAAGCTGGGTGTGGTGGCGCATGCCTTTAATCCCAGCACTAGGAAGGCAAAGGTAGGAGGATCACTGTGAGTCCAAGGCCACCCTGAGACTACATAGAATTCCAGGTCAAGCTGAGCAAGCATGAAACCCTATCTTGAAAAACCAAATATATGTATATGTAAATCAGTGGGGTGGTAATAGTTTCTTAAACACAGTCAACAAAGAAGAAAAATTAGACAGACATGGTGGTGCACACCTGTAATCGCAGCACTCAGGAATTTGAGGCAGGAGGGTCGGTCACATGTTCATAACCAACCTGGTATACTAAGAGAGTTCAAAGCCAGCCTGAGCTGCATAAGAACACCCTGTCTCAAAAACACCACATAAACTAGGCTTCATCAAAATTTAAAAGTGTTGCCAGGCATGGTGGCTCAGGCCTTTAATCGCAGCACTCCAGAGGCTGAGGTAGGAGTAGGAGGATCACTATGAGTTCGAGGTCAGCCAAACTGAAAGAAAAAAAAAAGCTAATAGTGTTGTTTTCTGAAGAACATGATCAAAACAGTGATAGAAAACACACACAGAATATGAGAGTATTGGCATTTCATGTATCTGGAATATCTAAAGGACAATTATAACTCAATAATTAAAAGGAAAATAGCCCAATTAAAAAATGAGCAATGGATCTGAGCAGATATGTCTCCTAAACAGATATGAAGGAAAAGCACTCAATATCTAGCCATCTGGGAAATGCAAATCAAAGCTCTGATGAGATTAGGAAAACATAGCAAGTGTGGCCCAGAACTGGGGAAACCGGCCTTCTGCAGCCTCTTTAGAAATAGACTGGCAGTTCCTCAAACAGTTAAACAGGGTTACGATAAAGGCAGCAATTCCTCAAGTGGGCTCATACCCCAGAGAAATGAAAACATCTACACGAAAAGATGTACAGAAAAGTTCTTAGCAACATTATTCATAACCAAAAAGTAGTAACAATCAAATTCCCATCAAATGTGGCATAAGGATTAGTTGGCAACAAAAAGCAATGGAATAAATATACATACTCTACATGTTAAATAATGCATATAGATATGCATATAGACATGAAATTGATTAGTGACTGCCTTGTGCTAGAAGGAGATAGGGATGGATGAGGGTTTAGAAGGCATCAATTTAGAAAAAGGGCTTAAATTTGAGGTGGATAAAAGTTCTAGAATCATCATTGTGGTTATGGTTGATTAACACTGAGAATATATTAAGAATCAATAAATTACAGTTTTTAAAAAGTAATATGAATTATGATAAAGTTACCAAAATCAATGTTAATAAGAGTAGTGCTATTATTCATAGAAATGTAAACATTTAAGTGGAAACAAAACAAAAGATATAGGAGACACATTCAACAAATTTAAAAAGCTAAAAGAAATAAAAGGTCAAAAAACATGGAGCATGACACCATGTTTATAGAGTAACAAAACAATGGAATGATCAAAAATGACTGTCAACGGGTAAATGTTTACATAAACTAGTACATTTCTATATAAAGGAATGAACTAGACTAGGGATACAGATGACACCTTGGATGGACCTCAAAAGCATAATGAAGAGAGGGAAGGACAGTTGGAGAAAGGGAGGAAGGGAGAGGGAAGGAAGGTTAAAGGTCACACTTCCATGGTTTCATTTATATATTTTTTTAAGTCCTCAAAAGAACATATACAAGTAGAAAACAGATTCATAATTCCTAGGAGACAGGATTGAAAGGAAAAGGTGCAACTACAAAGGAAGACCTTTTGTGGATTGAAGTTTCACATACAGATAGTAGTGATGGTTAAACAAGTCTATATGTAAGGACAAGCTTACACACATACTTAAGGGCAAGTAAAAACTGGGGTACACTAAATAAGTTCGATAATGTAGTTGTGGTTTACCATGATGTAAACTTCCTAGTTTTATACTGCACTAGTTATATATTGTTAGGAGGAAGGTAGACTAATAATTCAAGTACTACTTGTGCAATTTTCTGTAGATCTTATGAAAATTTCAAAATTAAAAGAAAAGCAGATAGCCGGGCATGGTGACATATGCCTTTAATCCCAGCACTCATGAGGCAGAGATAGGAGGATCGTCACAAGTTCAAGGCCACCCTGAGACTACATAGTGAATTCCAGGTCAGCCTGAACTAGAGTGAGACCTTACCTCGAAGAAAAAAAGAAAAAAGAAAAGAAAGGCAGATAGATAATACAGTAATCCATTAAGTATAATATGCAAAATTAAAACCAAACATTTTTGCGTTATCTGTAAATGATATTAATGGTATCAGTATATATATTAGCATATAAATATACATAAGCTCAACTAACACAACACAAAGATCTTCAACTTGACTTATGAAATACAATGCTATTTTATAACATATGAGACATATAAAATAAATGTTTTCAAAACAGTAAAAACACACTAAGCAAATACAAACAAAAACAAAGCAAGAACTGTGATCTTGATAGGTTAAAAAAATAAAGAACCCAAGCTAACAGGCATCAAATGAAAACATGTATGAATATTAGAGATTCTACATCAAAATGAAGACACAATCTAAAGAACATAGTTAAAACATAGAACTTTTAGATTTCTATCAACCTTTGAACTCCAGTAATAAAAAAAAAAAGAACTTTTTTCAATTCAAAAACCTGGACAAGAATTAAGTTACAGAGAAAAACTATTAAGTTCCATACAGATGTAATACTACAATCAACATACTCAGTACAAGTAGGTGTGTGGGTGTTAATAATTAAAAATTAGCCAGGTGTGGTGGCACACAGCTTTAATCCTGGTACTCAGGAGGCAGAGATAGGAGGATCGCCACAAATTGGAGGCCAACCTGGGATTACATAGTGAATTCCAGGACAGCCTGGGCTAGAGCAAGACCCTGCCTCAAAAAAATGAAAACAATTAAAAATTAATAATAGTAATGCCCTTTTATTATTTTATATTCACTACAAAATAATTCTTATATCAAAAGGGAAACACAAACCATGAATGAAGAACTTCTAGAAAATTATAATGAAGGGCTAGGGAGATGGCTTAGTGGATAAAGCACTTGCTACTCAAACCTGAGTTCCCAAATTTGATCTCCCAGTCCCCACACAAAAGGTTGCAAGCCTTAGTGGGCTTCTGTAATCCCAGTAGGCTGACAGCAAGATGGGAGTCAGGGACAGGTGAATTTCCCAGAAGCTTGTGGTGAGGGCAGAAAAGAACAAGAGCAGAGTGAAATCTCAACAGTACAGTGAGATCCAGAAAGTGAAATGAGGTGGAAAGTTGATGACTGGCTCAAAAGTTGTCCTCTGACCACCACACACGTGCTATGGCATGCATGTATTCACACTCCTATATACACATATGAACACGTGCATACACACATTAATATGTATATGAACATGCACATATATGCACACAAAAATATGATAATGAATGTATTACAAATCATAATCTATGAAATTCAATCAAAGCAGTGATTGGAAAACACAAATACTGACAGCAATGCAACATTAAAAGAATCA
Source organism: Orientallactaga sibirica (assembly GCA_036365145.1). NCBI lineage: Eukaryota > Metazoa > Chordata > Mammalia > Rodentia > Dipodidae > Orientallactaga > Orientallactaga sibirica. The sequence continues at coordinate 14,106,154 of JAEOAD010000055.1, read as the reverse complement.
ACAAAACAAGTTAAAAAGTTGCAAGAAGAAAGGCAGGGACTATAAATTTCCTTATGTAATAATAGTTTCAGAAAAGGATTCCCGGTTTGATTCTCCAGGACCCACATAAGCCAGATGCACAAAGGGGCGCATGCATCTGGAGTTCGTTTGCAGTAGCTGGAGGCCCTGGTGCACCCATATTCTCTCTCTCTCTCCCCCTCTCCCTCTGCCTCATTCTCTCAAATAAATAAATAAAATATATTTTTTTAAAAATAGACTGAAATGTTAGCAACTTACTCCAGTGGTTACAGAGTTACTCATTTTCAACAGTTTTTGTTGAAAAGTAGACACACAACAAAGAAAAATGTTATTCAAGTTCTAAAAGTTAATCATGGCACATCTGACTTAAAGGTTGTTTAAAGTTTCATATTTAAGTAACATATTTTGATCACATACTTTCATAACCCATATTCACATTTTAGAATTGATGGAACATATGATTATCACAATAACTTTATTACTTATGGACAAAAATCAGTAATATTACATATGTGAATTTACTTTGTGCCAGATTCAATTCTAATTATTTTTACAAGTATTAACTGAACTATCTGAAAAGTTGGCAGAGTCTCACTATTTCCATTTTTCAGGTAAAGAATAAGCCAAAAGCTGGGTGTGATGGTGAATGTCTTTAATCCCAGCAGTTGGGAGGGAGAGGTAGGAGGATCATCATGAGTTTGAGGCCACCCTGAGACTACATAGTGAATTCCAGGTCAGCCTGGAATAAAATAAAATAAAAAGAATAGACCAAAAAGGTGACATAGTAAGGGGCAAAGCCATGGCCATAAGCCAGACAACAGGGCTCCAGAATGCTCACTTTAACTCCACATTGCACTGTCCTCTTGGTGGACCTGCTTTGGTAGAGGTGATAATATCCACCACTCTGTGAATTTAGAAATGACAAATATTATCTATAAAAAGGCATCAGTGGGACTGGAGAGATGGCTCAGCAATTAAAGGAGTTTGCTTGAAAAGTCTGACAGACTGGGCTCGATTCCCCAGTAACCATGTAAAGCCAGATACACAAAGTGGCACATGTGTCTGGAGTTCATTTGTAGCAGCAAGAGGCCCTGGCATGCCCATTCTTGTTCATTCTCTCTCTCTCTCTCTCTCTCTCTCTCTCTCTCTCTCTCTCTCTCTCTCTCTCCCCCCCGCTCCCTCCATCCCTCCCCCTCCTTCCCTGCTCTCTTCTTGCAAGTAAATAAATAAAATTATTTTAAAAGGAATTAGCTTCAACTGTTTGTCTGACTTAATAGCTTATTAAAGCTTGCAACATTCTAGAAATTTTACTAACTCACAATGAAAGTCTCGGGTCAGTAACAATTTTTGAAATGACAAGATACCTTACAGAATACAATTGGTATAAGAGAAGTCTGCCTTGAGCTTAAAGCAAAGTACTGATCTATATGATAGCAAAAACTATTATTTATTTTCTATGTGTGATAAAGGCGTTATGGCATGGAAAGTCCTTTTACCAGAATATGCATATGCCATGTTTTAATCAGGCTACCTCTAATTCTTTAGCAAGCACAAGGTAATGAGTATCACTGTTCTCTAATATTAATCTTTCTTTCTTTTATAGATATTAAATATAATGTTACTACAAAATTAATTTTCAATCAAATATCTGAAGAATTTTAAAAAATGTAGGGTAACATTTCTCCTTCTCTTACACAAGTAGCAGGCACAACAATAAAACAAAATTCTAGTAGGTAGCTGGTTCTAATAAATATAGAGAGATGCGGAGCTTCACCTGCTTTTCCGTTCGATGAGAATGGCCATGTACGATGCAGGTAAAGCAGCACCAAAGCCAGGAGACCATGAGTAGAATTTTCCAAGAATCTTCCTGAAATTCAAATTTAGAATTTTTGTATGAAATTGCTAGTCATTTCAATTACTAAAAATTGAAGTTTCTCTTCTCCATCTACATTCTATCCGAATACTCCACAGTACCTTGAATTCAACATGTCCAAAACCAAATTCATTCTCTCTCTTATTATCTCTCTCCCACAGCACATGCAGACATACTCAGAACATGTTAGCACTTTCTACAATTAACCAAGAGTATTGTTTGTAACATGATAGAATTTGGTTTGGTTTTGTCCGGGTTGGGGTTCAGTGTTCTCTATATCCTAGGTTGCCCTTTCACTCCCTTTGTAGTCCAGCTGGCCTCCAATTTGCAACAGTTTTCCTGCCTCGATCACCAAAGTGCTGTGATTACAGGCACATACCTACTACCAGCCTTGCTCACAACAGATATTAACACATGTTTTCGTGTACACTTCTGCATCACTTACACATGTTCTTAGAGCACTTATTGAAGTATACTGTTAGCTTTATGTGCACTTTGTTTTCCATTTACCAGTATGTTCCTTTAAGTAAGAATCTGCACAATACCCAAAACATTGTAAGTGACCATTACTTGAGTTTTCAGAGAGGGGAAAAACATTGGAGATGCTAAGATGTTTTTCTTTCATGACAACATGTGCCTAAAGAAGGGGGAGCCTGGGGCTAGAGAGATGGCTCAATAGTTAAGGCACTTGCTTGCAAAGCCTGAAGGCATGGGTTTGATTATCCAATACCCACATAAAGCCAGATGCACAAAGTGGTACATGTCTCTGGAGTTTGTTTGGAGCAGCAAGAAGCCCTAGCACAACCATATTCTCTCATTCTCTCTCTCTCTCTTTGCAAATCAATAAATAAAAAGATTTTTTTAAAGAAAATAACAGAGGAAGGGAAGGAAGGAAAGAGGGAGGGCCAACCAGTAAAAGTTATAAGAAATTACCTGAACAAAGTTGGTCATTTGCTAAATGATATATGGTAGGACAAAAAATATATAGATATATTCAGAAAGAGAATCAGAGATGAGATGATCTTTTTAAAGGTTGGATCTGAAAGGATTATAAAAACTATTGTGATGACCCCACGGTGACTCCCATAACCCCATGTAGAAGAGCCACAGGGAAACAAGGAAGGGAAAGGGAAAGGGAAAGGGAAAGGGAAAGGGAAAGGGAAAGGGAAAGGAAAAGGAAAAGGAAAAGGGAAAGGAAGGAAAACTATTGTGGACAGTTAACTGAGACATCAAACACCTTCTGCCTGACGAGAGGTAGTTTTCCCTCCCACATAAAACTCAACATATTTTCATATGTAAAATCTAGAGGAAAATAGACTAATTAAATCATCTATAGGAAGAATATGGGTGTTACCTTAATGTGAAGGATAATATAGCTCCCCAACTTAACCACATAGGCTTACAGAACATAAAGAAATACATTTTAATAGCAATTTAAGCTGGGCATGGTGGTGCACACCTTTAATCCCAGCACACAAGAGGTAGAGGGAGGAGGGTTGCTATGAGTTCAAGGCCAGCCTGAGACTACATAGTAAATTCCAGGTCAGCCTGGGCTAGACCAAGACCCTAACTGGGGGTGGGGAGAACTGAAGGTCACACCAGCAATTCATACTTGGACAATTTTTGACAACCTGTTATTTAGGACTTTATTTTTAGGGTTTTAACAAGTCTGCAACCTTCTAGGAACCACATAATAAGGAAAGTTCCTTATATAGAATCTAAAGTAAATTTAAACATTTGATTTGCCAGATAGCATAAAAACATTATTTGTTACTTTATATATTATCTGAGAGTTTATAAATTAAGCCCTGAGAAAAAATCTATTAAGACATCTGGAAATTATATTGTCAGTTTTAGTTAACTTTAATTAAAGTATGAGCAACATTAATAAGGATGATATAAAATGCCAATTTAACTTGACAGATTTTTTTTTAAGTTTATTTTTTACAATGGAGAAAATGTTAAGATTCAGGTTCATCACAGCACTCAGAATGCTGAGTGTCAGTCTGCATCTGTAATGTACCATGAAGCACAGGAACACAACACTGGCTCAGGACCAGGCATTCCAACAGTAGGACATACCAGGAGTTAATTTACTGTTTTATACATAAGCATGTGCCTGTTATGGTCCTTTTAAAGTTTGCTCATTGCATAGAGCCCCAACCTTATGTTATAGACAGTGGTTTTGAATTAATGACGATTCTTGAATTCTCAGTATGGTCAGGAATCCTGACCAGCTTCTTCAAAACTGTAATAAGCTTGAGAAAATAAATGGTATATTTAAGCATTTTTACTATGCAAACATATCAATAATTTCAAATTTATATTTTATCTTTAGGCCAACAGGCTCAAGGCTCTTAAATTTTATAAACTTTCTTTGAGATAAGTATCATTTCACAGATTAAAGAAAGAAACAGCGACAATGACCTGAATAACAATTAAGTAAATATTTGTTTCCATTTCAACAAAGAAATTTGTATTAACATCTACTGATAATTATGAGGTACCAACCTTAAAATGCAAAAGAAAGTTATATACAAGGCCCCATTAGCAGTCAAAAATGAAGCAGATTGCAGGATCTCAGGAAGGAGTTTGTATACATAATAGTCTAATTTTCTTTTCCGGAGGATTGCTGCAATCTGGAAAGAGAAAGGCTTTTTTGTTTAATACAACCACTTACCATTTACATTAGCTTTTAAACTGAAGTGACTAAGCAAAAGTATATATTAGGGACTGGGGAGATGGCTCACTGGTTGGAGGTGTTTGCTTGCAAAACCTGACGGTCTGGGTATGATTCCTCAGCACCCATGTAAAGTCAGACATAAACTTGTACATGTGTCTGCTATTCGTTTGCAGTGGCAGGAGACCCTGGCACACCCATATACGCACACAAAAATAAATACATAAGTTCAAAGAGCTTATGGCTCCCCTGTAAATGCAGACTTTCCAGAACAGGAGATACTTGAATTTAGTGAACTTAAAACAATCACAACATAGCTACTATAGCAAGTAAGATTCATATACTGAAGTAAATACATACAATGCCATTTAAAAACACACTTTTAAACTGAAAAATATACTTTAGATACTATAGCAAAACTACATTAGATTCATCACCCTGCCATTATTACTGAACCTCAGTAACAAAAACCTCAATAATAGGAAAAAATTATTATTATTATTTGGTTATTCAAACACAGCAGATTAAAGGCAAAATACACATACTAGGAATAGAAAAGGGAAGGAATCAAGCCAGGCAAGGTGGTACACGCCTTTAATCCTAGCACTCAGGAGACAGAGGTAGGAGGAGAGCCATGAGTTCAAGGCCACCCTAAGAATATAGAGTGAATTCCAGGTCAGTCTGGGCTAGAGGGAGACCCTACCCAAAAAAAAAAAAAAAAAAAAAAAAATGAATCAATAAGTGGTTTCTGGCCATTAAAGCCATGGAGGAAGTAGAGAAACCAGGTAAAAATCTAGGAATAATACAGGTAAGGACCACATGCTACTGGAAAACCAAACAGGAACCAACTGGTTCCTAGTTAAAGCAGTAAAGAGATTTATGACAGGAGTCTTTTATAAAAATGATCAGCCTATCAGTGACTTTTAAATTTAAAGTGAAAAATATTAACCTATCAGTCTTTATGACTTTGCTCTTAAATTTAGATTAAAAATTTGGGGGGATTACCCACTGGGGACCCCTCGTGTTTTGTAGGAGCACTGCCTCCTTTCCTTCTCTTAAGCTCTGTAATACTCTACAATAAAATCTTTCTAAACTTCAAAAAAAAAGAAAGACTGCTTGTTCAACTTGTATTTTAATATGCTCTATCACAGCCCCTTCTATCAACTGAATATAAGAATTCCTGTTAGAACCCTTACCTGTCCCAATGTTCCCTTCAAGGGCACACCCCAATGACCTAACTTCTTTCAACCTCATCCCACTATTAAAGGTTCCTCCATCTTCCAATAGCACCACAACCTAGAAACTAAGGGTTCAACATGGGCATTTTGGAATATTCAAGATCCAAACTATAGTACATGCCATATTCATAGGTTGAATGTCAAATATCTCCACAGTACCGATCTAGGAGAATTCCCATCATTAAGCAGTTTAATAAATCAGTCTATCTTATTCCAAAATGTTTCCATATAGCTACAATAGACAAATGGATGATATTGGTAGAGAAGTAGACAAACAGAGGAACAGAGTAGAAGATATAACCCAGAAGTACTTCCAAATACATCTAATATTTTTTGAGTCAAGCCAAACAGACTGGCTTTTTTATGAAAAAGAGAGCAAGAGAGAGAGAATTGGCACGCCAGGGCCTCCAGCCACCGTAATCAAACTCCAGATGCATGTGCCACCTTGTGCACATGTACAACTTTGTGCATGTATCACCTTGTGTGTCTGATTTATATGAGATCTAGGAGTCAAACATGGGTTCTTACACTTTGCATGCAAGCGCCTTAATTGCTAAGCCATCTATCCAGCTCTTAACTAATTTTTGACCAAAGTACAAAAAACATTTCACAGAGGAAAGATAACCTTTTCACCAAATAATGTTAGAACAAGTAGACATGCATAGGTTTTTATAAAACAAAAAGGAAGGAACCCTAACCAAATCAAGCACCTTCTATAGAACAGTAATTACAGTCTTGCATATAATATCTAAGAAATAATAACTCATGTTTACACAAAAACCTACATACAAATGTTTATAACCACATTGTTCATATCTGTCAGAAACTGGCAACCACCTGCTCTTCAACAGGAGAATGGTTTAACAAACTGCGATGTGTCCATAGAATAAATACTATATAAATACTATTTGGGAATAAAAAGGCACAAACCAGTAAGAAATGAAACAGCCTGAAGTGAAAAGGACCAAACTCAAGTTCCACTTATGCAACATTCTTCTAATGACATTATAGAAATGGAGAATAGCTTAGTGGTTGCCAGGGATTGAAGGAAGATGGGTGAGTAGGAGATGAGTGAGTATGACTGCAAAGGAAAAAACTAAGGATTCATGTGCAAAGGAAATGCTTCGTCTAAACTCCATCTGTGGCAGTGTTCCTGCCATAATGCAAAGCTACTGTCTGGCAAGAACTGCATAAAAAGCTCATGAACTTTCTATTATTTCTCACAACTGAATGTGAACTTACTATTATATCGAAATAAAAAAGAGGCTGGGGCAAGGCACAGTCAGCCAAGTGCATCCCTTGCAAGCATTAAGTACATGAATTTAACTCCAAAATCCATATGAAAAAGCCAGGTGAGCTTTTGAGGTCTATGCTCTGAGAAGACACACACAGGAATGATCCCCAAGTTTCAGTGGCCAGCCAGTGTAACCTAATTGGCAAGCTCCATGCTAATGACAGACCACAAAAAAAGGGAGGTGGGAAGCCTGGGGAGATGGCTCTGTAGTTAAAGGTACCTGCCTACAAGCCTTCCAACTCAAAGTTCCTTCTTCCTTGGTGCCCACCTAAAGCTGGAGGCAAAGTGGCACATGTGTTTGTAACCCTAATGAGCCTATGCCAATGAGAGGTGGAACTAGGAGGATCTAGGAGCTCACAAGCAGCAGCGGCAACAGAGACTGTCTCAAAAAAGAAAATGAAGGAGAAACACCCTGAGATTGTCCTTTGACTGCCTCACACATGTTCATACTCATACACATGCATAAAGACATAAACACACATATATACTGTGGTGGTCTGAATGTAAAATATCCACCATGGCCTCAAGTGTTTGTGAATAAGTTTCTTACTTAGTCCCTAACTAGTGACATGTTTGGTAGGTAGAGCCTTGCTGGAGGCGGTGTGCCACTGGGTGCAAACGTGTATGTGCATCCACACATAATACATATGCACAAAAAGTTCAGTTTTATTTTGTAAAAAAATGTTCATTCGGGCTGGAGAGATGGCTTAGCGGTTACAGCGCCTGCCTCCTAAGCCTAAGAACAATGGTTCTGATCACCAGGTCCCACGTTTAGCCAGATGCAAAGTGACACAAGGGCGCAATGCCACACTTGCCCACAAGGGGGCACACGCATCTGGATTTCTTTAGCAGCAGCTGAGAGGCTGCTGGCGCACCCATTCTCTCTCTCTCTCTCTCTCTCTCTCTCTCTCTCCCTCCCTCCCTTCCCTCCCTCCCTCCGTGTGTGTGTGTGTGTGTGTGTGTGTGTGTGTGTGTGTCTCAAAAAAATCAAAAAAGTTCATTCACAAAGGTACAAATGGGCATATGAAATGTTCTCAGCGCCATCAGTCATAAGGGACCCACAGACCAAGATGAAAGAACAAACAATGCAGTGCTGTGGGAATGTCGTGACGACAACTCTCACCACTGCGGATGAGACTGAAAACTTACAACTGGGAAAACTGATTAACACCTAATGAAACTAAATATACCTACTCTTATGATCCAGCAATTCTACTCCTGAATATGTGCCCAATAGAAACAGCACTTCCTTCTACCATTACAGCATTAGCTGTAGTTACAAATGGTGGTACACTCTAAACATCTATCAGCTAAGAGGTAGAAAAATTTTACATTTTTTCAATATTGGCAAAACAAACTGTACAGTTTCCTGAAAGAGAAGGAACCCTGACACAAAACACACACAAAAAAGTAAAATAAAATAAAAATCTCCAGACCTTTCTCCGCTACGCTTTAACCCAGACCCCACCACCAGGGTCTGCAAGTGTCTAAAGTGCTGAACTCTGCATACTGTGTGGCCAGGCCAAACCTGCTCACAGAACAGAATGATCACCTCGGTTCTCCACAGTGTGCCACACATTATCATGTTCTGCATTTAACACAGCATGCTACAGAGTGAAAGAGGTTAAACATGAACCCACGCAGCCACCATACCCAAGACCGAACTAGTAATGTAGTCATTTGGAGAGCCCCTGCACTCGTGAATAAAATCATCATCAGACATCTTCAGAACCATCACCTTTCCTGTCAAAGACTTCATGATGTTCATCTGCTTTGACCAAACAACTCTATCTGCATCAATTCCTTGTGAGTTTTTCAACCATGAATGTAAAGATTTAGCTAAAAACAAAGTACGTTATACAACTATGGCTAAACTACATACCAATATTTATTATTTTTATGTATGTAATCTTGCTTTAGAAGACTAATGACCTAGGAAAACAAAATACATAAAATGAAAAAACAGATTTCAAAGATAGCGAATACTAGAATGCCAATCACTGGTCATCACTGACTGGTGCATAAAATACTAACTTAATTTTCTTCTTTTTGCAATCAGACTGTCTTTTTTGTAATTTAAAAAAGTTATAATTTATACCAAGGAGAAGAAAAAGTATGAGAGAATAAAGATGACTCATTATTAAACATAAATAGGGCACAGCAATTAGCACCAGCACACAACACAAAACATCAGATCTGATTTTCAATCTTGACTCTGCAACTGTTTCTATGGAAGAAGCTTGTTTATATGCTCAGCTACTACAGTCTAATTTAAATGACACAGTGTGTTCCTTCTTTCACTTATAAAATCATGCTAAATAAAATGATACTGGAGAATTATATATTGGTAGGGAAGAAAAAACTGTGCCCTTTGCTCATATTATACATAAAAGTAATCTGAGATGAATCATAAACCTAAATTTTAAAACTGGAAAAAAAACATAAACAAGTCTCTTTGTAACTATTACAAACATGAGTCAAGAAACAGCACTAAGCACAGGTCATGAAGGGCAAGTACGGAGACCACCGAATCACACAGAGATGAGACGTAACACAAAACTATTAGGACAGCTTCCAAGTCAAGTTTCCTTCTTGGTGTTTTGCTATTTTGTTTTGTTTCAATCTCACTATGACCTCAAGCAATCTTCCTGCCCCAGGATCTCAAGAAGTTAGGACTACAGAAAAAAAATTCATCAGCTCAAATTCCTCTTCATAACATATCACTATGAAACATCCATCAGGACTATATACATTGCACCTTCCTCATTTTTATACTCCCTTATCATACACCTGGGATTTCCCTGAGATTAATGCCACATATTTTCCATACAAGTAGCACACTAGCATTGAGACTACAGTCACTGACAATAGACTGAAACAAATCTAATTGGCTCTCAAAGGGGTTAACCACCCAACTGTAAATTATCATTTGCCTTTAGTCCCAGAAGTTCATCATTAACTCTTCTAAGTAACTCCATTTAGTTCCTTTGGAAAAAAGAAATAATTCACAGCATGAGAGTTTATGTTGTAAGTATTTACTCTTACTTAAATCACTAGTAAATAATGATTGCTTTAAAGCAAGATTTCTCAATTTCAACACTACTGACATTTGGGGCAAATTCTTGTTGTAGAGGCTGTCCTATGCATCATAGGACCTTTAGTGGTACCCCTGGTTAGGTAGTTTGATTCAGCTGTCACCCATAAACTTATGTGTTCTGACTGTTAGGTCCTCAGCTGGTGGCAATTTGGGAATTGAAGCCTCCTGGGGGCGGGCTTATGGGTGTTATAGCCAGCTTCCTCTTGCCAGTGTTTGGCACACTCTCCTCTTGCTGTTGTCCATCTGATGTTGGCCAGGAGGTATGTCCACCCTCTGCTCATGCCATCGTTTTCCCATGACATCATGGAGCTTCCCCTCGAGTCTGTAAGCCAAAATAAACCCTTTTTTCAGACAATCTTCTCTTGGTCGGGTGTTTTCTGCCAGTAATACAAACCTGACTGCAACACCTGTCCTCTCTTTTCTAACTGAAACAGATGCCAGCAACATTCCTTTAGGTGTGACAACCAACAATATCTTCAGACATTGCCAAGCACCTCCAAGGAAATAAAACTGCCCCTTATTGAGAACAACTGCTTGAAAGGAAAATGCAAACACAACTTACATGTGGCTCCAGCTTGGATTTTCAATGCCCTCCAAAGGTCATGTGTCCCATGCTTGTTACAGGCTTAATCCCCAGCCTATGACACTCTTTAGGAGGAGATGGACACTGAGAAGAACTAGTGGAAGCTTCTGTGTCCTTGGGGATATACCTTTGAGGGGATAATGGGAATACAGCCCCCTCTAATCTCTTTTTTTTGCTTCCCTGCTGCCATGAGACACAGAGCATCCTCAACCACATGTACCCATCACAATGTGTAGCAAATTTAATCTTTCTTCTTTTTAAATTAATTAAGTTGGGTATTTTGTTACACAAAGCTAACACACACAGAAAATTGCTACTAAGAGGCAGGGTTGTTGCCGTACAGCTGAGACAATGTGGAAAGCCTTGAAACAGTTTAGCAGAAGGAATTTGGAAAATTTGGAGGTGCCAGTTAGAGAAAGTTAGAAAATACTATAAGCAAAGATTAATCGGTGATTCTGTTGGGGTTCAGAAAACAGTACACACTAAAGGCTATGCAGATGTGGTTTCAGATAAGTGATGTATGGCAAAACACCTTTGCATTGACGGCAGTGAAAAACTATTGTCAGCTTTAGCAACAGTAGCTGGAAGAACCCAGGAGCTACAGGATGGAGAGGGTCAGCAGACTCACACTGAGATCTTGAACTCCGCTCGTGACAGCTGTCTGCAATGACTCAGGGGTCTGTGGCCTTAGGGGATAGAGCACATAGAAGGTAAAAGATCTAGGAACAATGAGCTCCATCAAAATGGCATCTTTGGGGTCTCTATGCTCTGTAAATAAGCACTTACCCGGGGATAATCCCAATATAGTGAGCCCCACCAAAGTGCTGCTTTGGGGTTTCCACAGTCTGTAAATAAGCCCTTACCCCAACGCTGAGGGAAGAGCATCTGTAAGGTAATCCCCACATAGTGAGCCCCACTGAAATGCTACTCTGGGATCACAATACCCCTGGGCAGGGACAAGAAGCTCCTTGAAGTGACCACAGGGAAGTTATCATTCAGAGTGGGATGAGACTTATCAATGGTGCAGCTGCTCTGGGGTCCCCATGCTCTGTAAGTACAAACTTATCCCATGGCTGAGGAAGGAGCATCTGAGAAGTAATCTGACATAGGAACCCCATCAAGGTGGCTGCTTTGGGGACTCCATGTTCCTATATATAATCCCCTCCATGCTCTGTAAGTGACTCCCCCTGCCCAATAAACTCACTGGTTCACTGAACTGATATTGGTGAAATCATACTTTGGTCTGCCATCTGAACCCTGTCTAGGATAAAGATGTGTGCTTGTGTCTCCCCAAGAAAAAGTTCCCCATAACAAATAGGAATGAGGTCTCTCCTGAAAATGAAAGGCCATCCTTGTTAGATCATGGCCAAAAGGAAAAACCTGGCTGTGTTACAGCTATGCCCTAAGTCTATGTAGGAAACTATCTTTAAAGGTAATAACTAGTTTATCAGGAAATTTCAAGGCAGCACAACAATGGGCTGCTTTTAGCCAGAGTTATAATAAGAACTGGAAACAAAAAGCAGAAGACAAAGATTTGAAAACTCACAGCTGAGAAAAAGAAAACGTTTAAAGGTGTTGTCAAAGAGAATGTAGTTGCTAAAGAGATTAGTACTGCTAAATAGTTAATGTTGGGCTGGAAGGATGGCTTAGCAGTTAAGGCATTTGCCTGCAAAGTCAAAGGACCCAGGTTCAATTCCCCAGGACCCACGTTAGCCAGATGCACAAGTGGGTGCATGTGTCTGGAGTTTGTTTGCAGTGGCTGGAGGCCCTGGCATGCCCATTCTCTCTCTCTCTCTCTCTCTCTCTCTCTCTCTCTCTCTACCTGCCTATTTCTGTATCTCTCTCTCTCAAATAAATAAATAAAATATAATTTTTAAAAAAAATAGTTAATGTTAATTGTATAACGTTATAAATTAAAACTGATGATTCACAAGCCCTACAAAAATTCATGTTGGCCAAACTGAAAGAAAATCATGCAACTATGTTTATTAGACTGTTTGTAGAAAAGAGTAACAATTGGATGTATAAAGTAGCAAAGCAGATTGCCCTCCCTAATGTGTACTGAGCTCATCCAAATTAAGACCTAAATAGGAGGCAGGGGAGATGACTCAGTAGTAAAGGAACCTGCTTGCAAAGCCTGAAAGCTGGGGCTCAATTCCCCAATTCCCACATAAAGCCAGAGGTACAAAATGGCATGTATTTGGAGTTTGTAGCAACAAGAGGCCCTGGTGCCCTTCCTTCCTTCCTTCCTTCCTTCCTTCCTTCCTTCCTTCCTTCCTTCCTTCCTTCCTTCCTTTCTTTCTTTCTTTCTTTCTTATCTATCTATCTGAATAAAAAATTATTTTTTAAATATTTGCTTTTTATTTATTTATTTGAGAGAGAGAGAAATAGGCAGAGAGAAAGAGAAAGAAAGAGAGAGAGAGAGAGAGAATGGGCATGCCAGGGCCTCCAGCCACTGTAGACAACTCAAGATGTGTGCCCCCTTGTGCATCTGGCTTACGTGGGTCCTGGGGAATTGAACCTGGTCTTTTGGCTTTGTAGGCAAGTACCTTAACCGCTAAGCCATCTCCCCAACTCCTGAATACATATTAAAAAAAAAAAAAAAACCTAAATAAGGAAAAAGGAGGAAAGAGGTAATTTCTCCTTTCTACCTGCTGGAGTTAGGACGCAGGCCTTTTATGTCCACCAGAACTACTAACCCATCAGCTCTTTTGGGGTACAGAGCCTCTAGACTACACACTAGCACTACTAGCACTGACATGGCAAGCTCTCCTGGTCCTCAGACCTAAAATGATAAATCAACCCATTCCTCCAAGTGTCCTAACCACTAAGTGCATATGTAGGCATTTCTCATGTTCCCTATATGTAAGCCTTTATTCTATGCAGATACATGCAGTCATCCCTGAGTTACCCTCAGTAATAAGGGAGCACTGATACCAAAATCAAGTTGCTTTTATACAAACATAGCATTTGCTTAGAACATCTGCACATCCCCCTGTATAGTTTAAATCATCTACAAATTACTTATACAATTATTTTTACAATCATCTTGTTAATGATAAAACTCTCACATCAAAGAGAATAAGAGTCTATTTTGGAGCCAAATATAAATGATCATTGCCTGGGAACACAGACTCAGGGTACCCCAAATACCATGTTCAAACATGTAAGTTTCATGAAGTTTTTATGGTAACATAACAAAGAAAAGTTACACATCAAATTTTTAAAAATGCATTTATGGAGTGTTGGGGAGATGGCTAAGCAGGTAAGAGTACTTGCTTTGCAAGCATCAGAACCTGAGTTCAACCCCCAAGACCACATAAAAAGTCAGGCATGGCCACACATGCCTGTAAACCTAGTGCTGAGGGAAGTAGTGGCAGGGGACTTGCTATCAGCCAGGTAAACAAAAATTGAGGATGTTCATGTTCAGGAAGAATGATAAAGGAGGACATTTAATGAAAATAGGATGTGTCTGCATACACATAGGTACATATATTACATCACACATACTCAACATACACACAAAAGAAAACTGGTGGAAACATCATAACGCAGGTATGTCAAGGCAGAAAGTTTTTGCTATCTGCCTCAGATGCTATCCAATGACATTCTTAGCCTCTGGTTAGTGGAAGCAAAGGGATCTATCTATCTGTATACTACAATTGGGACTGCACCTGATGGTAACAAGGATGTTAGATCGGACATAGAGGAGGGCAATAAGTGACTATTTCAGGGGCTAAGGATAACCCAAGATAATCTGGGTATTGAGTTGCAAGATTTTGGGTCTCCACAATCACTGAAGTTTTAATCAGACAATCGGCCTTGTAGAATCTTTAAACATGAATTCAACTTTTTTCAGAAAATTTTAGTTCACACTCTCCAGGTTTCTTAAACTTAATATAGAAAGTAGTATATAAATAGTTGTCATACTATATGGCTTGGGGAATAATAATGAAAAATGTCTATATGTTCTGGACACAATGTTTTTCTAATACAGCCATGTGTTGTTACTTTATTATAAGAATGCATTCTAAGAAATAAAGATCATCATGTAATTGTCATTTTGCAGATACCATAGAGTATACTTACACTAATCTGAATGGTAGTTTACCACGCAGCAAGGCTATATGATATATACTGGCTAGCAGACAGGCAGACAGACAAGCAGACACACAGACATTCCTGACACTGCACATGACTGCATTTTCAATCCAGTTGCTTGAATGCCAGATGCAGAACCTGTGGACACAGAGAGCCAAGTCTATACACACACACACACACACACACACACACACACACACACACGATTATGTTCTTTGAAGAACAGTGACTGAATACGTCTGAAATTCAACCAACATTTTTATTTGTAAGGCTAAATTTAGAAACGATAAAAGCCAAATTTACCGGTTCCAGGACACAGAAAAACCAAACAGGAACTGAGCTGGAAGTTTCCTCCCTGGTAGCTAGCTACAATTGTTCCAGAAGATACCATGCAGGCCACTGGGGGAGAAAAGCCATCAACAATCTTACCCAGTGGTGGATCCTGCACACTACACAAGTGACCAGCCAGGCAATATGTGCCCACAGGTCCAATAGTGGCATGATTATTATGGGGGTAACCAAATGCTTTGTGAGTAAAACTGTGGCCCACTCCATGAGAAAGAATTTAGGACAGGAACTTAAAACCTAGTTAGAAGACTGTGGCTGTGGAGAAAAGGGAGGGAAACTACTATTGTCAGTTGTCTAAACAGATACGTTGTGCTCACCAAATCGACCTTTAAATGTTTTTGGTTTTGTTTTTGTTTTTGTTTATATTCATAGATTAGCACTGCTCTCACCTTTAGTGAGAGAAGCTTCTTTTGAAATGGGGAGTAACTACTGGGGAGACTCAAACGCATGAAAACGGAGAGAGTGACTGTTGATTGCTCAGTGTTAAATAGGGAATCTATATCACCCCCCCCCCAAGGGGAGCATTATGGAAGAGAAGGCAAAAACAATGCAGGAACCAGAAGATGGGGAAGAGTGTTATGGAATGCTGTCTTCTGGATATGACATGGCCACTGCATTCATGACCTCATAGTTGCTGTGTTAAGACCTGCACAAGACTGAGCCCATCGACTTTCCATGATGGATGGTGGAGGAGATCATGAGACTCCCCATAATCCCTGAGGAGGTACTGGCAGTTATTGGAGGTATTGGTGGAGGTGGGGAAAATTTTTCTTCAGTGGTGTAGCCATGGGTAAGTTTCCCACACTCTAGTAAATAAGTCTACCCATACTCGTGCAAGCAACCTTCATTAAATTCCATGGGTCGCCAGAAAAAGACATCAAGGTAGATGTTAGGCTAGTTGGAAAGGAGTAGGGAGTTCAGTGAAAGGAGCAGGGCAGCAATGGAAGATGGCTATGACCAAAATGTATCATACACATGTGCAAAAACTGTCATTAAATAAATTTTGAAGGAAATTTAAATATCTAAAAAGAAAATACAAATATGAAAATATCACAGACCTATATTTATATATCTTTTTATAGTTGCAATGCTTTAATTTAATGCAGTTTATCACTAAAAGCTCCATAGCAAGACATGAAATAGTAAATAAATTATTACTATTTATTTATAAAGGAAGAAATCACACTATATATCACAGAGGAGCAAAAACTCAGATCTTGTAATTTATATCCAATGCAACACACCACACTAGCTTATCAGATAAAGGCCATCATCTTATTTTTAAAAAGCAAATAAGGAAATCCAAAACTAGGGCAACTCATTAATAGTATATGTGGGAGGATACAAGCGAATCTTCAAGGGTTTTCCTTAACTATTTACTATTAAAGAAAACATGCCATCAAGCTTTAATGATGACCATTAAACCTTACACTGCTTACCTATAATATACTCCCTCTCCTATACTTCCAAATTTACATGGAAAGTAAGGACAGCTTTAAAAAACAACCCTTAAATATGTACAAAATACAATATTGAGACAAAAAAATCAAAACAGATTCAGGTGAAGCCCTGCATACATTATACTCAGTAGACCAATATTTTTTGGCAATGTTGAAACAACCTTGAAAACACATTACAGTCACTACAGCTTTTACTGATATAATATGCCATGCAACACTACAAATTTAACCAAAACACTCTTCTCCATACATAAAAACAAATATTACAGTGAAACACCTTAAATAATGAAATAATTCCAATACACTTCTTAAGCTTTATTCAGATGAAAAACAGGAGGATGGTATGTTGATTCCAGCATATCTAATAAGAGTAAATGAACTGAATCCTCAATAAAGGACCCAAGCAAGCTAAGAATTCAAGCCCAGGAAGAAGGGCAACTGAGTAAGAGAAAAACTCACAAGCATTCATAGACATGGGAGGAGCCTATCCTGACTACAAACTACCGAGCAGCCCATCATCTCTTGGTAGAAAAAAGCATTAACAGGCCTAAGGTACAATTCAGTGGTGGAGTACTTGCATAGCATGTGTGCATGAGGCCCTGGCTTCAATCCCTAGAACTGCTAAATAAATAAATGAACAGGACAAAGCCTTTTCAAAAGATGTAAACTATACGTCAACCAGCTCCTACTGAAGTCTAACAATCAGCCAACAGATATAAACAGCTGAATGATATAAAACCGGAACTATTTTTAAACAGGGTAATATTGACCACCTGCATAAACCAGGGGGAAAAAACTTACCATGGGGAGAAAAAGAGCAAGAGCAGAGGAAAAGAAAGCTTAAAAACAGACTTAACTTCTTAAACTTCACAATTTCATCTAAAACCCCAATTTACCCTTAAATGAGCCTCAACAAATGGAAATTGTTCAAAAGTTTTGCTACCATTTAACACTGAAATTTTCTTCCATAATTTAAAATGCAGATTTCATTTGAAAAAAGTTTCCATTTCAGAAAATCTGCTACCCAAAGTATCCATATATACAAGAGAAGAGTGAGAGAAAGAACTGGCCCATCAGGGCTTCCAGCCACTGCAGTCGAACTCCAGACTTATGCACATGTGCAACCTTGCACACTTGCGTCATTTTGTGTGTCTGGCTTACATGGGACCTGGAGAGGTGAACATAAGTCCTTAGACTTCATAAGCAAGCACCTTAACTGCTAAGCCATCTCTCCAGCCAAGATAATGGTTTTTTATGGCTATTAGCTTGAAGAATAGGGAAATGTTAAATTTGAATGGAGAGGAATCAAAATGTTGTTCAGAGTATTGGACTTAGGAAACTGTCATGTCAAATAAACTCTCTATAAGGTAATTGCTTTCATCTCCATTTCCTTGTGTTAAAATTATTTTTGTACAATAAATATTAAGCCTAATAATATATTTGCCATAGAAGCACTAGGTCACTTTGAGAAAGGCTTCCAAACCCTGCCAGGCTAGAACACGTTTTCTTATTAAACACCTAGTAACATCCTGCACATGGTCTTAATAGCATTTATCACAGATGAAGTTATTTTTTGTATATTTCTTTTAGCTTCCCCCTTTAGCTATAATTTTACTGTTCCTTCCAGCCCTGTATTTCAAACTGACTATAGGTAATATTTGATGTTTGGTGAGTGAAATGCGAGTTGGAAAGAAAGAATGAGAGGAAATGAAGACACTGGTCAAATACAGTTATACTATACTGCCCAGGCTTTAAATTAAGCCATCAGCAATAAAGAAATTCACACTGGTCCTGGTAAACTCAGTATCCTCCTATGCTTGTGAGTTTCTGAGATGCAGGTCCTAAAAAAAAAAAAAAAAATGGTCCTTTGCCTGGTTAGTTCAGGGCCTAAGAATTAAGGCTGCCAGGCATGGTGGTTCATCACTCAGGGGGCTGAAATAGGAGGACTGCTTTGAGTTTGAGCCCACCTGGGCTACACAATGCATTACACGTCAACCTGGGCTAAAATGAGACCATGCTTCAAAAAAAAATAAAAATTACATTAAAAAGAAAAAAAGAATCAAGGCTGAGCAGAACAAATCTTCAAGCATCATTGTGAACAGAAACAGAATACTTCAAGGGAACTCCTAAAAGGAACTAACTAGATTCCAAACCCAAAAGATAGAGCTGGAATCAACCCAAAGCAATCTGAGAAAAAAAGAAAAGCAATGAGTCAAAAAACTTTAATGGCAACAGGTTGGAACACTATAAGTTTGGCATTCTCAAAAATGGAATTTGCTCAATTTAATGATACTTTATCTAGCACTTTTCCATCTTTAATTTTTATCCTCAATGCATAACTTGTTGAAAGTCTATTTTGATGAATTTACTGGTTAGTTTTCATTGGTTCTGCAAGCAAATTAGTTAAAGTCTGCACTCATTCATTTTAATCATTGAGTCTGCAAAGTATAATTATGAGGAAAGAGAGCCCAATACAATTTTAACATCAATTTACAAAACTAATTTGATTCACTAATTAATAAGACTCATTAACAAATACATACTAACTATATGCCTAATATCCTAAGATGAAACATTACAAGAAGAAAAAAAAAGACACAAATTTAATCTCAAAACTAACCTGTATTTTAGGGTATATAAATGAATGGAAAACAAGCTAAGATTAAAAGTCATTTTGTCCTGCGATTGAAAGAGCCAAGCAAGTCATTAACATGGTACTCAACATATAACTAACTGAGAAATAAAGGATCAAGCTTCTATCAAGGTCTTATGAAATTTTCAGTCACTTCTAAGCCTTGTACAGATGGATTTGTTCTCGAGACTTTCAGTCCATATTGTCCTGTCTTAATCAATAAAAGCAACTGCTAATGTATAAACAGAGGGAAGAATTTTCTCAAAATTGTAAAAACTCAAAAACAAAGTCACTTATATGCATTCCTTACAAGTGTTTGTTCTCTAACAACCGGGATCTTGTCTACTTCAAAATATTTCCCAGAAATCAAAACTTATCTGGTTTAGTAACATAAGTCATAGATTAAAAAATATACAATACATTATATAATAAAATTTGGACCAAAGTGAATTAGCAAAAAGAAAACTGGTATGAGGGCTGGAGAGATGGCTTAGTGGTTCAGGCACATGCCTGCGAAGCCTAAGGACTCTGGTTCGATTCTCCAGGTCCCACGCAAGCCAGATGCACAAGGTGGTGCATGCATCTGGAGTTTGTTTGCAGTGGTAGAAGCCCTGGAGTGCCCATTCTCCCTCTCCCTCTCTCTCTTTCCCTCTCTCTGTCTCAAATAAATAAATAAATAAATAAATAAATAAATAAATAAATAAATAAATAGAAATCAAATCTTTTAAAAAATGGTATGAAACACAATCAACAAATAAAACACATGTCATAAGCTTCTTCAAGCTATGAATTTTAAGTCTGCATTTTACTGAACAAGATAGCACTGAAGAGTCATGAACAGAGGACTAACAAGCCAAACTTCATTTTAAACAATAGGTATATTTCATCTTCATTCTATTGATGAAGATGAGGAAGTTCACAGAATGTTGAGAATCATGCTCAAAGTCACAAAGCCAGCAAATGGCTGCTTGAGAGTCAATGTCATGTTCTTCCTATAGCTCTTCATACCTCCCAAAGCTCCTTGCTCAAGATGTCTCTTCAATCCAACATGTCCTCAGCCTCTTCAAACTGTCCATCTGCTTTCCACCCCCCCCCCCGTAATCTACTACAAATAAGACCATATCCCACATTGTCTTCTCTTCCTAAACTCTCCCTGTTGACCTAATCCACTTCCATAGTACAACTTTTGTCTAACCCTAACTCTCCAGTCCTGGCTTCTCTCTAGAAGCTCAGATGTGCATTTCTCAATGCTTCTGGTCATTCTCCACTTACATACTGCACCAGTAGCTGAGACCGAATGTGCTCCAGAGCAATCCTACAATATTCTTCCAAACCTGTACCTTCTACACATCTCAATAGTTGTGTTTGATTCTTCCCTCTGTATTACATCAAGTTACTACCAGAGTCAGCTTTCTAAAACAACCCCAAGCATATCATTCCCTGTTGACAACCTTTAGTGATTGTCTACTGTGCACCAAATAAAGTACCAACGCCACCTGCCTCCCAAAGACCACCATGTGTTATTCTACCTGAATGCCTCTGTACAAGCCATTCCTTTCCCTCACCTGACACATATTTCTACTTCCTAAAATCCTACTTTCCTTCCTGTGACTAAAATGCTACCTCTTCCATTAAGTTTCCCCTTATATTGCACTTAATAAACTGATTCGTCAAATCTGATAGTCTCTCTTGCATCCATTTATAAATTACATCACTATCAGAAATTAACTTGCCCCAAAAAGTTAAGTCAGTAGTTCATGACAAATGTACTATTTTAAGTAGTATATTACAGGATTGAATATTCAAAATAAAATCTATCACAAAGAATTTAACTAGAAGATTGGGTATAAAAACAATCTGGTAGACAAACTGGTGTTTATCAGTGAGGATTTGACTCACCTATACCTCTAGGTGGGTCTCTCTCTACCAAAATTTGAAGCTTTTTTCCAAAAATGTATTACTTTTGAAAAAGAAAAAACTTTCCCAGATAGAAGGCCATTCCTTTTGATCTTAGTAGAATTTTCTAATAACCATACAAATGGAAATAATTCTAGCATTGAAAAATAATTAAGATGTGAAGATCTTTTAAACTTCTTTTAATCAAATTTAATACTTGTTTTACTAAGAATCTCTTGGCTAGATAGATAATAGATGATAGATAAGATAGACAGATGATAGACAGATGGATGACAGATATAGATATATAGATAGATAAGACAGATGGATGGATGGATGGATGGACGGACGGACGGACGGACGGATGAATGGATGGATGGTCGGTCAGTGGTGGTAACACAATCACTGAGCCCGTATGTCCAATATGATCTAACTTTTACCTTGACCTACCAGGCAAGAAAGGATGAATCAGTCACAGCCAGCTCTACGGAGGAGTTGTGTGAGGGTGACCTGAGAAAGTGTTAGCTACAATAGTAGACCCTCAATCCTCAGCCAGAAGTGATATGTTGACAGTTGTAGTTGGCACTTAATAGATCAAGAAAAACAAGAAGTCACACATGAAAATAAGTTCAACAAATTCAAGTTGGTACACTGCTGAATTTTAAAATTCATCATTTAATTTCTCATTGAGAGGAAAAACAACAAAGCAAGTAAAAGTGATCATTTGTTTCTGAATAGAGGATAAAGTAAAGCCTTCACTTGTATCACATGAATTAGAGCAAAAATCAATGGGTGACTGGCCACAAATTGACAATTCCATGATCTCCAAACGATCGATCTGCCAGAACAATTTTTAGCAGCTTGCATTTTTAATGGCTCCAGAGATTCTGATTTTCATTTATTATAATATCAGAAAAAAATGCCTATTATCAAAAATTCAAAAAGTCGCATTGTTTGTCTTCTTTGTCTACAGAAAACCTGTTGAACTACTGGCTTAAAAAACTCAATCCAGCCGGGCGTGGTGGCGCATGCCTTTAATCCCAGCACTCGGGAGGCAGAGGTAGGAGGATCGCTGTGAGTTCGAGGCCACCCTGAGACTACATAGTGAATTCCAGGTCAGCCTGGGCTACAGCGAGACCCTACCACGAAAAACCAAAAAAAAAAAAAAAAAACTCAATCCAGGGCTGGAGAGATGGCTTAGTGGTTAAGGCACTTGCCTGCAAAAACAAAGGACCAAGGTTCAATTCCCCAGGACCCACATTAGCCAGATGTGCAAGGTGGCACATGCATCTGGAGTTCATTTGCAGTGGCTGGAGGCCCTGACGTGCCCATTCTCAATCTCTCTCTCTTTCCCCTCTTTCTGTATCTATCTCAAATAAACAAATAAAAATACAAATATGTTTAAAATAAATAAAATATTTAATAATAAAATAAATAAATAAATAAAATATTTTTTAAAACTCGATCTAGGATGGAGAGATGGCTTTGTGGTTAAGGGGTTACCTGCAAAGCCAAAGGACCCAGGCTTGAGTCCCCAGGACCCATGTAAACCAAATGCACAAGGCAGTGCATACATCTGGAGTTCTTTTGCAGTGGCTGGAGGCCCTGGTGCACCCCTTCTGTCTCTCACTCTTGTTCCTCCTCTTGCTCTCTCGCTCTCTCCCCATATATATCCGCCTCTTTCTATCTCTTTCTCTAAAATAAAATATTTTTTAAATTTTCTAAAGAAACAAAAGACTCAATCCATATCACTGAACTGATTTCTTCACGGTTAGGAGCTCTCGAGCCTTTTGTAACTAACAGATACCTGTCAACAAATGTTGCTTAATTTCTAAGATTCCATTTCTTACTTATGTATTCAAAGCCTAGAGGTAACAAACTGCCCATTTTCTCTAACAGGCTTTTAGACTGTAACAAATATGTTAGATTTATGATTCAAAGCAAATATTCAGTAAACATTTTGAAAAGGGATCTATGCATCTAAAGGAGAATGAAAATGCGTTTTTTAAATCATTCTTTCCGAAAAGTGCAAGATTCTATGTACTTTTACTAGGCAGAGGGTATATCTACTACATGGGAGGCTCTGGAGAAAAGCACCTAGGAAAATGTTAATTAAAAATGTTTTACCCTTGGTTACCTGCCGAAGCTAAAAGGTAAGACACTGTTGCTAAATACACTATAACCTGTGGTCACAGGACGTCAAGTGACCATGCTGGAACTGGGGGAATCCAGTTCCCTCCCAGCTAGCCCTCACAGTACTAGATAGTGCTGTGGGAGCTGCTGGGTAATAAGTTATCAACAAGGTTAATAAGCAAGAGATCCTACAGATAGAAAATATACCAGCCAAGCAAGAAGTATATAGTTGTGCAACAGTGGCACAGAGCTGACGTAAGTAACCAACTGCTCACAGACTGGACATGAGACCCACTCAGTGGGGAAGAACTCATAGCTACTTCTTGGAACCAAGCCATAATCCCTAGAATAGGAAACCAATAGACTCCAAAAAGAACCTCCACTGCTCTTGAACTAAAAGAGTGGACATACCCATCAATAAGTCTCTCTTACTAGCTATGCTCATCCCCTTTAACTCAAACTGCTTACACTTTTGGTTGGAGAATCTGTTCTACCTTACAGATGGTGGAGAATACTGAGGAGAACAAGGATGCATTAATACATTAAAATAGACAGCCAACCATGAGACAGGTCACCTCCACCATACAGGCCCAGGGACCCAGGACTCATTGCAGAAGAAGCAATGACATGAGTATTGTTCTCATAGCTAGCCTGAAAACCAGTTCCAGGGAGATGGTGACAGACACTGTGGTCATTCAAACCTTGTTAAAACAGAGATTCAGAGGCTACAGAGAACTCAGTACTCAATCAGATCCCTAACTTGCCTGCCAAGGCTCCGGGAACATTGCAAAAGGGGTAGTTTAAAATTATTTCCAATGTACATGTGTGCTTAGGGGTATCATTTACTTTGAATATTTGGTGTCAGCTGAATTCCATGATATAAAATATAGTTTCCTAAAGTACATTCTATACATGTCATTAGCAATTATTATCAAATATGTAGGAATGTTAAATATTACAAGAAATGTACCATTAAGTAAGAATCAATGGCTTTAAAATTGAAAAATTCAAAGATTCACAATCATAAAAGAACATTGTGAGCTGAGAATATAGCTCAGTTGGTAGAGTGCTACCTAGCATGCATAATGCCCTGGTTTTGATTTTCAGCACTGCATTAACAAGGCATAGTCATACATATTTGTAATCCCAGCACTGAAGAAGTGGAAGCAGGAGGATCAGGAGTAGAACGCGGCCAAGATTTGAGGAAATATGGGGAATTAGAAGTATTCTGTGTGACCTAGTGATGGGAAATGTCAAGAAAAAAGGATAAAATATTTTTTTAAGAAAGGGGGGAGGGAAGGGTTGGAGAGATGGCTTAGTAATTAAAGCACTTGCCTATGAAGCCTGAAGACCCAGGTTCGAATCCCCAGTACCCACATAAGGCAGATGCACAAGGTGACGCATGCATCTGGAGTTTGTCTGCAGTGGCTAGAGGCCCTGGTGTGCCTGTTCTCTCCCTCTCACCCACCCCCTCTCAAATAAATAAATTAATTAATTAATTAAGAAAGAAAGAAAGAAAGAGAGAGAGAGAGAGAAAGAAACTTAACCAAAAGATTCTCCTTCATACAATTATGTATTTTTGCTTGCATCTTTTGTATCCCCCATTCACCTCTTTTCCTTTCTATAATAAGGAAATAATGAAGCATTTGAATTCAAATCAAATCAAATAAACATTTGAATTCTGACTGTATCTTATTGGGTTTTTGTCTCTTTGCTTATATTTTAGTTTCTTTGTTACTTGCTTTTTAGCTTTTAAGATTTTAGTTTTTATTGCCCTTCTTCCACTAATCTAAGTTTGCTTGTGAATATTCTCATACTGGGGAGCCTTTTCATTTGTTTTTGTTTTGTTGTTCTAGTCTCTTGACCTTTGCTCTCCCTTTCCCTTTCAAAACAGTTTCATTGCTTCTTTTGCCTTTCACTTATTAAGCTTTCATTTGTCTCAATTTTTCCCATTCTCCACTATTCCTTGAACTGACCCATTTATTATTTCCATATTTATCCCAAGTACTTTTTTTTAACTTCACAACACACCACATTTTCTGTTTTATAGTAATCGGTGAAATAAAAATGGACCTTGATTTATTTTAAATGTATTTCTACATCTTGTACATTTGTTTGGTGGTATTACTGCTAATTTCTCCTCTCTGCCAAGTACTTAGAAAGATACCCAAATAACACAGAAAGCCAAAAAATAGTAACATAAAAACAAACAGGGGCTGGAGAAATGGCTTAGAGGTTAAGGTGTTTGCCTGTGAAACCAAAGGACCTAGGTTTAATTCCCCAGACCCACATAAGCCAGATGCACAAGAGGCACATGCATCTGGAGTTTGTTTGCAGTGGCTAAAGGCCCTGGCTGTCCATTCTCTCTCTGTCTGTAGCTCTTCTTTCTCTATCTCTCTGCATACAAATAATAAATATTTTTTTAAGAAAAGGCAGCAAGAGTTTTCTAGAACACTGTAACTTCTCAACTCCACAATTCCAAGATCCTGAGTAGGTAAAATGTCAAATGACAATCTCAAAAGTTTATAAACAAAAATGATAGATGGCCTCAAATAGGAAACAGGGGAATTAAGTTAAACAAATAAATTCAGGACTTGGAGAGGAAAACCAGCAAAATGGAGGAGAAATTCAGAAAGGAAAGTAAAAGTTCAAAAAAGAAAAAGAAATGTTGGAATGAAAAATTCAAGTTATCAAATTTAAAGCCAGTGGAAAGCACCATTAACAAAGTCAAACAAGCACAAGAAAAAAACATCAGAGATGGAGGACAAGGTTGAGGAAATACTACATTCAACACCAGTAAAGGAATGGGAGGGAGGGAGAATGTGACCAAAATGGACAAAAACTGAAACATAATCAAAACATTACACCTAGAAGTTCAGAAGGCAAAAAAGGGAACTGAGATAAATCTAAATTCAAAAACAATCTATTCCCTGAAGTTTTAGCACAGAGTTTCCCCAATCTACAGAAAGAATTGGACATACAGACACATGAGGCACTTAGAACCCCAAACAGGCATGGCCAAAGAAAAACCTCTCAGAAATATATAGTCAACATGTCAAAAATACAAAGCAAGGAAATAATATTAAAACTGTAAAACTAAAACACTCACCTATAAAAACAGACACATCAAAATAGCATCAGATCTCTCCATCAGCAGCCCTAAAAACAGGAAGGCAAGGAACAATACAATTCAAGCCCTGAACATATGTCAATCAAGACTGCTACATCAAGCAAAACCACCTGTCCAAATTAACAGAGAAATGAGGATATCTCAAGACAAGCACAAACTAAGGCAGTCCATGACGACCAAATCAGCATCGCAGAAGAACTTAAAGACAATACACATAGGAGGAAGATAGTTTCAATCATAAGAACTCAGGAAAGTAGCAATTTCGTGAAAGCTAAAAGGAACTCTATCACACCCAACACAATAAACCCTAATAACATTAGGGGAGAAATAATAATAATCCAATCAACCTCAAAAATAATAAGATTACATGAATTAGCAAAGCTATTTCAATAATAATCTTCAATGTAAATGATCTCAGCCAACCAATAAATAGATGCAAACTAGCTAAATAGATTAAAAAGAAAGATCTTGGGGTTGTGGCGATGACTCAGCAGTTAAAGGCATTTGCCAGCAAAGCCTACCTGCCTAGGTTCAATTCCCAGGTCACCCATGTATAGTTGGACAGGCATTTGTTCTCAGGGGCAAGAGACCCTAGCACACCCATATATGCATGCACACACACACACACGTAAATAATTTTTATTTTTAAAAAATCAGATCTCAAATAAATCTACTGGTGCACTTCAAGATCTTAGAAAAACAAGAGCAAGACAAACCCAAAGCGGTAAATGACAAGAAATACAGAGATCAAGACTGAAATTAATGAAATGGAAACTAACAGAATAGTATATAGAATTAGTCAAAGTACTGGTTACTTGAAGAAGAATAAAAAACCAAGTTGACATACCTCCAACCAAAGAGGAGCTCCAAATTAATAAAATTAGAAGTGAAAATGGCAATATTAAAACAGAGTTCAGTGATATTCAGAGAATTATTGGAAAATATTTTGAAAACTTATATTCAACTAATACCAAAAAACTGTCCTATCTAGAAGAAATGAATAAATCCCTGAACACAAGTGCCTTACCAAAATTATACCAAGACAATATAAAAATTTAAACAAATATACAAAAAAAAATGAGACTGACACAATAATACTCTCCCAACAAAGAAAAGCCCACAACCAAATGAATTCACTGCCAAATTATTCCAAACCTTTAAGAAGAACAAACACCACAGCTGCTCAAACTGTTCTACGAATACAAACAAAAGAAGCATTCCAAACTCCTTCCATGAGGCCAGCATCACCCTGGGATAAACCTGTATAGCAATCCAACAAACATACAAAAAAGCTATAGACCAATATCCTTGATTAAAAAAAAATAGAAACAAATACCCCTTATAAAATACTTCCAAACAAAATTCAATAAGTCTATTATGGCTGTACACAGTAACAGGTTGGTTTCATACTGGAGATGAAAAGGTGGTTCAACACACCCAAGTCAATAAGTGTAATATAGTATATAAACAGACCAAATGATAAACCTCATAATCATCTCAAAAAGCAGAAACGGCCTTAAGCAAAGTTAAATATTCATTTGTGATAAATGCCCTAGAGGACCTAGAAACGCACTGTATAAACCTCAACATAATAAAGGCTATATATAGCAAATCTATAGCCAACATTACTCTCAATGAGGAAAAGCAGAGCATTTCCTCAAGGGCGCTCACTTACTCCACTATTTTCAGGACAGTGCTTGAAGGCTTACTGGAACAGAAAAGAACAAGAGAAAAAAGGAAGAAAAACAAAAATGGGGCTAGAGAGATGGCTTAGTAGTTAAGGCACTTGCCTGCAAAGCCTAAGGACCCAGATTCAATTCCCCACGACCCACATAAGCCAGATGCACAAGATAGCACATGCATCTGTAGTTTATTTGCAATGGCTAGAAGCTCTGGTATACCCATTCTCTCTGTCTCTCTCCCTCTCTCTCTCTCTCTCTCTCTCTCCCTCTTTCTCTTTCTCTCAAATAAGTGAATTAAATTTTAAAAACAAAATGAAAGCTGGGCATGGTGGCACACACCTTTAATCCCAACATTCAGGAGGCAGAGGTAGGAGGATCACTGTGAGCTCAAGGCCACCCTGAGACTATATATTGAATTCCAGGTCATCTTGGGCTAGAGTGAAACACTACCTCAAAAAAATCACACACAAAAAAAAATAATAAATAAATAAATAAATAAATAAAAGCATGCACATAAGAAAGAAGTTAAATTATCCCTATTTACAGAGAACATAATCCTACATTTAAAAAAAACACTAAAATCCCAACAGAACTCTTAGACCTAAAAGCGGGATATAAAATCAAAATACAAATATCAGAAGCTTTTCTACATGCCTACCAATAATGAAAGAAAGATGGGGGGGATATCATTCACAGGACTGGACACATAGCCCAACTGGTAAAATGCTTGCCTACCATGCATAAAACCCTGAATTCAAACTCCAGCAACAAATAACCCAATGTCACACAGCACAACTATAATTATGTAGTAGTAAGTAGAGACAAGAAGATTAGAGACTCAAGGTCATCAGAATTTCAAGATGCATAGTAACGTTCTGTGCTGCTGACAGAAAACACCCAACCAAAAGCAGCTTGTGGAGGAAAGGGTTAAGTTTGACTCACAGACTTGAGGGGAAGCTCCATGATGGCAGGGGAAATAGATGGGCATGAACAGAAGCTGGACATCACCTCCTGGCCAACATGAGGTGGACAACAGCACTAGGAGGGTGTGCCAAACACTGGGAAAGGGAAGCTGGCTCGAACACCCACAAGCCCGCCCCCAGCCATACTGTGCCTCCAGGGAGCGCCAATTCCCAAACTGCCACCAGCTGGGGACCTAGCATTCAGCACACATAAGTTTATGGGGAACACCTGACTCAAACCACCACGTAGGAATTGTGGGTTCCTTGTATGTCAATGCACCAAAACTCTGGGCTGTTCCCAGATCCTTGTCGTATGAATTCAAAGAATGAAATCCATAGACCAGAGGCTGAGGTTCAGAAAGATGTTATTATAGCTTAAAACTTTAGGAGGAAGAAGAGAAGGAGGGCTTAATCCTAGAACATAAGAGAAGGCGGCAAGGTGACGCTCTTGACCAAGGAGGCTCTTAAGAGTGGGTTCAGAATCCTGCCGAGACTCAGAGCTGGGCTTTTTATGAGTAGTGGCTACACGAGGATGATCAAGTTTGTAGGTAATTTATTAGCCCATGGATAGATGGCTGGTTTAGTGATACCAGGAGTCTGTGGTCCGGCACTTTGGAATTCTCTAGGAAGGGAATGGAAGGGCTCCCTAAGGGGGCAGAGATCAGGAAGGGCAGATCCTTCTTATGTTTATGACCTGTAGTAAAGTGTAATGACCTAGATTTTTCGTACAGGTCCAAGGACAATTCCTCACTTAACCAAGAGAAAGCTATTCACTTTGGGGCCCTTCGCCTATAAGCTGCCTTGCCCATTTCAGTCTCCTATCACATTGGCAGGTCCCATGCTATCCACAAGTCCTGTTCATTCTTTCCAGTGAGGTGCCTCTACAACTGGCCTTTCATGAATATCTCCATATGCCCGGACTAATGTAAGTTCATTCTTTCATACCTGCTCTCATTCAGATACTTACACAGTGCTAGTTCTGACACAAGATACCTACAGAAGCAGGTCACAAGGCAGCATTTCAGTAACAACTTTGCTTTACTAGAGCCATACCATGTGTCAGCTGCTATTGCTATACACTATTATCCCATTTTAAGTTCTAAACAGTCCAGAACATGTATAATTATCTTCTGCAAAGGCAGCAGACTAAGAGACAGATGAAGTCATTTTCCTAAGATCGCCCTGCTGGTAAACTGCAGACAGGACGCCACACAATCTCCTGCTCCATTTGATGAATCTACTGCATTAACTCCTAACCAGTCTCTCCATCCCAGCCTACCTAGTGCTACTGGATTCTTCATAAGGCAGCCTGTGGTCTTGTAAAACCTTGGCTCAAAAAGAAAGGACGAGGGCTGGAGAGATGGCTTAGCGGTTAAGGCGCCTGCCTCCTAAGCCTAAGAACAGATTCCAACCTCCAGTGGTTCCAATCTCCAGGTCCCACGTTTAGCCAGAGGCACAATGATGCAAGGGTGCAATGCCACACTTGACCACAAGGGGGCGTACACATCTGGATTTCGTTCGCAGCAGCTGAGAGGCTGCTGGCTCGCCCATTTCTATCTGTCTTCCTCTCCCTTTCTGTCTCTCTCCAAAAAGAAAAAAGAAAGGAAGGACGAGAGCTGGGCATGGTGGTGCACACCTTTAATCCCAGCACTTGGGAGGCAGAGGAAGGAGAATCACAATGAGTTCAAAACCACTCTGAAATGACATAGTGAATTCCAGATCAGCCTGGGCTAGAGTGAGACCCTACCTCAAAAAACAAACAAAAAAAAAAAAGGAAGGAAGGAAGGAAGGAAAGGAGGGAGGGAGGGAGGAAGGAAGGAAGGAAGGGAGGAAGGAAAGAGAAAGGAAGGAAGGGAGGAAGGAAGGGAGGGAGGAAGGACCTCAATTTCTGTTTTAGCCTGACCTTCAGTATGACATTGGGTCAAAAAAAAATGAGGGGCCAGGTGTGGTAGCACATGCCTTTAATCCCAGCACTTGGGAGGCAGAGGTAGGAGGATCACTGTGAGTTCAAGGCCACCCTGAGACTATACAGTAAATTCCAGATTCCAGGTCAGCCTGGGCTAGAGTGAGACCCTACCTCGTAAAACCAAAAAAAAAAAAAAAAACTGATTTCTGCCTTTTTTCTTTACTAGCTCTAAATCTTGTAAAGCACTTAATTTCTCTTATTTCCACTTGTCTTATCCATAAGATGAGACTAATAAGATAGTTGTGTACTGGTTATGAAAGACCCAGGCCAGAGTAGCACCATGACAGACCTCAGTCCCTGTGTAGGCCACAGGGGCGAGTTCCTAGAATCAAGGGAAGAACAAGCAGTACCAGGAAAAACCATAAACTTGCTGTGTGAGCATGACTCAACATTCTTACAGTCCTGGGCTGGATAGCCCAATAAGATCCACCATCTCAGAGTTTTGTAAATGTCAACCAATCAAATGAATGTAACTGTGCGCGCCAACCTGTTCAAATGTAACCGCCGCTTGCTGAGCCAATTAAGTGTGAAATTCCCCTAGACCTAGCCCGCCAAAATCCTAAGACCAAACGAGAACCCCCAAGTACAGTTAATGTTCAAATTAGCCAGTCATGTAGTTGCATAGGTGATAGTCCTCTCCCCCTTGCTCAAACCTCAATAAAAAGCCCGCTTTTCTGCTTCTCCTGGCTCTTGCACGAATCCACTGCGTAAAAAAATCCACTGCGAGTAAAAAGCTCTTTGCGTTTGCATACGTGCTTGGTCTTCCTTGGTGGTCACTGGGGGCACTGTGAACTGGGCATTACAGTTAAAGAAGAAAAATATGTAAAGGAGTAAATACATAAGTGTAAGGTAAATAGGAGATGACTGTTTTACACCACGTACACATTCTTTTACAGTCACTTAGATATCTCCCTAAATTTATACTATGACCTCTTTCATTAAGAATACACACTCAGAAGCTGGGTGTGGTGGCACACGCCTTTAATCCCAGCACTCAGGAGGCAGAGGTAGGAGGATTGCTGTGAATTCGAGGCCAACCTGAGACTACATAGTGAATTCTATACTCCTGCTGCTTACCTCCTGCTTCCCTATCTTATGATAGGGAAATTATAATTACATAATCATAATTTCCCTATCAGAAGACATAAAACTGTTTAGGTGACAGATATAATAAATAGCACACATTTCAGAAACGTGCTGAATGAATGAAGATGCTATGCATTGTCCGAAGGAGAAAATACATAGAATAAACTCATTCTCACCTAGTTCCTAATCCTTGAGGTTAGGAACAACCTTTGAACAATGGATTGGTTCATATTGTTTTGCTTTGTTTTGTTTTGTTGGGGGTGGAGGGATCAGGATAGAACACAGGTCTTTGTACATGCTAAATGAAGGCTCTACCATTAAGCTACATCACCAGCCCAGGACCAATCTTTTGTATAGCTGAATACATTAAGAGTTCAATATATTTTCAGATGTTCTGTTAAAAAAATAAAACTGAAGGCTAGAAATATGGCTCAATGGTTAAGGCGCTAGCCCGCAAAGCCTAACAACCCAAGTTCGATTCCCCAGTACCCATGTAAAGCCAGATGCACAAAGTGGCATATTCATCTGGACATGGTGTGCCCTTTCTCATTCTCTGTGTGTGTGTGTGTGTGTGTGTGTGTGTGTGTACTTGAAAATATTTTTAAAAACTGGGGACTGGAGAGATGGCTCAGCAGGTAAGGTCCTTGCCTGCAAAGCCTAACCACAAGTCATACACACTAAGTGGTACATGCATATGGAATTCATTTGCAGTGGCTGGCCACCCTGATGTGCTCTTTCTCTCTGTCTGTCTCTTCTCTCTCTCTCTCTCTCTCTCTCTCTCTCTCTCTCTCTCTCTCTCTGCTTGCAAATAAATAAATGAAATTTTTTAAAAATTAGGACCAATTGTATAGTTCAATATAGCCTAGCAAGCAAAAGGCCCTCAGTAGAACCCCAGCACTACCAGTGTGGTCCCCAGTATCAACAGTACATCAGAGTTTGTTAGAAATACAGACTGTCTCTCAAGCTGGAGAGATGGCTTAGCAGTTACAGCACATGCCTACAAAGCCTGAGGACCCTGGTTCAACTCTCCAGGTCCCACATAAGCCAGATGCAAAAGGGGGAGTTCATTTTGCAGTGGCTAGAGGCCCTGAAGCACCCATTCTCACACTCCCTCTCTCTTTCCCTCTCTCTGTCTCTAATAAATAAATTAATTAATTTAAAAAAATGTTTTTAAATTTTTAAAAATAAGCCAAAAAAGAAATACAGACTCTCAGTTCCATCCAGACCTATTGAATCAAAAACCCCATTTAACTTGAGCCCGAGGATTTTCCTAATGTACAAAGTTTGATGAGCACCAATCTAAACCATAAAAATAACCTCTCAGAGTCACTTTTTTTTTCCTTGTGTTATCTCTATAGTCACTAATTGGGCTTTTGATGTTACATGCACAACCATAATATATTTTCAGGGATATTAGAGTGTAGGTACAAAGTATTACTTCAGTGAGAGGTTAGAATTGATCATCCAATGAATGTTCAATGGAAGTATTAAGAAACATACAAAAAAAAGTCTGCCTTCTTATGACACAGATTTTGCAGACAAGAAAAATGATAAAATGAACTTCAATGGACAATCAAGAGTAATAAATCTGGGCTGGAGAGATGGCTCAGCAGTTAGGGTGCTTGCCTGCAAAGCCTAACAACCAGAGTTCGATTCCCCAGTACCCAGGTAAAGCCAGATGCACAAAGTGGCACATGCATCTGAAGTTCGTTTGTGCTGGACAGAGGCCCTGGCATGCCCATTCTCCCTCTCTCTCTCTCTCTTCTCTGTCTACCAGTAATGGTGGCACATGCTTTTAATCCCTAAGACTACATAGTGAATTACAGGTCAACCTGGGCTAGAGTGACTTATCTTGGAAATTTTTTAAAACAAAATTTGTTTAAAAAGAGTAATAAATCCTTAATACCAAAGGTGAGGCTATTGAAGAAGATAGTGACAACATTTAAGAACCAACATGTTCAACAGTAATCAAGTCACTGTCAGAGACAGGCTTCCAAATTCTATCAACTGACCTTCATGTACAGCTGTATAATAAAATGACCTAGGCGACTAAGTCAGATATCCTAAGTCACTGGCTCAAAGCTTTGACTCCACCACACACAATCTCAGGCCAGGAGTCTTATTTTGTGAAGTTGCAAAACCGTCATGTCACAATCCTGTCATCCCACAGTAAGACACGCTCAGTGGCCAATGGGTGAAATAAACCCTTCTTCATCACGCTTACCAAGGTCGGAGAGGGGGGTAGGGGTAAAACGGGGAATGAGGAAAGACCCCCGGTGCCCTCGTCTCCTCTGTGACCTACATCAACCTGTCCATCACCAGCCGGGAGAGCAGTCTCGGTAGTCGCGTGCCCTACGTGCCCTACACTTGATCCCAAAAGTTGAGAGCACATCGTCTCCCCAGCAACAGGCGTTCGGATGACAGCTGGAGCTGCAATTCCCTTCCCCCTCCTGGCGTGAAGGAACGGGGACACCCGCCCCTGACGACCTCCCTCGGGACACGCACCCACCCTCGAAGCCCCCCGAGGAGCGACCTTCCCAAGGCCCACCCTGCACCTCATCGGTCCTGCGGGAGACGCAGCCCGGGCTCACCAAGTACAGGGGGGCATAGATCTTCAAGGACTCCTCCAGGGCGCCCCAAGTGATCTGCAGGAAGGAGACCCGGCAGGAAGGGTGCCAAGTGTGGCCGATCTCGTAGCAGCTGTGCGGGATGGACTTGCTGAGGGCCGCCATGACGCGAACGGGAGAGCGCCGCGGCGCCGTGCGGGGCAGCGCCGGGAGGCGGCAGCGGCGGCGCCGACACGCACCGGGCCCGGCTTGGTGGCCGTGGGGCGGCGAGCCGGGACGACTGTACGGGCGGGAGGAAAGGTCACGCGAGCCGGGTTACTCCCGGCCGAAGTCCTCGGATGTTGAGCGCTCGGCGTATCGCAGCCCGAGGGGGCGGGGCGCGCACGGCGGGGCGGGGCGGGGCGGAGCGTGCGCGCGCCGGCGGCGCGGCGGCGGGGGGCGGGGCATGAGGAAGTGTGGCTGTGCCCCTCCCCTACCCTCTCTGCAACAACATGCACGCAGGCGCGCTGCAGCCAGCGCCCCCAACCCCCCGAGTCAAAGGGTGCTTCAATTTCTGTCCCCTCCAGGAGGGCGGGGGGTGATGGGACAAAGGGGTTGCTTCTTGTTTTTGTTGAGAGATGATGGAGAGAGAGGTTCACCAGCATGGGGTAAGCGTGCTCCACAGAACTGCCAGCCCTCCCCCAGGGTGCCCAGGTAGTGGACACCCAGGGGCCTGCCGGTGACATCAGAGCTGCTCCTACCTAGTCGATCTTAGGTAATGTGCTCCTCCTGGAAGACTTGAAAAACATCTCATTTAGCCATGTTCGTACATCTACTGTGTGGCCAAAGGGCGGTAGTTAAGCTTGGCCAAACTCTTAACCAGTAAAAGATTCTGGCTCAAGGAAACAAGTGGATGAGTGATGAAGGAAGGACATCCCACAGCCCCTTCTGGCATCTACACCTCCAGCAAGAAACACAAGCGCGCGCGCAACACACACACACACACACACACACTCAATAATGTGTCCAATGACAAAAAAAAAAAAAAAGATGTGCTGATAAGAGTAGAATCAAAGGGCTGGAGAAATGCCATTTGCCTGCAAAGCCAAAGGACTCAGGTTTGATTCCCCAGGACCCACTTAAGCCAGATGCATGCGTCTAGAGTTAGTTAGCAGGGGCTGGAGGCCCTGGCGCACCCATTCTCTTCCTCCCTGCCTATTTCTCTCTCTCTCTCTCTCTCTCTCAAATAAAGAAAAAAAGAGATTAGAATCAATAAAGGAAGAACTACTGATCAGGCACATGGTGGGGAGTGAGCACTATTGTCCAGGAATCCCAGGTATTTTGAACTCACCAACAAAACTACCACAAAATGGAGTCATGTTACTAAGAATTAGTAGAATTAGAAATACTAACAAATCCTCGTTTTCTGGAAACAGTCACCAAACAGACTTGTATTATGGTCTGGCTTTTCAGGTAAGTCTCTGGTGAGACAGCAGGTGTGATCATGGTACCAGAAGTCCTACTGTGCTTGAAAAGTGGGTTATTTTCTCCATGTCATTTTAAAAAGTTGTGTTGGGATTTTGACATTCATTTATAAGTTTGTTCTGTGTCATTCAGCAGTTTATCTGTGATGAATGTTGTATTAGGCAGGAAAGGTTAGGACATGCTAAGATACCAAATGCACCCTAATCTCAGTGACATTTAAACAACAAACAATTATTTTGTGCTTTTACAAAGACAAAGCAGTTTGGTTAGCTTGTCTAAGCAATTTTCCTTCGCATAGTGACTCAGGCAAAAAGGCCTATTGGGCCTATATATGATTCTTTCTTTCCTTCTTTTTTGCTTTGATTTTTTTTTTAAGTATTTATTTGCAAGCAGAGAGAAAGACAGACAGAGAGAGAATGGGCATGCCAGGGCCTCCTGGCCACTGCAAACAAACTCCAGACACATGTGC
The DNA here is from genome assembly GCA_036365145.1 of Orientallactaga sibirica. Classification (NCBI taxonomy): domain Eukaryota; kingdom Metazoa; phylum Chordata; class Mammalia; order Rodentia; family Dipodidae; genus Orientallactaga; species Orientallactaga sibirica. Next base: position 14,069,475 of record JAEOAD010000055.1, on the reverse strand, counting down.
CCCTTGTGCATCTGGCTTATGTGGGTCCTGGAAATTGAACCTGGGTCCTTTGGCTTCACAGGCAAATGCCTTAACCGGTAAGCAATTTTCTCCAACCCTTGCTTTGATTTTTTTGTGTGTATAATTTTCAATTGTATATGATACCATGCATAAAATTTTAGTATAGAGCTTAATGGATTTGGGGGGTTATTTTCTTTTTCTTTCTTTATTTTCATTTGTTTTCAAAGTAGGTTTTCACTGTAGCCCAGGCTGACCTGGAATTCACTCTGTAGTCTCAGGATGGCCTCAGACTCACAGCGATCCTCCTACATCTGACTCCCAAGTGCTGGGATTAAAGGAGAGCGCCACAACACCCAGCAGCTTAATGAATTTCTAAATATACCTTCACTCCTGACACTACTCTCCAGGTAGATTAAGAAAAATAATATTTCCATCCACACACAGGTTTCTGTTGTGTCTCTTCTCAGTAACAAATATATATATATATATATATATATATAGAGAGAGAGAGAGAGAGAGAGAGAGATAGCCACGATTTTGAGTTCTTTGTCTGTTCCTACAATTCTTATTAATGGACTCATGAGTGAAATATTTTGTGTGCCTGGTTCCTGTCACTCAAAATTTTATACATGTTACCACTTGTTGCTACAGTACATTCTTACTACTCTCTAAGACTCTAATGCATGCATCAGCATAGTTTGTAACTCACAGGACATTTGAGGCTGTTATGAACAAATCAACAATGAAGTTCTTTTACCATTTTTTCTGTTATTTCTCTTGGGCATATACCTGGGAGTAAAGTTGCTAGTTTGTGGCATATATATAAATTTGGTAGATACTATTAAATATTTCTATGTTGAACATGCAGGGTTTGAAATGATTTCTATTATTTCTATTTATATACCACTTCCAGAACCTAGTCATTTGTCTATGACCTGGTTCCAAAGGTGAATAGAAATGGAGCCTTCCTGTGTGACCATAAAAGGGAAGCTGAAATGAGATCTGTTAAATGTGTAGTGCTTATCTTTGTCATAAGCACCAGCCTCCAGCAATCAGGCCACTTGTGACAAAACTATCTAATCTCACCTGATTCATTTTCACCCATTTGGACTGCACAATTGCCCCATTTGTGAATATATTTACCTTATACCTGGCTGTAAATAAACTAAGACAAGCCCTTCATTCTCACATTTCTTTCTCTGGTCACAAAGTCATTAAAGACAACATTCATTTCTATTTCATCTATGTTATCATTTGGCTCTCCTATCACAGTGCCTTGCACATAGAATACGTTTAATAATAAATTAATTAAAAATAAATAATGACCTCACAGGGCCTGACATGACCTACATGGGACCATCATAATAGGAGGAAAAGATCATGACATTAAAATAAAAGAGAGACTCGTTCTCTCTGTGTGTCTGCCTCTCTCTCTCTCTCAAATAAATAAATTAAATTAATTTAATTTTTAAAATATTTTTTAAAAAGAGAGGGAGAAAGCGGAGCATGGTGGCACATGCCTTTAATCCCAGCACTGGGGAGGCAGAGGTAGGAGGATTGCTGTGAGTTCAAGGCTACACTGAGACTACATAGCCAATTGAAGGTCAGCCTGAGCTAGAGTGAGACCCTACTTCAAAAAAACAAAAAAGAGAGAGAGAGAGACTGATTGAGAGGGGGAGGGGATATGATGGAGAGTGGAGCTTCAAAGGGGAAAGTGGGGGGAGGAAGGGAATTACCATGGGTTATTGTCTACAATTATGGAATTTATCAATAAAAAAACAAAAAATAAAATAATCCAGGGGGCTGGAGAGTTGGCTTAGCAGTTAAGGCACTTGCCTGTGAAGCCTAAGGATTCTCCTGGTCCCATGTAAACCAGGTGCACATGGTGGCACATGTGTCTGGAGTTCATTTGCAGTGGCTAGAGAGAGGCCCAGGCACACCCATTCTCTCTCTCCCTGTCTCTGTCTCTAATAAAGAAATAAAAATCATTAAAAAAATAAAAATAATCCAACATATTCTCTAAAATAAAAAATAATGAAATATTGAGTGGAAAAGAAATTTTAGACTACCATATTCTTCTTAAAAAGAAATTAACATATTAGAATATTTATAATTTACAATTTCTTTTTTGTTTGGTGGCTTTGTTTTACTTCCTCAGCATCTGGCATAATAACATAGAACTGTATTTTAGGGAAGAAATGGCTATCTCCAACATAGAATTTTGGGGTTATCTCCATGCTCTAGTTCCTAGAAATGCCCTTTTTATTACTTTTTTAATATTAGGGCAATATTAACCTGACCTCAAGTTCCTGTTTTTTTCACATTGTCCGTGAGCAGAAAGCTCTTCATAAGCTGTACACTTCCACAATATCTGCAAGTTTTTATAGTTATGTGATATGTAATCAGTACAGTTTGATTAGACCAGGATCCTTGAATTCATGGAAACCAGCACTCTTCTTACTATCTCCTTTATCTACTTCAATTATTATTATTTTTATATTTTTAATAATTATTTTAAAGGATGCAAAAGCAAAAGTGAAACTAATCATTTTTATTTTACCTATTGTCCACTTAAATTGTACCATCTATGCCAGTCACAGGATATACACTTTCCCTTATCTGATAACTCTGACAAGTGACAGTACAATGTTAATAAAAGTCAACTGTATTATTAATACAATGTAATGTTAATACAAGTCAATTGTAGCTTTCAAGCATTCAAGTATTCTGGCGTTCACCTGTGTCCTAAAAGTTCAGATTGCCAGTTATGTATCCTTCCCTGATAAGATGCCTCCTTGTCTGATTTCACAATTGCTTTGAAAATCTGTGAATAACAACATTGTATTTTTCCTTGTAAAGCTTCTACTGCCTTTTTCAACAATTTTTTTTTTCTTTTTAGAATTCTGGTGCTTAAATCAACTGGAAGTGCTTTTAAAAGCACAGATCATCTCCCATTTCTTTGTATGGCAGATGATGCTTGTTGTAGGATATCAGTATCTTTTTTTAAAAATTTTTTTAAATATATTTGAGAGAGAGGGAGATACAGAAATAGGCAGGTAGAGAGAGAGAGAGAATGGGTGTGCCAGGGCCTCCAGCCACTGCAAACGAACTCCAGATGCATGCACCCCCTTGTGCATCTGGCTGACGTGGGTCCTGGAGAATCAAGCCTCGAACCAGGGTCCTTAGGCTCCACAGGCAAGTGTTTAACCGCTAAGCCATCTCTCCAGCCCTCAATATCATTTTTAAATAAATGATATTGTTTACTTCTCTGCAACTGACATTGCCCATTTGCAATATAGAGATATATTTTTGCTTAAAGTAATTTACAGAAGGGATATATATCAACTGAATTAAGTTCTTTAAAGCTACAGTTATCTCCAAAATCAATGTACAGTCTTTAGTGTTCAGCCTATTATCTAATAGATAGGCACACATAGATATTGCTGGATGAGTAAAATATAATTTGAAAACATATCTTTATACTAACACCATAGAATTAGTACTTTCATTTTTTTTATTTGAAAATACAATGGGCTATTTACATTTTTCTCTCTGTACTTTAATATTTGTTGCCCCTAAATCATTAGTTGATGTTTGACTTGCTCATAAAGACATTTTCTTGCATATTACACATTCTAAAACGATGAAGATACTTATTGCCAGGGATCTTGTAATTTTTAAGCTACAAATCAGTGTTCCATGATGGTTAGAATCAAGCACAAAGGCAGAGGTGTTCCTTATTAATATTACTTTATGAATGGTAACATTATGTACAAGAATTCATTTCATAATCTGCTTTCAACAGAATAAGACCTAAATGGCTGAGCACTTCCTTGCTTACTAAATCTTTGTGGATTAGTTTGGGGTCTATTGGAAAAATGAGTTTCCATGTGAACTAAAGGACAAAGCCCTCTGTCATATGTACTACAAAGAATGCATATTTTCTCTCTTTAAAAAAAAAAAAAAAAAAAAACTTTCTCAGTGTCTATTTTCTAAAGATTTCCTCCCTTAAAATACTACATCTCATTTACTTGTGTTCTAGCCATAAGTTATTTTTATGTTATTTTGGCAATATCTACCAACATTTTGAATACTTTTAGCCCAATAATCCTAACCTAGACCATTATTCTATAAAATAATGACAAAAAATTCTCCATGGAAAATCTATATGTTCACATTAAATTTACTTATACAAATGATGGTACATTCATAATACATAATACAGATAGTAAAAATAGAAACAGAGATTTGTATGTACCAATATCAAAAGCTCTTCATAATACTACATCAAAAAGATAAAAAAAATACAAGCTTTTTTAAAATAAAGGCAGCACACACCAGCACTCAGGAGGCAGAGGTAGGAGGATCTCTGTGATTTCAAGAAAAGCCTATGATGAATTCCAGGTCAGCCTAGGCTACAGTGAGACCCTACCTCTAAAAAAAAAAAAAAAAAAAAAAAAGTAAAAGTCAACATAGGCATTATATGTAAACACATTTGTACATATTTGTGTACTTATGTATGTGTGTCCATGTTTACATAGTCATTTTAAAAGGTTTAGGAGAATATACAAAGGTATGGGGTAGAGCCATTTCATATTTGCTTTATATACTACTATATCATATTTTTAATTGTTTTTTTTTTTAGTTTTACATTTGCGTGTGTGCATGTTCACATATATGTAAGAGTATGCTTGCCATGGCATGCATGTGGAGGTTAGAGGACAACTTTCAGGCTACTTGGCTCCTTCCCACTCACTGAAGGCAGACTTTCTCTCTCTTATATCTTGTTCTGCCATTGAGATTTTTGCTCTGATTTAGTGAGGTTTTGGTATTATTTCTAGTTTCTTCTTCTTTGCTCTTTTTATTTCTCTTACTTCCTTTCCAGGCTGACCTGAAATTCATTATGTAGTCTAAGGGTGGCTGCTCTCCCAAGTGCTGGGATTAAAGCCGTGGGCCACCACAACTGGCTTAATTTCTTTTTTTTTTTTTTTTTTTTTTTTTTTTTTTTTTTTTTGAGAGAGAGAGAGAGAAGAGGCAGAGAGAGAATGGGCAAACCAGGGCCTTTTCAGGCGCTGTGAACCAACTCCAGACCGTATGCTCCCTGTGCACATGGGTGATATTGCACGCTTGTGTCACTTTTGTGTCTGGCTAAACATGGTAGGAGGAGATCTGAACAAGCATTCTTAGGCTTCATAGGCAGGTGCCTTAACTGCCAAGCCATCTCTCCAGCCCATAATCTGTAATCTTGAAAAGGCATTGTGTTATTTACTTTGTTAGAGTACATGTGGTTGTCTGTATTTACAGTAGTGTTCAATATGTTGGTTGACAAATACCATAAAGTACCTGCATGTTGCAGGCACCAATGAGCTAGGCTGTAGGAACACAACACTGAGCAAGACCCAGTCTCTACCCATATGAAACTTGCAATCATTCTGATAAGAAGGAGAAACATCAGAGAAATATTTAATCCTTCCACATACTTCGTTTAGTGATTCACTATTCACCTTTGAAGATCCAATTGAAACAGCCTTCTTTATGAAGGCTTTTGAGTAGAATTAGTTACTCTTCCATGCATCCGTGAGACATGCGCCCACACTTCTGTTATGTAGTGCAAAGTGTTTTTATTTCAGCATTTTAGTTAGCAGCTTCCTGCCTTCCCTGCTCACATCTTGCCCCTGGCCAGATGGTAAGAATGTCATGTTTGTTCATTCATCATAACTTGGACCTCAGACCTAGCACAGCGTCTGGGACAGAGTGGGCAATAAGTACTTGGATGAATGGAACTGAGGTCAAGAAAAGGAAACAGAAACTCCTCTATGCTTCCTCACTCTGTACAGTATACTTACTTGTGTTTTAAATTTTTACATGGCATTTCCCATTGGTAATTTTTAATGACTGCCAAAAAAAAAAAACATTTTTATTGGTTGGCCAGTGGCCAAAATAAATGGAAACAAATATGTGAGCACTTGCTAGCTGTCCTTGATTATAACCTCTTAAATTTTATTCACGAATGTATTTTGAAAATTCACCCTTTTGTTTCAATTTACCAGAGTCGACACTTTCACAACCCAAACCAACTAAAATCTACACCTGATAATTGATTTAATTCCACATGACCTATGACTGCAGAAATTGAATCCCTAAAGATTCTCAATTTCACTGTTTGGCTAGCTTTAACTCTTTAACTTTTGTAAAATTCTTTTTGAATTACTGTTGACACGCCAGATATCTATGGTTTAAAAGAAAGAAATGAAAATTAGTTCCATATTTATGTGGCAGGGAAAAGGCTGTGGTCTCTGGAAGGAGGCAGAAGTTTCCTTCTGCTGTATCTTAGGGGGAGACTTCCTTCCATAGTGACATGGCTGGTGTAGGCATTCCCACAGTGCTTGTAACTAGATCGCTGTCTGAAAATGGGCCACAGATTTTAAGGACTGGTGTGGAAATGGTGTCTTGAATATCTTAGTTTCAGATCTTCAAGTAGTTTTTGCCAGAGGTAGAAGATTTCTTTCATCTTGAAGCAGATACATTCTTGTTGCGGGCAAAATGCCTTGTACATGGACCAGGTTAGATCTGCTTAACAGAGCCAAACCTTTCTGGAATGGAAGTTTGACAGTTGCTTCTCCAGAGAACTAAACTTTTCTACATAATAATATGTAACATTGCGTTTATTATGGTCAGAGTTACATCTCCGTGACTTTGGAGAAGTGTGGGTGTAGTGTATGCCAGTATGGTGTTGTTTATTTTAGTAGAAATGCCTGGGCTTCCTGTTTAACTAGCTTCTCACAAGAGATTGGGAAGGAAGGCCGTAAGAATATAGAAGAATTATAGTTCTGCTTTTGAGTTCACACTGGCTAAAATGCCATAAAAATAAATGGGATGGGGCTAGGCCTGGTGCAAAAACACTGGCTTGCTATTGTCTCCCAGGTACCAGTACTCAGAAACAGAAGTGGTTCCTGTGGATATTTTGCTTTATGTGATGATCTTACAGAAATCATAGGGGCAGGCCTGATCTCATGAATAGAGAAGGACTGGAGTTTCCCAGAGGGAACAGACAAGAAATGAAGATAGGGAAATGAAACTAAAGAAACTCTAGAAAGAAATGGAGCATTCTCTTGGGGTTACTGGAGATTGGGACTTTTTACAGAGTGAAGTCACTGCAGATCACCTACATAGGGACAAGATAATCAAATCCTGACAGATAGCCCAACCTTGGAACTAGGCAGATACATCTTGCAAAGTCTCCAGATAACCTGTGCTTTGGCTAGCGGGCTCAGACCATTCAAAATTAGTAGTAGTTTTTAAACTTGGCAGTTTGAAAACAAAGACAAACCTTTGGGAACATCTACCAAAGGAAATAAAAGCTTTTCTGGGGCTGAAGAGATGGCTCAGCAGTTAAGGCGCTTGCCTGCAAAGCCTACTGAGCCAGGTTTGATTTCCCCAGTACCCACGTAAAGCCAAATACACAAAGTGGTACATGCATCTGGAGTTTGTTTGCAGAGGCTAGAGGTCCTGGCAAGCCATCTCTCTCTCTCTCTCTCTCTCTCTCTCTCTCTATCTTTCCTCTCCTCTCCATCTCTCTGCTTGCAAATAATTTTTTTTGAGAGAGACAGAGAGAGAGAGGGAGAGGAAGACAGAGATGGGCGCGCTAGCAGCCTCTCAGCTGCTGGGAATGAAATCCAGATATGTGCGCCCCCTTGTGGTCACGTGCGGCGTTGCGCCCTTGCGTCACTTTGTATCTGGCTAAACATGGGACCTGGAGATTGGAACCGCTGGAGATTGGAACCAGCCTTCCTAGGCTTAGGAGGCAGGCGCCTTAACTGCTAAGCCATCTCTCCAGCCCACAAATAAATTTTTTAAAGGGGGTGGGGCCTGGAGAGATGGCTTAACAGTTAAGGCGCTTGCCTACAAAGCCAAAGGACCCAGCTTCAATTTCCTAGATCCTACTTAAAAAGTGACACATGCATATGGAGTTCATTTGCAGGGGTTGGAGGTCCTGGTGCACTCATTCTCTCTCTCTTTCTCTCCCTCTTTCTCTCTCCCTCAAATAAATAAATGAAAATAAAATATTTTAAAAGCAAAATACTATTTTAAAAAATAAGCCATCTTTAAAAAGAAAAAAAGCCGGGTGTTGTGGCACATGCCTTTAATCCCAGCACTCGGGAGGCATAGGTAGGAGGACCGTCGTGAGTTCAAGACCACCCCTACATTGAAAATTCCAGGTCAACCTGGGCTACAGGCAGACCCCTATCTTGGGAGGGACAAAACTTTTCTTCAACTCTGAAGCCAAGATTACTGAGGTAGCATCAGTTCTGGGTTGACAGAGGCGAGCTGTGATGAATGATCTGGAACTCCCAGGCTGGACAGGGCAGTATGGATATCTGGAACATTTGAGCAACTGGGATACTTACTTGTGGAGAAGAGTCTCATAAATGGCATGATTTCTTGTCTGTCATCTTATGAGATGAAAGTTTCAACCACAGCAATTTGGACATTACAAGACAAGCCTGACCTCATCTTTAATCACCATGTAGTACAAGGTACACTGGCTATATGTGTCTGGAGTCTTATTTCCTGAGTAAACTGTAACATAAAGGTTAAGGAATAGGAAAGTAGATTTAAAAGCATTCCCAACTGAATTTTTTGGAAATTATATTGATCATTTTATATTCACACTCTTTGACCCATTTCTTAGTAATAACATACCAAATCCAAATCCCATCAGGTACTAAGAAGTATGTTATTAAAAAAAAAAAGTAGATCTAGTAAGTGTAGCTTGTATAGCGTTTCAACATTCAAAACAGAATTATTAGCATGTATTCAACCATTTTGTATTAGATAAGTGGGGGAAGTGGTGGTGCCTTGTGAATCCCCTTTCCTTCTAGGTTTTCTAAGGACTCTGGAGGAAATACACTGCCACTTCAAACAGAGTCCTTGTATCAAAGCACACACTGCTATTCCTGATGCCTTGTGATATTGCTGTTCAAACTTGGTCTCCTCCTGTCTGATGCTGGCGCCAGCTCAGTTCACTGCTAGCATGGTACTACCTTGAGGGAGGGTGATTTCATGAGAGACCAATCGCTCGATGCCACCCTGAACAGAGAACGCTTCTTGCTGGATCTCCCAATCTGAAGTATTTAGTGTTCAGTCCTTTTCATCACAAGCAGCCATTCTCCTTCAGGACCCATCAATCTTGACAATTTACTCTGACTGGCTCAGGTGCTGGCCCTCCGCAGACTACAAAACCAGAGGCCAATTCCCTTTCCATTTCAACCATAAAAATACAAAAGTTCTATTTTCATTCCTCCCCAGACAACAGGCCCTTTCATGACCTCAGCTAATGTGACTACTTAGGTGGTCTCCAGGGCCGCCATTCTCCAGGCAGCATTTCTCTGTTGACCTTTAGATGTCAAAGGTTCTTCCTTGGCAATGGAATTTAGAAAGCCCTCCATGGATCCCAAACTCCAAATCTCAGGATTCCAGTTTGTTATCTCTTGAGAGGCATTAGCTTATATGCCTCAATAATGCATGGACAAGGCCTTCCCTAACAGAGACAAAATTTATAAGCTTAGTCTCTTGCAAAACATTGTTTTACCAACAATTAAAACACACTCTATCCTTTCATTAGTTCTCCTATGCAATGGCAAAGACAGGATATTAAAATAAAAATACAGGCAGAGGCAGAAATACCTAACTTTGCCGGGCGTGGTGGCGCATGCCTTTAATCCCAGCACTTGGGAGGCAGAGGTAGGAGGATCACCGAGAGTTCGAGGCCACCCTGAGACTACATAGTTAATTCCAGGTCAGCCTGGGCCAGAGTGAGACCCTACCTTGAAAAACAAAAACAAAAACAAAAAAAACCTAACTTTGAATTCTTAAAAAACAGATCAGGTAGATTCAAACAATTAAAATTAATTTTGAAAAAAATCATAAGAACAGGGCTGGTAAGATTGCTTAGTGGTTAAAGACACTTGATTGCAAAGCCTACTGGCCTGGGTTCATTTTCCAAGCCACTCATGTAAGACAGGCATAAAAACTGGAACATCTGGTGTTCATTCTCAGTAACAAAAGTCCCTGCCATGAGTGCACGCATGTAAACACACACACACACACACACACACACACACACGTGCAAATAAGTGATTTAAAAAAATTTAAAATAGTAGGAGTTTACTTCATGCATAAAGGATTACTAAGACATTCCAGGTGTGTTGGGGTCCCCCCTAGAGCCACCCCAGGAGGGACGGCAGGGTCTCTGCCGAGTTGGGGGTGAGAGGCGCAGAGTCAAACTCGTTTATTCAAGGAAGTGTAGTGGGTTTTAAGGGGCTTGGCTGGCCAATCATTGTATGGGGTGGTCCCCTTTTTGTGACCAATGACAGCTTGTCTCCGGACAGATCATCTCGTAGCAGGTTTCTCGCGAGCATGGGACTGTAGCTGTTGTCACGCCAGGCCTGTGCAGAACGCCATGTTCACAGAAGCCACTTCCTGGTTTCTTCTGCCATGTGGTCTGGCTAGGGTCAGAACTGCATTGTGCCATACACAGGTGTGTTTTTATTCCTTGTTAACTCAGCAAGTATCTACCGTGTACAATGTGTACCACAATTGCAGCTACTGTGGAAAGGGTATGTAGCAAGGCTTCTCTCCTGCCCTTTTGGTGGCAGGGAAGAGCTGTGAAAGAGCAATGCTTATCTGTGTCCCTCCTGGGACTAGTTACATGGATCTCCCACTGGATCTTTTTCATGGCTAACTCTGCCCCAGGCAGCAATCATCCTCCTGGTGACTCAGATAATAACCATGTTTAGGGTTCAACAGATTTAAAATTCATTTATTAGGAAAATTGGAGAAACAAACATTTTAAATGAATACCTTTTAAGTATTATTTACTGCATTAAGTTCTGAAGCAGATACACAGACAAATAACATCCACACATTAAGAGACAAAAACCTAAAAAAATGAACTAGAATGATGTCATAGCTTCTGAAATAGAAGCATGTTCCAAATGCTGCAGGAACAAGTAGAACTGTGTTTAGCTAATGGTTGCACTGGGTAGTAAAGGATGAATAGGAGTTGTATCAGAAAATGAAGGGAGGGCTGGAGAGATGACTTAGCAGGTAAGGATCTTGCCTACAAAGCCGAAAGACCTTGGTTTGATTCCCCAGGACTCATGTAAGCCAGATGTGCAAAGTGGTGTATGCATCTGGAGTTCTTTTGCAGTGGCTGGAGACCCTGGTGCACCCAATCTCTCTCTCTCTTTCTCTCTCTCCCTCTCAAATAATTAAATAAAAATGGAAATATGTTTTATGTGCATATATATTTTTAAAAAAAGAAAATGAAGGGAATATGCAGCAGGAGAAAACTCTGGTTTAAGGAAAACAAAGGCTGGGGCTCTTTTGTAATAGAATTCCCATTTTAAAATATTTATGTTGCATGTGTATGTGCATATGTGCATGTATGCACACATGCATGCATGTGCCATGACACACACATGTGGAGGTAAGAGGACAACTTCGAAGTTTCTGTGTTCCATTTTCTTTGAGTACTGCTGTAAGCATGAGCTTTACAGGCATGATCCACTTTGCAGCTGGCTTTACATAGGTGCTGTGCTGGGAAATTGAACATAGGCTAGCAGGCTTTGTAAGTAAGACAACTTAACTGCTAAGCCATCTCCTGAGGCCCCACAGAGTCTTATTAAACATAAGATACTTCTACAAACATTCTCATGTGAACTGAGGATTGATTAGCATTGCAGGACAGTCAGTATGGTATTCACTATTGAGCCAATAAATCTAGCCAGAAAGTGCTGGGGATATAGCTACGTGGTTAAGCATCTTCTGAGGTTCAACCCCCAGCCACACCACACAATCCCCCCCCACACACACACCAGAAAGTCCTTTGAGGAGGATAACAAGGGAACAAAGTCTAATAATATGTCTGACAGTTATTTAGTCATAAAAATAAATGCATTTTAATACTAAAAGTTCAAATATTATTCACAATATACAATGTAGAAAGTTAACATCTCTTTTAATTCCATCACCCAGGACTACATGTCCCTCATCAATTACTATCAATTATATGTGAACATATTTACATTTTCCCCAAACTGAGCTCATGATGTCACTTTAAACTTGCTATTTTTAACTTGACATTTTGTTTCAGTCAGGCTTGCATTGCTGGCAGAAATCACCCGACCAAGAGCAGCTTTGGGGAATAAAGGGGTTATTTTGGCTTACAGACTCAAGGGAAAGCTTCATGATGGCAGGGGAAAACGATGGCATGAGCAGAGGGTGGACCTCACCCCTGGCCAACATCAGGTGGATAACAGCAACAGGACAGTGTGCTAAATACTGGCAAGGGGACACTGGCTATAACACCCACAAGCCCGCCCCCAACAATACCACCGCCTCCAGGAGGCGTTAATTCCCAAATCTCCATCAGCTGGGAACCTAGCATTCAGAACATGTACGTTTATGGGGGACACCTGAATCAAACCACCACACATTTCTTGGCTAGTTCTCTTTATCAGTATGTGGAATTCTATATTGCTCTTTTTCCAGTGGTTTTGGATTCTGTCGTAATCTTATTTCTTCACATTTAATTATTACACACTACATAAATAAAAGAAAAATAATGGGTTTTGTGATTCAGTCTGCCTTGAACCCCATCGAACAAATAACACTTTCTTTCCCAAAGGTAATCATTACTCTCTTAGTATGTCTCCTCCTACTTATATTTTCCCACACCGTTGAATTTCAGAGCACAAAAGAACGCTCAAGGGCTGCAAGTCATGCATCATTCTTGGCTTTTCTTCTCAAGGCCCTCCGACTTGCTTGTACTGCAGCCACTGAAAGCATGTCACAATTACTGGGAATCCAGCCACTGGAGAAGAGGTGTATTGGTAAAATTCCCCTAGAAATCTGACCTTTGGCTTTTCCTCTTGTAGTTTTAGCATTGCAAAAGCAAACTAAGGAGCAAAGATAGAAGAGAAGAATCAGAGAGAAGTACCCTAATGCTCACTGTACTCTTCCTATGGGGCCTGAGTTTTGGGGTTTAGATGCTGTCCTCTTGGGGCTCTAGACTGCTGTGCCTCTTGTGGTCAGGGAGATGAAGTTTGAAGCAATGCAAGAGCTTGGACAAAGTTATAGTCATTGGTAATTGGAAAAGAAATGTTCGGCGAGAGCCAAGAGGGAGTTAATGCAAAGGCATTTTGAAAGTTTGTTTTAGAGTTATAATTGCAGCCTTTTGTCCTAAATTTCTCAACAAATACGCTATAAGATTTTTTTTTAAGCCCCAGAGTCCCTAACTAGTGTGATTTAAGGCAATTTTATGTGTCTGTTTGTACAGACTATTTGCTAACTTTTGAGCAAGAAATGATCTCAAAATGCCCTTGTGTCTACTGATATTTCAAGGTAAGGGAATGCTTTGGAATGCTTCCCATTTTCCAAATGTAATATTTTCCAAAATAAACGTTGGAGTAACTGCATGGCTGATAGCATGTGAACATTTTAATTCACACAATAATATTCTGGAGTTTATGGAAGCTTGGCCTTTTTCCAAGAGGTTTGGGAGTTGAAACACTGGCTGTTTCTTCTCTGTAGGAGGAAGAGGGCATATGAATAAAAATTGGTAAATTGGAGAGGAGGTCACAAACTGCACGGAGTTAAGGAAAGAAAAGTGAAGTGAAATCTGCAGTGGGAAAAAAGCCAGTTGTGTGGAAAGGAAGGACTGGTTACCATTAAAGGAGTCAAAGTTAGAGCCTCAGAGAACTGAATGGGGACGTTCATAGCCCCTTCTCTCTCTCTCTCTCTCTCCCCGGGGATGGGACTGGGGTAATGAAATCCAGGTGTAACTCTGGAATCCTAGGGATCCCCACTTTAGTTTGTCCAACTATTCCTCCTTATGCTTTCAGCACTGGAGGTCCCATGCCACCTCTTCCAGGGAGCCTACCCTGATGGGATGACTGCAGTCATCAGATAACAACACACTCTGGAGGTGATCTGTTTCTTCGTGTGTTTATGCATGGCTGTGAGGTTCTTGAGAGAAGGGTGTAAAGTGCATGTAAGTATCACCTGTTATATGTTGATTGAGTGAGCCTCTCTGGTTAGAAAGAATCCCTCCCTCCTCTGAGCTCCCTGGGTACATTGCTCTTACCTCACTCATGTAATCTTTTCCACATTCTCCCTCATACTATAACTTCTGGACATCTTACCTCCACTATTAGACTCATAATTCTTCTATAAAAGAGATGAGATAATGCATGTACAGCATCAGTACCAAGTCTGCTGAACAAATAATAGCTGTTATTTATATAATGAGGTGCCTAGACAACTAGAAAACTAGAAACCCTTTAAAGCCTTTAAAGAAAAAGGCTTCAGGACATCACATTGGAGCATATTACCTTTGTTTTATACAGGTCACTTGAGTGAATTATGCAACTATAAGAAACCCACTGCCTTGGAATAGAGAAACTAATGATATGGGTTTAGTCTTAGAAATATATTCATTCTCATGCCCCATAGATGGATTTCCTGCAGGTACATGGGGATGGGGTTTAAGTACGTGAGTTACTGCTGAGTTTCAGAACTTTATTCACAGTGTAGTCTGTTGTGATGGATCTGTTGTGAGGGGTGGGATGTGGATGATGGCTGTGGCCCTTTCTCTTTGAGGTCCTAGGTTATTTCATTTCAAATGGATTCACAAGCTATTCCCTGGGATCTGTTAGAAGAAAAGAGGAACAAGAGCTCCAGAGAAGCATTTGTTACAAAGGAAGGACCACCTGTGCAGTGCAAAGCCTTCTGACTGAGGTGGGATGACACTGAAACAGTGGAACATAGTGATTGTGGTAGTGAGTGGGGATGAAAGGTTCTGAGGAGTTGAATCACAAAGGTAAAGCTCAGAGGTCCCCATAGTCAGGAAAGGATCTAAACAGCATTAGCATCTCCTCACAACAGGCAAGCCCAGGAGACTGTGAAGGCACAGCATGCACCCAGAATGTATGTATGACACAAGCAGGACAAAGAATTTGTTGGGTCAGTTAGCTCACTGGTCCCTGAATCTGATTTTTTTTTCCTTTTTATTGTGACATTGAGAGAGAGAGAGAACTGGCATGCCAGGGTCTTAGCCACTATAATCAAACTCCAGACGCATGCTCCACCTTGTGCGCATGTGCAACCTGTTACTTTTGTCACCTTGTGTGTCTGGCTTATGTGAGATCTGGAGAGTCAACTATGGCTTCTTAGGCTTTGAAGGCAAACACCTTAACTGCTAAGCCATCTCTCCATAGCCCTTTGGGTTGAGGTCATAGCCCTTTGAGTTGAGGAAATGCTTTAATTAAAAAAAAATAATTTAGTGGAAGATCATACTGGACTTTTTATTAGTAAGGTTTATGAGGTAGTATAATTAATTGAAGAAATTAAAGACATATAATATGGATTCCAGAATGGTAAATGAGTAAATGAGGTCACAATACTTTTCTTTTTCTTTTCCTTTTTTTTTTTTTTTTTTAGGATCTCCCTCTAGTGCTGGCTGACCTGGAATTCACTATGTAATCTCAGGCTGGCCTTGAATTCACAGTGATCCTCCTACCTCTGCCTCCCAACTGCTGGGATTAAAAGCATGTACCAGGGCTGGAGATGGCTTAGCAGTTAAGGCACTTATCTATAAATCCTAAGGACTCAGATTCAATTCCCCAGTACCCATGTAAGCCAGAGGCATAAGGTGGCCCTTGTGTCTGGAGCTCATTTTCAGTGGCTACAGGTCCTGGTACACCCATTCTCTATCTGCCTCTTTCTCTCAAATAAATAACAACATAAAAATTTTAAAAATAATAAAAAAGCATGTGCCATTGCACCCAGAGTTTCTTTATTGTCATTCTTCCCTCAACACAGCCAGCACATAGTGAGTGCAACTCAGCAAGTCCACTTCTGCCAAAAAAAAAAAAAAAAAAAAATTGAAGAGGTCATAACTTCCCATATGGAGTGTGAAGAAAACCCTAAGTCCCTATGTGAAACAAACTCAGAGACCCACTCAAGTATGGAGCTGAATCACTGCAAAGGTACTGTAATCCAAACACCTTTCTAAATTCTCTTCAACTCAGGCCAGAACACCAAGCAACGTTTGGAACTCTGCGCTCTCTATTGTACCTGTTGCTTTTCTTGGAATGTCCAGGAAGATAAGCCTGGTGTTTTAATGCTACTTCATTTGCTGTTCTGTACAGTGTATGTTCAGCAGATATTAATCACTGAATGGATAACTAGTTGAGTGCAAAGTTCTAATAATGACAAAACTAGAGTCATTCATTATCAATTGTTTTCAGATATCATGTCAGACTGGCAATACAAGGAAAGTAGTCTAATGACTTTTTATGTGCATAGATGATTTCCATCACTAAAAAAAACTTTGATTTCTTTAGAAGCTTATGTATATATACATGTATGAATGTACTTTGAAAAGCATGTAAACAAGAGCATCCTCTGGTCTTATCTTTTCTTCTGGTTCCAGAGTAGTTGTCAAGATCTTAGATTTGTGTCAATCAGCACTAGGTTTGATTCAAGTTTTGTGATTTATTACTGTGTGATCTTTGATTCTTCTTTTAAATTCCAAAGTGTGTTTCTGACATCTAAAGATAGTAATAGCATGTAGTTCATAAAATTAAATGAGATGGTATATGCCAGGCACTATACCTAATGTAAAACAAACACTGAACAAATGTTAGCTAGTACTATTATTTCCTTTGCCACCATTGCATATAAGACACACTTTCTTTGTCTACTTATCCACCAAAGGACATTTAAGGTTGTTTCCATGTCTGGGCTACTGTGACCAATGCTGCAATGATCATGGGAATGAAAATATTCTTTTAAGATACTGATTTCATTCGTTTGGATAAATACTCTGAAATGAAATTGCCAAGGCTGGAGAGATGCCTCAGCAGTTAAAGGTGCTTGCTTGCAAAGCCTGCTGGTCGGGGTTCAATTCCCAAGCCACCTACATAAAGCTAAACCCAAAAAGTACGGCACAGGTGTCTGGCATTTGTGTGCAAAGGCAAGAGACTGGAAAGCCCACATACATGCAAATAAATAGATTTTTTAAAAAAGAGAAAGAAATGGAATTGCTGGGTCATATAGTAGTCCTATTTTTAAGTTTTGAGGAATTTCCTCCATATTGTTTTCCATAATGTCTGTAGCAAATGACATCCCCACCAATAGTGTATAAGGATTTCTGTTTCCCCGCATCTCTGTGAAGACTATGATCTTTTTGATAATAGCCATTCAAACAAGCCTGGTGTCTCACTGTGGTTTTGATTTGTACTTCTCTGTCAGCTAGTGATGTTGAATACCTTTTCTGGTTCCTGTGGTCATGTGTATGAACTTTTGGGACTAGTTAGATCCTTACTCAAGTCCTTTGTCCATTTTTAAATTGAATTCTTTGTTCTTTTCCTATTGAGCTGCTTGTGTCCCTCCTGTTTACTTTGGATGTACCCCTCTTATCATGCATATGACTTCTCCATGCAGTTGCCCTTTCATTGTGTTGATTATTCCCTGTGCTGAAGCTTTTCAGTCTTATGTAGCCTCACTTCTCATTTGTGCTTTTGTTGCTTGTATACTTTGATGTTCTTTTAAAGGTCTTCAATTGCCCTCTGATTGCCAAGGCCAGTGAATACATTCCATTGTTTCCCTTGCTTTCTTTTGGAGTATTTGATATCACCAAACATGGCTCTTTTTGGAATCTTTCCCTCCATTGTTTCATGATAATCCATTCTGATTCTCCTGATGGATCTCAGTGTCTGCTCTCCTCTCAGGTTTCTTACCTGGCTTCTTCGTCCATTGGGCAGCCTGTGCGTTTTATTACTCCCAGACCTAATCCTTTACCCGTCTTTCCTTTTGACTTCATAAGACTATGGTGGCTTCATTGATCATTCACAATCTAATTTGTGTGTGTGTGTGTGTGTGTGTGTGTGTGAGAGAGAGAGAGAGAGAGAGAGAGAGAGAGAGAGAGAGATAGTCTTGCTATGTCGCTCCAAGCTGACCTCAAACTCTTGATCCTCCTGCCTCTGCCTTTCAAGTGCTGAGATTCAGCTAATTTCTTCAAAGTATATATTTACACTCTTGTTTTACTCCCTGATCATGTATTTTTAAAAATATTTATTTATTTATTTGTTCATTTATGAGAGAGATGCAGATAGAGAGACAGAATGGGTGTGCCAGGGTCTCTAGCCACTACAAACAAACTCCAGATGCATGTACCACCATGTGCATTTGGCTTATGTGGATACTGGGGAATCAAACCTGGGTTTTTAGGCTTCACAGGCAAGCATCTTAACCACTAAACCAGCTCTCCATCCCCAGACATGTGTTTTTGTTATCTCCACCTGGGTTCCTTTGTGGACTTCAAACCTACAATAGAATGGATCTTCTCCTTAAACGGGCTCTTGTTCCTTTTGGTGCTGTTAATATTATTTCCTTATTAAATCAAGCAAAGTGTATTATTTTTTAGTCTGTTTGTCCCTTACCACTCTCATATACACCTCACCCCCACAAATATCTGTCCACTTTTAATTATGCAGTAAAATTCTCAAATCTATCCTTCTCATCCTTGCAACTTTAATTTAGGCTATCACTATGTCTTGACCAAATATTGTAGTATAATTTTATTTATTTGCAATTCTGTAAATAAATATAATCATATAATTTGCTTGCTAAAATCCTTAACAGATTTTACCCTCAAAACTGGACAGAACAGAGTGGGGCTGCTAGGAAATGGCATGAATAATTTGCTTTAAAAACAATAAAGGGGCTGGAGAGATGGCTTAGTGGTTAAACGCTTGCCTGTGACGCCTAAGGACCCTGGTTCGAGGCTCGACTCTCCAGGACCCATGTAAGCCAGGTACACAAGGGGGTGCGTGCATCTTGAGTTCGTTTGCAGTGGCTGGAGGCCCTGGTGCACCCATTCTCTGTATCTCTCTCTCTGTCTCTCAAATAAATAAATAAATAAATAAAATATTGAAAAAAAAACAATAAAGGAAGAGTTGGGCATGGAGACACATACCTGTGATCCCAGCACTTGGGAGCCAGAGATAGGAAGTACACCAGAAGTTTGAGGCCAGCCTCATCTAAAGAATGAGTTCCAGGTGAGCCAAGGATACAGAGTGAGATCTTGGCTCAAAATAAATGAACTAGAACAGGGGGATTTATTTATTCATTTATAAGCAGAGATAGAAGAGACACAGACAGACAGAACGGGCATGCCAGGGCCTCCAGCCACTGCAAAGGAACGCCAGATGCATGCACTGCTTTGTGTATGTGACTTTATGTGGGTGCTGGGAAATTAACCTGGGTCATTGGGTTTTGTAGTCAAGCGCCTTAACCACTGAGCAATCTGTCTAGCCCCCCAAATAGAACAGATTTAAGGCTATATCCACAGTAATCTGTGTCCTTGAATTCTAATATGACTTCTTACATAGAAAAGAAATGGAGCTACTAACACAGTGGAGTTCATTATTAGCCTGTGATTGAACACAGAAACATCCACGTGAACACCGCTCAACATGTATGATGAGGAATAATGGCTAGGAATTACAAGCCTGGGTCTCCATAACTGTCACATTCTAAGAGTTTTTCCTCTGCTTTGCCCATCTATAATCTTGCTGTGGTCAGTCCTCAGGGATACTAGGGTAGTCTGAATTATGATAGATAAAGTGCATATTGACCCAAAATAGACTGTCAGTGAAAAATAAAACTGTCAAGTACAGTAGAATTTTACCATTACTTTATACTGAAGGATGCTTTTGTTCCTTGTTTTTGATTATTTTGATGGCATTGCTTTGTGGACCTGGCTAAGATATTCTGTTATTGTCACAATAAGGATTGTTTTGGTTTGTTTAAAATTACTTATTTATTTATTTATTTATTTATTTATTTATTTATTTATTTATTTAAGACAGAGAGAGGGGGTGAGAGAGAGAGAGAGTGAGAATGGGTGTGCCAGGGCCTCTAGCCACTGCAAACGAACTCCAGACACATGCACCATGTGCATCTGGATTACATGGGACCTGGAAAATCAAATCAGGGTCCTTACGCTTCACAGGCAAACACCTTAGCCACTCAACCATCTCTCCAGCCCAGTATAAACAGTTTTGATATACATGCTGGAAATATTTAAAATCTTACCTCTAGCAAGGAAATTTCACCCCTTGAAACAATATAAGGATGGAAATGGTTCACACTTGCTTCTCAAACACCTCTCTCTCTCCCTCTCTCTCTCTCTCCATGTGTGTTTATGTGTGTTTTTCAACAGAATAATCTCAAAGTTGTAATTTTTCTTTCAAATCATAGTCAAATCCTATAGGCTCAGGAATATGTATATTTTTAAAATATTTTATTTACTTGCAAGCAGAGAGAGAGAGAATAAATATGGGCATGCCAGGGCCTTCATCTGCTGCAAATGAACGCCAAATGCATCCACCACTTTGTGCATCTGGCTTTGCATGGGTTCTGGGGAATTGAACCTGGGTTGTTAGGCTTTGCAGGCATGTACTTTAACTGCTTAGCCATCTCTCCAGCCCCAACATTTATATTTTTGAAGTAATTTCTCCTGTCTACTTTGAACCATTATTTGTTGGCAACTTTTAAAATTTCTGTGTCTTTTTCTTTGTCTCCCTCTCTCCTTCTCCCTCTCCCTCTCCTATTCCAGTCAGGTGAATTTTGAACTGGTTTCTAACTCCCTGACTATCAACACCTGGTAATGACAAGGACAATGGAGAAATTCTTGAGAAATTCAGAATTCTCTGTGAAAGGAACTAAAGACTTCCAGAGGTGACATTCGAGTTGATTCTCAAAGGACACATAGAAGTTTCCCAGGCACAGTGACTGGCATTTCCAAAGGCAGAGAGACTTACATGCTCTGGAAGAAATCAGAAAGAGGGCAAGAAGTGGCAGACGATCCTGAACAAATGGGTCAGAACTAGATTGTAGAGAGTGTCACATGTCATGGTAAGTAGTGGGTATATGATAAGGCTGTTACTAGTTTTAAAAAAAAAAGATATTAAGTGATCCCTTAATACTTACTCCAGTCACAACAAAAGAAAAGGCAACCATTTGTTTTCTATGCAGCGAACAGATTTATGTAGAGATAATATTCCTCAGTGGAAGGAGAGAATCTGTTTATACACAATAGTAGGAGCAAAATTACCACAGAATATGTACCTGGCTCATAGCAGACAAGCAACAGTGGCTGTGTTAAATAGCAGAACAGAAGGATGGATAGAAATATCCTTGTCTTGAGCACAAGTCATTTCCAAAGCTTTAGAATTACTAGTGGGTACTTAAATAACATGATAACCAAGGACGCTCTGTTATGAGGCTAAGCAAGTCGCAGATCAGGAATGTGGGGAATCAGTCTCACACCAGTTCAGTGCTGCCTTGACATTTCCATCATGGGCTTCAGCTATGGGACTTGGCAGTGCTGCCTCTACTATATGTCATACTATATGACCATATTCTCATGGCAATGAACAAACCATACTACTTCACTGCATCTGAATTCCACCTTTAGTTTCAGACTTTCTCCTCTGCTACAAAGACTTATAAGAATAGTTTTCACACATTAATGGGTCTGTATTGTAAAAATCTACATAAAATAATCCAAAAACATTTTAACTTGATTATGATTCAATCATTACTTAATCAAATTAATTTGCGGCCTAACATTTGTTCTTGTTGCTTGCTAGCAGTTCCTAAATGCATGCTCAGCTATCATATACTTGCAATGTATATGATAACTCTAGTGGAACTTTACATCTGATATTTTCATTTGACATTATGCTTATGTTCTTATTTAATAATACTGTGGTAAGCTGGCTATATATCTAAGCAGCTCTATATCTAATTCATTCAAGATAGTCCAGACAAGCCGGGTGTGGTGGTGCATGCCTTTAATCCCAGCACTCGAGAGGCAGAAGTTTGAGGCCACTCTGAAACTACATAGTGAATTCCAGGTCAGCCTGAGCTAGAGTGAGACTCTACCTTGAAAACAAAAATGAAAACAACAACAAAAAAATAGTCCAGGCAAGTTTGATTTTATCACTTCTAATTCAAGCTTGTTTACTGGACATTCACCATGTTCCAGTTCCTATTAACCATGCTATAAGAAACATTCTTTTATATAAACCTGCCCATGTATGTCTATTACTTTTATATAGAGTGTGCACCCAGATTAGACCAAAGGTAAATATAATTATACTTTAAATAGATGTTGAGAGGTGACTTTCCCCAAAGACCACATTCTTTTATGATCACGAGGTTATCAACTTATCTGTGTAAACATTCTGAGGAGTCAAGGGTAATGGTTATGTTCTGGAGCAAGACTACCTGGTACCAAGCCTATGACTTCCATTGCGGCCTGTATTGCAAGAGCATTGCATGTATCACCACTAATAAGTGAAGCAAGACTATGCTCGGCACATGGCTGCTATATAACAGATATTCAGTGTCAGCTACAGCTATGGGTAAAGTGTCATGGAATATGCATATGACCAATTAATTACATTCCTCTAGTGTTGTTCAGGGTTTTTTTTTTTTTCCTGAACAAAGATATGGTAAGAGATTCCATCTACTCATTTCAATGGAAAATCCAATTCATCAAAACCAAGAAAATCAAGATTTCCCAGCTGCCACGACTATGACACATCATGTAACTTCATGGAACAAATCTTGGTGTGTTCAGGAAGTCGTGCTTTCTGTCTGTGCCTTTCTGACTCCAGGAATCTAGCTGACAAGAGCAGTACCCTACACAGTGCAGGACAGCAATCTCTCCTGACCACTGTGCTTCAGGATCACAGCCATGGTCTCACAGGAGTAAACCGAAGACTTCGTATTCCTGCAGCTCTTTTCATTTGAGAGGGTGTCAGTAGTTTTGTGTAAAAGGAATCAAGCTCCAAAGAAAAACTGGTTTTTTTTTTTTGACAAAAGATAAAACATAAACATTTCATTTTATTGAGCCACTGATGCAAGAGCACTCCCCTCTCATCTTCCAATCCGCTTTGTTGAAGCATGCAGTGAACATGCCAAGCTTGTTTACACTCAGCTCCAGTTTAATGTGGAGCCAAATAAACAGCAAGAGCAAATATTTGGAACTTCTGGAGATCACATTCCTGATTAAGAGACAAAAGTGGCAGTGCGCAAGCTCACAAACACGAGAGAGCAACTTTTAGGGAATTTTGAGAGATTAGCTCACATTCAAGTTTACAGAATCCATCGGGCATTTGCTGAGCATTGCTGCTTGAATGACACCATCCAGGCCACTGAAGGGAATGGAGCATAAAGACATAGTGGGGTTGGGACACTGTAACCAATAGTGTGTTGAGAGAGAAAAATCTCACACAGGATATCACACAGGCAGTAACAAGCCATGCCTTAAATCCCTGGTGGTATCCAGTGAGAGAAAACCCTAACAATCTGATTTAAACAAGTAAAGAGTTTTAACTTGTATGATAAATGGAACAGATATGTTGGCTTCACATGGGGTTGGCTCAAGAGGGCTTGAAAAATATCATCAGGACTCCAAGTCTCTCCACTGTCTCAATCTGCTTGCCGCCTTCTCAGATTCTATGTGATCAGAAGATGACTTACTCCAAGCTCTGTATCTTCCCAGACTCATGTGTAACAGAAAATAAAGCTTATCCTCCACAGTAGTGTGATGCAAGTCTTAGATGTGACTCTCAGTGGCCTGAATTTAGTTGCAATCTTTTCTCTAACTTGTCACAGAGACAAGAGATGCCATGTTCTAACTAGCCAGGACTGAATGACAGAGGCTGGAGAGATGGTTCAGTCGGTAAACTATCCTTGCTACACAAGCATGAGGACTTGAGTTCAATACCCAGAACCCACCTAACAGCCAGGTATGGCAGCACATGCTTGGCATCTCAGTTCTGGGGAAGCAGAGAAAGGAAGATTCCTAGAGCTTACTGGCTGGTGGGCCTGCTCCGGTGATGAATTCCAGGTTCAGTGAGAGAGGCTGTCTTAAAACAGTAAGGTGGAGAGCAATTGAGGAAGACAACTAAGGTCCATCTCATCCTCCATACTCACAAATTCACATGTGTGCCCCCCCACACACAATTAACATGTGTAGTGTATACCACACACAAACAAAAAATGATGAAATGACAGAGATGAGGTCAAATGGCCTGAGGTTGAGAAAATGGGTAATAACTCAGAGCAAAAAGTGAGAGGAGGGTAATTGATTCAAAGTTCAAGTAGAAGAACAAGCCCAGTGTAAGGAGATGGTTAGAGATGTATTCTGGCTGTAAGCACTAAGAAAGGGCCTCTTAATACAATCTAAAATGAATAGAATTCAAAGCCTTTCCCACTCTGCTAAAATGTCAACAGTGTAGTCTAATTCATAGAGGTCTATCTGATTCTGCTGTCAGACAAGTACAGCTGTGAGGCTTAGATCTGCCCCTTGCATGACCTTGGGTTTTAAAGCCTGTTGGCTCATCTGTAAAATGGGAGAATAATGGTCCTTACCTCATAAGGATTAAAAGGATTAAAAATGATAAGTGTCATACGCCTTTAATCCCAGCACTCGGGAGGCAGAGGTAGGAGGATCGCCAAGAGTTTGAGGCCACCCTGAGACTACATAGTTAATTCCAGGTCAGCCTGGACCAGAGTGAAACCCTACCTCAAAAAACCAAAAAAAAAAAAAAAAAAAAAAAAGATAAGTGTCATTACAGTATGTACATATTGGGACAGAATTCCCACGCTTGGAGATAGTGTGTGTCTTTACACAAATGCTTTGCCTCTGAGCTGTATTCCCAGCCTTATAGTGTATGTATTTATTCCATCATCTTCCATTTCCATTTTAGCTAAGTGAAATTAGTGTTCTTCCTCTTAGCAACAATATGCATGACCACTTAATGGCAAAAGCTAGCAGATGTCTCAGCCTTTACTTGATCTGACTTATAGCACTCCTGACCATCCCCTCCTTTCCTTTTTTAAATTTTTATTTATTTGTTTTTATTTTTATTTTTGGAGAGAGACACACAGAGAGAGAGACAGAGAGAGAGAGAGAAAGGAAGAGGAAGACAGATAGAGGTGGGTGCGCCAGCAGCCTCTCGTCTGCTGTGAACGAAATCCAGATGTGTGCACCCCCTTGTGGTCAAGTGCGGCATTGCACCCTTGCGTCACTGCATCTGGCTGGAGATTGGAACCGGCATTCTTAGGCTTAAGAGGCAGCTGCCTTAACAGCTAAGCCATCTCTCCAGCCCTCCTTTTCTTTTTTAAAATTTATTTATTTGCAAGCAGAGAGACAGACAGAGAGAGAGAGAGAGAGAGAGAGGCAGACAGAGAGAAAATGGGTGTACCAGGGCATCTAGCCATTGCAAACGAACTCCAGATGCATGTGCCCCCTTGTACATCTGGTTACATGGGTCCTGGAGAATTGAACCGGGATCCTTTGGCTTTGTAGGCAAACGCCTTAACTGATAAGCCATCTCTCCAGCCCCCATCCCCTCCTTTTTGATGCTTAAATAATTTTCTGACTTTATTTTTTGAGGAGGAGTTTTCTTTCTATCCATATTCCCTATGCTGCTCTGCACTCTTCTCTGGATCCTCTTCCTCTGTTTACTTCTAAGGTTTTGAATCTTCTAGCACTCTGTCCTCCATTCTCTGGGCAGACATTTGATTATTGACTATAATCAGGGCTGGCTGGCCCTTTTTGTTTTTCCTGGAACTGGCACTGGGGTTGAACCTAGAAACTTGAGCATGGTAGACAAGCATTCTATAACTGTGCTGCCCTAGCCCTGCCCATTGTATTTTGAGTAGCTTTCGTGTGTTGGTGGAAATTCCCATACTTCATTGGCAAAGTTTCCAGTAGAGTCAGAACTCAAATTCCCAGTCTCCTTTGCAACTAGAATGCAGGCACATAATTTTAGCACCATTCCATCTCTATATGACCTAACTAGAAATGTTGTATCCTCTAGTTATCACTCCTCACTCTGTCTTTCCAAGCTCTGAGCAACCACCAATCTACCTTCTGTCTCTAGAGATGTATCTATTCTATACATTTCAAATGAATTGGCTTCTTTCACTTAGTATATTTTCTTAAGTTTTAACCACATTGTAACACACATAGTATTTCATTTCTTTTTATTACAAATATTGCATCACATAGATATGTCATATTTTCTTTTTTTACAAATTAGTGCTATTTATTTATTTATTTATTTATTTATTAGAGATGAGAGAGGGAAATAAAGAGAAAAAGGAGAGTGAGAAGGAGAATGGGCATACCAGGGTGTCTAGCCACTGCAAACAAACTCCAGACATGTGCACCCCCTTGTGCATCTGGCTTACATGGGATCTGGAGAATCAAACTGGGGTCCTTAGGCTTTGCAGACATGTGCCTTAACCACTAAGCCATCTCTCCAGACCTTGCCATATTTTCTTTATACACTGGTTGCTTGATTGCCATGTGGATTGTTACAGGTACTATTATTACTGATCCTATTTTATTTTCGAAATAAGGAACAGAATGTCAGGGAAATAACTCGGCCAAGGTAAAATAATTAGACAGTGGAAAAGCTGAGAAGCATACAAAGCCCAGTGCATATGATGCTTTAAATTTCACCCTTAAACACTATACCATCACCTCTTGCTGTACTATGCAGTTTCCTAAAGCCAGGATAAAAACAGGTGGGAGAGCTGAAGGTATAGCTCAGTAGTAAAGTGTTTAGCACACTAACATTCTGTGGTTCAATTCCAATCATCAGGGAAAAGAAAAAAAATGCAGGATGTCAATAGATAATTGTTTTTAGGAACAAGAATGAAATTTTCTCCTGAAGAACAAACAGGTGAAATTATCCAAACACTTAAAAAAAAAAAAAAAGTAGACAGGCATGGTGGTGCATGCCTTTACTCCTGGTACTCAAGAGGCAGAGGTAGGAGGATCGACAAGAGTTCAAGGTCACCCTGACACTACAGAGTGAATTTCATGTCAGCCTGAGATAGAGTGTGACCCTGCCTCGAAAAACCAAAAAAGAAAAAAAAAAGTAATTTGAAAAACTGGAAAATAGCTTGAGTTCTAAAGAATATTAAAGCAATATTAATCTACTGTTATTATATACTAATAACTATACTTACATAATATTTTTCATAAGCATCTAAGATTAGAAAACAGGCCCTGGAAATTTCAATAACCTACCCCAACATTACAGAGTACTTGGCAGGCAGATATGAGACTGGGTTTCAGGCAGTCTGACCCAGACTTTAGATTCTT
Source organism: Orientallactaga sibirica (assembly GCA_036365145.1). Lineage (NCBI taxonomy): Eukaryota > Metazoa > Chordata > Mammalia > Rodentia > Dipodidae > Orientallactaga > Orientallactaga sibirica. Next base: position 14,042,207 of record JAEOAD010000055.1, on the reverse strand, counting down.
CATTATTTTTGTCATTAGCAAAACAAACATGATTAATGCAAACAAACAAAATGGTTATCAGCTCTCTGGAAGGAAGAACACTTAAAGAAAGTATAAAAGTAACATAACATAATACAGTGTTATAAGACAATACATTGAAGTACATTTAAAAAAAAATTGTGCCCCAGACAAACCAAAATCAAGTAGAAAGCAACACACTGGGGAAGAGTATTGGGAGCATGGACAGAAGATTAAGATTCCACACTAAAATTAACAATAACGTTATTAAAGGGTCAAATAGAGACATAAGAGAAACAAATTATGTCAAAAAAAAAGAATAAAGCTGGGTATGGTGGCGCGCGCCTTTAATCCCAGCACTCGGGAGGCAGAGGTAGGAGGATCTCCATGAGTTTGAGGCCACCCAGAGACTACATAGTGAATTCCAGGTCAGTCTGAGCTAGACTGAGACCCTACCTCGAAAACAAACAAACAACAAAAAAAGAAGAAAAAAAAGGAACAATTTACCTCAAAAATGCTTGCAATTATTAATAATGAAAAGAATGTAGGCTAAACCTGTGGTGATTTTTTTTTCCTGCTAAATAATGCTACTGTACAATAAATACACTGGCATTCTCAAACACTTGGTGGAAGCATCGATTTGTTGAACCTTTCTGTCACTATATGCCAATATGGACCTATTTATATCACTTAATCATTCCAGAGAATTCAAGAGTAAGAAAATAAGTAAGCCTTTAGAAAAGACTTTATGCTCAATGACATTCATGACAGCACAGATGAAAAATACTGGAAATCATCTAAATACCTAAACATTCTAGATGAGAAACATAGTTAACTCAGTCAACATATAAACAAGTACACAGCCATTAAATGTATGTTTATCAACAATGCAAAAATTTGAGGAACTATTCCCATTCTATTTTTAAATTAAAAACAGGACACATTGTATATGTACTTCAAAATGTCAGTAATCAAACCATTAAATAACACAGTAAAAGACAAAAGAAAAATATATCAAATGTACTAAATGATTGAGAAATTATTTTTTCCCTTTGCCAATTTTTCTATAATGAGTACTGGCTAACAAAAGGGAAATAATTATGGGCTGGAGAGTTAGCCTAGCGATTAAGGCATTTGCCTATGAAGGCTAAGAACCCAAGTTCGATTCTCTAGTACCCCATAAGCCAGATGCACAAGATGATGTATGCATCTGGAGTTCATTTGCAGTGGCTACAGGCCCTGGCATGCCCATTCTCTCTATCTGCCTCTTTCTCTCTCTTTAATAAATAAAATATTTTTAAAGTGGGGGGGGGATGAACTTTGCTTTTTAAAAAAAGAAGTTAATGGGTTGTGTTACATGTGTCAAGTTGACTAATCTCAAGTTACTCCATCTATCATTGACATAGAACATCAGACCCAAAGGAATAGTGTGCATTTATCTCTTTGAAGCACCAGCCCTGGAGATAAGCTCCCAGTTGACATGTGGGCCTATGGATTTGCTAGCAATGCCAGATAAGGAAGTTTAAACACAGAAGGAAACTCCAGAGCCATTGGCTGGTCAGCATCAGAAGAGCCCAGCCAGTCTAGCTTTTGTTTCCTCTGGTCAGTGGCCCTGAAAGGAAGCAAGATTACACTGTAGCTTTTGCACTCCATCCAGGATGACAGGCTGCAGCAGAGGTGGAGGAGGAATGCCAGGCCAGAGAGATAGAGTGAAAGGACACCCAGTGGTAAGGCATGAAGATAAGATCTCCAAACAGAGACGTTCATTCTGGTTAACAGTTTCCAGGGTCTGAGAAGCAAATAAAACTTGCTAGGGAGTAACAGAGAGTCCAATGTGAGTAAGAAACCCCTGGCCTGACCTATGGAAAGGGCTCAGGGCTTCTGTGAATTTTTACACCTCTTCCTTAATCTTTCATTTTCTGGTTATTTACTGAGTGCATAGGATTAGCAGAAGTGTTCCTTGCAGGTTTTGCTAACAGAATCATACAAGGGACAAATGGGCAGACAATTAGGTCCAACAAATAGGATGCTGTGGCTGTAATGTCAGGGTCACCTTCAGCTAAGGGAGGCATTTTGCAAGAAGTTGCTTCTATACTAAAACCTTAGAAGAGCCAGCCTAGTGAGGAAGAAGGTGGGAAGGGAGAAGAATCTCAGCAAAAGAGAGGTAGAGAGCATTTGAAGAAACTTCTAGAGTTTGGAATGGAAGACAGGACAACTGCAAGCCAGATTTCACAGCTCTGCATAAATTGAGTTGTAAAGAAAGGTGAGAGGAAATACAAAAGATTCTCTAAGGCTTTTTAAAAATATTTTTTATTTATTTATTTTTTATTTTATTTATTTATTTTTTGGTCACCTCACAATTTGCCCTTTTGCTTCCATTCCAGAGTATGCACCTCTGGGCTTTGGCCCTTGTGCTGCTGTTTCCAGGATGCAGATGAAATGAAGGTGCAGAGTCAGGACAAAGTTATGGCTGTGGCCATCATACACAGTGATGTGGACCAGGCGGCCATAGCTGACCACTGTGGATGAATGGGCAGATATTATCTGTTACATATATGTCAGCTGCAGAGTGCATATGCAGTGGTCATTGCACAGCTTCATTTGGATGATAATACATGTGACTATAAGTAATATATATTTACTGGTAAAATAGTGAATGGTGTATAAAACTTCTGTGTTGGTATGTGAATAGGTATGTGGTATACAGACATGTGTGTGTATGTATTATGGATGCATGTGTATGCAGGTGCAGGCATGTGTGCATGTGTCTGGAGGCTAAAGGTTGACATGGGGTGTTTTCTTCAATCATTCTTTCTCTCTCTCTCTCTGTCTATCTCTCTTTTTTTGTTAGTTATCTGAGGTAGGGTTTCACTCTAGCCCAGGCTGACCTGGAATTCACTGTGTAGTCTCAGGGTGGCCTCGAACTCACAGTGACCCTCTTGCCTCTGCCTCCCAAGTGCTGGAATTAAAGGCATGCACCACCACACCCAGCTCTTCAATCATTCTCTACCTTAATATTTTTAAAAATATTTTATTTTTATTTATTTATTTGAGAGAGAATGAATGAATGAATGAATGAATGAATGAATGAATGAGAATGGGTATGCCAGGGCCTCTAGCCACTGCAAACAAACTCCAGACACCACCCTGTGCATCTGGCTTACATGGGTCCTGGGGCATCAAACCTGGGTCCTTTGGCTTTGTAGGCAAGCACCTTAACCACTAAGCCATCCCTCCAGCCCATCCTTAATGCTTTGAGACAGCATCTCTCGCTTAAGCCAGGACTCACTGATTCAGCTTGACTGGCTATCCAATGAGCCCTGGAAATCTTCTCATCTATGCCTCCTCAACAGAGACCACAGGGGTGCACCACCATGCCAACCTTGTACATGAGTGCTGGGGGTCCAAACTCAAGTGCTTCTGCAGCACGCACTTTATCCACTAAGCCATCTTCCTAGCCCCAGTTATAAAACTTTGTTTTTCTTGTATGTCCAGATACATGTGAAGTAGAGGAGAAAAATTAAGGGGGAAGGTTTAAAGACTCAGATATCCATTGTACACATATATGGGAAAGAAAACAAGATGGGAAATGAACAATGAAATGAAATTTAAAAGTAACTACTTATTTGTCATATGAATGTACATAAGTAGATTTATTTGCTTTTTGCCCTTTTCACCTCATTGAAGGGTTGAATTGAATTACAGGTGGGGATATCACAGCTCCCTCACATATGGGAAAGTGCCCACTAATATGGCATAGTCATAAAGACACTGTTTTAGATAGCTTTTCATCACTGAGACAAAATAACTGAGAAAGAAAGGGAGGATTTACTTTGGGGCAGAGTTTCAGAGCTTTGTGTCCATGGTCACTTGGCTCCATTGCTTCTAGGCCCCATGAGTGGTGACAGAGAACATCAGGCAGGAAACATGGAGTGAGGCGGCTCCTCACGTCAGACAGGAGGAAAATAAGAGACAGAAATGGTCGTGGACAATATGTATTCTTTAAAGATATGCCGCCTATCCCTATTTTCTTCCACCAAGCCCCACCTTCCACTAGCCCAGGCAGAATTCACCAATGGATTAATCCACTGATGATGTTAACATTCTCATGATGCAATCCCCTCTCAATAGTGCCACCAGCTGGAAACCATGCCTTCTACACACAAGCCTTTCTGGCAGAAACTTTATATCCAATTTGTGACAGTAAGAAGTCAGAGGGCTCTGGATTTGAGGTGAGGATTGAAAGCACTTAATTTATGCCCTCGGGCAGTTTGTTTAACCCTTCTAAAGCTCAGTTTCTTCACTTGATGCAGAGATACCAACAGCTGCATGTGAGTGGCATGCTCCGACAGTGTCGCCTTTCTTGCTATCAGAAGTTCTCTCACTTGTGTTTGGGAGAAGAAAATGCCTAGCCCAAGTAATGGCTCCTGAGTAGAATGAGTCAGGGGTTGTCGTCAACCAGACAGTACATATATTAAACTCTGCAAGCCATTCAGTCAGCACAGCTCTGCCGCTGTCATGTGAAAATAGCCATAGACAATGCACCAGGTGGCTGTATTGAAGGAAAACATTACAGAGAGAGCCAGTGACTCAGACTTGGTTGTTGTGTGCACACACCTAGTCTAAGGAACCTTGACAAGCCCACTTCCTTCTGGTTGTCCTAGGTATCCATGGGGCCATTGAGAAGTAGAAGTCTGATGAGAAGGTTTGAGGAAAGTTTTTGTTTCGCTAATGAATAGAAACGAAACTATTAGCCCTATCTATTTCCTTTAAGTGAAAGATGCCGTATGATATCTGGAAATGATGCAGCCATCTTTCAATTTTACTATGACAAACATGGGAAATGAGCCTGGTGTGGTGGTGCATGCCATTAATCCCAGCACTTGGGAGGCAGAGGTAGGAGAATTGCAGTGAGTTCAAGGCCACCCTGAGACTACATAGTGAATTTCCAGGTCAGCTTGGGCTACAGTGAGACCCTAACTCAAAAAACCAATAAAATAAAATAAAGTAAAATAAAATTAAAGTAAAATGAAATAAAATCTAAAATAAAATAAAAATAAATAAATAAGGCTAAATGCTGCAGTAAGGTCTGGTGGTACATCCTTAGTCCCAACATTTAGGAGGCAGAAGCAGAAGGATCCTAAGTTCAGTGCCCTCCTGAGCTACATAAAAACAACAATAACAACAAAAGACTAAATGCTAACTTGCTAAAGATAGTGACACTCACAGAGGCCAGTTCCTAGATATCTCCTGGAGAAACCAAACGAAAGCTAAAAGCTCCTACGGGTCCACTAAATCGTAATTTTTAACCCACCATGGTCAGATATTTCTATGTTTTATAACCATGTCTATCACCAAGTAATTACAATAACTCCCAAGTTTGTTGTGAGTATTAGATGAGGTTAATATACAAATTACATGGCACAGAGCAGATAATTGCTCAATAAATGCTGGTTCGCTCCACATTTTATTTTACAGAACATTGTGATCAGTATTAGTATTTTACATAATTGTATTTTTAAGAACGAGTCCCCTCCCCATTGAATATTTTTCAGGGTCATCTCTTGTTTAATTCTAAATTTTATATTTCCAATCAGAACAGGAAAGGGAAGACCAAGAAAGACCATCTTGTTTAGCAGGAGCCTAATTATGCAAAACTCTCAGATGACTGCCAAATAAATTGCAGGTGCTCCCTGCTTGGATATTACGAGTGAATCTCCTTCTGCTGGTGCAGCCCACCTGGTAAAACCAGGGTGCCCACGCTAGCCTGAAACTGACCACAGCTGTGAAGGCAGGAGGCAGGTAGATTCTTTGTGTAATTTCTGGCTGACAGAAGACCCTCAGTAGATGCTCGTCCATTCTTCTTCTGCCCTTGTCCATGCCTTGCATGCTCAGCATGGGGTCATTATAGAATCAGTCTCATTATTGAAGAAGAGACTTTTAGCCTGAAATGAGAGGAGTCCAGAGAATGTTTTATCCAAGAGTTGGGAGCCAGAGTCTAGAAAGGCCTAGAGGCAAGCAATTCAACCAGTTTTGGAGAAATAGGTATCTGGATCTGAGCTTTCTCTCTCTCTTTTCTTTCTCACTTTCTCTGACAAAAAAAAAAAAAAAAAAAAAAAAAAAAAACTCCTTTCAGACATAAGTGAAAAAGAAATCTCATGTAACAAGAAGAGCACAGTGACTCCAGGATGGGATGGGAATCTCCTATACATAGCACATACACACACACACACACACATGCACACATGTGTGCACACATATGCACTTAAACATGTAGAGACACACAACGAGCCAGCACAGGTGGGGTAAGTGGGGGTAGATGATGGCTCATTTGAACAGATGTGGATGATATGAACAAGGAACAGCAGTGAGCTGGCTGTCTCTTGACCTTACTTTGTGAGAATTTTCAAATTTTCTTGCAAATGCTCAAATCTGTAACTGAATTAAATTGTAATATGAAGCCGCCACTGACACAATGTAAAGGAATGACCTTAGTTATGCTCCCATAAAGCCTCGTTGCTGTAAGTGAGGAGCAGCCCAGATTTGGCCCATGGGTCACAGTTTATCTAGCCATACCCTGGACTGCGCTCACATCTGAGAAAGCCTCTGGGAAGTGTGGCATCACTTTGCTACCAGCTTCAGGATGCAATGAGATAGGATCAGATTAAGAACAACAAAATTCTAGCCTGGGGAGATGATATAGCAGTTAAGGTGTTTGCCTGCAAAGCCTACCGACCTGGGTTTGATTCCCAATACCCATGTAAAACCAGATGCACAAAGTGGCACAGGCATCTGGAGTTCATTTGTAGTGGCTGGAGGCCCTGGCACACCCATTATCTCCCTCTATCTCTCCTTGCAAATAAATAAAATAAGAAATTGAGCCAGGCTTGGTGGCACACACCTGTAATCCCAGCACTCAGCAGGCAGAGGTAGGAGGATCGCCATGAGGTCAAGGCCATCCTGAAACTACAAAGTGAATTCTGAGTCAGCCTGGGCTAGAGTGAGATCCTACCTTAAAAAAACAAAACAAAACAAAAAATTCCTTGATAGGAGCTGATCCTTCTACACCTGAAATTACCCCACTCTACACTTCTGTTCCTGTAAGGAATAAGGTTTCTTCTTCATTTGCTTCTGCATGAGCATTTCTCTCACTGGCAGCCAGAAGCATCCGAGCTGCCCTACTTTGTAAGCAGCGACAGCTTACCTTGGTCTAGTCTCAGACTAGTAAGTATACTAAAGGCTGGTAGACATAAGATGAAAAGGGGTGGGGTGTTTTCTCATTACAGACCTTCCAGAGCAAGGATTTATTTTACTTTAGTAAACTTTAAAATCCTTGGTAGGAAACGCTATACTGTTGAGTGCTCTGCGCTATCTCCGTCCCCATGTTTGTGAAGAACTGGGCTAGTTAGCCCCTTGCATAGCAGCCTAACTCCATGGAGCCGCTCCACTAGAGTATTTTCCATTTGTCTCTTAATTTTCATGTATGCAGATTGATCTCTAACAATCTATATGTGAATGCTTTTGTGGTAGGAAGCTTTTTGTAGGTCTCAAAACTGGACATTTGCACATGCATCATATATATTAATAGCTTAAATTACAAAGGGGTATTTTTATGCATACATTATAGAAATGAAAATGGTTTTAAGTTGTCACTTTCTGATTTAAGCTGCTACATTTGTTGTCTCTAGGAAATGTTTTGGTAAATGCAGCTTCCTCTAAGAGGAAAATTTTCCCTACACTGAAACTTGTTCAGTCCACACTGAAACTTGTTCAGTCCACACGTGTGCTATGGACATGGGCTGCAGGAAGCGCACCACAACATGCACAGGTCGACCATCCTTTTTCTGAAATAAAACATTTATTGCATATGAATATCAGAGACTGGCCTATATCTTTGGGGCAGTTTTCAGACATAGCTGAGCAAAATGCAAAAGAGTAGTGGGGAGGTAGACAAAACTAATTATGGGGAGAGAGAAATACAGATAGACAGGGAAAGAGGAAGGGAGGGAAAATGAGGGAGACAGTGAAAGAGGGAGGAAGGGAAAGAGATTAGTTTAAACTTGCCTTAATTACAGCCTATCTGCAGTGAAATGCGGTAATTCAATACTCGTTGATTTAGTAGCATAATCCCCCTTTTTGCACTAGTAAATAGTCCCAAATTGCCTTTTATATGAATTATGTTTCAAGAAATGTGTAATTCTATCAGAAAGATTGCCTAAACAAAGAGGATACAGTTTTAAAGGTGGGCTTAAAATGGAATTTTTCCTTTTTAAATGGTAATTCCTACAGTCTCTAAGAACCTTTTAAAGACATTGCCTTTTTAAGAAAAAAACCTTTTACTCACTATATAAATAATATGTGCTTACTATAGAAAGTAAAAAAGAAGAAACTAAAAATTATGCATAAGTTCATGTTCCAAAGATAGACACTGCAAAAATTCTGAAAGTGTTCCTTCCAGTTTTTTCCCCCACATTGCTCTCAAAAAAATTAGATCTTGGGCTGGATAGATGGCTTAGTGGTTAAGCCCTTGACTGCAAAACCAAAGAATCCAGGTTCACTTCCCAAGTACCCATGTAAGCTAGATGCACATGGTGGTGCATGTGTGGAGTTCATTTGCATGGCTAGAGGCCCTGGTGTGTCCATTCTCATTCTCTCTCTCTCTCAAATAAATAAAAATTTATATTTAAAACTTTAAAAATTAGATCTTAAGATCTATGGTTAAAATCATATCTACATCAGACATTTCCCAGATCACTAAGAATATTTCATTAATTCATATATTATCTTTTATATTAGCTATTTTTAGAATACTTCTCCATTTTAGTTTAGAAGATAAACTTATAGCATCCAGAAAGGTTTTCCAGGCAGAAATTACTCACAGTTCTATTATTCTAGTACACTCAATTTCATTTTTCCTACCTTTTCCCTTATAGAGCTGAAGCTTTTTGCATTGTATGACACAGAAAGTACATCTCCATTTAATCTTGAAACCCTGTCCTTGGAGAGCATCTTTTGGTAGTGTTGGTTGAAATGTGTACCTTATACTTTCATCAAGAACCTAAGTTCTTGGGCTTGTAGTGAATCAGAAATGGGAGGCAATAATCTGTATGTTCAAATATGTATATGCACACATCCATGTTTATAAGCCCTCTGGGTAGTTATGATACACACTAAAATTAGCATAACACCATCTTAAGGGATCACAGGTGTGTCCATCATCTTTTAAGAAATAATTTGCAAAGCTACCTTTCTGAATAATTCATATTTTCTGAATGTTTATAAACACAAATTACATTTTCCTCTCTGTGCTTAAAAGGTGTACTAGGGAGAGAGCTACCTTCTGAGATAAGGATTAAATATAAGAATTAGTAAAAGTCTAAATTAAACTATTAGGGAAAAGTAGCATATAGATATTAGTTATTATTATAGTCACCCTCAGTTTAAGTTGTAAGATTTATATTACTAAACTCTGGGGAACACCAAATGGAATGTAGACACAGATGGTTCGTAACTTTCACGTATTTAACATTTATACGACCCAATTTTCACACATTACATATGCCACCTCTAAAATGCCTTTCCCACACCAAATCTGGAATTCCATACACTTGCAGCTTAATGAGCAATTTGAGGCATCCCGCGGCTGCACTGCCTGCCAGCCACAGCTCGGTTTCAGCTAGGTCACATCTTTTCCTGTCTGAAGTTCTTGTGTGTATTTTATTGCATCTTGCCATTATTGTTTACAAAGAAAACAAGAGAGAAACTATCCTCAGCCATGTTTAGTTCCTATTACATTTCTCGGCTGTTGTAGGCTGTGATTGTTTCTATTTTTGCTTTATGGATGTGATGACCTTACATACCTCCTAGTTGACAAATCAGCATTTCTTTCAAGTTCTCTGCTTCCCCAGTGTTTCCTCTTCTCGCTCCCTCTCAGTCCTGATGTCTGGCGATCACTAGTCTGTTTTATAATTTTAGGTATCTGGCATGGGCTCCCTCCACAGCTGTTCAAGCTTATTTCTCCCATGAGGTCTTTTGCCTGAAAGTATGAGTGGTTGTGGTGTGTGCATGTGAAGGGGTGGGAGACATGACCAAGAGACTTGACTTTAGAGAATGAACATGAGCAAACAGGCAGCTAAAGGGTTCTTAACCTTCCTTTCTTCCCCTCTCCCCTCATTACAGAATAAAGAGTACCTTACTTTGGTGTGAATTTTTGTCCTAAGCACAGATGACACATCCTTTACTCCTTTGGAGTCCATTTTGGAAGTTTATCGTTATATTTTTCTGTCTTCTGCCCCTATATATCACCATCCCTGTGGCACAGGAGGTTCACATACTTGGAGCGCTATTATGCGAGGGCTTCAGTCCGAGCTCTAACACTGTTGCTGCTTCTGTTGCTCCTCAGTGGTAATGATGATGGGCCTTAGGCATGTGACTGGCTTTGCTGGACTGGATGCATGTTTGGAATTAACTATCCTATTGCTCAGTTTGGTGTTCCCATCAGCTCTGTGCTTGTATTCACCTCGACTCTGAGCTAGGGGTTCCCTTGAATCTTCTTTCCATCTCTTGATTCAGTCACCTTCTTCTCCTCCTTCTTCTTCTCCTTCTTCATCCTCCTCCTTCTCTTCCTTCTTCTTCCAATGCTGCATGTTGAATTCCGGGCTTGGAACATGCTAAACACACACTTACCACTGAGTTCAACACCTAGAATCTTGATTTTTTAAATATATATTTGCCAGATAAAAATACAGTGTTCCTAAAACACTGAATTGTTAAATAGTTATTGTTTACCTGATTCTTAGGTACTGATTTTTTTCTTTGCTAAAGTTTTTGTTTGTAGTTGCTTCTGCTTTTAATTTAAGGGAACTGGAAGACAAGAGTAACAAGAGTGGCATGCGATCATTCCACCATCTTAACCCAAAAAAGAAATTTGGTGCAATGCTGACAAACTGCTCCACTTAATATCATGACCTGCTGATTAAACTACCCTCCAAAAATCAATGAAAGTACACTATCAGAAAGTCTTCCTTCCAGATGCTCAATTAGCATCTTCTGAATACATAATGTGTTTTAAGTCAACTAAGAGCAGACAGAATTTTGAAAGGTAGAGGGGATATGATGGAGAGTGGAGTTGCAAAGGGGAAAGGGGGGGGGTATTACCATGGTTTATTGTCTATAATTTTGGAGGTTGTAAATAAAAAATTAAAATTAGGGCTGGGGGTATATCTTAGCAGTTAAGGGGTTTGCTTGCAAAGCCAGAGGACCCAGGTTTGATTCCCTAGGACCCATGTTAGCCAGATGCACAAGGTGGTGCATGTGTCTGTAGTTCGTTTACAGTGACTGGAGACCCTGGCATGCCCAATCTCTCTCTTTCTCTCTCTCTCTCCCTCTTTCTGTGTCAAATAAATAAATAAAATTTTTAATTATTTACAAAAACAATTAAAAATTTAAATGTTTACTTTGAATAAGAAATTTTAGCATCTGTGTTAGTAGCTTGTGTTTTTAACATTTTAAATAAGCCCATATATATGGTAAAATGCCCAGGTTTCTATTTTTAATCCAAGGTCTATAATATCTATAATTTATGCTAGAGAATTTATAATTTCTTCAGTTCTTAAGGGATAAAATTCCTCACATAACAGGTAAGGTTATTGTTTGACTTTTATATGTTATATGTTTCATATAAATTTTCAGGAATTCATTAAACACAAAAATAGAAGTGGCTCCAAATTGATATAATGTTCAGAAAAGCACTTAGAAGGAACCATTAGACCCTTGGGCTAGAAAAACCAACATTAGCTTTCTAGCAAGCTGCTAGCAGTTTGGGTCCCCTCCCGTAGTGTTTCCTGCACGAGCTCTTCCACTGCAATAGTGTCCTCGCGGCAGTTATGAATGTTAAGAGAGTCTGCAACATTCTGCCTATGAGTATGTGGACTTGCAGTTCTTTATCCTGTAATTTTTCCAATATGGGCTGCAACCCCACTGTTTTGGTACAATCTCTTGTGGCAAGTTTGTAGAAGGACACCACCCTGTCTTTGAGGCTTCTGGCAGAACATCACTCTGGGTTTGCTATGATTACTCCCCAGTTAGTACTAAGGAATTGTGTCCAAGTCTTTTCCCAGTTTGGATTTTGCCTCTGCCTGAAATACTGTTATCGTGATTTTATTCGCTTCACTGGTCCCATTTGCATAGAATGGAAACTGCTGTGAAACAGCATTTCTTGAGGTGTTGGGACAAGATCTAACTTCAGTAAATTGAGGCTTTTACATAGATTGGATTCACTTCTGTTTTATTCAGCTATGCACAAGAGACAAGAGGATGGCTTTCCCTACCTTTTAGAAATGTTCATGATAGTAATTGGCAGTAGCATGTTCCACACACCAGGGTAAGCACTAGCCTAGCACTTAGCACACATTGCTTCCTTAATAAGAGTCATCGCTGAAATACCAGCTCTCATAAGGATGAGGGAGAAGCATAATGCCACCTTGAGCTACATAGTAGGTGTCATAGTTACCTTCTTGTTTCTGGGACAAAATACCCAACCAAAAGCAGACTGTGGGAGGAAAAGGTTTATTTTTGGCTTGTAGTCTTGAAGGGAAGCTTCATGAGGACAGGGGAAAGTATGCCATGAGCAGAGGCTGGATGCTATTCCTTGCCACAGCAGATGGAAGATAGCAGCAACAGTGAGCTGAGCTCTGGCAAGGGGGAGCTGGCTATAATACCCCCAAAGCCTGCCCCCGGGAACATACCTCCTCCAGCAAGATTCTACATCCAGAACTACCATCATCTGGGAACCAAGCATGCAAAACATGAGCTTATGAGGAACATCTGATTCAAACCACCCCAGTAAGTTCCACAGCAAGGTGGGCTACACAGAGGGACCCAGTCTCAAAAATAAAGTTGTGATCATAATGATTACAATTTATCAAATCTCATCTATAAGTGAATTGTTTATGTACATTATCCAATCTTATTCATAACTATTAGCACTTTAACAATTTTTTTGATAAAAGAGATGAGAAAATTGAGGTACTGAAAATTTTTAAAAAAGTGCAAGATGATACATGTAATAAATCATAGATTGGAATTTAACCCCAGATTCCCAACCCATTTTGCTTAACAAAAATGAATCTATGGGGCCTGGAGAGATGGCTTAGCAGTTAAACGCTTGCCTGTGAAGGCTAAGGGCCCCGGTTGGAGGCTCAATTCCCCAGGACCCACGTTAGCCAGATGCACAAGGGGGCACACACGTCTGGAGTTCATTTGCAGTGACTGGAGGCCCTGGCACACCCATTCTGTCTCTCTCTCTCTTCTTCTTTCTCTGTCAAATAAATAAATAAAAATTCAAGAAAAAAATGAATCTATCCACTACTGTGAAAGTATAGCCGCTCACCAATGGTGGGCATCACATACCTCATGATGCATCAGAAGACGGATGTCCACTCTGCCTTAGGCACTGTGAGGCTGAACAGTGAGATCGACCATCTTTAGAATACACAGTGTACCCTGCTCCCATCATCACAAGGCACTTGCCCACATCAATTCCAACATGGCTCTTAAAAATCTTTCAGTCCAAGCCCAGTGCGGTGGCACACACCTTTAATCCCAGTACTCAGAAGGCTGAGGTAGGGTGATCCCTCTCAGTTCAAGGCCAACCTGGGGCAACAAAGTGAGTTACAGATCAGCAGCCTGGGCTAGAGTGAGATTCTGCCTTGAAAACAAACAAAAGAAAAAAACGTTTCAGTCAGAGCTGGGGATGTAGCTCAGTTGGTTGAGTGCTTACTAAGCATGAATGAAGCCTTGGGTTTGACTCCCAGCACTGCATGAAACTAGGTATGGTAGCACATGCATATAATCCCACCACTCAGGAGGTGGAGGCAGGAGGATCAGACATTCAAAGTCATCCTTGCCTCCACATTGAGTTTGATGTCAGCTTGAGATACAGGAGCCTCTACCCCTACCCCCACCAAAAAAGCCTCAGTTCCATCATTGTGTTTCACTTTGATTAAAACCTCCGTGATGAGCTGGGCGTGGTGGCTCACGCCTTTAATCCCAGCACTCAGGAGGCAGAGGTAGGAGGATCACTGTGAATTCAAGGCCACCCTGAGACTACATAGTGATTTCCAGGTCAGCCTAAGCTACAGTGAGACTCTACAGCAAAAAAAAAAAAAACCCAAAATAAACAACAAATAAAACACCTCCATGAGAAGTTGAGAAGATTATATTTTCTGCACTTTAAAGATAAGATAAAAGACACACACAGAAGAAGCATGGTTTGCCCAACCTTGGCAATTAGTGGACGTGTCAGCCTGACATTCCCACTCTGTGGACATTAATGTGCTCTGTGATTGGTTGAAGTCATCCTAGGAGTTTTCAGCCTTTTCACTCAAAGTAAACTTTACGAGGGTCATTGTCCTTGACTTCCTATTCCCCCATAAGCCAATGTTTGTATTTTGTCAGACTGGGAGGAGAAAAGAGGCACTTGCTAAATGTCCAAGAAGCAAGAGATCTTCGGAGTCCCAGCAAATATTGAGTCAGCACACCTTCAAAGATGGACAGTCACCAACAAGTTGTACTTTCTAAATAATACTTCCCAATAAAAATGATCCTCCATATTGAATTTCAAAGTAATTTCGTAGTAAGCTACAGTCCTGGATCCCAGTTCCCAGGTGTCAGGTGAGGCCAGTACCACGGGAAAGGACCACTTGTTTAGATTTGCTGTCTCTGTCCAGTTTCCTTTGATGGCCCCACGAGACAGATTTCCGTGGGGACCACTTGAGCTTTCCTGCTCATCTTTACAGAGCCCTCTTCCTCTTTTAACCTTCCTCTCTAAGTCTACTTCCCTGCATGAATGCTTCTCCTTGCCAGAAAGATATATTGGCTCAAATGACGAGATAAATATGCTAATAATTTTTCTTGACCAATCAATCCCATGTCACTTGAGGTCTCTGAAGACTTACTTCCAGTTATGTGACAGGCCTATCCACTTACAACCAGTTCTTAAAACCCAGATACAGGCTGAGCCCAGATTCTAATTTCAAATCTCTGCTGGCTCACACTTGGGCTTGTTCTGTCTTCTATCTCCAGCTGGCCCACGACCGTGCCCTTTCCTCTGGAATGAAGACTTCCTCACATTCATCTCCATGCTCTCACACTTAGACCAGTGGAATTTATAGCTGTACCCTTGCCCCAAAGAACAAGCGAATTGGATCCAGGTTAAGGTTTTACCCTCAGAGTAAAGACTAGGTAGAGCTCCAGCTTCCCCCAATTTCCCCTCCATCCCTATTTTCTTTTTCTTTTTTTATTTTGACAGAGAGGGAATGGGTGCACCAGCTGCCACATACAAACTCCAGGTGTATGCACCTCCTTGTGCGCATGTGCAACATTGCATGCTTGGGTCAGTGTGTGGCTGGCCACGTGGGACCTGGAGATTCAAACCTGAGTTCTTTAGGCTTCACAGGCAAGCGTCTTAACTGCTAAGCCATCTCTCCAGCCCCATCCCTACTCTCTAAGGGCATGTGCATGGAGGTCAGAGGATAACGTTCAGTTCTGTCCTCATCTTTCACCTCATTTGAGGCAGGGTCTCTCTATGCATGAACTTCCTGCCTGTACCTCTCTTCTTGCTGTAGGTGCATTGCAATTATATAAGCCCAATACAGCTTCTATGCGAGGTCTGGGGATCTGAAATTAGGCACTGAGAGTTGTACTGCAAGCTCTTTATCCATCAAGCCATCTCCTCAACTCTGCACCCCCATTTTTAAGATTTGCCTTTTGGATGTCTCTGTTCAACTTTCTCAGCATGCAGAACCTGATAACTGCCGAATTAGGACTGCATAGAAAGCCTCAAGGGAATTTATGGAATCAGGTGTTTTACGTTACTCTCTAGAAGTCTAGGCCTGGCATTAGGGCATATGCCTATAGTCTCAACCACTTGGGAGACTGAGTGAGGCAGGAGGATTGGGAATAAAGTCCAGTCTGAGCAACATAGGCAACATATTGAGACCTTGTTTAAAAATAAATGAAATAAATCACTTAAATAAAAGGAAAGTTTAAAGCTGAGTAAACAGAAGTAGTAGGAGAGTTATTTTGAAAGATACATTAGCTCTTTCAAACACTAGGGAAGCATTACGTAAATCAACACTTTTACAGCAGCCTGTAAAACTAGGCAAACTTCTGTTCCTTTGCACTAAACAGTAGTATAGAAGCCTATGAAAGTTCCAGAAAGAACTTAACAGGGAGAACCTCACTCATTTTCTGACACATTCAGCAAAAATCTGTTCACCCCTTGCTCTGGGCTAAGTAATGAGTTAGGTGTTGAAAGCATTTCAGGTAAACACAAAACAACAAAATTCTCTGCCTTCAGAATCCCAGAGCTCTGGGGGTCGGGGGGGCGGGGGGAGTGTCAGCCTGAAGTTCCATTTCTATTTTCCATAGCTGGACTTGTCCTGACCAACAACTGGCAAACTAAACAGTATTGTCCTCTCATTTCATTTACCCCCACCACACACTCCCATGTGGTGGAAATGGAAACATATTTCCCCCTGAGTGTTCATTATTTTTTTAACCTCTGTTCATTTCAGTTTTCTCATCTACAAATGAATAGGGAACAGTTTGTATCTACTTTGAAGAATTGTGGAGATAATTAAACGTAATGTAGGTAAAGTGCTAGGCACACCATGGATGGAAAAACATCTACAGTTATCTTAGTAAGAAATGGCACATGACACTGTAGTTGTCCGGCACATGGAATTAACATGGCAGTCCTTTTCACTTCAATCCAAACCTCAAAGGGCTGATGTATCAAGGTGAGGATTATCAATGTATATGAAGGGTTACTTTCCCTGGCTTCTTTCTCATTGTCTAGGGCTCAAGTCCTGTTTGTGCAAGCCTTTCTATTCTCTCCTAAGGAACTCAGGGTATGTCTGCCCTTCTGGTTGGCCAAGTTCTACCTGCCGAAATTTCCCTTGTAGCCAGGAGTTGAGCAGTTGGGCAAACACAAGGCAGCCAGCTGCTGTGACGTGATACCCCTGAAGGAAATCCTGGATGGGTCTTGCAGGAGCATTGCAAGCTGCAGCCCGGATTAACCCAGGCTATTTGTCAGTGGCCTCAGCTGCTCGTCCACTCTCTTCTGGGCAGCTGCGCAAGAACTCCAATTCTGCCACTCCCCACTGCCCAAAATGGCCAGAGGGAACAGTGAGGATTCCTCATTAGGACATGCCCTTTTTCCCAGAAGAGGGATTAAGTGTGCCTTGACAATATTCACTCTTCCAGTATTGTTCTTTGGGGACCAAGATAGATGACCTAAAAAATTCATTCTTCAACTCCTTAAAACAATTTCTAATTTCACTCAGTAATTAATCATAGTATCTGAATAAGCAGCTAGGATGGCATCAAATATGTCTGTATTCTTGGGAAATTATGATGACAATGGTAACCTCAGAAGTTTGTTGTGAGAGATCATATGTGAAAGCATTTACTAAATTATCTGGCATGTATGGTTAGTTCACAGACTTCCTTCTTCTTAACAATTATGTACAGTGTGAGAGAAGCAAGTTCTTATGCCTCTATGAGAACTCAATCACAGCTAATAACAGTCTAACCTGCACTGAACTGGGGAGAGCACTGGCTCATGGAATTAGTATACAAAGCCAGATCTAGAAGACCTGGTTTCTTTTGGTCTCCTAACTGATTCTCCTGGTCTCTGATTCTTTTGGCTGTTTGCCCTGCTACAGATCTCTCTGTGTAGGAAGGAGGAAAGCCACGGAAATCAGGGTCCAAAAGCAAGAAGCACACACTCTGCCACTATCCATGGAAGAAAGAGAGCTTAGCAGAATTTTTGTCCTTTGTGGGTCACATGGCCAGTCTTTGGACCCGGAGTCAATTAACTATGACCTACAGACCTAATTCAACCTGCCTCATGTTTTTGTTTTTTATTTTTGACAGGATATAAACCAAAAATGACTTATTTGTAAAAGATGTTTTTGAGGAGAAAAAACTCAAAAGATAGGCAATGTTTTATACATATGAAATTCAGTTTCCATAAATTTCAATTTTATTAGAACGTAATATTCCCATTGTAGCAGTTTCTTTCTCATTGCTGGGCGAGGTACCACATCAGAAGCAGTTTATTGAAAGAAATAATTTCAGTTTACAGTTCCAATGGGAAGTTTCCTCATAGCCAGAAAAAGCATGGAAAACCTGAGCAGGAAGCTTGGGTATCATATCTCCACATCAGCAGGGAGAAAACAGAGATCGTGAGCTAAGTGTGATAAGAGGGGCTAATCTATAGCACCCTAAGGTCTGCACCTAGAAACATACCTCCTCCAGCAAGGATCCACCTCCCAAAATCTCAACAAACCTCCCAAACAGGGAATCAAGGAAAAGGCTTAATCACAACGCAAGCTATGGAGGACACTTTACATTTAAACCACCACAGTGCTTATGGATTGACTGTCTATGGGCGCTGTTCTACCACAACAGTAGTGGTGAGTAGTGTTGTCTGAGACAGTAAATTCTCAAAGCCTAAAATATTTACTATATGTTCTTTATAGGATCGTTTTGCTGACTGTGACCTACATCAACCACAACAAACTTCATTTGGTCAGATCTGAGCCCTGCACCCACCATGGGAAAGAGGTAGGGAAAGAATAGTTGACAGGTCGGTTGCAGTAAGACTTCACTTGCATAATTTATTTAATCTCTGTGAGAACCCAAGTGGCAAGGATTTTATCATCCATTTGATAGATGAAGTAATTAAGACCCAGAAAGCTTAAAGAATCTGTCAAAAGTTAAATAGCTAATAAGTGGCATAGCTAGATTTGTGCCAGATCATCTGACTCCAGAGTTCTTTCTTTGTAGGGTCTGTTCTAGCAGAAAAAAATGGGATGAAGGACAAGGGTAGGGTAAAGAAGACTTTTTGGGAAAAGAAACAACAAATGTCTATAATAATGACACATCAATATGGGCTTGGCAATCTTTTATCTAACTTCTTAGAATCTTGTATTTCTTGACCAGTATAGAGTATATAAGACTTGCTTTTTACAAATGATTGTAGGGCCAGGTGTGGTGACGCATGCCTTTAAACCTAGCACTCAGGATGCAGAGGTAGGAGGATCACTATGAGTTCAAGGCCAGCCTGAGACTACACAGCAAATTCTAGGTCAGCCTGTGCTACAGTGAGACCCTACCTTAAAAAAAAATTATAATCTATAGGCTACCCTTCACTGAGCACTTACTCTGGGGTAATACTAAGAACTTGGTGCTGGTTCTCTTAGTGAGGAAGCATAGGAAGGTCACATAAATTTTCCAGATCACATGTGAGGCAGCATCAAGGCTTTGGTGAGAATCCAGGTCTTTCTGACTCAAGTGCCTGGCTACAGAATGCTTTCATAGCACTATTCTCGTTTCAGGGAGAAAAGAGGTAGAGACCCAGTGGACTTAGCAGAGGTCATCGTTTCACATTCTAGATGCACAATTAAGGTTTGTTTTCTTGTTTTTCTTTCATGATTTTTCTCGTTCACACTGAGGAAGTGTATGGTAAGAAAGAACCTATGTATGTCCCTGAAGAGATCTACTGCCTTTGTGTGTGTGTGTGTGTGTGTGTGTGTTGTGTGTGTCATCATTAACAAATGAACATACAGCTTCACATATGCTAGGCAAGCAAATCACTAAATTAATTACATCACACACACATATATATATATATATATATACAATAAATTAATTTATTTATTTTAATTTTAGGGCAGGGTCTCACTAAATTGCCCAGGATTGGCCTCAGACTCACTAACTAGCCCAGGAAGGCCTTGAGATTACAATTGTACTACCGCAGGCTCCTGAGTAGCTGGTACTACAGGCCTGTGCTGCCAACCCAAATTTCCATCTTTCAAGTAAAAGTAAACAATAAATGTCCTTTAATCAGTCCCATTGTTAAAAAGACCAACTGAGGGCTAGAGAGATGGCTTAGAGGTTAAGGTGCTTGCCTGCAAGTGGGATCCAGGTTCAATTGTCCAGCATCCACATAAGCCAGATGCACATAGTGGAACATGCATCTGGAGTTCATTTGTGGTGGCTAGAGGCTCTGGTACACCCATTCTTTATATCTGCTTCTCGCCCTCCCTCTGTCTTTCTCTCAAATAAATAAATAAATAAATAAATAAATAAATAAATAAATTAAAAAAAAAAAAGGACAAGCAAGGCTAATAATAGTGGCATACGTCTATAACCCCGGCACTCAGGAAGCAAAGGCAGCATTGCGAATTCAAGGCTCCCATGGGCTACGCAGTGAGACCAACGGTGTCTCAATTAAAAACAAAAAAAGGCAGAGCAAACCTGACAAAGACTCTGAAAAAGACAGTGAAAATTATTCTCAGCGTGCATGGCAGAGAATATGCCACATCAAGAGAAATCCCAAAGCTTGGGGACATTTCATTTGGAAAGGAAAGCTCCCAGTGGCACAATGTCTACAGTATAATAAGCTGATGATAGGTATAGGAAAAGCTAATCAGGACTTGGTATTTGCTTTTCCCCCAAACACAAGAGTGAGACTGCTTAATGCATTGTATAATAGCCTTGTCACCTTCCACCTTGGAACACTATCAAAGTGAGATTTACCCTCCCTTCCTACTGACTGTAGTGCCAAGCCACACCTCCAGTTTGCAATCAGTACACAAGACAATACATTCTACACGTACTATTCAGAACCTGCAAGTCTCCAGCAGAAAGTGGGTGGGGGCTGTGGTGATATGATTGGATCTCATTTGCAAGACAGAGTCACAGCGCATCTAGAGATAGCATTGGCCTTGAGGTCAGAGGAACTAGGCTGGGGTTCTCATAAACTTAATGACCTTTCTGAGACTCACCATCCCCATTTATAACATTGTTGGAGGGTGAAATAAATAATGGTTCCAAAGATACTTAATGAATGCTAAAGTGTACTGTGTCCCAGTTCTCAGTTCAGTGCTTTTTCTACAAAGTCATCCTGCTCCTTAGAATAGTCTGTTCTCAGAAAACAGTGTAAGTCTGGACTTCTGGAAAAAAAAAAAAAAGTTGGACAAGGGAGCTAGTGCCCCTCCTCCTTCACTTCCCTTCATCAACAATAAAGTGCAGACTTCAAAGAAACAAATTTGAAAATGGTGAGTGCTGGACTTGGAGACCTTTCCTGGAGTGGAACCCTGTGGTCAGATATTGGCGAGGATGATCCTTTAGACGACTTGGTTGCCATCCAAGTCTGTTTTCAGTGGGGAATAAAGTTCATGCTTTGGACACAGGATCCTTGACTTTTTAATCCTGTTATTCTAATATTTCCTAATAATCTTTAGCATTTATACACTCAAGAGACCTTGAAAGAAAAGGATGCAGATCTCCATTCTTTTTCCTTTTTTTTACTCATGTCTAAATAGATGTTTTCTTTCTGAACCCATTGGCCCTATCATTCTTTTTTTTTTTTTTTTTTTCCAAATAATCATATGAGAAAAAAAAAGTAAAAATTGCAAATACCAAGTCTTGGCTTTTTCAGTGAAAAACTAAGTAGAAAAGGACACAAATGCATACTGTATAAATTAGATGGAATAAGTGTGGGTGTTTCTGGTGCCATCTATTGGTCATATTACAAGGTTGAATGATATAGTAGTGCTGTTGGTCATGAAAATGAATGTTAGAAGTGGCTTATGAGGAAACATTCGATTCAAGGTTATATGCCTTACCAGACTAGCAGAATACTAAAAGAGAGTGATATGCTTGGGCATTATAGCTAATCTACTTTAAATGACTGGACTATTTTGTTATGTGACTTTTCCTTGGATTAATCATTAATTATATCTATGAAACGAGGTATAATCTCTGGGAACTCTGAGATTAATGAACTGATACTAAGATTTAAATTCCATTTTTTTTTCCCTGTCTTGTGACTCAGAATGGCTGTCTGTGCTTTGTCTAGCCAGACTTTCTACCAGCCAGGATCTTCAGCTGCTTGGAGTTGTCAGTACAACTGACAGGTACCTTCTTCTTTGGAGACTAGCTCTTGCAAAAAGGAAGAGATCTTGAGCAACTGAGAGCCATCCTGACCACGAGGCTACCAACACATGCGTGAAACTTGTGCGCACACACACACACACACACACACACCTGACCTCTGCAGCCAGGGGACAGTGACTAACATCTGACCTCTGTAAAGCCAGGGTCCAGTGATTGACTGTCAAGGTGTACAAAAGGCCAGCTCTCCTTACGTGAAGGCAGGACTAACTTCATCAAACAATTTCTGTTTCAGAGCTCCCCATGGGACTGTGCTGAAGTGAGATATCAGCTGGGGCCAAAGGCTTGTTTAGTCCCTTCCCATGTTTTATTCTGTTTTTCTTACTCCTCTTCACCTTGATAACACTCAATAAATCACATAAGCATAAATCTCCATTCCAGGCTCTGCTTCATGGCTAAAGATATCCTGTAAACATGGAATCTAGAACAGCAAATAACCCTGTGGATTTCGTAAATGTGGTTTTTCCAACATCTGGGGGAGGTACCACAGAACAAAGCAATTCTCCCCTATGGGCAGCTAAGCCTAGGCTAAAGGACAGCAATGATGACAATGCACTGTGGGACAATGCTATAAAATCCCTTCTTGAAATGGCACTCTGCCTGAGCTTTCTGAGAAATGTGTTTAGTATCAAAATAGTATATCCGTGCTGGCATGAGAGCTAGTTCTCCCAGGGGCAATGAAAAATAACCTGGAATTGGAGGACTTGAGGCTTTACACGTTTCTACATCTGTTGATGGAGCCTGGCCTTTTGGTTTGTGCCAAAGGAGATGCTTAGAAGAAAACAAATATGTTAAATATGCCTAGAACTTCATCAAGATATGACAATCATAGTTTCAAAAGTCCAAGATGAAAAATTTTTTAAGTTGCAAACCTCCTCAACATGTTGAATTGGGAAAATGAAATATACTTCTGGAGACAGTGAGACAGGACTCTTACTTCATACCATATACAAAAATCAATTCAATGTAAAGATTTAAATGTGTGGCCTGGAACAATTAAACTAATAAGGAAAAGCTTTGACATGGGTCTGGGCAATGGATTTGTGAACACAAAAACATTAACAAGAAAAGCAAAAACACACACTGGACTGCATTGAAATAAATAAATAAAATAAATAAATAAATAAATAAATAAATAAACCTTCTACACAGTAAAGGAAACAACAAAATGAAAAGATAAGCTTACAGAATGAGAGAAAACACTTGTAAACCATACATTTGATAAGTGGTTCTTATCCAAAATTGATGAGGAACTCACAACAAAGAAACAATCTGATTTTTAAAATGGACCAGGACCTGAATAGATACTTCTCAAATGAAGACATATAAATGGACAAAGGTATATGAAAAGGTTTTCAACATCACCTAGCATCAAGGAAAAACAAATCTAGATCACGATGAGATAACACTTTAAAACTGCTAGAAGAGCAGTCATGTAAATAGACAAATGCAACAAGAGTTGGTGAGGACATGGAGAAAAGGGAACTCTACACTGCTAGTGATGTATGGGAATGTAAATTGATACAGTCATTATGGAAAGCAGGTTCCTCAACAAATTAAACATTCAATGGCTGAGAGACACAGCAATCCAAGGACTATGTATAGCCAGATGTGGTGGCTTGTACCTTTAATCCCAGCACTCAGAAGGCAGAGGTAGGAGGATCACTGTGAGTTCGAGGCCACCCTGAGACTACACAGTGAATTCCAGGTCAGCCTGGACTACAATGAGACCCTACCTAGGGAAAGAAAAATGTAAAATCCCAAGTAATATGCATGTATCCACAGGAAATAAAATCAGTATATCAAGGAGATATTTGTACATTCATGTTCACTGCAACACTATTTTCAATTGTGAAATATTAAATTAAACTAAATGTCCTAAAACAACAACAAAAACCTAAATGCCCATCAGTGGTTGAATTTAAAAAGAAAAAAACATACACACAGAGAATGGATTATTATTATTCAGCTTTTTTTTCTAAAAGGAAACTCTTCCACTTGTGACAATGTGTACGAGCATGGAAGACATTCTGCTAAATGAAATGAGCCGGGTACTGTATAAAAGATAAATGCTGTATGATCTCATTTCATTGACCCCATAGGAAGAGAGCATGAGGACGGTTGCCAGGGCAGGAGTCTAGGGCAATGGAAAGGTGTCAGTAAAGGGCAAAAACCGCAGCTCTGCAGGATGGTAAGTTCTGCAGGCTGCAAGTACAACATGGTGACTACAATTAATATTTGATATGTTTGAAATTTGGTAAGAGATTGGATCTTAAATATTATCACATACACCAAAAAGGTAACTAGGTGAGATGATAGATACACCAATTTCCTTGACTGTGATAAACATTTCACCAATATACATGTATCAAAACACCATGTTATACAACACAGATAAATACAATTTTATATGTCAGTGAAGTAAAGGCTGCAGAAGCTAACAGTACTTTCCACGAGTGATAGCAAGAACTATTATAAGTAGTTTTAAGTTTCACAAAATCCCTAGAAAGATAAAGAAAACTGAGGAAATGGCTTAACTGGCAAGGAATTTGCCTACAAAGCCTAAGGACCCTGTTTCAATTCCCCAGGACCCACGTAAGCCCGACGCACAAAGGGGCACACGTCTGGCACATGAAGCCTTCTATAGAGCCACAGAGATGGACATTCGTAACTCAACTAGGCACTTTTGGAAAAACAATGTTCTGATAAGAAGGAAGGAGAGCTAGGATGGAACATGTGGAGTGAATTGGCCACTTCAGGCAGGCAGGTGGGGCATCGGTTCTTAGCAAATGAGTGACAATGTATGGCAGTACTGCGAGAATAGGAAAGGGTCTATTTTGACAGAGCAGTGTATGAACTAACTCTCCAGGCACCGTCTGAAGCCACTAGTCGGCCTGATGATGGGGTCACTGTTCTTTACCTATTACTGGTTTCTACAGCAATCTGGAGAAAGGATGTTGGGGGTGGGGGAGACAGACATATGATAAGAGTCCTAGAAGCAGGGTAAGGCATATCTAATTCTAACCCTATCTTAGATGAGTCACTTTCATTCATTAGGTGTCAACTTCTTTATCTGTTAAATAAGATTCTGCAGCAGATGACTGGCAAATGTCTTCCAGGTCTCTGATAGTCTAACAGATATTATCAGTGGCTTTGGTTTCTTTGCATATGTCTGAAAATGGTTTTCTTAAAAGCCATTTCTTTTTCTTGATTTAGAATATAAAGAAATGAAATCATAGGTTTGGATTCTTGAAAGCAAAAGAGATAAGCGGAAAAAAACTAAGACAGGGACACCTACAACTTGGTCAATGTTGTTGGTTTTGAATCTATGCAGTCCAAATACTCTTACTTCAGCCTCCTCAGTACTGGGATTCTAGACATGTGCCATGCTTCAATCAAATGCTTTTTTTTTTTTTTTTTCAAATTCTTGAAACTGAAAAGTCAAGGGCCACTGAAGTAAAATCAGATGAAAACAAGGCATCTAGACACTCCCAGGATACGATTGATGAATGGTCCTCAATGTTGATGCTGTTTGATAAAAGGATTTCATTTACCTTAACAATGTCTACTATAAAGACCCAATAGGTGTGGAGGAGAAGAGGGGATTGGAGGAGAGTTAATCAAGATTAAAGATATGGGCTCAGTAGTTCAAGGTGCTTGCTTGCAAAGGCTGCATTCAATTCCCCAGGACCTATGTGTAGCACACAGCCACACGTCACTGGGATAAACTTCCAAACCAGGCACAGTTATGGGAGGAAGTAAATTTATTTGAAGCTTACAGCTCCATGGGAGGTTCCATAATGTCAGAAGAAGTTGGCCCCCTTTTAGAGGACCAAGCAGAAAAAAAACACACACACACACAAGCCAAAACCCAGAAGCCACACAAGCACCATAAGCAAACTCCAGGCAAAGCTCAGGCACTTTGCACATCTTTGGACTGGAATTCCAAATCCACCCCCATACCTTAGAGCTGGACTGGACTCTAGGATCCACTCACAGTGACATCTCCTCCATCCAGGTAGCTCAAGATCTAAATTACAAACTTTAATAAAATCCTGAATACATTGGAGAGCATCCATTCAAAGTACCACATCATGTAAAGCCAGATGCACAAAGTGGCACATGTGTATGAAGTTTGCAGGGCCAGGAGGCCCAAGTGTATGCACACTCACTCTTTGTTTTTGTTTTTTTTTCCTCTCTCAGTATTTCCCCAATAAATAAAAAAATTTAAAATTAAAAATGTTATGAATAACATAAAAACAGTATATAGGTGAAAAAAAGAGTGAATTTAGGCTTAAGTACCATGTGGTGGTGAATGATGCTGTGCTCAGAAGCCATAGATTGTTATAAGAAAATTTCATTACCAGGTGTGGAATACCTTCCAGTGAGTTGTTGGTCAGGAAGGCCTCTCATGTCCCCAAATATTATAGGCTATTGACAAGATTCTTGTTGCCCACCAGAATGAGATGTTAAAACCCTATTACTGAAAATACCACATGCTTGAGTTACAGGTCATGGAGAAATCAAGCTGGAGCTGAGCTGGAAACCTCCTTCCTGTCAGAATGCTAGAAAGACCTATGCAGCCTGTTGGGAGGGAAACGTCATCAATGGTGTAAACCAGAAGTGAACCCTATAAGCATATGGCTGGACAGGTAGGCCAAATATGCCAGGTGGTGCAATGGTGGCATGTCTGTTATGGAAGAAACCAAATGATCTCTGACTGGACTTGAGATTTGCTCTATGGGTGGGAATTCTTGCCTGGTACTTAAAACCTCTTCAAAAGTTGTATGGCTAGGCTGGTCATAAGCCCTAGGAGGGAAACTATTACTGTCGTCTAGCTAAATGGACATATTATGCCCACAAAACTACCCTCCAATAATTATTTTTATGCTCATATATTAATACTCTCACTTTTGGGGAGAGAAGTTTCTCTTTGCAGATGGCGGGAACCACTGGGGAGACTCAAAACTCACCAGAGTACTGAGGAGAAGTAACAGTGAAGTGTTCCACACTAAGTAAGACATCTCTATCACACCGTCCAAGGCTCAGGAACAATTGAGGAAGAGGTGGCAGGAAGAATTTAAGGGCCAAAACAGGGGAGGAGTGCTTTGTGGTACTGTCTTCCAAACACAAAGGGGCCTTGGCATTAATGACCTCACAGTGGCTGACACTACTTACAAAAGACGTACGTAATAGGAGAGAAAAATGATGGCATCAATATAGAAGAGCAACTAGTTGAAAGGAAGGAATTCAGTAGATGGGGGATTTAGGAGGGGAAAAAGGGAAGGTGATAGGAGAGGATTATGATGATGTTATATTGTCTATATGAATGGAATTGAGGGAGTTAGGGGACCCCAAAAGTAAAGGGAGGAATGTCCTTAAGTCTGCCCTTGCAATCATCACTTTGCGTGAGCTCAGAGAAGCTGGCTTCTCCTTATCTCTTGCTTAAAGGAGTACCCTAGAACAACCTGACCAAGGAGACCAAGGAGATCTCCTTTCCTAGGATTTAAATCTGATCCTAACATTGTGGCTGTTAAGCTCAGCCCCTAGCCCAGACCAATCAGCTGTCTCTCAGGCTCAACTGAACCCGAAGGGAGAGCCCAACCACAAAGAGGTTATAAACAGACCCTTACCAGGGGCAAGGGCTCTCTCGGCTGCCTGTTTATCACTCCTGAACCTCCAGGTTCTGGTAAGTCTCCCCTCATCTCAGCCCAGCTGCAAAGAGATGATGGGAGAGCCCCCCAACCCCTTTCTAGCCCCTGTTGCCTTCCACATAGCAGGAGCCCTCTGCACTTTCTTTTCTTGGCTCTCTAAATCTCTTTTCACATTTCTTCCACGACCATCACATGGGCTCTCAGACCACATGGGAATATTCATTTCCCTTCCCTTGGTTTTATACTTCCCTAAATAAATATAATAACTTAATAATTATCCTTCATAGTTTGGTTTGCCCAATTCTTTGGTTGAATACAAACACAAACTCAGGGTTTGGAGTTCAAGGACTTTCCTAAACTCCCAACACAACTTGCCCCACCCCCGTCACAGAAGTCAATAAGAAGTTGAAAAAAAAGACCCAATAGGTAGTTATTAACTAATTGCAACTAATAGGCAAGGAATTAGCAGGTTATCGAAGGTTCTTTTCAGCCAGGTATGGTGGGGCATGCCTTTAATCCCAACACTCCAGAGGCTGAGGGAGAAAGACTGCTGTGAATTTAAGGCCAGTCTGGGCTACAGAGGAAGTTCCAGATTAGCCTAGGCTACAGTAAAAAGCAGCTTCAAAAAAAAAAAATTCTCCTCAGTTCTAATGTCCTATGACAAACTGCATGCAAAGGAGGCCTATGGAGGCAATGAAGCTAACAGAGTGGGTGCAATGGTTAAAAGCACAGCCTAAGGCGTGGTGGTGCACACTTTTAATCCCAGTACTTGGGAGACAGAGGTAGGAGGATTGCCAAGTGCGAGGCCACCCTGAGACTACATAGTGAATTCCAGGTCAGCCTGAGCTACAGTGAAACCCTACCTCAAAAAGCAAAACAAAACAAAACAAAACAAAAAAACAAACAAACAAACAAAAGCACAGCCTATAGAACCAAATGGACCTTACTTGAAATATTAACTCTGCCTTTGATTATGGGACCATTCTCAGGCAGTTTGCTAATCTCTCATACACTGTGATTCTTCCATCTGTAAATTGAGAAAATACTAGTAGTTGCCATATAGGTTTGTTCATTTAACAGATATTTACTGAATACCAACTAGGCACCAGGAATATACTAGTGAATATGATGGTCAAGACTCTGATCCCTTGGAGTTTACATTCAAGTTAAGAGAGAGAACATTAACAAAAAAGTAATTTATTATCAAAAACAATGATAGAAGTCAGGAGCAAGGCAGACTTTTTTCCTGGTAGGTAGTTAGCTCAGGACTGGCCCATGGAACCACAAATGCCACCTGACATTCCCTGGCAGGGCCAGAACCCACATCTGATCCAGTCTCACCCAAGATGGCTGCATGGCTCAGTTCTCACTCAGCTTAGCACACCTGTGGGCTGGCTCTTCCTGAGTCAGCCTCTTGAGTTCACCAACCAATCAGGTCTCTCCCTTATATACCTGAATCTGATGATGAGGTTATTTCTAATTGGATGTTTGATTCATATAAATGGACTTAACCACATGTGTTACCCTCTCTTGGCCCTTGGCCTTCTTGGACCCCTTACGACTTTCTTAGATTATTCTTTCCTGTTGTGCTTTTCCTCCTAACTCTCCCTAAAATAAATTTCATTTTTCATAATCTACCTTTCCCTGAGTCTGTGTTTCAATTCTTTGTTAACTTGGACAAGGATCCTGAAGTCAGGGTTTATGGTCCAACATATCTCCTGAATCTTTTTTTTAAGTTTATTTATTTATTTATTTATTTATTTATTTATTTATTTATTTATTTATTTATTTGAGACACACACAGAGAGAGAGAGAGTGAGTAAGGGAGCACCAGAGCCTCCAGCCACTGCAAACCAATTCCAGATGCATGTGCCACCTTGTGCATCTGCCTTATGTGGGTCCTGGAGAATCAAACCTGGGTCCTTAGGCTTTGCAGGTATGTGGCTTAACTGCTAAGCCATCTCTCCAGCCCCTGCTCCTGCATCTTTATAGAGATGTAATCCCTCCCTGGATTCTAACTCCCACATGAACAAACTAGTGAGATAGACAGCAGAAACTTTTTAGGAAATAAAACAGGGTTAAGGAGTAAGTGAATGGAAGGGTGAGACATATTCATGTTCAATGTAAATCTCTGAGGAAATGACATTTGTCATGGGAACAGGAGTAGGAGAGACATTCTGGGCAGAGGTGACAGCCAAAGTCCTACAGCAGGAACTATCGTGGCTTGTTACAAGAAATGACAAAAGGTTAAGATGATGATCAAGGCAGACAGTGTGACTGAGAAAGAGGAGAAGTGAGGCCAGCTCTCCGAATGCTTTGCAGGCCTGATAAATTTTATTCCTCTTACAATGAGAACATATTGACAGATTTTAAGGAACATAATCTATGGCATTTTTAAAAAAATTAAATTAAATTAAAATTTAAGATAATTAAATTAAAAATTAAAATTTTAATTTAAAAAATTTAATTTGCATGTGTGTGTGTAGCAGGGAGCACCAGGGCCTCTTGCTGCTACAAACACCAAACTTGGGCCATTTTTTGTGTCCTGCTTAGGTAGGCCTTCCCAACCCTATGCAGTTGGTTTTAAAATGTCCCTCTTGCAGCAGGGCATGGTGGCACACGCCTTTAATCCCAGCACTCAGGAGGCAGAGGTAGGAGGATCACTGTGAGTTCAAGGCCACCATGAGACTACACAGTGAATTCCAGGTCAGCCTGGGCTAGAGTGAGACCCTTCCTCAAAAAAATAATGTCCCTCTTGCATAGAGATTAGATTATTGATGAATAATAATAAGTGGTGGAAGCACTGAGCCAGTGAGGAGACAGTTAGGAGACAGTTATCAGTTATCAAGCACTGATGTGAACACTGGATAGTTCAGAGCACTGCAGATGGAGATAAGTCATTCAGATTTTTAATTTTTTTTATTATTATTATTATTATTATTATTATTATTTTTGGTTTTCCGAGGTAGGGTCTTACTCTGGTTCAGGCTGACCTGGAATTAACTATGTAGTCTCAGGGTGGTCTCGAGCTCACAATGATCCTCCTACCTCTGCCTCCCGGGTGCTAAGATTAAAGGCGTGCACCACCACGCCCGGCTCAGATTTTTAACATATTCTGGAGGTAACATGGATTCAATGAGACAATGTATGTAAACATTTAGCAAGTGCTCAAATAGTGCTCATTACAGATAATATGATCAGATGCAGCAGGCTATGTGCAGCTCCATATGTCACAGAAGGATTTGGAGAATGCTTAGGTTGGAGACCTAAGGTGCAGGTTAGCAAACTGGTCCAGTCACTCATTATTTGTATACCACGTGGGCAAATCACATTTGGGACTGCCATTTCTTCATGCCTTGAAAAGATAAGAAGTCTACAGTAGCTTTGAAGTACTAACACTCTATGTGGTAGTTTGAATGGATGGCCTCCAATATATTCAAGATTTTATTAATGTTTGTAATTTATATCTGCAGACACTAGCTGGAGGAGGTGTCACTATGGGTGGATCCTAGGGCCCAGCCCTAAGATGTGGGAGTGGATTTGACATTTCAGTCTAAAGATATACAAGCCGGGGGTGGTGGCGCATGCCTTTAATCCCAGTACTTGGGATGCAAAGGCAGGAGGATTGATGTGCATTTGAGGCCACCCTGAGGGTACATAGTGAATTCCAGGTCAGCCTGGGCTAGAGTGAGAACCTACCTTGGAAAAACCAAGGGGAAAAAAAAGATATACAAAATATGGGAGCTTTGCCTGGAGTTCCTGAAGTGTGCTTGTTTTTTGATGGTGGTTTTTCTCTCTGCTTGTACCTATGAAAGCAGGCCAGCTTCTGCCATTAAGGAACTTACCCTGCTTCAATAAATTCCCTTCTTCCATAACTGGTTTACAAGTTCATCTCAACAATCTGAAGCTGTTCACTACAAAACTGGAACTAGGAGTGGGGTGCAATGAATCTGACCATGTGGATTTGGTCTTTTGGAACTTGTATACTAGAGAGATGAGAAACTTGGTGCTTGCAACTGAAGACACCTTCTAGAGCAAGCAGTAAGCCAAGTATTATGGACTATTCTGATGAGAGTTTTAAAATGATAAGTGCAAACAGAATTGGACTTGGAGGCTTGCCTTATGAACTTTCTAAAGGGAAGGAAAGATGGGAGAAAACTGTGTTGGAATTGGACTACTGGCATAAGGTCTGGCTGAATTCTGCTGCCCAATCCCAGAGAGTTTAATCAAGGTTAAATTTGTAATGGATTGATGTGCTTGTCTAAAGATATGGGCTGAAAGGTTTAAGATTTTAAGTTGGAAAAATTCAGCAAGTTTAAAATTTACTAGCAAGGAAACTGGTTTTATGTTACTGAAGCTGCTATTGTCAAACTCATTGGCAGTCTTAAGGAAAATGGCTCAACTGCTTTACAGTGAAACAATGGAAAGGATAGCTGAGAAAAAAGTATGACAGAAATGCAGATTCTTTTGAAAAGAATTGACTGGAGAAGAAACCTGCTCTTTAAGATTATAATTTATTTCAGCCCTGAACTAAGAATATGGCTGTGGGGCTGGAGGGATTGCTTAGTGGTTAAGGTACTTGCCTGTAAAGCCAAAGAACCTCAGTTCAATTATCCAGGACCCACGTTAACCAGATGCCCAAGGGGGCACATGCATCTGGAGTTTGCTTACAGTAACTGGAGGTCCTGGTGCACCCATTATCTTTCTTTCTATCAGCCTCTCTCTCTCTCAAATAATAAATTAATTAATTAAAATGAAAAATAGAAAAATATTTTTAAAAAGAATATGGCTATGTTCTGAACACCTAGTATTGATTTTGGAAGCACAAAAGAATGTGTAGAGTGGTCATGAAGTGCACATGGTCCCAGGAGCCGATGCTGAGACACAGCATATAGGCAGGACATGATGACCCTAATAGGCCAGTAGAGCCTTTGGAAGGTGGACTATGGTTTACATGGAGATGCAAAGATGTTTGGATATTCCAGGACTGTACAAGGGCTACCTTGTACATAAAGTGCTGCTGGCTGGAGATGGAACTTTTTCCTGGCTATTCCACCCAGCTGGAGGGGTGGTATTGGAAAACCAGGAGACCATGCGTCATTGGTTATATCAGACTTGAACTGCAGAAGTTTGATGTTTACTTGATGGTTATTGAGTTTGCATTGTTCCAGTCTTTCCTTGGTATGCCTTACAGCAGTTGAAACTGTTTACTCTCTGCCTTTATATGTGGAAAGTATATGACTTGTTTTGATTTTATAGGACTCACAGCTAAGAGACAATAATTAAATCTCAGATGACTTAAGACTTTAGAACTATCTTACATTGGTAAAGACTGTGGGACCTTTAAATTTGACGATATACAATATGAGATGCTTATGAATCTATTGGGGGCCAGGGTAGAATGTGGTAGTTTGAATGGATGGCTCCCAGTATATTCAGGATTTTATTAAAGTTTGTAATCTAGATCTGCAGCCACCTGGCTGGAGGAGGCATCTCTGTGTGTGGATCCTAGGTCCAGCCCTAAGGTGTGGGTGTGGATTTGAAATTTCAGTCTGATGATATGCAAACTGCAGGAGCTTTGCCTGGAGTTCCTGAAGTATGCTTGATTTTTGGTGGTGGTTTTTCTCTCGGCTTAGACCTATGAAATCAGACCAGTTTTTTCTGCCATCATGGAATTTCCCCTGCTTCAATATATTCCCTTCTTCCATAACTGTGCCTGGTTTACAAGTTCATCTCAACAACCTGAGGCTGTCTACTATACTCTATGGATCTTCTTCTTGTTTCTTTTATGTGATATATCAGTCAAGGTCCCATAAGAGAAGCAAAGTCACTACAAAAGAGGCGGAATAAGAAATCATCATTATGGTTAGGCCAAACAAACTGAGAAGCTAATAAAGGACTCTGTGCAAAGCTATTTCCTGTATGTCTGTGGTATGCCTGAAATCATCTAAGACCAGCCATCAAGAAGAAAGAATGGAAGCCAGGTGTGACATTTGTGAAATCTGGGACATAATGGAACCCACAGGGATGAACTGTTTTAAACCATCTCCAACCTTGATCCATCAGGTGACTGAAAGAAGCCAGAACCCTTAGCCACAGAGCTGCTCATCTGCCACCCAGAAGTCAGAGAAGATGAAGGAGAGGATCCCCAGAAGACGAAGTGCTGCAGGCTCAGGTGCTGCCTCATGCTCACAGATGAGCTAGAAGATCACTGATAATGCTGGTGTGTTCATGGTGCCTGGAACCCAACCCTGACTTTCAGAGCATCAAATTGCTGCTTCTCTTTTACCTCCTAATCTGCCACCAATTTCTCTGATGGTCAACACTAATCTGAAATGTGTAAATTCTGGGCTTTAAAGATAGTTCCAGGTTAGCTAAATTGACAAAGTACAAAGCTATACAACCCCATTCCTTGTTAACCTGGCATTCATATACACTTCTTTTCATCATACTTGGCTTCTAGATTAATAAAATGGTCAAATAATGCTTCCAGCTCATATGACACAGCAGTTCCTCACAAACCTCTCACTGAGACAGGTCATCAAGTCCCTTTATCCATCTCTATATGCATGCTTACACAACATGTGGTTAACTCACTCTTTGGCTATTACCATCATGGTTATTCCTATTTATTATTATCTGACTTCTCACCAAGCACTGTGAGCCCTGTCCATGTGGACATTATTTCACCACTTTTCTTCTCATATTTCCCTAGGTGTCTTGGAAATCTACCCCTCACAACTAAGCTCACATTCATAGCAGAATCACACATCTGGTCACTTAACTAATATTTGACTGAACGGTAAAGCAATCTAAACCCATGGACCCTTTACTGATTTTGTGTGGCAGCAATTTCAGCCAAAACCTGTTAGTCTACATCCAGCCTAGAATTAATTATTAAGTCTTTCTATGGGACAGGTATTATTGTCCTATGCTTTCTAGGTGTGGTGACACATGCATTTAATCCCAACACTCAGGAGGCAGAGGTAGGAGGATCACTGTGAGTTCGAGGCCAGCCTGAGACTACAGAGTGCATTCCAAGTCAGCCTGGACCAGAGTGAGATCCTACCTAAAAAAAAAAAAAAAAAAAAAAGAAAGGTATATTACTCTATGCTGTTCAAGAGAAGAATGGAGAACAAAATATAGCCTCTGACCTCAAAGGTTAGTGAAGGAGATAATGAACACAGACCTCAGACATCCACCTTATAATGCAGAACTTTGTGTGTGACACTGGGAAGTGAATGAGGCGAAGGGTATCCAAGAAAAAGCACTTAATCATAAAGAAAGTGCTTCTCTTTTGGTATCATGTCACAATGTAATTGTAAATTGTAAGCTCTTTAAAGTCAGGGACCATCTTGAATATGTCTGCATTCCTTCCTCTAGTACCCAGCTCAGACAGGTAAATCTATGGCTAAATACCACTGCTAAATACTAGCTAATGTACTGAATGACAAAAATGCAATGAAATGAGCCTATGGAGGTACAGTGTGTTTGCATTCATTTAAAAAATAATTTTATTTATGTATTTATTTATTTGAGAAAGAGAGGCAAATAGAGATAGAAAGAATGAGAGAATAAGCACGCCAGCGCCTCCAGCCACTGCAAACGAACTCCAGACGCATGAGCCACCTTGTGCACCTGGCTTATGTGGGACCTGGGGAATCGAACCATGGTCCTTTGACTTTACATGCAAGTGCCTTAACTGCTACGCCATTTCTCCAGCCCTGCATTCATTTTTGACACCCATAGAGGTTCTTGGCTGTTTGTCTATATGTTAAATTCCTGAGATGGGGGTAGCGTTAGGGTGACTGGACCCCTGAAGGTGAAAAGTGCGGGAAAGTTTGCACTTGCTAGAAATCCATGATCTGACTTCTTATCTGTTGCCTAGTGTTCCAGACCTATTTTTCCACAGTCAGGACTCCTCCTGGGAAGGAGTTCTTTCATAGTATTTAAACATTGTGGTTGGTCAAGTTCAACCCCTGGAACTTGGTGCCAGAGCTAATCGCTTCCTGAGACATCCCCTAGCCCTAACCAACCAGCTGGCCCTCTGGTTCATTTGAGCCAGAAGACAGCCCACCACCATAAGGTTATAAATACCTTCGCAAGGGGAGGGCAGGCTCTCTGATCACTTAGGAACTTCCAGCTTTGGGTGAGTTTTCCCCTTGGCTGGGCCTGGGCTGGCTCTGCCCAGGTCCAGCTGGGAGGGGCTCAGGCTACACCAGGCCCAACCAGGAGGGCCCCCTAACCTTTACTCTCTGCATGGATTCTTTATGCCCTCCAGCTCCCCACATGGCAGGAGCTCCTTGAACTTTCTTTGCTCATTTTTTTCTATGCTTTTTCCCCAGGCCCTCTAGCCACATGGGTGCCTTTCCTTGGTTCTACTTCCCTCAATAAATACAATAATTTAATAATTATCCTTCTCAGTTTTTTTCTTCTTTTTTTTTTTTTTTTTTTTTTTTTTTTTTTTTTTTGGTAGGATCTCACTCTGGCCCAGGTTGACCTGGAATTCACTATGTAGTCTCAGGGTGGCCTTGAATTCACGGCAATCCTCCTACCTCTGCCTCCCGAGTGCTGGGATTAAAGGCATGAGCCACCAGACCCGGCTGTTTTCATTTTTACTTGATTCTCTGACTAAAATTAGAAAAGAACCTAGGGTTTGGGGTGCAAGGATTTCCTGGACCCTTAGCACCCCATTACATTATCACCACCGATAAATGTCTGATATATGTCTGGTAAATATATGGGTGGGACAAACAGGATTTGAGTCCTTGACATCTAGAGCTATATGATGACAATTCTGTGCAAGTTAGTGGTACAGTGGACTAAGAGACTGGCTCTGTCACTTAACAGCCAATACTTAGCCTCTCAGAACCTCTATTGCTCAACTTGGAATGAGAGAGTGTTCTTTTCCACTTTACCCAGTAGACATGTTTTTGTTTTGTAATGAGTTTGGATGCAGGAGAAGATGTAACACCCAAACTACTTATAAGGCAAGGGGATGTGTCTTGGCTTCTCCCAGTGGAGCTTCTGTTCCTCAGTAAATTCCCAATATGTAATAGGTATTAATCTCAGTGAATTTTCCCGTCCAAAACCAATCAGGGTAATAATGAACCACTTTCTTGCATTTTCTACCAAGACAGCTCTTTGTGAATTCTCAATGTTCTGTCTTGATTCAAAGAAACTGATTTCTTCATGAGTGGTTGGGGTAAGACTTTTCTTAGAAGCTACTGAATATGGATTAGTTGGATTGTTTCTCAGGAAATAAAAAAGCAGGCTCTGGGGTGACCACTTCAACATTTAATTGGGTTAGCAAAGAACTTCGAATAAGAGATTTTCCCTAGGAGGGAAAGGATGTTTACAGCACCTAACCCCTTAGGTGGCGCATTTTAACCCAAAGGCTATTCTTCAAATGTGGCGTTTAATTTAGGAGACATTACAAAAATGTATTAGAGCAGAAAGTGTCAGGCTGAGAAATTAACACATCACAGGAGTTAATTGGAATCCAGCCCCTCATTAGATGAAAGTGGAGAGCTCTCGAACTGCCCAACAACCCTGAGAAGTCATGTTTGTTTCAGCTCCGAAGTAGCTGTATCTTTAGGATTAGGATTTCTGGCCTGCAGTTTAAGGTAACTGACAGTCCTTTTTATTCGCTGCTTGTCTTTGCCTCTCAGACTTACTGGGCCTGACACAGGGTCATATCACTCTGCCTGGAACTCCCTCAGGGAAGTGTTTTCTGTAACAAAGACAAACTTGCTGTGCCTGATACCAGGTCAGTTGTGGACTGTGTGAACCACTCCTTGAGAGGGAGGCCGAGGGGCTCCAGGCCATTCAGACGTCTAAGTTGTGGTCTTTGTTTCCTTTCCACATTCAGACTGAAACGTGATTCCCCTGGCTTTCTTTTCTTTCTTCTTTTCTTCTTCTTCTTTTTTTATTGGAAAATACCTGTGATGAGTCCCCTGCCTAGAAAGAAAAGCTGTTGACAGGAAAAGCTTCTGACTGGGAAGGGCCTTCTTCAAGTTTTCTCAGAGGAGACGAGTCACTTCAAACATGCTGAGGTGGGATGTCAGGCCGAGAAGAAGAGGTCAGGCTCACAGAAAGATCATCTTTAACAGTGGATTAGGCTAGGTGACAAACAATCTCTGAGAGAGCAGTAGCATGGCACAGGGTTCAAAGCCAAACAAACACACATCTGAGTCCTTCTCCATCCCTTACTGTGCTTGACCTCTCCAAACATGTTTTCTCAGGTTGTGGGCACTAAGTGAAATGACGAAGTCAAGGAACACGGGCACAGAATAAGGTTTTTGCGTGAGTTCTCTGTTCTTGATTTGATAATAGCATTCCTTTACTCAGCACTAATGATGTCCCCTCTGTGTGCCAGGTGCTGTGTGAGGAACAGATCCTCCTCTTGACCTCAAGGAATTCATTGTTTCTTAAAGCATGCACATGTTCTTCTAGGACATAGCATGCCCATTTCCCCACCAAACTCTAAGAGACACAAGGGCCGATTTGAGGACTATTTCCACTTTATTGAGACGCTCACAATCTTTCAGACCATCCTCACTGAGAAACTCTGAACTCAGCCACCTCCCCCTTCAACTTGCAACATTTCTCTCAGTGTGCTTATCATTATGTTTACTTAGTTATTTTTCTGTCTCCTGTGTGATATAAGAGGATGAAGATCATGTGATCATTTAACCTACTCATTTGATTTGTTCCTCTCTACAGCCCAGATGATGAGTAGATCACTTGCTCTGTTCATCTGATCATCTACTCATCTCCACAGGCCAGTAGTCATGAGCATTTTTTTGGCATGAGCACACAGAAGACTCATCCACACCCCACACTGAGTACACTGATTTCCAGCTGGGAACTTCTGGCAAATAACTTTGCCCTCCATCTTTAACGGCCCTCGGTTGGGCTCTGATTTGGTTGATCCTGTCACTTGGTCTAGCTTCAGTTTCCCAATCTCCTTCAAGGGGCTGATAGAGCCTCCTTCACCAGCAGGTTATGACAATAACTGAAGATGACACAGTTTCTATGTATCTAATTGTCTTAAGGACAGAGCCAAATGCCAAAAATGATTGATTCCATTCTCACCCTCAGCCATGTAGACCTGCCTATATAAGAAAACTAAACATACAAACTATGAGCATCACCTGAATGCCGCATACATTCTTCCAATGTATTCATAGGCTTTGCCATGTGCCAAACGGCTGAAATGGTGGTGGGGGAACAGGCAACTCAGAAAATCAGTGGCGCCAAGTGTTGGAACTCAGGAAGATGGCAGGAATCCATTATCTTCAGACCTGGGCTGCTAGAGATGTATTTAAAATCAGACTGCCCTTTCCTATTGGTCCCAGGCAAACAAACAAACAAAGCCAAGCACCTTATACTGCTAGGTGCCAGTCACTGTGCTAAATGATTTACAGGCATTCATTACCTTACTTAACTGGGAACAGTCATGTGAGGGAGACAACTTTCCCCAGAAGTTGGTCAGATGGCTAGTTTGTGGCTCGAAGAGGCACAGTAACTTGACCAGTCAAGCAACAAGGAAATCCACCTGCTTTAGAGTTCTATTGGACAAATGGAAAGCAGCGAGGGGATGAGCCAGCACAAAGCCCCTTGGGGGTAGCAATGAGAGCAAACTGGATTGCAACCCACGTGGCAAGTTCTACCCATTCCCAGGACCGTAAGCATAGAGGCAGCATGAGGAAGAAAGCGCGGCGGGCTGCAGGGGTGGTGGTGGTGGTGGTGGTGGGGTGTTCAGGGCCTGGGAAGGGGATTCCTGGTACTTTGTGCTCCTTCCTCGCCTCCGCCCCCCGCCCAGTGCACAGGGTCGAGTCTCTTCCCTCCCGCTCTCTCAACCCTCCCGACCTTATTTAGAAACCGTGTCCCCGAGACAGGAAGGGCGGCGGGCCGAGAAGCACGGAGCGTCCCGGTCTCATTTCCTTTCGAATCCCCCTGTGGAATTTCATTTCATACGGTGAGGAAATCGGAGCGCGAGCCCGACGGCTGCTCTGCTTGCTCGGGGCGCCTCCCCCACTCACACGGGGCCGCAGACTGGCTGCTGGGGGCGGGGGCGGGGGCGGGGGACGGGGGAGGGGCTCCACACCCCCTGCCCCCGCGAGCTGGGAGTGAGACCGGCCGCGAACCCGCGCCGTACCAGGCACGAGTTCTTCACGCGTTCTCTCTCTCCCTCTCCTCTCTATCCTCCCAGGTCCCTTTACGGATGAGGAACCTGACCTCGAGAGCTCGGGGCTATTCGCTCAAGGTCACACGGCCGGAATTTAAGGCCACAGTGTGGCTAAATCCAGGTCCCGTGTTCTTTCTGTACATTTCTCCGCTGGACGCGGAGGTGGACGCCGGTCTGAGGTGACAGCTGGAAGGAACAAGGAAAACCAAAGGGAGCATGGAGACCGGAGCACTTCTCACCTGGCAGGGGAGAGGAGGGGAGGGTGGGCTGGGCGGGAGCCACCGGGCTCCGTCGCCGCCTGGCCCCAGCGCGCCGCGATCCGGGTGGGAGGACAGTGAGCGCCGGGAAGCCAAGCGGGGCGGGGCCGGGCCGGGCCGAGGGAGGGAGGAGGGCGGACCTGGGGCCCTGGGCGGGCGCCGACTCGACCCTTCCCGCAGGAGAGCGGCCCCGCCCCTTCCCCGCCCCCTTGGCCCACGGCGCCAGATCATTGGACGGGCGCGCTGTCCGTCCCTCCCAGCCCCGCCCCCGCGAGCCCTCCAGCGCCGCGGAGCGCTCGGGCGGTGAGAGCTGCGGCGGCGCAGAGCGCAGGCGGGCTTCGCGGGACGCAGTGCGCGCCGACTCGGCCGCCTGCGGGTAGTGCGATCGCCGCCTGCAGCCATGACCCTCGCAGCTCCTTCCTCAGCCCGGGACCCGGACGTCTAGTATCCCCACACGGTCGCGTACCGCTGCGGGAGCAGCGGGCCACTGTCTGTCTCCTCGTCGCCCTTGGCGCTTTATCACACTTCTTTCCCGGAGCTGGGAGCAGCGCGGGCAGCCGGCGCCCCCATCCCACACCCCTCCGTGCAAACTGGGGGTGTCTCCTGGAGCGGTCCCTGCCGCCACCGCTGCTGCTGCTGCTGCCGCCCGGGGCTCTGGCCATGGCCCTGCGGGGCACTGAGCCGAGAGTCCCGGGAGCGCCCGGAGGCGTGGGGCTGCTGCTGCTGCTGCTGTTGCTGCAGTTAACGCTGCTCGCGGCACCAGCTATGGGCTTCGGGGACGAGGAGGAGCGGCGCTGCGACCCCATCCGCATCTCCATGTGCCAGAACCTCGGCTACAACGTGACCAAGATGCCCAACCTGGTGGGGCACGAGTTACAGACGGACGCCGAGCTGCAGCTGACAACTTTCACGCCGCTCATCCAGTACGGCTGCTCCAGCCAGCTGCAGGTGGGCGCCCCCCCCCCCTTCCATCCCTCCCATTCCTGGCGGGACCCCTCAGATCAGGCACACCCAACCCCTTCCCGTGGAGCCCCTGCCCAGTCGAGTGCCCGGTCCTCTTCCTAGACTGAGGGTACAAACAATTCTCCTGGAAAAGTGATTTTTCACTCCCCTACACACACCACCGCGGCTCTTTTCTGTCCCTTCTCAAGCACTGGAAGCCAAAACGTTGTGTAAGTCATTTGGCCTGCGAAAGAACCCTTTCCTACACCCCGCCCTTCCGTTTTTCTCCCCTGCTCACCCATGTCTGGCCAAGCCCCTAACCCCGGTGGAGCTGAGGGTTATCTTTGCCAAGGATTCCAGCCGCCGCCGCTGCTCCTCGGTGGGCGAGTCCTCAGCAGGGCAGCCAGCTGCAGCTAAGAATTGGAAGGAGCGATAAGGAGACTAAACAACTCCCTTCCCGGCCCTCGCTGACCGCCCCATATTTTAGGGGGTTAGTTACTAAATATCACCGTCTACTTTTGGTAGAACGCCCCCCCCCATATATGATCCCGAACGGTTGTAGAGGTCACACAGGAAGGAGTGGTTCGGTTGTCTTTTCTTGTCCCCAGGATTAGAGATTGAGTTAATGTTCCGAGGTAGTGAAAAAGCTTCCGGGAAGGTAGTCTGGATTTGGAAGAATTTTTTTTTGAAGTCATTAAAAGTTTTAAGGCTTACATAATGTATAAAGATACAGAAATTGTCCCTTCTACAAGTAATAATTGAAAAGGCAATTTGCATATAAAGGGTGGTTATAATCTTGCTAATGCAGCCAATTCATTAGTGATGTGCTGGAAGGAAATTTTAAAACTTTAACATTGGTTGTGGTTTGGTTGTTGAGGCTGAGTGATTTAAAAAAAAAAAAATTAGAAAACAGAGTAGTTGGGAGAAAATAGAGGTTAGTTGTCCAGGCGAAAAATTCAAGAAATCTTTTCTCTGGCTGTGACTTGTGAGAGGTAAGAGCCAGCCAGCCAGTTTTCTTACTTAGCTGCATGTTTTTACACGGGTCATTTAAAAGTTGGGATTGTGGCTTTGGAAAGATGGTAGGGATTAAACCTGTTGCTGGTGAAATATCCCTTTGGAAGTTTCAGAACTTTAGAACGAGGTTATAAAAGCTTAAGAAATGATCCTCTAGCTCTCAGTTGGAAACAGTGCATATCCTGACATCAGTGGCAATTTTGTTGGAGAAACAGCTTTTGCAGGGATATATATTTTTAATTACATGTATCCTGGGGAAGCAGCCAAGCTGTTTTGAAAGACAAGACTGGATCCCTTGACAGGCTGGAAAATAGTTACTTGTAACTCTAGACTTCATAGACAACATCTGTAAGGAGCCAAGGAGACTGTTTATCAACGCTGGAGGAATTGAGGACAGCAACTGGACTGTCCCCTGCTGATATTGCTGTTTCAAGGACTTAACATTTACATTTTCTATTGTGCTTCATGATTATTCATTGAGGAAACTGTAGCCAAACAAGTCCTGAGTGACCAGAGAGGACCCCCCCCCCCACCCCCTCAGTCTACATCTTACCCCTGGTCTAACAGTTTCAGTGGGCACATTTTCTGTTTGAATATAAGAATGATTTTTTAAGGGTAAAGTAGGAAAAAGAGAACATGAACAGGATCTATATTTTTTTACATTTATTTTTATGATGATGACAAAGAAATGGGGATCAAAATAAAGCACCCCATCACCTAAATGACCAAGCCATGTTTTATTAGACCTTCTAGCATTTTCAAATAGTAGCTAAAAGGGGGTAGGTAGGATATTGGAAGTCATTTTTTAAAAGTTTATTTTCTTAAGGGTTATGCGAAAAGGGATTCTGCAATTCTTGACACTTCTTATTTATTTATTTATTCATTTATGTTTCTGGACAGGATTACTAGAGCCAAACTAAGAAAAAAAGTGTGTAAAAGTGATGGTTTATTCGGCACCTTTGTTAGAGGTCAGAATAAACAGATCTGTACATTGCCTGTATTCGCTGTCCATTCGCTTAGCTTTGCGCATGTGGTCAAACCTTCAAGTCATTGCTTTCTTTGTTCATTACTTTTCCAGTTCTTCCTTTGTTCAGTTTATGTGCCAATGTGCACAGAGAAGATCAACATCCCCATCGGCCCTTGTGGTGGCATGTGTCTTTCAGTCAAGAGACGCTGTGAACCTGTCTTGAAAGAATTTGGATTTGCCTGGCCAGAGAGCTTGAACTGCAGCAAATTCCCCCCTCAGAATGACCACAACCACATGTGCATGGAAGGGCCAGGTGATGAAGAAGTCCCTTTACCTCACAAAACCCCCATCCAGCCTGGGGAAGAATGTCACTCTGTGGGAACCAATTCTG
The DNA here is from genome assembly GCA_036365145.1 of Orientallactaga sibirica. Lineage (NCBI taxonomy): Eukaryota > Metazoa > Chordata > Mammalia > Rodentia > Dipodidae > Orientallactaga > Orientallactaga sibirica. The sequence goes on along the minus strand of JAEOAD010000055.1, from coordinate 13,998,763 downwards.
ATCAATACATCTGGGTGAAGAGGAGTCTAAACTGTGTTCTCAAGTGTGGCTACGATGCCGGCTTGTACAGCCGCTCTGCTAAGGAGTTCACTGACATTTGGATGGCGGTGTGGGCTAGCCTGTGCTTCATCTCCACCGCCTTCACTGTATTGACCTTCCTGATCGATTCTTCCAGATTTTCTTACCCTGAGCGCCCCATCATATTCCTCAGTATGTGCTATAATATTTATAGCATTGCTTATATTGTTAGGCTGACCGTAGGCCGGGAAAGGATATCCTGTGATTTTGAAGAGGCAGCAGAACCCGTTCTCATCCAAGAAGGACTTAAGAACACAGGATGTGCAATAATTTTCTTGCTGATGTACTTTTTTGGAATGGCCAGCTCCATTTGGTGGGTTATCCTGACACTCACTTGGTTTTTGGCAGCGGGACTCAAGTGGGGTCATGAAGCCATCGAAATGCACAGCTCCTATTTCCACATCGCAGCCTGGGCCATCCCTGCAGTGAAAACGATTGTCATCTTGATTATGAGACTAGTGGATGCAGATGAACTGACTGGCCTGTGTTATGTTGGCAACCAGAACCTCGATGCCCTCACTGGCTTTGTGGTGGCCCCTCTCTTTACTTATTTGGTGATTGGAACCTTGTTCATTGCCGCAGGCTTGGTAGCCTTATTCAAAATTCGGTCGAATCTTCAAAAGGATGGGACAAAGACAGACAAGTTGGAAAGGCTGATGGTCAAGATTGGGGTCTTCTCAGTACTATACACGGTTCCTGCCACCTGTGTGATCGCCTGTTATTTCTATGAAATCTCCAACTGGGCACTCTTCCGGTATTCTGCAGATGACTCAAATATGGCAGTTGAAATGTTGAAAATTTTTATGTCTTTGCTCGTGGGCATTACTTCAGGCATGTGGATCTGGTCTGCCAAAACTCTGCACACGTGGCAAAAGTGTTCTAACAGATTAGTGAATTCTGGGAAGGTAAAGCGAGAGAAGAGGGGGAATGGGTGGGTGAAGCCCGGGAAAGGCAATGAGACCGTGGTGTAAGTCTAACTTTCCTCCACACGTTCCTCTTTCTAAAGGGGTGAGCGCAGCATTTCTGTGGAAATGCTGCTACAAGTTTTATTCAGTGAAGCTCAGTTTGAACTAAGTAGCAGCACTTCAGCGACTCCTGTCAACCCGGCACCATAAAAACCAATGATTTTGCTGCAGACTTTGGAACAATCCTAGGTGGAAAAGCCAGTTACAGGCTTTTGAAGCTGTGAGAAATCAGAAAGTTGATCACTTTAGCAGGTCACAGCTTGGACTGTGAAGGTCCTGCCTAGATTCCAAGAAGTCTAGGGCAATACTGTTTTCCCCTGCCGGGTGGGATTGAAACTGTGAGGTGGTAACTTGCAGGGAGAAAGATAAATTTCTTTAAAATTCTTTTGAGTTTTAAATACTAACTAGGTCTTTCAGATAGCAAAGTGATCTATAAACACTGGAAATGCTGGTTTCAGAAAAGTGTTGCAGAGTTTTATAGTTTGGCTGATCTAACATAAACATCTTCTGTTTAGAACTTTGTGGATTGCACTCCCAGGAGGTGGTGTCAAAACCTTTCAGTGCCTTTGTCATAAAACAGCATTGTTTGAACAAACAGAAGTACTGTACTAACACACAGAAGGGTTCCAAAGGATTTTTATTCTCCTGCTCTCTTACATTTCAACATCCCTATTCTAGGCCACTGCTGTTTTCTTCACTTTACACTAATGACAAAAAAAAAAAAAAAAAGAGAGAGAGAGAGAGAGGTATTTTTATAGGAATTTTTTGCACTGCAGCATGCCTATGAGGGAAAAGGAAAGGTGGTTCACTTTCTGACAATCACTTAACTCAGAGGAAAATGAGATTTACTAAGTTGACTTACCTTTCCGACCCCAGAGACCTATTGCATTAAGCAATGAGGACTTAATATATTTTACCTTGTGTGATTGCATCTATGCAGACGCCAGTCTGGAAGAACTGAAATGTTACATTTCTTGGCAACTTTGCATTCACACAGATTAACTGTGTAATTTGTGTGTGTCAATTACAATTAAGAGCACATTCTTGGACCATGACATAGTCTGCTCAATTGACTTTTTAAAACTATGGTCAACTTGCATTCTTAGAGTCATAGTGCCTTTTCCCCTAGCATAAGAATGTTATCAGACTTTGGCCTGCTTGCCACAATGGAGACTTATTCAAATTCATAAAGGGAAGTAAGGAGGGCTAATCCAAATACTTGGTGCATAATTGTTCCCTAGTAATTGGCAAAGGCTCTTTATAAGATTTCATTGGAGGCCGTGTGGCCTGGAGTATTTATGTGGTGCTTAATGAATCTCTAGAATGCCAGCCAGAAGCTGGATTGGTTAACAGGGCATAAAGTGGAGACCATATGAAATGAACTGCAAAGTCTAACAGCGCAGGTCTTAATTGCCTTTGCTGAAGTATCCAAAGCTTTTAAAATTTATGCTTTAAGTTCCTCACAAGGGGGTACCCCCTAGCAACCTATCAAAAGTCACAGTTCTTTTACAATCCTAACTGGCCTTGCTCTTAACCTGCCTTAGGCTTTGTAATTGCCAGATCTCTGGGGCACACTGTTGTCCATGTCACAGGTTGCTCTCTGTATAATTCATATCTATTTGCTTCAGCAACTGCTTTGCAAATCTCATTATTTATTAACCCATGACTTTTATTTTTATAAGAAACTTCTTTATGTTTACCCCATCACACTTTGTGGAGGAACATTTCTAGGGACTTAATATTCCAAATAGGCAATCAAAAAATAGGTGATTGAATTCTGGAAATAAAACATATATTTATTTATTTGTTTTTGGTTTGAGCTTTATGTCCATGATTTCATGTTTTTCCTTCTTTTCTCTTTAGTTTTGCATGTTATTGAGCTGTCTTGAGATCAAGATGCATATAAAACCCATTGTGTATTTGGGGCTTTTGACATAGAAGCCTGTGGCTGTGGGTGGCAGTCCCTGATGTGTGCATTCTGAGTACCTGGGCTAGACTAGGCTTCAGGAGCATGAGAACTGAGCCCTAAAAGAAACAGCTTAATTCCTGAGACTATGTTGTCTACGAAATGTAAAATGTGAACGCCTGTGCTGCTTGCAGACAGTTCCCATAGCTGTCCAGGGCCCTGGAGCATGCACCAAGGGACAGAGCCTGCCCTTACTCACGCTCTGCTCTGGTGTCTTGGGAGTTGTGCAGCTTCTGGCCCAGGAAAGACAAGGAGGACCATACATAATAATGGCGTTGCTGTGTGGGGTTTTATAATATAATTCTCTTTGTAACACTTCAATGATTGTGTGACCAAGCCAGCACCCTGCAACGGGCTGGGTAAGGAGAGGTGCTCAGTGTGTGTGTAAACGATAAAATAATAATCATAACAGTAGCAAGCATGTGGGAGACCCTGGAGCTAGTATCCAGACAACTTTGGTGGGGTTGACACTGTTCAGCAGTCTCTTGCCTTTTCAGGAGTAGACGCATTCAAGCAGAAGCGGATGGCAGCACAGACTGGGTTCCACCAGGGAGTTACAGGCCTTTCCTTGCACATTCCAGACAAGGGAGAATGTTTACTGTTTCGGGAAAGAAACTGGCTGGGGAATCTGTTGCCAGTGACCTTCCTACATCTCCATCACCTCTTAAATTGGTATTTGTTTAAAACATAAGAAGGTCAGTTATCAGCGGCTATGTGTATTGAATCCCAGCAGTGTGTGAAGTCCCGGGTTAGGTGCTTCAGGGGAGATGAACTGTGTTCCCGTGGATGGGAGGTGGCATATGCAGCTGGGTCTCCTGACCTTTGCTGTCGCTTTTGCGAAGGTGCATCTGCCTCTGGAATTCACATCTGTTTCACTGTTTCCTTCCACAAGCTTCTTCCAGGGACTCTCTACCTTTAGTGCATTTCTTTTCCAGGATTCCTTCCAAATCAGTGACAGAAAGCGTAACCTCTGCTCCATGACAATCTCCCTAGAAATCCCCTAGGAAAACTGAGAATAAGCTATAAGGAAATGAACTCCCACATCTACTAAGGCTTTGAGAACAGCCAAATCTGGACTTTGGGTGTTCCCTAGGACTCACATAGATTTATCTGAGGACAGAGTCTTGGTGGGGGGGGGGAGATAGGTCTGTTTTTCTTTCTGTATAATCTAGAGTAAGTAGATATCTTGGTAACTTTCTATTAAAATCCCTAAACCCCTCCCTGGAGATTTTATTAAACAGGGCCAATGGTACCTCTCTCCAACTTCCTTTCTGGCAAAGTCCTTTGTCCTGCTTCATAAATGCCAAACCCCAGGGCAGAGGAGTGTGGTGTCGGGTGGAAGTGGCCAGAACCGTCTGGTTGAGCTACTTGGTTGATTCATATCTTTCTTCCTTTATGGAGACCCATTTCCTGGTTGCTAAGATGGCTTCTGAGCTGGCATCTTGCCCAGAGGCCTGAAACTAGAGAAGGGGTGACACTTCATTTCCTGAGACACTCTGAGACTTTCCTTTCCCCGTCATTCCTTCACTTGCACTCCCTAAACCCCAGAACCTTGGAAACTTCCTTATTAGATTCTGAACTGCGATTGTGTCAAGTACCCTCAGCTGTGGATTCAGCCTCCTGGTCTCAAAATTAAGTGCTTTTTGTGTTGAGTACCATCTTGGCCCAAAGACACCTAAATGAACATAGCATCCTCGTTGTGGCAGGTACAATTCAAAGGGATGTCACCAGGGTGACACAGACTTGGGCTTCTGGTGATGGGACCACAGAAGTAGTTAGGAAAGGGAACAAAGAGGACAGACTTGGGAAGGAACCAGGGATCAGGTACTGGACCCTGAAATAATGGCTGGAGTTCATTTAACTGGTGCCTGGATAGAGCTCTCTGTTCCTGCCCTTTGCCATGCTTGAGAGTACCAGAGGGAAGTATGCCACAGGTCCTCTGACATGCCTCTTCCCCTGGTAAGCCCATTTGCCTTACCACTAGCTTGTTTCTGTTTCTTTCTTTCCCTTCACTGCAACAGCCAGTCCCTACTATTTACCCAAGCAATAAGTAGAGGAAAAATAAAAATAAAAGAATAAGTAGAGGACCTTTCTGGAGTCTCATGTGAGCCACATCCTCAGAGTTGTGTGTCTCCTTGATCTGCACTATACAGTACATGACCACTGTCATCCCTGATGGCTTCTGAACAGAGTGGAGGGAGCAGCTGTACCCCACGAAGCTTGGCTCCATCTTCCCTCCTAGGCACTGTGCAAGTTTCCAAATCCTGAAGATGTAACCGGTGGCTCAGGCCCTGGCTTGGCTATGGGCATGTGGAGGAGGGATAAGCTGTTTCCTGGATCTTTCTCAGTGGGGCATCTAGGTGGTTCTGAATTTCTTCTACCTCACAGGGATGTTGTGAGGCTTTAGAAAGGCTAAAGATGAGGGCCCCTAGAGCTCTTCATCAGGAAGGTGGGCTCAGTATCAGGGGCAATGTATAAAAAGATACACTATGATTCCACCTGCGCTGGGCAGCAGTCAAGCTGGATGCTCTGCTGGCTTGTCCTGGCTCCTGGTGCCTCTCCACAGCTTTAGAAACCTGGAGGCAACCCAGGGACTTTCACATGCTCAGCAGAGGTACCAGGAAAACCCCTGCCACACAGGCCCTGAATGAGTTGCTAAGTTTCAAAGGATATACAAAGGTGTATCTTGAGTTGATGTCTGCACTGTAAAGTTCTAATTTATCACTGTATAATAAGACCTTGCTATTTAATTTTTGTATCAAAGGAAAATAAAAGTTTTGTTTATTAACTGGTGTGTGATGTGGCATATTCCTGAAAGTGTGATGGTCCTTGGGAAGCATATGTACTTTGCAGTAAGAATAGAGGGCCCAGGGGCTGGAGAGATGGATCAGCAGATTAAGCCACTTGCTTGTAAAACCTAATGACCCAGGTTCAATTCTCCAGTACCCATGTAAAGCCAGATACACAAAGTGGTGCATGCATCTAGAGTTCGTTTGCAGCACGGCTGGAGGCTCTGACACACCCATTCTCTCTCTCTCTCTCTCTCCTTGCTTGCAAATATTTTTTTTATAAAAAAAGCATAGAGGGGGCTAGAGAGATGGCTTAGCGATTAAGGCATTTGCCTGCAAAGCCAAAGGATCCTGGTTCGACTCTCCAGGACCCATATAAGCCAGATACACAAGGAGGTGCATGCATCTGGAGTTTGTTTGCAGTGGCTGAAGGCCCTGGTACACTTATTTAATTTTTTGGCATTTTCAGGAATGGCTATCTTTACCTTTAGGGTCTCACTGACTTAATCTGGTAGCCTAAAAAGTTGTTTCTCATAACTGCTAGAGCTCCAGATCTCTTTTAAAAAAGGGAAGGACTTCTATTTTTTTAATTTGAGATTTTCTTCATTTTATTTTATTTTTTTATGGCCACACAATGGTTCTGTTTTGTGTTACACACATGGGCGTATGTCTCATGAGTCTGAAAAACATCTATCCCTATATCCAAAAAGGTCCCTGGAGGCCAGGCGTGGTGGCGCATGCCTTTAATCCCAGCTTTTGGGAGGCAGAGGTAGGAGGATCGCTGTGTGTTCAAGGCCACCCTGAGACTATATGGTGTATTCCAGGTTGGCCTGGGCTAGTGTGAGATCCTACCTCGAAAAATGAAAAAAAAAAAAAAAAAGTCCCTGGACAAAGAAAATTCCAATCAACTATGTGGCCAGTCATTGGGGGATGGAATGTGGCTCAGTGGTAGGGTGCTTACCTAGTATGTGTGAGGCTCTGGGTTCGAGCTGTATAACAAAACAAAGTTACCAGGACATTGTCATCATATCCAGTAATGTGATGGACCACACAGAAAGGGAAGGAGAGCCACTGCCAATATATCCGCTGATGTTGCAATTGAGCTCAGCCCTCTTGCTTGTCTTTTAAATTGCTTGCCACCTTTAGCTGCATTAGAATACCACCCCGTCTTGGGGTGAGTCAAAAAGCCCAGTGAACAAGGATTTGCAATACTACCTCTCTTATCTGCAGATTGCTATTGTACTTTTATCTCAACCCCTAAATGCAGGGAGGCATGTAATTTAAATTCTCTCCCCTGTTTGGCGGGCGGTGCTTCTCATTCCATTACCTACTCATTAAGTAGTTATGAAGTCAAGAAAAAGTCAACAGAATCTGGAATGAATTCATAATAATCTCTTGCACTTGTAGCAATACTTTCCCAACAGAAAAGACTTTCTGTGATTTGATTTTATTCTCAGGGTGCTTCTGAAGTAAACAGCGTGAGCATTGCTTTCAGAGAGGAGAGGCCAAGACTGAAGGGGGGCAAGAGTAACCCCATGGATCAGATGGTAGGTTGGATAGCCAGATAGTCTCATGTCTGGCTCAGGGTTTTGTTTTTCTTTTACACAGGATTTTGTTTTCATTTCACATTCCTATGGGTTGTGTTTGTGTCCCCTCAAAAGATGTGTTGAAGTCCTAACCTGGGATACCTGTGAATGTGACCTTACTTGGAAATAGGGTCCTGGCAGACACAATTAAATTAAAATGAGCCCATAGTGCATTAAGGTAGCACAGAGTTCGATAACTTATCCATCTAAGGAAGGGCACATTTAGACACAGGTACAGAGGAAAGTATCCCATGCAAGCAGAATTTGAAGTTAGGCAGCTAGGGGTCAAGAAAAGAAATACCAAGAGCTGAGAGAAACCTGAAGACAGAATTGAAGCATGAAGGATTCTTCCCTGGAGCCTGCAGAAGGAGCCAGACTTGATTTTAGGTTTCTAGTCTCCGGACTGTGTGTGAATGAACTTCTGTCATTTTAAGACACTGTTGGTGATCATTTGTTATGGAAGCCCTAGAGGACTAATACATACTCCATCCTTTGACTTCATATGCAGCACATAGGTTCACTGGCAGTGGGTGAAGGCTTTGACAAGCATCTCTCTCAGTAATGAGACCTAGGCATGAGCTTCTGTTCCTGAAGGATTATGTAGCATAATCACCATAGTAAAGATGTTTATCTACAAACTGGACACCTCGAGAGCAAGCCGCATGATCCCTGACAGTCAAGTGGACTGAAACAGCTTGGCTCATCTCCCACCCACCCATCCCCCAGTGGGAGCTCTGTGTGCAGAACCAAGACCCTAACTGGAATGTAGCCCAAAGATTTTCAGCATTTCTGGGCTGAGAACTGATTTTTCTCTTTCCTGTTTTAGCCTTCACATGCAGTCATAATTTTAAAGTTGAACTGACTCTTGACCAGAGAGGTCAGCCTTGGCCTCCTGCTTTCAGAGGTTCTGTGAACAGAAATAACCCACAGTGAGAGAAGAACTGGGACTTCTTAGTTTTCCTTTGCAAAGCAGCTGAGTTGGTAGGATGGAGAGTGTCATGCTAACGGCTCTGAAAAAGTGTTGACCCTGCAGAGGTTTAGTCAGAAAGGCTTCCAAATGGACCTTGGCATCACCTGATGTTTCTAGAAGACCCTGTCTCCTTCATCTGAAGGTTAAGAGATTCCATGGCTTGCTTGATCAGGACAAAGGATTCTGACCTAAATGCTCATGTTCAGAGGATACAAAACCAAGCATATTACATTTCCTTTCCCATCAATTATATGATTTTCATCAGTCTCTCACTATCACCTCTTACAGGGAATTTTTCAATTCTCTTTGAAGACATTTAATCTGGAAACAAACTGACAATAGATAGAATAAAAGAACATACAAATTATTTCTCATGTCTAAGCATCATAGTTACCCCTATTTAACATGGAACTCAAAAGACAGACTTGCTGAATCTTACCTAATTATTAACAAAGAGATGCAGGTCAGGGCCTTTGAAAGGAAGGAGGCACTGTGGGCTATGGGAGATCAAGAAAGAGAGAGGGGTCAGTGAGGCGAGCTGCATTATGAGGGTGGATGTGCAATCCTTAGGCAATAAGCACTCTGTCAGGGGACAAGTGTCAGACCCCACTTATCTTCCTGTAGACATCTTTGCTAGGTAGAGAGGGAGGAGGAGTGACAGAAAAGGCTATGCCTGCCTCGAGTGTTTGCTAATGTTGACAGATTTTCTTTTTCCAAAAGGCTACGTTTTCAAAGACGTTCCTGTTTGTACAGAGGCTGCAGTTTCTCTGAGTAACCAGCACAAAATAAGCCAAAGACATATTTGATCAGGAATATATTGATTTCCTTCACATCCAGTCCTGTTTTCACTGAAGTGTGTGCTTAATCCTGTAGCTAATACTCCCTATCAATGTCTTTCTAGTAAGAGATTAGTTAAATGATTAGTTAGCTAAATTTCCTAAAAGGCCTGTGGATTGCATTATTTCATTTGCCATGTGGTAAATGGGTAGGGTAGAAACCTGTGAGATGGTATTGATAAGTCACATAGAAAAACCTGACTTTGTTTTGCCATTACCCACTTAACTCCTTGTTAGAGGGTGAGCGTGGTGTGTGAGTGTGTGTGTGGTGTTTCCTTTGCCTGGAATGCCCTTTGGTTTTTTTCTCAACTAGGTTGTATCTATACTTCTTCCAAGATCCAGCTCTTATGTTGCCTCTCCCGGGAAGACTTCTCTCATCCTCCTTGTGTGTGCATGTGTTCATTTCCCTACTAAAATGAACTCCATGTGCATGACTTTGAACACCTGGCATGAAGTCTCTGGGTGTCCTTGAAACCTGGTGTCCTGTCTGTCACAGCACATAAGTTTTAAGAATGTTTATGGATGGGCTGGAGGGATGGCTTAATGGAGAAGGCGCTTGCCTGCGACACCTAAGGACCGGTGTTCGATTCCCTAGAACCCACATTAGCCAGATGCATAAGGTGGCACATGCATCTGGAGTTCGTTTGCAGTGGCTGGAGGCCCTTGTGCACCCATTTTCTCTCTCTCTCTCTCTCTTGCTCGCTCTCTCTGCCTCTTCCCCCCTCTCTCTCCCTCTCAAATAAATAAAATATATATTTTTAAAAGAATATTTATGGAGGAAGGGAAAGAAAAAGGAGAGGGAGAGGAAGAGAGGAATGGAAAAAGGAAAGAAGCAAAGGCCTCAGGGAGAAGATTTACTGACTAAGAGAAGGAGAACACCAAGGCAACAAGAAGAGCCATCATGCTGGCAGGACTTTTTAAGAAAGATGCTAAGACCCTAGCCTCAGAGAGCACTCTCTAGCTTCAAAATGGATTAGAGAACAATGACCTACCTAAGGTGTTGTTTATTCTAAGTTGGCTCTTTTTGCCCTTTCTCCTTTGCCACAGCAAATATTGGCTGAGTGTCTACTGCTGCATGTACAACAATGGAGTGAATAAGCTAGGAAAGGAGAGAGGGAGTGATTAAAAAAAAATTGAAGGTAAAGTCCAACTCCAAGTCTCCAAATGCAAATGACAGAATAGAGAAAGATTTATCTGTCATTAACAAGCTTAGTGCTCCAAACTTGGAAAACCTAGAAAAACAAATTCTCTACTGCTTAGTAATTATTTGTTAAGTAGCAGAGTAAGGGTCCATCATGTGCCAGCCCCTGTCCTGGGAAGGCACTGTGGGGGACACATGCCTCAAATTGCTACTACTAGTCCATCACACCAATGACCAATGATATGGTTTCTCCCTAAGTCCCAAGACTTTGCTACCTTTCTGTGTTTACTTGGGCAGAACAGCTTTCCAATCCCCAGCATAACAAAACCACTTCTCAGCTGCAGTCATCTGGCCATCTGCCTCATGCAATGTGGAAGAACGGGAAAGAAAGAAGAGCTGTGTATCACAAAGACCATGACTTTTTTGCAAACAAATATTTTATTTATGTATTTATTTGAGAGATAGAAAGAGGCAGATAGAGACAGAAAGAACAGGTATGTCAGGGCCCCTAGCAACTGCAAATGAACTCCAGATGCATGCACCACCTTACATATCTGGCTTATGTGGGTAGTGGAGAATTGAACCTGGGTCCTTTGGCTTTGCCGGCAAGTGCCTTAACCACTAAGCCATCTCGCCAGCCCAAGACCATGTCTCTTAAGATTTGCTCTGCTCCTCATAGCTCCCCTTTGAATTCAACATGTAAAATATAAAAGTTAACCATCTACTCCTGATACTCCGTAGCCTCCAGCTAACTGCCTCCAGATGAACATCTTTCATACACACATGGTGATTTCTGGTATTTGCACCCAGTAGGGTATTTATGTAGCTAGGTCTGCTTTCTGTCCTCTGCACCTACTCTCACTGCTCTCATATCATAGTTCTCAAAATCCAGACTTCTCCCCAGTGATCAAAAGGAGTACATGCCCAACAGTCCTTGGTCAGATATGTGAGTAAACTTGACCATGAGTTGGTTGGAGGTAGGTACAGGGCAGGAAGCCTTTTCAGTGTAACTGTAGCCTGACATTCTCAGAGTACAAGGGAAGGTGAGCTGAGGCCAAGTTATGAAAGGCCTTGGAGATCGTATTCTCTCGTAGGCTTGACACAGGGAGTCAGTATGATAGCAAGAAAGGCTTACCTCCATGTTGGTGGCCTTTTCAGGTCTGCTCTTGCAGCTGAATACTCCATTCAGCGTGTAGGAAGAAAGGTATATGGTGCCTGACGTGGGGGTGGGGCACACATTTAATCCTAGCACTCCAGGGGCAGAGGTAGAGGCAGGAGGACTGCCGTGAGTTTGAGGTCACCGTGAGACTACATAGTGAATTCCAGGTCAGCCTGGACTAGAGCGAGACCTTACTTTAAAAAAAAAAAAAAAAAAAAGACCCAAAGGAAGGTGGTGGCAGAAAGACGAGGGTGGGGGAAGCTATTTTCATACAAAACACACCTGTGTTCTCTACAGCCCTGATTTATGAGCTGAAACTTTATTTCTAAACATTTTGTTTATTTATTTATGACAGAGAGAGGGGAGAGAAAGATAGAGAGTGAGAATGGGCATGCTAGGGCCTCCAGCCACTACAAACGAACTCCAGACACATGTGCCACCATGTGCATCAGGCTTACGTGGGTCCTGGAGAATTGAACCTGTGTCCTTACAGTTCACAGGCATATACTTTAACCACTAAGCTGTCTCTCCAGCCCTGAAACTTTATTTCTAAAAATGCACTCGAATGTCTCAGAGGCAGAGTGCTTTTTTACTCTGGTCATCTTAATACAGCACAGGCCAGTTACAGATCATTAACATACAGGGCCCTGACTAAGAGACTCTGGGGAATTTCCCTGCATTGACACTCTCTCTTGCTGTCAAGGATCTGTGTGACACCCCATGTCAGTGGAAGAGCAGGACCCTTGTGGTACAGGGCAGTGTTTAGTCATTTATGGAGTGTCAAGGGACCCACCAGTTCCTCAGGTCTCAGAATTTCCTTCTAGGTTTATTTCCGGAAATAACTGATTCAATTCCATAATAAAACTTTTTTTGGGGGGGGGGAGGGTTCAAGGTAAGGTCTTGCTCTAGCCCAGGCTGACCTGGAATTCACTATGTAGTCTCAGGGTGGCCTTGAACTCATGGTGATTCCCTACCTCTGCCTCATGAGTGCTGGAATTAAAGGTGTGCACCACCATGCCCAGCTCATAATAAAGCTTTAATTTAGTAGAAACTTAATCCCAGTCAGCTCTCCTTTCTAGATGTTTTGCTTGACACAGTTTCTTTGCCAGCTACTATTATCAGTCAAAGTCTGGATTACCTAACAGATGCACTGAAAAAGATATCATAGGCACACACATTTTTCCTAGTTCTCTTCCTTTTAAATCAGAAACTCTGGATAACATTTTCCATAAGTGAATGAGAAACCCACTTCCTACTTTTTTTCAAGTCTCCCCTCCCCCTTTTTAAACAACAGACCTTCCTTTTGGATTTACATCAGCATTTAGCTAACTTCCTGAACATTTCACTCATTTCCTGAACTTATTCTGAGGAAGGGAAAACATCCTCCTTCAGAAATAAATGCAAATAATCGCCGAGATTATTTCTATTAAATAAATAGTGTAAACGCAGTGGAATTTCCTGTAAGACGTACATTTACCATGGATATTTCACTGAAATCTACTGGCTATGATCCTGTCGGTCCTGTCCTATTTGCAGGTAGTCTGAGGAATTATATACATTTTGTGAGTTAAGTATGCTGCTCATGAGGTAGGTCTGAATGGATGCAATGATATTTCTTGTATATATATATATATATATGTTTTTAACTGAAAAATGAATACCAGAAAAATTACCTTTGGGTCAGCATTTTTGAAGCTTTGTTCTTTTAAAATAGGATTCTTATGACACCTACTGGTAAATAGAGGCAAAACAGCTTTAGGTAGAATCTCAATTTGATTGGAATATCCCCCAAGTTAGGGTTTTTGTTGAGTTATAGTTCATACTTTTTTTTTTTTTGCAAGGAAACGCACTCCTTGAAATCACTCTGTGGAGCCTAGGAACATTAGAGTCAGTGACATGGGCCTGCTTCTCTCATGCACTTCTGGTCATGTTGTCTTCTCTTGATTGATGCTTCCTCCTCAGAGCGAGTCTGTCTCCTACAACCAAACTGGCTCCATTTTAGGAGTGCAGCTCTGCAAAGGAAACACATCAATATATCAAGAAAGCAACTTGAGACATCCTCCTCCCGTTCAGCCATCTTTTAGTGGAAAGGAGTGATGCTTTCTATTGAAGGAGTCTCATGGACATCTTAAGAGATATATTTTAGGCTGACAGAACACAGCAGTTTCGTTGCTGGAAGCTTCTCATGTTCTCTTTAGAGTTTGGCTAATTTTTTTTTTCAAGGTAGAGTCTTGCTCTAGCCCCGGTTGACCTGGAATTCACTATGCAGTCTCAGGCTGACCTTGAACTGACTGTTATCCTCCTACCTCTGTATCCCAAGTGCTGGGATTAAAGGCATGCACCACTGGCAAGTATGCCTGGCAAGTTTGGCTAAGTTTTTTCTTTTCCTTTCCTTTCTTTCTCTCTCTTTCTTTCCTCCTCCTCCTTTATTTATTTATTTATTTATTTATTTATTTATTTATTTATTTATTTATTTTGTTTCTGAGGTAGTGGTTCACTCTAGCCCAGGCTTACCTGACCTGGAATTCACTATGTAGTCTCACGGTGACCTCGAACTCACAATGATCCACCTACCTCTGCCTTCCCAGTACTAGAATTAATGGTATGCACCACCACACCTGGCATTGGCTAAGTTTTAAAAAAATTATTTGATACAGAGAGAAAGAGGCAGCCAGAGAGAAAGCATGGGCACACCAGGGACTCTTGCCACTGCAAACAAACTCCAGATGCATGGACCACTTTGTGCATCTGGCTGTACATAGATACTGGGGAACTGAACCTAGGCACCAGACTTTGCAAACAAGCACCTTCAGCCACAAAGCCATCTCTCCAGTCCAAGTTTGGCTAATTTGGAAGGATAGAGGTGATGGGGATCTGAAAGTGACTGTCCCTTGTCCACTTCCACTTTGCCCTTCAACTGAGAGGAGACCATCCAGGACAGGTAGACATCTGGCCTCTTTGAGCCACCTGCAGTTTGTGAGTTCATCACATGGGCTCGCAATTTTCCTTAAGTCCAAAGCCCTTGGTGTGACATCCAAGGTGTCTGTGATTTTGTTCTTTCTTTCTCGCCCAGCCTGTCAAGGAGCTCTCTCTCCATCCCTCTACTCAGATGTGCCGACCTCTTGGTTTTTAATTCTCTAAATCATCAGACAGTGATCTGGGGATACCTTAAATTTATTGGTGTGTTTGTGTATTGACAAGAAACCCCAACACTCCCATTACATTGCTGGCCCTGAGTGGTGCATAGATCTACAACAGTGGCATGTGGGAGAAAGAACACCAGCTTTGAATTTCACAGAAGGGGGTTCAAGTCCTAGTTCTATAACTTCAGAGCTGTGTGAACTTGAATTGGTCGCTTTTTCTCTGAGCCTCACTCTTCTTACATCAAAAATGGTTAACAGGGCAATGAAACAGTCTGTGGTGTAGTAATGGTGTAGTAAGTGGTAATGGTTGAGAATGACAACAAGGATCTGAAAACAAGTAATTAAGGAAGAATAAAATGAAATAGTGCAAAAAGCAAATCAAAACAAAAAAGCCAGCAGTGGTGGTGCATGCCTTTAATCCCAGGCAGTGGTAGGAGGATCACTGTGAGTTTGTGGCCAGCCTAAGTCTACATAGTGAATTCCAGGTCAGCCTGGGCTAGAGTGACACCCTACCTCAAAAAACCAACATAAATAAACAATCAGAAAAGCCACATATGCCAATTCTTAAGGCTAGAAAGAATCACAGGATAAGATCTTAGCTAGAGTCGTTTCTGTGTCTGTCCTATAGCACTTTGTACACAAGCAAGGTTATTATATTATAGCTTTAAAAAAAAGTATGTTATTTTTACCTTGCAACATAACTTTTCCTCTATTCAATTTTCTATCCTTTAAAAATGATTTCACTTCTAAGCATAAAGCCTGTTACAGAGTAGTTGCTTAATAAGCATTTGTGGAAAAAATAAGTAAGTTATTTTATAGTTGAGGAAACTGCACATCAGACACTTGGTGGTGACAAGGTTACCAAAGTCCTCAGCAAAGACGGCCTGAGTTTCTTCTGGGATTTTGTCTGTTTGTTTTACTTTTTTGAAAGGATTAGTTATTGCTGAAGGTCCCATACGGACCCATCCCTTAGAGCTATGAAACATGGTCTAGATTTCTTGATGAACTGCAATTATAAGATTATCTGTAAAAAAATATATATATATGCATATTTATTTATTTATTTCAAGGAACAAATCAGAAAGGAAGAATGACCACTGGAAGCAGAATATACGTGAGACCCACAGGGGAAGTTTTGGAAAAAGCAATCCATTAGTTCACCTTTTCTGGACACAAAACCCTGGGACAGTTTAGACTCCCTGTTCTCCAAATCCTCCCAGTTTGGGGATGATCTGCTGTGATGTTGATGTCTTGAATGTGATTGATTACCCACTACTATCTTGGGGACCTGAGACTGACCTTTGGCATGCATTTGTAAGGAACCAGCTTGGAAAGGAAAACAAAAACTAGAAGGCATCCTCTAGTTGGCCTGAGATAAGGGGGCCTCAGAGTCTTTTTTCATTAGCCTGACAAAACAATCCAAACAATAAAAAATCCATAAAGAAAATATTCTGCTTCCATTAACTTAAAAGATACTTCTCATTTCAAACCACATGGTCACATGATATTATTCCTCTGTGAGGCAAATAAATATTGTTGTGAGTGAAGGAAAAAGGGAGGAAAGAAGAGAATGGAAGGAGATTAACAGACAAAGGGAAGAGGGAGGAATGAAAAGTGAGAAGTGGAATGCAGAAAAAAAAAAAAAAAAAGAAAGAAAAAAAATCCCAAAGATGCACAGAGAAAGATGGAGTGTTTGGAAAGACATGTCAAACTGATGTTTATCTGAAGGAACCCAGGCATTAAATGAAATCATCAAAATGAACAACACAGGCCACCTTGTTAAGCTTAGTTGGGGCAATAATAATTCTTGTTCTTTGAAAGCAGCAGAGGACAGTGTTAGCACTGAGAGTAATTTTCTAGGTGAATATGAACGTAGCTTTTTCAAATTGCAGGCCTCAGTTTTCCCATCCAGTAGTGGGGAAATAGATATTACAGGACATATGAAAGTAATTTGAAAAATAGAGTGTGACATAAGCAAACACAGTCTAGAATTTACACTCAAACTGGATCGATTCCACTTAAATCAAAACAGGCTTTGATGAGCTTCCAGTTCTCTTTTTCAGGATGCAGGGAAGGTTTCTACCTTGTGTTTTTAAAATAAATAAGTAAAGATATAATGCAGTGATCTTGTTATATCACAGTATTTAGGCAGAGTCACTTCAAGTCATGGATACAGTGCCAAAATCAAAAGAAAAAGAAAAAAAGGTACAAGGCTTACTTATCCTCGCCCAGCAAATTAACTGGAGTGGAAAGGGCAACTCTGGTTAGGAATGAGATCTGCCATAGACTCCCGTTACCTCGTGGAGTCATGCGTGACCTAGGGCAAGTTCTTCAGCCTCACTGGGCTTGTCCTCTCTGCCTGTGGATGCATCTCGTCCCCTGTTGCCACCAAAGGGTAGTTAGGCACAGTTCAGCTTTGCTCCTGCCATCTTGGCACGCCTGCCTACCTCACTCATCTCTGTATCCTTAGTCCTACAACACAGTAGGTGTGAAATGTTTCCGACTTTCTCTTCTCCCTTCCTCTTACCCTTTCCATACACCCTTTTTCAGGTGTCTTTCCATTGTCTGATCTGAGTGTCTGAGAGACTGCTTGAGAGCACTGTTTTAGAAAGCTTCAGATAGGGTATGAAATCACATTTTATGATTGTGTAGCATCTTGAGGGTCAACGATGAAAACAGACCAGATAACTTAAGAAGAGAAGTCTTTGTACAGTACAGAGAGTAAGCTTAGAAATGGGTAGAAATGAAGGGAGAGGCAATTGGCTAGGACAAAAAAAAAAAAAAAAAAAAAAACCAAAAACAAAAACCACGGCTATAGGAGGATTTTGGTGAGCACACCAGCTTTGCTGCTTTTGAAAAAGGTAACTCACAGCTGCTTCCCTAGAACCCCCCCTCCTCCAACTTTCATTGGTCCTCTCCAAGTCACTGTTCATGAAAAAACAACCCAGGTGGCTGTGCCATGTTAGTGCCCCATCCTTAGATTTTACCACGGCTGGGAATGTGTGTGAACATGAAGAGAGAGAGAAAGAGAGAGAGAAAGGGAGGGAGGGAGAAAGAGAGTGTGTGTCTGAGAGAGAGGGCAAACGTGAGTCTACCTCACGCCAAAAGAAGCCACACAGAAACCAAAACCTTAGAGAGATGGGCTGTCAAACACTGGAAAATAAAAGCAGGGCAATGTGCTGGGCAGATGGCACAGTAGTAGTGCTTGCCACCCAAGCATGAAGGTCTGAGTTCAGATCCACAGCATCTACATTGTGAATGTTGGTGTGGCGGCACTTACCTGTAACCCTAATGCTGGAGAGACTAAGGCAGGGGATCTCAGGGCCTGGATGGCTAGCTTGTCTTGTCAGTGAGCTCTGGGCTGTACTGAGAAACTGTGTCTCAAAAAGGCTAACGTGAAGAGCAATAGGGGAAGATACCCGATTTTGGTCTCTCACGTACCCCATGAGCACACAAGTCTCTCTCTCTCTCTCTCTCTCTCTCTATATATATATATATATATATATATATATATATATATATATATGACAAATGTTCACTGTATTTCACAAGGTGACTTTTAAGGGTCATGAGTCTAGGGCTCTGCCTCATGAAGGCATATTTTCCATTCTTGGACTAAGTTCAAGGACATTGCCAGGTCATTTAGCATCCATTGGTGTGGATAGGTAACTATAGCTGCCCATTCAAAGGTTTTGAGAAAGCAAGATAAACATCTGATTAAAACAAACAGATTTAACACGGAAAAAGTGAGAAAATGCATTAAGGAGGTTGAATTTAGATAAGTGGTGGAGGACCAGCTATCCAGGTGGCTTTTTGACAGTTGTCCACAGAGCTCTTTCTCTAACTCTGTCTGTGCCTACGGGAAGGTGATTACTAGCAGTCCATGCGTATTCCCCATGTACTCAGCTCCCAGCAAACTTCTCTGAACCTTGGGTGGCCCATGTCACTGATCGCTACAGTCGCTGCCTCAGGAACTGACAACCTGCTTCCTCCTTGCTGTATCCTTCAAGCCTTGATTATTAAAAAAAAAAAAAAATTCAAGACTGAAACCCAGAAGCTGAATGCATGTTTTTGTTTGGGAAAGCCCAATCATTAATAGAAAACCAGCCCTGTCAAAAGTAGTTCCTGTTCACTCCCTTTTGCCCCAAGCTCAACTATCCTGATTGGTCATTGGATCCATTTCCTGTCCCATTGTGACCAACCAACAAGAAAACCATGATTATCCCACCATCTTTATTGCAAACAATCAGGGATACTTTTGAAGTCCAACATCACCTCCAATTTTTTTTTTTAAATTTTTTAATTTTTGGCGGCAAGGGCTCACTCTAGCTCAGGGTGACCTGGAACTCACTCTGTAGCCCCAACATGGCCTCCAATTCATGGCAATATTTTTACCCTAGCCTCTCCAATGTGTTGGGACTATCAGCATGTGCCACCATTCCACACTACCTCCGAAATTTCATACGGGGTATTAGGCTAAGTCCTTGCATTTTCTTAGTTTGCCAGTTGATACAAATTATTTCTCCCCCCACCTTACGAATACTTTCTGACTTCTATTATTATTATTATTATTATTATTATTATTATTAGCAGTAGTAGTAGTAGTAGGTAGTAGATACAGTATACACATGCCTGTACCTGCTGGTTGTTTTCACAGATTTAAGACTCACTGGGACCGGGGAGATGGCTTAGTGGATAAAGTGCTTGCTGTGCAAGCTCGAGGAGGACCAGTGTTTGGTGCCTGGAAGACATGGTGGCCCTGCCCTAATCCCAGCACTAAGGAGGTAGGTAGAGACAAGGGATCCCTCGGGTAAGCAGGCTAGCCAGACTAGCCGAATCAGGAAGCCCTGGGATCAAGTGAGTAATTGTCTCAATAAATAAGGTGGAAAGTGATTGAGGAAGACTCCCTTCGTCATCTTCTGGCCTCTGCACATGCTTCCACACACATACGAACATACACACATACACATATACTACACATTCCAAAAATATCTATATTGTATATTAGGGAATCTTTCTTTTTATTGCTTAGTATCCTATACTATATATACCATTTCCTTATCAATTCATGTTTTGATAGAAATTTGGTGTTCCTTTTCAGGCATAAATCTTCCTCCTATGAATATGGCTGCTATAAAATTCTTGTACAAATATTTTTGTGGACATATGTTTCCATTTAACTTGGATAAAAACCTACGAATGAAATTGCTAGGTCATAGGGTAGGTGTATGTTTAACTTTAAGAGAAACTGTCAAGCAGTTTTCCGAAGTGATTTGTCAGATACAAGAGTTGTCAGCATCCACTCTTGCTTCCTCCAGCCCTGTCTTCCCATTGGCTTCAGAACAATTGCAACCATAACCTTGATCCCATCATTTTCCTGTTTCAGCCCCATCAACGACTTTGCACTGACCTCAGGATGAAGGCCAGATATTTTTAACATAGCCTGTGCATTGGCTTTCTCGTGCTTTCAGCTACTACTTCCCTGTCTCCCTGCTGGCAGCCAAGCAGTGCTGTATGTTTCTTCCCCTTGTGCTCTCCCAGGGCTCAGGATGGAGGGAGGGCGGGTCTTTTCTTCCTGAGTAGCCCTGCATCACCTTTTGCCCTTTGCCTATTTAGTTTTCCGGTCTCAATTTAAAAGTGACTTCTGCAAGGATGTCCTCGGGCTCTGAAAACTGATTTAGTTCCTTTGTTAACCATCCCGAAGGACCTTGGGCTTCTCTTTCCTCACATTCATCACCTCATTCTCACTTTTAAAGTTACATACATTTATTTTAATTTTTGAATAGGTTATACATTTGTGTAGTTCAAAAATCTCCAAATATATTCTGTCAAAAGTTTTAAAAATATTTTATTTATTTGTGTGTGTGTGTGTGTGTGTGTGTGTGTGTGAGAGAGAGAGAGAGAGAGAGAGAGAGGATGGGTGTTCCACAGCCTTTTGCCACTGCAAAATGAACTTCAGACGTGCATGCATGACTTTGTGGGTCTGGATTTATGTGGCTATTGGAGAATCAAACCTGCAATAGCAGGCTTTGCAAGAATGCATCTTTAACTGATGAGTCATCTCCCCAGCCCCCAAAGTGTTTTAAAAATATTTATTTATTTGAAGCCGGGCATAGTGGCACATGCCTTTAATCCCAGCACTTGAGGCAGACGTAGGAGGATCACCGAGCCTGAGACTACATAGTGAATTCCAGGTCAGCCTGGTCTAGAGTGAGACTCTACCTCGAAAAAAAAAATTTATTTGAGAGACAAGAGTGAGTATGGGTGCATCAGGGCCTTCTGTTGCTGCAAACAAACTCCAGATGCATGCTATACTTTGTGCATCTGGCTTTATGTGGATACTGACAATTTGAACCTAGGACATCAGGCTTTGCAAGCAACTGCCTGTAACTGCCAAGCCATCTTCCCAGCCCAGGTTTTCTTTCCAGGACCTGAGGAAGTGGCTCAGCAGATAAGGGCTCTTACTTCGCAAGCATGAGTACGAGATCCTGAGTTCAATCTGGTGCACTCACGGCTCCCATCAACAGTGGGGTGTGGCCATGTCCTGTGGAGGGAGGAGACAGGAAAATCTCTGGGGCTTACAGTGAGACTCCATCTCAAGGAAATAAAGCAGAAAAGCAATAGAGCGGGACACCCGATGGTTTTTTTCTGACCTCTGAACACATGCTCAAGCATGTGCATTTGCACACATGTGTACACACTATACATACAAGCACATTTAAACACACCATACCACACATACTACACTCCCACACGCATGCCAAAGAAAGTTTTGTTTCCAGCCTCATCCCCATTATTTGCTGGGTTTCCCACCCTATATTAAAAACCAAAAGGAAGACGTCTTCTGCATACAACGTGGCCATTACCTTAATGAACTCAGAGCAGCTGTGTTTTACAGCACAAGATTGAGCCTGCCAGTATTTCACCATGGATAGAGAAAGGACACGTGAGACGCCACCTTTCCCAAACGAGCTAATGACAGCTAATGGGTGCTGAGAGAGGGGAGTCAGTTCACCAGTGTTAAGTTGCCCATTCTGTGGTAAATAACCTTTCACCCATGCTTATGCAAGCAACTCTAATTTAACTCAGTGGGTTAAAGAAAGGGCATGAAAGATGGATCTTAATGGGGAAGAAGAAGGATGTTAATGAGAGGGGGATAAGTGAAAGTAATTGGTGGGAATAAGATCAAACTGTATTATATACATGTATGAAAATGTCAAAATGGAAAAAAAATAAATAAAAATTAAAAATTAACCTCTTGATATAAGGGTATTTTTCTTTCCAGATATTTTATAATGCTTCTACAAAATGTTTGTACACATAAATGTACACATACCATTTACATACACATAGACTATGCCATTACTAATGCTATTTTCTATTACTTTTAACATATTAGTACATGTAGAATATAATGAGTTCACTGCTAATTCTGTTACTATACTATTCTTAGGATTGCTACTACTATTATATGTAAATGTTGCACCCATGGAATATATAGTAGTATTTTATTCTGTACTTTTCTTTTTTTTTCTTTTGGGTTTTTGAGACAGGGTCTCACTCTGGCCCAGGCTGACTTAGAATTCACTATTTAGTCTCAGGTTGGTCTTGAACTCACAGCGATCCTCTTACCTCTGCTTCCCCAGTGCTGGCATTAAAAGTGTGTGCCACCACACCCGGCTGCACTTGCTTTTCTAATCATGGATGCATCTTGGCAAATTTCCATTTCAGAACATTCATTATCTCTAATGCCCAACGTTCCACTTTCTGGCTAATCTATATCTATACTGATGTCCACTTAAGTTGTTTTTAATATTTTGCTATTTATTTTATTTTATTTATTTTTAAATTTTTATTTATTTATTTATTTGCAAACACAGAGAGATATATAGAGAGAGATAGAAGAGAGACAGAGAACTGGCACACCAGGGCCTCTAGCCACTGCAAACGACCTCCAGATGCATGTGCCCCTTGTGCATCTGGCTTATGTGGGTACTGGGGAATCGAACCTGAGTCCTTTGGCTTTGCAGGCAAATGCCTTAACTGCTAAGCCATCTCTCTAGCCCCCAATATTTTGCTATTATAAACAATGTCACAATAATAACACTCACACATATTATTTCTAATGAATATGAGAACATTTGAAGGATAGTTTCTAGAAATCAAATGGTTGTTACAAAGGGCATATGAGTTTGGATTTTAATAAGTTAGAAAATTGCATGCCTGGGTTGTCCCAGGCATGTTTATGGTCCTGCTTACAACATACAAGTAAATATACCTGTTTCCACTTGACCTCATCCATATGTGTTGCAGAATGTTTGGATATTCAGCATCATGACAGCAGAAAACAATATCTCAAGGTAGTTTTTTTTTTTAGTTTTTTGTTTGTTTGTTTGAGGTAGGGTCTCTTTCTCTAGCCCAGACTGACCTAGAATTCACAATGTAGTCTCAGGCTGGCATTGAACTCACAGCAATCCTCCTGCCACTGCCTCCCAAGTGCTAGGATTAAAGATGTGCACCACCGTACCTGGCTAGGGTAGTTAATTTTTAATGAAGTTTCCATTCTTCATTTTGGTTCAAAGATGAATTTCACCTGTGGAGAGTGTCACTTGTTTTCATAGTGTTGTAGAACAATAGGAATAGAACTGGAAACGCTTGTTACAAGCTTCAAGGATATCATAAATGCTTTCGAAAAAGGCTATTGCTACTTAACTACTGAGTTTACCTTTTTATTCATTCACTCATGCATTTATTTTGCCTTGCTTTTTGAATTTAAATAAACAATATACAGAAGGGATTAACTAAATTATCACCCTGTCCTAATTTTCTATCATTGTACTACCTCATCAGTGGGAAGTCCAGTGATTAAGATGTCACATCATTATTCTAGAGACTGATAAGGGTGGCAAAACCAGCCATCTGAATCTAGCTAAACTATAAAAATGTATTGTATTGTCCTCTGCTGTTTCTGAGGAAGGAGAGTTTTACTCTATATTCCTCATGGGCCAGCACTGGCCTTAAGTTATGTCTTCTTTTTGGTTGTAGTTGCAAAAATACGCCATTAAACACTTGAGGGGTTGACAACTTATGCAACAAAACAGACTAGACTAGTAAACTGACATGATCTAGATTTATTTAAATGAATCACATTTATCTCAGGAGTCCAGTTGACATGTTGTGAATGAGGAAGCAACTAGACCTGGCTGGCCAGCAGGTTAAACCTGCTTGTTGGGATACCAGATCCGGATCTTTATGTCGCACATGCAAATTGAGTTCTCAGTGCAGAGCCATGCTCTAGGCTCCACCATCATGGTCATGGTTTTCCTCTTTGATCTGAATGCATCAGTCTTTACTAGCTGTATTAACCACTGCTTGACCAAAGCTAACTATGGAGTCTCGCTCAGGGATATGCCAGCTGCCTTACAAATTCATTGTGCCACCAGCTCAGCCCAACCTTGAAGCCAGATACCACAAATGCAGGTGGCACTTGCTACAGGGTGGTTGGTTTGCTCCAGACACACTAAGCTGTTCCAGGCTGCAATTTTCCTAGAAGTGCCTTAGCTACAGGGTCCAGTAGGAAATGTTCTCACAGAAGACCTGATCAACTGGTCAACCCATGAACAGGCTTCATCTCCAGGGAATTGACATAAGACATTGTGAGAGGGAAGAGTTAGTGATACTTCCTGGGCTGAAGACAAGGGAAGAAGAAAGGATGGAGATGTTAAAGAGGAAGATGATCCCAGTTACCTGTTCCCTTCTCTTCTAAGAGGAAACCTAGATATCACCACAAGAATCCTCAGACTCTAACTAGAACCTTCCATGTTTCCTGAAAACCCTTATCCCCAGTATGGTTAGGTTTAACATATATTTCTTATGGTGGAAACTGACCATCTAATAGGATTTGCTGTATTTTTTCAGTGTCTGGCATGTAGCAGATAGCCAATATATCTATTGATATAATAGAACACATGTAATTACCTGCTAACATATAGCTGAATATATTATGTGTCTTATACATTAATATACATATATATTTGTTAAATGAATTTGAAAAAATGAATGATGGTAAAAGGCTTTAGGGTTAATTGAAAGACCCAGAGTTTGAAAGAGACACCATATATAGTAGATTTTCTATTAATGTTTATAATCTCAAACTTTTTTGGTCATCCAAAAGGAGAAAGGAAAAAGCTGTGTCACTAAAATAGGAAGGTAACATCTTTCTTCGCTTTGCTGTTAGCACGACTGTTGAAGTAACTTAGGATGCCAGAAATTCTAATCAACACTGACTGGAGAGTGTCTAGCTCAGGGCCAGCTTAGGAAGCTTCATCATTCTGTGATAAGAAGTAGCCATAAGCTGAATCAGACCTGGGCGTGAACTGCAGCTCTGATATTAACTGTGAAGCTGTATTCTTCCTAAGATGTAATTCCCTTACTGGTGACAAGGAAAGAAGCCTTGAGGTGTCTGGTAGCCCTAGATTGTTTCCTGCTGATAGCTTTCCTTCTGGTTAGTTTCCATGATAATCTAACTAAGCCTCTGGCAGAACTGGAATTAAGTCACTAGGAGATCTCAAAACAATTTGGTATAGAATATAGAACACCTGCTAATTAGAAGACCATGAATAGTAGCCATATTTGGCTACTTGTTGATGTTTGAGGTAGTACAATAAGTAGCCCCACCTTTCCTTGTTTCACTTTCAAACTAATTAGGGGATCTAAACATTATGGCAGAACAAAACCACATCAGCTTCTTGGGATTAAATGTGGTCTGGTGTGACAATGCTAAACCCTTAGTATGATAGACTTCATAGGGACCCTGAATGACGGCGGGAGGGAGACTATGGACTTTCTGAGGGAGACAAGGAATGGAAAGAGCTAAAATATTAGGACCTAGTCCTTTCCCATAAACATCATTCCAAGTTCAGGAATATCAGCTAATGGAGATGTTGTTGTGTTTACCAAGAGTCTTGCTGTCACATGGCAATGCAGAGAAAACCATCATACCAAGCAATATATTTTCCTACAGCTTTTTCAAAACATCTTTGCTTCTGGATAGCTCTCCCCAACCCCTTCCTCTTTTCTGTTCCTCTTCCCTGATTTAAAGTTCCCATCCCCAGTATTCTACCTATCTCCTTACATGCCAACTGTTCCCTTCTCTTAAGTCCCATTCCCACCCTCTTCATGGGTCCTTTCTAGCTTCTTGGTATCTACTGACTCTTACTCCAACTTACATACAAGTCTCAAAATTTGAAGTTAGGGTGTGCATATGAGAGAGATTACACAGTATTTATCTTTCTGAGCCTGGGTTGCCTCACTAATTATAGTATTTTCAATATCCATTTATTTTCCTGTGTATTTCATAATTTCATTTTTAAAGCTAACTAAACTCATATATATATTCCAATATTCTACATCTTCATTACCCATTCATCAGTAGATGGGTGTCTAGGCTGATACTATTTCCTAGCTATTGTGAATAGAGCAGCAATGAATATGGGTGGGCAAGTATCTATATAGAAAAATGTACAGTTCTGAGGGTATATGCCCAGAAATGGTATAGCTGGGTCATATGGTAGATCTACCTTTAGGTTTTTTGAGAAACTTCACACTGATTCTCAAAGGGGGTGTACCAGTTTACACTCCCACCAAGAGTGAATAAGGGTTCTTCTTTTCCCCACAACCACATCAGCATTTGTTGTCATTTGATTTTTATTTTAAGGAATATTTTTATGTCTTTTAAAAATATATTTTTTAGTTTTTTTTTTGCAAGCAGAGGGAAACAGAGAGAAGAGATTCAGACACAGAGAGAATGGGTGTGACAGGGCCTCCAGCCACTGCAAATGAACTCCAGATGCCTGTGCCACATTGTGCGTCTGGCTTTACATGGGTACTGGGGAATTGAACAAGGGTTGTTAGGCTTTGCAGTCAAGTGCCTTAAGTGCTGAGCTATCTCTTGAACCCTCATTTGATTTTTAAAAAATTTCATATTTATTTATTTATTTATTTATTTATTTGACAGCGAGAAAGAGGCAGAGAGAGAGAGATAGAGAGACAATGGGTGCACCAGGGCCTCCAGCCACTGCAAACAAACTCCAGACCCATGCACAACCTTGTGCATCTGGCTAAAGTGAGTTCTGGGGAACCAAACCAAAAGCCTTAACCTCTAAGCCATCTCTCCAGCCCCCTCATTTGATTTTTTATGATAGACATTCTGACAGGAGTGAGATGGTATCTCAAAATAGTTTTAATTTGCATTTTCCTGATGGCTAAAGATGATAAAAATTTTAAAAAATGTATTGTCCATATGTATGTCTTCTTTTGAGAAGTCTATGTTCTGTTCCACAGCCCATTATTTGGTTGGTTGTTTAGATTTTTGAGTTCTGTGTATACTCTAGATATTAAACCTCTGTCTGGTGCATATCTGCAGATGTTCTCCCATCTGGAGGTTACATTTTACATGGTTGACAGTTTCCTTAGATGTACAATATCTTGAGTTTCATGAGGTCTCATTTCCTGGACCCTTTTTCTAGATCGTAATGGGAATGCTTCAAGTTTTTCTCCATTAAGCATGATGTCAGTTGTAGGTTTGTTATAGATAGCCTTTATTATGTTGAAGTATTTTCCCTCCATCCCTAGTCTATCCAGTGTCTTTAACATGAATGTATGTTGAATCTTGTCAAAGACTTTTCTGCTTCAATTGAGAAAATCATGTGATTTCTATCCTTTCATCTATTCATTATAGAATCTGAGTCATGGTTTTTCGAGGTAGAGTCTCACTCCAGCCCAGGCTGACCTGGAATTCACTCTGTATTCTCCAGGTGGCCTTGAACTCACAGCGATTCTCCTACCTCTGCCTCCTGAGTGCTGGGATTAAAGGCATGCGCCACCACGCCCGGCTTCTTTTTAAAATTTATTCTGAATAAATTAAAATATGTATGTTTACAGCACCTTTTTAAAAAAATGTTTTTATTTATCTATTTGCAAGCAGACAGCAATAGAGAAAAGAGAGACATGTAACTCATGGCCTCCTGCCACTGCAAACAAACTCCAAATGCATGTATACTTTGTGCATCTGGCTTTACGTGGGTACTGGGAAATCAGACTAGGGTCTTTTGGCTTTGTAGGCAAGTGCCTTAACCATTGAGCCATCTTTCCCACCTCACATTAATGTTTTTTTTTGAACTGTTTATTCTTCTTATTAACAAGATGTTTCGTATAGATACATCATATGTCAGTACCCTCTTTTCCCTCATTCCTGCCCCCATTCCATTAGGGACACTCCTCAGTGGGGTTGCAGGTATTCCCCCTGGGGTTGTGATTTATGTGTTGTGGGAGCAGTAGTTAGTTATTCTGGAGGGAGGAGGGAATGCCTTTGGGCATGATGTCTCAACCTGTGGACCTTACAATCTTTCTGCCCCCTCTTCTGTAAAATTCCCCGAGCTGTGGTGGGTGAGTTTTAAGTTTACTTCAGTGATAAGCTCTTAGGAGCCTCTGCATCTCTACTTTGGTAGGTGTTGAGTCTCCTTGGGGTGTTTCCTACCCCCAGGAACTGATTATCAGGAACAGCATGGAAGCAGCACTCTTGCTCATCTCCTTATTCCTCTGTGGATTCTGCTGTGGCTTGGCTGAAGTGCAAGGGGTAGTTTATCTCCTCTGGTCTCACTAACTTTTGAAAAATGAAGAACAGATTCTCCAATGGAGAGTGAAGTCAGCATAGTTTAAATGGGATCAGCATTATTAATTTAGGCAGAATTTGATGTAAATGACCCCTCTTTTAGCCAAAGACTAGTGAGAGCTTGAAACTTCTGTATTTTTTATTTTTATTTTTTGGTTTTTCCAAGGTAGGGTTTCACTCTAGTCCAGGCTGACCTGGAATTCACTGTGTAGTCTCAGGGTGGCCTTGAACTCATGGTGATCCTCCTACCTTTGCCTCCTGAGTGCTGGGATTAAAGACATGTGCTACCATGCCCAGCTGAAACTTCCGTATTTTTAATTTAGCTAACAAATATCTTAATTATTTCTTTTCATCTAGTACTTTTTGACTCATCCTTCTTTTTTTCAAAGTCTTCTGGTATATCATTAAATTGTTTATTTGAGATCTCTTTGCTTTTGTAATGTAGGTAGTTAGAGCTATAAACTGTCCTCTTAGTACTGACTTTATTGTGTCCCATAAAATTTTGCTATGTTGTATTTTCATTTTTATTTGGTTCCAAGAAGTTTTTGATTTCCTTCTTGATTTCTTTGATAACCCATTCATTATTAAGCAGTGTGTTTGTGTTTTTTCTGTAATTTTTCTTGTTGTTAATGTCTACATATATTTTATTGTTGTCAGATAGCATACAAGAAGTTATTTTAGTTTTCCTAAATATTGTAAATTTGAAACTTGCTTTGTGTCCAATTATGTAATGTATTCTAGAGATAGATCCATCAGCTGCTGAGAAGAATGTGTATTCTGTAGTGTTCAGATGGACTGTTCTGTAAATATCTGTTAGGTCCATTTGATCTATGGTGTCATTTAACTCCAGTGTTTCTCTACTGATTATTATTATTTTTCTTTGAATGATCTGTGTTGAAATCACCCACTATTACTGTCTTGGTATTTATCTCTGAGTTTATACATAGCTGAATTTGTTTTATAAAATTATATGCACCTATGTTTGGTGCATATATGCTTAGAATTGTAATGACCTCATGGTAGATTGTCTTCTTAATCAGTATGTAATGACATTCTTTATCTCTTTTGATTAATTTTGGCTTGAAGTCTATTTTGTCAGATATTAGAGTAACAACACCTACTTGTTTTCGGGTTTCATTTTCTTGGCATATCCTTTTCTCTCCTTTCACTCTAAGATAGTGCCTTTTTTTTTTTTTATAGTAAAGTGAATTTCTTGAAGACAGGAAAAAGATGGACTCTATTTTCTAATACAGTCTGTTAGTCTGTGTCTTTTGAGTGGAGCATTGAGACCATTAATACTGAAAGTTTTTATTGAAAAATTTGAGTTAGTTCCTTTCCTGTTGATGATTTTGTATTATTTTCTGTAATTTATTTATTTTTGTTTTTATTTTCTTTTCAAAGTAGGGTCTCACTCAAGCTCAGGTTAGCCTGGAACTCACTCTGCAGTCTCAGGCTGGCTTTGAACTCATAGTGATCCTCCTACCATTGCCTCCCAAGTGCTGGGATTAAAGGTGTGTACCACCACACCTGGCTGTATTTGGTGTATTTTTAATATTCATTCAAATAACTGTTCTAGGATTAGTTATTTTCTCCTCCTATAGTCCTCTTGAATGTGTTTATCCTTCACTTCAATGTTAAGTATTCCTTCCAGTATCCTTTGTAGAGCTGGCTTAGTGTTCATAAATGCCATTGATCTGCTTTTATTATGAAAATTTTTTCTTTCTACTTCTATTATGGAGTTAGTTTTGCAGGGTATAGTATTCTAGGTTGGCATCTGTGGTCTTTCAGTACTTAAAATGCATCATGCCAAGCCCTTCTGGCTTTTGGAGTTTTCATTGAAAAATCAGATTTGATTCTGATAGGCTTGCCTTTATATGTAACTTGACATTTTTCTCTCATAAACTTTCTTTATTTTGTGTATTTAATGTTTTGACTATAATATGATGTGGGAAGTTTCTTTTCTGGTCCTGTATATTCAGCATTCTGTATCCCTTTGGTACTAGAATGGGCATCTCTTTCCTTAATTTGGGAAATTTTCTATAATTTTATTGAAAAAAAGCTTTCTATGCTATTGACCTGAAGTTCTTCTCTTCTATATTTTTGTTTTGTTTTGTTTTTTTGTTTTGCGAGGCAGGGTCTCACTCTAGCCCAGGCTGACATGGAATTCACTATGTAGCCTCAGGGTGCCCTCAAACTCATGGTGATTCTCCTACTTCTACGTCCATAGTGCTGGGATTAAAGGTGTGCACCAGTACACCTGGCTCACATTTAGTATTTTCATGACATCCTACATCTCTCATGTTCTGCTCATATAATTTAAAAAAAATATTTTATTTATTTATTCATCAGAAAGAAAGAGGGAAAGAGAGAAAATTGGAGCTGCAGATTCTCTAGCCACTGCAAACGAACTCCAGACACATGCACCACTTTGTGCATCTGGCTTTATGTGGGTACTGGTGAATTGAACCCAGGTTGTTAGGCTTTGTGGGAAAGAGCCTTAACTGCTGAGCAGTCTATCCAGCCCAATAATTTTTTTGGGGGGGGCGGGGGAGTTTCAAGGTAGAGTCTCACTCTAGCCCAGGCTGACTTGGAACTCACTTTGTAGTTCCAAGCTGGCCTCAAACTCACAGTGATCCTCCTACCTCTGCCTCCTGGGTGCTAGGATTAAAGGCATGTGCCACCATGTGTGCCTATAATTTTCTTTTTTTAAAATATATTTTATTTATTTATTTGAGAGAGAGAGAGAGAAGGAGAGAGAGAGAATGGGCATGCCAGGGCCTCCAGCCACTGCAAATGAACTCCAGATGCATGCATCCCCTTATGCATTTGGATTACATGGATCCTGGAGAGCCAAACCAGGATCCTTTGGCTTTGCAGGCAAATGCCTTAATCACTAAGCAATCACTCCAGGCCTTCTTTTTTCTTTTTAAAAAATCTCATTTTTTGACCTGTTGATCCATTTATTCTACCTTCTGGTTTCTGTCTTCCATGTGAACCATTCTGTTGGCATAGCTTTCCATGGCACTTTTTGTTGGTCTTACTGTATTTTTACTTTCCAGCTTCACTTCAGTTTGGTTTATCTTTAGGAGTTCTGTCTCCTTATTGAGTTCTATTTTCATATCCTGGTTTAACATCTTCATTTCACCTTGCTGTGTTCTCTCAGTATTCATTTATGCATTTGTGGACTCTTTGAATTTATTCAGGACTTCAGTACAGATTATATATGCCTTCTTTGGGTTGTTTGTACATATTTATAATCATTCTTATTTATTTATTTTTACTTTTTTTTTTTTTTTTTGAGGTAGAGCCTCACTCTAGTCCAGGCTGACCTGGAATTCACTATGTAGTCTCAGGGTGGCCTTGTACTCACAGCGACCCTCCTACCTCTGCCTTCCGAGTGCTGGGATTAAAGGCGTGTGCCACCACCTCCAGCCTCATAATTATTCTTTATGAGTTCTTTATCTGGGGTTTCTTCTGAGTAGCTGTCATGGGATCCTTTACCATAAGAGTGACAATTTTGGGGGAAAACACATTGCCTTGGTTTTTCATGTTATCTGTTTTGCATTGAGATTTACCCATCTGGAGACAGTACTTGTTCAGGATTTTCTGGCACACCTGTGTTAAGTGAGCATTTGCCATGGTGTTTGGTGGTGTTGTGTGTGTGTTTGTTTGATTGTTTTTACTCTGTTTTGTGCTGACTAGAGTTCAGTCTTGGAAATACTTGGTGCTGCTTTGTGGAAGGAGTAAGGAGGTGATTCAGGTTGATTGCGGCTGTGCTCTGACTCACAGGGGAATCCCATCATCTGCAGACTTGGGGAAAGGAGAGGGTGCCAGGGAGAAACCTGTACCTGAACTCACCAATGGCCAGTGGGCAGCAGACTGTGGTAACAGAGAGGGTATTGCAAAAAAGTTGGCTCCAGTATTCACCAATGTCCAGTCAGTGGCAGTTTTGGGGAATGGAGAGGATTTCAAAGAAAAATCTGGTACTTGAACTCACTTGGCTGATTGGTGGGAACTCTGGGTGGGGGAGGGATGGAGAGAATGGAGGAGAAAAGCCAGTGCCTTCATTCACCAATGGTCAACTAGAAACGCTCACAGAATAGAGAGGGTGCCAGAGATAAGCGGGTGGCTGAACTTAAGAATGGCTGACCAGTGGTAGTCTGGGGAACAGAGAGGATGTTGGAGAAGAACCGGTACCTGAACCCACCAATGGCCAATCTGCATTAGCTAGGATGGAGAGAAGGTGCCAGAGAAAAGCCAGCACCTGCACTCATGGTGAATCTGTAGGAGCCTGGTGGGGAACCAGTTTGTGGGGGGAAACAGAGATGGCAAGGGGAAAAAGCCAGCCCCATACTCACCAAGGGATGAGGGGTGGAATTCCCTGGGCATAGAGACAGCATGGGAGAAAAGCTGGACGGGAGCTCAGGAATGGCTGACTACGGGAACCCTTAGTTCTTTTGCCTAAAACATGTCAGAGCAGACAAAGCATAGGGCACTTTGAAAACACATTAATGCAGGCGTTTGTACCTAAGGGTGCCTGCTAATGGCTTAGCGGCTAACATATCAACTAATTTGCAGTCTGCATATGACACCAGACAAACCCAGTTTTAAACTTTCTCTTTGAAGGTCAAACAGCCAGTTAAAAGTGGTATGTTTGCTGTCAAAACATGTCACAAAACATGTCTCTCACCAGCTGAGAAGGAAGACAGTACTGGTCAATAGCTGGATGAAAACATACTTGGTAATTTGGGTTTCAGTTCCTACTATGTGGGAAGTCTTCACATGTGGGAATTCAGCCTTTCCCATTATAACATAAAGACCTGGTCTGAGCAGCTGCTGTAAGCAGCTAGCACATAGTGAGTATTCATTAATAATTGTCATTGGAAAGCTCTTAACTCCCCCAATTTATCAGGAGGACCCTCCTTTCTAATGAGAGATACATGCCCAAACTGCTTTTATTTCCCCTTTTCCTTGATTGCCAGGGAGTTCAGAATCAAATTTAAACATAATCATGGCAACCCTGTTACCATCAAGGTAAACTTATTTGTGAAACTGTCTCCTCTTGATTTTTTAGTTCTGGAGCTTGTCAACCAACAAGAAGCCTATTAACTTGACCAGAGCCAGACCGTGTATGTGCATGTTCACACACGCCTACACACACACAATACACTGTGCAATGCTTTAAATAAACAATTATTTTTCAACACAGTTCTCACTTAGGTAATTCTCTGTTGAGAGAAAATGTGAATCACTTTTCAGTCCAGCATCCAGGGGCTTTATAAACTAGTCCAAGAGAAACTTGATCTGAATCTATATAACAGAAACCAGGCAGCCAGCCAGCAGACATTCATGTTTTAAGAGAAAGGCAACAGTCTCCTTATCAAGTGATGTCTATGGCTAGCAAGCACAGGCCCACTCGACTGCGTGCTTAGCCCAGGAGAGGACCCGAGGCAGCTGGATGGTTGCGCTGAGGAAGGGCCTGTGAAGGTCAACTCTCTTAGGTAAATAAAGAGTCAGAAAATGATACGGAACAGAACACCAAGCCTCAGCATCCAGGATGCTAGCTGCAAAGGTGTTGCTCAAAAGCTGCTATGGGTGCAAGTGAGGAGGCAGAGACAGCGAGGGATACTCTGGAGATGAGTGAGGTCCAAGTGGGGAGGAACCAGGCTGACCCTTTCCCCAGGGGCTGTGGGAGGCTTTGATGATTATAAGCAGCTGTATTGTCTTTCCTACCCTAAAACTCAACATTGATTGAACTAGGAGTCAGGAACTTTCTTATTATTATCAGGTAATCATTGTAACAACACTTGGAGACAAGTTTTATTACATTTCTTTTCCAGTTTAGTAAACTGAGACTCAGAGAGTAATTAGATTGCCTAGGATTGCATGACTAAATGGAGCCAAGACTTGAATCCAGCTCTAAGAGTCTTAAGCCCGGTCATTGCATTCTCCGGTTTGGCTCTGAGGCAAGGACTATATCTTATTAATTCATCTTTTTTTTTTTTTTTTTCTGTCCCTCACTCTCTGGTCCCAATTCTCCAAAATATAGGAGGTTGAGAAAGTTAAACATGACCTTACCACTTTTTGTTTTCCTCCAGTAGGTCCTGGAAGTGGCTGTGGGAGTTGGTGAAATAAATGCACTCTGAGGCCAGAGGCCTCTTCCTCCCCTGAGCACATTCCCTTTTCCTCTCTAGGAGAGGAATTTTGCCCATGGGAGCTGTCTCAGGTGCCAGCTGCTCCCATGACCTTTCCGTGCCTCCCTACCGCATTCCTGCATCTAAATCAGAGCTGGTCAATGTTTCACTCTCCCTGCTGCCTCCCAGCCAGGTCTTCTGAACCTGGTGAACAATTAACCGCCAGCAGCCCTTGCTTGTCCCGCTCTCCAGCTCTCCTGAGAGGCTTTCAACACTTCCCTACTGGGTGTCAATGATCTACCAAACCTGACAAGCAACCACGCTGTCTCTCTGAGTGTTCAAAGGGCCCCTTGCAAACATTGCAATGATTCCAGCGAAAGATGATTCTTTTCAACAAGGACATACATCTTAAGGGTGATGACTATTGAACCAACCTTTTTTCTTTTCTTTTCTTTTCTTTTCTTTTCTTTTCTTTTCTTTTCTTTTCTTTTCTTTTCTTTTCTTTTCCCCTTTCCTTCCTTTTCTTCCTTCCTTTTCCTTCCTTTCTTTCTTTCTTCTCTTTCTTTCTCTCTTTCTCTCTTTCTTTCTTTCTTTCTTTCTTTCTTTCTTTCTTTCTTTCTTTCTTTCTGTTTTTGAGGCAGGGTTTCACTGTAGCCCAGCCTGGCCTTGAACTCACAATGACCCTTGTACTTCAGCCTCCCTAGTGCTAAGATTAAAGCTGTGAGCCACTATGCCCCGCATTGAATCATGTTTTCTTTTTTTCCATCTATTTATATTTTATTTTTATTTATATATTTATTTGATATCAAGGGGGGGGGAGAAAATGGGCATGCCAGGGCCTCCAGCCACTGCAAACGAACTCCAAATGCATGTGCCTCTTGTGCATCTGGCTAACATGTGTCCTGGGGAATCGAACCTGGGTCCTTCGGCTTTGCAGGCAGATGCTTTAACCACTAAGCCACCCCGTCAGCCAATGTTTTCTTTATTTTATTTTAATTTATTTATTAGAGAGAGAAAGAGAGAGAATGGGCATACAAGGGCCTCTAGCCACTGCAAATGAACTCCAGGCAATGTGCCACCATATTCATCTGGCTTACATGGGTTGTGAGGAATTGAACCTAGTTCCTGATGCTTTGCAAGCAAGTACCTCAACCGCTAAGCCACCTCTCCAGCCTCCTGAACAATGTTTTCTGTTGGTAATTCTTACAAAGAATCAGAAAGAGGTAAAGGTTCTGGTCCGTCCCTCATAGTCAGATAACCTTAGGCAAGCCTCTTAATGTCTCTGGATCTCCTTCTGATTTTCAAAATGAGGAGAGTCATTCTTCCCTTTTGCATTTAGTTTACATAGTAAATGTCAATTTATATAAAGGTGTTTGACACATAATAGTAATTTAATCAATATGCATATCTAAAACAACTTCTGTCCTAAAGTTTATAAAATCATAGGATGCTATAAATGAAAGGTGCTTGACAACTTTACAAGTAAAGAAATCCGGAGAAAGTAGTCCCAGATATACTCAGTGGTCTTTCAGTCACGCAAAATATAGACTCTCATTGAGCTCGGCCAAGAAATACAAAGTATAAACTATACATGGAATGGAAAATTTTCTAGTGATCATATTAACAAGTCAAAAGGAATAGGTGAAATTATCTTCAACATTTTCTTTAACTTGCTGTATGCAATCTGTTATTTTAAGAAGTAACGATGTGAAAATTATTAATGAAACATTATGAGTTTTATGCCAAATATTTAAACTCTGGTGTGGATGTTATATTCACAGAATAATTAACTTAAGCTGAATAATACATTTAAAGGGCTTAGCAGTCACATGAGCTGTGCTGAATGTCAAGTTTAAGTCAAGCCAGCAAACCTGTGCACGCGCTCTGTGTCAGGCACTCCGAGAGAGGCAGAGCTATGAAGGCAAATAAGATCTTCACATAAGGGAACAGCTTTGGGAACCAGTAACCATAATGCAAGGCTGAAGTCCCTCCTTGTTTGCAGGGTGTGGTTACTCATCTGTAAGTTAGAGACGTTGAGCAGAAAATTCTCTAGGACAAGTATTTGTTTCCAAGGCACTTTCTTCTGCTCAGGCATGAAGGGATAGAAAAGCATTTAGTTTTTCCTGAACTACTATGAGCCAGGTATTGTGCTCTGTGCTTGACAAGGTATAATCTGATTTAATCCTCATCATGATTGGAGGACAATGTTTTGCTGCTTGTTTTAAAGAGAAGAAAGTGAGCTGGGCTTGGTGGCACATGCCCGTGGTCTCCGGGGTTGGGAGGCTGAGGTATGAGGATCGCGAGTTCAAAACCAGCTTGGGTTATGTAGCAAGACCCAATCTCAAGGAACAAAAAGAAAGAAGAAAGGAATCAAGGAAGGTAAAAAAGAGAAGGAAATTAAGGTTCACAGATAAATGATTGTGCAAGCACCATGTAAGTTAGCAGATCCATCAAGAGCTGGACCTCAAGCTCAGAAACGAATCATGTTTAACATGAAGATATGAGAAATAAAAAGTTCTGTCATAATTGCTACCATTGCTATGTTTTGTCTACTTATATATATTTTAAAAATCTTTAAAACTTTCTGATTAATGTGAGTGGTAGTTTACCTTGCAATCCCAGGCGACCAATAACCCCTCTTCTCAGAGGCTTTGGCTACAAAGGGAAGATGAGGATGTTCCATTTCTTAGTTACTTCTGGCTCCTGGGAGCTTCTCTGTGCCTTGTGGAATTAATGATGAAAAGGACCTCAGTTTCAAATTCACCGAAAGCGAGTTTACCTGTGTCTCTGCACAGAGTATGCCACCCACAGCTTTCCTTTGCCAGAGTGCCAAGGGGTCAGGCCAACACTGGCTTTCCCTTTTCCTTTTCCCTTTCTGCCTTCTGCTACTGTAGCTGGGAAACTGTGTGTTGGTAAAATAGACCTATAATGTGAGTACCCACTACGTTGGAATATAGTCTGCTTCAGATACAGTTTTTCCTGAAAGAAACAGAAAAATCCTATATGAAGACCACAGATAAAGAAATCTGGGAACCCAGAATAGTCAAGGAGAGTGAAATGGGCTTTGTACACACTTGTCCAAGTGGTGTATGGACGAGCCCCAAATGAACACTCATGATGCAAACTATGATTTAATGGACTTGGAGCTTTTATTCAGTTTCAGGCAGTCAAGGCTATGGGGAGTCTGAGAGCATGAGACAGATCACGAGTTTGCAACAGATTGGATCATGAATTGCTTGTTTATATTTGTTACATCAGGACATCTTTGGAGAAGCTGTGAGCTCCTGCCTTCAGCAAGCCCCACCGAAGGTGCACAGTCTCCCATGTTATCAGGCTTAGCTTGTGCAAATGTTATCCTGTTATCAATTAGTTTGATATCCACAGTGTTTGAGATCATAAGTGAGATTTCCTGGGGGGAATTTCTACTGAGCAGAGTGTACAATGGAGAAGAGAACCACTCACTAGAAAAGGGTGAGACTTTGATGGATAATTAAAACTTGGGTCATGGTCTAGAGAAATGGCTCAGTGGATAAAGTGTTTGCCGTGCAAGCATGAGCACTTGAGTTCAGACCTTCACAGCCCATGTGCAGGGTGAAGGGAGACAGAGACACAAGAATCACTTTGAAACTCACAGGCCCACTAGCCTGGAAAACAGTGGTGAACATGAGAGACCCTGCCTCAAACAGGGTGAAAGGTGAGGACTGACCCCTGAAGCTGGCATGGTATGCATGTACGCATACTTATACTCATGAACAGACGTGCACACAGACACACACACACCATGCACACACACACCCTTCAAAATCCCTAACAACTTAGATCATATCCTGAAACAATGAGCATATGAATCTGTGAATTTTGCCTGGATATACTTGAACTGCATTGATAGAAAAAAAATTTAAGAATCGAACCTACAGATCTATTGCTATTTGAACTATTTTTGTTTCTTTCAAACATCCACTCAATAAATGTTTTGGTTTTTTTTTGAGAGAGAGTCAGAGAGAGAAAGATAGAGAATTGGGCGTGCCAGCAGCCTCTCAGCCACTGTGAATGAACTCCAGATGTGTGCACCCCCTTGTGGGCAAGTGCAGCATTGCACACTTGCATCACTTTGCATGTAGTTAAAAGTGGGACCTGGAGAATCGAAGAGGCATTCTTAGGCTTAGCAGGCAGGTGCCCTGCCCTCAATAAATGATTTTGAGCACTTACTAGGAAACATTTCAATCATAAGATGTCTAAGTTTGGAGGAAATCAGGGTGAAGCTGCTCACATAGGGCTCTCAGTCAGCAGAAGGCAAATATGAGAGGAAATGGCCCTGGACTGAGCACCAAGGAGTACTCACATTTCATGTTGGGTGAAGCAGAGAAGGGGAGAAATGAGGTCAATAAGGAGCAGACAGTGAGCTGTATGTTATGGTCTCTGAGAAAAATATCTTTCAAAAAGGAAATAAACAGGGCTGGAGAGATGGCTTAGTGGTTAAGGTACTTGCCTGCAAAGCCTAAGGACCCATGTTCAACTCCCCCGATCCCACATAAGCCAGTCGCACAAGGTGACACATGCACAAGGTCACATATGTGCACAAGGTGGTGCATCGTCTGGAGTTTGATTGCTGTAGCTGGAGGCCCTGGCATGCCATTCTCTCTCTCTGTCTCTCTCTCTCATAGAAAAGGACATAAATAGTACTTCACTTTGGCCAATGCAAATGAGAGGGACATTAAGCTGATGCAATGACAACTAAAGGGGCCATTTGGATATGGCATCAGGGTGCACTCTTTTCTCTGCCCCTGTTAGTCATTGAGGGGTGGCTACTAAACCAGTGTGGGTGAGAGTTGGACTAGGAAGTTCAAAGCTTTAGAGGAGACCTGAGCCACCATGGCTAAGGAAGCAGGACTAGAGATTTTCTTGTTTCCCAAGGACTCTCCTAACAGGAAACTATCAGACTCCAAAATTGTAAAAAAAAAAAAAAAAAAAAAAAAAAAAAAAAAAGACAGAGCATGAATTTTTCATTTTTAAAAAGTTGGCAGAGAAATGGGGTAACACTGGAAGATCACAGGAGTGAGTCAGGATAGTGCTGGGTGTTGGCTTTAAGGCTGGGGATATAGATCATGTTGATATGATCCATATCCCTACAAAATGTGCCATCTTCTGTCACACTTTCTTCCCAGGCCCAGTGCTATTCCCTGTCTACACAATATACCTGACAGTTTTGCATGGGAATGGGAGGGTTCCTGTCTTTCTTCTCTGCTAGACAAGAACAAGGCTGGAAGAGTAGGGACTATGTGTCCTCAAGTTTGCAGTTTGGGCCCAGGTTATGCTCCTTAAGTGTTTGGTGAACAAACAAATGTATAAATATATTGAATTACAGGAGACGTGAATGGCAACTTCTCCTTACTTTATGCATGGGAAAACTGAAGCATGAAGCCATTTTGGAGTGTGATAGTTTTTTTGTTAGGCGAATCCCAGGGCAACGAGAAAATCTCTAATTCTATTCCCTTAGACATGGCATGGAAGGTCTCCTCTAACACTGCACAACCAGCCACCATCATACGTGGGGCCTGGGAACCCTCACCTTCACTCCAACCTGAGATGACCATGGAGGCTCTGGGACGCACAAGTGTGCCTTCAGTCTGTACCTTGATTTTAGTAGCATCTACCATGAAGGCAGGAAGAAGCTTGTGAACAATGGTTGGAAGCATTTTTCTGAATCTGGTGGGATTCTGCTGACTGACATGGGCATGAGGAGTCAGGAAGGGAAACAGGCCAAGGGGTAGTTTGTTTCCTGATCTGTTAGAAAAATGAAAGGCATGGCTCAAAGAAAACCACAAGGTGTCACTGTTGGTCCTCAGTTCACAAAGCTAGCTTGGGCAAGAAACACTTCAAAGACTATGATGTTGAAGACATTGAGGCCTAGTTAACAAGATTTTTGTAGGATCATATAGCAAGTTAGTGACAGAGTAGTTACAAGAATCCAAGTCCCTTAACTCTTGCATCAGCATCAAGACCTTCCATCATGGCTCCCAGGGCAGGCTGTGCTTTTGGAATGAAGATTAGTCAGTCTGTCTCTAGAATCATTCATTCAAGACAATGGTCTGTAATTAGCAACAGAATAGAGGAAAACTGGAAAGAGAGAGATAGAGAGAGAACAAAACAAGCTCTGAGTTCACTTTCACAAGCGCCTTCTTCAAAGGGTTGGTCTTACATGTCTTGTCCACAATGAGAGTGTGGTGCATGGGGCCTCCATCGGGGGCATGGTGTGAATAGCTGAATAGAAGAGTATCAGGTAATGGATTTCATCCTTTTTATGTCTTGAAAAGAGTCTGGTTCCCAAGGAAAATAAGAAGCCAGTGGCTCAGCAAAGAATTAGCTGAAACCTAAGTAGGAAGCAGATTTAAAAAAAAAAATACATTTGCTGGATAGAAGGATGAGGGTAAGTTTCTGGGCTCCATGGTTTTAAGGATGGGAAAGTTAGGGCAGAAGACCCTTGTGAGCCAGTGACCCCAGACTTGGCATTGATCCCAGTATCTGGACAAAACTAGGCAGCGGAGGAGTCACAAGGGAGGGACTTGGTCTTCACTCTACCAGGTGTCTCAGAGGTTTTCTGAGACCCCCTGGCCTGACTCCCACTAGGCCTTCATTTCCTCCATTGTTTCTGGTGGAGTCCAGTGTCTCAACAACCAGGTAAGTTTTTATTTTAATTAAATAAGCTTTCCTGTTTGACTAATAAAATTAGTATAGGCACATTGTAAAAAATCAGATACCAAGTAGCAGAAAGAATAATAAAAGTGTACCTGTAACTTTTGCATTCATCAGTGCTGGCCCAAAGCTACACAGATTCAGAGAGCTGGCCTGCAAAGGCACCTGGTGTCTCAGACACAGTGTTTGAAGTTATGAAACCAACACACAGCAGTCTCAGCTTACATAGACATATGATATATGTATGTATGTATGTATGTATGTATGTATGTATGTATAAAAAATGCTAGACCTTAGTAATGCTATGAAGACAAATGAGCTGGAGGACTTGGAGATCTTAATAGTGGTGATGTGGCAATCGTAAAGTTGGATATTCAGAATGTGACATTTGAAAGACATCTAAGGCAAATAAAGGAGTGAGCTTGGTGGATATCTAGAGGAAAACTTGGCCCTCCTTCCTTCTCTGTGCATCTGTAATAATGCAATTGTTATCCAAGAAATACATGACTCTGTCCTTGACTTAAAATCTTCAAGTGATACCGAAATATATGGGTAACAAAGAAGAATCCTTGTCACCACTCCTCACATTTCTCATCCCTCCCAGGAGAAAAAATATTTGGACAATGATGTGTTCCTTTTCCAAACGTTATCTCTCTATTTCCATTCACATCTACACGTACCCACAATTTAGTTCAATTTTATTTTCTACCTAAGTGAGATCATCCTTTGCTAAACTGATGCCTTTTGTTTTTTGCAAACAGAACTTTCCTGTGACTTTTTAAACTCCAGAGATAAAGAAGAGCTATCGATCACGTTACTAAAATGAAATAGGTAAGTGGAGGTGGGTGTTTACTCCTTCTCTTTGGTCATAAACCTAGTATTTACCATCTTATGTTGTAACAATTTATTGTTCCTTCTTTTTTTCTCTTATACCATGCAGTGAGTTTTCTGGGGCCAGGTATTATATCTTCTGATATCTTCACTACCTGTGCCTGATGCATGGCAAGTGCTTGGTAAGTTAACACACAGCCAATGACAATTTTGTACATCTGCAGTGAATGAAGGCTCCCTATTCTGGCTAGGATGCTAGTTGAAATCGATGCCCTGAGCTAGACTATTAAAGTCCAATTTATTTCTGTTGGGAAAAAAATGGTACTATGGGTGACACCATCATGGGATGATAGCCAGGATGGTTGAAGTGGTCAGGTCCTTCAAGTCAATTTTACAACTGAAAGATTGACTAAAAGAGCTACCCTACCTCACCTCTCACTCTTCTGTTGAAGGAAGTTTAACATTTAGCGAGGACACAAATGCGCTGAGTCCTTTACATAACACTTCTCAAGGCCCTGAATGATTCAGTGAGATAGAAAGTATTTTGTGATGAAGACACAAGAATTAAAGAGATTAATGTGCATGT
Organism: Orientallactaga sibirica; assembly: GCA_036365145.1. Classification (NCBI taxonomy): domain Eukaryota; kingdom Metazoa; phylum Chordata; class Mammalia; order Rodentia; family Dipodidae; genus Orientallactaga; species Orientallactaga sibirica. The sequence continues at coordinate 13,956,214 of JAEOAD010000055.1, read as the reverse complement.
TATGTTCACTTATTCACCATCACTACCTGGATTTATCCTACCTGAACAGTTTCCTCTCAGAAATAAAACATCATGGGTTCATACACCCTGTGAGCTCTGCTCACAAACTTGATTATCAACGCTGGATTGTATTACAGAGCCCTTTGGAACAACTTTGCCATTGCAGTCAATACATAATAACACCATACATGTGACCCTGTAAATATAAAGTGGGATAAAGCACAGTCCCTCCTTTAATGGATTTTCTATCAGGGGTAGCCAGTGCATAGGATTGTACAGTTGACAAGCTGAGGCCCAGAAATGTGTTGCCTCTTCCATAAGGCAAAGCCAGATTTACAGACTCAGGGTCAAACCATACAGGTCCCTCTGAACACTAGACAGCCCTCCACATTCCTGTGGGGTGTGTATGTGTGTGCATGCGTGCATGTGTGTATGTGTAGGGGTCGAGAAGTGACTCCTCTCTGAGTTGCTCCAGCTAGGAATCAGGAATCTGTGAGAAATATACATGGGTGTTTTTGTGAGAAATATACATGGGTGTATTTTCTTTCTCTCCCCTGACCATCTTTTTGCTGCAAAGCATTACATTCTTTACTGGTGACACACTTCCTGTCCAAATGAGGCACACCCAGCCAGACAAAGCACCCAAAGTAAGTGAAGAAAAACTCTTTTAATTCCTCTAGGTACAGGTTTTTGGTTTCTGCTGGATTGTTGCCATTTTCCCAGGGGCCAAGCCAGAGGTGGAGGTGGAGAATAGCGAATCAGAACAGTATGCAAACGGGGTAAAGTCACTATCCCTTACCTCATCCCTACTTCTTATCTCCAGTTATACTTCCATGTCCTCTTATAAGCAGTTCATTCTCATCACAAAAATCTTGCAAAATTATGGAAAAAATTAGAGTTGTTTTTGTATAAAGTAACTTAAATTTGCCTAAAATCTCCTAAATCAAATAATTACTATTAACCTTTTGACATATATATGTTCTTTCAAAAAATCAATCTTATATGCATTTTATCCAGTACTATTCACATCTTTATATGCTATATATTTTCCCATTTATTGTATTCTTTTAAACATATATGATTACATAATATCCAATTATGCAGTTTCTCTGTGATTTGGTTGTATAATCCCTTGTATATTTAATTTTTTTCCTTTTTGTTACTACATTATTATAAGTCTGAGCATATTTTTGCCTTATTGAGTAACATGACTGGCTTCTATTCTTACATTATCTCATTTCCTCATTGTAAGTCTCCAGAGTAGATATTAGCACTGTTTTATGAAGGAACCAGGATTCAAAGAAAGTAAAAAACTGTGCCAGGTTTAGATCCACACCCTGGGGCTGCCTGGTTTTTCCCAACCCATGCTGAGTTTCTGTCCTCCCAGAACATTGTTACCTGTGCAGGAAGAGTTTTCTTGTACTCTTCTTTGTTAAAAAATTAATAATCCCCCTCAAGTTCCCATGATCCCCTGGATTCTTCCTAAGATTCAGCCCTTTCCAGTTAAACTCTGTCCATTCTCAAGTTCCCAGGCAGCTGGACTGAGGCCAGTGATCGTCCCCAACTGCTGTGCCATATGTTCTGTAGTGTCTTCGTGCTCAGCTGTTCTCAGACAGGCAGACTGTGAGGGTACTCACGTCTCCACATTTTAAAATTAATCCTGATACGCTCACTAAAGCCCTCATGGTTATTTGGACCCCACTTGAGTGTCCATTTGCATTTTCAAAAATTTCCAGGATATAAGATACTCTCAATAACTCAGCCTCGTTTTAAAAAAATATTAAACATAATACATAAAGCTTATAAGTCTCATTTGAATCCCAGCTTTGGTTCTATCAAATTCAAATTCACACTCAAATATTTTGAAATATTTATTAAATGAATGGATAAATTATAATAATACTAACAGCTCTCAATTAATGAGTACCTTATTGGTTTGGTCAAATCCTGCTGCTTTTAGCTCTGAGTTTTGGCAAATATCCTAACATCTATTTCTCATTTGAAAAGAAGACCTCACTAGTTCCTACATAATAAAGTTGTTAGAGGTATTACATTACTTAACTATAAAGCACTTATAACAATAATTGGCAGAAGACACATTCTATAAATGCTGTTGTTATCATTATTATTATCTCTAACAGGAAACTGATGTTCAGGGAGATTAAGCCCAGAGCTATACTGTTAGCTATTGGCAACTTGCGATTCAGACAACTGGAAGTATGAATAAATGAAATTATAAAATCTTTTGAGGTCAAAGTTATTGACAGCCGCTACTAAAAGTTTCTACCACAGTCTTTTTGCCAATTGCCTACTTTTAATTTTTTTCAAAGCATAACCAGCACTTTTTTCAATGACAGTTAAATAAAAACAGAACCAAAAATGATTTAATATGCAGATGTTCCTCAACCTGTTGCACACTGACAAACCCATCATATATAGAAAAACTATCTGAAGTCAGAAAATCATTGATTATACGTAACCTACTGACCATCATTGATTAGCAGCACAGCACCCATAGAGTATTGATTGTCTGCCTTTGTGATTGCGTGGCTGTCAGCGAACTGTAGTATGTTACTGTTGCTTACATTGTGAAAGAATATTGTACCTCACGTTGCTAGCCTGGGAAAAGATCAGACTTCCAAAGTCAAAGTACACTTTGTACTGAGTGTGTTTTGTCATTAGAAAACCATTATGAAGTTTTTAAAAAATTATAAATAAAACATCTAGGTTGAGTACTGTTTGTAACAATATTGTTTGAAATTTATGTGGCACGTGATTATGAAATGTGTATATTGAAACAAAGTAAAATGCTTCAGCTGCATCCTTAATTTTTGAGTTAGAGTTGCTCATGCTCACAATTTGGCTAGACAAACAAGCCAGCAAGCCTGAGGGAGCCACCTATCTCTGCCTCCCCCCCACCAATGCTAAGATTACCACATGGGTTCTGGGGATGTGAACCCCAGATCCTTGTGCAGCAAATATTCCACTAACTGAGCCATCTACCCAGCCTCTAAACCATTCTTTTTTGTAAATTGATTTTTAAATTTCATTTATTTACTTATTTTTGAGAGAGAGAATGAGAGAGAGACACACACACATACACACAGAGACACACACAGAGAGAATGGGCACACTAGGGCTTCTAGCTACTGCAAATTAACTCCAGATGCACATGTCACCTTGTGCATCTGGCTTACATAGGTCCTGGGAAATAGAACCTTGGTCCTTAGGCCTTGCAGGCAAGCACCTTAACTGCTAAGCCATCTCTCCAGGCCCCTCTAACCCATTCTTAACACTGCTGTAAAATACCTCCTGGTGAGTGCTCCACCACTGAGCTACCCTCCTCGCAGCTCTCTGTGTTGAATACCTCCTAAGACATGGACATCTTGGGCTCCACTGCTGCTGGTGACTGAACAAAAGTGAAAACTATAAAATATAGACAGTTTGGTGGAAAATCCACAAATAACCTGAAGACACTGGAGAGGGAACAAGAGCAGACAATATGCAGACAAGAGTCAACACTTGGACAAAAAAAAAGTCATGTGTAAGTTTTGCATTTTTATAGCTTTTCCCTCTGAGGGCAGCCACTAAGTGAGGTAGCTAAGATGCAGCAGCATGTGGTTTTACCTGACACAGGTATCTGAGGACAGCATCTACAGTTACTAAGCGTAGCCACTGTAAGTTGGAAGCAGAACAGGTCTGTAAAGAAAACGATAATTATGCTTTAGATAGAAAGTGACCCCCCGCACTCCACCAAAGTTCACGTATTACAAGCTTGGTCTCTCGCTGGTGGCACTATTTTGGGAGGTTCCAGAAACTTTAAGAGTAGGATCTAGCTAGAGGAAATAGGTCACTAGAAGTGTGACTTTGGGGGGTGTTGTAGTATGAATGTATGTTCCCCTATAAACTCAGGTATTTAAATAGATATTTTATTTATTTTCTTGCAGAGAGAGCCAGAGAGAAGGGGGGTAGGGAAGGAAGAGAGAGAGAGAGAGAGAGAAAGGGAGAGAGAGAATGAGCACTCCAGGGTCTATACCCACTGCAAACAAACTGTAGATGCATGCATGCTCCACATTGCACACGTGGCTTTATGTGGGAACTGGGGAATCCAACCTAGGTCATTAGGCTTTTCAGGCAAGCGCCTCACATGCTGAGCCATCTCTCCAGCCCAAACTCAGGTATATTATTAAAGCTTGTAACTTGGATCTCCAGCTTCCTGGCTGGAGCAAGTGTCACTGGGGGACAGATCCTGGGGTCCAGTCCTAAGGTGTGCTTGGGAGTGGATCTGAATTCTAGCCCAAAGGTATGCAGAGCAGTCTGAGCTCTGGTGGCCCTGCTGCCTGCTGCAGGTTTTGTGCTGCTTTTTGGTGCAGCTGACTGATGGTAGTTTTTCTCTCTCTGCCTGGAAGCAGCTTCCTCCGCCAGTGATGGAACTTCACCCTGCATCTAGAAGATTCAAATATATCCCTTCCTCCCATCAAATGTGCCTGTTTATATGTTATCCCTGCAATGTGCAGCTGACAACAGGAAACATATCTTGTCCAGGGTCTTTCTCTATCTCTTCGCTTCCTGTATCCCAGGGGGTGAGACAGCACTGCCACATACTCATGCCACCATGATGTCCTGCTTCTAAAATGCAGGCCTAGAATCAGTGGAGCCAAGGATGAAATGTCTAAACCCATGAGCCAAAATAAATTCTTCCTTCCTCAAATTACTTACATTAGGTATTTTGTTACAGTGACAAAAAGCTTGATTAACACAGCAAATGTGTGTGGGAGAAAGGGAAGCCCAAGATTGCATGTATGAAACTCTGGCTAAGTCCATTGCTGGCTCATGAATAATATATACATGAGAAAAACTCTAAAGTAGCCCAAGGCTGAAAGAACTAAATGGACATTTCAATTGGTGCCTATATTAGACAAAAGTTTGGACACTGAATTTAGTCATAGTAATTGTTGGCTAAAGCAAAAACAACAACTCTTGGATGAATAAAACAGAAGACAGAGTTTCTATGATATAACACTCATAGTGTTCAAGACACAATTCAAAATGACTATTCACAGATAAAGGGTTTAGGAGCTGGCTCAGTGGGTAAGCACATTTGCTGGGTAAGCGTGAAGACCTAAGTTTGATTCTCAATAGCAATATAAAAATAGGATATGGCAGTATACACCTGTACTCCTAGTGCTGAGAGGGTAGAGATAGAAGGCTCCCTGGGGCTCACTGGTCGGTTCAGGGCCAGTCCCTGTCTCAAAGAAATAAGGCAGAAGAGAACCAAAAGGGGACACCCAACGTCCTTGTCTGGTCTCTGCAGGTATGTACTCGGGGTGTGTGTATCTGCATATATACACGCACACAGCACACATACTATGCACACACAAAACAACAAAAAACATATAACACGATGGCTGGAGAGATGGTTCAGCAGTTAAGAGCACTTCCTGTACAATCATGAGGGCCTGAGAAGGCCTGAGGGACCACTCAAGTTCTATCCCCAGACCCACTTAAACAGTGAGCAAAAGGCCTTGTAGGGGCCGCATGACTTTCCCCTTGGCCACTACAGGCAAGGGCACCCTGCTGCAGATGAGTGGCAGGGCGCGGCACTGGCACATACACATACACGCGCATATACACCCACCCGCACAGGACGGTGGGACTCGTGCTCTAGAGACAGGCAGCACATAAAGACAACTGAGGAACCCGAGGTGAGGATCAGCTGACAAGGATACGGAGCGGCTGTTATAGGTTGCTATGTTCAAGGGCATACCGGAAGTGTCTGTAACGGGTTAGTAAGTAAAAATAAACAGCATATAAGTAGTCTAGTTTTCAAAAGGGCACAAAGAGAACCCAATCATATCCAACTGGAAAATATGCTATACTTGAACAAAATTCTCTGGTTGAACTTCATGGTAGGTTCTAGGTGGCAGAAGCCAGGGTTAACTGACCTGAAAGGAGGTCAGCAGAAATTAGTGATTTGTAGAACACAGGGAAGAAATTTTGGAGAAACATTGCAGATTTAGGGACAAGAAGGACCATAGCAAGGGTCTAATTATATGCATAATTGCCAAGGAAGAGACAGAAAATTGGGTAGAAAACTTTTTGAAGAAGTATGCTTAAGAACTTCTCAAATATAACAAAAGGCATCCATTCACAGAGAGTCACTTGATGAATGTCCAAACAGGGAAAGTACAAAAATAAGTGTCATAGCATTTGTTAATAACAACAAAGCTTACAACTATGCCTATAATCTCCTGATATTGACATTGTCATTTTCTTTGTTTTTTAAAAAATATTTTATTTATTTATTCAAATATTAGAGAGAGAAAGAGAGAGGGAGTCAGAGAGGGAGAGGGAGAGAGAATGGGTGCACCAGGGCCTCTAGCCAGTGCAAACAAACTTCAGACACATGCACCACCTTGTCCATCTGGCTTACGTGGTAACTGGGGAATCAAACCTGGGTCATTAGGCTTTGCAGGCAAGTGCCTTAACCATCAAACAATCTTTTCAGCCTGACCTTGTCATTTTCTCCTCATCATCTCCCATTTTCTTTGCTGCATCTCTTTGTAGATATATAGGCAACACCACCTTAGCATTTTTTCAACTCATGGTGCAGGAAAAAAAAAAGTTTGAAAGGATGTGATGGTAGGGGATGAGATTTCTTGAAGGTTAATTATACATAAAGACTCTCCAGTTCCTTCTTCTGTTCATGACAATCCCATAACTTGGCAATTAATTTATTCATCTAATTGTGAAGCTTGTTTAGTCACCTGCTGTGGGTGGGGAGGTACTGAGGAAATGATGAAAAGTTAAGACATATTTGGTATTTGGGTCTTATGATGATTCACACATCGGTCCTATGAATTCTGATACTTCTAAAACTAAGTTCCTCTTTTTATTTCTTATTACCGGGGAAAACACAGGCATTTAGAAGACCTAGGAAGTACATTCTTCATGATTATTCACTGACCCCTACTTTGTAGTACTGAGAACATAGCATAAAACATAATATTCTAACAGGTGAGTCACTCACAGAGGAAAACAAATAAGTGTATGTAATACCATACTCAAGTAGGAATTTAATGCAAGTAAAGCCCATGTTCTTGGGATAAATACAATTTTACAATGCTATTTGGGAACTTGTAAGAGATCTTTTAATTGAAACATTTGAACTCATTCCAGAAACTTTAAACATTATTTTCAAGCAACAAATATTAAAGACAAACATTTTGCATCTAAATGTCTCATTTTTAGTAATATGTATGCTACTTTAAAAATTTCTTTTTATGCTACTTTTAAGCATAGAAAATGATAAAATGTATGTATTCTACGTAAGGTTAATGTAACTTATATGTATGAATCTTTCATTGTGGACTAACAATTTTGGCCATTTTTTTAAAAGCTGAGTTGACTCAATATTTGGGGTTATTTAGATAGTACATGAATATACTTCTCTGCAATTTGAAGAAGGATTTACGAACAGAGAGGGGCTGTAATGAAAATTGATCTTCTATCATCTATCATCTCCTGGTAGGCTAATGAGATGCTGCTATTATCTGCTGATGAAATATTGTTCCACAAAACCTTGCTTTGTCATGAAATTTTTTAGAGCTCTTAAAGGAGCCATGTGAGGTCAAGCAATATTAATTACAGTTCCATCTCTCCATTTGTCTCAATGGATAATCCCTCATTTCCTGTGGGTTTTATAAAAGTCCTCTAGGAGGCAAATTCAAAATAGCTGAACTGTGTGTGTGTGTGTGTGTGTGTGTGTGTGTGTGTGTGTTGGTGGGGGTTGAACATAGGGCCTCTAGTGTTATGGGAAGCTGCTGTACTATTGAGCTATATCCTCAGTCTTTTTAAAATAGTTGAACTTTTTACACATTTTTTTAAAGATTTTTAAAAATTATTTATTTATTTATTTATTTATTTGATACACAGAGAGGGAGAGAGTGAGTGAGAGAGAATGGGCATGCCAGGGCCTCTAGCCACTGCAAACAAACTCCAGACACATGCGCCACCATGTGCATCTGGCTTACGTGGGAACTGGAGAATTGAACCAGGGTCCTTAGGCTTCGCAGGAATGTGCCTTAACTGCTAAGCCATCTCTCCAGCCCCCTTTTTACACATTTTACTGGAGGTGAAACTCTGTCCTCCTCAACAAATCTGTCTCTAAATCCTACTTAACAGGACTAGGGATATGGCTCAGTTGATAAAATTCTTACTACACAAGCACAAATACCTAAGTTTGGATCCTCAGCACCCACATAAAGCCAGCCAGGTGTTTTAGTAACCAACTGCAATCCCAGTGCTCCAGTGAGAAGGGAGATGGAGGCAGGAGAACCATCTAGACATGGGAAGGCCAGCTAGCAAATGGAGTACTGAACAAGAGACCTTGCCTCAAATGAATCAGAAGTCAAGGACCTAAAGGCTGTCCTCTGATTTTCACATGTGTGCACACATGCATGCGCGCACACACACACACAGACACACACACACTGCATTTATGAGTAACACGGTCCCTGTCATATTGTGGGTATGCAATAAAATTGTGCCTTTTCAGCAGAGCTTCATTAAAGCGTCCATTTATTTATTTGTTTAAAAAATATTTTATTTTTATTTATTTATTTGAGACAGAGAGATACAGAAATAGGTAGGTAGAGAGAGAGAGAGAATGGGTGCACCAGGGCCTCCAGCCACTGCAAATGAACTCCAGACACGTGCGCCCCTTGTGCATCTGGCTTATGTGGGTCCTGGAGAATCTAACCGAGGTCCTTTGGCTTTGCAGGCAAGTGCCTTAGCCACTAAGCCATCTCTCCAGCCCCTCCATTTATTTATTTAAGTTCATCTCTTTTGATTGTTTGTTGTTGTGTAGCCAGGCTGGCTTCTGCTTTTCTCCGTAGTGGAGGATGACCATGAGCTCCCTGTCGTCCTGCTGCCCCTCCCAAGCGCTGGGATTTCCATCTACACTACCACATGCAGCTAATTTCACCTTCCAAATGACTCTTATGTTCTCAGTGGTGGAAGAGGTCAAGAGCATTGAGAGTGCAGAAAACTGTGAGCAGGAGAGAAAATACTTCTTTCTGCATGTGAAATGCCAGGATGCATCCTGGTAAGAAACAAGAACAGGAATGCTCACACACCATGGCATGAAGGGGCCTGTTCTGTAGGGAGGACTAGGAAATCCTTTAACCCTCCCTCATCTGGAAAGGAGGGTCCCCCACTGCCAGGACCTTCACAGGTGCTCCCAGTCACACCTCCAGTTATTTCAATACCCAGGTTTCTCTTCATGTCTGCCTCTCCCAGTTCTGCCTCCCACCTTGCTAATTGAATTAAGCCACCTCCCTCACTGGGTCTTTCTCTGCCTCTGCAAATGGTTACAGTTATACTAGTTGAGAGTCAGAGTGACTTCAAACTAAGGGGACTCACCTGTGCTTACTACTGTCTCCTCAGTTCTGAAGGGGTTCACGTGTACTAAGCACCAGCTCTTAGATTGGCAGCCAGGCCAGTCCCACCAAGAACTAATGGCGAAGAAAGGTCTGTCCTCAGAAAACTCACTTGTCACCTGCTTCCTGCATTCAGGACCCCTGTTGACTTTGGCCATGTTGCTGAGCCTAAGGAACGTGACAGTAGGTGGTCCATGGCATATGAAAACAAACCAAGCACACCATGGTGAGCCTGGGTTAATGTGTGGCTTCACAATCAGAAGAGGGGCTTCAGAGCTGGCACTAAATAGTTCAAGTCCTGGGAGGTGTCATTATCCCCAATCTTGTTTCCACATCTGTAGAAAGAGGATAAACCTCTATACTAACAATTCTCAGGATAGCTTGAAGGCCCACATGAGTAAAGTCATTCAGTAAACAACTTTGCTTCTTAAAAAAAATAATTTAAGGGCTGCAGAGATGGCTTAGAAGTTAAGGCACATGCCTGTGAAGCCTAAGGACCCAGGTTCGATTCTCCAGGTCCCATATAAGCCAGATGCACAAAGTGGCACATGTATCTGGAGTTCATTTGCAGCGGCCAGAGGCCCTGGTGCCTCTACTTTCACTCTCTCTCTATCTCTCTCTCCCTCTCTCTCTGTCTCTAATAAATAAATAAAAATAAATCTTTAAAAAAGTATTTTATTAAAAAATAATTTAAGCTATTATGTGCATAATATGAATTTTTGGCTGGGAATCATGTATTAGTTTCTTTTCTCATTGCTGCAACAAAATATCTGACAGAAGCAACTTAAGGGAGGAAAGGTTGATTTTGGCTCATAGCTTCAGGGGAGTCTTAGCCCATGATGATGAGGAAGCCTTGGTGGAGTTCATGGTGGGAATGTGTGGCCAGAATTCCTCACCTTACAGAAGGAGAGAGAGAGAAAGAGAGAACCAGAGGTAGGTATCACCTTCAAATCAAAAATATACATGTATCTTGATTATTAAAATACATATTCCTCTTGCACACTTTTGGTGAGCTGTTCCTATTGAACTACTTTACCAGCCACGCCCTATTTTATAAACACTCCACAACCTCTCAAATAGAGCTGGCAGCTAGAAACCAAGTCATCAGACACATTGGCCTGCGAGGCACACTTAACAGTCAAACCCTAACACTTGTTAAAATGCAATTTCTGATTCTGCAGACTTGCGGTGGTGCTAACGAAAGATCTCAGCATTTTTCTTGGGCTCCTGGGTGAGGCTGGGTGGCAGTGCTACTGCTCCAGTGGGCCACATTCTGGTGAGGGCATATATATGCCATTTTTGAAAATGAAAATAAAAATACATGCTGTACACTCCACCATTTAAACTACTTTTTATTTCATATGCCTTCATGTAACATGATATCATAAGTATTTTCCATGTTTTTATAAATTACAGAATGAAAATTTTCATTTTTTAAAGTATCTGCAGCCTATTGCATAGTGTGGGAATAAAATCCCTTATTCAGCTTTCCAAATGTTGGACCCATGAGCCCAGCAGTGTGGCAACAAGGGAGGCAGTGTGCTCTGGGGCAACAGGAATGTTTCTTGTTTCCTCCTGTTCCTCTATAGAAAAAGTCTTCAGACTATACTTTCCTGAATTCCTATTTGTTTTGATATGTTATTTTTAGAAAATATCAACAAAATCAAAAACATACATGTATCTTGATTATTAAAATACATATTCCTCTTGCACACTTTTGGTGAGGATATAAAATAGTGCAGTCATGGTGGAAAATGGAGAAAACACAAAATACGGAATTTCTTCCAAAAATTCAAACTAGAACTATAACAGGATCCAAACATCTCACATGTGGGCATTTATAAAACAGAATTGAGATAAAGATATAGAAGAGACATCTGTGCTCCCAGATTCATTACAGTACTGCTCACAATAGCTTAGATGTGGAAACAACCTAAGCAGCCACTGATAAAGAAAATGTGCTACATGCACACAATGGAATGTTTTTCAGCCTTAAAAAGAAGGAAATCCTGCCATATGCAGAAACGTGAATAAACTCTGGTGACATTACGTTAAGTGAACTAAGTCAGTCACAGAAGAATCAATCTTGCATGACTTCACTTACACGAGGTAGCTAAAACTCGGAGGTACAGAGTAAAGCTGTGGTTGCCAAGAGTGGGTGGGGGGAGAGGAAACTGGGGGTTACTATTGGACATTTCAGTCATGCAACATGAAGAAGTACAATACTGCACCTGTAGTAAATAGCACTGCATTGTACACTTAAAAATTTAAGAGTGTAAATCTCATGCCAAATAAAAAAGTTATTTATAGAAAAGTGTAAAACTGACAGTTGCATTAATGCCACTGCTAGCAATTTTATTCCTAGATTTTTTTCAGTCATAATTTTGTTCAGTGGACATAGAATAAGTTTAGAAGGTGCAAGGTATAGTGTTAGGTATTGATATATTTCAGGGAACAGACTTTCTATTATCTTTAACATGTATATGTAATACAAAAATGCACACTGTAGGCTGGAGAGATGGCTTAGCAGTTAAGGCACTTGCCTGCAAAGCCAAAAACCCATGTTTGATTCCCAGATCCCACATAAGCCATGACTCACAAGGTGACACATGTGCAAGGTTGTACATACACACAAAGTAGTGTGTGCATCTGGAATTTGATTGCAGTGGCTGGAGGTCCTGGCATGCCAATTCCCTCTCTTGCCCTCTTTCTCTCTCTCATTAAAAAATAAAATCAAATAAATACACACTGCACATTGCTGTTCTAAGTTGTTTCCATCCACAACACTTTGTGTGAATAGCAAAACAAAATCCCTAATTGAGCCCTGTGTAAATCAGCAGTTATGTTTTGCCCTCTGGGTGAAAACACACACGCACACACACACACACACACACACGGATGCAACCCATTTTTTTCAGGCATTCTAAAGTACTTGCAAAGTTTGCAAAAGCTAGGCACATATGTGAATGTTAGGGCATGCATTTCCTGACATCACGGGGTCATGAAAATTAAAATTAAAATAAATACCATAAACCCTACCACTGTTTTTACTTCATGTACTTTTTCATGTGACATAATGTCATGTTTTCCATGTTTCTACCAATTGTAAACTGAAGGATCTCTGTCATTGTCATTTTTAAGTAGCTGCACAATGACATCACTTATCCAGCTTTCTTAATGTTGGGCCCATGAGTCCCAACAGAGTGGCAACAGAGGAGGTAGCGTGCAGGGCAGAGAGAATGGAAACCTATCCTACTATTGCCCGTTCCTGCTTGACCTCCTGTGCCTTCTCTTCTTCTAGAAACTAGATGCAAACGCCATCTCTGGTGGTGAACTGAGAAGAATAATTGAAGTAACATCTGCAAAGTGTTCACAGGGCCTGACACATTTCAAGTGTTCAATAAATTGTACACATTATTTTTCATCATGTATGTTGGTAATAGAAGGCATGCAGAAGGACCCCCCTGGTATTGATTGCAATGGTGCAAGGTGCCGTGTCTGCTGAGGAGGGTGGTACTGCAATGAAGACATATCTTAGCAGAGTGGGATTTTGCTCTTTCCATTATTTACTCATTCTCCTGGTTCCCCATCTGGAGGACTCATACTGTACTTCTATCCCCGCCTCTTATAGACATTTTCTGGAAATAAGGGTCAGGGAATTTGTTAAAGAGGAGCTGAAATAAAAGGAGGCAACCCCTCAGCATTGCTAGTCAATTACTGCTTTTATGCATTTTAGGGCAGCTTTGGAACCTTACTGTTATCAGAAATCCTTCAAGTCAGCATATAGACCAATGTGGGCCTGAAACAGCACACACAGCATATATATAATTAAAGAGAGAGAGAAAAAGTGTGTGTGTGTGTGTGTGTGTGTGTGTGTGTGATGTGCCAGGGCCTCCTGCCATTGCAAACAAACTCCAGATGCATGTGTCATGTTGTGTGTCTGGCTTTACATGGGTACTAGGAAATTTAACCTGGGTCCTTAGGCTTTGCAGGCAAGTTCCTTAACCACTAAGCCATTTCTCTAGCCCAAGGTGGAGTTTTATTTTGTCTACTTGTGACAGAAGATCTCTTTCCACTTCTCCATCAGCAATGTTCTCATAGAGTAAAACCACGTGTCTGTGAGGTGTTGTTACTCATCAATACTTTCACATGCTTGATCCACTCGAACTTTGTAACTTAAAAATAAACATGAAGATATAATTATTCCCGCTTTCCACAGTTCTTACCTCAGATTTTGAGTGGCCTATGTGGGCTGAGCCCAGGAGGTACCTTAAAGATCAGTAAGGCCACATTGCCGCCCTGAGCTCACAGTCCGTGGGGGGAGAACAATGAGTACAAAAATAATTTCAGTATGACAAAGTCCTGGATGTGGTGGAGAGAAACAATGAGTGGAGTGGGTGAGCATTCAAGGTTGGGGCTCTTAGAGCCACCTTAGATTCCAGAAAGGCTTCCTGGGAAATACACTGCTTGAGCTAAGAGTTGATGGAGAAGAGTTGTGGGGTTAAGAACAACGTGGGCATGCGAGGTAAAGAAAAGTCCAGGATCTATAAAACAGAACAACATGCAGGAAGACTGACAAGTAATATATGATTGCTAGGATACGATTGTTCATGATGAGGCTAAAGCAGACGAGAGTCCTGCAGAGCTTCACTGAAGGGTATATGTGTGGGGAAGACTGGGCAGGCAAGAAAATAAGGCCAGGCAGGCAAGGAATTCGATATGAGGTGACCACCTAAGATTGCAGCCATGTCTTCATAGGATGTCCCCTTGTGGCTGGACATGTTTGAAGCTGCAGTTACTTTATTTCCACTGTTCAGAAAGGAAGGTACCAGGCGCTCTCCCAGTGGCCACACATCACACTAAGGAAAGGCTGCAACCTCAGAGCATCCCAGCCTCCTTGTAGTATCATTTGCATTGTGGTTTTGACCTCTCACCTCCTTGCTTTTCACAAGGATCATGGGAAGAAATATTCTACAAGGGAGAGCTGGCCCATCTTGACTTGGGAGGGGAAAGGAGTCACCTTAACCTAATGAATATGCCTTCTGCCTCATAAATATTAATTATGATTTCTCCAAACAATTCACAACACAGACTCTAGTACACTGTTACCCTCTTCTCGCCAGCCCACTTCAGCCTCTCCCTGAGTGAGCGCACACTTTGCTTTGCTTTCTTTGCTAAATGAACTTCTGCTTACATCGTGTTTCCTGGCAAATTAATTCACCCAGTAATAAGTAGGGCAGGCTGCAATGCAGATTTTCAGACTTGTAGTCCTGTATATTTGTAAGAACAACAAAGCCAGTAACACACATCACACATGCTATGATCTTTTCAACTCTTGGCCATCGTAGACACTGACAGCCATTACAAAACTCTGCCCCGCTCAGTCCACAGGCAGCTCATTTATTTGTTCCCCAGGCAGTTACCGTTCATTAAACAGAGCTATCATGCACATGTAAACTTAGTTGTCATTCCTGATCTACATCACCGCAGCCAGAGGAAGAGCATTTTATACTTGTTCTCCTCTGAAGCTGGGAGATGTTTTCAGAAGTAAAAAAATGCCAACTCAAGCAGTCCCTCTCAGGCATTCTAACACTATCTACCCTTTCTGAGAGTGTGGCATATGTCAATTGGTTGACATGCTTTATCTTTCTCTTATCTTAAGAAGCAGATCATTTACCCATGGGTCTGAAAATAAGCATTTAAAATGTTCAAAGAAGCTTTTCAAGTATTAATTTACAATACTTAAAAATTACAATATTTAAAGAACAACTTGGTGTGATGGTGGGTTGTAAATGACTGGTGGGCATGCAGGATGGGGTCAGTCACAGAACTCAGGTGGCATGGTCTGAATTGTGATGGACAAGCAGATGGCAGTTGTTTGTCTTATGTTCTGAAGCTTCTAGACCAGCTGTGGTGATTCTCGTTTGCCTCTGTGTCAGTGACTAACTAGCACACCCTTATACTTTTAAACTGTGATTGTTCAAATTGATATTAGACATTCCTTCCTAAATCCATATAATAGAAAATAAGTCATACATACATACATACATACATACATACATATATACATACATACATACAGAAGGAGGAAGAGGGTGAGGTAGGAAGGGAGGAAGGAAGGAAGATGCTGAATCTAATAGTAATAGGAAAAAATCTTTTGAAGAAAAGAAATCTAAATGTTGGAAATATTTATCCACGGTTGACGAATCCCTGGACCCCCTAAGGGAAAATTTTTTCCCTGTGCTGTCATTTTCTATCTTGGCAAAGAGAAAACTGAAGCTTGAAGAGACTAGACAGCTTCCCCTGTGCACTGAGTAGTAGTCCCAGAATTACCACACTGGCCCTCTAGACCCCAGCCTAACACAGAGCTATCATGCACATTTAAACTTTATATGCATGCATGCATGAATGTATACATACCTACATATGTGTGTAACATATGTCTGCTTATAGGTATGGATGTATATGCATTCCTCATTAGGATGAAAGGAAGACATTTACAATTCAGGCACGAAAGCACAAAGTCGTTGAGAGAAGGAACTTGGCATCAGTTGAGAGTGGGAAAAGTAAGCGTGTATGTGTAGCTTGAAGTTTTGCTAAGTTTTGCTTTGAGTTGTTTTCTTTCCTGTCCTGCTAACCCGGTGATTGCTAGCAGCATTGTACACGCCACCCTTTTATCCTTAGCCACACACATCTGGAGCTGGTTCAATGCTGGTTCCATGACACCACGTTTGCTCCCTGTCCTCTGGTGGCAGCTATTCGAAATTTCCAAATTCTGGGGCTTTATCTCTTTAGAATCTCTTCCTCAGGTTTGGGTTGAGGGAGGCAGGTGGGAGGAGAAAAGAAGATTCCAGCTCAGAAAGAGATATTGTTACAGTTCAGGAAACAGGCTGAGTGGAAATAGAACAGGAGAAATAGAAAGTAAAGAGAAGGGAATGCTGGGAGTTGTAGAGAATGTCCCCACAGCGTCTGAGCAGAGATAGGTCACTTTATAATTTGGCAGCTTTTAAAGTATTTCAAGAATAAATTTTATTTCAATGAAATAAATTCTTAGATATAGTCTCATCCACCTGTTATTCATGTGATATTCCATATATATGATTTGATGATCCACTTTCAGCCCTTCTAGGTTCCAGGTAAACAAAGACGAGGAACACCCATATCCAAGCCCTTGTTCAATAGAAAGAGACATGAGTTGCTTGTCTTTTATTGCCGTCTCCTTTTCTAAAATATGGTTTTCCCTGGAAGTGTACTAGTAGGATGATCATGCCCTGGCAAGCTCTATCATTGAAAGTAATAATTTCTAATTGGTGGAAAACCAAAGGAATGACGGGAAGTTCCTTTGGTTATGAGAACAGCTGATCTTCTCAGGTTGACCTTGATATAACCATACAATGTGAGCAAGGACCTATAGAATTCAAGCTTCTCAAGGGGATAGCCACTCCTCTTTTGAATATCAACTTTAAATTCTTACATTTTATTAGGTTCAAAAGTGACTGCAAGATGAAGCCCCTTAGCAACATGCTGTCCTAGAAGATTTAGAGGCTGTTGGTTTTGGGGTGGGGAGATTGCTCAGTGGTTAAAGGCAATTTGATTGCCCAGAACCCACATACAGCCAGATGTACAATGTGGTATATGTGTCTGAGTTCAACTGCAGTGGTAAAAGGCCCTGGTAAAAGGCATTTGCCTGCAAAGCCAAAGGATCCTGGTTCGATTCTCCAGGACCCATGTTAGCCAGATGCAGAAAAGGGTGCATGCATCTGGAGTTTGTTTGCAGTAGCTGGAGGTCCTGGCATGCCCATTCTTTTCCTTTCTCTCTCTCTGCCTCTTTATCTCTCTCAAATAAATAAATTGAACTTGGGTCGTTAGGCTTTGAAGGCAAGTACCTTAACCACATAATTTTCTCTCTTCTCTTCTCCTCTCCTCTCCTCTCCTCTCCTCTCCTCTCCTCTCCTCTCCTCTCCTCTCCTCTCTCTCCTCTTGTCTCCCTTCCCCTCCTTTTCCCTCCTCTTCCCTTCCCCTTTCTTTCCCCTCTCCACTCCATTCCTCCCCTTCCCTCTCTTCTTTTCTCCTGTCCCAAATAAAATAAAAACATTAAAAAATAAACTGCCTGGTTTTGATAAATGGGATTTATCACCTCCTTTCATAGTTGTTCCTTGGCTGGAAGGAAAGGAGCGTCTGCCAACCTACCACTTCTGATTCCAATTCACTTTAGTTTTAGGTACTTTTAATAATTTGTTATTGTGTTGTGAGGTGATTTTTGGCCAGAATTCACCTTTCAAACTTTTTCAATTCTGGCTGTAAGAGTAGGTAATCTGGTAGTTTTGCCAAGCCAGCCATTTATTCACTCTCTCATCATGCATTACACATGGTGCTAAGCAAAGCTATGCTAGACTCTTGGTACACAATACACACGAAGTAGATGTGGTTGACTAAATTCTTTATGAGGTTGGTTCACTGTCAGAAGTAGTTTGTCAGGTTTTACATACAAATTATCACAAGCTCTAGTGGGGAAAGGACTAGGCTACTATGACTTCACAGTGGGGATGGGACTAATTTGTATTGGAAAATAGGGAAATCTATAAGAAAGAAGACTATTTGCTAAGCATCATGGTGAGGCCTGCCTATTTATTTATTTATTTATTATTGACAACTTCTATACTTACATACAAAAAGTGCATGATATTTCCCTACCCTCCCCCCATTCCCCTTTAGAACTCCAATCTCCATCATATCCCCTCCCTCTCTCCATTAATTTCTCTTTTAATTTGATGTCATCATCTTTTACTTCTATTATGAGGGTCTTGTGAAGGTTTTACTAGGCACTGCAAGGTCATGGATATCAAGGCCAATTTCTGTCTGGACAGTTGCATTGTAAGGAGTTGTACCCTTCCTTTGGCTCTTCCATTCTATCTGCCCCCTCTTCCACAATGGGCCCTGAGCCTTGGAGGGTGTGACAGAGATGTTTCAGTGCTGGGCACTCCTCCCTCCATCCCTTCTCAGCACTATGTTGCCTTTTGGGTGCCTATTTTTTTAAAGATAGGATTTTACTCTGGAACTTACTATGTAGCCAGGCTGGCCTTGAACTCATGGCAATCCTTGTGCCTCAGCCTATAAACAGATTGTGCAGACAGAGCATGGTGGTACATTCCTGTAATCCCTACATTTAGAAGTCAGACTCAGGAGGATCATTTGTTAAAGTTCTTCCTGAGAACACAGTGAGACCTTAGTGATGGTGGGAGGGAAAAACAGAGGGATGGAGAGGAGGGAAGGAAGGAAGGAAGGAAGGAAGGAAGGAAGGAAGGAAGGAAGGAAGGAAGGAAGGAAGGAAGGAAGGAAGGAAAGAACAAAAGGGAAGGCAATGCTGAGATTTGAGGTAAGCAGTAGTCAGGTGAAATCTGGAAGGAGACTGAGAAACACACATGCACACCTGAGCTGGAAAAAAGGTGGTGCTACCTATAAATGGTCACAAAGCCAATGTGTGGTATAGTTAGTCAGGAAGAATGACACAAAATGAGTTTGACAAGTAGCTCAGAGCCAGACAAGCAGGGCCTGGAGCACCTGGTAAAGAGTCTGGACTTCATTCTGGGTGCAGTGAGACATTATAAGCAGATGGGAAGTAGCATAATCTAAAATTCTGAGCATAGAATAGACCATATCTACATTTCAGAAAAGCAGGTCAGGGGCTGGAGAGATTGCTCAAGTGACTAAGGCTCTTGCCTGCAAAGCCCAATGATGCACATTCAATTCCCAGTATCCATGTAAAGCCAGATGCACAAAATGGGGCATACATCTAGAGTTTGTTTGCAGTGGCTAGAGGCCCAATGGGCTCATTCATTCTGTTTGTCTCTCTTCTCTCTATCTCTCTCTGCTTGCAAATAAATAATTTTTTTTTTAAAAAAAAGAAAAGCAGGTCAATGCCAGGCCATCACAGGTACATGATTTTATCCTGGAGGCTTTTCCAGGCCTGATGCAAAGCAGGCTGGGCATATCCTGGGCACCAAGCCGACCACCTCCTGCCTCCCCTACCTAGTGTCCTGCTTGGGTGGCAGAATGTGGCTTTACCAAAACCCAAACCAAGCACAAAGTTCCTATGGTTGCAGGAGAGGAAGAGTTTGCAGGGAAATAAACCAATGAAGTTCAAAGTTTTCAAGGACTCAAAGAACAAGACTCCAGCCTTAATGTTATGTCTGAGTGAGAGGAACACATTAACCATAAGATTCTCTGGAAGTATTTCCTTAGGGCCGTGGATTGAGACACGTCTCTGTTTTCAACGTGGCGTTTAGTCAGCCCCTTCCCTCCTCTAACTCCATCCTCCCCTCACACCATGCACACTTTGGTTATCAGATTTACCTTTTTATTCTTTTAAAGACAAGTAAAAGTGTCTTGGGAAATATGACCTTTCTGGTGTCACTTGTCATGAGGGTCTTTTCCCAAGACACTTTTGCCTGCCTGAGGACTCCCTTGGGGTAGAATTTTCTCCTTGACCTGTAAGGGTCTTGTTTCTCTTGCCTCCCTGCTCCACATAGGTGGAGCTTCAGACTTTAGGTGGGGACAGAGGACATTTGAAGAAATGTGTCACTGGGGACAGAATTGGGCAGGAATGTGTTCTGACAAGACCAGAGTTTGATAAAATAGGTGAGAGTTGAAGGAAAGACAAATACCTCCCAAACTCACCATAAACCTGATGGCAGGTCAGCTGAGACTTAAGAATTAGAGCAGTGCCTTAGAACCTCTTGGCCTATGGTCAGAATGCTTGGGTTTAATTTCTTTTTTTTTTTTTAAAAAAACTTTTATTTATTTATTTATTTGAGAGAGATAGAGAGTGATAGAAAAAGACAGAGTGAATGGGCACATCAGGGCCTCCAGCTACTGCAAATGAACTCCAGAAGCATGTGCCACCTTGTGCATCTGGCTTATGTGGGTACTGGGGAATGGAACCTGGGTCCTTAAGGCTTTGTAGGCAAGTACCTTAACCACTAGGCCATCACTCCAGCCCCTTGGGTTTAGTTTCTAATCAAGGTCTAATCTAATAATTTTAGGTCACAAAGAAAGTGATATAGATGAGTGCCTATGACTACCAGATAGTATGAATAAGTGTTGCAGAACATTCACAGACATGGGTGTTGTTCTTCTTTAAGGTTAGAGAAGGGCAGAGATTTTGCATAATATGTACTGAAAGACACAGAGGTGGCAAGCTTCACTTTTCAATCCACTAGAGGAAGATAACATATCCAGTGTTATATGTCATGCAACCTTTAAACTGCAGAACATCCATGCAGACATGCCCACGGTGTAGTCAGTGAACACCTTTGAGGAGTCTCAAGAATGGGTCGGGAATCCCTTCTCTTCCTAGGAAGCTGTTCCAGTAAACACAAAATGGATGACTTTTCCATGGATGCCTGCTCTGGCTCAGTTCTCTTGATTTTCATCACCTCACTTCCCTCCCCTTCCATATAGCCCCTTAGAAACCTGCTATAGCACCCCTTCACCCCACACTCAGTGACCTCTGCTGGTAAAGTCTGAGCTCACTTCATTCCTCTCTCCGGATCAGCTCAAGTTGTGTCAACACATGTCACTGAATTATCACACTTACCTTCTACACAAGACATATGTGCCCCAGAACAGGGACTCACGTCGGAATAACAGCAGATACATGTAGCTCTGCTTAGCTCTGTTGACTCTTTCCTGTGACAATGAAAGGACCTACAGCATTGGCCAGGTTGGGTTTCTCAAAGGAACTCTTACCTTATTGAATGTAGTCAATGGAAATGGGAACCTTGCTATATTCCCCAATAATTATATCTATATATTGATATAATTATGTAGTATTCTTGTACATGAAATGAGCTCTAACAAGTTATTATAGCATTCTCAAATAGTTTTTATACTAAGTAAGTTATAATAATTCAGATGTCCCATATGGTTCAATTTAGAGCCATCTTTATTATTATCTTTTCTAACACCCATGGAAATAGAGGTGAAAACCCTTCTCGTCTCTAGTGCACTATTGACATTATAAATGTTGACCTAAATTATATCCATTAGGTTCTCATTTAAATGAAAGATCTGCCCTGAGGTGGAAATTCTTAGCTTACTGTGTAAAATGAGGCCCCTCTAAAGATGTCTAATAAGAACAATTGAGATGTGGTGGTGAAACATCTTCAGACAACCTCTAGGGAATACTGCCTGTAGCTCTGCAGCGCTTATACAGCTTGATTTGAAGCAGAGCTCTGTCTGCATTTCTTCTCTGCTCGGAGGAGTTCCTGGAGAATAAGTCAGGGGGTATCTGCAATGGTTTTGAGCGCATTTGACTCTCACTTAGTTCTGGTTTAAACAGGAATGCTGGAAAGGACATGCAGAAGAGCAAAAGAGTAAGGTGCAGCCATTCTGGTCTTTGGCCCTGATGATGGTGGTGATACCAAGGGGTGCCTTAAACTAAGGCCTTTACTATATGTCAGGCACTGTGCCAAGTCATTTCATGTAACAGCCCTTTCATTGACATATTCTTTTTTTTTTGTTTTTGAGGCAAACCCAACAGATTGCCTTTTTCTTGTGTGTGTGTGTGTGTGTGTGCGCGCGCGCGCGCATGAGAGAGAGAGAGAGAGAGAGAGAGAGAGAGAGGGAAAGAGACAAAGAGAGAGAGAATTGGTGCACCAGGGCCTCCTGCCATTGCAATAGAACTTCAGACATGTATACCCGTTTGTTTACATGTGCAACCTTGCACATTTGTGTCACAGTATATCTGACTTATGTGGGATCTGGAGAGTTGAATGTGAACCCCTAGACTTCACAGGCAAGCTCCTTAACCACTGAGCAATCTCTCCAGCCCTCATTCTCATAATCTTTAAAAAATATTTTATTTATATTTATTTATTTACTTATTTGACAGAGAAAGAGGCAGAGAGAGACAGAGAAATGAAAATGGGCACGTCAGTGACTCCAGCCACTGCAAACGAACTCCAGACTCATGTGCCCCCTTTTGCATCTGGCTAATGTGGGTCCTGGGGAATCGAACCTGGGTCCTTTGGCTTTGCAGGCAAATGCCTTAACTGCTAAGCCATTCCTCCAGCCCATAATCTTTTAAGTCACTTTCTTCCATTAAGGAGATGATGGCAAGGCTGGAGAGATGGCTAAGTGGTTAAAGGCACTTTCTTATAAAGCCTGATGGCCCAGGTTTGATTCCTCAGGACCCACATAAAAGCAGATACACAAAGTGACGCATGTGTCTGGCATTCATTTGCAATGGCAGGAGGCCCTATTGTGCCCATGCTTACTCTCAAATAAGCAAATAAAAATATTTTTAAAAATAAGAAGGGGCTGGAGAGATTGCTCAGTGGTTATGGCGCTTGCCTGAAAATCCTAATGACCCTAGTTCAATTCCCCAGTATCCGCATGAAGTCAGATGCACAAAGTGGCTCATGCATCTGTAGTTCATTTGCAGTGGCTAGAGGCCATGGTGTGCCTATTCTCTTTTACTTTCCTCTGTCTCTTTCTGCTTGCAAATAAATAAGTAATTTTTAAAAAGAAGAAGAAGATAATGAGGGAATGCAATCATTAGCTAAAGTGTCCAAGGTTATCTGACTTAGACATGGCATTCCCAAGATAAGAGTTACTAAACATTCTGCTGACTTTTCAAATGGACCAATATTCATTGTCTATTTCATGAAAATAATTGGGCCAAATGTTCCAAATTTTTTTTATTTATTTATTTTTATTTATTTTTGGAGAGAGACACAGAGAGAGAGAGAGAGACAGAGCGGGAGAGGGAGACAGATAGAGATGGGTGCGCCAGCAGTCTCTCAGCTGCTGTGAACGAAATCCAGATGCGTGCGCCCCCTTGTGGGCAAGTGCAGCATTGCGCCCTTGTGTCACTTTGCATCTGGCTAAACGTGGGACCTGGAGATTGGAACCAGGGTTCTTAGGCTTAGGAGGCAGGCGCCTTAAACACTAAGCCATATTTTGTATGTTCTTATTTCAGTGACTTTGAGGAGGAACCCCACTGGGGCTTGAATAGGGTAAATAATGGGCTAAGTTAAAGATACATATCTGTATAGGTTGCGAGGATGTTTAGCTAACCCTGAAGGGTTAAGCAGAATTAAAAGTGTCTGTATTACGATTCCAGACAGGAAAGTGCTAGCGTGTTGTGAGGCACTTCCCTTCCTCCGAGCCATTGGGTTGTTGCCAAGGTTGCAGGATAGATGCTGCGTTAGTGGAAGACGGATTTGATCCACGAAGACATCTTCTCAGCCCTGGTGCACAGTTAGTGGGCGCAGCAATCGCGTGGTAACAATTTGGTATGGGGTTTGTTAGAAAAACATAGCTTTGTCTGGATTGAACCCAGAAATGGGTGACAGATGTTGATGCTGAGCGACTGAACAGATGTTTGGGGGAGAATTACAAAAAGGGCTGCTATCACACAGGATCTAAACCTTCACCTTCCTGGCTAATGCTGAAAGGCGAGCTTGTTTGTGAAACACATCCTTACAAAACTGTGTGGTGGGTTGTGACAAAGATGAATGGCCGGATGCTATAATTTAAATTCGAAAATAAGGTAAATGGGAGTCCTTGTTTGCATGTGGTTGTGTATGTGTTTTCTCTGACAAGGGTCAATGCCATACTAAAGAATGGCAAGGCTGAACAAGTCATTCACTCAGCATTCCTCATTTTTTTTCACCCCCACCACTGGAAGAATGAAGCATTATAGGATGCCATACCTTAAAGCTCAACAAAATTATTAGAATACCATCACTCATGTGCTTCCTGAAATAGCTGTTTGATAATTACATTTAGAAAAGAGATTTTTCTGTAGAATCAATTTTATCTGAGGCTTTTAAAAGTTTTAAGGAGACTAAAATAATGTCCTCTCTGATATAAATGAGAAACAAAAGCAACTTTTAAAAGACAAAGACATTTGTTGTCTCATCTTTGTATGTAGGCTATAATTGATATAAATATGACCTTCTGATAACTATAATTGTACCCATGTAATAATACCAAACATCTGTTTAAAATATAAAATGCAGTAAAAATTCAGATAGTCTGTTTAGTGTTATAAATGAATAGCACTGAGTTTACAACAGATGCTCATATACACAGTAGCACTACATGCCATAATGACCTGCAAGATGGATTTACTATTATCATGTAGTGGATCAGAAAACTGAAATCCAGGGAAGTTAAGTGACTTACCCAAGGTCACACATATAAGTAAGCAGACGCGACAGAATTTTCATCCTACCATGGGCTATTTGAAATTCTGCTCATTTTCTAATATGCAGCAGCACCCTCATTAAAGCAGACATTTAACTCTAATCAAATCCTTGTGTGCTACTATATATCAAAATGGAACCTGATTTAAATCTACCATTGCCAGACTCAGGATGTGAAGTCTTAACTTCAGTACTGTTCATAGAGAACTGTAGCTCTTTGTGCCGAAGACAGATTCCTCCTTTTGCTTTGCACCGAGGACAGTGTGCGGGGCAGGAAGGAGACGGATGAGAAAGACGTCAGCTTCGGGTAGGGGCTAGGGTAGTGTAGCAGAAGCTGTGAAGATTAAAAAGATAAATGAGATGCTTAGAACTTTGGGGAAAGATAAGGCATAAACAGTAAGCAATGAGGCAGAAGGTCATAGAACAAAGGGTGTGGGAGTTTAGAGAAGAAGTTTTTAGCAACGAGGTTCCGATCAGGCTGCATGGAGGAGATGGCACTTGCACTGAGAGCTCTGAGGTTAAGATGCCCAGCAAAGATTAGTTTTCTTTCCTTCAGTCTGTTTGCCTTTCCTGTGCCTTGACCCCTCATTCCCAACCTTCTCAAAAGAATAATCAGGATGTGCTGCCTTCATTTCCTGAGCGTTTACTAATCCTTGAAGCCATAATTCTGGCTTAAGTCTTTTTGGTAGCACAGGCCTTTAATCCCAGCACTCTGGATGCATAAGTAGGAGGATCACCATGAGTTCAAGGCCACCCTGAGACTACATAGTGAATTGCAGTTCAGCCTGGACTAGAGTGAAACCCTACCTCGAAAAAAACCAACCAAACAAACAAAGAAAAGACTGCTAATTATCTTCAAATACCTTTTCTCCCTCTCATCTTAATTTTTATCTGGTCACATGGTCACACAAAATAAAACCTGCATCTACCAGCTTCCTTTGTAACAAGTCATATGCAAATGATGCAATTTGGCCAGTAGAATATGACCAAAAGTAATCCTACAACTTTTGGGTTCCACCTTTCCAGGGAAGGGGTGTTCCTTTCTTCCCTTCCTGGGGTCATGGTATGGATGGCCATCTTGGTTCATGGAGAAGAAAGAGCTACGTGAGGCACTGGAAGAGCAAAGGCAGAGGAAGCTTGTCTCTGACACTGGGAGGTTGCCATATTAGCTCCAGAATATTTATTCTCACATCATTAAGTAAGATAGTGTCAGGAAAAATTGCGGAAGATTTTTAAATGGACAACAAAAAGATTTTTGGGTTCTAAGTAGCTTACCAGGCAGGTGATATGTGCTATTCATTGTTTTAAAATATCCAAAAACTCAGTAAGTTGTAGATAACTGATACTCAGTTCAATATAAATGATTATTTATTGTCTTGAACAATTCTGTCCAGTTAGGGCAAATTGATTCCCCATTCCATTTCCCCCCTTCCACTTTTCCTTGAAAAAAGCCAGTTTTTATTTATTTGAGAGAGACAAAGAGGCAGATAGAGAGATAAAAAGAAAAAGATAGAGAGAGAGAGGAGAGAGAATATGGGTGTGTCAGGGCCTCCAGCCACTGCAAATGAACTCCAGACGCATGTGCTACCTTGTGCATCTGGCTTACATGGATCCTGGGGAATTGAATCTGAGTCCTTTGGCTCTTCAGACAAGCTCCTCAACTGCTAAGTAATCTCTCTAGCCAAAAAGTCAGTTTTATATCAATTTGCAAATTAATTTCAACATTCTTAGTTAACCTATTTGAGTGGGGCTGGGCATGGCATACGCCTTTAATATCAGCACTCAGGAGGCAAAGGTAGGAGGATTGCTGTGAGTTTGAGGCCAGTGAGGGACTATAGGGTGAGTTCCAGGTCAGCCTGGGTTAGAGTGAGACCCTACCTCACAAAACAACAAAAGCCCTGTGTGAGATGTTTTGAAATTTCCTTTGAACTGGTGTTCATACCTTACTAATTCCTTCATTCATTAGTGAGTTAAAGTCTTTACTATATATTAATCTTATATTTATGTAAGAGGCAAGATTTACCATTATTTTTAAAAACTATTCTTTATCAGCAAGAATAAACTTCCATCTAGTTTAAGCCATTATTATTTTAGGTGTCTGTTTTGTTATCACCATAGTCTTTGACTAGCTAGCCCTTGTCCTCCTACTTTATTTCATGGAGGGTCAGCATCAACTCTTATTTACCAAATCTAAAGATCTTTTCTCAGGCACCATTATTCTCAATGTGACATAAAGTAGTGGGGCATGAAATCAATTGAGTGAACCATACCACTTTTGGTACTTGTTTATATATATGTGTGTTTGTGTGGTGTGGTGTATGTATGTATGTGTGTATGTATGTATGTATATGTGCAGATGTGAGCTTCCTGTGTGCACATGTGTGGTGGCCAGAGGAGAACTTCCTCTGTTGTTCATCTTCCACCTTATTTCCTTGAGACATAGTCTCCACTGAATCTGGAGATGCCATTTTTGTGTCAACCTGTCTGACCACTGAGCTCTAGCAATTCTCTATCCCCAATAGGAGTCATGTTATAGGCATGTGTGGCCATGCCTAACTTTTATCATGGGTGTTGGGTATTGAATTCAGATGGTCACAGGCCCTCATGCTTGTGTGGCATACACTCTTACCCACTAAGCCATATCCCCAGCCCCTTCATGCCAGTATTCATAGAAAATATCAAAGTGCATCATATATGGAAAGTCTAATTGATGAGGCTTTTGATTTAGATACAAGTATGTATTAGTTTCTTAGAGATACTTTCACAATTATCATTAACTATGTAGCTAAGAACATCAACGACTTATTCTCTCATAGAACTGCAGGCCAGAAGTCCAAAGTCAAAGCTGAGCAGCTTTTTGAAGTCTCTGGAGGTATTTTTCCTGAGCTCTTCTAGCTTCTCATGGCATTTGTGTTCCTTGGCTTGTATGATAATTTCTGTTTCCATCTTCATAACTCACCTTTTTTTGGCATCCTTTCCTACCTCTTATAGTCATTGAACTTAGGACTCACCTTATCCAGTATGATTTCATTTCATTTTTCACCTAAATTAAATTTTCAAAAATACTATTTCCAAGTAAGGTCATAGTCCAAAGATCAGGGTGGATATGAATTTTGGGTGATACTATTCAAACTACTATATGCATGTATTCCTTCCTGGTTATTTTGCAAAATATATTTTTTATTGTGAGAAGTCTCAAAAGTTTAAAGGACAAGACAACAGGTTTCCAACTACCTGATTCCAAGGAAGCAGATCAGCTCTGCTCTCTATCTTGGCATTAATAGCAGTAATAATTAATGTTTGGAAAACTCCATAATGAAATCTAATTTTTTTTTTGGTAGGGTCTCATTTTGGCCCAGGCTGACCTGGAATTCACTGTGTATTCTCAGGGTGGCCTCGAACTCACGGTGATCCTCCTACCTCTGCCTCCCAAGTGCTGGGATTAAAAGCATATGCCACCACAACCGGCATGAAACCTAATTCCTGATATGCTAGTAACAATACTTTTTTTAAAAAAACTCCAAGTAATTTGTAATACAATTATTCACTTTGACCGCATACCATCTTAAGGGGTGGGTTTTAATAAGATTGGTGTTTTAAAGATCATTATCCATGCAGAAAGTTACGGAGCCAGAACTCAATTCCAAGCTCACGTTTCCCACTGCATCATGTTTCTTTGGCCCGCTTATCTTCCTTGGCTTTCATGTTACTATGCTGACCGTGGTGTCTCTGAACTGCCTCCACTTTCTGGCTTCACTTTTCTTCTTCCCATTTCCTAATACTGTCCCTCTATCGACCTTGCATGTGGCCTGCTGACACCCACTCTTCTTTCTTCCTTTGCTTTCTAATTATGAGAATGGAGAAGACCTTATCCTATCTGTAGGCAGAATGGAAAAGACCACTGGGCAGCGAACATTGAAGAGAGATGAAGGTGAACAAGTGGCTGATGGAGGGCGGCTCCAGAGAGACAACCAAGGGCTTGGCAGAGGAATTCTTAGTATGCGGGCCCCACACCCTCTCTCTGAGACACTTTCTCACTTTAACAAGGCAAAGGTGACAGTAGCAGGACCAGGGTCCTTTCCCTTTAATTGGCTTAGCTTCCCTGTTTTGGCCATGAGGCTTGAGGTGATGTAATGTGCCACACTGACAAGATGCTCTATTTTACAGAAGGGGCCAAGCTTAGCACAGGATAATGGGAAATAGCACAAAATGTTTGGTTACTTAGATTGAGAGACATGGGAAAGCACAACAAAGAGAAGTCCAACTCCCATGTCCTCTGTCCTTGTCACCTCATTAGCTGAGGTGACAATTCTCAGAGGCACAGGGAGCAGGTCAGGAATCAAGGACAGCTGTGTTCCTCAGCTCAGAGGAGCTGTCAACAGCCCCAGGAGCTGGACAATTACAAGTCATTATCTTCCCAAGATGATTAATGGGGTACCCTTTGGGAAACTGGATGACAGAGGCTCATACCTTTAAATAAGAATGCATTGTTGTGGAGGCAATAAAACCACCAGAAAGTGGCTTTGGCTGCCTTCCATCCAATTAGGCTTGAGGTAATTATCCAGGTAATTCAGGAAAAATAAACTGCCATTGCCTGAATTACTCAGATAATCACCTCCATGTTCCATTTCAGTCCAGAGCCAGCTGTAGATGTCTCAGGGGCCTCACAGTCTGATAACCAAAAACAGGCTTAGTAATTGAGGAACCAGGGTGAAACACCGCAAGTTCTGCTCCCCCAGTGACAGCCTTGTTTCAAACCAAGCTCTCTCGTGTCCTACTCAGTCCTGGTGAGCAACCCTGCCTCACTGGGCCAAATGACATTTTGCTAATGCCAAACTATAAATTGCTAGCTGATGTCATTTAGCAAAGATTATTAACAATATTTTTCATTAATGTTCTTAACAGCTGATAGGAAGTTTTGTTCTGGCATAGAATGGAGAAAAAACATTTATGCTTTATGCTGAGCTGTGAAATTGCAGGTTAATGTTTCTTAACATTAACTTCACCTTGACTTATCTGTCGAAATTTTAAGAAAACAGATTTTCCCAGGCCCTACCTCAGACCAATTAAATTTGCATCTCTGGAGTGCAATTCCTCACAATGGTATTTTTTTTAATGTAAACTTTACTAAAACAGTTTCCTTCATTTTATTGATTATGGTATTTTCAGTCATATTGGTATTGTTAAAAGTTCTCTAGGTTGCCGGGCGTGGTGGCGCACGCCTTTAATCCCAGCACTTGGGAGGCAGAGGTAGGAGGATCGCCGAGAGTTCGAGGCCACCCTGAGACTACATAGTTAATTCCAGGTCAGCCTGGATCACAGTGAGACCCTACCTCGAAAAACCAAAAAAAAAAAAAAAAAAAAAAAAAGTTCTCTAGGTGACTGCAGTGGGCAGAACATCTGTACCTGAGGGAAAGACAGAGTGGGGAGGCAGATTTCTGTCACTGGAAGGCTGTGTCCAGGCTTTGACAAATCTGACGGGCAAGTCTCAGTGGGACAAGGGGAGCTGTGTGATTGTCAGTCTGTTCCAGAGAGAGACCTGCTCTGGTTGGGATGATTGTGTCCTTCCAAAGTCCATGTTGAACTTTAGCCAGTATCCCAGCATTAGGAGGCAGATCCTTCAGCAAATGATCAGGACTTCAGGCTCTGCCTCATGCATGGGTTAGCACCATTATACATGTGCTTGAGGAAGTGAGTTCAGCTCTGCTTCTCTCCCCTTCCAGCCCCTCTGTCATGCGAAGACACAGCCTTTGTTCCCTTTTGAAAACAGAAGTCACTCTGACAGCAGACACAGAATCGACTGGCAGCCACGATTTTGGACTTGAGGGAGCTAGAAGTGTGAGAAACACATCTCTGTTCTTTACCAATTGCCTCATCTTGAGTCTCTTTTCATAGCAGTGGGCGTGGAACTCTTCCTAAAATGGCTACTGATTGTGGTATTTGCTGTGACATTGATAATTTTAAGACAGAGTCTGACCTCTTAAGTCTCTGTGTTGCAGGAGTCCTTGATCTGAAAGGCAAGGGTGGAGTGTGCTGTGCTTGTCTGATAACACCCCCTCATTCCTGTGTGCAAATGGACAAGGCTCTAGCAGTACCCGCTTCCGTGGCAAGTTTGAACAGTAGGAAGACTTGCTAGAGGACTCTTAATGTCAACTAGTTACTCAATAGAGATGAACAGAAAGTATCATTTCTACTTCCTTTCAATTCCGTAAAGCATCCCCTCCCAAGGATTCGTACCAGGCATATCCCCGGGTCCTTCTAAGGTATATCCCATCAACATCCATTAAAAATAACAAGGCAGTAACTGCAAAAGACATTACTTCATCCTGGCAGCAAATGTTCCCCAAGTGCAAACCTGCCATCTGCTTGGCAGTACAAGGAGCTAAGCAAACTCTTCCTTCTGAAGTAATTCAGCTGGGTCCTCTGGCTTTGAAGCATCTGGCTGGTCACTGTGCTGTCAGTATGAAGCTACCTTCTCGATTTCAAACACCCCAGTGTCGGAGACGGAGGACAGAATTCCTGTGGTCTAGACACAAAAGCCTGCTACTAGGACTTCAGATGGGGGCTCGCCTTTAATTCGTGAGGGTTGTAGCTCAAAAATGATAGAGCAATCTTTCAACAAAGTCTCAGGAATGATCAACAATCTCCCAGAACACAGCAGAACATCTGTTTTCTGTGTGTAACTCCACCCACAGAGGCTGCCTTAGCCATGCACGTGTTGCTCCTGCTGGGGTTTTATGACATGTGAATTCAAAGGGCCATTTCTTTTTCCTGTGACAAACCTTTCAAAGGCTGAAGTGCTTGGATTTACAGTGATTCACTCAGAGGATTCCAACCCCCCCTTGTTGAAATATGGAAAATAACAAGTGCCATGATGTATTACAAGAAAATGGAGTAAGAAATTTTTTTATTAGTTATGAGGCAGTGTGTATACAGTCATGCTGGCATCACCATTAGCCTCCTTCCTGTCCTCCCCCTCGGAAGGGACTCTTCTTGTTGGGCAATGTGGGATGTGCATTTTTGGGGTAGCCATCAGTTATGGGGAAGAGTCCCAACTTGGGGCTCTAACAATCTTTCCACCCACGAATTTCCCTGAGCCATGATGGGATCGTTTTAGGTCTACTTCAGTGATAAGTTCTTGGGGGTATCTGTGTCTCTGGATATCTGGTTTGGTGGGAGTTGAGTGTTCTCTGTCTCTATCTCCTTCACCCTTGTGTTGGTAACCAGGTTCATCAAGACAGCAGCATTCTTGCTCATTTCCCTTCTAGAGAAAAGCGCATCATCATATTGGTCCTTTTTTTTCCTCTCAGAACATAGGTTAGCCTTTAAAAATGCTATAACTATAAAGTCCTGTTACCCCTCAAAGTCAAAGTTCAAATATCACCTCTGCTATAAAATCTTGGTCATCTTGGGTCAAATTAACATGCCTTCAGTGTCAGCTTACCCTTTTTTACTAATGCTCTGTAACACTGTGAGCTACTTTGTTATTCAGTATGTGCATCTGCACCTTTACGTGCTGTGGTAGTTTGAGTGGATGTCCCCCAATAGATACAAGATTTTTTTGTTTGTTTGTTTGTTTTTCAAGGTAGGGTTTTGCTCTAGCTCAGGCTGACATGGAATTCACTATTAGTCTCAGGGTGACCTCGAACTCATAGCAAACCTTCCTACCTCTGCCTCCCAAGTGCTGGGATTAAAGGCGTGCTCCACCACGACTGGCTACATACAAGTGTTTTATTCAAGTTTGTAACTTAGCCCTCTAGCTACCTGGCTGGAGAAGGTGTCTCTGTGGGCAGATCCTAGGGTTCAGCGCTAAGCCGTGTTTGGGGGTGGGTTTGGAATTCCAGTCTAAAGATACGCAGAATGCTGGAGCTTGTCTGGAGTTCCTGAGTGTGCTTGCTGCTGGTGATGGTGGTGGTTTTTCTCTCTACACAGACCTGTGCAAGTGGGCCAACTTCTTCTGCCATCATGGAACTTCCCCTTGATCTGTAAGCTTCAGTGAATTCCCTTCCTCCCATAACTTGTTTTGGAGGTTCATCCCAGTGACCTGAAGCTGTCTGCTACACATGCCCATAACCACTCCCAGTACACTGGTTGGGGAGCTTCTGAAGCCAGGGATCTCATAGGCACCCAGTAAATACTATGTGTGTACAGTTGCATGCGCTCACTGGGGCAGCTACTTTTGGATAACGGGTGTGAGGGCTACTGACTGTTACTTACTTTCGTAAAGATTCCTTCAAGTGCTCATAGGGTACGTTTTCTGAACCCTCTCATCTACTTCCTCATGGTCACCTTTGGGAGTTATGAAATTTTCCTCTTGTGACAATCCTGCCTTTTCCTGGATGCAGAACTGGCATTTGGTTGTAGCTTACCACTGACCCAGGCAGACAGTCAACATAGCTTCAGCAATCCATTCCTCACCTGCTATGTAATTGCCTCCAGAAACTGCATTTGAATAGTGTTTCCAGAATATAGGGAGACCTCATATAGAATGCAGCAATATGAACACAATCATATATGTTTTATATATATACATACATATATATATATCATCATATCATCTCCCCTGCTAAGTAATATCCCATTTTCTTTTAATGGCTATTCTTAAACTTTTATTTTATTAGCTCATTTTGCAAGGGCTGGCAGGTCACTCTGTAATGGATCTGAACTTGCCTATTTCCTATCAGAATGTTATACTTTTAGCATATATCACTAATTTGCGAATGTCAACATGCTTGGGAGTCACTGGTGGCCTTGTTTCACTTCACATTCTAGTTCTGTAGGTTTGGAGGGGGCTTGAGATTGCATTTCTAGCAAGCTCCCAAGTGATCCCAACGCTGACGGTCCATGGGTCACGTTTTGATTAACAAGGCAAGATTGCACCTTTACTACGTCAACACCTAACTAAGGATTTTAATATCTATTATTTAGGTAATCTGTCATGTAGGCAAGATTATAACAGTGTAGGAAACTGAGGCACACACTGGCTATCCAGAGGAAGTTAGGGAACACTGTAGCTAGAACTTAGCTTCAGTCTGTTTGCCTGCTTCATCGCAGATAAAACGCTTTCTGCATAGATGTGATACTTATGATGTCAAAATGCCACTTTTACAGTATCCCCAGAAGCTTCTAGTATGATGTTTGATGCATGGTAAACAACTGAATATGGTTTATTCTAGAGTTTCTTTTAATATTCCAGCAGCTACTGTGCAAGGTTTCACTGCTTTATTATTTATTATTCTAATTCTCACATTACCTCCATTGGGTTATTATTGTATTATGCAGTAGGGCTTGGAGAAACGGGGTTACTTCTACGAATCTACACTGATAAAAAAATAAAAAATAAGAGTAGAATTTAAGTCCATGTTTATGAAAGATACTTCCGTGTTTTAACTTATATTTTTAATTACAGGCTCCTGCATACATCCTACAGTGAAGGAACATTTTCCATAAACTATTTCTTTATTACTGGCATCTAGTTGTCAAAAAATCCATAGAAACTTAACTCTGAGAATGCAAGTTGATCTGCCCGAGATCTCTGAAGATAAAAAGGCTGATCTCATTTTCACTTCACACATCCTCCCAGCTGTTGCAACTGCTTCCCACAGCTTTCTGCCAAATGAGAGCGAATAATTGATGGAATTGATGTCCTTGTCTATGATATGTCATGCAGCTGCTTACATTTTTAATCAAAAGAGTCTTGCCAAGTAGTGCAGAAAAAGTTTATTGAGTTTTTAATCTCAATGCTCTTGGAGATAGTTTGAGTCAATGTTAGGAAAGAACTTCATGCCGAGGACTTAGAAGCAAAGGCTCATACTTTGTGAAAGGAGCAGTTTCTTCCAGAAGACTCTGAGTGACATCATGAGACAAGAGGGGTTTTTAACAACAATATCCTTGGCTTGGGCAACAGATTTTAGAGTGGCACTTTTTTTTTTTTTTAGGCAAGCGCAACAGACTGGCCCTCTTTTATGAGAGTGAGAGAGAGATTTGGTGTGCTGGGCCTCCAGCCACTGCAATCGAACCCCAGACATGGACGCCACCTCGTGTGTATGTATAACCTTGCACATGTGTCACCTTATGCATCTGGCTTACATGAGATCTGCAGGGTTGAACATGGGTCTTAACCACTAAGCCATCTCTACAACCCTAGAGTGGTAACTTTTAAAAACATACCTATAAGATTTTTCACAGCAGAAGGAAAGGGCTGTGTCCCCTCTCCCTAACGTAGGTGGTTTGTGATTGCTCTACCCAGTGAATTCAGCAGAAATGAAGTATGTGACTTCATAAAGGGTCATGTAGTTTCTGACTTCTTTACTGGAATGGACATGCTTGAGGTCTAAAGGCACCATGTCAAAAGTCCAACTACCTCAAGGCAGCCATGTTGGAGGAATTCCCAGTCATGTGGAAACAGACATGTATAGGTCCCGCCTTCAAGTCATTCCAACTGAGATCCCAGATGGCATTTGAGTTCAGAGGTCACGAGGTGCTTCATTCCCTTGGTCACTAGTTCTGTGCATCAGATGATGGAGCAGAGATAAGCCATCTCCCTTCTAAGCCATCCTAGTTTCTGACCTACAGAATTCACAAATATATCTTGATTTTTATTTTACAGTACAAAATTGGGGGTGATTTGTTATACATTGATAATAATTCTCAGCTGGGCATGGTGGCACATCCCTTTAATTCTAGCACTCGGGAAGTAGAGGTAGGAGGATCACCACGAGTTCGAGGCCACCCTGAGACTACATAGTTAATTCCAGGTCAGCCTGGGCCAGAGTGAAACCCTACCTCAAAAAACCAAAAAAAATAAAAATAAAATAATAATAATAATGATAATAACAACAACTCTTTGGGCTGGAGTGATGGCTCAGAGGTTAAGGTGCTTGCCTGCAAAGCCAAACAATCCCAGTTCAGTTGCACGTAAAGCCAGATGCACCAAGTGGCCCATGCACCTGGAGTTTGTTTGCAGGGGCCGGAGGCCTTGGTGGTCCATTCTCTCTTTTTCTCTCTGCTTGCAAGCAAACAAATAACATTTAAGAAATAATAACTCTAGGGGCTAAAGAGATGACTCAGCACTTAAAAGCACTTGCTTACAAAGCCTGCTGACCCAAGTTCAATTCCGCAGCTCCCACGTAGAGCACAGTGGTGCATATATCTGTGATCCCAACATGCCTAGGCAATGGGAGGAGCAGCTCAAGACTCTGAAGCCCACGGTCCAGCTTGTCTAAGTTCATTTGCAGTCTGGCAGTTCAGTTTATTTGCAGCAAAAAGAGACCCTGCCTCAAGAAAGGTGGAGCACACCCCCACCCCCTTGAACTTGTCCTCTGATTTCCACATTTGTACCATAGCACATGTACCCATACTCATGTGTGCAGGCTTGTGTGTGCTCATACCACACACACACACACACACACACACACACACACACATAAAAAATAAATAAAAAACTATAGCAATAAACCATAATTCATTGGCTTGCAATGATAAAACCAAAATACACAATAGCTTAAGAATGAAAGAAACCTACTGAAGATGTATTTGGAGAACATATTTCCTCACAGCTCTGCAACTGCAAAAGCACAATTGACCAACGGTGCTAGCTGCTGAAGCCAGATCTATTACTGTGCTTACACGAGCCCAAGCTCCCAACAAGCTTAGAGGTATTAAACTTAACAATACAAATACAGGACATACATGAAATATTTGGGATTTATTTACCCTTAAAGATATTACCTATAGTTCAAATTGAAATTTAAACTGGGCATCCTATCTGGCAATCCCACCCGTGCTTCTCCCAACCATTGACTAGATGTGTCAGGATTCTATGCTGGGCTAAATTATGTGGAGGAGGCTCCTCTGAAGGATGAGTTTGGCTTAAGTCATAGGTCATTCTCTATTGGACCTGCTGAACATCCTTAGAACTGTACTACAGTTGAAGATTCTTCTACCCAATAGAGATTAGACCCTCAACTTGGTTGGTGCCTCTCCCAGAATCCTTTGTTCCTTCCACATTTTTCCTCACTAGCATTTGCAGAACTTACATGTCACTGGACTTGAAATAAGCCAGGAACAGACACAAATGAAATAAAGATGTCTAACTAAATCACAAGAAAAGCTATGGTGATGCTAAGTAACAGAAACTCAAGGCTTTTATGTCACCTTCTCCCCATTTCTCTCTCTCTCTTTCTCTCGCTTTTCTTCTCTTCACCCTCACTGAGGATAAGGTTTATCAGACATCTTTGTGACTGTTAATGACAAAATATATGTCTGCTGTTAGGCACTGGACATTAGAAATCTCAAGACAAGAAGGCTTAACAGAAAAGCAACTCACAAGATGAGTTGGGAAGCATGAGCTCAGACTGAGAACCGAAGGCTTGCAGAGTAGAAGACAGAAACGCTGAAGACCGGGGCTGCTGAGGTGGGGGGAGTGTGTGGAGCAGGGGGCTAAAGAAGAGGAGACTGCTTCAGGAGCATGCATAGAGGGCCTCTAGTGTGTGGCTGACAACTATGTTTCATATGCAGGGCGAGATTCCAGGAGGAGAACTTACAGGGAGGTAAGAGCTGAACAAAGATTTCAGAGTCAAACAGTGGAGATGTTGGAGTTGCAAAACACTCAGCGTGATGATAACTTAAAGACGTCAAAAAGCCACACGTTAGGGCTAGGGATCATGCCTTAAAATAAGAACAACTCTGGAGTACTCTAATGATGCGTGAAACCCAGACCCCCACAAGGTCAACCTGATCTAGGAACCTAATCTAGGATCTAGGAACTATGTGCTAAAAACAAAGTCCACACTTTTCAGAGAAAAATACTATGTGCTCAATATTGTAAACATTGTTCAAGATGGAAGAATCTAATTAGGAAGTAAATCTGTCAATAGAAATAATCTCAGGGGCTGGGGAGATAGCTTGCCATGACAGCAAGAGTACCTGAGTTCAGATCTCTAGACCCCACATAAAGTTAATGCTGAGGTGCTAGCGTTTTAATCCCAGTGCACATTTAGGGTGGGAGGGCGGCTCGCAGGCTTGGCCAATGCAGTGTGGAGAACAGAGAGAAGCTCTGCTTCAAACAAGGTGGGTGGTGAGGGCTGACACCCGACGTTGCCCTCTGACCTCCACAAAGGTGCCATGGCATAGGCACACCTGCACTCATACACATCAACACACACGTGTGTTGCTTGCATGCACACACACACAGTCACACACACACACACACACAGTCACACACACACAGAGAGAGAAATCTTAGATGTATGACGTATATCCTGGAATTAGCTGACAAAGATGTTGAAACAACTATTTAAATATTTTTAATGATTTACAGAGAGAGATGGGTATAATGATTAAAGAGATGAATTTCAGTTAAAAAATCTACAAGAGCCAAATGGAACAGGAAACTATAACAACAGAAATGAAAAACTTGCTTAGTGTATTTAAGATAAGATTAAATACTACAAAAATAAAGGAGTAATGAAGTTGAGGACAAGAGAAAAGAAAGTATAAAAGTTGAACAGCAGCCAGGCATGGTGGCACATGCCTTTAATCCCAGCACTTGAGAGGCAGAGGTAGGAGGATCGCCGAGGCCACCCTGATACTACATAGTTAATTCCAGGTCAGCCTGGGCCAGAGTGAGACCTACCTCAGAAAAACCAAAAAAAAAAAAAAAAAGTTGAACAACTAAAGGAAAGTCTGAAAATATATAAAGTGCTTTATCAACTTATGGGACAACATAAAGTGATATAGTCAGTGCATGTGTAACTGAAGTCTGAAAGATATGAGAAAGGGATTGAAAAACATTTTTGAAAAACATAATGTCCCCAAACTTCCAAATTTGACAAAAACTAACGTCACCATTGAACTATGGCTTTAA
This sequence comes from Orientallactaga sibirica, assembly GCA_036365145.1. Lineage (NCBI taxonomy): Eukaryota > Metazoa > Chordata > Mammalia > Rodentia > Dipodidae > Orientallactaga > Orientallactaga sibirica. The sequence goes on along the minus strand of JAEOAD010000055.1, from coordinate 13,917,695 downwards.
AAAAACTTCTTCATTAAACCCCTTTCCTGTGCCTTCCAAATTAATTCCCACTCCACCAAAGGAGTGGGGCTTAGAGCTGTTTGGAGCTGATGGAAGCCAAGGGATCCGGGGATCCAAGGAGCTAAACCCTTCCTCCAGGGTCCCTCCCGTGGGAAGAGATGATGCAGTGCTCGCTTTTAGTTCACAGGACACTTGAGGACAGTAGCTTGTACCCTACCTTCCATTTGGCATTCTTGTAGCTGTGCCCTCTGCCACAGGAACATGAGGCAGAGGTTGTCTGACAGGCCAGGATGGGCCTGGGGATTGCGGAGAGGACTGATCAAGCCCTTCAGCACTTCCCAGATCCTAGAGTAGTATGAACATTCTTCTTCCCCAAAGCTGTCTGTACTAGTTTGAATATGTGTCCCCCAATATATTCAGTGTTTTATTAGTTATAGTTTGCATCTGCAATCACCTTGTTAGAGGCAATGTCACTATGGGCTGGTCTTAAGGTGTGGTGGTGGGTTTGAGATTCCATTGTAAAGATATGCAAAGTGTGCCTAATAGGAGTTCCTGAAGCTTGCTGTGGCTTGGCTGTAGTTTTGCTCTGTGTGCTGTGTGTGCCTGGTTGGCTTTTTTCTCTCTTGCCTGGTCCTATGAAGGGCAAGCTGCTTCTCCTGCCATTATGGACCTTCCCCTGAATCTGTGAGCTTCAATAAATGATATCCCTTCCTCCATAACTGTGCCTGGTCTGGAAATTCATCTCAGCGAACCTGAAGCTGTCTGCTACACTGTCAGAGACAAGGGCTCAAGACCGGCTTCACACACTTGGGCGGGAATGCAGCACACCCAGATGAAAGCTGAGTGGTTAGGTCATTGTCAGTCCAGCTGGTCAGCCGGTCTGCATTTGGAGGAAGAATGACATTGGAAAATCCTTTTCCCTCTCAGGAGATGACAGTGAGGAACAGCTCTCCTGGCCACAAAGCATAGATAATTAAAGTTCTTCCTATCTCACAGATGTAGCCCAGGAAGGAGCAGGTACAATTCCTGAATTTGAAATTTGAAATCTGAAATTAATGGGAAATCACTAACTTTTTGTTTACTTAAAAGGCAGTGGATTGATTTTATACTGTCAGGGGCAATAGTTACAGACAGATAGAGTTGTATTTTTCAATACACCTGTTTTCGACTCACATCTAATCCCCTGCTTACTTAAACACATGATCCTAGGCAGTGGAAAATTTCTCAGTCCTCAGTAAAATGGTTTTTAATGTTCCTGCCAATTCAAATGTCTGAAATGAAAGATGGAGACACAGCTTTCTGTCCTTGTCACCAGCTAGTTAATCACATCACTTCTCATGCTTCTGGTTTAGCAATCTGCGTGCAGGAAAAAAAAAAAAAGAAGAATTCCATCCATTCAAATGCCTCCATCCATTATTCACATATGAAAGGGTAAACGCATAACAGCAACCCTCTAAGACATGATCAGGATGGCTGATGTTGGTACAGGTGGATAATTTGGAAAAGGCTTTTAGCTGTGGTGGTCCCCTGCCCTTGTTAAAAGTGCCCGGTCAGCGCCAAGGTGGGTTTAAGGGCTGGGATGCTGCGCCCATCCAAGCCCGCCCTCTGCTGGTCAGAGGGAGCCGGTTAGACTCCTCTATGGTCTGTGTAAAGCCTTTGAAAGCAAATCTTGTGTCTCCCGCTCTTCATATTTGCAGTCCCGTGATTATCCTGCTCTGGGGTTGCGGGGGGGGGGGGGAGAAGGCAAAGAGGACGGCAGGAGTGGACAGTGCGGTCTCCATCATTCACAGCATCCACACGAACCCTAGTACTCGCTCTCGCGTAAAGAACGCACGGAGATCCCACGCTGGCGGGGCCTTGCCCGCAGCTCTTCCACTCTGTTCGGCTCCTGGGGGATGCTGTGCCTTTGTCCTTTTATGCTCACGAATGCCCCGAGTTTCTTTCAAGAATTTCTCCCGTCCTTACCCACACCCTGCTTAGATCTCCTTCCCTTCCCTCTGCCCTGACACCTCACTTTTCATTTCTTCTTTGGCCTTTGGCTTGAGTTGTCTTGCATCCTATACTGTGAAGCTGTAGGGGGGCCTGAGATAAAGGGAAGAGTGGAAGCTCATAACGGCTCGGCAGAACTCCTGGAAGTCCTGCTGAAGTGATTCCTGTTTCTTTTCCCTACCTGGAATTGCACTGTAAAAGTCATCCCTGTGCCTAGAATACCCTGAGCGCTAGAGGAAGCATGGCCGTGAGTCCCTGAGAGAGACATCCTGAAGCACCCTGCCATCCGTGCAGAGCCTCTGTAGACACACTACAGGCATGACTAAGGCATCACTACTCTTAAGACTCCGGGGGTCTGGTTTAGGAAACATCTGTAAACTGCAGTGCTCATGAAGTCTGCACGAGGTTTGGACGGAGCACAGAGAAAGAAGAGAATAGGTTTTTTGTTTTTTGCTTCCCCCTCTGTGTTATTTGTTTTTGCTGTACTAGGGAGGGCCTCTTGCATGTTAAGCAAGCCTTCTTTCCTGAGCTATATCCCCAGCCTGAATAATAGTTTTGAACATGTGCTTAGGGAGGTTTAAAGGAGAAGGAAGCCTTGTGTCAAGCCTTAAAGAATGAAATGATTGTATCAGACAAGTCCTGGGAAGGGCACGCCAGGTGGTGAGAATGGGTTAAACAAAAGCACAGAAACTTACATATGTTCAGGACGACATGCTGCCCTGATTTGAGGGGAGATTAGATGCTCTGTCTCTGACACACATGGACATATTGAGTCTTTCTTTAAATAATCAGAATCTAATACGATGACTGGCTCATAGAAGATGCTTGGGCAAGTTCTGTGGATATAGTGATGGGAAAGCTAATTTCAAATGAACGGCTCCCTCAGGCCTCAGTGGGCACAACAACTATAGTTTTCTTTGCCAAAAGACAACTGGGGAGCGACAGGAGGGCAGTGGGGAGCTGATGCACCAAGCTGAGTTGAAAAGTTTACTAAGAAAAAATGAACAGATTTTAAACAGATAAATTTCGCTGTGGGGTAACATTGCTTTAACATGCAGGGAAGCTTCTCCATTCTTATAGAGCCCAGGATCTCCTATGACCATCCTATCCCAGCATGCACTGACCCCTCTTCTACATTCCGCTGTCTTATTGTCCACAGCTCCCCATGGCCACTTACTCTCGTGGGAAGTCTGTGAAAGTATCCACGGTGCCGGGTCGTGTGCTTCTCGGGGTGGCAGATTCACTCTATCCAGTTATAGTGCATAATCTAGTTGGAGGTTAGATAATTACTCTGCCACTTTGAAATGCTTGTTATCCCCTGTTTTTAGACACAAGAGAAACACATAGAAAAATGTCAGGTTAGTTCTCAACTTTGGAAACATTCCAGTTCAATTTAGACCCAGGAGGTCAGGCAAGAGGTGAGGAGATCAAGGTGTCTCTTCTTCCAGCAACAGGAAGCATGACTCCCAGGCTCTGCCAAGAAGTATGCTTGAGGACTAGCTTCCCAGGCATGATGATTCAGTCTCATGGGGCTTTGGTGAAAAGCATTTGTGACTTCAAGTCCAAGGATTATGTGTAAGCTGTGTTCGTTAGATGCATGGAAAATTAATTCAATCAGCTATCCTTTCAGACGTCTGTTTCCACAGACTGTGAGAACATTTGGCAGCATTAGGTGGGTAGAAGGAGGCATCTGAACTAGAAAGACTGTCCATACAGTCCTCGGGGGGACCAAAGCCATGAATTGGTCACTTCAATAGAAACTGCCAACAAGGGATGGACATAAACATGCTACCTGCTGACCTGAGAGAGTCCAAGTATATGCTGAACTTGGTGTAACAATTACTTCCCTCCTGCTGCCCCACCATCTGTCATGTCCTCCTGGAAAGAAAGCTATGTAGCTGGCTTTCCACCAGGGCCCAGCAGGGTCTATTCTGCTTCACAGCATTTGAGCCTAGCATTTCCATCACTGTATTTGCAAGAACTTGCTTAAACAACATCAGCTTGACAGTAATGGTCATTCCTATTTATTAAGTATATGTCAGACAAGTCCCATGCATTGTCTCTAAGCTATGTAATAACTCTAGTCATACTATCGTCATTCCCACAAGAGGGCACTGAAACAGAGAAATTCGTCCAAGACCACAGTAAATGACCGACAGAGCTAGAAATTGAATCTCACATCTGCCTGGCTGTCAAGCCTGTGGAATCCACCCTTCCCCAAAATGCCTCCATAGAGTGGAAGGCCAGTGCTATGATCACTTTCTATTGAGTTTCTGCCACTCCTTCGGTAAACAGAATAATGTCCCCGCCTCTCCCATTGTCCCTAGACCCCAAGAGTGTTTATCTAATCTGGGGAAAGGAACTTTGCAATGCAACTGGGTTGAGGATCTTGAGATGGCAAAGTGATCCTGAATTTCTTGGCTGGGCCCAGTGTCATCATATGGCCCTTATAAGACGGGAGTACTAAGGTCAAAATAATAGAAAGATAAAGGAAGTAGAAAGAGACCAAGTGTGCTGCTGGTTTTGAAGATGAACGGAGCCACAAGCCGAGAATGAGTCTAGTTCTGAAAGAATGGCCAAGGATCCTCCCAGAGGCTCCAGAGATAAGGCAGCTGTGCCGACAACTTGAGTTTAGTCTGTGAGACACATTCTGACCTCCAGCACTATAGGATAACAAACCCGTGTTGTATAGTCCACTAATTTACAATACAGCAGCCATCAAAACTTCATCTAGCCTGGTAAACATTCCTGATAACAGATGACAAGGGGTGCAGTGAAGGTCACCGTCAACGTGACAGCTCAAAGCAGAGGGACTGGTATTGTGGGCAGAATCAGTGGACTACTGACAGAGATTAGGAGTGAGCTAGCTGTCTTTTGTAGGTGGGTAGTTAGGAACACAGGCCCAAGAGAACACAGGTTAAAAGGCTTCTGTGCTGCTCACAGATGTCCTATCCATCTTAGACCTTGTATAACTTTATCTCTTGTCATTGATAGTCAGCCCACCTCCAGATCCTACAACAACCTTACTCCATCTCCCTGGGTCTCCTTTGATCATCTTCCAAGACCTGAAGTTAGCAACAGTGGAGACTCTAAAATCCCCTTTATGCCCCACTTTGGCCTAAGAAAGCTAGACTGAGTGGCCACCTATTTCCTAAATAATTTTAGGATCTTGACTCTTTTTTTTTTTTTTTTTTTTTTTTTGGGAGAGAGTCAGAGACAGAGAGAGGGAGAGAGAGAGAGAGAGAATGGACACACAAGCGGCCTCTCAGCCACTGTGAAGAAACTTCAGATGTGTGTGCCCCTTGTGGGCAAGTGCAGCATTGCGCCCTTGCGTCACTTTGCATCTGGTTAAACGTGAGACCTGGAGAATCGCATGGGTGTTCTTAGGCTTAGCAGGCAGGCGCCTTAATGGTTAAGTTATTTCTCCAGCCCTAGGGTCTTAACTCTGGAGGGTAAATGTTGTGGGTAGGCAGACATGAGGCTTAGACATCATTAGAAGAAGGACTCACCTCCTGTTTCCCTAGTAACTTTAGAAAGTGAAGAGACAACTTCCTCCAGACCAGAGGAACAAAGTCCTCTGGTCCAGGGTGGAGCCTGTCAATCACTCACCTGGTCAGGAGACCACCCCTCAACTACAGGCATGTTAAAGAGGTGGGAGGAGTAGTTACCCTTTAATGAGCTAATGTTCTATATCCCCAAGGTTCGCAAGCCCCCCCCCCCCAGCTGCAGTTACTTGTACCCTTACTGCAGAACTGCCTGCATCTCTGAGTTCTAACCCAAAAAGCATACCTTTTTCTTTGCTCTTCTTTGGATCCTGGTGGAATTTCTAAACATACTTGACCTGACACTTTGTGGCTTTTCCAAGTCCCTGATCTGGCAATGCCCTCTCTCTTTCTATTGGGGAACCTTTCCACTCTCTTGGAAGTGTTTTCCCATATTTTCCTTAATAAAGTCTACTTTTGCCCTCCTTACCTCCTTTGTATTCTTTAATTCTTCCTTGGCTTGTAACATAAACTCCATAGCCTTAGCCACTCAGGTCCAGTCCATCTGGGCTGAGAAAGGCCCCACTGCTCTCAACTTCATTAACATTGCTGACCATACTCCCCAGGCATAACCACATGGCCCTGTCCCTTTCGGCTTCAGCCCCTCTGCTACTCTGCTCTCAGTAGCCCTGCTGTCTTATTTCCAGCACTGGCCGACTTACCTAGTGTCTTTCACCTTTGCTGAGTCCTGTGTCAGGCACGATCACTAGTCCTTGGAGGAGGGAAAAAAAATCAAGTAATAATCACTGACAGAGGTTGTGTTATATGTGTAATGGCTACAGTCGCCGACTCAATGCCAGATCCTTAAGGTCTCTGCTTTGGTGATCTCATCTGTCAAATGAGGATAGGAACACATACCTCATCGAGTTGTTAGGAGGAAATGAGATAATTTTCACAGAATATGCTGCTTTATGTGAGGCTCATGTCAAGTCCCTACAAACAATAGCTCATACTGTTATGACAATGAATTATAAATGTGAGTCATGCACACAGATTCCAGGTGATCTTAAGTTTAATAGCCATGCAGGTATTTAGAAGGAAGTCCCTTTCTTTGTGTCAGACATTTCACTGCAATTCAGGATTATACAATTATAAGAGGCTTGCTCCATAATACAGAAATAAATTTAGATTTTATTCTACCCAAAAGTTGTGGCTTTCTTCTTCTTCTTTCTATGCCAATCATTAGAAAGTTGGTATTTAAAAATATTTCTAAAGGATGCTAAAGGAATTTGAAGTCTAGGAAGGAATTTAAGGGAGAGAAAAAGAGAGAATGGCTTTAGTATTATGGCATTTGAGCTGCTCTTTGTCTCTAAATACTGAAGGTGAGGATTTTGCTATGTAAGAAGTGTTTCTGTGCCCCAAATAAGTATTCAGGACTCCCCAAGGCCCCCCCTTTCTGAGGCAATGCCCATGATGCATTCAACTTCTTGGTCCTTCACTCCATCTAAGTGGCCAATCAGAGGGCAGGTGGTGGCATTTCGGAGTACCTGGTGTGTTTTGGTGTCCTGCTGCATGCTGTGAAGGGACTAGGTGTTTGAAGTTCTTAAAGATCCCTTGATCTAGCAATGAAAAGTCACACAGAGGTAGCAGAATTTTAGAAAAAAATGGAAGAAAGATTTGGTAGATATCATATCATTACCAATATTATTAAGTGTCTCTATAGGAACTAACCTTCGCTGAACATTCACTGAGTACCAGGCATTTACCCTTTTGGTGTGTAGCTCACCTGTTCATTTCCTGCCCATTTTTCACAATGAGTAAGTGGGGAAGCTAGGATCTGAGGCCAGATTACCTGATTTCCAACTGTGTCATCATCCCACGTGGCAGCCACTTGGAGTAAGTGAACGTCTTACCAGTCTGAAGCCTGGGTGGTAGCGGGGCTGGTCCTGTCTGGGGTGTCTGAGAGGAGAAACCATTCCCTTGACTTCTTCGGCTTCAAGTGACCACAGGCTTGTGGCTCCTTCCTTCATCTTCAAGGATCCTCAACCCCATCTCTACTTTTCTCACCACTTTGCCTTCTCTTCCTGTTTTCATAGCCTCCCTCCTATGAAGATCCCAGCCATACCATGCTGACCAGACATCCCAGAATAACCTCGCTGCCTCCAAACCCTTAATCACATCTGAAGTAGCACTCATAGCTTCTGGGAGTTAGGGTATGGACGTGCTGTGATGGTAGACGTCACTTAGCCCGCAAAAAGGAGTACTGGAATTAAGAACGGACAAGGTGTGAAGTGGTCAGAGTAGACGTTGCACACTGCAGAGAGCCCGGGACAGGGACCTGAGTGTGTGTAGTGCATTTCAAGACAGCCCTGTGAAGGAAGGAGAGAAACAGGACAGGACAAAGACAGGCAACAGGGTGTGGTCACTGCCCTGGCTCTGGGGCCCTGGAGCATCAACTACACTACAGACTTGTTCCCTCTTGAGGCAAGAGGTTGCTCTAATTATTAACTTTTCCATTTGAATTTTTTCCAATCTATACAAAAGTGGCAAGAATAGTAAGAGAATTCTCATATCCTCTTTCATTAGCTTCACCAAATTAGATCTTTTTAACATTCTAATATTTTTCTCCCTGTTGCCTGATTTTTTCTATCTCTAAACATACACTTCTACTTTGACAGAAATATATATATATATATATATATATATATATATATATATATATATATGGAGAGAGAGAGAGAGAGAGAGAGAGAGAGAGAGATATAATACCTCCAATTCCAAGCAAAATTCAAAAGATTTCTTTGTAACCTTCTGTTGCAGACAGCTTCAGTTTTCAGTTTCGCTGAGATGAACTTCCAGACCAGGCACAGTTATGGAGGAAGGGATATTATTTATTGAAGCTTACAGATCCAGGGGAAGTTCCATAACGGCAGAAGAAGCGGCCTGCTCTTCACAGGGCCAAGCAGAGAGAGCAAACTGACCAGCCACCACAGCACACAGAGCAAAAAAAACTGCCAAAAGGTCACACAGCACACTTCAGGAACTCCTGCTAGGCACATTTGCATATCTTTACAATGGAATCTCAAACCCACACCTTAAGACCGGGCCCCCAGTGACCTTGCCTCTAGCAAGGTGATTGCAGATACAAACTATAACTAATAAAACATTGAATATATTGGGGGACATATATTCAAACTACCACACCTTCCTAGCCTATGTTTTTGTTTTGCCTTTTAGGCAGAGGAATCTTGGACCCTAACAGCATCAGTATTTATGCAATCACTTGGTCTTGCAATACACATAACACAATTTCAGGTTTGCATACCACCTATGCAACTAATTTCATAAAAAGGCTCATGATTCATTCACAATTCTTTCCCCCTAGATCTAGATTATGAATTAAAACCACTGTATTAAAAATTACTTTGATCACTTTTTCTTTAAAGTAGTGAAGTAATATATAGTTTGATCACCTTCTATTTTAGTATTTTTCCATTTTTGGTAATGTATTTGATTTTATTTCTATAATGTAAAACATTGAAATGCTTCCAAAAGTTAAAGTTATATGAAACTTTAGCCTACCATGATGGTGTATGCCTGGGAGACAGAGGCAGGAGGATTCCAAGCTTGAGGCTAGCCTGGGACATATAGCAAGACCCTGTCAGAAAGAAAGAAAGGAAAGGAGAAAGAGAGAGAGAGAAAGAGAGGGAGGGAGCGAGAGGAAAATTTATACACAGAGGACTGTCACTTTCCCTGTCCTTCTGCATCACCACCTTCAGCATCTTATGGGTCACATTTTGATTGATTTCTTATTAGTGGGCCACATCTCCTACTTCTTGGCATGCCTATTGACTTTTATAGAATGCTGGACAGTAAGAGGTCTTATTTTCGGAAATCCTACATTCATATCCACATTGTTTTGCACATAGTTGGCATGTCATCAATGTTTGGTGAATGGATTAGGGAAGAAGTAGATATGTGAATTAGGTGCTGGCCACATGGCTGACAGCAGAGAGATCTTTCCAGGCTGATATCCTTAGCACCCTGGTAGAGGTCTAAAGATGGATGATCCTTAAATGAGCACCAGAAGGTGGAGACTGAGTCCTCATACCTCTAACACAGCACTCGTGGTGTGTGTGTGTGTTGTAGTATATGTGGTGTGGTACGTGTAGGGGGAGTATATTCATATATACGTGCAGATGCTCACACCTTGTGCACACATGTGGAGGCCAGAGGAGAATGTTGAGTATCTACCTCCGTTACTCCTCTTCCTTAAGATGGATTCTCTCCCTGAAACTGGAGCTGCCCATTGGCTCACCAGTGAGCAGCAGCAATTCTCTGGTCTCTGATCCTGAAAAGACTGGGGTTATGTAGATGTGCATAGCCACATTTAGCTGTTTACATGAGTGCTGGGAAATAAGACTCAGGTCAAATAAGGCCCTCTCAGGCCCTCTTGCTTGCTACTGAGCCATCTACTCAGGGCCTTCACTCATTGTTCATAACAAAAAGACTCACCCATGGTCTTGATGACTCATTTGGCTTGGACGTTTTCTAAGCAGTGACTCCACAGGGCTTTTTTTCTCCTCTTGGGACACAATAATGGTAGACTCAGCTAGTTTGAGTCTTAGTCCAAAACTGCAAGGGAAGGATCAGCTCTGTTAGCTTTCCACAGAACTTTCTAGATCTCTGAAGAGGTTCCAGATACTTGAATGCTAGTTCTTAAATACACATTCAACTGCTTGCTTTTCATGACAACAAAAGATAGCCAGAAATATGAAATGGAGTCAGACAGCTGGATTAAGACCCTATTCTGCCACTAGCTATGTAAATGTGGACCACTTACTTAAGACCTCTGATTCCCTATTTCCTCATCCATGAAACATGTATAGTACTTAACACGACACTGACCATGGCTAACCCTCCTTAGTTTCCTGGCATCCTGCTCCTTCAGGCAGGGTGTATTTATAAGATTTCTCATATTAAGTGCTGATGGTTTGATGGTTCTGTGATTGCTGCCTCGTTATAGAAGGTACTCCCTAAATTGGCTTGCTTGTGTTTCTATTCCCAGAAAGTTTGGGCCAAGTGACCTGATTTAACTGTCCTGAATGCGTGAATTTCTGGACATCAGCTCTCAAATTGCGCAACATCCCCACCCAGTGTCCTCATCTCATGAGGAGGTCAGAGCATGACAGAGTCAGGACTTGCTGAGTGTGCTCCTTGGCAGGCGTGGGTGTGGATATCCCCCTGGGGAGAAGAGGTGAGGATCACCGGATCACCATCCCAAAGAGAAGCATGCTCCCTCTGCTCTATGTCTCAAGCCTTCAACAAGATGATGCCTGGTTTCCGGCAGGAATTGTTATTCATATCACTATGGTAACAAATAGCACTCTTTACCCCTAAATGTTTCCAAGCTCTTTTTCTATTAAAAAGGAAATGCTCTACAAAAAAGCTCAGCTACCACATTCAAAACAAATCTAGTCTACATCCAAATTGTACCCACTGTGTTATGTCTATTAAGATTATTTTTCCCAGCTGGGCGTGGTGACACACGCCTTTAATCCCAGCACTCGGGAGGCTGAGGTAGGAGGATCACTGTGAGTTCCAGGCCACCCTGAGACTACATAGTGAAATCCAGGTCAGCCTGGACTAGAGTAAGACCCTACCTTGTAAAACAAAGCAAACAAACAAAAAGATTATCTTTCTTTGCTGGGTGTGGTGGCACAAACCTTTAATCCCAGCATTTAGGAGGCAGAGGTAGGAGGATTGCTTTGAGTTCAAGGCCACCCTGAGGCTACATAGTGCATTCCAGGTCAGCCTGGGCTAGAGTGAGACCCTATCTCAAAATAATAATAATAATAAAAGATTATTTTTCCCATATGAGGGTCTAAGATTATACATGACGTTGAGATTATACTTAGCACCGGGGTGTCACTTTAATCTCTTCAATCTGGAGACTGCATATAGCTGATAATCAATCTGATTGCTCTTTCTGCTGACAGACACGAAGAAAGAGCTCAGATCATAGTCCTGTGAAGTCTTCCCTACCACGGTGGAAGGAATTAATGAAATATTACCAATGCCTATGCGGTTTCTGAATGGCCAACATATTGTGTATAAGAGAAAAGTAAATTGTGCATTTGCCATATCTATTTGGGAGCAAAGCTATGTGCAGCCACTGAGGGCGGCATGCAGGTAAGCTTTTGAAAACCAAAGGCAGGGGGTTCTCTGAAACGGAATCCCACAGAGACCTGTCACCTGTCAGGAGAATTTTATCCATCACACCTTCTAGGCACTCTTATTGTTGGTGGCGCATAGCATGTAAATATTTTTGAAAGAATTGTTTTGAAGAAATAATTTTCTTCAAATTACACATTTATGTACTTTAAAATTTCCATTGGCAATATCTGTACATAGGTCAAGTTAAATGAAAATAGCCGCTTCACTTGTTCAATTGGTTGGTTTCTATATCATTAGTCAATCCCTGAAGACACCGTGTTCTACATGGTGTCATAAAAATATGGCACTGGAGCTACCTTCATTGCCAAAGGCTCATCCATTTCCAAATGAACAGATTTGATTCATTTTGACTTTACTAGTGTCTAAGTACATGTTTTTGAAATTAAATTTCAAGTTACTGCACAGCATAATTGGTTTAATTATGACATTTAAAATATTTTATTTTTATTTATTTTTTAGAGAGAGAGAGACATAGAGAGCGAGAGTGAGGGAGAGAGAGAACAGGCACACCAGGACCTCTAGCCACTGCAAACCAACTCCAGACACATGAGCCATCATGCGCATCTGGCTTATGTGGGTTCTGGGGTGTCAAAACTGGGTCCTTAGGCGTCACAGGCAAGTTCCTTAACTACTAAGCCATCTCTCCAGCCCTCATCATGACATGTTTAACATGTAAGTATTGTAATTTGCTCATATTCACCCCATTACTTCTATTGTTCTCCCTCTTCTCCCTCACAGTTCCCCTTCACACCCTTACATAGTCCCTCTTCTGCATTTGTGTCAGTCTATCTACCATCTATCTACCATATAGCTACCATCTATCTAACACTTGAATGTAGTTTCTGCATATGAGAGAAAACATGTGATATTTGCCCTTCTGAGTCTGGTTTACTTCACTTTAGATGATGATCACCAGCACTATCTGTTTGCCTACAAAGGAAATGATTTTGTTCTTCTTTGTGGCTGAATACAGCTTCATGTGCTATATATGTACCATTTTTTATATACATTCATCAGCTGGATGGACATCTAGGGTGATTCCATATCTTCACTATTGTGCATAATATTGCAATAAACATGAATGTACAAGTATCTCGGTATTTTAACTTGATTCCTTTGGGGATATTCATAGGAGTTACACCCAGGGCACATGGCAGTTCTAGTTTTAGTCTTTTGAGAACTATCCAGGCTGGTTTCCTTAGTGGCTGCTGTAATGTAACTTACCTTCCCACCAGCATCTTAGAGGGGTTATTTTCCCCTCAAATCTTTACCAGCATTTGTTGTTGGTTCCTTGATGAAAGGCATTCTGACTATGGTGCCATGGAATCTCAATGTAGATTTTTTTTTTAATTTGGCATACAGAAAAATGGACTTCATTTATAACATTTGCATACATCATCATACCTTGCTCTTATTCACACTCATACTCCCCATGCTGGTTCTCCTTTTCCCCAAATAGTACCCTTTGCTTTCATGTTATTTATATATATATATTTTTTCTTTCATGGAATATATAAATATATATTCTGCACGTGATTGAAAACATAATATTTTCTCTTTTCCCTCATGACACTCTCTTATTCCTCTCTTCTATTAGACCTTTTCTTCCCCTTTCATAGTTCTTCTGCTTTTATGTCATATCTATCTATCTATCAATCTATATATGTATGTATGTATATTCAAATCTAGATTCTTCACATATGAATGGGTTTAGTTTGGATGTGCATGTCTCTGGTGGCTAAGGATGTTGAACCTTTTCACACAATTTTGGCCATTTGTACAGTTGCTTGACTTATTTCCATTTATCACTTGGTGACACCTCTGTGTTTAACTTTTGAGTTCTTTATAGGTTCTAGCTAATGACCCCCTCTGAGATGCAGAGCTGGCAAAATTGCCTTCCATTCTGCAGACTGTGTCCTCACTCTCTTTGTTTCCTCTGTAATGTAGAAGGTTTGCCATTCCATGCAATCCCATTAGTTCTTGCTATTATTACTCGAGCTGCAGAAATCCTCCACAGAAATCACTCTTACTTATATTTATATCTTGAAGTACTTCCCTCATATTTTAATGGATTTCAATAGCTTCAAAGTTTTTCAGGTCTCACATTAATATGTTTGATGCATTTTAAGTAGACTTTTATGTAGGATGAGAGACCTGGGTATAGTTTTATTGTTTTATATGTAAATATTCAATTTTACTGGTACCATTTGTTGGAAAAGGTTATCTTTGCTCCAATTTTTATTTTGGTAACTTTGTTTCTGGCTTTTTCGCTTGACACAATGTCCTGTAGGTATAGCCATTTAGCTGGAAATGATGAAATTCCATATTTTCTATGGCTGAGTCATTATATACTACCTACCTACTATCTCTACCATCTGTTTATCTATCAGATATGATACAATCTTTTCTTTATCCACTCATGCATGGATGGTTATCAAATTTATTCCATATCTTATCTATTGTGAACAGTACCACAATAGACATAGGTGTGCAGATATCTTTTTGATATTCATTTCCTTTGGCTATATACCCATGTGTTGGTCAGCTTCCATCACTATGGCAGAATATGTTAGATAAACAACTTAAAAGGAAGAAGAATTCATTTTGTCTCAGGTTTAGATGCTGCAGTGAGCTAGGCCATTGTCTTTGGTAAACCAGAACATTGTGGTGAGGAATGTATCTCAAAGCAAAAGTGCTCATTTCATGGCAACCAGGAAGCAGCAAGAGAAAGAGTGGAAGGATCTGGGGGTTACACTCTCCCATTGAAACACAAACCTTTAATTATCTGGCCTCCTTCCACTAGGCTCTACTTCCTAAAGGTTTCAACACCTCAGTAGTGCACAATGCTGGGCCCCATCACAGGTGGTGGAGGAGGACAAAAAAACACACAAAAGACACCGAAGTAGGAGATGGCAAATGGGAAAGTAGAAGGGGTTTGGTGGGAATAGGTGGAGAGGGGGACATGAGAAGGTAACAAAAAGAGATATGATCAAAATGCATTATATAAATGTATAAAATTTTTCAATAAAAAGTTTTAAAAAGAGAAATTGTGCTCATCCCTGTGCACCTTCATGGATGAGGAGAAAGAGGCCAGAGGCAGGAGAGGGATGTTCCTTTCCTGTCCCAGTCCAGCGTCCATTCTACTCACTAGTGGATGTGTGGAGTAGAAGAAGCACAGAGACAGTGAGTTCAAGTCCTGTCTTCACTACTAAATTAGCTGCCATTGCCTTAGTTATTTAGGTAATTTCTCAGATACTTAGTTCCCACATCTATGAAATGGAATTAGCATATTTGTTTTTCATGACTTTTTTTCAAATTAGAAATACTGAAGTAAGAGAAATAAGACTTAAATACTCTCATAAAAACAACAACAACAACAAAAGAGAGTAAAAGAAATCATAACTTGTAATCATTATCACCTCCTGCCCCATGTTTGTGTCTAGTTGCTGCAAACAGGCTCCTGACTCTGTGGAGAGCCTCACGATGGGCTTTATGATCGTTTGTATTGATTGTGAACTAGACCCTACCTAGAATCACCTACCAAATCAGGGACTATCTTGAGTAGATTAGTTGATGTGGGAAGACCTACCTGAACTGTGTCACACCATTCTACCAGCTGAGGTCCTGGACTGCATAAAAAGGAAAGTGTTGGCCTGGAGAGATGGATTAAACGGTTAAGGCATTGCCTGCAAAGCCAAAGGACCTCAGTTCGATTCCCTAGGACCCACATGAGCCAGATGCACAGGTGGCGCATGTGTCTGGAGTTCATTTGCAGTGGTTTGAGACCCTGGCATGCCTATTTTTCCCCTCTCTCTCTGTCTGCATATTTCCCTCACTTGCTCTTGCAAATAAGTAAATTTTTTTTTAAAAAAAAAAAGAAGAAAAAACAAAGGAAAGCATTGGCAGAGCACCACTATTCATATTAGTTCTCTGCTTCCTCACTATGGGCCAACTGTAACCAGCTGCCTTACACTCCAGTCGCTATGCCTTCTCCTCCATGATGGAAACATGAAATCAAACTGAAAAAATCCCTTCCTTCCTTAAATGTCTTCTTGTCAGGTATTTGATTACAGCATTGAGTAAAGTGATATAAGGTCTCCTCCACTCTCAACCTGGGCAGGACCAAACACAGGCATTTCATCCCTACAGGAAGAAGAAAGTTTGTGGCTCCTGGCTCTTGTTGGGCAGAATGGATCTTATGCTTTAGGCTCCTCCCTCACCTGCTAGTCAAGACCCAGTCATAGCAACAACCTTGGCTTCCATCACAGTCGCAGCATCCTCAGAAGAGACCTGGGGAGATGGCCCAGTGGTAGTTGCTTCAGCACTAGAAATGAAAACATCCAAGTTCTGCTCCCTAGAAACCATGCAAAATGCTAGACATGGCTACATCTGTAATTCTAATCCAAGAGGGCAGAGACTGGTAAATAGCTGAGGCTCTCTGATAGACAGCAGCTCTGGGTTGAAGAAAAGACCCCCTCTCAAGGAAGCAGGTGGGTATACAACAAAGAAGTACACCTGAATTTCTTCACTTGCCTCCACAGATATCTGCACACATGTACATTCACCACACATCACACACACTACACCACACATATATACTAAACACACACACACACACACACACACAGAAGCAGAAGAAACCGGGCATTTTCTCTGTGCCCACACTGGGGTTTCTTATAAAACCCCAGCCCCATGCCCTTTGCTCCCAGTGGCAGCCTGTCATTCCATTTATCGTCAGCACTAACTGTACCTGGGTGTTCTATGCATTGAGGGAAAAGAGCTGCACCTGGGTCTACTTCCCAGAGCTGCACAGAAACCGAGCATCTCTCTCCCATAGGATCCTGCAAATGCCTAAAAGATGGAGAAAACTCACAAGGATACAAATCTTTTCAGTTTTATCTAATTGCATACAATAGGCACTCAACAAATATTTTCTGATTGAACAAATAAATAAATGAATCCCTACTAGGTGCTGAATAATTCACTGGTTGATTTTCACCTTGCTGAGAAGAAACTTCCAGTCCCACTTTGCAGGCATTATTTTGCCTATTAGGACCCTCTCTACGTATTCATCTCCCATTTGTCCAGGATATCAACCCTCCTCTTAAAGTTCAGTTAAAAACAATTTTTTTCTGTCTTGCTTTTTAGTAAAGCCATTTCCTCTTTTGAAAATTTATTGCTAATCTTTACTATATCAAGCCAATAATTGGATTTTTGCTTGATAGAGAAGGTTTCAGATCTGGAGAGATAGCTCCGTGGAGGAAGCACTTGCCATGCAAGCATGAGGACCGTGTTCTGTCCCCAGCACCTACATACATTCTGCGCAGGCATGGCATCCGCCATAGAGATGAGAACCACTGGCCAGGCTGACAAACTGCACTAGCTGAATTGGTGAACTTGGCATTCATGTGAGAGATCCTGCCTCAGTAATAGAGTAATGGAAGAGGACACCCAATGTCAACCCCTAGCCTTCAATGTACAAGCACACACGTATACATGCACCCATACACATGTACACACACACACACACACACACACACACACACACACACACAATTATAAAGGTTTCATATGGGCTAGAGAGATGGATTAGCAGTTAAGGCACTTGCCTGCCAAGCTTCAAGATCCGGGTTCCATTCCTCAGTACTCATGTAAGCCAAATGCACAAGGTGGAGCCTTCTTTTGGAGGCCCTGGTGCACCCATTCTCTATCTGCTTCTTTCTCTCCACCGCCCCCCTCTGCAATAAAGAAATCAATAAAATATTTTCAAAAAAGGTTTCAGATGAATAATATTTGTTGTATTTGATTACCTAGTTCTGGTCTAACTGGTTCAGATGGCTGGGACCCAGTATTCTGCAGAGTGATGGTGATGATGGGGCCTCTGCTTCGTTTTCTGCAGGTCCTCAAAGTTTCCCATGCTCTTTGAATGATGTTCAAGTGGTTGGGCCAGCGAGTCACAGCCAAGACTACACAGATGGAGCCAAGAAGTCTGGGACCAGCTGAAGATCCTAGGGTGCTGGCTTGATTTTTATGGGTGAGAGTGTGGGACTCCCGCCCAGCAGCACTCAGCATGCCTAATTGGCATTTTCAAAGTGCAATACTATCTGTAAGTCATTGTTGTGTTTCTAGATCACCCGGTAATACTCCAACAGAATGCTGACAAAGAGAAATGAAGGGCTGGCAAGGAAGACAAACCTTGCTGAGGAAAAGCCAGGACACAAACTCGAATGAAGCACTTGACCACCATCATCAACGGCATGATGTCACCAAGTGTCTGTGGCGCTTTGGACCCTGCTCGCTTTCACTCGATGCTGCTGTCTTTGGATGCCCCTCGGCAAATGAGAGAAAGTGTGGAAAGGACAAAACTGAAAACAAACTAGATGTCACCTATTTGGATCTGAGAGCTGGTCATAAGTTACAAAAACCACTAGAGGGCAATCCAAGAATGAGCAAAAATCTATGGCCGCCGAGAAAAGTTGGTTTTTACAATTCTGGAAGAAATCTAAGACCATAAAGCCTGGATCTGCAAAACAACATGATTTTTATGCAAGGTTATTTTTGACTGGGGAAAATTCTTCCTAAATGATCAAAAACATTTAATAGCAACACTAAACCACACAGAATTATGTGATCTTGAAAAAAAAAAATCAATAGGACAGCTTATAAATTTAGATGCCTTCTGGAAGCAAGGCAGGGGAGAGAAACTTCAAAATGTTGGCAAATTGAAAGAAATTTCGGTTAATGATACATATTATGTTACAAGAAGGTCAAGGCAATTTGAGAATATTTGGTTGGCGTTTATACATGGATATATTCATAAATAATTTGCATTATATTTGTGCTGGTGATACAAGGTGTGTGTGTGTGTGTGTGTGTGTGTGTGTACATACACATGTGTGCTACCCAGTGACTGATGGGGATTATACCAAGGATTAAACACAATCATTAAGGATAAAACACCTCGTGTGGTACTCCCCTCCTCCAAGCAGAAAGCAGGATTATTGCTCCATTATCGGGAGTTCCATGACACCTCACTTAATAGAACAAGACCGTGAACTCTAGAAACAAACTGCTAAGCAATGAATTCCAATTCTAGCTGCATTGTATCCAGCAAGTTACTTGCCTCAGTTTGCCTGTCTCTGAAATGGAGATAAAATTAACATCTACTCTGCATCTTTGCAGGGCAAAATGAACCATTAATATATGTAAAGCACTTATGAAAATGTCTGGCACATAGATGGTACCTGGTATGTGCTTGTTGGCTTTCTGAATGGATGGCCTGATGCTAGCTCCCATCCAAGTGAATTCATTGCAAAAACAAATTTTGAAGAAGCTGAAGAAGCTTTGGATTCCTCGGATGGGTTTTCCCACTTATGTGTTTATTTGTGCTGAATGCTGTGAAGCTATGGGGTGAGCTGTAACACTGTACACAGCCTGTTCATTGCTTTAAGTTTTGGCTTTTCTTGCATGTCTAAAACAAAGCATCGATATAAAAAAGGGGAAAAAGTCATCTGGCCACTGGCAAGCAAGAGTTGAATGGTGATACCATCTATGAGAATGACTGATGTTCTGGTCGAAAGACCATATCTAGGATACGATGACAATCTCTGAGTTACAGTTTCAGTCCATTTCAATAACAGTATAAAGTCTTCTCTCCAAAGTGCCAGCCAGCCACACAGGAGAGCTCTATCTGCATTCAGAGAATCTCCTGCTTTATTTTTCTTCTTTCAATCCAATGCATTTAAAACACCTCAAATTAATGATTTGGCTGTCTGATTAGATTTATAACATGTCAAGTAAAATATAAGCTTTTAAAGGTGTAATCCAGGCAGACTTGGTGGCACTTGTCTATAAGGTCATTATTTGGGAGGCTGAGGCAGGAGGATTGTTGTTTGTTTGAGGCAAGACTGGGCCACATAATGAGTTCCATCTTAGTATGGATAGAGAGTGAGACTTTGTCTCAAAAACAAAACAAAACAAAAGGGCTGGACTCTGTAAGATATATATGATATATATGGAGTTTATGGAATTCCCGAGTTGAGAAAAATTACCTCAACACACACATAATACAATCAGGGAAATAAAAGTTCATGGTTATGAGATAATAAATAAAGACCCTTTTCACTACGCCCTCTCAGTGGACCATTTCATAAAATATGGACCCAAAGGAAATCTAATCACGAATATTAATGTCCAGATGTATAGATGCACATGAGATCATGTTTTATACTTTTCCACAATGGTCTTACAAGTAATTTGGTTTTCAAGTCAGTTTCTCTTTTTTCCCCAGATGATAATGATGTCCTATAACCTTTTACCATTTAAACAACTCGGAATGCAGAGAGTGTGGCGTATGAAGAGGTTAAAGAACAGGACAGGTCATAATAAATCTTGGCAACAAAAACACATTGAAGAAATTGAACTATTTACTTCTGATATTATGCTAAAGTTGACCAATAAATGCATCTTTCCTAGGGTGATTGGAAAATAAATTGTATTTCTACGGAATTCCCTAACTTTGTGCTGGATTGTTTTGGCAATTATCCTGGAGTAGTAAAGCATACCATTTTTCAAGGACAACGTTCTATGTCCCAGCATGGCCTATTCACAGAGATTAGTCATACTAGGGTTATATTGGTTTACCAAACATGGCATTTTTCCATCAGAGAACTGGTTGTAGAATGGGTCCAAGAAAGGAAATGCACTAATCGGGCTGGACACAAACTCAAAGATGTCCTGAAGGATAGGGGAAACACTCAAGTGCTTCACTTTACAAAGTGGCTGTTCCATTCCATTGATGCCCAGATGCTTTTGTGTAGAGATTACTGAGCATCTGGCAAGTAGAACAAGTGTCATCATGACTGTGACCAGTGAGCTGTGTCCTCACAGCAGCCCCAGGATGAGCGTGAGTGGCCAGCACTGACTGTGTGACATTTGCTGAACTAATAATTAAATAACTAGAGCTGCGGACCAGAGTAATTGTGGGCTTGGGCAATGACAGAGGCTTAAAAACTCATGTGTGCTCAGCACTGCTTGGCTATAAGCCAGGTTGTATGAGTCTTGTTATTTGCAATAGAGGACAAACAGGACCACTCTATTGCATGAGTTGTGGATTCAAGGGTTAAAAAAAATTGTTGACCTCTAGTTATGATTGTAGTCAAAAACCATCAAAAGGGAAGAGCGTGGTCAGGTCTTTGCTTCAGACCATGTACTGGGAAACCGCGGGAAGCTAGGAGGCTCCTACTCTAGTTTGGATCCTGCTATAACATTTTAAAGAGGAAAACAGAATGAGAGCAGTGACAAGGCACTGCAGGAAGAGAAGAGCACACAGATTGCTAAGCAACTGGTTGCCTGATTACATATGAGACGTGGTAGACAAATCAGGCAATGGGCAACTGCGTAAAGTCATGACAAGCACCCATCTTCTCATGGAGCATTTCCTGTACTGCACCAGAGGCCAAACAATGGAAAGCAGAGGACAGAATGCAGCAGGAAAGACAGACACGTAAGTAATCACCACAATGCAATTCATGCTAAGATAAGATGGATAGGATCAAGACACCCAAAGTTTCATTCTGGAGTATTCTTTAGCTCAAGTAATATCTAAAGTCAAGTAATCCCAAGTCATGTGACATGAGCTATGTACACCCATTCGGATCACCTACTCAAGGATCCATTTGAAACGTATTGTTTATGAAGGACATGGACAGCTCTGCCCGCTGCTGGGAAAAGAGATTAGTAAGTGTAAAGCAGAGGGTGTGAGATGGTAGAAGTGTTATGCAGTCAGTCGGAGGGGACTGGCCATAAGAAGGGTCTTAGGCAGGGACCAGAAGGGAAGATGGCTGCGCGTGGGATTTCCGGTGAAGACAGCTTATTGATGGCAAGACCTCACTGCTGTGGCTTCCCACGTTGCTGAAAGCTCATGACAGCACTCGCTCTCCACATCCTTCCCCACACAAACACTTTAGTCTTGTTGCATTGGATTGGGACTTCATGCTTCTCAAAACTGTCTTTGCCCTTTATAGGAAAGAGCGCCTTAAGTCCCTGTTACAGTGTGAAGGCAGAGGTAGTGGTACATGAAGACTACAAAAGCACTTGGTACTTTTATACACGTGGCACAAGAAACCACACTGAAGAGTCATCCTGTACTTTGTGCCTCTCAGAAAACGTCAGGCTAGTCGGGACAGGTGGCCCACCATTTTCATGACCCACTGAAACTGTCCAGGGAAAGTTGGGCCCTGGAATTTTGTATTTCCTGTGGGCAGGCTTGTCCCTGTGGGAGGACTGGGTGAATCGGTCATTCATTCGTAGGCAGTGATTGAGCGCACGGGGTGAGCAGAGCAGGAACTGTGTGGCAGGAAGCATGGAGATGCTGGCCGAGTAGAAGCTGTACTTAAGGAAACAGCCAGCCCCTATCTTGAGGACCAGGTAGACTTCTCAACTCCCAGCCCTCCACCTCCCCTTCCTTCCAATGCCTAAAACACCCCCTGATCTCGTCCCACCTCTCTCCTTCTGTCTCTCTACGTGGCTTCAAAGTATCTCTTGTCTTGTGGGAGGCCACACTTTCCAGGTGTTCCTCTATCTCCTTGGCTGCTTCTTAGCAGATTCCATGTGTCTCGTTTTCCTCAGTTAAAACAAGCCTTGAGGTGCTGGATGTGTGGAGCTCAATCCTCAGCCCTCTTTTCAAGCCCTTCTCTCTCCCTAAATGATAGGACCTGTGATACTGATACTGTCAACTGGACAGGCTCCAGAATCACGGAGGAGACAAGTCTCTGGGCATGTCTGTAAGGGGTTTCGAGATTGCATTTAGATGGGAAGGTCTATCATAAATGTAGGCAGCGTCATTGTATGGGCACGGGTCCTGAACTGAATAAAAAGGAGAATAAAGCTGAGGGCCAGTGTTCTTCTTTCTCTGCCACCTGGACTGTGGATACAATGTGACCAGCTGTGTCATGCTCTTGAGACTGATCTTCATGATGGACTGTACCCTCAAACTGTGAGCCAAATAAACCTTCCCGTTCTGAAGTGGATTTCATCAAGATTCCCCGCCCGCCCCTCCCATGGCAATGAGAAAAGCAACAAATCCACATGCTAGGTATCAGTTAGGAATTTTCTTTTTCTTTCTTTCTTTCTTTCTTTCTTTCTTTCTTTTTTTTTTTTTTCCAATTTAGTTCACAAAGTAATGTGGTATTTTCTGTTACACATTTTTGGACTCAGATGACCACCATGAGATTCTTGACTTTCATCCATCCTATTTCATACTTAGTCTTTTCCCCCCATGTTAGCAGAAAGCAACTGGAATCTACTTGAATGGTTTAGGCCCCAAACTTAGGAGTCACTTTTTTTTTTTCTTCTTCCATTTTGGTGCTGAGGAATAAACCCAGAGGCTTGAACACAGGGCCTTGTAACGTTGTGGGCAAGTCCTGTACCACTGAGCGGCGGCTCAGCCCTGTGGAGTCACTCTGAATTCATTTTACCACAGTTAGTTATGCTGGCTCTGCTTTCAAACACATACTTTGTCTCAGATGACTACTACTCAATAATCTCTACACGTGAAAGCTACCTCCATCTTTTAGTTAAATTGCTGGTCTCCCATTTCCACCCTCTACAATCCATTCTCCACTTGGCATCCCAAAAGAAGTTGTAAAATGTGGATCAGGGCTGCATTTTGATTTTTGTAGCGCCTTAGGCACATTTGCCTTCATAGTTTTTTTTTTCATCATAAAACATTATATATCTGCATTGGTATGAACATATTAATATTATATATTAAAATGCTCTGTTAAACCCTAACATTTATTTTCTCCCTTCTAATTTTAAAAGCAATATAAGCACTTATGAGGACCACCAAAATTATCATGAGCCATAGGTAGTGTGCTTACTATAATTCATAGATAACTTCGTCTGGATTGGGCCACCCAGGAGGTCTCTTACTGAAAGTCCTTTGGAAAAAAAATATAAATTTTCTATCTATCTTCTGGAAAGTACAATGAGTTCCAAAGTCTTTTCCAGAATTCTTTATTTCTACACAAGCTTGGCAGAATCTCTCTGAACCCTCTCCTGATACTATTTTCCTTGTTCACTCTCTTCTGGCCACACTAGCCTATCTTTTTTAAAAATATATATTTTTATCTATTTATTTTTGAGAGAAAGAGGTAGAGAGAGAGAATGGGCATGTCAGGGCCTCCAGCCACTGCAAACGAACTCCAGATACATGCACCCCCTTGTGCACCTGGCTTACATGGGTCCTAGAGAATTGAACCAGGATCCTTTGGCTTTGCAGGCAAAAGCCTTAACCACTAAGCCATCTCTCCAGCTCCAGCCTATCTTTTTAATTAACCAAATTAGCTCCTGACAAGGACCCTTACACTGCAGTTTACTGATCTGAACACATTTCCCCTCTCCAGATTTGCAGTGGGAAGCTCACTGTCAGACATAGCAAACTCTCTTCTTATGGTTGGTGGAAAGTGTGGGAAAGAACAGCGTGCTTGAAGCAGCTTACTGATTCTCTTCAAGGGGGCTGGGTTAGAGGAGTGTGACCCGGAAGCAGGCGGCAACAGTTTACATGAGGGTGGGTAAGGGCTGAGGACAAGCAGCAACCACTGAGGACACACTTACAGAGAACCAGGAAGCGATGTTTAGCATGCTGTCTGCATTGGCTCCATCGCAGCCCACTGGAGGAACTCTCCGAGACCAGAGGAGTATCTTTATTACTGTTATTTATCTTTTGACACTGTCCACACAACACATCTTGATCGTATTCACCCGCATCGCCCTCTCGGATCTCCCTCCTACTTGCTGAACTCCTTCTTCCAACCTGTCCTGTCCTACTTTCATGGTTTGGTGACCCACTGGTTTTAGTTAGGGTTGCTTGCATGAACATGGATGGGGAGTTATTTACTGGAATATAGACAACTTATCAGTGGCTGTACCCCTGAAGGAAATGCCTCTGGGGGATGGTTTGTTTTAAATAACTTCATTTATTTATCTACAAGCGGGAGGGGGGGAGGGGGGAATGAGAATGGGTGAACCAGGGCTTCTAGCTGCTACAAACAAACTCCAGATGCATGCACCACTTAGTACATCTGCCTTTCTATGGGTACTGGGGAGTCAAAACTGGGTCATTAGGCTTTGCAGGCTTTCTCCCTCCTGGATGGTTTATTTTAATTTTTTTTATTATTTTCTATTTCTTTTTGGAGAGAGAGAGACAGACAGAGAGGGAGAGGGAGACAGAGATGGGCGCGCCAGCAGTCTCTCAGCTGCTGTGAACGAAATCCAGATGTGTGCGCCCCCTTGTGGGCAAGTGCGGCGTTGCGCCCTTGCCTCACTTTGCATCTGGCTAAACGTGGGACCTGGAGATTGGAACCACTGGAGATTGGAACCAGTGTTCTTAGGCTTAGCAGGCAGGCGCCTTAGCCGCTAAGCCATCTCTCCAGCCCTGGATGGTTTATTTTAAATCAAAGTGCATTGAGTGTCAAAAGGAACCTGGCATCTATGGAATCGATGTGCTCAACTCCAAGGCCATTCTCTTTCCACACCAGTTTTCTGCTTCAGCTCCCAGTCTTGTTTACTCTCATCCCATTATATTTATTCTAGGAAACTACCAGACTAGAAGTGTTTGTCCTGTTTGCCTCTTACTAAGGGATTCACGTTTTGCACCTGTGTCTTCTAGTCCCATCAGGAGGGCTTTTTAATGCCCTTGCCCTGTGAGAGACCTCAGAATGCTGGTGCAGGAAAGAAGGCATGCAATGACAGCCACAAGGAAAGCCCAGAGTGAGAGATGCAGCCCAGAGATCCATACTGTTCCCATGTCAGCGGTACTTGCAGTCTGTTCTATTTGGTGTCTCAAAGGGGTTAGCAGCAGGGTGACCAAACATGCTTGTCTATCTAGGACATGCCTGGTATGTTCCCAAGGCCCCAGCTTCATTACAGTCCCATTCTAGATGATAAAGAAATGGCTGCCCTGTCAACGTCCACTGTTAGCAATCGACAGGGGTAACTTCAAGGCATCATTGAGTTGGTCCTGATGAGAATGAAGAACAAGGGCAAACATGAATGGCAATGGTAGCCAGGCAAAGAAGGAAATCCAGGCCAGTGCAGAAATGGTCCACTAGCCTCCTTGGCCAAAGACTAGCTATTCATGGCAGCCAGGAGGTACTGACAACCACTCTCAGAATCCCCCCGGGGGCTTAGATGGCTGTATTTACTCTGGAGAGTTGTCCTCCAGGGTGCTCAGTCATCTTTGAAAATTCTAGGTGGCAGGGTTCTGAGAGAGAAAGATCACTATGTGTCCCAGGTGACCCTGGGGCTTTTTCCAGGGAGCACAGATAGCCTAAGTGCCACCAAGCACAGGGAAGTAGGAGCATGGCCCTAGGATTCTAATCCTTTCTTAGTCCAAGAAAGGAAAAGAAGGAATTCATCCCTAACTCTGCCATTTACTGCCTCCCATCTCTAATCTCAGTGTTGTTTTATCAGCAGTACACTCTTTTCTAAAGCTCAACATCCTATGTCAAAAAAAGCCTCCTAAATTCTGCCATAACTTTCTGATTCTGAGACAAATGTTCTCCCAGCTTCCTTTCTTACTTTGTGTTCTGAACATGCTCAAACCCTGGTTACCAGGTCTCTTTGAGCCCCAGAGCAGGAGCGGATTTCTGACTGCATGTAGGACTCACGATACTTTCTGTACTGCTCCCTTGACCAAAGGGCATGCACACTAGCACTGAAATGTACTGGAGGTTGGACTGCTTGGAGGTATTATGTGAGAAGACAAGGGTTTTGTGACCAGAGATATTTATGGAAATGCAGATTTTAAAATCTCAACAGGACTTCTGAGAGCCTTCAGCAGGTGTGTGAATCCCTGATAGGGAGTCCTCACAGCATTTCCCTCTGACTTGATGACAGTACCCTTTCCATCTCTAGTACAAAGTCCAAAGGGGCAAGGGTTCAAGGAACATTTTGGGAAACAGTTCCACTATTCTTGCTACATACCTGCAATGTATTTAACTAATACGTGTGTAGCAGCAGTTACAATACTGTTGTCAATTTTTTCAACTACGATGATACTTTAACATCATTCTTTATGCAACTGAAAAGATGAACATGTTGAATTATTTTACATTTTTCTTTTACCATTCTATGGCAAACATTCTATGGTAGAAGATGTGGGTACCATTCTTCAGTAATGTCATTTACTTGTGAACCAAACCTTGATCATTATGACTGTGCCATTGTCTAACTTTGCAAGAAATCAAAATCTAGAGATCAAGGAACTTCAAAAAAGGAGCATCTATTTTAAAGTTCTTTTTTTTTTTTTTGGAGAGAGAGAGGGAGACAGATAGAGATGGGTGCGCCAGCAGCCTCTCAGCTGCTGCGAACAAAATCCAGATGCATGCGCCCCCTTGTGATCAAGTGTGGCATTGCGCCCTTGTGTCATTTTGCATCTGGCTAAATGTGAGACCTGGAGATTGGAAGCACTGGAGATTGGAACCAGCGTTCTTAGGCTTAGGAGGCAGGCGCCTTAACCACTAAGCCACCTCTCCAGCCCCTATTTTAAAAATTAGCAATTTTCTCTCTTTCTGTCCCCTCTGTCTCTCCTGCCTTCCCTCTCTGCATCAAGCAAAAACAAAACCAAGCAAAATCCCCAATTACCAGACACAGAAACAGAGACCTCTTCTTCCTCAGGTGAGATTCCTGCTAGATTCCGAAGTAAGCCATACCAGAACCCAGGGTTCCTGCTGCATCTCTTTGCTATGCATAATATGTCACATGAAGCAGGCATGGAGTGCAGTCTTGACTGCCTTACCAGAATTAGCCTTTAAAAAATCTCAAGAAAACAAGCCACCAGGTGACAGTGCTGTATTAGAATGTCTGCCTAGCCACAACATAGGTGGGCATGACCCAGGGTACAACACAGAAAACAGCGACCTCATATTGCATTTCCTTTTCTTTTTGTTTTCTCCATCAGTATACTTAAAAGATATGCTCAGGCAGAAAGCTATGAAATAAAAATATAGGGAAAGTCAAAATTTTTCTTGATGTGCAGGATCATCTTGTTTAAAGGACATTTATTGGGGTGCAGATTTTGACTCATTGTTTTCATTCCCTTCGTCTGTGGACTGTTGTATCTGATTATATCTACAGCCTAGAGCATTCTAGAAAAGTTTAAAGCTTAGGGGAAAAGTAATACAGGTTTATCTTAATGCAACTTCCCACAATTTTTAGTTAAAACGTACAGTGAAAGAGCAAAGCTTGCAAATTGAACAAGCACACAGCTCTCCAAAAATGCGCTGAAAACTGTGCAGGAGAATTTTTCATTTGGCTATGTGACAGCGCCAGGCTTCAGACAAGCGGTTATTCTGTTGTGACATCTCCTGAGTAATGCACCCATTGTTCTCCAGAATTTAATCCATTTTGCATTACCCATCCAGATGATAAGACATGAGATTTGTTGTACTCTGGGGGTAAAATGCTATGATTGCTTTTACTGTGAACATGACTGTGAGCTGAGAAGCAATATAGCCTGTTCGAATGAAGCCATGGTGATTGTCTTTTGAGACGCTGTTAGCACTAGAAACATGAGCGAGATCCTGTTCAGTGGAAGGGTTGAGATGAGTGATCTTGCCGACTCTGGTGTGACTGTAAAGTTGCCAGAGCCACAGCCAGACTTCCCACAAAGAAGAGCAACAGTTTTTGGAAGATAAATGTTTATTTTCAAATTAAAAGCAGCTTCGGGCACCAGTTTACTATAAGGTATGGTTTAATCTGTGCACCATGTGTTGCTACAGCCAATAAATTATTTAATTGTCCAAGGACTATTATGAAAATACCTCCAAGTACAAAATATTGTAACTGCATACTGAAGGGCTGTGATCATTCCTCACAGTTACACTACCATCTGGAAGCATCAATACCATTACAAAAATATCAAGATAGAAATCTCAGAAGAATAAACATACATACACAAATATAAGAATCTGTATCTCCTGCATGTCACATATTTGATATAAACCTTTGAAGTTTCAATGAAGTAAAAATCAAAGTTCTCAAAAGAGTGAAAGTTTAACTTAATTACCAAATATTCCTATTTCCCTAAACATTAGTATTTATATATATATGTAAAAATATGATTTCAAACTGCTTAAATGATATGATATACACATCAGTTTTCAAATAAAGCCAGTCATCTTGCAATTTTAAGAAATGAAGTAAAGGATAGTATATGCCACATCACACACATGCGCATACTCACACACATTCACACACCCGATAATAAAATTTGGCCTTTCTTACAAGAAGGCCAGTAAGTGCTGTCAAGAAGGAACACTGCGTCACCCCTCCCTGCAATCCAGGTAGTTTCCTTTAATCCAGTAGCAAATCTGGGCATATTTGAGAGGGGTGATTCTAACAGCCACATTGAAATCCTGTGGAGAACCATTCATGTCCACCCACTGGTGCCCTGAAAAGATGCCAATAATTTTTCTCTCCCACTTCTGCTGCTGTCTCTTCCACATCCTCACATAGACTCCTGACCCACTGGCGCCGGGCTGAGCATCACACTGCTGGTAGAGCAGGTCATAGGTCTCGTCTTTGACATCACAGAAGCGGTACACCAAATTGCCTGGCCGGTCGTTGTCATAACCAGAGAAGTGGATTCTGCCCCCTGGCAGCTGTTTAGCAGGAGGGCTCACCCCAATCTTCATGAACTTTCTCTTGTGGGGTTTCTTGAGTTCCAGGAGGGCGTAGTCATAATCCATGCCGATGTCATTGGCATTGCCCTTGATCCAACCCTTGGGTACATGGGTGCGTTTCACCCGGATCCACTGAAATTTCATCTTCTCTGGCATGGCTGAGCTTGAGCTGTTGGCCTCTCGACCCCCGTCTTTATACTTGGGCTTCAGGAAGCCCACTCGGAGTTTCTGTGTTCCCTTCACATAAGTCTTCCCATCATGTATGCAGTGGGCAGCTGTGAGAACGTGTTTCTCTGCCACCAGGGTCCCAGTACAGCCTGTGGACAACTTCACTGAGGTCGAGAAAGGGTAGTTGAGCAGAAAGTCTTTCCCAAAGATACTGAACCTGCTGTCATAGCCATAAATCTGTCGCTTCCTCCGAGCCTTTCCTGGAGCCTCCGAGTCTCGGTGTTGAGCTCCTCTTTGGCCGTTGCTGAGGATGTAAATGCCCACCTGAGTCTCTGTGCGGCTGCCGTTGGCATAGAGTGTTTCATAGGACAGATATTGCTTGGCCTCTTCGTAGGTGGGCAGTGGCACTCCCTTGTGACACTGGGGTCCACATGAGGACGACACCTCCAATTTGGCTTTGGCTCCAAAGTCTGGCTTGGCTAAGTTGAGAGTAGACTGAGGCAAGACAACAGGGAGGCGGTAAGCTGGCCAAGTAGGTTTCGATGGGGCACTGTAGGGACTCACCTGCCCGGCAGTGCAGAGCAGGAGGAGGAGGAAGATGAGGGGTCCTGGAATCCCTGCCATGCTGAGCACCACTGCAGAAATAAAGAACATGGTCAGAAGAGCAAGGGCGGAAACTCATTGACCACAGCCTGGCAGAGCCTGGCAGCGTGTACATTCATTGTTTCTAAGTCTGTGAGCCTTCCTCAGAGTTCAGGTGGAGAGATGATTCCTTAGGAAAGGCTCTCTTACAATACAAGAATGTGATGATGGAAATGTTCCTATGGCTGAGGGTCCCAAATGAAACTTGTTTTTTTCTCTCTCTCTCTCTCTTTCTCTGTGTAGTATTTGTGGGGTATGGTATGTATGGCATATCCATGTGTGTGTGAAGGAACACATGCCCCATGCACACACGTGTGGAGGGCAGAGGAAGGCATTGGGTGCCCTCCTCAATAATTTTTCCACCTTATTTCCCCCGGACAGAGTCTTATGAACTTGGAACTCTCTGCAAGTCCCAGTGGTCCTCCTGTCTCCTCCTACTCTACCCTCTCGGAACTGAGGTTACAGGTAGGCACAGCCATGCCCAGTTTTTCTTTTTATGGTGATCAAACGCCAGTCCTCATGCTTACATAGCAAGTGCTTTAAGCAAATGATCCACCTTTCCAGGCCCTAGTCCCTTTATGTGGACATGCTGGGTGTCACATGCTGTTATCAGACTTCAGGTGAATAGTTGACCAACCCTAATTTCCATGTGATCTTGAACTTTCTTTGTACTTGATTATTCATCTTGTCCTCCCTACCTTCCTGGTCCCTGGGTTTTCTTTCCTTCTCCTCTTTTATTCTCATTATAATATGTTCTTAAAACATTTTCAGGGCATCTCGCTTATCAAGAGTGTGAATTGTAATACACACCTTACTGAGTGGCCAAGGCAAGGAAGAAGGGACAGCATCTTACCAGGAATACTATCTCTTGTACATGATAGCATTTGGAAGGTGGTATGAGAATTCCATAGCTGTTGACTTTGAATTTAGAACAACCTTAATAATTATATATTTAGTTTCCAAGTAGCCAGGCCTCTAGAAACCAAGATATTGCATTTTCTTTGGATTATGATGATATAACTAAAAGGATCTTTGTCGAAGTTCTGAAACTATAATAATGCATGAGGTCTAACTTTATGGCTGTTACTGTTGGTTATTTTTTAAGTGTTATCTGTGTTCCCAGCTAGTCTAATACCTTCAAGTTGGATCTATGGTAGCATTAGAAGGATGTATTGAGTGAATGCTTGTGTTACTGGAAAAGTCAGTGAATGCCATGGTTCATAATTTTTTTTTAAGTTTTTTTTAATTTATTTTTTATTTATTTGAGAGAGATACAGAAATAGGCAGAGAGAGAGAGAGAAAGAGAAAGAATGGGTGTGCCAGGGCCTCCAGCCACTGCAAACGAACTCCAGATGCATGCACCCCCTTGTGCATCTGGCTTACGTGGGTCCTGGAGAATCGAGCCTCAAACCAGGGTCCTTGGGCTTCATAGGCAAGCGTTTAACTGCTAAGCCATCTCTCCAGCCCATAAATGTTTTTTGAGTGACCTGCAATGACAGAGGTGCAATGGATGTGGTAGCTCAGACATGGAGCAGAAAATCAGATGTGGGAAGCAAGAGAAACCGGAGAGGTGTTCTACAGGAGGGGGGGACTTGAAGTAGATGCTGAAGTTGAAAAGATAGTAGATAAATGAAGATAGAGAGAAGGGTAGCCTTAGAAAGAATAACAGCCTATGAAATAGTGTGAGTCATTTCAGGAATTACACCAAGCTCGCAAGGGTGTCAGAGAAGATGGCAGAGACAGCAAGGCAAGAGCCTGGTTATGAAGGGCTGTGTCTATTTAACACAAGAGTTCAGATTTTATCGTGAATGGTATGTTTAAAAGGCCTGGAGCAATCATTCCACAAGTAAAACAATAACAAAAGAAGATGGGAAGTGCTTTCATCAATGTTTAAGCATCAGTGGGCTCTTGCTCTGAATCTCGCGGTTCAGCTAACTCAGCGGGTAGGGTAATTCATTCACAACCAGGGCTCCCACAATGAGACAGGAGGGGCATGTCTCCAGAGGCTGGCTAGGGGAACAAAGCAGGGACAGGGGAAGAAACACTGATTTCCTAAGTCTCAATCTCTTCCTCTTAGAGGGTCCACACATAGTGGCAACTTCTGGGTGCCTTGTACTTGCTTTACAAAAACCTGAAAACTCCATCCATCCGATCTGGTCCACCTGAGCAGGCCAGTCCACATTCAAAATATCTACACACTGACAACTGTGTGTACTAGTCGCCTCTGCTCTTTTTGTTCTGCATTCTTGAATTTCACTTTTGCACGGAGAATAGTACTGGGAGGAAGGAAAGAATGAGATTCCCAAAGAAGCCAAGTTCCTGGGATTTCCCAGTTCCTTAAAACTCTGCTTCTTGGGTGTGGGTGACGCACACCTTTAATCCCAGCACTTGGGAGGCTGATGTAGGAGGATCACCATGAGTTGGAGGCCACCCTGAGACTACATAGTGAATTCCAGGTCAGCCTGGGCTAGAGCGAGACCCTACCTCAAAAAATAAAACAAAATTAAAAAAAAAAAAACCACTTTGTTTCTCTCCATTACTCTACATAGCAAAGGCCGTTTAGTGAGGGGGAATGCCCTCAAACCATGGCGCTCACAGATGTGTGCACGCGTATGTGCATGCACTAGTTGATAACACTGATAAGACAAGAGTTCAGAGGGGATGAGGGAAGTATGATGATGCTGGCAGGGTCCATCCTGCAGTGAAGAACTT
Source organism: Orientallactaga sibirica (assembly GCA_036365145.1). Classification (NCBI taxonomy): domain Eukaryota; kingdom Metazoa; phylum Chordata; class Mammalia; order Rodentia; family Dipodidae; genus Orientallactaga; species Orientallactaga sibirica. The sequence continues at coordinate 13,884,778 of JAEOAD010000055.1, read as the reverse complement.
GGCAATGTCATGATGGCAACTAGCCAGGAGATAAGTGGGACATGCTCAGTTTGACTATTCCCATCAACTCACTGAGGATCCAGCTCTTGAGCTCATCTAGGGCTGGAACAGCCTAGTCTCGACCTACTCACATCAGAATCCCTGTTAAGTGTGACACCTGCTCAAAGAAATCTGGAGCCTCCCTCATGACCATATCTTAGACTGCAACACCTTATCCCCGCCTCCTTTTGACTAATGTGTAAAACACTACGTCTACTAACACTCAGCAGCAGATGCATCATACTAAGTTTTTATTTCAGCTTATCTTAAGGAGACACAGACTCCAGAAGTTCAAGCTGCCAAGTATTCCTGAGTTTAAAATATGACCTTGGAGGAGAGAGTAGCGCTGAGACGGTAAGGGTGGTAGTATGCAGCTTATCCCAGGCTATGCTCTCAGTGTGTGAGAAGACCGCGGGCATCATGATACTCTCGCGCGCCATGTTGAGCACGAGCCCTCAAATCCCAAATCGAAAATTTGCATCTAATTGTATCCTGGGTGTACAGAACTTGGATTACCAACTGCAGCAGAATTATAGTCATTTATCTTTTCTTCATGTACCTAAAAATGGAACGAGTTCACTGACAAGGGTGTCCTGAAAGAGAATGGCTGGAAAAATTCTGAAACAAGTACAAGGACATTAAAAAAAAGAACTTTTATCTAAGAACTTATCTTAATGAATTAATCATCCACACAGGAAAAATTAACTGTAGTTTTATTTTCCCCACTGCTTTGCCTGTACAGTAAATCCCTGTTTATTTAAACAATACTTTCAAAATCCCCCAAGTATGCCCCATTTCACAAATGCTACCATGACACACACACACACACTCTCTCTCTCTGTGTGTTGTCAGTCTGTGTTTGAGAAAGAAACAATGTCATTAGAAACCATTCAGGAGAATCACAGGATATGCAGCTGTAGCCAGACTTTCCTTGGGCTGTGAGCATGGGGTGGTCAGCTGGCCTCTCGACCCTATAGGCTCTCTCCAACCTCTCAATATAGGTGTTCAAGTTTGCTCTTGCAAAATGATAGATGACTTTGTGTCAAAACTTTGGTGATTGCTTACAAGTGGTGGAATGCTGAAGAGTCTTCTGTGTGATAGAATATTATAATTCAGAGTCCCAACTACGTAAATTCTGGTCATTTAGCCAAGTGTCATGGAGAAGTCAGCTGACTATGCAAAAAAGAGTTCTAAAACCTTAGGGGATTAAAAAAGATTCAATCTTTTAGAATCAAATTTTTTTTTTGGTACTTTGAAAGCATGAATTTCTGTTAGTTTGTAATATTACTTATAACTTCCTTGTACTATTACTCAACTGTATATGATAAGAATTATTATACCTGACACATCCTATGTCTTTCTTAAGGTTTGTATGCACTTCTGAAAATTAAAACTTTAATTCAGATACAGAAACTAATGCAGACTTTGGGAAACTAATGAAGCTATTTTTTTTTTCCTCAAAATTGATTAGACTTTTGAAGCCTGATGAGCAATTGAGAGGGAAGGCTGAATGTTCTCAAGTCCTCAAATAGATTCAAAATGGTATCTATATTGAGGTTACAAGCTTCCTGAGTCATTTGTTCCTTTATCAAGTCTTATCTAGGGTGAGCTAGAAATTGTTCTGAACAGTAGCTGAAGCCAGGTCATCACTTTCATTGGTCCTTTCACATCCATGATTCTCTATTGGCAAAGTATTCTACCATCAAAAAAAGTCTAGGCAACTCAGAGACTATGTTGTTTATGTAGGCTGGAGGCAGAGGGGAAAAAAGAAAGAAAAATCTAGCCCATTAATCTGTTATTTCCCTGTGAGATAAAAATCTTCAGGCTTACTCTGCAATAGAAACAAATACTTCCAGCAGAGGGCAGCTTTCAAGAACTTATTGGAGGATGGCTGGGCCTGGATGCTATTAAGGCAAGTCTTGTGAAAAGGGAAAAAAAAATCCTGCTGTCCTTTAAAGGTTTTTTTCTGAAGCATTTAGAACTATTCTGACACAGTCAGTGCTGAGCTGGGATGCTTTAAAAGTAGGTGGCCTTGCATTTAGTTCTCAACTCACCTGACAAGTGGATCGTCCCCCCATAGACAGTTTCCAGCCTTACAAATTCAAGCCAAGCCTGTATTTTGCTCATTCATACCAATTTAAACACTGGCATTCAAGGATTTAAAAAGATATAATTAAAAAATAATCTCTAATTCCAGAGATGGAAAGGTAATAAATGTGTCACATAACCTTAAATTCCCTCTCATGTTTACAAAAGGATCACCTTGTAAAATTGTCTGGAAAAACTTATATTTTAAAAAAGGGACGAAGGTTTCCAAATCTTATCTTCATTAGAGCTAAATGTTGATGAAGACATTTTAGGTCGATAGCATTTCATTTCTAAGAATGAACCTCTGCAGGGCACGGATTCCTTATACACATAAATTATCTTTTAAAGTTTCCAACTAAATATTTTTATGCATCACTTCACCTAAATGGCAAAGCAGAATGGAAAATTAAGGTAAGCAAATATGTTTTCACCATGCTTAGTAACACAGACACTGTATTTCTTTTCCAACTCTGGGTATCTGACTCATAAAGGGGTTACACATTCTTGCTCCACCATGCAACATGAGCCACTGTCTCCCTGTCCAGTATCTCAAATTATTTATGCTCTGTGAGTATGCTGTCACTTCATAAGCCCACTAATAATATTAAGGTAGAGGGACTTTGCACGTTATCAGATGTGCAAACAACAATAATCTCTTTGGAGACTGGGCAGTGGGACTGTCATCTCTCATTCTACACATCAGTTTTCAAAACCTTTAACAACATGGGTCTCCTTAAGGGGGCCAGTGTTTGAAGAACGGTTTAACTCCTCCTATAAGCAAAGCACTGAAACTAATCCTTCAGACTCCCATTCTGTGCTGTACAAGGTGTGAATTCCTGTGACTGCTATCAACACCAACCGACAGAAAGAAACAGCAAGAAGATGCTAGTTTGGATGCCACGGGGAGGGTGAAAGGATCCTCCCAGAATCTGTGACCAAGGGTACTTGACAATGCGACCCTGCTAATTCCTAAAGCAAATGCCAAAACACGAACAAAGCTCGGTGGACACTCCAACTAGGTTTGCTCTCATTTGCACAGAATCTGTTAACACAAAGCAGACCGAATCACATCATGGTTTAAGAATAAGTCTTGTACAGGAAGCTGGAGGGCACTTGTAAGTCCAGCAACTCCAAACACCAGCTCATGGTCAGAGTTTTTAACTTCTTCTCTATCAACCTTTTGGCAAAATGAACTGCACTACTGATCCGGGACAAGCTGGCAGCGGAAGAACAGAGTCCATAAAGCTGTCAATGGTGAGACCACAAGAAACAGATTCCCTGGAGCCAGTGGGAGTTATGCATGAATAATGTCAGGTGCATTATCCAAAGGACCCATGAGAAAGATGTGAGGCAAAACCTGAGACCACGAAACACTGTAGACCTTGGCCAACAGTGTTCTCAGACACACTAATGGGCACCTTGGCACTCGTGCTACAGAAAGACAAACCTGCCTTTACCATCTACCTGAGTACTTCTCAGTGACACAGAAATGGGAGCCATATTAGTTACCTTGGAAAATGCTTCCTTCCCAGTTCAGGGACATGAACGCATGGTAAGTTATCTGTGAACTATTTAAGTGGAAAAAATACAAGAGAGGACTTTATTCATGTGTGCCTGGTGTACATATGCCACGAACACTCAGAAGTAAACTTAATGGCTCCTGGGGCATTTTCCACTCCCTCTTCCCATTCCACTTCCAACCCACTCCCAAGAGACTCTGCGTGTGTGTGTGCGTGTGTGTGTGTGTGTTTCTCATGATTCAACCCAGGCTGGCCTGAAACTTACCATCCTCCTGCCTCAGCTCTCCAAGTGCTGGGATTTATGAGCATGTGCCACCATATTTGCTCCCCTAAGAGACTTCTTGAAAGACACTAATGAGGTCTGTCCTAAATGTTCTCATACACAAGTATCCTCTGATACTAATTTACCATAGGGAATTTGGCCATAGCTGTCTTCAACTATAAATTCAACTCTTCCAGCAGGGCTTGAAGACAATTCTAATATTGACCTACCTGTTTCTAAGGAATACACATGGCCCCTTAAGTTCAGTTTCACAGGCTGCTGAGGAGCAAGCCCAGTTCTAACTCTGATAATGAACAATCCGGAGCTTCCCACCAGCCACAGGCTGTTTCTGAATTCTCATGGGTGTCACCCAATGCGCAGTAAAAGAAGCAGGATTTTTATCTGCTGGTTTCTCATGAGATGCTTGGGGTGGGGTGGGGGAACCAACGCCATTTGTATTCTGGTTGGGAATGTTGATCCTGCTTGATCTAAACAAGTCTTCACCTTTTAAAGGTTTTTAGGGGGGGGGAGTCCATTTTATTGAAAAGTTAACAACTTTCTGATAACTGCTACGGCTGAAGAAGAAATATCTGCTTCCAACGGTTTGATAGTACAGACAGCATTTTCTAGGTTTACCGCGAAGCTCAGATCAGTAGCTTCCTGAGAACAGAGCCTGTTCCCAACCTGTGTTTGCTCACCTTTTTTGCTTGCTTGTTAAGGTGTGTTCACAATCACGTGTCTAGGTTAAAAATTAATATTCAGAACGTGATGCAATCACATAGAGTAGATGCGAAACTTAAGAGAAGCAAATGGTAGCGGTGTGTGTGTGGCGGGGTGGGGAGGGGCTGCCTCTCCCAGGGACGGCTTACCTGGAGCCCACTCCACTCTACTCGCACCCAGCACCCATCATCTAAAACAGCAGTTTCAAAGTCTCCATGCCCCGTTCACTGCATGGGTGACCCTGCACGAATTCCAATGACTTACAGCCCCTGTGTCTCGGGGAGATTCTGCAGGCTCCAGTCCCAATCTGGGGTCTGCACTGCCGCCCTGCAGAGATGCCTGTGTCTCCAACAGCCCGGAACACCCCCCTCCACCTCGCCAAGCGCGCACAGTCCCATTGTCCGGCTCCCGCCCGCGCCTGGGCACCGCAAGCCGCCGGGGTCTCGATGCCCCCTCCCCTCCAGCCTGCCAACCCGCGTGCATCCCCACTCACCCGCGTGGAGCAGCCCGCCCGGGCCGCGGCCGCCAGCGGCTCACGCAGGTGTGGGCGCCCGGAGCCCGCGCGCGGCTCCCATGCCTCTGCACCGCAGCGCCGCCGGCCGAGTGCCGCCCGCCGCCCAGCAGCGCCCGCAGCAGCGGGTCCGCCCTGCGCGCCTCCCCGGCCCGCCCGCCCCGCCTCCAGCCGCGGCCCCGCCGCCCCCTCCCCTCGCCGCCCGCCTCCGCCCGGGGCCCCGCTGGCCGCTTAAGGGCCTGGGCTGGACGACGATGCGCGGGTGGACCCTGGAGGCGTGGCACCGCGATCCTTGGACCCCGCGTTGGTTGTGGTGGACCCGCCCTGGCCGAGGACCGCGCACCTTCCCGCTCTGAACCACGCGCTCCAGGGCCTGGGGCGCAGCTGCCAGCCAGGGCGAGCCTAGGATCGTCACTGAGGGAAGGCGGCTGCCAGCTCTCAAGGACAAGGTGTGCTCAAGGGTGGTCCCCTCCAGCCTAGACGTAGGGACGCAGGCCACACCTGGAGCCACCCCTCTCCACCCCCCAAGCAGATTGATGAATTTGTCTGGACACCTGTGAGCCCCTCTCTCAGGTACATTTGGAGTGCTTTGAATAAAGTGAGGGCAGAGCCCCCTTTCCCCTACCCCCTCCACCTCACTAGTATTCCAGTGGCAGGACTACCACGCATCCCAGCACTGTAGGTACTTCGGAACACAGAGGGGATTGGGCACTTGGTGAGGCCCCAGGTCTGGTCTTTATTTGGACACCAGGGCACCAGCTGGCCTGGTGAGCCTGTTTCCCTAAGTCGGTTCAAGGAGTCCACAGCTGAGGAATGACCTCACCACGGGAGGGTCTAATGCGAGAGCCTTGCTATTTCCCACTAATACATTAGTACTAATATAGATCCCCATCTCCCGAGCGCCTCCTGTGAGCCAGCCTCACATACAGGGTGCGCTGGTGAAAAGGTATAGATCACCCTGTATGTGCAGTAAGGACTGCAGGTTTAGAGAGGCTTAATTAACCTTGCTCCACGTCAGACAGTTATTGAATACAAGATTTTTCTATCAGTACAAAATAGCTTTCCTATTTCCTGTCAGAGCCTCTCTCTGAAGGGAGGCCCTAACATCCTATTTCACACCAGGATGTTAATGGCATGCCTGATGTGTTTGCAATTGATTCCCAGTAGTTCTCACATATAAAGGAAACCAGTTTGTCCACCATGGTAAGGGCTTTTTTTTTTTTTTTTTTAAGATTTCCACAGTCTTGGAGTAAGTTCTTTTTTAAAAACATAAATAACTAACATAAATATAGACATAACTAACATAAATATAGACATAAAGCCAGATATAAACTTACATTATAGCTTTTGAACAACTCAGGAATAAAACCAAAACGAATGTATCAATTGAATACAAAAGTTCTCTTCGAGAACAAGGTCATTTAAACCAGTGCTGTTCAGCTGCTGCCAGGGTTATACGGTTACTGACTGCTAGCTGTGGAAACCTTTCAGTTCTCCGTGGTTTTGCCACTCTTGTGGTAGGTGAAGTGTCCTCTACTGACTCTTCCCTCTCCCCTCCTTCCTCCCTCCCCCCTCCCTCCCTCCCCCCTACCGCATCTCCTTTGTTCACCCTGTTTCACTTGACCTTACTCCATCTCTTAGGAGTTAACCCTGCGCTGCCCCTTTCCTGTTACCATCACCATGGAAATGGTAACTCTTGGGGTCCAGGAATAGCCACAGCACTGAAACCCACACTGGTACTTGGTATGAGATGGTCAACCCAAGGATCCAGAAAGTGCTTATATTCATTTTTTATCATACAAATGAAAAACATTTAAATTATGGATCTCCAAAACACCACCACCACCACCAATTGGAAAGCCACCATTCAAAATGAATTATCTCGCTAGAAGATTTGGGGTAGAAATGGAGGGGGAGGGTAAAAGGGAAGATTTCTGAACTGTGCTCAAGTTTTATTAGACTAATACCAATCCAATAATTATTAAGCATTCATTGCATGGAAAACACAGTGTTGGGCCCCAAATGAAAGAACTGGTTATTAACAGACAATTCAACACAACAAAAGAGATACCAGTGGTAACCAGCTGAAACAGAGAGACCCACTGCAGGGGAACAAAAGACAAAGTCTGAGCCCTTGAACTGCACCCATTAAAAGCATGCACTCAATGGCATTGCCATAAAAAATCAGATTAAGCTATAGGGCCAGAATATATACAGATCAGGAGCCTTTTATGGCTAAACTGAGCTAAATGGTGAGGTTCTAGATGGTCACACCAATGGCATCAACAAGGAATTGTGATGAAAGAAAAGCATAAATAAGCTCTCTAGCTTCACTGGCTCTTGGTTAACTTAAAATGACTAATCGTAGCAGTCATACAGCGGAACAACATTTCATTAGCTGCCCACTGCCAGCAAGGTTCTATACAGGAACATGAAGGCTACACTCACCAAAAACATTGAGCCTGAAGAAGCTAATGGATGATAAAAATGGGATGACAGCCTTGGCCTCTCTGTCTTCATATCTTGTTTGTCCCTAACCCTGGAGTCAGATGCTCCTTAGCTCTCTACGTAGACACACTGACTGTTTGAGAAATGTTCCGTCCAAGACTACAGCAACTTAGGGTTAACTTGCCCTATGGCCTGTTGGAGTCAATATGTTTCTCTTATCCTGCCTTGTGCTTCCTCACCAGCTAAGACCCCATGGTCCTTTAACCTTATCATAAGGTCCAGATCAAACCATGTGTATTTTTTTTTTTTTTTGGTTTTTTTTGAAGTAGGGTCTCACCACTCTGGCCCAGGCTGATCTGGAATTAACTTTGTAGTCTCAGGGTGGCCTCGAACTCACAGTGATCCTCCTACCTCTGCCTCCCAAGTGCTGGGATTAAAGGCGTGCGCCACCACACCCGGCTAAACCATGTGTTTTAAACCAGAATGTTCATGCAAAATGACACCAGTAACGACAGGGACTCAACTCTCCCTGACTCAATCATGGAAGTCTTTGGACAATACTGGTGATGTGATGCCAGCCATAGGAGGGCCTCTGCCATCCCTCCACTAATTCCCTCCATCCACCCTACAGCTATGAGGCTGGAATATATGAGCACAAGAAGAAAACCACCTTGGGAAACAATGCTTATGACTAATGGGCAACTTTCAAACTTTGGCCCACCCACCACCAAAATTAAATAAAAGTCTGCTGCTTCCTCTTCTGAACGGAGTAGGCTGATCAACTCTTTAATCAGTGTTAACTGCCTTGTGTAAAGAGGCTTTGCCTGTCTTATTTATAATGTGTGGCTTGCTCTTGGTTCCATGTCACAAGCTCCCACAGCTAGGATGGTGGGTACTATCCCAGGCGTAGCCAGTTACCAGCTGTGTGGCTTTCAACTTGACCTTGCCCTGTTTTGATGCCCTCCTCTATAAAATCAGAACTGCTTCTCGGGTTGTTTAGGATTGGATAGATTAATATACACACATGTTTCAGAACCATTCCTTTTTTATTGTTTTACCTATCATGCAAAGGGAACACACTTTAGCTTTGCTGTGGAGCACAGTCCTCTGGCACGCCCCAGCTCACCGTGAGTGATGCTCGTTGCTTATTTTCCTAGTAGTTGTAATTTTCAAAGTGGAGTCATGAAGAACAAATAATTATTTCCATCAACTGGAAAGAGAGAAATTGAGCACAGGGGCTGGAGAGATGGCTTGCAGTTAAGATACTTGCCTGCAAAGCCAAAGGACCCAGGTTTGATTCCCCAGTACCCACATAAGCCAGACAAACAAGGGTGTGCATGCATCTGGAGTTCATTTGCAGTGGCCAAAGGCCCTGGTGTGTCCATTCTCTTTCTCTCAACCTGCCTATTTCTCTCTCAAATAAATAAATAAAAATAATATATATATATATTTTTAAAAAACGAGGCACAGAAGTTACCCAAGAACACAAGATGCAGGTATAACTGTCTCCTTTCCAAGCAGCTACAACCAAGAGGTCTAAGCATGGATGGTCGTCGGGGGGCTCAGGGCTTGAGCAGGCCCCTTTGCTTTTAGCTGTTCCTTAGATTTGTCTGTAGAAAAATAACCCGGCTGTGAGGTCGTCTTTGTAATTGCCATGTGGGCAGAATCAGTGATAGATTTGTAGAGTACTGTGACCTTTGAGAGACATGCCCTGTGTAAATAGCAGGTGTTCTCATCTGAGTCTAGATGTTTGCTTTTATTTTTTGTATTTGCCCATCCCCCACCCCCAGAAAAATAAAACCATATTGCTTCTTAAAAACTTAACCCCCTATTTGTAATTCTCAAATGCTTTTTTTTTTGCTTATGTGTGTCGTTTATATGTATGTATATGCCTGTTCACTTGTGTATGTGGATACAAGTGTGCAGGTGCCCTTGTACATGTAGAGGCTAAAGACTGAGGTCTGGTATGTTCCTTGAATGCGCTCCACCTTATTTACTCAAGTAGGGTCTCTTGCTTGAATCCAGGACTAGCTGATTTGGCTAGCTAGCTGCCAGCTTGCTATAGGACCCCCCTATTTCCACCTCCCCAGTGCTGGGGCTACTAACATTTACATGGGTGTTGGGGACCTGAATGTAAATGTGACCAGTGCTTTATCCATTGAGCCATCTCCTCAGTCCCTCAAATACATTTTGCATGCACAGCATTTTTTTGAGTAGTTAGTGCATTTTGAGCAAGGCTCAAATTTGCACATTTACAGTCTGCGTGCTCTGCGAGCTTTCTGGGGCTGAGGGACAGAACAAATGAATTCCTCTCACTTTGAGGATTATAATCCTATGGACATAGTCAAAATAAAACCCAATATGAAAGAAAGTGAGAGGGATACATTAGAGTACAGACCTGAGCCAGAAGGCGTGGAAGAATTATGAATTCCTATTTTGCCAGGTGTTGCAGCCAGGTTCGCATTGCTGGCAGCAAACACCCGACTAAGAGCAGCTTGTGGGGGAAGAAAGAGTTTATTTTGGCTTATAGCCTCAAGGGGAAGCTCCATGATGGCAGGGGGAAACAATGGCATGAGCAGAGGGTGGATATCACCTCCTGGCCAACATCAGATGGACAACAACAGGAGAGTGTGCCAAACACTGGCAAGGGGAAGCTGACTATGACACTCATAGGCCCACCCCCAACAATACACCACCTCCAGGAGGGTTTAATTCCAAATTGCCATCAGCTGGGGACCTAGCATTCAGAACACCTCAGTTTATAGGGGACACCTGAATCAAACCACCACACCAGGTCTGAAGGCTTCCCTAAGGCCATAGGATTTGAGCTGTAACTTAACAGATGAAGACCTGGGCAAGCTGTTCTCTTTTTCTCCCATTTGACTGCAGCTCATGGTAAGCAAGTGATTTCCCAGGGGCATACATCCACAGACACTGGGCAAGGTTTTACTATATATTATCTCACTGGGCTTAACAACTTCATTGTGATAAGACAAGAAGAACATTTCCACTGTACAGATGAGAAAATCAGTGTGTGAGTTAATGGAGCTAAACTAGGGCTCTGGCATCAAGCTGTAAGGTAGTTTATTGATGCACACAATGTGCCAGGGACTGTGGAGTATTACTTTGTGCTCATGGTCTTCAAGATGAACAAGAAAAGTGAGATGTGTTAATTTGTTTTATGCTGCTGTAACAGAATTATAAAGACTGAGTAATTTTAAATGAACAGATATATATTTGGGTGTGGATGGAGTGATTGGAAATCAAAGATTGAGGCAGTACTTGGTGAAAAGTCTTGTTGCACCAGAAGCGGGCAGAAGGCATCCCATGGCAAGAGGAGGCAAGAAGAGACTGAGATCACTTGTAAGAAACCTGCTCTCACAATAGCAATGTCTTGCCTGGATAACATCAGTACATTCCCAGGGTCTCTGCTTCTTTTAGGACCCATCTGTAGCACTGGTGAACTTTGTGAAACACTTTCAAGCTATACCAAGGGATTCCCATACTCTCCACTTGCCGATGAGAGCACTGAGGTTTCAAGTGTCTACACAGGATCCCATGAACCTTGACACTAAGTAGCATGGCCGAGACTTGTGCTGGTTGTCTCAGACCTCAGCTGAGTTTCCTCATTTTGTGTTGTCTTTCAGGCCCTCCTTTCCCAGAGCTTCCAGGGAAGGAGGTAGAAGCAGTTTTTGCCCTTCAGTTTTCCACACTCGTTTGTGACTGCAGGCTGCTTTTTCTCTCTGTGTATAATACTATAGGAAGACCTGCTAAATGGCCTCAGAGCAGCAAGTGGGATGGGACTGAATGATAAGTAGTTGGAAACTACCATGACAGGGTGGTGAGAGATCCAGTGCCAACTGTGAACTGTGAGACTCAATTTCAGTGCTCATTTTCAGAAGCCCAAGAGCCAGATGCAGCCTCAAGTTAGACCAGCTGGCTAATTGTCAGTGAGATTACTTCGATGGAGATTATTTGCATATTTAAAATGTTTCTTGATATAAACACTGCATAATATATACATGTACTGAAACATCCCATGGTACTCCATAAATAGGTATAATTTTTATGTTTTTAGGTGTCACTTAAAATAAATTTAAATAAAGATTTTTTTCCATGTTTTCTTATTTCTTTGGTGTCTTTAATGAATTGTCATATAGATCTAGTAGTTTACTCAGCATGTGGGCATTGTCAGATCCGCATAGTGAGAAAGAGCATTGTAAGGAGAGATAAGGAGTGGATGGGCTCCTTCTAAATCTTGTGCCCTTGAGGAGATCTGAGTGCTCAAGTAAAGTACCTTCCTCACTCTCCTTCATTTCTCATCTGCAAATGGAGCGCCTAGATGGCTCACGCTTAGAATCTCTGACATTCTCCTTTTTGTGGGAGAAAGAAGCACACTGTTTTGTATTATTATTATTATTGTTCTTTAGTCTTTGGACATCCTTCATGTTTTCATGGGACCTAGAGTAGGAAGGAATATGGTGTGTTCTGAAGTCAAATGAACTTTGAATCAATTGAGAATTTACTTACTTGTTGAGTGACTATTGGCAAGTTATGTGAATTTCTCTGCTTCATCTGTATTCTGGACTACTTTAGGGCATCATAAGGATGTCATCAATACACAATTCATAAGGATCAGCATAAAATAAATTCCAAATTATATATGATTACTAATAGTGATTACTATTCCTATTATTAGGAATGTTCATTGAATGCTTCAGAAAAATTTTGAAGGAATAAAACTATTATGTTACCAGTGCTAAAATATGTAATCCAAACCTTCTGAGAAGAAATTTTTTCAGGTCTCCTGCTCAACCCTTAAATCTTCTTTTCATTAGTCTACTCTAAAGGCAAGAATGCATCTCTTCATCTTGAATTTAGGAAAAATAACACATTGAGATGGATGTAGAGGTTTTATTTTATTATCTGTTTATTTACCTTCCATGTGTGTGGTGGTGGTGTGTGTTTAGGGTGTGGTGTACATGTGTGTGAGGGGGGTACATGCACATGTGTGTACAGATGCAAGGACCTTAGGTGCACACATGCAGAGGCCAGAGGAGAATGCTAGCGGTCCTCCTGAATCACTCTTTACATAATTTCCTTGAGATGGGGTCTCACTGAACCTGAAGCTATCTCTCTTTTCTTTCCGTCAGACTGGCTCACCAGTGAGCTGCACTGATTCTCCTGTCTCTGACCTTCACAGGCCTGGGGTTACAGGTGTGCACGGCCATGCCCAGCTTTTTATATGGGTGCTGGTGACTGAACTCAGGTCCTTTGAGGCCCCGATATATGTGTGGCAAGCATTCTTACCCACTGAGCCATCTCCCCAGCTTGGTTTTATCTTTTATCTCCTCCTCCACTCTCCTCTATGGCATCATCAATTCATTCATTCAATAAATCTCCATTGAACTTCTCAGACTGCCAGGTTTATATATTTGTCAGTGTTTTAAGGGCAGAAATTGATGTGTTTTTTTCCTTACACTGATAGATTGAAAACCTTACATGGTAAAGAAACAAAACTATACCTCCATAATTTAAAAAAAAATACTAGTAAGATGAATTAAGATGAAGCACTGAATTATAAACTCTTTAAAGCATGGAATAAGACAAAATAAGTATAGCAAAATCTTCCAAAAATTCCTGTTTAGTCAGATTTTATTCATTATAAGTGTTTGAAAGTGCCACCATCACACTAAGCATGATTATCTGAAGGCGTGATATATACAATGTGAGATACACACAGCTTGGAGCTGTCTTCATGCTAGTACACATGAGACTCAAAGAAACAAAACAAGTAAATGTTGCTCAGCAAGGAAAAACTTCATTCTAATAATCCCACTTTACAACAGAAACAAATGGTATTAGAAAATGCCTGAATGGAAGCCGGGCGTGGTGGCACTCGCCTTTAATCCCGGCATTTGGGAGGCGGAGGTAGGAGGATCACTGTGAGTTCAAGGCCACCCTGAGAGTACAGAGTGAATTCCAGGTCAGCCTGGGCTAGAGTGAGACCCTACCTTGAAAAACCAAAAAACAACAACAACACAACAAACCTGAATCGTGTCTGGAGAGATGGCTTAGCAGTTAAAGAACTTGCCTCAGAAACCAAATGACCCAGGTTTGATTCCTATTACCCACGTAAGCCAGATGCACAAGATGGCACCTGGAGTTTGTTTGCAGTGGCTAGGGGCCCTGGTACTCCCATTCTCTCTGTCCTTCCTTTTCTCTTTCTGTGTCTCTCTTTCTCTCTCTCTCTGAAATAAATAAGTACTTAAAAAAATTTTTAAAAGAAAATGCCAGAATGAATGATACATAAATCTCAGTGTGCCAACTAAAACAATAAAAATAAAGATGTAAAAAAACTGTAGTGATCTAAAAACTATCAAAAGAAAAGCAGACTTTGGCTCTTGGCAATTTCCTGTATAATGTGGGTACTATTCTAAACTGAAAAATTAGAAACATTTTGAAATAACTATGTGTTTCTCATTTTCTTTGGTCAACTTTGAAAAGTCTCCAGAGCCTAGCATGGGGTTTCTCTGATGTACTAATCCTTGCATCCAGAGCCTCCTCATCAAGAACAAAAGAGCAATGGAAGACTTTACGTTGTAATTTTTTTCTCAAATTAGAAAGCATTTTTGGAAAATTCTTTTGTTTTCTTATGTATGGTTATATTTATGTACAAACACTAGATTCTCTCTTTCCTCTCCTTACAATGGGTAAGCTTCTATGTGGTTAAATATTGAGTCTAGGGCTGGAGAGATGGCTCAGCTGTTAAGTACATTTTCTGTGCAAGCATGAGGGCCTGAAAGGGTCTGAAATTGCCCAAATTCAAATCTCCAGACCCCACATAAACAGCTGGGCATGGGCACATATTCCTATAGACCCAGTCCTGTAGAGGAGGACAGATCCAGGAATCAGAGCCCCACAAGCAACTCTGGAATTAGTTTAAAAATAAAAAGACTCAGGCTTAAAATAAGACCAGGCAAAAAAGCAATGGCAAAGGAGACCCTATATTCCACTCCAGCCACTGGAGGCAGACAACCCCGCAACAGAGGCAACACAAGGACACATGCATGCATACACACCACACCAAATCAGAGAGAGAGAGAGAGAGAGAGAGAGAGAGAGAGAGGAGAGAAGCAAAAAAGGATTCTGGATATTTGAATTCCATGTCTTTCCTTCTGGCATCTTCTATGTAACTCACCCTTTAAGCTCAAGTATGAGCTCTTCTCTAAAGACTTGCAAATCATTCAGTGATGGGTGTCTAAGTTCACTGTTTGCTTTTAGAGAATTATATGAAAATTATATCTTACTCTATAATGTATTTTGTGGGTTTTTCTGTGTATGTGTGGTGTGAATGCATCATCTCTACATGTTTGAATGTCTATGGGCACATAGGTGTGTGGGAGGACGTGTTGCATATATTTGCATGTGCGTGTGGAGGCCAGAGGCTCACGTTCATCAAAGCTATTTGCCTTTTTTTTTTTTTTTTGAGACAGGGTCTTTTCTAAACCTAGAGCTCAGAGCTCACCAACTGGGTTAGACTAGCTGGCCAGCAAGCCCCATGGATCCTCCTGTGCTGGGATTACAGGTGTGAACTACTGAGCCTGGCTTTCACATGGATGCCAAGGATCTAAACTCAGGCTGTCATGCTTGCATGGTAAGCCCTTGATCAACTGAGCCAACTTCTCAGCCCCTATTTATGTCCTTGCATGTTCAAATTCAAGTGGTCCAGAGAACCTTAGGAAAAGGAATTCTCTGTCTTATTCTCCTTTGTGGTCTTTAAAAGTCTTCCTCTGTAGTGTAGCCAAGAGATGTCTAGTAAGAACTCTATTAATGTTTATGTACTAAATGATTGAGGGAATGAATAAATACAATTGTAATTTGCTTCAAATATCAGCTCTAATATACTCTGACTTGCCAGCCATTAAGTATGGGAAGTACCATATGTGAAATTCTACCACTTGAGGTTCTAATATTTCCCAAGACATACATCCAAACTTCTGGGCAATGTCTGTTCACCATTGTTTTCTAATAGGTCATAACAAGATAACAAATTTGACCTCTTTCATGCAATTTATGATGGCATTGGTGGCAATGGTCCATGACTTATGACATGTCAATGGACTCAAGAACATTTCAAAGTAAGCTCTGAATATGGCTGCCTCAGTTTGCTCTAAATTGCTCTACCAGAGCATCCCAGAAGATTGTAGTGGATCATAATACACATGATCTTCATAATACAATGATCCCTACTGGACAATCTTTACTTAAACGCTATCTCCTCTCTACACTTCCGGCAGACTTTAACAGCTTACCTTTTTAATTTTTTAAAAAAGCTAGTTCAATATGCAAATTATCATTCCAAATACTCTGTGAAGTTCTGAGTAAATAAATCTAGTCATGCTCATTTAGCTCAAAGTTTTCCAGTCTCACTTGGTTGGGGAATTAATTTTTTTTCTAAAGGATAGTAACAGTTCCTACAATAGTAAGGTTCTAAAGACAGCAGTCTGAGAAATGCTGTCTATAGATTTAACTTCAGCGACTGAGCCACTTCTGTCCTCAAGATGTGGTTTGTGCTGTTTTAGCCCCACTGTTTCTGTTCATATTGGAAGCTTTCCTTCATACCCTCTTGTCTATGCTGTAACCATTTTTTTTTAAGCCCAACACAATGTCTATTCTCTAGAAGACATTTTCATTGGCCTCTGATTTTCCATGACAATTTTCTACAACTTTAGCATATTTCTTTGATTATCAGTTTTTATTTCTTTTCCTCTGCTATTGAATCCTGAGCCTGCCATTCTCCTGTGTTCTGTTTTATACTGGGTATATCATCTGGGCCTTGGCAGGGAAACAGTTCACCCTCGATTGGTCAAATGAAGAGACTACAATGCAGTCGCTACTAATGGAGGTGAGGAGAGGATTGAGGTGACAAAGACAAGAGGTACCCAGAGTGCAGCAACAGTTGGATGCTATTGTCAGACCTGGGTAGAGAGGTTTGCAGGAATAAAATGCTGTGCCAGTGCCCACTGAGCATGCGTACTCTGGAGCAATGCCTGCCTGAAATTGCTGACTAGTCCTCAGAGAGATGCAACTATTGAGGGAAATTGGTCCCTGATGAGTGAGTGTGGGGAAGAAACATCCTGACCACTCTGCCTCTGATTTCCTGAGTTCTGTGAACATGGGCTTTGCTTGGGAATCAGATCAGCTGTCTGGAAGATTCCAACTTCTGGACACAGAGCAGGGGGTGAAGGTGGAGAATGCACGAGAGGGGAAAAAGTGAATAAACAACACACCCTCACTTACAAATGAAGGGTGCACAGTATTTTCCTTACAGGGTTACCACTGATAAAGTCAGAAATGCATAAACACATTTACACGTTCAACCATACTTGATTCTCTGATTATTTTAGCTACTTTCAGCAACTCTCTGAATGGTCAGGATCTAAAAGTGAATTGGGGAAAAGACCATATATTACTCATTTATCACCCTTCCTTATCCAACACCACACTCCTGAGAAGAACCACCACGAATGTCACCCTTCCTTATCTAACTCCACACTCCTGAGAAGAACCACCACGAATGTCACCCTTCCTTATCCAACTCCACACCCCTGAGAAGAACCACCACGAATGTCACCCTTCCTTATCCAACACCACACTCCTGAGAAGAACCACCACGAATGTCACCCTTCCTTATCCAACACCACACTCCTGAGAAGAACCACCACGAATGTCACCCTTCCTTATCCAACTCCACACCCCTGAGAAGAACCACCACGAATGTCACCCTTCCTTATCCAACACCACACTCCTGAGAAGAACCACCATGAGTGGAAGTCTTCTGGTAAGTGATGGAGAGGCATTTTGAACACAAGTAACAGGGAAGCTTGGCTATCTGCACTGATATCTTCAGCCAACTTGACCTTGTAACCAGACAATAATGAGCTAAACTTGCAACATTTTTAGTTTTTGACAGGTTGTTCCTATACTTCTCACACAGGCAGAGGTGAGAGTTGCCAAAAATCAGCTTGCTGTGAGTATCCAGCCCTTACAGGAAGTGACAGTGATTTGTCACATTTTTTAAAATGTCATTTCTGTGAATGTAATTTTTCAAAAGATAAATTTATTTTTTTAATTTTTATTTAATTATTTATTTATTAGAGACAGAGGGGGGTAGGAGAGAGAGAGTGAGTCAGTGAGTGAGAATGGGCATGCCAGGGCCTCTAGCCACTGCAAACTCCAAACACATGTGCCACCATATGCATCTGGCTTACATGGGACCTGGAGAATTGAACCAGGGTCCTTAGGCTTCACAGGTATGTGCCTTAACCACTAAGCCATCTCTCCAGCCTGATAAATTTATTTTTAATTAGCATGTAAAGTATTAGGTTTAATTATGCCATTTTCAAACAATTTGCTTTTGTTTTTCTTCCTACTCCCCTCTCCTCCCCCATCTTCCTGCCCTACTTGTCCCCTTCCACTCCTAGTAGCCTCCGTTCTGCTTTTGTGTCACATGTGTTCTGTTGCCTTCCTCAAAAGTATTTTTCCAGCCAGGCATGGTGGCGCATGCCTGTAATCCCAGCACTGTGAGGCAGAGGTAGGTGGATCGTCATGAGTTCGAGGCCACCCTGAGACTACATAGTGAATTCCAGGTCAGCCTGGGCTAGAGCGAAACCCTACCTCAAAAAACCAAAAAAAAAAAAAAAAAAAAAGGTATTTTTCCCCTCTCCCCCTCTTGTTGATCCCATTCTAGTTTCGTGACACATACACACACAAACACACACACACAAAGCTAGGATCCCCATATCAGAAAGCACATGTAATATTTGTCCAAGTTTGAGTTATTTGCTTAATATAATAATTTCCAGACCCATAATGTTCATGCAAATTTCATTTTTTTATGGCGGAATAAAATTTAATTGTGAACGTGTCCCACATTTTAGTTAGCCGTTCAGCTGATTCCATGTCTTTACTATTGTGAGTAGAGTAGCAATAAACATTGCTGTGGATCTCTCTCTGTGGCTGGGAATGGTATTGCTAGATCACAGTTAGAAAACAGTTCAAGGTGGCTAGCCAGTGCCAAAGCAGGAGGATTTGTATCTACAGAAGCAATTTGCCTCTTGTTGAGAGAAATGACCTGTTTCATTTTAAGCACCAAAGCACCTGGCTCTGCCCTCGGTACACAGATTAGGGAAACCACAAGAGTAGTCATCAGTGTACTTTCCACTTCAAAGCTCTGAAGAACACTGAGGAGGGCTCCCAGGCTGTTGCCCTGGTTCTGGAGGAAGCTCCTGTCTAGGAGCTGGGACTTACCACACAAATGCAGGCAGGGCACTCCCTGCAGCTTGTCTCAGGGTTTCCGGAGGTGACAGCTCTATAGAGCCTGTCACCAAACAGAGGCAATGAAGGTCACCGTGGGAGGAGATTTCAGTACTGACACCAGCAGCTGCAGGTAGGAACTTACTTCAAGGGAGGAGTGACTTTCTTACCGGGGTTTCCAGTGGACTAAAATTAGTGCGAACCTTTATCCCCTAGATTCTGTAAGATCTCTAAGTAGTTGCTCACACTATCCCTGCCCTCCGAGAAAGTAAGAGCATACAACTTTAAAGTTGCCATGGTCGCAAGCCTCAGGCTCTCCTGGTGGCCATAACCTTGGGTTCTCTTGCTGTTCCTGCACTATACAAATATTTTGGCACTATACAAACATAGGCTGACTGGGCCCTGTGTAGGCAACTGTGCATATGCAGAGCTCTCTGCATAACCTCCACACAAACAGTGGCTCTTCCACTAAAAAGAGAGAGAGTAGGTGGCAGGGGGGTTTTGAGGATTATATGGACAATAAAAATGGATACTTCCTGTCCACATGATTCCATCCACGATGATGTGATCTATTTTGTTTTAATGTAAAAAATGAGTCCCTTGGCTCCTTTTCAGGAAGATTGGCAAGCCTAAACTACTTAAACTATCAAGACCTCACAGTTGTATATAGTAGCCTGTCTTGATCCGTGACATTGTTTTCTGAGGTTTCAGCTGTTCTCACAGTTCACTGAGGTCTGAAAATATTAGATGGAAAGTTCCAGAAGTAAGTAATCTATACATGTCAACTTACTTGCTATTTCTGAGTACCTGGCTGAAATGCTGTGCTGTGCTGCTCCCTCTTGTCTGGGACAAGGCTCATCCTTTGGTCCCATGTATCCATGCTGTATCTGCTACTCATCCTGAAATCAGTTAGTCACCACCAGAGTTATCAAGTCCACAATTTCATTCTTGCACTATTTGTATTCTAGTAACCCTTATTTAACTTCATAATGGTCCTTTACCACCCAGTGAACTGCTCTTCAGGGAGGCCCCAAGACACTCCAAACAAGACAGACAATAATATTGTCAGTGCTCTAAGTCCCCACCAGAATTAGATGTCAAGACCCTATTGCTGAAGACTCCACATTCTTCGGTTACGAGACACTGAGAAACCAAGCTGGCACCGAGCTGGAAGCTGCTGGAAAGTGCTATGCAATCTATTGGGGAAGAAAAGTCATCAACAGTCTTATCTAGTGGTGGATCTACCCTAAAAGCTACATGATTGACCAGCCAGGCAAGATATATCCAGTGGTGCAATTGTGGCAGGACTGTTATGAGGGTAACCAACTACTCTCTGACTGGATTTAAGGCCCACTCCATGGGAGGAAGTTCATACCTGGTCCTGAAAAGCTAGTCATGAGTTTATTTCCGGGAAAGTATAGGTCCTAGGGAGGAAGCTGCTACTGCTGTTTGGCTAAATGGATATGTTATTCCTATCAAATTGCCTTCTAAATATCTATGTTTATTGCCATAGATCAGTGTTGCTCTCTACTTTGGTCAGAGAAGCTTTTTTTATTTTTTATTTGCAGATGATGGTAACTACTGGGGAAACTCAAAATTCATCAAAGTACTGAGAATAAGTGACTGTTGAGTACTCAGTGGTAAATGAGACATCTCTATCAGGTCCTCCAAGGCTCAGAACAATGAAGAAGAGGAAGCAGAAAGAAATTAAGAGCCAGAGAATGGGGAAAAGTGCTTTGGAATGCTGTTTTCTGGACATGAAATGATGTTGTATCCATGATCTCAAAGTGACCTCATTACCTGCACAATACTGGGCCCACTGACATTTTGACACAGATGACAGAGGAGGGCAAAAAGAAGACATAAATATAGAAGAAGAATTAGTTGAAAAGAAGAAGGGGTTCAGTGACAGGGGCCAGTTCAATGGAAGGTAATGAAAAAGGATTAAAATATTTATGTCCATGTGTGAAAATTATTTTTAAAAACTAAAAAAAACTAATGGTCTAGGGCTGGAGAGATGGCTTAGCAGTTAAGGCACATGCCTGCAAAGCCTAAGGACCCTGGTTTGATTCTCCAGGTCCCATGTAAGCCAGATGCACATGGTGGTGCATGCTTCTGGAGTTGGGTTGCAGTGGCTAGAGGCCCTGGTGCACAGATTCTCACTCTCCCTCTCTTCTCTTTCCCTCTCTCTGACTCTAACAAATAAAAAATAAATAAATAAAAATAAAGTCTTAAAAAAAATGGCTTAAACCACAAGAATATTGATGCTGGCAAACTACAAATGCCAAAAAAAAAAATGCTGTAAAGCACTTCTGTTAAATGAAAAGGTGAATGTACAATAAGATATTTTGAGAGACAGTGAGAGGTCACATTCATATAGCCTATTATAATTGTACTATTGTATTATTAGTATTTATTCATCTCACATTTTGTATAATTTATTATAAAATAAACTTTGTTTTAGGCATTTACGTAAAGTGAAAATAGAATAGGTAAGGGATTTGGTACAGATTTTCAAGCATTCACTAGCGGTCTTAGACACATCCCCTATCGACAAGGGGAATCTACTGTAATTGTAGCAGTCACACCAGACTTTCTTCTTTCTTTCTTTCTTTCTTTCTTTCTTTCTTTCTTTCTTTCTTTCTTTCTTTCTTTCTTTCTTTCTTTCTTTCTTTCTTTCTTCTTTCTTTCTTTTTCTTTCTTTCTTTCTTTCTTTCTTTCTTTCTTTCTTCCTTCTTTTTCTTTCTTCTTTCTTTCTTTCTTTCTTTCTTTCTTTCTTTCTTCCTTTCTTCTTTCAGGACAAGAGATGGCAGTTTTTCCTCTTCTCCCCCTTCTCTTTTACAATGCAATAAAATTGACTCATTAAATCCTTATAACCCTTTCTACAGGAAAATTAAAAACAAATAAATGACAAGCCTTTGATTTGTTAGACTATTCTTTGAAGAGCTGGTTGCTGACTTCAAGGCAAATTCCAGTCTTGGTAGCAGCCCACCAAACCCAGCTCCAATCCATAATTTTATTATCAAGTCTTTCATCCCCTGCCCAGCCCTGCCCAGTGATCTCCATGCTTCAGAGAAATGAAGTTCACTCAGAGGTTGGATGTTCTTGGTCGAAGAATTCACCTTTGATTTACTCTAAGTCCTGCCTGACAAGAGGAAGAAAGGAAAGTGAACCAATAAGAGTGACTTGTTAAATTCGTGATCTGACTCTAAAGAGTCCATTAGGGAAGTATTTGTAGCATTGATACAATTGAAGTACATTACCAATGTTGTCCATTTATAAACTACCATGGGTCAGGCATATCTTACTATTGACTTCATTTGACTAAATTCCCTGAGAACTAGCAAATGCATATTTCTCTTTTTACTGACAAGAACCTGAGGCTCCAAAAAGTAACATTCCCAATGTTAGAGAATGCACTGAGACCCAAGACTCACTACCACAAATCTGTACATCAGAGTTTCCCATCTACTTCTTACATGTCCTCATGTGTAAGAATTGTGAAGACCCAACTTATATTGGCTTATACAGTAATGTGGAAATAAATGATCTTCCATATCAAGAAGTTCAAAGAGATACTGACTTCCAGTGAGGGCCACTCAAGGTTTCATATTTGCTTCTTCTGGCCAACCCCCTTGTCTATACCACCTCTTTCCTCAGGCTCATGGCAAGAGGAGGGGAGAAATCCACAAATACTTGACACAATATATCCAGGAGAAATGTAAAGTGAAGCTTCTACTCATATATGTCTTAGGAGCAAGAACATCATGCCA
Source organism: Orientallactaga sibirica (assembly GCA_036365145.1). Classification (NCBI taxonomy): domain Eukaryota; kingdom Metazoa; phylum Chordata; class Mammalia; order Rodentia; family Dipodidae; genus Orientallactaga; species Orientallactaga sibirica. Next base: position 13,862,098 of record JAEOAD010000055.1, on the reverse strand, counting down.
CTTTCCAGTCCTTTCCTCATACTGCAATGCCTTCAATCTGGTGGTCACTGTCTTTTGCTAAACCAATTACTGACAAGGAAACGAAGTTCCCTGAATTAGCCCAAGGCAGTGAGTACAGAATAGTGGAAGGGCTCTGGACTAGGGGTCAGGGATCTTGGGTTTTAGTCTTAGTTCTATCATCTGTTTAGATACAGAAACTTGCTAAGTGCTTATTCTTTCTTGGAGCTTACCTTTTCCTTGTTGGTAAAACAGTAATTATGCCTAACCTGCTGACCTCATAGAGCAGTTGTGAAACAGCAGTGAAGTAATGTCTGTAGAGGCATTTTAACTGTAACACGCTACTTAAATGCATGTTATTCTTCCTATTAACATGATTCAAAGAGACTTGCAGGTCGTGAGGTAGCTTTTCGGTTATACTTGTATGTGGTACTTCATCCCATCAACAGGATAATTTAGAACATGTAAGAGTTTTGCCAAAGACTTACCTAAGTTTTCATTTTGTGCTGGCAAATTTATAGTGTAAAATAGAAAGGAAACTTGAAGTTTAGCACTTAAAAAGAGCCAATTTTCAAGCATCCTCATGTGTTTCAATAGGCGCTTTATTCAAAATAGGATAGATGGGTAGGATAGGTTACTTCTAGGGTTATTTTGTGGGTTCATCAAAAAGTAAGTTTCAGAAAACTCTAAACATGAGTTCATGCCTTTAATCCAAGCACTGGGCAAGCTGAGGTAAGAAGATCACAGTGAATCTGAGGCCAGCCTAGACTACAGAGTGAGGTCCAGATCATCCTGGACTACAGTAAAACCCTGCCTCAAAAGCAAGTCAAAGTTAGATAGAGTGGTACAGGCCTGCCATCCCAGCACATAGGAGGCTGATGCATGAGAATCATGAGTTCAAGACCAACCTGGCCTATACACAAGACACTGTTTAAAAAAAATTAACCAACTTACTCATGCTTTCATTTGGCTCAATAAATGTACATGAAATATTAGATAGGAAGAGAAGGGGAACATACAATAGGGAATCTGAAGCAACCTCTGGTGCTAGAGTGGCTGGTTAGCCACTAAGAGTTCTAGAAAGCAAATAATAGATGATATATCCAGAAATAGCTATAAAAACGTAAAAGATAAAAGGAGATAATATATGAAGCTATTACTATGAAGTAACAAAGCATGCAAGTATTTGGGGCTTGGAGACATGGTTTCCAGTGATGAGCTAGGGAAGGCTTCAAGTTTAAATGGGGGAGGTGTCATTTAACCTGGAAGTTAGAAGATCTTGACATGGAAATAGCAAGTTCACCTGGGATGTTCACCAAACTCACTCTCATGACTTGAATACCCAACCAGAGTGCATAATCCTTGAGCATAAACTGCATGAGGAAGCAGAAAATAAAAGAAGGAAAAGCAGAGCGTACAGCTAAACTCGGGGGATGGAAGGTGAGACCAAGGAGCTTGAACTTTATTCTATAGGAATGGAAGTCAGTGAAAGTTTGCGGGTGATCTCGTTAAGTCCCTTCAGCGTTACACCTGTGCTTTCTGAGGATTAAGTGGGCAGCTTCTGGAAATTCAGATAGGAAGGGAGAAAGAGAAGGCTGAGAGACAAGCCAAGACTTAGTACATTCAAGCAAGAACTCATGAAAAACTGAAGATGACAAGGTATGAGATGTTTTGGAGGGAGAACTCAGAGCTTTTGGTAATTGATTAGAAACTAACTAATGGGAGAGGGTTCAGGAATCTTTGGAAAAGATTAAAAAATCAAACCTGTCTAAATAAAGAGGCAATTTTATTTAACCACAAAACTGAAAAGTCTTAAAATTGGGTCTACCCTCAGAACTGTTAGATATAACACATTCAAATGTAGGTTTCTCTACCACTCAGCTTTTCTTCTGTGCTGTGCTCACTTTAAGGCTTCTCCCAGAAGCTGCTGACTTACTTTCTGAGGATGAAATCCAGTGAAAGAGAAAGTTTACCTTCCTTGTTAGTTCCAACAAACATTCTGGACCTGGAAGGGTCCTCTGCATGCTCCTGAAGCACTCTGCCTGTCGAAGTCATTGCTAATATGGTTTGAATCTCAAATGTCTCCACAGGCTCATGTTTTGAATACTTGTTTCCCAGCTGGGGGCACAGTTTGGGTGGGGTTGTGGTGAGTGGTGAACCTGTACAAGGAGATGGGGGCCTATCTGGCAGAAGTAGATCAGTAGGATCAGTACCCTTGCCTCTAATTCCTACTACTCTCTGTTTCCTGGTCTGTTGCCCTGTGATTCACTACTGCTGTAGGCTCCCACCACTGCAGACTGAGCCTCTCCTCCATGCCTTCCCATTGGTGATGGACTGCTGCCCTCTGAAACCACCATCCAAAATAAATCTCTCCTCCCTTAAGGTATTTCTGTCAGGTATTTTGGTTGCAAGCAAATATGAAAGTAACTTGATAACTTCCTTAGACCTTAATTTCTGGTTATTATTTTAATTAGTTTCCATGAAGACAGTCTACCTATAGTCCATAATAAAGCACCACCTCATGGCCGACATCTGGTGATGAATTCTTATTAACCACAGGACACTGATTCAGAACAAGGATGGCTCCTCAGCATCAACTGTCACACTTCTGGGGAGGGCAAGATCACACATATATGAACTCAAAAAATGAAGGAAACCAAGACCATTTCTAGGTCAGTATTCAAATGGGACAGTACAACTCCTATATTGAAGATTTCGAGCCTGGGAAAAACATAGGGGGTGTCTGTGAGCACTGAAAATGGAGTAACCATTGATCTATGTCTCAGAGCAGCTAGGCAGGCTCAGGACGCAACCAGACATTGATGCATCATTTGCATTCCATTTGAAATGGGTTAATGGCTCAAGAAAGAGCACGAGCCATCAGCCTGACCTCTGCAGACAATGCATGTGATGTCTAAATGGTATAAAGCTAACATTTTTTACAAAGTGTGTAAATTCCACTAGGAAGCATTATCCATTGCAGAGAATACTATAAAAATTCCTTTGGTAACGAATCATTCTGTGAGGTGAATTTTTCACTCCAGTTGGATGGATGGACGTCCACATTCATACACTGGATTGGCTGTGAGGGCAGGCACATACACTTGAACTGCATTAAGAAAAGACCTAAATCCAGGCTCTAGCTTTATCCTGCAGAAGAAGTCAATTTCAAAATTGTTAAATGTACAAGTGAATCCCGGATCAAGTTGTTACCAAAAGCTACATTGCTGGACGCACATTTTAAAACTTATGGTGGAGCCATACTTGGCATTTTACAGAATGACTATCATCCTGGAGCTGCAAACTGCTGTAACATAATTTGGGACAAGATTAAAAGTTTGAGAATTAGATAATACAGCAAGTGGAGCACTTGATTTTTGAGTCTGCCAAGCAGACTAGTGCCCTGGTCTAGCCAGGGCTGGTTGCCTTGCTCGAATAAACAGGCTCTGTAATCACATTTCCTGTAAGACTGTGGCTTGCTGCAGTATGTCAGCTGGATTTGCAAAGCTTGGGGAGATTCATGACTCTTGTAAGCTTCAGAAGAGTCTGAAGCAAGCACAGATGTTAAGGACTCTGATAACAAAGGTTGGGAGGGAACCGATTTTTTTTTCTAAATTATGCAGCTTTCTAACTGGGCATTAGGAAGCCTGGAGATAAGTGGGGGGGAGAGAAGAGGAAGAGTCCCTTGTTCTGTTAGAGGGCCTGCCAAGGGATTCAAAAGGAGAGGCCAAGGAAAGGAGCTTGAACTTGGTGACTTGTACCAGCTATAGTACCTGACACAGAGTGCACACTCAACAACAATTTGTTAAATGAAGAAGGGAGGGAGGAAGGGAGAGATGAAGGAAAGGAACAGTAGAATGTGAAAGGCTCTCTCAATGTAACTTCTGGAAGTGGGCAGCGCTATAGCTCTCCACAGGACCACAGACATAGACTGTTGCTTTTGTTACTGATGGGCTGGGAAACAAATAGTTATCAGAAAATGTAATAAAATAAATAAAATAAAATAAAATAAAATAAAGAAAGTGCTCATCTTACTCATCCCAAATCATTAGAGCTCAGGCAATTTCTTCAAAACATATTTTGAAATGTTTCTAATTCTTTTTCCACAGAAAAATATCTGGGGAAAGAATTCAGGAGCCAAACCCAGTAAACAAAGAAATTCTTCCAATCCTCTCTTGAATATAGAGCATTCAAAAAAGATCAAAAATTGGATGGATTGGTAGTGATTTAACATTAGAAAACCAGAAAACAGTTTCAGGTTCATTGCCAAAATGGCTCCTCCCTTTCCCCATTTGTGTGTCTGTGCTTATCAGAAGGCTATGTTCCAAGAACTTTTATTGAGAGGGGACAGAAACAGATGTGGTCTTAGAACCTGCAGACTGACTCCATCACTTTGAAGATCTGATGAGTGGGTTAAGAGATAAACAGGATCACTCAGTCTCTATTTTCCCCACCACTCATTATGTTAATTTTTGCACAGGGTCAAGTTCACAACTTGTAGCTTTCTCCTTAAGTCTGAATATTAGGAATCAAAAACTCTTGAAGTAAGGAAAAGTAGGTGGAAAAGGCGGAGGTATTTCAAGAATCAAAGCGTATGACCCATAGGGCAAGACCTTAATTGAAACATGGGAAAGAACATTCCAAAGAAAGCATTGGATGAAGTGTGTGTAAAAAAAGAGAGGGTGGAAATGGAGTGGGAACTGAGAGAGAGAGTGAGAGTCAGGCAGAGAGAGACAGAAACAGAGGGACACAGAGAGAATATCTCTGAAGGCTTTGACCCAGTCTGGATCAAAAGGCGTCTGTGGAAGGGGCTTATTCTTTTGGGGTCATAAGATTCAATGACTAAGTCTGTGGACCTTTGTAGTTCTTTTCCTTCTGTAGTTTAATAACTCAAAGGCTCGTCACATATGTAGGTGAAGTCGTCCATCTAAGTCATGGGCTTGGAGCTGGGCTAATAAACCATAAGATCCTCTTGATACATCTCTTCCAGCAAGGCTTCAACACTCAAAGGCTCTACCAACTGGGAACTAAGTATGATGCTTAATCATAAACACACGAGGCTATGGGGGACATTTTACATTCAAACTACCATAATTAGCAACATTCAAAAACATTATACATGTGCTTACAAGTGTTTCCTGACCTGTTTCACTAACCCACTGATGAGCATATATACTGTAAATGAATTGGCTTAGGGGCCAGGATCATAGCAGTTCAGGTGATAGGCTAGGCCATGTCATCCTACAGCTCTCTGCTGTCTGCTGAGGGGCTGCTGTCCTTTGATTTAGAATACCCCCAAAGGCTCAGGTGTTGAAGGCTTGGTCCCCAGCTGCTGGTCCTTTTAGGCAGTATCAGAACTTATAGAAAGTGGAGCCTAGTTGGTGGCCTTGAAGGGCATGTTGTCCCTTTCTGCTTCTTGACGAAAGGAGACGCTACACTTGAGTTCCCAGTCCTTACCTCCATGTCCTGTCTCACCACAAGCTCAGAAACAATGGATTCAAGTGACCATGGACTGAAGTCATGAGCCAAAGTGAACTCTACCTCCCTCTTTGAAGTTGACTTGCCCAAGTTTTTCCCTGTCCCACTAATGGAAAGGTGATTAACATGGGGGCCAGGAGTCGACCAGACAACAAGCTCACCTGGAGTAACTCACTGCCCTCAGAAGACATTGTTGAACACACAGTTCCAATGCAGGCTGGTATTGCTGTGAAAGGAAACCCAGCACACGGTGATCAGGGATCCCTGGTGAGGGACCAGCACAGATGCTCTGCAGCGGTGATTGGAGATGCCATCAGTGTCCTGCTTTTGCCTCTGTTCCCAGAACAGTACTCCTTGCCTCCCCATAAAAAGTGCTTAACTTCCTTTCTCTTAACTCCAGAATGGCCCACCTTTCAGCACTTGGGATTATTACTGGATAGGCATGGAGTAACCACAAGTGTCAGGAGAGGCCAGTGTTGTCGTGGCTCAGAGCACAAAGTATAAATCAAAAATCTTCTGGTTCAAATCATAGCTCAGCTAATTATTAGTTGTGAGACTGATCATATTCATCCCTCAATATTCCTTGGCTGCATGACCTCTGGGTAATATAAAAATCTGTAGCTACTCAGGTCTCTTATATTAAATGGCATGGTATTTGCCTAGAACTATTGCATACCCTCCTGTATACTTTAAATCATCTCTAAATCATTTGTAATTCAATAGTACATGTCAATGCTATACTACCATACTACTTGATGCAGTTAGCTTAGCATTGCTGGCAGAAAACACCCAACCAAGAGCAGCTTGTGGGAAAAGAGGGTTTATTTTGGCTTAGAGGCTTGAGGGGAAGCTCCATGATGGCAGGGGAAAATGACAGCATGAGCAGAGGATGGACATCACCCTTTGGCCAACATCAAGTGACAACAGCAGCAGTAGAGTGCGCCAAACACTGGCAAGGGGAAGTTGGCTATCACACTCACAAGTCCACCCCCAACAATACACTGCCTCCAGGAGGCTTCAATTCCCAAATTGCCACCAGCTGGGGACCTAGCATTCAGAACACTTAAGTTTATGGAGGACACCTGAGTCAAACCACCACACTACTTGAATGGAATAATAATAAGAAAACATCCAATCAACAAGGAGTTGAATTGAAGGATCTGGAACCTGCAGATATGGAAGGCTGACCTTACTATGACATTTACCCAGGAGGGTCATGTGTTTCGAGTTGTGGCTCCTGTGGTAAGTGAAAGCATTGGTATATATGTAGTGGGTACAATAATGCCTGGCTTGTTTTTTTGTTATTATTATTACTATTATTGAGGCTACCTTCAGATGCCTATTTCTCAAAGTGGAGAAATTTAATTTCTGAAAACTACCAGACAGATCAATGCCCATCTCAATTGGATTAGCCTGAAATACTGCCATGGGTAATTTCTCCCAGTCTGCATGAAGCAAATATGAAGAAAACCAAAATAAGTGACCAAAAAATTTCATCCACACAGAACAAAAACACAGTGATTCAAATGAAGAAAGACAGGGAAAATATTGGTCTCAGCCATGTCAGTGTCTTTCCCACAGGCTGGTGTGGAGGCCATATTCTCCAGTCCTTCTCTACTCAGAAAATATTCATCACAAGATGATAGAGTCATGCAGTATTTTTGTTCCAAAGCACTCAGGGGACATGCCCCAGGACTGCTATCCTTTCCTTTACCACCTGAGAGAGGTTCTATAAGTATCTTCCATTACTGTCTATATTTCACTGATGGAGAAGCTGAGGCATATTCAGAGTTATCCAGTTATTGGTTCCAGGCCACAAAAGTAGAGAAGAGTAAAGCCAGGCTTTGCCCTTTTAGCTCCTAACCCCACTGAGGCTGTGTACCATGAGAGAGCCAGATAAGCTATCTCTTGGCAACATATGAAACCTAGAGTTTTAGGAGCAGAGCTTGGGACCCAGAGGCCCAGAACACATGATTTAGCAATCAAGAATAGGAGCTGTGGGGTTGGATGGTTCTGGGTTTGAATCTTGGCTTTGTCAGTGGTATGGACTACAACCTGTGTCCTCTACCTCCAACAATTCAAATGTTGACGCTTTAATCTCCATTGCAGCATTTGGAGATGGCATCTCCAAAAACGTAATAATGGTTAAAGTCATGAGGGTGGGTCCTTCTCTTATGTGATTAGTATCTTTTACACACTAGAGAAATTGTTCCCCTCTCCCTTCCTCCCTCCCTCCCTTTCTCCTTCTCTTCTTTTCTCTCTTGTAAATGTGAGGATACAGTGAGAGAGCAGCCATCTGAGACCAAGAAAAAGGGACCCTGCCAGAAATAGCATTGCCTAGATCTTGATCCTGGACTTCTAGCTAGAACTATAAGAAAAAAAAAAATCCTATTGTTCTGTAGCCTCAGAAGTCACTCTGATAAAACAACTCTTCTCAACCTCATTTTATGAATGAAAGTAAAAACAGTAATGCCTTATCAAAATGTCATGGTGACTAAAACAGAAAGTATATCCAAAGAACATAGCAAATATTAAAAAACCCATCCAGGGCTGGAGAAATGGCTTAGTGGTTAAGGCATGTGCCATGAAGCCAAGGAACTCAGGTTCGATTCCCCAGGACCCACATAAGCCAGATACACAAGGGGCACATGCATCTGGAGTTCGTTTGTAGTGGCTAGAGGCCCTGGTGTGCCCATTCTCTCTGTGTCTGTCTCTCCACCCCTTTATTTAACCCACAGAGGTTGATGAGCACATGCTTTCTTCTAAGCATCGTTTTAGCTGCTGGGAATCCAGGGTTAGTCAAGAGAAATAAATTCTTTGCTCTCAAAGAACTCACAGGTAAATGAAAAGTTAGGAAACAAATAAGATATTTGTTGATGCCGAGAAATGGAAATAAGATAGGATCTGAGAAAGCCACATAAAACATAGGGGTTAAGGATTGTTTTCCTGAGTAATATCTTTGAACTGAGACCTAAAGAATGCAAAATCCAGGAGGCAGAAAGGACTTGGGAGTAAAAGAAGAAAAGAAAGCACTGTGGGGTTGGAGAAATGCTTAACAGTTAAGGTGTTTGTCTGCAAAGCCAAAGGATCCTGGTTCGGTTCTCCAGCACCCATGTAAGCCAGATGCACAAGGGGCGCATGCATCTGGAGTTCATTTGTAGTGGCTGGAGGTCCTGGCACAACCATTCTCTCTCTCTCTCTCTCTCTCTCTCCTCTCTCTGCCTCTTTCTCTCTCCCAAATAAATAAATAAATAAATAAATAAATAAATAAATAAAAAATAAAAAAAAAAAAGAAAGCACTATGTCCTATGAACAGATTGCCAGAGATGGTGGAGTTAAGCAGGAGCCAGAGTTCTAGTGCTATGTACTTTCTATCTCCTGAGGTCCTGGGAGGGAATGGCATGTTCTGCTACAGGATTTTAAGAAATAGATCTGGCTACCAGGTGGAGAACGCATTATGGAGGGCATGAGCAGAGGTAATGAAACTGCCTGCTCAGGAGAGAGGTGATAGTGGCTTACACTAGAGGTGAAGAGGAGAGTTCAGATGCCAGCATGTGATGGAAAGGGAACTGACAGATTTAGTGAGATGTTTGAAGTGGGGTGACAGAAAGGGGGAATCATGGGGAAACTCCCAGGATTTCACATGGAGACAGGGGAAAGGGGAAAGAACAGGGATAGCCAGAGATAGTCAATCATGCTTTGAGACCTGTAGCTGCTGGGGATACAGGGCATAATGGAGGGAGTATACACTAGCTAAGAAAGCCAGGAGGAATGAAGCACACAGCAAGAGCAAAGGGGTCGAGTGTTAATACAAAAGTGGTAGCTCTTCTGCTTTAGCAAGTAAAGAGCCCAGATGTGCATGCGTTTTATCGGGGAGGATTTGATAGCATTTTTTTCTTAGTGAAGTAGAAGCCAAGGTCTCAAGTGAAAGGAAAAGACCGTGTGAGGATGGATGTGGGAAGTTTAAGGAGAAAAAAATTTAACTAATTGAGTGTGCTAGTTGGTTTGAAGAGTGAGAAATGAATTTTCTGGGGAAGCTTAATGAGTTTTCTAGACAGCGGCCCAGTTGAAGTTTATGGGTACTTATTTAAAGAGAAAACAACCAGCTTAATTCTGTGCTGCTCCCAACTCCTTAGGAGTCTTCAGGGCTTGAGTGGAGACCAGAAAAGGCAGTAACCTGGTTTAAGGAATGCTGAAGTTCTTGCAGGTATGTATGTTGGAATGAGGAGAGAGAGGGAGAAGAGGAGAGATGATAGTAAGTGAGGGATTGTTTAAACTGGGTGAGGAAGGAGGTGAGGATAGACATGAGGGGTGGTAGAAAAGTGATAGGGTCATTAGACTGGAAGCTTTGATAAGGTGCTTGTCAGGGAGTGGAATGTTTGAAATCAGGGTGGAAGGGCCATTAGTGACAAAGTCTAGGTTGTGACCCTGGGAGTGGATGTTTGTGGCTATAAAAGGTGAAAAAGGCAAAGAACACAGAGGCCAGGGGTTTGCGCAGTGTCTGAATATTATCATGAAGTTACCCAGAGGTTACAGAGGTAGGGGAATATCTATTGTCATACAACATAGAGTCCATAAGTAAAGCTGTCAAGGCAACAGGGAGAATGGATGGCTGTGGATTAGACGGGCAGATGTTTGACAGCTACAAGACCCCTATGAAATCTGAAAGCAAGAGTTTCATTTCATTTCAAACATTTTCAAACTCTGAAATTTGAAAGCAAGAGATTATGGGAGACAAAGAGTTTAAAAGCAATAATAGGAATTTAAGAAGATATTCACCTTACCAATATATCCCTGAGATATATCTGATGTGAGAGAAGACACGGCTTTGAGAGGTTGTAGGGAAACGAGTAGCTTCAGGCAAAGCCAAGTTTCAACCAGGCCAAGGGAGCAGTCAGAACAATGGGGAAGGGAGGCAGCTTATGGACCACCACCTAGTTCTGGAGGACTCTAGAAAAGTCTTGTTTGCTGTTATCACTAAGCATTTAGTGTGTATTCATGGGATATTTTAATAAATGATACATAATTCACCAAGATGCATCATGTATCAACTAGTACATTCAACAGACTTCCTTGTGGCTTAAATAGTGAGGGAATGCTCTGCAAATAAACTTTAATTAAATATCATATTTTTCATGTAATTAAATCAAGACCATATCTGGGAAGTTAGCATAAAAGCTAGCAATGTTTTCACTTTATAAAAGGAGAAATATGAGAAAATCTGGGTTGAGACTTCCTGAAATAGCAACAAAGTTAAGGGAGTCTATGACATGAGGTGAAGGCTTGGAGAAAATTCTAGTCATATGTAACTATGAAACAGAAAATGCCATTGCCCTGATTATTGTTTGAATCTGTAGTTTGTAAAATTAGGAGGCAGTGAAAACTCTGTGTTAATTTTTGATGGAAAGCAGGCTGAGGAGCACTTAGCAAGTAAGAATGTTGCTGAATCTGCAAAGCTACAGGCATATTCTCAGGAGAATTAGATCATGCTTTGAGACCTGTAGCTGCATTAACTTGAGTACAGTAAAAAAGTAGAGTTTTGGGGGACGGAATCAGGAAACTGATTCATAGTCAAAAAAGGGATATAGATCCTGTTTCATATGTCAACAAAATTAATAAAATGATGATAGAGGTGCACAAGTAACCTTGGTACCATTAAGAAAAAACATAGTAAAATGCAATCAGGATTTACTTATAAAGAAATATATCAACCCAAAGAAATTACTTTTGAGATATTGGGTTCTAAATAAGCAAAGGAAAACATTATATACTTACTGCATTCACATTTATTGTACAGTATTAGAAACAGAATACTTAACATTTTAATTTACAAGTGACATCCTTTGGTTTTCTGGATGAAAAAAGTAAATGTGAATTTGAATTTTTAAAATATTTAATGATTATTTTTTAAAATTAAAAAGTAAAGGAATGTTTACTTAAATGACACTGACAACATGCACAAAAATGATGGTTAAAATTTCTCTAAAGGGGGATGGAGAGATGGCTTAGTGGTTAAGGTACTTGCCTGTGAAACCTAAGATCCCATGTTTGACTCTCCAGATCCCACATAAGCCAGATGCACAAAGATGAGGCAAGTGCAAGGTCACACATGCCCTGTAGGTGGTGGAAGCATCTGGAGTTTGATTGCAGTGGCTGAGGCTCTGGCACACCAATTCTCTCTCTCTCTCTCTCTAAAATAAAATTTAAAAATTAAAAAAATTCTCTAAAGGAATACACACACATACATATATATTTATACACACACACTAGCAGCTAGTAAGTACATGCAAGGAGCTCAATGGTGCTAATCGTTAGAGCTATAAATCAAAACCACAATATAAACCATCAGGATGAATATGGCTAGAAAAGCAAGCACCATGTTGGCAAAATTGTCAAATGGCTCAAAAACAGTTATAGTGGCAAACAGTATGGCAGCTCTTCAAATACTTAAGCATATAACTTTCATATGATCAAGCAATTCTATTTCTGATAATGTATCCCAAAGAATAGTGATCCCACTGGAAAAGGCCCTCAGGGGAATAGGAGCAGGAGAGGGGGGCTTAAGAGGATAACCCAATGGTACTATGAATAATATGCAATATGTTCATATATTGAAGTTCCAAATAAGATTTAATTTAAAAAACTTTCATTGAATGAAGAGAGCAAAAAGAAGATGGGCATGAAGAGATAGTACACCCATATCACAGAAGCAAAAGCAACAACACTAAGGTCCACTGACAGAGGAGCAGATCAACAGAATCTACATGCGAGGTGTGGCCTTCAATATTGGAAAGGAATCAGTTTCTGACACATTCAACAGCATGGATGAACCATGAAGATAACATGCCAAAGGAAATAATATTGTCACAAAAGGACAACATATGATTCCACTTAATGTGCAATACCTAGTCAAATTCACTGAGACAGAGAGTGGGCGGAAAGAGGAAAAATGGGAGTTGTTTAATGGATGTGCAGTTTTGCCTTGGGGAAGATAAAAATGTTCTGGAAATGTATAGCGGTGATGACTATATTTAATATCACCGAGCTACATTTAAAATGGTAAAATTTTTGTTAATTGCATTTTTGCTATAAAAGAGTTTGTTTAAAAGTTGATGAGAGGGCTGGCGAGATGGATCAGCAGTTAGGGCGCTTGCTTTCAAAGCCTAATGACCTGGGTTTGATTCCTCAGTACCCATGTAAAGCCAGATGCACAGAGAAGCACTTATGTCTGGGGTTCATTTGCAGTGGCTGGAGGCCCTGGGGCTCTCTCTCTCTCTCTCTCTCTCTCTCTCTGCTTGCAAATAAATAAAATATTTATTTAAAAAATTGATAAGAAAAAATATTCTAAACAAAGAAGAACTTGTACTAGCTTCCCTATGGTGGGGCTGGAGTCAGAATCAGTCTCTTTCCTTATCTGGACATGTCATCTGGAAGAAGAAGTCACCATGACACAAATGTAATTTGCAGCTGACCCAGCAGAGAGAGGTGTGGCACGTATAATCAAGACGGAGAAATAACTGAAATCTGAGTCAGAGATGCTAGAAATATTGCCTCGGGTAATTTTAGAAGAGAGAGGGAATACACACAAGATCAATGCTATGCCACATTTAATTTGTCAACACTGATGGGAACTAGCTGAGGTGTGGTTGAAAGAACACTTAAGTGCTTTTACTGTCAGAAATCCTGAGCTCAGATCCTAATTGTGTCTCTCAAGGGACTGTGTGAACTTTGAAATGAGGATAATAAAACCTTCCTCAAAGGGGTGCTGGGAGCATGAGCTGCTCTCAGAAGGGCCGTATGAATGTCACGTTGTGACCAAAGTTATGATGGGAGAGTGGTATTTATGAGAAACACAGAAACACTGTGTAAAGAACAACAAATCTAGAATTAGGAAGATCTAATTACACCAGAATTCAGACCAAGGCTCTTTCTCTTAAGAGTCTGTTGAACATAGGGTGAGTTGACAGGAAATATTTCCCATTAAACTTTGGGAGAAAAGAGCAAGGAATGCAAAACATTGATAGTCACTAAGATAAGGAGATCTGGACAAAAGCAATATAATTAAAGAGGCCGACAACAGACAGAATAAAATGGCCAGAAACAAACCATACTTAACATGAAAGTGGGAGCCAGTCTAAGCATCATTTTCCAGATGTGAAAATTTCCAGATGTCACAATTTCTTTGCTCTGGGGCCCAGGTAAAGGAAGGCACCCAGTAATACACCTGCTGCTTTCTTGGGTTTCAGAGAGCATAGAGAACTAGCTCTGAGGCCAAGCTTAAGGGGGCGGGGCATGGTTAAACAATACAGTGGACATCATGGAGAACAGCTGTAACTCTTCTCATCTTGCTGGGTCTCCCCGCCCACTCAGTTAGGTCATGCTGGGCAGGGCCTTAAGGGCAATGTGATGACCCTCAGGGGTTCTCTGAAGAATCTCTCAGAACTCCCTGGACCTTCATGACAACATTGCATGTGTCAGGCTGGGTTGGTAACTACAGGGTTATTTGACTCTTTCCTTATCAAAACTGTGAGCTTCACAAAGCCACCTAAGGAAAACAGGTTAGGAGACTTTCCACAGAAGTATCTTGAATCTTTTCTGGTGGGGAACCCAGTCCCCTTTGATAAAAGCTATGGTCTGGGGGCTCGAGAGATGGCTTAATGGTTAAGGCACTTGCCTGCAAAACAAAAGGACCTCGGTTCAATTCCCCAGTACCCATGTAAGCTAGATCCACAGGGTGGCGCATGCATCTGGTGTTCGTTTGCAGTGGGTGGAAGCCCTGGATGCCCATTCTCACTCTCTCTCTCTCTCTCCACCTCTTTCCCCCTCATAAATAAATAAATAAATAAATAAATAAATAAATAAATAAATAAATAAATAAAGCTATGGTTTTATTTTCTCACCAGAAAAAAATACATACTCACCCAAATATGTTTACACAAATCTTATACTTGCATGCGACCCTGGGGAATTCACGAAGACCCTGGGTCACCTTGGAATGGCTAGTTCAGAGCCCCTGGTGAGGCACTGGCAATGGCGATGATTGTGTTCCTTCCTCTCTGGGCATATTGACACTTCCTCTCAGAGCTTCCCCAGGACATCAGTGCATTAGGAAACATTGCTAATTGATTGTACATCCTCCCTCCAAGTCTGGTTGTCATTTCAAACATCTCTGTCAACACAGTGCTCCTAAAGTTCTTCAAATTTGCCACCTGAGTGAAATCCTGGAGGCGGGAAGAGGACATGGGAGACAGAAGAAAAGATAAAATGAAAAGACTCATCAAAGTCTAAGAAAACTTTGTAGGTAGAAGTAGAGGGAAAAGGTTAGTTAGAATGAGGATGTGAGGGCTAGACAGATGGATGAACAGTTAAGGTGCTTGCCTGCAAAGCCTAAGGACCCAATTTTGATTCCCTAGTACCCATGTAAAGCCAGATGTGTAAAATGGCACATGCGTCTGGTGTTCACAGCTAGAGCCCTGGAATGTCTATTCTCTCTCGTTCTCTGTCTCTGGTGCAAATAAATAAATTTTTAAAGAAAGAGAATGAGGATGTGAAGAAGAATTCTCAGACAAGGCAGTTAAGAGATATAGGTACTCTTGGAGAAAGCAGTTCAGTGGCACTGCAGTGGGCAATGCAGCAAGAGTGCAGTGGCTGAGATTGGCAGGTTCCTCTGAATTTGCTCTAAAAAACAGACTGAAGTATACTTCCCTGAGTGTGCTCTAAACTATCAGTCATACTCATGTGGATATATCTACTAGGATACCTAGTGTGAAATCCTTAAAACAGTACAGATTGAAAGATTGTTGTTTGCTTAATTTTGGCACGTTCATATTATGGAATAATGTCATAGTAGCAAGAACACTTCATTTTAAGTATGAAAATCCTGATAATATGAGCTTTCCTTGACAGACCTGCCAGAATTACATGCTATGGGAGAACTATCTGCCAAAAGTAAAGGAAAAGGAGCCTGCGTTAAAGATTTCCATCGTAACTACAAACATAGTTGGAAAGGATAGTGTAGACCTAGGCTTATGGGCGTGGAGGCTGGAGGCTGGGGGTGGTGGTGCAGGGACCGATCTATCCTCACCATTCCGCTGTTCGTTCTGGAATCTTCCCGCTCTGTCCTTTCCACGTCTGCAGGCCAGTGACTATGACAGACGGCATAGTGTCCCCTTCCCCAAGTTCTCAAACTAATCCTTGGACACTATGAATATGTTATATTACTTGGCAAAGGGGTCTCTGAAAATAGCTTTAAGTACAAATTTTGAGATGGCATATTCTCTGAGTGGGCCCAGTGGAAAGATGATAAAAGTTCACCATGAGCTAAGAAAAGCAAGTTATAAGACATAACACAGAATGTTATTTTATCTTTATTTAAAACCTATTAAACTTTATGAATACAGACATTGTAAAACATCTGGAAGATATACATTATGGTGACAAAATTGTTTTGAAGGGACGTCATAGGGTTTTTTTCTCCCTTTAATATGTAGCTTTACTTATATAATTCAAAACCATTTCGTCTAAGAGGGGAATAGGAGGAAGCAGTCATTAGAGAGAAGGGAGGGGTAGTATTTTGAGTAGGAAGCATTTTGAGAAAGCTGTTTATCCACAGAGGAATTTCTTTCCATAGGGAGCACTATATCCTGTTAATAAGCTGAGGTGTCAGGTCTGTGGAAGGCGGAGGAAGGAAAATGAGCTTGAACAGGTATAGGCATTCTAGGGCAAGGATGAAGAGAAAGGGGACCCCACAAATTCTGGGGAAGAAAAAAGAAATAAGACCTACAAACCATCAGGCAGTTTTTCATGGTAGGGAAAACGAGTCAGCAACCCCAGTCTTTCAGGTGGCATGGGGTTGGATGCTTAAGAAAAAGGAAAACAGAATAAGTGTTCTGGGAATGTGATGGTGAATCAATGAGAATTAGAAAGAACTGCTGGGGGAGGTACTGAGGACCCCTCTGAGATGAGATAATGGTGATTTTGTAGCCAACCTAATCACAGTAGTTGCGTGACCTTTCCCAGTGACACCAGCAGCAGGGAATGAAGAGCAGAAGCAGCAGAGAGAAATTAACGCACCAGGCTCCCGTTCCGGGCCAGCGGCTCACATGGGACCTCAGTGGCTCCAGCTGACCGTCCTAGTTCATGCCTGCTCCCTGCACACTGATTAGGAAGAAACTGCTCTTGAGGGGTGACATATTCCGGGCTTCACTAACTTTAAAGGGAGCTTATCCTGCACATAGGAAGTGAAGAATGTGAAGGCCAATTATACATAGGCATTAGAAGGCACATGTCCAAAAAAAATAGTATGTTGGAGATTGCTCGTTAGTTTCTGGGTGTCAAGATTTTGGAAAGCAGAAGAGCTAGTCCTAAAGGTAAGAAAATATTGCAAAGGAAGGGGCCACATTATAATTCTATTGGCAGAAATGATTACAAACTCAGTCTCTGTGGTAACTGGCTTCTGCAGAGGAGGGAAGACTAAACTCACACAGTACTATGAGTTCTACATATTTTATTTCAGTGGTCCTTACCTCTAGACCCTTGTATGTGCACTTCTCTCTCCTATTTCCTTTTTTTGGGAGGGCTTATAATGTTTATTATTATTATTATTATTATTATTATTATTACTATTAGCAAGATGTTTCATATGGATACATCATGTGTTGGTACCCTCTTTTCCCTCTTCCCTGCCTCCATTCCATTGGGGACGCTCCTCACTGGGGTTGCAGGTATTCCCCATGGGGTTGTGGTTTATGTATTGTGGGAACAGTAGTCAGTTATTTTTGGGGGGTGGGGAGGGAATGTCTCTGGGCATGATGTCTCAACCCGTGGCTCCTATTTCTTGGTCCTATGTATTAAGGCAAGGGTCTTGAGAGGACCGGAACCAACAGGCTGTATAGACACATGTATAGTACAAGTGGGTTATTAGATTGATTTACGCTATAGGCGATGGGCAGTCTAACTGTGGCTGGATGCAGGCTGAAGTGACAGGAATCTAGTAGCTGCTCTAGATAGCTGCTAATGGTCGCTAAGCATAGGTTCCAATCCAACTCTGAAAGCCTGGATGATCCCTGGGGAGTCACAGGTACTGAGCCCATACTGGAAGCTTGAAGTAGCTGACATATGATGTCAGGAGAAGATGGAGAAGCACTTTCTTAAGAAAATGAAGTAACAGGCCAGTAATACTGCCTTTATCCTCAGATTTTAAAAATATTTATTTATTTATTTATTTGAGAGAAGAAAGAGGCAGAGAGAGAGAAGGAGAGAGAATGGGCACATCAGGGCCTACAGCCACTGCAAAGAAACTCCAGATGCATGCACCACCTTGTGCATCTAGCTTACGTGGGTCCTGGAGAATCGAACTGGGATCCTTTGGCTTTGTAGGCAAGCACCTAAACTGCTAAGCCATCCCTCAAGCCCCTTCCTCAAAGGTTTTTGTATCTGGGATGCCCACTCTGCAGGCAGGTCTCCCTCCTCAGTCAATGTCATCATAGATAAGCCCAGAGGTGTGTCTTCTAGGTGATTGACACTGAAGACTAGCCATCCCACCTTGCTTCAGAATTCAGCTAAGCTGCCTTTTTTTTTTTTTTTTTTTTTTCAAAAATTTTCTTTGACCAAGCACATGCCCTCAGTGGGGGCTTCTACTATACAAACAAATCAGCTTTTTATTTCTTCATCTTTGTTAGATTAGAAGATCCACAAGAGCAAAGGTCACATTGTATTCCACCAGGCTGCCTCTATGGAAATACATTTAGAATGAATCCATGCTAATCCACACAAATGAAAGAATTGCTGCTTTCATCTTATTATAAATGAAATGACACAAGCCAGGGCATTGCTGTGTATGCCTGTAACTCCAACGCTGAGGGAACAGAAATAATATGATCACTTTGGCCTGCTAGTCAGCCAGTCAGACTGAAAAATGAAGCAAGCTCCAAGTATAGTGAGAGATCCTGTCTCAATGAAATAAGGCTGAGGAACAATAGAGGAAGATACCAGAAATTGTCCTTTGGCCTCCCCACATGCATGTGCATGGGACATGTACATATGCACAGATATACTGAAGAGCTGGTGGGAAAGTTAGAAGAAATATTTATAACAGCCATACTGTTGCAGTCAGGTTTGCATTGCTGGCAGAAATCGCCCAACCAAGAACAGCTTTTGGGGAAAAAAAGGTTTATTTTGTCTTACAGTCTTGAAGGATGCTCCATGATGGCAGGAGAAAATGATGGCATGAGCAGAGGGTGGAAATCAGCCCCTGGCCAACATAAGGTGGACAATAGCAATAGGAGTGTGCCAAACACTGGCAAGGGGAAACTGGCTATAACACCCACAAGCCCGCCCCCAACAATACACTGCCTCCAAGAGGCGCTAATTCCCAAATCTCCATCAGCTGGGAACGTAGCATTCAGAATACCTAAGTTTATGGGGGACACCTGAATCAAACCACCACACATACCAAAGTCTTCCTTTAGATTTCAAATTCCTCACAGAGCACCCAGCCTAAGGCATCTTTCTTCACTCCCTGGACTGCTCATTAGAACCTTGAATTCCCCTCTTTATTACTGAAAAGTGATTCATTGCACAACCTATGAAAAGATCTGGTTTGAGAGTCAGGAATCAAAATAAACTTCAAGCCCCAATCATTTATAAAATGTCAGCCTGGGTTAGAGTGAGATTTTACCTCATTCAAAAAAAAAAAAAAAAAAAAAAAAAAGCCTGGCATAGAATCCCAGCACTCAGGAGGCCAGCCTGGGACTACATAGTGAATTCCTGGTCACCTGTGCTAGACTGAGACCCTACCTCAGAAAGCCAAAAACCAAACAAACAAAAAAATGTACTCCATTTCCCACACACTTGAGTTAAACATAAAATGTTCTTCATAAGGAGAGTCCTAGCAAATCTCCCCCATCTGATTATGAGGGATGAGATATAAAAGAATAAAGTCATGGCACTGCTCAAGTGAATACTCTGTCTTAAAGAACCTCCAAAATAAGCAGGCAGAAGAGGAAAACTTTTTTGGCTCTTGTCAACTTAAAGGGACAAGATATTTAAGAAAGGGATCTGGGACAATTACTTAGTGGTTAAGCATTTCCTCCACAAGCCTTTCGGCTGGAGTTTGTATCCCCAGAACCCACATAAAGCCAGGTGTAAAGTGGCCCACTTGCAGGTAACCCCAATGTGCCAACTACAATGAAAGTTGGAATCAGGAGAAACCTGAAGCTTGCATGCCAGCTAGCCTGATTTTTCCAGTGACCGAAGAATAGAGACCTAGCCTTAAACAAGGTGGAAGGAGAGACCAACATCCTGAGGTGGTCCTCTGACCTCCACATGCACACTATGGCATGTCTTCATATGTTCATACACACACATGTTTAAGAAAGTGTTGTAGGCGGTGGAGGGTGGTAACAGCAAGGGAGGGTTGAGCTGAGGGCCTAGGCCAAGGCTCTGGGAATGATGCTTGCCTTTTAGATAGTGGGATCCTAGGCACCCATGAGTCTAGATGAAATGGTGAGAGGCGAATTCCCTGCAAACAAGTCACGTCAGATGGAATCAGAGCCCTGGGTTTGAGAAGTTGAATCATTTAAATGATGTGTACTGTGCCCCTCCCCTCGGAGTTTGCCTACTGTCTCTTTGTTTGGCCAGTTCCAGTCTTATCTCAGGTGAGGAACCTTGGTGGTGACTGATTCCCATTTTAGAAAGATGTTAGGAAATAGGAATAGCCCCCCTCTCACCCAGCATAGTGAGGAAATATTGTGGAGCAGAAGTAGTGAAAATGAATGGAGGAAATTAAAATAGTTGGGTGGTACTAAGAACTCAGATTCAATTTTTTTTTTTTTTTTTTTTTTTAGAGAGAGACACAGAGAGAGACAGACAGAGAGACAGGGAGAGGAAGACAGACAGAGAATGGGTGTGCCAGCAGTCTCTCAGCTGCTGTGAACGAAATCCAGATGTGTGCACCCCCTTGTGGGCAAGTGCGGCATTGCGCCTTTGCGTCACTTTGCATCTGGCTAAATGTGGGACCTGGAGATTGGAACCAGCGTTCTTAGGCTTAGGAGGCAGGCACCTTAACCGCTAAGCCATCTCTCCAGCCCTCAGATTCAATTTTGTTAAACATATTTTAAAAGTTTTTATAATCTTAAATATTTAGTGATATAATTCTAACTTATTCTGTCAGTGAACCTAGAGAAGCTTAGTGCAAACACATGTAAGTAGAACAAAATCATATAAACTCTATCATACTTAACACTAACTCAAAGAAAACAGAATTGTTCTTAACTAAACCAAAATTATTAAATTAATTTGCTTGCCAAGGATTTGTCTATACCATGGAAAATTGAAGTTTTAAAAGTTCCTGGTGCTGGAGAAATGGCTCAGTGGTTAAAGGTGCTTACTTGCAAAGCCTGATTGCCCAGGTTCAGTTTCTTAGTATCCATGTAAAGCCAGATGCACAAAGTAGTACAGGCATCTGAAGTTCATTTGCAGTGACAAGAGGCCCTAGCATGTCCATTCTCTCTCTTCTCTTTCTCTTTCCCTCTCTCTCTGCTTAAAAATGGATAAATAAAAAATATTAAAAAGTTTCAGAGTTAGTTTCTATGAAAATACTTCTTTTTAAAATATTAAAAATACTTAAGGCTCAATTTTCATTATTTCTGGGAAACTTAGGCAAATTAAATTAATTCATGAGCTTATTTATCATACAACCCAGAGGTAGGAACACTAGACACACAGAGCTAGAAGTTTGAGGGCCTGTCTGAATTACAGGCACGCAAGCATGCCAACACGGGAGACTTCTACAGCTTCACTTGTCCTCTCAACCCTCTTTCCGTTGTTTACTTTGACATGCTGCCTGTTCTCCAGAGCTCACTGTAAATGAATTTCTCCCTAGAATCTTGCCTTAGCCTCCGACCTCCTACAGATCTCGTACCTCTTAGATCACTTGAACCATTCAACCTAGAATTACTTATTTGTCTATATTCTCAGCTTTTCTTCAAATTCAAACTCAAATATAGCAGAAGCTAGATGATCTTTTCATCATTTCTTCAACAGGTATTTATTCTCCATCTACCATATCCCAGGCTTCCAGGCCCTCTAATAGATACTTTTTAGATAGTGAGTGACTAGAAGGCAAGATCCTTGTCTTCAGGGAGCCTCCAGTTTTGGAATTTGCTCTCTGCATCCTTTTCTGTAGGAAGTAGTTTGTATAAATTCATGAATGAGAAACCTCAAGCTTAAATTCATCCTGGTACTGATGGAGAAGTGCATTAGCTATGTTTCTTTCTTTTTTTCTGTGACAAAGTACCTCACAGAAGCAACTTAAGACAAGAAGGATTCATTTTGGTTTACAGTTTGGATGTAGCCCATCGCAGCGGGAAAGAATGGGCAGCAGGAGTTTGAGGTGGCTGGTCACTTTGTATGTACTGTCAGGAAGCAGAGAGCTGGCTCTAAAAGCTCAGCTTGCTTTCTCCTTTTTATTCATCCAGGACCTCACTTCTTGCAACGATGCCTCCCACATTCAGGGTGCATCTTTCCTCCTCGGTTTAACCTTTCTGGGAACAGTCTCAGAGACACACCCAGAGATACATTTCCATGGTGATCCATGGTGATTCTACCTGCAGTCAGGTTGACAATGGAGACCATCAGAGGGAGTGGCATTCCTTTGAGAAGACTATGTTTGCATGTGTCAGGCACTCTTGGTCACTTCATACAAATGCTCCCAATGCCCATGCTCTGAACTGAGCACACTATCTACATATTTCTAATTTTTACAGCCACCTCGCATTTTGCAGAGGACACAACTGAGGAGTGTGAGATTATTCCACTTGCCTTAAGACACGGTGCCAGCCTAACTCCAGTGCACTTGGTCAGACTTCAGAGCACAGTTAACTGCCACGGAGAAAGCGTGGGTCATAGATTTCAGAGAACAAGTCACAGGTAAGACCTAACCCAGGGGATCTGCTCACCCCAGGCATTAGCAGGATATTGGACCACACCAGTGACCTGAGATCTCCTCTAGCCTTTAGTTCTGTGAGCTCAGAAAGAACCAGTATGTGATGGCTTGCCAAGTGCAGCTGAGTCTGAAGAGCCAAGAGGATTGTTCTCACCTGGAACCGTGCTCAGCCACACTCAGGAGTCATGGCCTTCCACACAGCAACAGGAGCCACCTGTGGCAGACACACTCTTCTCACCCTGAGGCCACAGGTTACACTCGTCACTGTTAGATAAGCATCCCAGAACAGGGCCTTTCACTGAACAGTGTGTGTGTGTGTGTGTGTGTGTGTGTGTGTGTGTGTTAAATTATAACAAGGATAGTGGAATTTTGATGCCGGTTTTCAACAAGAGATTCAGAGTCTACATATTCAAGCCCTTAAAAAGTTACATTAGACGGGCGTGGTGGCGCACGCCTTTAATCCCAGCACTTGGGAGGCAAAGGTAGGAGGATTGCCATGAGTTCGAGGCCACCCTGAGACTACAGAGAGAATTACAGGTTAGCCTGAGCTAGAGTGAGACCCTATCTCAAAGAACCAAAAAAAAAAAAAAAAAAAAAGTTACATTAACTTTTAAAATTAAACAGTTAAATTAAATTTAATTAAATTAAAATGTTGATGTGGGAACCAGGAAGAGAAATGTTGCTGCTCTTGAGTAATGCAGCGGCTTTCTCACCTCCTTTAGGAAAGCTGGGTCAGTAGTAAGGACAGCGAGCTTCAGGACACATTCACTGTGGGCCAGGGCTTTGCAGACAAGACCACATTTAATGATCACATCTACTCTTTTATCCTCCTCAATTTACCTATGAAAACACAGACATAGAGTGACTAAGTCCCTTGTCCAAATGTCACAAGGCTGGCGAAGGTCAGTGGCAGTACTGAAGCCAGACTGAATCCAAAGACTGCTGTTGACCGAGACATACCAAGGCACCTCCAGACAGAAACACCACGGAGAACATGTTACTGATCATCGGTGAATCACGTTTCTCTGTGACCATGATTCCTTGCAATGTGTCATTGTTGATCTCATCAAGACATAGAGTCCACTTGTCCGTACTTTTGAAATTGGGATGTTACTGATTTTGACTAAGAGAATGTGGCCAACGAGGCATGGTTGGAGTTCTGGAGCCTGGACCTCTTCAAAAGCTTTTACCCTTATCCTTGGAGTGTTGAGGCCATGATGCTATGAAGAAGCCCACTGACTCCCTCTGGAAGATGGGACGTCATGTACAGCAGGCCTGGCCCTCTCCAGTCAACAGCAGCCAGCAGCAAGTGACACTTGGGTAAAACCGTCTTGGATGTCCCAACTCTAGCTGAGTCCCTGTGAGCCTGGTGAGACCAGCAGCAGCTCCATTCTACAGAGTTGGAAAAAAAAAATCACAAGACATTGTGGTTGTAGGCCGCTAAATTTTGGAGTAGGCTTGAATCCATTATCTGTCTTGAATTACCTCTTTATTCATGATTTTCGGTTGCATGATATGTACAATTAGAGGATTGCAGGATTGAGGGACTTGAAAGCTGCATCTAATTAGACACATTTGTTTTATTCATGGCAGAACCGGGAAAAAGAACTGGCTTATCTTAAACTGCAGCTTCTTACAGCCTGAGCCAGGGCTGAACACAAATCTTCAGAGTCTCATTTCTAGAATTCTCTGCCTCACTCTCCTCCCTAAGTACATATGCAACAGGAGGAAAAAAGAGACTCTGAGAGCTGTTGATGGTCTTAAATTCTGATCACATCCTTGCAGAGATCCGCATGCCATAGATTCATGAAATGCCAGGAAGCAATCACTGGAAACAAGGCAGTGAACTGTCATCATGGAGCATGCACTGTATCGGGGTTCCTGCATTTTGGATGTGCCAGCTCCCCAGAAGACCAGCTGTTACTAACTTCACTGCTCACTGAGCAGGCTGGAGAGTTGGAAAGAACACTGGAGGTGTGATCCAGGCCAGGTATCAGCTGGAATTGAGAATTCTGCTCTATATCATGAGTTCCCGGAAGATATTATCATCAGCTTTGTATTCCCTGAAGCACCATGAAACAGAAGCATCACTTACTGAAACAGGGAAACACCTTGAAAACACTTACCACTGAGGAAACAGTACTTGAGCTGTGACATCAAACGGGCTCATCCACCTGGCAACGGTCAGTGTAACCTTACACACAGCAGTCTCACTAAGACACTTATACAAAGAATATAAAGATGATTCCCGTCTCCCAGACGTGTGAGGAAGCTCAGCTAAGATGACTCATCCTTTAGAAAGGCCCTATAACAATAAAGAGTCTGCCAGGTGTAGTTATTTCTACTGAAAATGGAAACACAGTAGCTTTAAACAATGGAAAAAACAATGAAAGGTGATTATAAGAACTTACAACATACAGGGTTATAAAGATAAAATAAGCACAAATTTACCTACAGATTCCTTTATAAACATGTTTACACATTTTGCTGTGTCTGCTTCCAGAATTTGGCCTTGTTGGCTCTATGTGTGTATATGCACAGATATACATGCACAAAACACACAATATGGGGCCCAGGGATGCTTCAGTAGTAAGTGCTTGCCTCCATGTAAAGTGCCAGACATGTACCTGTAGTCCCAGCTCTGGGGAGGTGGAGGCAGGAGGATTGCTTCGGTTTCTTGGCTAGCTTGTCTAGCTGAATAGTCCAGAGCAAGAGCCTGTCTCAAAAAAACAAGGTGGAGGGCTGGAGAGATGGCTTAGCAGTTAAGCGCTTGCCTATGAAGCCTAAGGACCCCGGTTCGAGGCTGGATTCCCCAGGACCCATGTAAGCCAGATGCACAAGGGGGCACATGCATCTGGAATTCGTTTGTAGTGGCTGGAGGCCTTGGTGTGCCCATTCTCTCTCTCTCTCTCTACTTCTTTCTCTCTCTTTCTGTTGCAAATAAATAAATAAATAAATAAATAAATAAATAAATAAATAAATAACAAGGTGGAGAGCGATTGAGGAAAACTCCCCCATGCTGCAATGTCAATCTCTGCCTTCAGATGAGTGTTCACATATGTGCACATGGATGTGTCCATACACATATGAACATGCAACACGTGCACATAAAGAAGAAAACAAAAACACATACTATGTTGTGCTCAATTTCCATGTTATACAATCATGACATTCATAACCATGGGTTGTAACGTAACTATTGTGATATTTTTCTAGACCAGTGACTTAGTGAGCCCTTGAAGGAGGTCAGAAAGCTAGGAAAGCCAGTGAAAACCTGTAGAAAATTTAAACATTTTGAGGGTCTAATGGTTTCTGAAAATGATTTGCAAGATTCCCCCGAGGCTTGCCCCATTCCTCTTCTGAGAAGTCCGAAGTTTCCCACAAGAACTGTTGACCTGACCCAGAAGAAATGAGTTTCAGTCTCCCCTCAAGGAAGGACATGTCCTCTTTACCGAGGCTTCTGGCCACAGCTTGGAAATCTTTCTGACCAGCAATATTTATTTGTACATGATTTCAAAGTAGGATGGAAGAGAATGGAAGGGAGACTGAAAAGTGCTTATCCAAGTTAATTATTAATTTGGAGAAAGCAGTCTTTCATACCCAAGCCAATCTAGAGTTGATCCAAAAGTTCACAGTTAAAAAAGCCAGAGCAAACACACTGGCCAAATGTCTGAGGCTGATGTCTGGCGAGGAATCCAGCCTTGGGTCGAAGTGAAGAAAGCTGAGCCGGTCCCAGCTCAGGCGTTCTTCTTTTCTGGACTTAACAGCTAACAGTGTCAGAGACTCGATCTGTGTTTTGGTGAGGGGATTTGTGGTAGTTTGAATATATGTCCCCCAATATATTCAGTGTTTTATTAGTTTATAGTTTGCATCTGCAGCCACCTTGCTAGAGGCAATGTCACTGGGCGGTTCTTAAGGAGTGGTGGTGGGTTTGAGGTTCCATTGTAAAGATATGCAAAGTGTGCCTAGGGGGAGTTCCTGAAGTGTGCTGTGGCTTTTGGCTGTAGCTTTGCTCTGTGTGCTGTGTGGCTGGTGGCTTTTCTCTCTCTGTTTGGTCCTGTGAAGGCAGGCCAGCTTCTTCTGCCATTATGGAACTTCCCCTGGATCTGTAAGCTTCAATAAATAATATCCCTTCCTCCATAACTGTGCCTGGTCTGGAAGTTCATCTCAGCGAACCTGAAGCTGTCTGCTACACCATCCTTTCACTCTGAGGAGGTGTCTGTCTTTAGTAGTGAGGTAGGTTTTTTGAAGCAGCAGATAGAAGGCTCCACCTTTCTGATCTGCCCTGTTAGCTTGTGTCTTTTGTGGGTGAGTTAAGACCATTAATATTTAAGGTTATAACTTTGAGTTCAATTTAATCCCTGCCATGATGGGGTGCTTTATAGGGTTAGATGCTGTCTTGGGCTTTCTACTTATTTGAGCCTGCTCTGGTGTTGGTTATTGTGATCTTCTTCTTATAGGGTTTGAGACTGGTTGTTTGACTCTTCTGTGTGGAGTATCCCCTGAGGTATTCTCTGTAGGTTTGGCTTTGTGTTCATATAATCATACAGCTGACTTTTTTTCACCACTAAGCACATGGGTTTAGAAGCCAATCCTTCCCTCATTGAGATGCCGCTTGGTCAAGGGCTTGAGTGAAGCTTCTTTAGACCCCAAGTCAGAGGCCCTACCTGAAGTGTGCCTGGACTTCTGGCCCACAGAAACTGCAGATACTGTGTGTTGTTTTCAGTCACTGCATTTGTGGTAAAACTGCTGTGTTTTAAGATAGAGACAGAAAGGTTGCTTTAACTTTTTATTGACGACATCCATAAATATAGACAATATACCATGATCATAATCCCCTCCCACCAGTTCCCCTTTCCCCTCTCCCAGTCCCCCCTCCATTGAGTCTCTTCTTCTTTCCACCTGGACTCTCTCCTATTTTGATGTCATCATTTTTCCTCCTATTGTGCAGGTCTTGTGTAGATAATATCAACCACGGTGAGGTCATGAATATTAAAGCCATGTTGTGTCCAGATGACAGCATTGTAAGCAGCCCGTCCCTTCCTTTGACTCTTACATTCTTTCTGCCACCTCTTCTAATATGGTCCCTGGGCCTTGGAGAGTGTGATAGGGATGTCTCTTTTAGTGCCGAATAGTCCACTGTCACTTCTCAGCACTTTGGCCACTTATGAGTCAACCCAGTGGTCACTGCCTCAAGTCCAATCAGAGAGCAATTGGTTTCTCCCAAAACAGACATGGCACCATTGCACCAGTTGGTACATTTGACCTGGCTGCTCAGCTGTTCAGTGTGCAGAGTCCACTGCTGGTTTGGAGTGTTGATAACTTTTCTTTTCACAAAGGCTGCATGCCGCACAGCTCTTCTCAGCATCCTAGCAGCTAGCCACCAGAGAGGAGGCTTCCAGCTGAGCTCCAGCTTGATTTGTCAGTGACCTAAAACCCTAAACATGTGAAGGCTTCAACAATAGGGTCATACTATCTAGTTCTGGTGGGCAACAAAGAGCCGTGGTAATAGCCTGTCATGTTCTGGGGGCATCGGGGCCTCCCTGGCTAAAACTTGCTGGAAGGTATCCCATGAAACAGAAGGTTCTGATGAATTGTGGCAATATGATGACTATAGCAGCAGTAACTCCTGACATGGGTTGGCAGCTATAGCTATATAATGCATGTCCTTGGACTCCAATGCTACTTGTGACCTTTGACATCCACCCTTTTAAGCCTTTCAACAATTTTGCTTTTTCTAGTTTTCTGTATTAAATTCTTTCCATCTTAAATTGTCTGAAATGACTTCTACTTCCTGTATTTAATTTTAATTCATATTATCACCTCACGTCATAACGATGACCTATATATCTCAATATCTAATTCTGAAGATAATCCAAAAGCATGTTAAAGTAGTTTCCTTTCAAAATATCAAAGGAGAAATAAAATGATAGTCATTGAGCCATGTTATTTGTTTCAGTGGCATATAGCCCTATAAGGAAGGACTTTATTCCCCTTTTGTTTGGGGATAATACTGAAGCTCAGAGCTCAGGTGATTTTTTAAGTTCCCACATCACTATACAAGCATAATAGGATAACAATTCTAAGCCCAATAGATTCCTGAGTGATCATTCTTTCCACTACACCATACTGCTAAGTATTGTGGGTTCCTCTTCAGTGCCTTTCTCACTCATTCTTTCAAATTTCTGTTGCAACATCTACCATGTGTTCCATGCTGCACTCATCAGGGGAAACATTGAAAGCCTTTCCCTGATGTGGCTGGAGCAGATAAAAGGGAAAACACAATTGCAAGGAGTCCATGATGCAATGTAGAATTCTGAGGAGATGCTGATGGGACAATAAATCATCAGGCTTGTGGGAGGAAGGTGCTGGCGTGGTGCAGTCACCCTCCTTCAGCGGTACTTGCTGGAGGAATGTGCAGGCATGGTACATCCACCCTCCTTTGGTACTTTAGAGCAACGTGGCCAGGCCAGAATACTGGCAAAGTGTTCACATGACTCTGCAGGACCCCAAACATCCTTAACCAGAGACAGAACTGACCCTAAAGGCACTCTGTCCACACTGCCAAATCGTGGTCCCTGGTGGTCCCTTGTTCATTTTCTAGCGATGACTAGCTAGCTATCAAGCTCCAGCCAGAGGTATGTTCTATTTAGCTATTTTGTCTTTGCAGGAAATATGCTTCTTATTAATTGTAGCTGGTTTTCCAAAGACAAATTAAAAGCCTTTGATTTGCTTTGAAGAGATTGGCTCACTTTTTAAGTGTACCCAGCAGAGGAGAGAAAAAAAAACTTGAAAGTTTAACTTTCAGGCAGAGCTTAGCTTAGGTAGAATATCAAAATATCCTAGCTTCAGAGTACGCAACCAGTTTTTGTACTCTTTTAAACCCTAGTCTCTTTTTCAGAAAAATGGGATACAGTATATCCTACTTGAGAGTGTGATTGTGCATAGACTAAATAATGTGAATGTTCCTGACCCTGCTGTGTTTGTCTCAGAAATATTCCATGCTTTTCTGGCTTTATTCTGTCTGTTAGGGGTTGGAGCCTCCATTATCCAGTTCCTATGTTAGCTACCTTCCATCTGGGGTGTCAAGGGGAGGTGCTAGTGGGAGATTCTGGGGCAGGAGGAAGGGAGGAGCAGGGTGTTCCTCTTGTTCTCATCATCTGGTGCAGCATCCAGCAGGTACTGCTTATCTTCCATGGGACTGGCTTCCTGCAGACATGTCTGCCACCAAATATTGTCAACCACTGAGCCCCAGCACCTTAGCTGGGGGACAGACCTCCTCCCTTTGTCCCTTCAGGCTTAGGTAGCCACAACTTCCAGCCAAGCTTAACTTTGGGTGCCTTCATGACTACTTCTTGCTTGCTTGCCTTCTTCCATCTTCTGATTTTTTTTTTTTTCCAGCCATTTTCTGGTATTGTATTCTCTGTTTTAAATACTTAAAGATGTTTCTGTTGTCCTTACTGACCCTGACTGCTAATGAGTAAAATGAACTTGCCTGATGGAGTCAGTTTCCTCAACGAATGATTGGTCAAGATATTAGGGGCAAAAGAACAGTAAAGATTAAGAGTGCATGGTGAAGACTGGCTAGAGATGCTTGGTGGGGTTACACGGCTTCTTAGCTCAGCCACTGTGAATATGATCAATACTGGTGGCCATGATGCCTTGGATTGTTCCCCGTCTGCTTAGGGAGAAATCCTGTAATTGGAAACATGCTTTTGCCTAGAAGAGAAGGGCAGAGAGAACTCACACTTGCTATTGACAAAGAGCAGCCCCTCCAGCCCTCGGGAGCCTGGTTCTAAGCACTGGGAAGGGCTGGCCTCAGCTAGTCAGCACCCAGACTACACTGTGCCTAATGAATAACAGATTTTTCTACCCCAGCAATCTGGGGTGAATGCTCTTCCTCTTCACCCTCAGAACAGGAAGACTGTTCCAAGAATACTGGCCACAGCTATTCAGCTGAGATCCTATTTTCACATTCCCATAGACAGCGTTCTAGCTGCTATCGATGCCCCTTGGCTCTCTTACTTTCGTTCCCTTCACAATGTGTGTCTCGATTATGGTGTTTCTATTATTGTGTCTGACTGTCACTATGCAGGATGGGCCTCTACATAGTGACAGTAAGAGAGCAATGTGGTCTGTGCCACTGAGAAGGAAACCGGACATTCCCTCAGCTGAGCACTTGGCAGGGTGGAAGAAGAGGAAGTGAGTTTCAGTTATCTTTATAGTCAAATGCTCAAGATAGTGCATTTCATGTCAGGATTGAAAGTGTATGGGCAGACCTGTGATACAGTCATTGAAATGAGCTTCTCTCCCCATAGCTAATGCGGCATGTTGTTTATAATGACTGCATCCAGCACCTTATATATACAAGTACTAATCGTGATCACAATCCCATGAGGTGGAGTATCAAGTCTTTATTCCCCTTATAGATGATGAGAGCGAGGCTCAGAGTGGGTGATTTGTACAAAGCTCTATGGCAGGTTAGAGATACAATTAGAATTCGAGCCCACTTCCATTCCACACTGCCATCCCAACATCATCCTTGTGGCAGAAGTTTCAGAATAATCTACAGCTATCCCCCATTTTATAGCTGACCTCTGCAAAGCTTGGGTGGACCTTTGGCTGACAGAGTGAGAACAGAATGTCACTGATCCCAGTGGAATTCACCACAGTCAATCCCAAAAGTCTTTCCTCCAACTCTGGAGCTGATCACCAGCTCCCACCCAGGAAATAAGAAGCTATATGCAAAGGTAAAGGACATGATAGAGGGAAGGTCCCTTTAATATACCACTGCCCTGAAGTGAGAGGGAATGAAATAGAGATGGTGATTGTGGATGCTTCAATGGCTACGATGAGAACCACAATAGTAAACAAGCATTAGCACAAAGGAACCTAAAAACAAAGCAATAGCCAGTGATGACTGCTGATGGTCACCTACCGTCTATGATTGGAACAACACAGGCTTTGTAAAAGTAATGATGCTTACCTAAGTTGACATTTATGTTGAGATGGATTCAAAAATTATATGATGCAAAATGACTTCATTTTCAGAGTTTGTGAAATTTTCCTCTAGGCTTGCAATTCCTAGAATTACCTTGGGAGGCTAAGAAAATGCACTGAGATCTAGGAATCTACACTTGGCAGAGGACCCCAGGAGTCTGAATTTCAAGTTCATGCCACACAGGATTCATCTGTGTATTACTGAATTGAAGTGTAGAAGGACCTCAGTTCAGATCAACCTACTTAGCTTCAAAGTGAGGGAATTCAAGCTCAGAGGACTGATGTGATGAAGCCAATATCATAAAACACATGATCAGTAGACCTTAACTATTCCCTGTGTAATTCCTCTCAGGCCCAGAGAGAGGTGAGTCAAGCTACATCTCTCTCAGTAAGGTCTAGCTGATGAAGACCACAGGCTCCTCAGCCTGTCTGTCTGTCTGTCTGTCAGCAAAGAACTATCTCCAGTGTGTGAGCCTTCTCCCTCCAAAGTTATCACTGTTCACCCTCATCTCTCACAAAATCCCGAGCTCAGTCTGGCCTGCTCAGGTGCCTCTCTGACCTTGGGGCATGTTCAGAGCATTCTGTCTCTAAGTCTTCACCAGAATGCCGCTTCCTGATGCCCCACCTCATTTGCCTGTTCGTAGACTGATTTCCTCAATTCTCCCAAGTCCTAGATACTAATTGTAATATTTGAGTATGTTTGGATCCCCAAAGCATGCAAGTTCATACCTACTCACCAGCATGATAGTAGTAAGAATGGAAGATTTAGGTCACAAGGGCAGAAATCCATCAGTGGGGTTAGTGCTCTTATAAAAGAGGACGTTTGTTCTCCCTTCTTTATGAGGACACAGCCAGATAGCCCCATCTATGAAGCAGGAGAGGGGCCTCCTCTGATACTAAACCTGCTGGCCTCTCAGACTTTCCAGTTTCTAAAACTGTAAGAAATACATTTCTCTTGCTTTAAGACTATTTACATATTTTCTTTTTTTTTTTTTTTTGTTATAGCAACCTGAATAAACAAAGACTCCATTTTTACCTGAAAAACATTTTGAGAACTATGTTAGTTTTCTCTCCACTGGCCTTGAATCTTCTCTGCCTTCTAGCATGCATTTGTTTCTGTGTTGTGTGCTGTGTGAATGGTGAAATAGAGCCTCACACAATATCTGGTGCAGAGCTGTGCACACAGGTTTTTGTGTGATGAAGTTTATATCCAAAGGCACAGGACACAGATTCTAAAAATGTTTAATATCAAAATAAGCACTGTTATTCTCGTTTACTACTGTATTGAGCACATTGTGTGCCCTTGGTTGACATGTCCTGAGAGTGGCTTAGAGTTCTGCTACTGTTAGATATTTTTTTGTATGTTGGCATAATTTTACTCCATTTTTAGTAAAGAATTACTTAGCTATGTAAGCAACTAGTAAATTGTAAAGGAATTGGAAGGAAAAACAATCATCAATGGAAACACAAATTCTTAATGGGTAATATATTTTTCAATTATAGAGCCCATCCTGCATTCTGGCCTTATTTACAAAGAGAACCTCATTTATTCCTCAAACAGTCCTTCAGCAGGAACATTGTTTTTTCTGTTTTCACATTGGCTTCCTCTAGTAGCCAAGCTTGTGCCTGCTCTCTGCTCTCTGCTCTCTGTTCTCTATCACTCCTCCTGTCCCTGACAGCCATTCTGCACCTGGGTTTCATAAACACTGAAGCCCATGCAGCTGGTAGGGGTAATGAGCAGCGCTGAGTCACTCGGGGCTGCCCGCGGAGCCAGTGGGAATTGATGAATTATCAGTAAGCAGGGCAGAGATCTCAAAGCAACAATAAATAACAAGATGCAACATAGAGTCGTCTGCACAAAGCTCCAAGCTGTTAGTGTGCTCTAGAAAAAGCCAAGGCACGTCATTATCCTAGGAAAAGCAATTCGGTGTCTTGACAAGTCTTCCAACCTGTTTACACCACAGGATTCTCTCCTTCAAGGGTGACACTCTAGATGCTGGAGAGTTTATATTTTTAAGATTGTCCCCAGGCCTTCCTCAGCTGACTCACTGTGTGGTCTCAAGCCAGTGAGTCACCAACCTGTGACTCAGTTTTCACATCCCACTCAGGGCTCAGAGTTAGGCTGTGGGATCCTGGGTATGGCTTTATATGGTGGCGACAAAAGAGGGTGAGGAATCCTAGGCTGTCCTTTTCTCTTCTGCTTTGTGTGACTCTATTGACTGAAGTCCAAGAATAAGAAAGCATCATTTTTGCCACTGTCTTCTTTATTTCTGAGGAGGCTGTGTAAGTGCAGAGTGAGGGTCCTTCACTTTGTGGGTGGTCCTCTGTGTTAGTGGTCTAGCATCTACCATGTAGGTAAAGAAATTCTCTGTGTGAGAAAAACGTGGGTTTACTTCAAACCTGTCCTTCTTCAGATATGCCAAGAAAAAAATGCACAACTTTATGTTCCCAGGTTAAGCCACAACCTCACCACAGTAAACTCTAGGGTGAAAAATTCATCAGGAATGTTAGCTCAGAAGTTTAGCTGATAAGTCCTGCAGACTAGATCTGGTGAATAATTTGGTCTTTAAGACGGCCCAGGTTTCTGCTTTTTTGTGAGATCATGTGACCATCCTAGGAACCACTGCCCTCAATCTAAACTGTTACCACAAGGATACATACTACTGTGTTTGAAATGAGTTTTTTTTTTTTTGCTACTACTTCATATTAGGCCAGAATATCATAAATATCAATATTCAACAATATATGTAGAAGCACCCCCAAGATGTGAATGCTCAAGGAAAGAGGTTCATCTATCCTCAGTCTTGACCCTAGCGAGATGAAGCAGGAAGACTGGCTAGAGAAAGAGAGCTGATTCTTTTGGAAGGAACTGTTACTGCTCGCCTCCTGAGAGGGAGGGGTGGAGGTGCCACAGAAGACAAAAAGATATCCTTTGCATAGGGAGGCTGGCCTGAGAAGGTAGACTGAGGGGAGGCCACGGCGCTTGCTCCCAAATAGCGAAGGAGAGCGTGCGGGGACCAGGGTAGTGTGCTGGGTCGGTGTGGATTTCACTTCCGGAGATTTTCAGGGTCCGAGATGCAGTCATTTCCTGGAACACCGGAGAAGAACCACCATGTGACAGGGGCATCTTAGATCTTGAAAAGTCTGAAAGCGCCGGCTGAAGGAGTGAGAAGATTTGAGCAGCAAGACTGGCGGAATGAGGCTTCTCAGTGCCTAAATTGGCACCAGGAATAGGAACACATCTGCCAGGGTCAAGGGAGCTATGAGACAGAGGTCCCGAAAGGGATGTTGGAACTACCCCTGGTATGCATGGCCCCATGAGAAGAGTCCTGCTCTGGTCCACCCAGGGGATGTTTTCTTAAACCAAAGGTCAGGCTTAAGTCAAAGCTATCCAGTCCCCTTGTCCCTCTGGTCACCCTTGGCTTTAACCATGGTGGGTTGAAATAGCAGAAAGAGTAGCTGTATGTGTTGGAGGGGGGCGGAGAGAAGTCAATAATAAATTGCATTTCTACCGTGCCATGAGTAGTACTTTTTCAACATAACTGTTTACACAAGCCAGAATAGATCCTGCCTGTTTTATGTCATTGTTAGATTAAGTAAAAATGAACATCATCACCTTTGTCTTGGGGCCTGAACACATCCCTACCTTGCCAATCCCTCTTTTCTGTCTCTCGTACGTTGTCTAGGCCTCTGACAGCAGATTATCTATTACAAATGGTGCTCTACGAGTATTCCTATAGTAAGAGATACATTCTGGGTAGTAACAGCTGTATTTTATTCATGGCAATAGTCTCTGTACCCAGCACAGTGAGGCATGTAGTTCGTAGGTATCAAATCTTGCTAAATGAGACCAGGCGTGGTGGCGCACGCCTTTAATCCTAGCACTCAGGAGGCAGAGGTAGGAGGATCGCCAAGAGTTCACAGCCACCCTGAGACTACATAGTGAATTCCAGGTCAGCCTGGGCTAGAGTGAGACCCTTCCTCACAAAACAAAACAAAACAAAACAAAACAAAACAAAACAAAACAAAACAAAACGACTTGTTACATGAGTGTCAATGAATAGATGCGTGTTGTCAGGAAGGACTTAACAAAAGGGAGTTATATTTAGACATTGTCGGAGCATCTTGAATCTCACCAGCTGGGCTGTACTCACATTTCCTGCTTATAATTCCAATCATGTTCCCTAGGGTCCTGGGTAGCTCTTTGCCTATTTGGATTTGTTGAGGGAAATCCCAATTATACCCATGAAACAGCATGTTCCTGAGGAGAAGGAATGGAGACACTGAAGAGAACAAGTTCACCAGCAGGGTAAATAAAAAAATAAATAAATAAATAAAAGAACTGAGCCTTGACTACAGATGGCAACAAAACCCCCTGTTATACTGGGAACAGGGCAGAAATTGTTCATCTGCGTCTTATTCCTAATGGAAATGTTCTGACTGCAAAGTCAGTGTCAGCTTTGATTTCCTGCCCCAAAGGAGGCTTGGTCCAAAGACACACAGTGGCCTGTGCAAAGTCCTAGAACGAAGCTGCTCACACTCCATCTTTGTTCAGTGATGGAACTTCTAATGTTGGAATGGTAGGCCCAGCCCAGCCCCAACCCTAGCCTTGGGCTACTCAGAGCATCCCATCTCCTCTTGGAATCACGAGGAGACCACAGTGGAAGATAAGGGCTGAGGGTAAATGCCACACTCTTTGGTTTGCTTCCCTGCAAGCTAAATGAGACCCTGGAGTCATGGGAGTCTGAGGGACCACCAGCCGGAGGGTGGCAGGCAGAACTTGCCCAACCATTCCACGTCCCCTTAAAAGGAAGACCAACTGAAAGAACCTAGAAAAGGTGCTTGCAGAGCAAAAGCAAAGCCAGTCGCTGTCTCCAAGCTAATTTTAAGAATGTCCTTGTCTCTTGAAATTTCATCACCATGACTCATCGTGCTGCAGGCCAAGATTCTGAAGC
Organism: Orientallactaga sibirica; assembly: GCA_036365145.1. NCBI lineage: Eukaryota > Metazoa > Chordata > Mammalia > Rodentia > Dipodidae > Orientallactaga > Orientallactaga sibirica. The sequence continues at coordinate 13,825,723 of JAEOAD010000055.1, read as the reverse complement.
TCTGAGTAATACAGGGCTCTGGGAGCTGGAGCTCAATGGGAGTTTTACCTAAATAAAGCTGCAAGCCCAGCCTGCTGTGATGCATGCATCAGAAATTTGTTAATTTAGCAATGCACACGCCCTTGCACCTCTTTGGCTCATGCTGTTGCTCACAAGTTCTTGGGGCTGTTGGTGCGACGTCTTCATTTAGATGTTATCTCTTTTCATTTTTTTTTTTTGACCCTTAAGTTAGTATGTTTCCATATCTTTTCTGCTGTCTAGTCGCTACTCCCATCCCCAATCTGCAGTTCTGTCGGTGCTGCTTCTACACTTGTAGCCCAACACGGTGTTACACTAAAGCATTAGCTTCTGAAAGAATGTAGGAGGGCTGGAGAGATGGCTTAGGATTAAAGGTGCTTGCCTGCAAAGCCAAAGTGCCCAGGTTCGATTCCCTAGGACCCACGTAAGCCAGATGCATCAAGGTAGTGCATGCATCTGGAGTTCGTGTGCGGCAGCTGGAGGCCCTGGGGAGCCCATTCTTTCTTTGTATCTGCCCTCCCCCCCACCCCCGTCTCAAATAAATAGTTAAAAGTTTTTTGCTTTTTTTTTTTTTAAAGCTAGGATACTCTTCTCTACATGTCATTCAAACAGAGTGACGTTGAAATTCAGATTATCTTAGCATGTCAGAGCCAGAAGGGTCTTTTAATCCTGTCATCCATCTGCTGTGTCATTATATAGATAAGAAATCCAAAAAGACGTCAGCCAACTTGTGCAAGGCAACACAGCCAATCAACAAAAGACTCTCATCCTATCTTAATCTCAACTAAAGTGCCTCTGTTCTTACTTTTTATGTGTCCAGATGAATCTCTAGAGTGTACTAAACTCACATTTGAGTATTGCAAGAGGGTAGTCACTGCCCGAGAGCTGTAGGAATTAGAGTGAAGGCAATGTTCAAGGCTGACTACCTGTCCCTTGATGTCTCTTAGCTTCTCCCCTGTGACTTGATCAGTGGCCAATAGAGCCATGGAGGTCAAAGCCTGAGAACAGACCTTGCGAGGGAAAGGCAGGAGTGGCAGGGCAGCAAAGCAACAGAGATGAGGAACCTGACCCATGCAAACAGTGCCTTGTCACCCATCTTTGGGGCATGGGTGGGTGTTGTTATTATTGTAAATGGAGAGATGTCTGGCAATTATGAGGTAATATGACTTTGACATTAGGCAATGAGAATTTTGGGAGTTGTTCAGAGTGGAGATGCTAGTAAGAGGGAGTAAGGGGATGAAGCCTCAGAGGAGCCCAAGGCTAGCTGCTGTAGTGTAGTCAAACCCTGTCAGGACCCACAGTGGCTGGCTCACGGTACCATTCTTTTTGGGCCCGTGTCTCTGTCTCTGCCCTCTCCATCCCTCAGAGTCTCTCTTTGTCTCTCTAACTTTGTCATTCATGTTCTCTTGACATCTCTCATTCTCTCTTTTCCGTTTTCATTTCTCTACTATCAGTGTGTTTCCTCACTTTAGCTTGTACATGGGCCACGGCGGTGGCTACTGAAGGAACCTACCTCACTCACCCTTACCTCAGCTTCTGAGGCTAAGTGGCAATGATTTTTCCACATAGCATGGCTGTCAGGAAAGAACCAAATTAATTAAAATCACATTTCAGAGCCTGACCATATAAATCACTATCTGCAGGCCACTCAATGTGCTAGCTGCCTTGTATCAGATGTCCAAGCTTTATCTAATAAGTGGTCACTACAAGGGCAGGGATTGAGGACACAGCCAGTCTGTAAGAAGGGCAACAGTGCATAAAATAGTTTTGCCACTTATAAGACTTATGACTTCTATTGAGGCTTCTTACATCTCTGACCTCTGTGCTGTCTATAAAATAAAGGCAATAGGGCAGGGCTCAGTCGGTAAAGTGATTGTCTTGCAAGTATGAAGGCATGACTTTGATCTTCAGAACCCATGTTAAAATACCATGTGTGGTGCACACCTTTAACTCTAGAGGTGGGGAGGCAGAGACAGGAAGACACCCAGTGAGATCCAGGCCAATGCGAGACCTTGTCCCAATAAAAAGGTAGACAGTGCCAAAGGCATAGTGGCACATGCCTTTAATCTTAGAAACTAGGAAAGCTAATGTAGGAGGATCACTATGAGTTTCAGGTCAGCCTGGGCAAGACAGAGAGATGCTACCTCAGGAAGAAAAAAAACAAAAAAAGTGGACAGCATTCCTGAAGATGACATCCAAAGTTTTTCTCTGGCCTCCACCCACCCCCACACACATGAACTTGTGTGTGCACAAACACACACACATGCAAAAAAAATGAGAGAAACACCTACCTCATGAGGTTGTTGAGAAGACCCTATAAAAATATATCTAGGGGGCTGGAGAGATGGCTTAGGGGTTAAGACGCCTGGTTCCAATCTCCAGAGGTTCCAATCTCCAGGTCCCACGTTTAGCCAGATGCAAAGTGACGCAAGGGAGCAATGCCGCATTTGACCACAAGGGGCACACACATCTGGATTTCGTTCACAGCAGCTGAGAGACTGCTGGCGCACCCATCTCTATCTGTCTTCCTCTCCCTCTCTCTCTGTCTCTCTGTCTGTCTCTCTCCAAATATATATATATACACACATATATGGATGGAGAGATGGCTTAGTGGTTAAGGCACTTCCCTGCAAAGCCTAAGGACCCAGGTTTTACTCCCCACAACCCATGTAAGCCAGATTCACAAGGTGATGCATGTGCATAGGTGATGCACGTGTCTGTTGTTTGATTGCAGTGGCTAGAGGCCCTGGTGTGCCAATTCTCTTTCATAAGTAATTTACAAAAATATATCTAATAAATGGATGCCTTGACTATGACAAACACCTAGTAAATGGCTGCTCTTACTGACTCATCCTGACTGGAGAGATCTAAGTCTTGGACATCTGCAAGTTGTTCTAACCTATGGCTCTTTGGACTCCTCTCTGCTTTGTCTTCCCCCATGACTCTTGATGTTTCTTAATTGTCCCCTCTTGTTATCAGTGCTGAAGCCCAGGGCTGGAGGATTTCACAATCATCCTTGGGAGTCAGTGTTTTCCATTTGGATGTGACTTACATACTTTTCTCTGAGGTCGTCAATTACACTAAAGGGGTGGAGGGCGTGGCTTACTGTATGCTGTGACCTGTGCTTTTTATAACAAATCCAGTAAGGGAAGGAAGCTGTCTGCGATGACACTGCTGGCTTTTATAATGTAAATATGAAGCACTGTGTTATTGTTTGGCACAAGAAGAAACAAAAAAAAATCTGAAATTTTCCTCAAGAAACCCAGGACAATTTGAGAGTCAACTAAAGAATGCAGAGATATATTTTAATAAAAATCAAGTTATTCCAGATGCCAGAAATTGTTATAAACAAATGCTTTACCAAACATACACAGCCCTACCCCAATACCATCTGTGCACATTGCAAGATCTCTGTCTAGAAAGCTGAGTGGGTGAGAGCTCTGTGAGAATACCAGAGTGTAAGCATTAGGACCTGGATTCAGAGCCCTAGCACCCACAGAATGTGATGAGTGTGGTGGTACACTCCTGCTTGAGCTTTGACGAATTCTGGAAAGTGATAGAAATGGTGCCAGAGTCAACAGAGAGAGAGAGAGAGAGCCTACCAGAGTCATGGTGAAGGTTGGCCCATTCCAGGTAGAGCAGGGAGGAAGTAAACAAAACAGAACAAATCTGTAGCAAGACCTGATTCATGGCCAAATTTTCAGGAACAAAAAAAAAAAAAAAAAGAAAATGTATCCTAATGTAGCCAGGCTTAAGGCGTGGGTGACCTGTTTGGTGACACAGGATCCCACACTCAGAAGAGCCTGTGCTTGGTTCCATCTTCTGCTATTGCCATTTTGAAGTCCTTAATAACTTTCAAACAACAAAGTACATTTTAATTTTATACTGGGCCCTAAAAACTATGTTCCCAATACTGGCTGAGGAGAATTTAACAAGACTCATTTCCAGAAACAACCACTTTAATTAAGAACAAGGGAAAGGGCCAGACTTCAGGTGAGTTGGGGACCTACAGAAGCAGCAGGGTCAGGGACAAGGACTAGGATAACAACTCGCAGTGGAGGATGTGCTGGGGTGATGTGTTGCACAGAGCACCACCTTTAGGAAAGCTGTCCTTGTAACATGCATCAATTATCCAATCACCTGAGGCCACAGGGGAGGGTCCCATGGGCATAGGACATTAGCACTAGGCAGAGAACAACACAGGCAAAGTGCAGAAACAGGGGCAGTCTAGGCAAGGCCTATCTTTTAGCGCAGCCACTTACTGGTGCTGTGAATTAGAGGTACTGATTTCTCTGAACCTTAGTTTCATCTGTGAAATGGGGAGACACCTAGTCACAAGATTGACGAGGTGTTTAGAGGGGCTGGGGAGAATGCTCAGTGGGTAAAGTACTTGCAATGCAAACCTGAGCACCTGGGTTTAGGTCCCCAGCACCCATGCAAAAGGCCTGTGGTGCTGGCACTGGGGAAACAAAGACAAGGAGTCCTGGGGTTCACTGACTATCTAGTTAAGCCGAATCAGTGAGCTCTGCACTCAACAACAGACCCTGTCGCAAAGAATAAGGGAAGAGCCTCTAAGAAAACCCCGACATTGACCTCTGGCCACCACGCACATGCACACATGTGTGCTCACACATATAAACATGCACACACACACAGGCATGCATACTGCACATAGATGCACATGAAAAAAGTGATCGATGAGGTGTTTAAATGAGGCCCGATGTGGAGGTTTGATTCAGGTGTCCCCATAAACACAGGTGTTTTGAACACTAGGTTCCCAGCTGATGGAGATTTGGGAATTAACGCCTCCTGGAGGCAGTGTAGTGTTGGGGCGGGCTTATGGGTGTTATAGCCAGTGTCCCTTGCCAGTGTTTGGCACACTCTCCTGTTGCTGTTGTCCACCCAGTGTTGGACAGGAGGTGATGTCCACTCTCTGCTCATGCTGTCATTTTCCCCTGCCGTCATGGAGCTTCGCCTTGAGTCTGTAAGCCAAAATAAACCTTCTGCCCACCCCCCCGCCCCCCAAACTGCTCTTGTTTGGGTGTTTTCTGCCAGCAATGTGAACCTGACTGCAACACACAGTATATATACTTCCTGGCGTATGAATATTTGTCGGTGGTTTCTCTTATAACCTACCATAAACTTAATCTAACTGCGATTAAGGAAGGTATATTTTAATCTTACTGAACCTTTTCCTTGGGAAAACTTTGTATCTCTCCATCTCAGTTTCCTCAGAAGAAAAAGGGATGAACACAATGCCTAAGAAAGTGTCTTTTACACAGTAGGCCGTCACTAAATAGACATTAAGTAAATGAGTGTCTTACCACACTGCAACGGGACAAGTTATAAAGGGCTTTGCAGCTACAATTAACATTCTTGATGCTCTCAGGAAGGCAGATGGATTGCTTTTGGGGAATAGGGATTTGATGTGTTTGAGATCACCTTACCCTAAAAATAAAATAACTTTCTGAGCTCTTGGCTGCTTGGGGATTTGGGTCAATCTTTTGTTTCTGCTGTCATTACATAGCTAACTAATCCCAGTAACCAAACTAGGCTGGGATTTTGCATTGCTTTCCCCAACCCCCAGGCTTCTCTGCCTAGCATAATAGGGAAGTGCTGTTTTCACAGAGTCATCATGAATCAAAGTCTAACGAATGACAAGGCATTCAGTGGGCATGCAGCTTCATCAGGTGGAGTGTGTGTCATTTCTTTTCATTGCAGCACACGGAGCATGAAGAGAAGGGAGAAAAAAACCTCGTGCATTAGCCTCAGGGATGACAGGAGAGGAAATGCCTGATGTACAAATGACACAAAGCACACATTCTTTTTTTGTTCTGAGTTTACATATTTCATATGGGAAAAGAAATAGAACCATCACTGGCATACCAAGTGCCTAGAATGAAAACATTTCTGGTCTTTAAGAATAGAATGTGGGGGCAGGGCCTAGAGAAATGGCTAATTGGTTAAGGTACTTACCTGCAAAGCTGAAGACCCAGGTTCAATTCTCCAGGACCCACATAAGCCAGATGCACAAAGTGGCACATGCATCTGTAGTTTGTTTGCAATGGCTGAAGGCCCTGGTGTGCTCATTCTCCCTCTCTATCTGCCTCTTTCTCTCTCTCTCAAATAAATAAAAGAAGATAATAATAAAGATGTGAGCAACAACACCCTATTTTAAAAAAAAAAGAATAGAACAGGGAGCTGGAAAGATGGCTGAGAGGTTAAGGAATTTGCCTGCAAGTCTAAGGACCCAGATTCCATTCCCAGTACCCATGTAAAGCCAGATGCACAAGGTGGCCCATGTGTCTGGAGTTCCTTTGCAGAGGCTGGAGGTCCTGGCATACCCACTCTCTCTCACAAATAAATAAATTAAATATTAATTTTTTAAAAAAATTATTTATTTGAGAGAGAGGAAGAGGCAGATAGAGAGAAAGAGAGAATAGGCACATCAGGGCCTCCAGCCACTGCAAATGAACTCCAGATGCATGTGCCCCCTTGTGCATCTGGCTTATGTGGGTCCTGGGGAATCAAACCGGGATCCTAAGGCTTCACAGGCAAATGCCTTAACAGCTAAGCCATTTCCCCAGCCCCAAAGTATTAATTTTTTTAAATAAAGAACAGAATAGGACTGGAGAGATGGCTCAGCAATCAAGGCACCTGCTGGGAAAGCCTATCAACTGGAGATCGACTCCCCAGCACCTACGGTCGGGTCAGATGCATGAAGTTCCTTTGCAGCGGCTGGAAGCCTTGGCACACCCATTCTCTTTGTTTGTCTGTCTTCTCTCTATCTCTCTCTCTGCTTGCAAATAAATAAATAAAAATATATTTTAAAAAAAGTCAAGAATAAACAGTGTGGCTACGGAGAAGCCAAAATGAGCCTTACCAAACAAAGTAGAGTCACCTTGAGATGGGACAGATCCTTCAGGCATTAGAGGGCAGGTTTTCTGCTTTGAATGATGGCTGTGTGACAGGGATGACAACTCTACTGAGAGCTGGCTAAGTCCCCACCAAGAAAGCAAGCGGTGTTTCTCCTTCCATTGTCCACACCGGCGTCTCCCAGTGCTCTGGTAGTAGGTATAGCTTTTGTGTGAGCTGGATGATGATGTCGAGATCTTCTAATTTGTCTACATAAAACTGTTGATAGTACTTTTTAATAAAGCTCTTTTCTCTTTTTAATATTTTATTCATTTATTTATTTATGAGAGAGAGAAAGAATGGGTGCCAGGGTCTCCAGCCATGGCAAAAAAAAAAAAAAAAAACTCCAGATGCTTGTACCATCTTGGGCATCTGACTTTACGTGGGTACTGGGGAATTGAACCTGGGTCCTTTGGCTTTGTTGGCAAGCACCTTAACTGCTGAGCCATCTCAACAGTCCAATGTTTTTATATATTTTAAAAAATATTTTATTTGGGCTGGAGAGATGGCTCAACCATTAAGGCACTTGCCTGTGAAGCCTAAGGACCCAAGTTCAATTCTCCAGGTCCCAGGTAAGCCAGATGCACAAAGGTTGCAGTGACTAGAGGCCCTGGTATGCCCATTCTCTCTCTCTCTATCCCTCTCTCTGTCTCAAATAAAAATATTTTTAAAAATCTTTACTTTAAAAATATTTAATTTATTTGTGTGTGTGTGTGAGAGAGAGAGAGAAAGAGAGACAGAGACACAGAAAGAGAGAGAGTACCAGGGCATCTTGCCTCTGCAAACCAACTCCAAACACACGTGCCACATTGGGCATCTGGCTTTACATGAGAACTAGTGACTGGACCCTGGCACAGCAGGCTTTTCAAGCCAGCATCTATCACCACCAAACCATCTCCCCAGCTATAATTCTTTTAATTCTGTTATTTTATTCCTGATTGTAGTAACTTGGTATCTCTCTCTCTCTCCTCCTCCTCTTTCCATTGTGAGTCTAATTACAGGCTTGTCAGTCAGTTCTACTGATCATTTCAAAAAGGCAACTTTTGGTTTTTTTTTGTTTTGTTTTTTGTTTGTTTGTTTGTTTTTTGGTTTTGCGAAGTAGGGTCTCACTCTGGTCCAGGCTGACCTGGAATTAACTATTAACTATGTAGTCTCAGGGTGGCCTCGATTCATTTGCCTCCCAAGTGCTGGGATTAAAGGTGTTCTAAAAAATTTAATTTGTTTAGAGAGAGAGAGAATGGGCTCTCATTTTGCAAACGTTTTTTTGTGCATCTGGTTAGTCCTGGGTACTTTGGCTTTGCAGGCAAGCACCTTAACTGCTAAGCCATCTCTCTAGCAACTTTTGGTTTTGTTAATTTTTCTCTATTCATTTTATATTCTCTATTTAATTTGTTCCTCTCTTTTTGTTTTTTTCAAGGTAGTCTGGCTCTAGCCCAGGCTGACCTGGAATTAATTGCATATAGTCTCAAGCTGGCCTTGAACGCATAGTGATCCTCCTACCTCTGTCTCCTGAGTGCTGGGATTAAAGGTGTGCACCACCATGTCCAGCTACTCTTTCATTATCATCATCATCATCATCACCATTTCTTTCCTTCTGCCTCCTATGAGTCCTTAATTTGCTCTTGGTTCGAGGTCTTTCTTTTTTTTTTGCTATTTATTTCAGGCCTTTATTATTGTATTAATATAGGAATTTATAGCTCTTGTTAACTTTTGATCAGCATTATAGGTGGGTTATAGTAGGATAAGATTGCCTCTTTTTTCAGTATGGAAACTGATAGATGTTAAATGATTTATTTAATGTTGCTCAGCCTGTCAATGGTAGGGTTGAAATTATAATGGCAGTCCTCTAAGTGGGAAGCAAGGGATTAGTGTTCAAAGCAATCACATTCTCCTCTTTGCCACATTGTTCCCAGCCACATTAAAATATCCCCTGCCCCAGAGAATTACAGCACCCACAGTTTTTACTCTGTACCTTACACTACTCTGCAACAATTACAACTATTGTGGGTATGAGTGTGTTTTGACAGCTTCCATAATCTGTGCTTATGTGTTTTGAAAGCTTAAGAAAATTATATTCCCCGAGGGAAGAAAGTGTTCTGTGAAACTCTATTTCTGTTGCACTCAGACCAATAAGGGATTTAACACTTGTGTGCTGTAGTGGAGTTGACTCAGTGCCTTCTCTCATCTGTGCTATTATATTTTCACCAAAATCCTAGAGACACGTGATATCCCTGGAGCTAGAAACTCAGAAATATTAATGACCCCATGTTTAACCCCCACATAATAAGTCAACTGAAACTATGATGGAGGTATAATAAAGAGAGAAGTTTGGGGAACAGTAGTATAGGATGAAGTATAAAGTCCTGATCACAATATACAAATTCCTTTCTGCCTTTCTGCCTTTCTGCCCTCATTACCTGATCTTCATGTCATGTCCCATTGGACCATGAGCCAATCCCCAGCTCTGCAAGAGCCCTTTGAGCCCCATGGTCCTTGCTGGAGCACCCATGCATTGCAGCCTGGACTTTCAGCAGCACACAGATGCAAAGCGAGTCCCCATCCGCGGCTGGATAAATAGTTCCTAATGCCGAGCTCCATGCATATTGTCCAATGTAGTATCAAAGAATACAGAGCAAGAGGCTGGAGAGATGGCTGAGTGGTTAAGCACTTGTCTGTGAAGCCTAAGGACCCTGGTTCGAGGCTCAATTCCCCAGGACCCACGTAAGCCAGATGCACAAGGTGGTGCATGGATCTGGAGTTCATTTGCAGTGGCTGGAAGCCCTGGTGCGCCCATTCTCTCTCTCTCTCTCTCTCTCTCTCTCTCTGTCTGTCTGTCTGTCTGTTGCTCTCAAATAAATAAATAAAAATAAACAAAAGAAAAAAAAGAAGACAGAGCAAGAAGAGACATCAGAAGTAATGGAGAGTACTTTGGAAAATCCATAATTAAGGAAACATAATTAAGGAAGCATAATTAAAGAAGAACAGCATATCACACGAAGCTATATGTCAACTTGCAGAGAGATGAAAACTGATCCCTATTACTTGGTCAGAGTCCATAATCAGCCATTAGTTCTTTCAATCACTGCAGAGGAAAATCTGGGGTACAGGTATCAGGGGGATTTGGTTGCTGTTTTGATGTTTTTACTAACTCTTAAGTACATTACAACATCTAGACACCATTTGTTTCTGAGAGTTGGAAGTTGAGTGCTAAATCTCTCTCTTGCCCCTGAGGTATATCCTGAGAAAAAGAGAAATTAATGTTAATGCGCACAGTACTTCACGAATGAGCCCATGAACCATCTGGAAGAATAAGAAAGATATGAACCCGCTGAGAAGAAAATCTCTATCTAGAGACTCAGAGACTCACTGAAAGGGGGTCCCATCATCCCATGTTCTTCAGCCTGCTTCCATGTAATGATCACTTCCCCAGTAGCCCTGCAGTGTAGACACCACTCGCTCACCCAGCATGCTGGTGGAGTGCCCTTTCTATGTCTAGCAACGTACCAGGCAGATGACTACGTAGAACACTGCTTTTAGGAAAGGCATGTGGACCCTTACCAGCAAGGAAGTGATGGAGGATAGTCAGGGTCTAGGTGAAATACACATGGCATCCTAGGACAGGGTGTGGTCTGCACATATCATCTGATGTGAATTCTTTCTCTCAGTTCCTGGCTCTGAGACATGCAGAAAGTTAATTGGCAGCTCTTAGTTCCAATGGTTGACTTTGGAATGGATGGGAGGGTAGAATGACAGTGTCTACTGTGCAGGATTGATGTAAAGGTTAAGTCAGTACCTCACAAAGCCTTTCGAATTGGGGCTGATGCACAGGTGCTCATTAAAGAGCTTGTTTATTATCAGAGGTCAAAGGTTTTTGGTCTAGTGCTTTTCTTTTTGAGAGCCATACTATACAAATTAGAAAGTTAGAATTCTAGCATTTCCTACAGGAATCATATCTTGGTAGCAGTATATTATACCAGAGCAAAAAAAAGTTTTTTTTTTTCTGTTCAAAAAAAATATTACAGAAAAAAATATTTGGAGCTCATAGAGGATTGCATCAAATAGAAGCATGGGTGTAGGTCACCTTTGTGAATTTCCCTCAGTAGGCACATTTGCTTACCAGGGCTGCCATCACAAAGCACCACGGACTGGGTGGCTTCAACTGTGAGCTTTGTCTCACAGCTCTGGAGGCTGGAACTCCAGCATCATAGCTGATAGAGTTGACTCCTTCTGAGGTCTGAGAGGGAAGGACCCATTCCCAGCTGCTCTCCTTGGCTTGTAGACAACAATCTTAGCTCTTTTCACACAGTGTTCTCTCTATGTGTGTATGCTTCCACCGTTTCTCTTTTTAAAGGGTATGTTCATCAGCTTTCTGTCAAGACGACAAATATCAAGATAATACTTTATAGAGAAAAGGTTTATTTTGGCTCAAAGAGGTTTGCTTTTGGCTTGTAATTATAAGAATGGAGAAAAACCACTCACCTTGTGGCCTAGAACAGAGAAAGTTAGCAAGGAAAAGGAAAATAAAGAAAAATAGAGAGAAATAAAGGAAGAGGAAAGAAGGAAGAAAAGAGGGAAAGAAGAAGGAAGCTGGGGTCCCATTACTTCTATGGTCTATAAGGACCTCCCACTGGGTTCCACCTCTTAAGGTTTATACCTAGAAACTGAGGCTTTAACTCAAGGTCCTTTAAGATACATTAAAGAGGCAAAGTACATAGGATAGATGTTAGTCATATTGGATTAGGCTCATCCTAATGATTTCACTTTACCTTCTGAAAAGTACCTCTGTGAAGACCCAGTTCACATTCTAGGATTCACAGTTCACATTGCATTCTAGGATACTGGAGGTTAAGACTTTAACATATGAATGTTGCAGAAAATACAACTCAAGCAGTAATAAAGACGATATAATTTAAATCTCAAAACCAAACTCCAGTTCTAATGTAAACTTTCATTAGTACCTTCACAGGATGATTATGTTTCCCTGCTCCAATCAAGTTAGATTGGAGTACTATGCGTCTCCGTGCATAGAATGAAGGCAGAAGTGACACTGTGTCCTCTCTAGACATAAACGTTCTTTTAAAAAAATTTATTTTGAGAGACAGAGACAAGAGAGAGAGAGAGAGAGAGAGAGAGAGAATGGGTGAGCCATGGCCTTCAGCTGCTGCAAACAAACTCCAGATGCATGCACCCCTTGTGTGCATGTACGATATTGAGTGCTTGTGTCACTGTGCATCTGGCTATGTAGGACCTGAAGATTCGAACCCGAGTTCTTGAGCTTCGCAGGCAAGTGCCTTAACTGCCGATCCACCTCTCCACCCCTAGACAGAAACTCTAAGTGTAAGTTTGTACTTTGTCACAACACCACTATTGACAATGTTTAAGGTGAGTCCTGCCCCATCTGCCTTGGTCGCTGACACCTCTCATGAGCAGAGCCCAAAGTATGAATGAAACATAAGTAAGTGAATAAATGAATACTATGCAAATAAAAAGTAAGCACAATAAAATAAAGTATTTATTATTTATGGTTTTGTGAGGCAAGGTCTTGCTGTGTGTTCCAGGATAGGCTTGAACTTCTGACCTTCATGCCTGGGCTCCTTGAATGCTGAAATTAAAGATGTGCACCCCAATACTTGACCTAAATTATTAGTTTTAACAATTTATTTATTTATTTATTTATTTATTTATTTATTTAAAAGAGAAAGAGTCAGATAGAGAATGGGTGCTCAGGGCCTTTGGCCACTACAAACAAATTCTAGACACATGCGCCCCTCTTGTGCATCTGGCTTACATGGGTCCTGGGGAGTTGAACCTGGGTCCTTTGGTTTTGCAGGCAAATGTCTTAATGGCTAAGCCATCTCTCCAGCCCCTAAATTTTTGTTTTTATGAGCCACTGAAATTTGGAGGTTCTTTTTTTTAACCTCATATAACCTAGATAGAAGTTTGATAAAATCTAGCCCTTGGCAAATCTTGTTCTTGTGACGAATTATTAGAACAAAACCACATGCATTCACTTGCCTGTTGTCTATGGCTAGTTCCATTTACAACTATTTCCAATCTATCAGTATTAACTACCTGAAAACTTTGCAAACCTTGAGCTGAAAAATTCTTTTTACCACAATAAACTTAAGGCTTTAGTTGTTTCTTGAGGTTTGTTTTCACAACATTCCACAAACCTTAATAGGTAGCATAATAGCTATCATTCACTGGTAAACAGTTTGCATTTATAAAAATTATTTATTTATTTATTTATGAGAGAGAGAGAAAGACAAAAAGAGGCAGATGGAGAGAAAGAATGGGTGCCGCAGGGTCTCTATCCACTGCAAACTAACTCCAGGTGCAAGTGCCACCATGTGCAACTGACTTACATGGGTTCTGGGGAATGGAACCTGGGTCCTTAGGCTTTGCAGGCAAGTATAAAGCCATCTCTCTAGCCTTGATATTTATATTTACTTATATTTTCAATCTGAGTTATTTATTAAAGTAGGAGGACTATACTTTGATGTTAATATACACTATTATATTGTCATCAGAGCATATAGTATATGTAACACCATTTGGGGAACTTATTGGACATTTTTGTGGCCATATAAATACATGTAACTGTAAATAAATAATCCCTATACATCTGAAAGGAATACATATTTTTTGACAGATGATAAGTACTTTCTCTTCTGACTTTCCCTCTCTATATATGATACTGAAGATTAATGGTGTTATTTTATGTCCTTTAAAACTTTTATTTAGATGTCTCACCCAGTAATGAGCTCTCATGTCTCCCTTCTCATCACCTTGATGAGACTTGGTTCTCCCACATGTCACGGCCATCTGTCAAAAGAAGCTTTTCCAATCAAAAGTGATCAATGGGCATAAACATACACATTTAGAAGGCAATTTGTTGGGGTATTTGGGTTTTTGTTTGTTTGCTTGCTTTTCTATTTCTAAAATGTTAACTTTATCCTTAATAATTTATAAACTTTTCAGTATTACTTAATGCCCATAATATTTTCCTTTACACTGAGCCAATGCCTTATATATATTCAGTTTTCTTAAGAAGAGTCTTACTAGTGAAATATGCTCATAATGAATTGGAAATATCTTTATTCTCCGTAATGCCTCTTTCTGAGATTATCTTGTCTGATGTTAATACTTTCACACTGGCTTTCATTTGGTTAGCATTTATCAGCTGTGTTGATAACACTTCAATCTTTTAAATTTCTCTGGTTGTTGTTTGTTTTACAAGTGTCTTTGAATCTTAAACCAAAGGGAGCTTTGAATTTATTTTCTAAGTTTTTCTGAAGTGGGGCTTTCCTATGTTGTTCAGGTGGGCAGAATCCTCTGGATATAGAACTTTGGTGTGTCTTTAAGAGGGACAGAGCCATTCTTGGCTCTTGATTGGGTTTTTAACTCAGGAGTTGGGGTGCACGATGCTCACACAAAACTTTGAATGAGTTAGTGGCCTCTGGGTTCTTGTCTCATGAATTTGATGAGTGAAGTCCACAGACCACAGAGAGTGAGGTTTAGAAAGATTTTATTATAGAGATAAGAGAAGGAAAGAGGGCAGCAGCCTTTATAGCAGGAGGAGCACCCAGAAGCAGGATACCACTAAACACACTTGATTTTAGCAAAGAAAGTACAGCACAAAGCTTCCGAGTTGGGAGGGTTACCAAGCAGGTAATCCATATGGTGACTTGGATGGGGAGGGGTTCTTAGAGGAATAAGTCTTTACTGGATGGGGGTATGAGCTGTTCAACTCAGTTCCTGTGTCAGGTGTCTAGGTGCCTTGCAGTCTTAGTAGCATCCTTATACTTCGTTTCTAGGAAAGGGAACTCCTCTAGTGGAAAAAGAGACAAAGAAAAACAAAAGACTCCTCTTTTGACATTTCTGGCCTCCAGCAATAGGGAAGCTATAAGGATTCCGTTAGGGATAAAGAGATACGAAAATGCTGGATCCCCCATTTATAGGCTCAAAGATATTTCTCATTTTTTTATCCAAGAGAAAAAAAAAAACTGTTCACTTTGAGGCCCTGCAACCCGTCAACTGTCTGTTCCTCATCACGCTTTCCTGAGGCTTTGTGTTTTAATAAGAAAAGTAAATTCATTCAAATTTATTATTATTATAAATATGGTGGCATTTATTTTACTTTTTTGGATTTTCTAATCATGGAAACTTTATTTGAAATTATTTATAGCCAACCAAATGTACAGTATATATGTTCTTGTGTATAAACAACTTCTATAGTTTTAGTATGTGAGAAATTCAAAGTATCAAGTTAGAAAAAAAGAAAAAGAAAAGAACAAAAGAGGAAGAAAGTAAAGAAAGAAGGCAGATAGGTAGATATATAGTGAAGAAGTGGAAAAAATGGAAAAAAGAAAACAAAATAAGCAGATATCTTAAATTTCATGCTACTTTGCAATTTGGGTAACTTTTTCAAATCAGTGAAAGTTAACAGATAATATGCACATAACTGAAAAAATCCACATATTATTTATACCTTTTTTTTTTAATTTTTATTTTTTGGTTTTTTGAGGTAAGGTCTCACTCTAGCTCAGGCTGACCTGGAATTCACTATGGACTCTCTCAGGGTGGCCTTGAACTAACTCACAGCAATCCTCCTATCTCTGCCTCCCTAGTGCTGGGATTAAAGGCGTGCACCACCACACCCAGCTTATACCATGTTTTAATTTTAAGATTCTATACTGTCATATTGCTTTTTCTGAGAGAATAACATGTCACTTCAAATATTAGCAAAAGAAGATGAAAATGTTTAAGACTTGACCTCCCTATTCCTTTTTTTCTTTTCATTTGTTTTCTCTTTAAATTGCTTTCTGTTTTCAGTTTGCTTTTAATTAGACTACGTAAGTCTTCTTTGTGTCTTTTTCATTTGTTTTCCTTCAAATGGTTAGACTAGGCCAGACTTGAGTTCTATGCTTGGTGATAGACGTTAGAATGATATAATGTATAATATAATATACACATCTCTCGAAATGAAAGACAGGATGGGAAAATAGGATTTTTAGTTAATAAGGCAGGTAAATACTCAAGGTATATGTTGTAAAATAGAGAAGTGATCATATTTGCTTACCTAGTTCATAGACAACTCATGCAAATGGAGATAATTTTATTTTCTCTTCCTGTGTCATGGGAGAAGTTTAAAATGTTGAGCTATAAAACTACTTTGTGAGCATTTCTATTAAGATAGGTATAGATCTATTTAAGGAAGTTATTTGAACAAATTCTTAAAGCTTTAAGCTTACCTCTGAATTAAACATGATTAGACAGATTTCCAGGCACAAGGAAACAGAAGCCTATCCCTCTGTCAATATTGACCTTTTCTTATTTGCTAACTTTCCTTTGTACAGTGAAGCCCCCTGAAGAAGTGAAAGAGAAGTTAAAAGCCCCCCCTATAAAATTCTAAGCACCTTTCCCTAAGAAGTTTCTGTCATTTCTTATAAATTTTAAGGAGGAGGGGTCATGTCTGGTTAGTATTGCTTTATATTTTGTTCACATAGCTCAAAATCTTTTTTACACGTCCTGGCTTTTTTTTTTTTTTTTCTTTTTCTTCTCTACTCATAACAGGTTCATTTTCCTCTTCTAATGTTTATCTCTCACATTTCATAGATTCATTCATGTGTTCATTTATGTGGTTAAAATCAATTACATGCCTATAAAATAGCATATACTGATGATTCAAAGATTAACAAAATGCACCCCTTTTCCTCCAAATTAATAAGAACTGGGCTGTAGGAATTCTGAGAAAATTCCAGGCACACTGAAAAGTATGTACAAAATTCCCTTCTACCTTTGTGGTTTCATTTCTAACATGCCTGGAATGTCTTTGGGGCACTAAGTGACGACATGATAGAGAGCTCAGGATGGTCTTGACTAAGGGAATTGCAGGAAATGTATCCCTTAGTTGACCCTTCAGTGTGGGAAAGAGCCCTTCTGCCTGGGATAGTTCCTTCTCAGGACCCTGGTGGATGATTCTGAAACCAGGGTCAGAAGCACCAAAAAGGGTGAAGGATAAGGAGGCAGAGGATGAAGTTAAAATTTTAATTCCCGCGTTATTTGGAGAGGACAAACCACATCCTCTGAAACCAACATTTTTCTGTAATGTAGAGAAATCTGCCTAGAGCTGGGACAGATCTGAGTTCTTTGGGGCCTGATGATTATATAATTTAGGGAGAAAGAGCTCTTTAAGAAAAGAAATACAAAATTATAAGTTAAAAAGTAGAAGCAAGGATTTGAAAGGGGTCCAAACAACTAAGGGTCCCAAGAACCTTCATTTCATTTGCTTTATGACAAATCTACTTTTGGCCATAGCTTCTGCCATAGAACAGACAGGAATATTTGTTCGTTCTCTCTATCTCTGTCTGCATTTTAGTAGCATGCCTCTCTAGATACAGCCCACCTATATACATCCCTTAAGCATCAGTTCTATTCAAACTTGGGAATGAATCCAGCTTTTGGCAGTTTGGATTCATGCAAGTGATGAGGAAGTGTGCCTGAGGAACATCACAGAGGGGTTAGGACCATTGTTATTCCTCAGAAGAACGAGAATTGTCATTCCTTTCTGAGCCTATGAGTCCTGTAAGCCCCAAGAGCCATCTCTGAAGTCTGCAGGTCCTTCCATGAAGACTAAGCTGCTTTGCTCTGGGTGTCAAGCGTGTCCCTACAAGTACTCGTGTGTTAATCAACTTGAGTTCTGGAGTGAAGGCAGTGATTCACTTGGGACAGGCTGTGCTGTTGATGCTTGCAGGAGTTTAGACAGCCAGCTTGGAATCCAACACCCTGACACATTTAAAATAAAAATAACTAACAAACGTTGTCTGCTTTCCAAAGAAAACTATCCTTTATATTGAAAAAATAAATTCTGTGCTGGCTACTAGGGATGGAATATTGGAGAAATAGTGATTTTCTAATTTGTTTAGTATCTTCACTTTTATCTAATTTCTTTTCTTGTCTCAGAACTTTGGCATTAACATCTACTTAGTCATTTTGTTATGCATAGTCCAAGACTGTACAAGTTCTAGGCACTGGTGGGATCTGAGCTACATAAATGTTTAACAAACAGGTCCTGCCTCTCAAGGAATGTTCAATAGAAACTCTGACCCCCAGCACTGCTTAATAAACACCTGCTGAAATCAACAGTGTTGGATTAAATTAACTGAATACAGGACAGAGTAAGAGTAAAAAATGTACTTATTGTATAATTTAAAAGGCTTAAAAAAACCTTTTCCATAGAAAAGTCAAATTTTATAGAGATTACAGGCTCCAGACTTAAAGAGACCAGCATGAACTCCAGACTCAAATTTTGGCTGTATTATTAGTCACCAGTCCTGACCTAAGCAAACTCTCTACTATGTATGTGTCTATTTTTCAGTATGTCCAATGATTTTTAGGATAGCACTTACCTTAAACTGCTGTAAGAGATAATATATTTAAAACATGAATAAGATACCCGATATATATATTTAATAGTAAGGACATTTTAACTGGTAAAGGATTTACAAGGGCTAAAGGAACACACAGAAATGCGAGGGAAAGAAGTTTGTATGGGTGACTGGGGACCAGGATGTAGTTTAGGGATGGTAGAGGATGGATGGAAGGAAGGAAGGAAGGAAGGAAGGAAGGAAGGAAGGAAGGAAGGAAGGAAGGGGAGGGGAAGGGAAGGGAGGGGAAGGAAGGGAGGGGAAGGGGGAGGGGGAGGGAGGGAGGGAGGGAGGGAAGGAGGATGCAGGGTGATGACAGGACATAAGAAGGGTTAGCACTGGTTCTATTGCTCTATTTGACCTTATCAGGAGCTTTTTTCATGGCCTACTAGCTTTCATGTCACTCAGAGCATCAATAAGGTATGAAAAGTGTGACTGTGGGGGTTCTCATTCTGATTGTGCACACAGGATGTGTGACTCTGGCACAGTGAGATACCAACATGTAGGGTTTGAAAACGGAGAGTCGGACAGAAAAACAGGACTGGCAGTGAAGGCATTAACAGTGCAGAAACTGCAAGTGCCTTGGGGCACTGGATATTCACAGGGAGGCCAAGCAGTAGGACCAGTTGAACTTGTTCCTGAGTGCATGTGAGTGACATAGGGAGCCTACCATCTTTGAGGAAGAGTCCTTTAGGGGGGGAGAGTGATGGTATTGCTTTGGGGATTTCTGATGCTCTTCTACTTTTTCACTCTTTGGAATAAAGTCTGTATTTTTTTTTTTTTTTGGGCTTTTCTCCTTCACCCGGTCACAAAGAAGCAATGTTTGGTCTGCCTTCTTACTCAGAAGTCTGTTTCTTCTTGTAAAAGTCAAGGGCTCACCAATTTATACTTGAACTTTTCTCTCTAATTTATATCTGCTTTTGTTCTCTCTGGGGCCTTCACAGAGTTGTTTTGAAAATCTTCTTTCCATGGTTTGTAATCATTGTTGACTGGTGTAATCACCAGTCTGATACAAGCTTCCCCATATATCCTGGAAAACAAAGACAAACTTTTTTCTTAATTTTCATTTTTTAATTTGAACTGTACTGTATGAACATATTGTATATTGGCCATATTCCCCCCCCCACCCTATTCCAGGGAGACTCTCCTCAGTGGGGTTATTATTATTCATGGTGGGATCATGCATGCACCAGTCAAAACAAATGAACATTTTGATATGGAGAGTGAACAAAATAAGGAGAACAAAAGGAAGGAGACAGCAAAACAGAGGAAGGACTATCTTGAAAGTGGTGTATCCTCAGAGGATGGGCGGTGGGGGTCAAAATTGGATAAAGGAATGGAACCACAATCATGTTCATATATTAAAGTTCTCAATTAAATATATTTGACAATTGTAGATTTAATTTAATTTACAATAAAATTCTAGAGCTGGAGAGATGGCTTAGCAGTTAAGGTTCCTGCCTCAAAGCCAAACGACTCTGCTTTGATTCCCCAGGAATCAAATACAAGCCAGATGCATGTGGTGGCATATGCATCTGGAGTTTGTTTGCAGCATCTGAAGGCCCTGGCCTGTCCATTCTCTCTCTCTTTCTCTCTCTTTCTGTTTCTTTCTCTCTCTCTCATATAAATAAAATAAATATAAATAAATAAAATTCTATCTCAACACTGTAAAAAAGTTTTAAGTTTAGTCTTGCCCTAAACAATATCCATGGAAAAATCTTTTGTATATTTATGTTTTTTAAATATTTTATTTATTTATGTATTTGAGAGACAGAGAAAGAGGAAGATGCAGAGAGAAAGAGAAAACAGACACACCAGGGCCTCCAGCCACTGCAAATGAACTCCACATGAGCCCCCATGTGCATCTAGCTTATGTGGGTCCTGGGGAATTGAACCAGGGTCCTTGGGCTTTACAGGCAAATGTCTTAACCACTAAGCCATTTTCCCAGCCCGTGTTTATTTTTTTCTAATATGCATTAGAGTAATTACTAAAGACTAAGTTATTCATCCATATACCACCTCATGTGTTCTCTGCTACAACTTTCCACACTTCAGAAAATAATGGGCTGCATGATTCCTGTTATGACTTTGACAGGAGTGTCTACAGAAAACTCTCATGTGCTGAAGGCCTAGTTCCCAGCTGGTGAAAACCAATCACTGAGCGGTGAATACATGGTGAGGACTCTGACCTAATCAATGGATTAATACACTGGAGATTCCTGTTTCTCAGCATTATTGGGCAGAGGTGGGAGCTAAGTGTCTGAGGGAAGAAGATCCCTGGGAACATGCTTTGAAGAGGTACATCTGTCCCAGCTCACTAGTCTTATTCTAAGAAAAGTGAAAGTGAGTTGGGTCAATTGACTAAAGCAAAAATTTCACTAATAATGGTCACACCTGTCACTCACTGAATGTAGGCAGCCTGTCAGCAGATAGTGAGAAGGTCACTTGCTTTACCAATTCATCTGTGTGCAGAAACTTAGCTGTCCATGTCACAATAAAAAAGCTGAGGTTTAGTGAGATAAAGTAACTTTCCATATCCCTTTCTGAAGTAGGAATGTCAGAGTTAAACCCTAAATGCCACACAGTACTCCAGGTAGAACAGAAATCTTTTAACAAAGGGGAAATTAGCACAATTAAAGTTAAAATTATTAATCTTAGGGGCTGAGGATTTAGTTCAGTGGAAGTAGTGCTTGCCTAGCAAGAACAAGGCCCTGGGTTTAGTCCTTAGAACTAAAAATACATATGTTGGTCACAATGAATTATTCTTGACCACTTAAAAAAAAACATATTGACTTAGTGTTGGCTATGAGTTTGCTTTTGCCATATATTGCATTACAAAGATGACTTCCGGCAATTTGATATATAAGAACTTATGTCTAATAGTATTATTTCATGGTGTAAATGTTAGCATTTTTTAACACATAAAAAGAGCCTTTATATTTTGAATAGTAAGCTAGTCATTTGCATACCAAAAATATTGGAAAGAGAATGGAAAACAGCTGGTGCTAAGGGGAAATTTTACATCACAAACATCATAGCTGATAACAAGGATTGTATTTTTCTAGGTATTCTCTGTGTTCCAGGTTCTCTGCTTAGCGTGTTATCTATATTGGTTTACTGGTTGCAACAACCCCCACTGTATCATTGGAAAGACTGAAGAATAGGGACTTTCCTGGGCATCACAGTGAGTAAGTGGCAGAACCTGAAGTCTAGCTTGGATGATGACAGACGTCTGTTTTGAATTAGAGAAGCTCATTTAGTATGATTATCTTGAAAATAAAGTTTTATGTAGTGTCTCAGAGTTCTTTTCTGACCTTCAGAAGACCCTACTACAAATTAGGGAGTTCTGAGATGCTCTCATTCTGGCTGTAGAGCATAAGAATTTCTCCATTTTCTGACCAGGCAGACAAACATGGAAGATTTCCAAGTACTCACCCTCATACCACCTACAGTGTTCTCAACTGCTACCTTCCACATTTCAGAAAATGCTGGGCATCTACAGAAAACACCAGTCCCTGCAGCTCAGAAGCTCAGTGTTTATATCTATTTCCCAGAAATGCTGAAGGCTACAACATAAAGAGTCCTTCACTCTGAAACAGAGCAGGGCAAATACGTACATAAGCATACATGGGCTATAGTTTGTTCCACAAACAGAGCTCAATGGCAAACACAGCAAAGCCAACACAACAATAAGAGGGAGGAGGAATGGGGCTGGAGGAAGTCGGCTGACCTAAGACAGGGATATCAGCCTGACCATGTGGTTCCCTGGAGAGGAACAGGGAAGAACCTAGGAGACCCAGATCTGCCTTCTTCAAATACTGGCTGAACTAATTCACCAGTAAAAGCCCTTTCAGAGGAACCAGTAACAGAAGTGTATATGAGAGATAAATAATCCCTATTCACACATGGACAGAATGACGCTTAATGAGGTCTTCAAATGCCTACCATTTAAAGTCAGATAGTCCTAAATTCAGGTGATCAACTCACTTGCTGAAGGAACATCTAACAAGTTGTTTAACTTCTTGGAGTTCCAGTTTCTTCATCTGTAAAAGCACAGATCATGATCACGGGGATGTTGTGAGGATTAAATGAGGCAGTATATACAAAGCCTTAACATAGTCTCAACAAATTGTAAAGATTCAAGGATGATAGAAGTAAACTTTAAAAAATACATGATTTTGTTTCAGGTTGCACGGAAAATGTCAGAGTGTAGAGTCCGTGCACACCTGGGGTGACCACAAAGTAATCTGTGCTAACTGGTGGAAAAGAAGGACTAGGCAGAAAATTTAGATCTTCAACAAAACTGAATACCAGTTGGTCTGCTTCTTATTATTGTGAAGTCTAGAGAATTCTAATCAATGTCAGTGATAAAATACTCCTCCAACTATCTTTCTTTTGTCCAAGACTTTTGAAGCAGTTGCTGCATGGTTATTGTTGAGTTGATTAATGTATTAAAATATAGAAACCAGAGTGGCTCTGACTCACATTGTAAACTAAAAGGATCCTCTGAATCATACTCCTTTGAGCATAGTTACCAAATGATCACTCTAGCCACTGTATCCCCTTTTAAAATTTTGAACAGATAAATATCCAAATGAGTACACAGGGTGACAGAATTGGAGTGGCTCAAATTCTATTCCTTTGTTGTTGTTTTTTTAATTTAAATTTTATTTATTTAATAGAGACAGAAAGGGAGAGAGAGAGAGAAAGTGAGAGAGAGAATGGGCTTGCCAGGGTGTCTAGCTACTGCAAACAATCTCCAGATGCATGCATTATCTTGTGCATCTGGCTTACGTGGGACCTGCAGAATCAAACCTGGATCCTTAGACTTCACAGACAAGCACCTTAACCACTAAGCCATCTCTTCAGCCCCCTTTGTTGTTTTAATCACCACTCAATACTCTATTTTTCTTGACCTAACATTTCAATAAGTGAGTTCAAAGCATGAATATTCTAGAATCATGGCCTTCTCTCCTGTGCAGTCATCTATATGGGTTATTTTTTTCTGTCCATTTGAGGCATCATATAACACAAACATGTTGATAGAGAATGCTAATGAGAAAGATAGGGGATGGAAGATTCTTCACCCCCCCCCCCAACCTAGCCATCTTCTTTCCAAGCACCATTTGCGACATGACTATAAATATGTTGGCATTCTCTAAGACGATTGTTATGATTCATGATCAGTAATACCTTGGTAGATAGAGAAATAAGCAATTTAAAATGAGTCAGATCTCAAGCACTATAATAGAAATCTCCAAACTGCCTGTCTCCCATTTTTCAAGTGTTAGCTTCCATTTCTAGCTTAAAAACAAACCAGCACCATGCTGAAGTCAATGATAAGGATGAAAAGACTGCCTGTACTAATTTCAAGGCTAAAGATGAACAAGTGTCAGTGGCTTTAAATTGTCCATAAAGATAAAGGATAAACAGATGATAGAAAATAAAATTTGCTGGTCCTTCCTGGCCAAAAGCTAACAAAACTCAAAGGTAAACTGGTGACGTAATGCAATCACTTATCATTACTTTCTATCTTAGAGACATCCTGAGTTCTAGGCACAACTCTTAGTCCACAACCATGCTAAACCAAATCATATGAATCCTTAGTGCTTAGTGGCCATATGTGGCTTTGATGATTGGTAAGCCGTCTACAAGTAGAGAGTTCTAAATCAAGCATTAAAACCAAAGATGTAGAGAGACAAGAAAGGAACTTCCAACAGAGAGTGATGGACACCAGGGGATGACCAGGGAGATGAAAGAGCCAAGAAAAGACAGGTAACTGATAGAGTGGAATTGGAAGGCAGCTTCAACAATGAAGTTCTACCATTCAATTTTGCCCCAGGAAGTAGAGTATGAAAGTTCATTGTAGAATTCAAAGAGCTGATATAAAATGGCAGTATACTCATGATGGCCACCATCTCTCTTTGCTATTTCATGACATGAAGATTTAATGCCACCAGCTAGTTAAGTACCTTATATTTGCTTCAGGTATCTTCCTTAATCTTGGGAATGAGTTATGAGCACAACCCTTATCTGCACTGAGATTATGGTTTGGCAGTGGTGGTGAGCCTCAAACAAATCATTATAGATATAATAATAAATCAGGTGATTTCAACTGGGCCAAGTGCCAGGCAAGAAAAGTACAAATACTATGGGAATATAGCAGTGAGGGTCAAAAATGTTTTCCTGGACCACAATATGAGTAGGCATAACTAACCACCTTAAGGTTAGATGTAGCAGGTTGGATGAAATCAGTCATAGCTGATATTATAGGCAAACCAAGGATAACATGAGACAGGGTTGACATGAATTTTCTTCATCCACTAAAGGTGTGGCTCTGGGAAGTTCTTTGGCATACTCAGACAAGGGTCTATATAAGAGTGATTTATACTCACATAATCTCATAGAATGTGGCATTGCTGAATGGAAAATATCTGTCCAATTTGTACAAGGCAAGTAATATATGATTGCAGCATGTGTTGTGGGAAAGCCAACACTAGCTTTTCCTTTAGGATACTTGATAAAATTGGCAACTCCCAAGAAGACCAAGACAGATCAAATGTATTTATAGTAAATACAGATTTAATGCACAAAAGGGCCTAATGGAAATTCAGAAAAAATCTTTTATTCTAGGAGAAAAGGATCAAAACTTTAGCATTCAAAAACACAATGTACCAAACTCAACAAATAATATGCTAGTGGATAAGGATGGGCAAGGCTTGCACTGGAGCTCAGGAGAGACTATGAAGTAAAGCCATCCAATGGAAACAGATGGAGGTAGAGAAAGGTGGCCAGGAATTTTGACAACAAACTCACAAGGAATAACAGTTATGGATTCCTTAATATCTGGTAATTTGCAGATAATGAATGCACTTTACAAAGATGTTTTCCAAATGCCAAGAGTGTTATATCACTAAATATGATCAATTGTATAAGTGGTGGGAGTATGGGAAGTTTGAATGTTACTTGTTAGTTAGAATGCTATTGAAAGAATCTAAATGGTTGTTTTGGTTCCTGAAACACCTAAGTCCATCTTACTAACCCTGCTCCCATTTGCTTTTCATGTTCTGTGATGGTTTTATTAGTTTACATTTTATTGAAGACATTTCATTATCTTAGTGTTTGTAATTTCTGAGAGTCAAAACCCTGGTTCACAGGTGTACTTCCACCTGTTTTGTACAGTCATGGGAACAAAGTAGGCATTGAAATGGGTACTTGAGGATGAAGAGAATGAAATGCCATGAAAACTGACAGGATGAAGAAGCCAGATTTGCCCAGGCTTTGAAGAAAGCAAAGTCCAAATATACAGAGTAGAAACCCAGCCACACTGGGGAGACCTCCCCTGCTAAACATGACCCACACTACAATTCTAAGGCTGAACATCCCAACTTGCCCAGGAGAAGAGTGAAACGAATTCTTTTCTGCTTCAGAAAACAGGTTGAATCTTATAGTAAATTAAAGAAAACTCACGATTTTAGTTTTGTGCATGATGAACCCCAAATCACCTGTGTTCTATCCAGGTGGAGTTATCAACTTCGTATATAAGACAGACCATTCTGGAGGTCAGAAAAGAAGTTGTGACTCAAACTAAAATTTATTAACAGTTGATTATTTACCTGAACTATAACGTACGGGGAAGGTGGAAGATCAGACTGGAAATGTAGGTTAAAGATAATATATGTTCAATATTTCAAGTGGATAATACACTGAAGGAAAATCCTTCAGAGTGATTATAAGGACTAATGTATTTGCTGAGCCAGGTAGATTTGAGAACCAGGGCTCACAGTGGGGAATAAATACCTAAATCCTTGAGCCTTCAGTGCTGGCAAGCTCAATCTCAATGTGTTGGATGCTTACAGACTCTTCCATTGAGCCCCCTCTAAAAAGGACAGAAGGGGAACAACAAGTGGAAATAACACAACGCCTGGACTCCCAGCACAGTCAGGAACCAAATATCAAATTAATCATGAAAAACATACAGTAAGTGGTCATAACAGGGGTCTTTAGACTTGTTCTTTGGACCAAGGATGAGTAGCTAAAGGACATGAATACGATTTGGTATGCTTCCTGCTGGGAAGAAAAGTCAAAACATAGGAATAAATTGTATCATGGAATTCAGTGTTTCCTTTGCTTCAGCCATGGGTGACATGGGTCACTATACTGGGTAAACAGGGCAGCCAAAGTCAGCTATACTGATAGAGACATCTGCACAGCAACCATTAAAGTCCTGTCATCCAAGCTTTATATAACAGATCCCATTTAAATCCTACAAACAAGCATTTTCTGGTGGTAGAGCCAGTAGATACACAATCTATTACAGTCAAGGCTCCGCGAAGGAACCCAAGGACTACATTCTAAAGGAAGGAATGTTATATTTAAACTTTATGAAAACACAATTTTTCCATTAAAACTTCAATGTTTAAATTCAGTTGGAAACAAAAGTAATCTTGTTGCTAATTTGTAATTTGATCCACAACCCTAGAGTTTGCTTAAGCATTCTCTAAGGATTAGGAAAAAGGGGGTATGCATTTAAAGCTTTCAGCAAAGCCTGGGAAATAGCTCAGTAGCTAAAGGCACTTGCTTGCAAAGCCTGTGGTCTGGGATTGATTACCCAGTACTCACATAAAGCCAGAATCACAAAGTGGAACATGCATCTGGAGTTTGTTTGTGCTGGCAAGTGGTCCTGGCACACCTATACATTCCTCAGTCTCTCTCCCTTTCTCACTCCCTCTGCTTGCAGATAAATAAGATAAAATAAAATAAAATTTAACAAAATAGTAAGAACCTTTAGTGAAATAATTAATCGCAACTCTAGAGATACACAAATGTTATTTCATTTTATCTCAACCTTCACATGGTATGAGAAAAGACAACTTAAAAAAATTATCTAAGAGTGCTGAGAAGTCTTTGACTAAATATGCTTTACCTCTGAAATATTGATTTTCATTTTGAGTACTGTGTGAACAATATTCTTCCCCATAAATTTTCTCTTCTATCTGCTTTGTATGAGGTTGCATTGTTGTAATGAAGGAAACATACAGCTTTGTCAACTTATGGTTCACCATTGGACAAGGATATTTCCTTGTAGATTTTTCATAGTTTTGAAAAATGTATGAATTTTGAGTTTAGCTTCTGGAGGATTTATGAATCTATAAAGATACAAGTGATACATATCTGTTATATATGTGCATTTTCTAGCATGGGTTTAAAGTTTTCATCTGCCTTTCACTGACACTCTTGATCCACCCAATGATTAAGATCAGTACTGTAGAAGTTTCTAGGAACATGACTAACAAAATGCATGGAGCAGAATGGTTCTTTCTTGTACAATTGTGTGTCATGAAATGATGCATTTCTTGCTCTCAAAAGCATATGAAATGAGCTTCATGCTCCATGGTTGTAATCCACATGCTTTTCCCATCTGTTAGAGTCTTATTCCTCTATCATTAATAGCCTATCTATACCCTTGTACAGATAGTGTCTTGTTTGCTGAGATTTATTGTAGAGGAAGTAGTGTGATCCTTGTTGAAGAAAAGTATTTTTTATTTATCTATTCACATAGAGAAGCTGGACTTGCTCCAATACAATCACTCTCATTTTTCATGTCCCTTGACCATTGGAAAGTACTTATTAGATAACTGACCAAGCTAAATAATTGTATTTGTACATAGGAGAATATATATTAAAATTATATAAGTGATAATTAATGTTGAAAAATGCCTGCTATTTAACATTGAGCATATAAACTACTCTTAACCCATACTTGTGGTAGTTTGAATGTATGTCCCCAATAGACTCATGAGTTTCATTAAAGCTTGTAACTTGAATTTCTAGCTTCCTGGCTGGAAGAGGTGTCACTGGGGGCAGATCCTGGGGTCCAGCCTGAAGGTGTGTTTGGGGGTGGATCTGAATTCCAACATAAGGTATGCAGAATGAGTTCTGCCTGCTGAAGTTTCTTGCTGCTGGCTATTTGGTTTAGCCTCTCTGCTTGGATCTGTGAAAGAGAGCCAGCTTCTTCCGCCATCAATGGAACTTCCCCTGGATCTGTAAACATCAAATAAATCCCTTCATCTCATAAACTGTTTTTGGAGTTCATCCCAGCAGTGTGGAGCTGACTACAATACTACTACCTATTGCCCCCACTTTTGCATAGTTTCCCATTTGAAGAAATGTAGTCATTAATCTAAGATAATCCAAATGAAATTTAATGTTTTATTGAATTCCTACAAAAGACTAGACAGATATTATTTGACATTCTCCTTTCCCATCTCATGCACTTGTACCATGTCTTGTGAATGGCTCGAAGGTATTGTTCAACCCCACTCCAAGCTCTCCAAAGTTATCTCCAAGGTAATTTATCCAGTCTTCTGTCTCCTGTCATCTCTCTGTGATAACTATATGCAGTTTAATTGCTCTATTTTATTTCTTTTCCCTGTTCTTTTATTATTCCACTTTTGCCCCACTTTCCAGTCTCCTCTAAAAGCTTATCTAACAAGAAAAAGTCCTCCCTTTTGTGGAATTGTGGTTGGGAATAATATTTACACTTGGGGCTCATTACTTGGTTTCTATAAGCACTATCAGGGAAAAACTGATATTTATTTGAGAACTGAACTTCAATTTAAATTATATCTTTCTTGATTAACCTGTCCATAAAACTGTTCACACCCAATTTAGTTTGCTAAAATGAACTGTTTATACATGTATTCAATACATAGTTGCTTTGGATTATGCTGAGCAAGTTAATCACTATATGTAACACACACACACACACACACACACACACACACACACACACACTAATTAAACCAGTCTTTTGGTCTAAGTTCCCTGATCCAGGAAGGAAAAGCTTTAAGCCCTAGGCAAGTGGGAAACTGATTTGAATAAATGCATCTTACACTAGAGGAAGTTTGGCACATTCTAAAACTTGTAAGTATTTAACTTCTCTTTTACTTCTCCATTAAACTCCAGAAAACAAACCTCCCGGGCAAATAACATGATGGGGCGTGTACAATGAAGCACATTGGCAAACACAAGTGAAAGCAGCCTTTTAACTTTGCTGCCACAGTAGGGGAGCCCCATGTTCCTCCTGACATGAGGCTGTAGACATGCTCATACATGGGTTTCAGATTGTGCCAGGCTATACTTTCCTAATTCAGTCATCCCAGGAGTGATCATAGCTGGAATCTGTCAGATTTGAAAAGCACAGATCTCAAGTATCCCTTTGAAAAATTTCCATCAGTAGTTAAAACCTGAACTTGATAAGTCAATAAGTAACTTTAGGAAGGCCAGACTCTGATTTCACCACTTGAGGAAGGAAGTTTATCTGTCCTGAAGCAATTGTCAATCACTGCAAACAGATCTACGGTGGATCAGTCCACAGTAGCTAAGAAGTACCTAGAGAGATTTACCCTCAGGTAACAGACATACCAAACTGGGAGTTGAGACACAATTCTTTTTCTGGTTTGGTCATCAATGATTTGTGTGACCTTGCCCTTGAAGCTAACTTCTGATTGCAATATTCTATGATAAGCACACTATGATAAGCATGCTTTTGTAATGCACAATTTGGGACCAATGTATACAAGGAAACTTCATATAAGAGAGTATAAAATCGAGTATTTCCTGGCTTCCCCCAATGCAATAGTGGAATTACTGCTATGGGAGTAAACAATTACTCTGTGATTGCATTTGTGTTTCCTTGATTCCTTTGCCTTGTGCTTCATTTGTTCATGCAGCAGAGAACCCAGGCACTTCCTTAGGTGTGGAGAGGGCAAAGAAAGGAAGTCTAAACTGAAACATCACTCTTCAAGGTAGTCAGCATTCATGATCCCTTTGTGAAGTGTTCCTTACTTGCCTGTTTCTCTCTCAATGGTGAAGCAAGTTGCTGCATGAATCAAGAGCTCATTCTCCTTCACTGTGGAGTAGGATTGCATAGCATGGAGGTACCATGGCTTGTTCAATCATTCACTCATTGAGTGGTGTTTTCTCACTTTCAGTTGTTCTACTATTATGAATAATGTTTCTATAAACATTTGTATAAGCATATATTTACATTTATCTAGGATAAATGCTTAAGAGTATAAGCTTTAACGGCATGTCCATGCTTACTTGCTTTTATAAGAAACTGCCAAACTGTTAGTCAGAATGACTATACCATTTTATATTACCACTATTAATGTATGTGAGGTCCAATTTCTCTGTGTCTTTTCCAGCATTTGATATCACCACTTCTCATACAAGCACTTCTTGTAGGTTTGTAGTGAAATAGTTTATTTTATTTTAATTTAATTTGTATTCTGAATACAATTTATTATTTTAATTTGTATTCTGAATTTGTTATTCTGAACATATTCTCTTGTTCTATTTTCCTATCCACATCTATTTTTTCTTACTTAATAATTGCATTATTTTAATGTTAAGTTTTAGAGTTTCAAAATATATAAATTTTAAGGATGTGCAAATAAAATTGTGTTGGGAGTAGAGGATATGGTTCAGTAGGTAAAGTGCTTGCCTACTATAAGCATGAGGACCTGAGTTCAAATCTCTAGTGCCTACAAAATGCTGGGTGTGGCAGCACACCTGTAATCACAATGTTGGGAAAGCTGAGATAGTCTCGCAGAAGTACTAAACTCTAGGCTCAGTAAGGGACCCTGTCTCAAAACAAACAAAAAAACAGATTAAAATCAATGGAGGAAGATACCCAACATTGATATCTGGCCTACACACACACACATACACACACACACACACACACACACACGCACGCACACACACCCCCACAAACATCTGAACATGCATATATAAAAGTACTCATACCACAAACATACCCATAACAATAGATATAAGGTATTTGTCAGATAAATGACTTACAAACACTTTCTTCACTCACTAGTTTTGCTTTTCCCTCTCTATGTAGGGTGTATTTTGCAGAATGAGGTATAATTTTCATGAAGTCTTGTTTCTCACTTTTTATGCTATAGGTTGTGCTTCTGTATCATGTCTAGAAAGCCCTCCCTTAGCCTCAGATACCAGTCATTTGTTTATTTCCTAAAGTTTTATGGTCTTTTACCTTAAACTTAAACCTTTGATT
The DNA here is from genome assembly GCA_036365145.1 of Orientallactaga sibirica. Lineage (NCBI taxonomy): Eukaryota > Metazoa > Chordata > Mammalia > Rodentia > Dipodidae > Orientallactaga > Orientallactaga sibirica. Next base: position 13,794,271 of record JAEOAD010000055.1, on the reverse strand, counting down.
CATTTTTTAATTAATTTTGATACATGATATGAAATTTAAGCTGAGTTCTTTTTTTTTTTTTTTACTTAAGGATATCCAAATATTCCAGCATATTTTGTTGAAAAGACTATGCCTCCACTGACTTGTTTGGCACTAGGAATCTACTTATTTATAAAATGACTTATGTGAAAGCGATGGTCCATTCCTGGACTGAGTTCAAACCCTCCAGAGAAAAGCTGCAGCAATCACCACATCTTGATATAAAGACTAGGATAGGGGCATGTCAGAGTTCAGGGGGGATTTGATGAGGTTATATCCTCGTGGCTGACTTCCTGTCATTTCTCTTCATTTCTGCACCTCCACTGTAAGTGCCCAGGTCCCTGAAGTCTGGTTGCAGGTCTAACCAGTTGCACAACATAGGTCATGCTCACAAGTTTTCATCTCAGATCTCCGCTCCCTTTTCCACAGTCAGTTAGACCCTCCCTCTAAGTAAATTTCAGTCTTAGTCATCAAATGCTAGATGAGATGCTGTATTCTTATCTATGAGACCTACAAGGTCTTCCAGAACATGGTTTGAAGTTTCTACCCAGACAAAGAATATTAAGATGTAATAAAACAGAAATCTGTTCATTCTCCAGAGAAGATGTTTTGCAGGTTTGGGGCTCAGAAAATGATATGTCAAAGTCTGGCATTTGAGCATGCTAAGTAAATTGAAAGGAAGGACATTGCTACTCCCCTTTCTTCCTCATGACTGACCACAGAAACCAGAATTCATGTCCCCAAGGTAAGTCATAGAAATTAACTCCTCTCCCCAAAGTGTAGAAATATAACTCTAACTTTTCCACACTTTTCTGTGTAAAAGCTGGCCACAAAGAAATTATCTCACCTATCTTGAATTAAACATAAGAACCTGGGCTGGGGAGATGGCTCAGTGGTTAAAGCATTTGCCTGTAAACCCTAATGACCTGGGTTTGATTCCCCATTACTCACATGTCAGATGCACAAAGTGACACATGTATCTGGAGTTCATTTGCAGTGGCAAGAGGCCCTGGTGTACCCATTCTCTCTCCCTACCTCTCTCTGCTTGCAAATAAATAAATTAATTAATTAAAAAAAAAACTATGGCATGGGAGGTCATGAACCTTAGGGGTATAAAGCCTGCTCTTGTCTGGCTAAATGTATATATTATTCCCACAAAGCTGCCCTGAGAGCACTACACTTAATGTTCATATTCACATATTAATGCTACTCTCACTTCTGGTTAGAGAAGCTTCTCTTTTCAGATGGCAATGACCACTGGGATGACCTAAAAGGCAACATAGTGCTGAGAAGAAGGACAGAGGAGTGGCCAGCACTGAAACCTCTCTGTCACACCCTCCAAGGCTCAGGCCCATTGTGGAAGAGGGGGCAGAAGGAATGTAAGAGCCAAAGGAAGGATACCACTCCTTACAATACAACTGTCCAGACAGAAATTGGCCTTGATATCCATGACCTTGCAGTGCCTAGCAATACCTTTGCAAGACCCTCATAATAGAAGAAAAAGATGATGACATCAAATTAAAAGAGAGACTAATGGAGAGAGGGAGGGGATATGATGGAGATTGGAGTTCTAAAGGGGAATGGGGGAGAGGAGGGAAATATCATGTGTTTTTTGTATGTAAGTATAGAAGTTGTCAATAAAAAAATTAAAAGAAAAAATAAGACCTTCATTCTAGAAGGGATCTTGCCCTGTATCTGAGAAGTAATGTCACACAGATAGGCCAAGAAGAATCTTTACAGTCCTTGCTGCCTTTCCCTTCTTAGCTTTTGACCATTACATAATATTGTAGGGTTTTTTTGTCCAATCATATTTCCATATGACTATCCATTCTAAGTGGAAAGTTTCCGTGAGTCTTTGCATCTTTCTTTCTGAAGACTCCTAATTCCTGTAAAATTTTGATGAAGCAAATTAGTTATGTGCTCTTTTGACAGGTCTCTCCTTTGTAATATGTGAGGGCAAGGAAGGGCAACTCATATTTCTGCCCTTACATACACAACCAAACAGGCTCATTGTGACACTGGGTCAGTGGATAATGAGATGGATGTTTCTTGCTTCACTGAAAGACTCCTCCACTTGAACTCATTAGTCCTAAATATATAAAATATAAATTATCATTAGAGGAACAATAATAGCAACAATAACAATCCATTATTTGTCCTAACTTATCTGGAGCATTGGTCTACATGGTTAAACTGGTTAACCACAGAATTGAGCCCCTCTGCTTTACTTTACTTTACTTTACTTTACTTTACTTTACTTTACTTTACTTTACTTTACTTTACTTTACTTTAACACTGACCACATCTGACTATCTTTGCTTTAGCATTTATGATTTAACCTCTAGATCCATGTTTGAGGAAAATTCATCCTTGTAAAATCAGCTTATAAAGGTCTTGCCATGAGGCAGTTCTCTTCTATGGTCACAGTGCCAGCCAGAAACCAAAGGATAATTTTCCTTCAGTGCTAATAGCTAGAAATATGATTCATCAATTAAAGGCTGGAGAACACTGGCCTCTTTCATAACTGAAAATGCTCAGGATGTTAATCAACCATAGTCATCCTATTTTGTGGCAGACTGGGCATGTAATCAAAACTTAAAAGGGAGAATTCTAAGCATGTACTGTTAGCAGTATAAAAAAGAACTTTCTCTTTGTATAATGTTTAAGATTCATCCAATAATGATGTGCTCCTGTCCTGGTGTGCTCCCTGTGTGCTACTTAACCATAAGCTGAAGAGATAACTCTTGTTAAGGTAATGCTAATTTCTGTAACACATAAACAAAAAGTATTAACAGTTCAACAAAACTGAAATGTGTTTCTATTCATTTAGGTGGGTGTTCCTATTTGGTGTGTGGTTCTGTTCTATCCAAGTGGTAATTAAGGAACCCAGGCTCCTTCCATGTTCAAGCTCTTCCTTCGTCAGCATGTGGATTTCAAGGTTGTTGCCTCAGGAGACAGAGCATGGAGATGACATGTGAGTGTTTCTAGAGGCTGGAGCTGTGAATAACTCAGATTATTTCTGTATCACTCCTTTGTCTAGAACCTGGTATCATTGCCATCCTAACTTTAAGTTGGCCTGGAAAATGCCATAAAACTCTGTGCCAAGAAGGAAAAACAACAGGTGTCATGATTACTGTCCAGTGTATGACATTGCCCCTGCAGTTACTGCCCATATTGGTCTAAAGCCAGTATGTAATTTGCAAAATATTTGGGGACCTTCCAGGTGATCATCCAATATAGTCTATCTTGCTGATTATGATGGTGAAAATAATGAGTGTGCAGTTATTGATGCAGAAAAGACTTCTGATGAGCCAGTGAGCTCTCCATCAAAATTTGTTCAGTTCTCTTGCTTCCTTAAATATGCATGGGTATCTATATCACTTATTTTCTCTTACTTCTGTGAACAAATGCCTGACCAGAAGCCATGTAAGGAAGAAAGTTTATTTAGTTTACCGTTCCAGAGGGTAAATTACATCATAGTAGGAGCAAGAAGCTGGCAGCACATATAATAGTCACAGATGGGAAAAGAGATAGAGAGAGAGAAAGAAAACAGCAAGTGGGGGTGGACTATAACACTTCCAGACCTGCCCCCAGTGACATATTTCCTCCACCAAGGCTCTACCCCCTAAAAGTTCCTCAACAACATTACCAGCTAGGGATTAAATATTCAAACACATGAGCCTAAAGGAATCATTTTACATTCAAATCATCACAGTGCATAAAATAGTGAGAACTTTTCCATTGGAATAAAATGATGACAAGTGACCATTAGCATGGTTCTCAGATATTTATCTAGAATGAGGACACTATACCTAAGTTAAAAAATGATTCATAGCAGTTGCTTTCTCCTTGCTGAAACAAAACACCTGACCAGAAACAGCTTATGGAAGGAAAAGGTTTATTTCATCTTACTGTTTTGAGGGGAAGCCTCATTGTGGAAGGAAAATCATGGTAGACCTGACCAGGAAGCCTGGGTCACATCTTCATGTTATCACAAAAGAAGATCTTGGGATGGAGGGATGGCTTAGTGGTTAAGGCATTTGCTTGCAAAGCCAAAGGACCCAGGTTCGATTCCCCAGGACCCACGTTAGCCAGATGCACAAGGGGGCACACACGTCGAGTTTGTTTGTAGTGGCTAGAGGCCCTGGTGCACCCATTCTCTCTCTCCCTCCCTCTATCTCTGTCAAATAAATAAATAAATAAATGGAAAATATTAAAAAAAAGAAAGGAAGTTCTCTATGTACTGGGCTAGGAGCTAAGCTATATCACTGCTAAGCCTACCCTTAGCAACACAGCTCCTCCAGTAAGTCTCTTCTTCCCAAAGGTCCTACAACCTTCTCAAATTGCCATCAGCTGGGAATTAAGTATTTAAAATACATGAACTTATGGGGGACATTTTATTCAAACCACCACACTACATACCTGCAAGTTATAGCGACAAATTTGAGCTAGTTTATAATAAATTGAGAATTTTTAATAAAGAAGGGCGCAATGCCACACTTGACCACAAGGGGGCGCACACATCTGGATTTCGTTCCCAGCAGCTGAGAGGCTTCTGGCGCGCCCATCTCTATCTGTCTTCCTCTCATATATATATGAGAGACAGAGACAGAGAGAGAGAGACAGAGAGAGAGACAGAGAGAGAGAGAGAGAGGTTTCTTTGAGTTTCAGAGGTAGAGCGAACATTCTCCCTCAAGAAGGGACAGAAATTAGTAGCTATAAAGCTGCTATGACTGTCTCTTGCCTCTGCTACTCTCTCATTTTCTCTGCCTTCTATATTTCTCCTGCCATATTATTGAGACATGCTTCCCCAAACATGTCGTATGTCTGTGTCCTGGAAATATATATGGATTTATTATCTCAGAATTCCAATTTCTAGTTTCCGTTTTGGTGATATGTACGTCATGGGTTCTAATAAACAATAATGAAGGCATGGTATCCAGAATGATCCTCCAGAAGCTATCTCCCATGGAGAGGGAAGGAGAGGGAGAGAAGGAAGACACAGAGTGAAAGAAAGGAAGGAAAGAGAGGGGAGGAACATGGGGGGAGGAACAAGAGGAGGAGGCAAGAGAAAAGAATTTCTGATACAAATGTCTTATCTCCAGGAGTATCAGTTTCTCTGAAGACAATGCTCCCTAACACAAAGAGCTATTTTGAAGAAAATTGAAGGACACAATGCATATAAAGTCTAGCATAAAGCCTAGTAGAAAGAATATAGTAAATAATGAAAGTCTGCAAGCTCAAGGTACAAAGGCATATTTATGGAAGTTATGATATGTGAAGGTTACCAGATTTCAAGTTCACTTCAATACAATTTTTCATGCTATAGTACTGAAAACTGAGATTATTGCACACAGATTGTGAAAATATTAGAGTCTTGAATTCTAAAATAGACTTGTAGACTTGCCAAGTTCCATATCTGAGCTTTTAAATAAGAATCTAAGGAAATGCAGATCCACCCATTATATAATAGAAGACTGTTATTTTTATTTCACATGATTTAGTGTACAACAGTTAAAGCAGATAAAGGCTTTGTAAAATCAACTTATCCCCAGCCTTCCTTTCTACCACTAAGTTAGAAAGTCTTGCACAAAGGTAGTATTTACTGTGTGTGTGGAGGGAGAACGCGTGTGTGTGTGTGTGTGTGTGTGTGTGTGTGTGTGTGTGTGTGTGTGTGTGTGTGTGTGTTTGTGTGTAGCTCAAAGGACAACCTCAGCAGATTGGTCCTCACCTTTCAATTCTCCTGATTATGCCTCCCATTACTGTGGAATACTGGGATTACAGACATGAGTTCTACTTGTATCCAGTTTTATGTAGGTTCTGAAGATCTGAACTCTAGTTATAAGGCTTGTACAGGGAAGTGCTTTTAACCACTAAGCATTCTCACAAGTCCCAGAAGTAGTGTTTAGTGGTATGTTTATTTCTCTAATATTTCATGAAAGTAAAACATAATTACAGTTGGAAGTCCATCAAAGCCCATATAAATCCCTTTTAGATAGCCTGGTTTTCATTGATGCTATCTATCATCTCAGTAGTGTTTGAATCAGATACACCCAACCCATAGACTCATGTGTTTTGAATATTTGGTCCTCAGATGGTGGCAATTTGGGAAGTGGAGCTTTGCTGGAAGTGGTATGTCACTGGGGCAGGCTTTGGGATATTATAGCCCAGGTTCACCCTTGCCAGAGCTCAGCTCTCTCTCTCTCTCTCTCTCTCTCCCTCTCCTATTTTTCATCTGCTGTGGCAAGAAATGATGTCCAGCCTTTGCTCTACCATCCTCTCCCTGACATAATAAAGCTTGCCCTCTAGACTGTAAGACAAAATAAACCCATTCCTCCCACCAGCTGTTTTTGGTTGGGTGTTTTGTCCCAGAAATACAAAGGTCGGTGCATTTTCCTATGGAAAACCAAAGGCAAGACTCTTCAAAACTGTCAAAGCTTCATTCAAAGATATCACTGAGTTCTGCCTGCACTTTTTCATAGCCATCATGGAGTATCAATGTTGAAAATATATTCCTGCTGGGAAACATCTTGAGTTTCTCTCTTCCACTAGAAGGCTATGTCTAAATTTCAAGTTCCAAAACCTCACAGTAAATTGAGTCACAACTGAGGGGGCAACACCTCTACAGAATAGGAGAGTCAGGCAGTTACAAAACTCTGGCTTCCTGGTCCATATGTGTCATCTAATTAATTAATTACTTGTTTGGGCCAAAATTTTCACTCAGAATATAGTATCTTGTCTACGAGCTACACACATAGATATGTCTAAAGTTGTGTCATCCCTGAACTCACACACCATACATCACCTACTTCTCTAGCCATTCCTTCTTTCTAGTAAATCCTTTGTCTTATAACTCTTTCTCCACTATCATTTCAGCCATTATTTCATGACCAAGAAAAGGAGAATAGTAATTAGAGAATTAGAGGTATCTAAGTACATGCTTTTTCCAGTTAAGTCAAGGTGTAAAGGACTTTTGAGAAAGTTCTCATCTTGTTGCAATTGAATCAGTCCTCATTTTTTCCCTTAGATTATTAAAAATCATGAAACTAAAGATGAATCCTCACTGCAGACCTCACTATAGGGGTGGAAAGAAAAGGAGTTTGGGCAGAATGATATTGAACTCAGCCTTACCATGTAATAGTAATAGTAACTTATTTTATTAATATTACTATTTATTATTTTTTTATTATTATCATTTATTTTTATTATTAATTAATTAATATTACTATTTATTAATATTACTATTACTATGTGGGGCTGGAGAGATGGCTTTGCAGTTAAGTTGCTTTTTGGCAAAGCCAAAGGACCCAGGTTCAATTCCTCAGTACCCACATAAACCAGATGCAAAAGATGGTACATGTGTCTGGAGTTCATTTGCAGTGGCCAATTCTCTATCTGCTACTCTCTCTCTCTCAAAATACAAGTAAATAAGAAAAATTAAACACAGTGTGATAGTACCAAATTACTGAGGGCTTCTTAGCAATGACATTTCAACTTACTGAATTCTAGATCCATTGTCTGCTCTGCTCCCCAATAGAGCTTTGGCTTTGAGCCTATACTATCCCCAAAGTTCTTATCACACAGTTCCAGAAGCCCAGCCTATGTTAATAAAAGCTAACACATTGGACAACAAAGTCACCATTAAAAAGATTACAAGCTGAAACCATGAGTTGAAATGAATAAAATTATAATTAAAATTCATAAAAACAAAAGTATATCAAGGTTCAAAGTTTTCTGTAACCTCAAAAAAATTAAGCTTTCAAGAAACCAATTGCCTCTTTAATAGCTCCTCTGACTTTTGAGTTTCTGTTAGCTACAACTCTATGTGGACAGCTTTTACAACTACAAAGCAGTATGACACTGCCCTACTAGAATAATGATGGCTTAAGGTGGGTAAGAAGCCTAATACATTTTACTCACCACTCTGCATCTAAAGCAGGTGATTATACAGGTGGTGAAAATGCCTGTTGTTGAAAGGATTTATTCTTACTCTTTCTACTCCAATGACTGGCATTTAATACAATTTTGTACTTTACATTTCCATGAATATGTGGGCCAAACAGCTCATCCCTTTTTCAGTATAATGGTCACTGAGAATATGTATATAAATGTATGTATGTGTATGTATGTATGTATGTATGTATGTATGTATGTATGTATGTATGTGTATATATTCCCTCTAAATTGTGCTTTTCTTGTTGAAAAAAAGAGAGAACTAACCAGAGCTCTTATGTCAGAAAAGCATAAATTATCAATGTTAATTTAACTAGTTTATTGAATATGCTGAACTCAGTGGGCCACCACAGGAAATGGCCTCTTGTTTCTTCCCATCACTGCCCTCAATTATGCTTGGTCGGCTCTCCACTTCATGACCCTTGAGAAAATCTCAGGCAGTTCTCACAACTTCAAAGTTACTTGGAGATAATTGAAGTTTAATGAAGTTCAACTTAAAGCTCCCATCTCACATCCATTTCAAAGATTATTCTCCTAAACCTGTGCCTGTTTCACATGGAGTGGGAAGCTTAGAAAAATGAGGATGGATAAGTTTGTTACCTTTTTTCTACTCTACTAATACTGGACCCTGCCTGGTTGGAGGAAGGAAATAGAACAAGGAATGCAGAAGGTTAAATTTTAATCCCCAAGGTTTCCTTCACCTCTGGAACCTGTGATCTGGAAAAAAAATAAAAATAAAAATAAAAACCTCACAGATATAATTAATTAAAGATCTTGAAGTTATACTAGATGAGCTCTAAAGGCAATGACATGTCATCACATGGACCACCCAGAGGAGACATGCGCAGAGAAGAGGAAGAGGCAAGGGACCACGGAGGTCGATTGGCGTGATGCAGCCACAAGCCATGGAAACCTGCAGTCACCAGAAGCTAGAGGAACAAGGGACAGAATGCCTCTGAGGTCTTCCAGAGGGAGAACAGCTGACAACTTCACTTTGGGTTTCTAGCCTCCGGAACTATGAAAGGATAAATTTATGATGATTTAAGCTACAAAACTTATAACCATAGGTTATGGAATCCTTGGGATGTTAATAAAGGTGGCTAAATAGCAATGGCCTGTCACGTATACTTTTTGTAATACTCTTGCAATGCCAGCGGCCTTGGTGTGACAAGTGCCCCAAAGCTGGCTGTGTCATCAGATGTCAGAACAAACATTGCTCCCTGGCTGACTTCCCGTGACCTTCCACTCAATTCCCAGTTGGAGTGATAAGCTCCGTAGCATCTTGATTCTACAGTCCTCTCCTCAAAACAGGATGCGGACTATACTTGGGTCATCATAGAAATCATACTCTAGAATGGTCCAGCGACTTCCTCTGATATCCCCCTGATCTTCAATATTGTCCACAGTGAAGAATAGGGGTCATTCCACCATGCATCGGATCCTTTCCCTCCCCATCCATACTGTGCAGGTTCCCTGCCTCATGAGCTGCCTCGTGCTGGTCCACACTGGCAAGCCCAAGTTGGGGGAGTCAGTAAGCGTCTAGCCAGACACTAAGACACTACTCTCCTCTGACAGGAGCCCTTGCCCAGTGTGGGGCTGTCTTGAAGGCTTTGTCTGTTGATTCCTCCATCGTGGGCTCTAGTCTTCTGATAATAGGGTATTGATTGATGTGAGAGATAGATGATCCCTTTGGCTAAAAGCACTGGGCCCAAGCCTGGTGACACCAACTTTTGTTATAAAACATAGCATTCTGCTATTGGTCTTAGTTTGAGACTTTAGCTAAAACCCTGAGCTGATAAGAAAAGTCTCATTCAATATCTTGACATCTAGCATAGAACAGTAAGATTTCTAAAATGCAAATATATTGTTCAAGGCTGTAGCTTTCCTAGTAATTCTCATCTATTATCAATCACCTCTCTATTCTACCTAGGATTTTCTTCTTGTTTTGTTAGAGTTTGTTAAGACTTGTTGTTAGATTGAAAAAAAAATCCTTAATTTAGAGTCTGTAAATTCCTATGAACTTCCTCTCTATAAGACTTCCAGGAAACATTATCTGGATCATGTATAAATCTAGTGCCTTGCTTTCCTCTTAAATAAGAGGGGAGGGCTGGACAAATGACTTCATGGTTAAGGCACTTGCCTGCAAACTCAAAGGACCATGGTTTGATTCTCCAGGACCCATGTAAGCCAAATGCACAAGGTGGCGCATGCATCTGGAGTTTGTTTGCAGTGGCTAAAAGGCTCTGGCACCCATTCTCTCATTCCTTCTATATCTATCTGCCTCTCTCTCATATAAATAAATAAAAATAAAATATAAAAAATAAAAAGGGAAATAAGGCTGCTAAGTGTGATTAGTCTGGTTTTTTTGTTTATTATTTATTTATTTATTTGAGAGAGACAGAGAGAGAGAGAGGCAAATAGATAAGAGAGAGAATGGGTGCGTCAGGGCATCCAACCACTGCAAATGAACTTCAGATGCATGTGCCACCTGATGAATCTGTTTTAATGTTAAGGAACGATTTTCTTCCTCAGAGGAAGCGCTCTTCTCCATTTCCTCAGGTACCTTACTCCTACAGAGCGGCTGCGTGTCTTCTGTCATCCAGAAAACTTCCCAGAGAGCAAAGTTTCTATTCTTGGCACTGTCACTGATTAATTATAAAATCTACATGATTTCTAAAGTCCCTCACAACTTTACAATTATGTAATTTCATGCACTCCATAATTACTGGGAGTTTTAGAAATCTTCCAACTAAACTTCAATACTTCTGAATCATAAACTCCAATCCTCCCTCCTGTCATACACATCTTATTAAAGCAAATGTTTTTAAGGACATGGAGAGGTATATTTGCTGGGTGTGCTGAATCACACAGAATCCTCCATGTGCAGAGGTCCTCTTTATGTTCTATGTAGACAAACTATGACAAAGGCTGTTGGGTGTTTATGACTGTCCGGGCACAGCACTGATTTACATGAAGCCCTGGAACCTTCTGAAGAAGAATATGAACATAGTTTCAATTGGCTGGTATTTATGTCTGACTTGGTGGGCCAGGCTGATACTTCAGTGCAGGCAGAGAGAGCATGCCTCTCCTTCAGGAATATCAAAGTAAACAAAGACTTTTTACAGGATAGACTAGAGTTAGAAGCACAAGAGAAAGCAGAAGTTCAGAGTATGATACAAGGTCATTGTAGCTACCTTTTCATTATTAAGGCAAAATACCTGACCAAAAGAAGCTAATGGAGGGGATTTACTTTAGCTTACAGTTTTGAGGGAAAGCTTCATGATGGCAGGGAAAGCAGAGGCTGGACATCACAATCTGCCACAGCAAGTGGAAAACAGCAGCAGGAGAGAAAGCTGAGCTAACGCTGGCAAGCTAAGGGCTAAGAAGCCTCAAGGTCCACCCCCATCTCTTCCAGCAAGGCTCCATCTTCTAAGTTGCCATCAGCTTGGGACCAAGCATTCAGTGCACATGAGTGTATGTAGAACATCTGATTCAAACCACCACACAGGTTGTTAGGGAATCCACTGTGGCCAGGACCATTCAGTGTGCTCTGAAAGGGGGAGAGATGGAGCAATGCAATCCCTCTCCCAGGCTCTGGTAGATAGGAAAGAACAGATGCAAAGAAGAGATCTATGAACCCATTCCAGCTCTCCTCTGCCACAACAGAAACTATGTAGACTCATAGAAATGCAGACACAGAAGGAAGTGTCTCTACACCTGCCAAGAAAGCAGCTCCACGCAGGGCTTTAGAAGTTGTGGTGTCAGTGCCCCAAGTAGGACCTGAGTAGTTGCTGGGGCCTGACACAGGTGACCACAGCCCCAGAGAGCAAGAGGAGTGGAGCAGAGCAGGCACCGGTGTGACTCTGATAAAACTTGATTCTGCTGAGCAGAATATAAACCAGCTTCTGCGAGGTGGACTCCTAGAGATGGGTGAAACTGGAGTTAGGTGAGGCCCTTGTAGTTCAAGGTGAAAAGGGGTTAGGTATAGCAACATAAAGGCTGTGGGGAGGGTGAGCTTGTCCTCAATTGAGGTGAGGCCCCAGGGAAAGTCATATGATTCCCATTTTAATAGATCCTGACATAGTATCTAACATATGTACGCATGTGTGTGTGTCATTTAAATACAACCAAACTCAATGAACATTCAACCTCTGCTTCTGGATATTACCTGCTTTAGAGATGTTCAACTATTTCACAGTCAGCCTTTGAAATCTGAGCCTGTGAAGTTCTGTCAAATGAAATTTAACCAATGTTTATTTAGTATTGCATGCCCCAAACTGCTCTATGGAAATACAGTTAAAGTACTAAAATGTCAATATTTAATATTTACTAAAGATTTACTATGTAGCAATTTCATCTTCTCAGCCATCTTCTGAGCTAAATACTATTATGATCGTTCTCACACAGGTCAAACTGGGTTACAGAAGGACTAATCAAATCCCCAGTGATTGGGAGAACTGGGACCCAACCCCAGATGTATATGGCTCTAGAGAGAAAACTCTTAGTTACTATACAAAGAACTTGGCACTTATATTGGCAAAAATCTCTTTATTTTGTGTTACAAATGAAAGTGTTAAAGAGTATGCCCATGGAGCTCCATTCTCAGAATTTGCTTTGAAACAACACCACTTAGCCTGCTTAGCTTTTTTTTTTTTTTTTTTTTTTTAAGACAAATAGACTTGGTATCTAAGTATGATGCCTGGAAATCAAAGAGGTCCCTCTCCAATCCACAACATTTCTTTCTGCTTGATTAATCTCCACTTTCATTCTAGTAAACCAGTCTTCCATCTGAAGCCAAGCTCTAAGCTCAAAATGAAAGGAGAATGAAATCCACCTGCTCTTAGAAGCACAATGATTCCTGCTAATAATGAGCCTGTGGCGACCAGTTGGGAGACCTGAAAGGCGAAACTTTGTCTTCTTGGTTGGCACCCACCCCGAATCTCACAGTCGGGTGAATGTTGCTCTGTGGGCTGCATCGCTGCACAGATAGCATCCATTGCAATAATCTTCTGCACAAGTTAAACTCAAGAGCCCTGCGTCCACAAAGGAAACAAATTACATCTCCTTGGGGGAAGGCACAGTGAATTGGGCTGAATACCAGCTGAGAGGAGGGTCAAGCTGCTAAACCTTGTAAAAGGGGAAACAAAACCAATTGACATGATGAGGGGCTGAAGAGAACCCAGGTTCACTGAGAACAACAACCTATCCTGATCTCACCAATTATAAAGAGAGAAAACACACTTTTGAAAACACTTGAAAATGGAAATAATCCAAACTCCAATGAAAACCTCAGAATTCTTCCAGATCGCCAATGAGTCCTGCCTTACTGAGAAGTGAATGTCAGCAGGGAAAACTATTTATTTCCCCTCTTTTATGGGAGTGTGTGGGAACTGTTACAAAGTCAATTAGGAAGCTGGAGGATATGCTCATTAGAGTTTAACAAGCTCGGAGGCTGTGAAGGCACCAGGGAAGCAGCCAGTGGCCTGGGTCAGCTGGTCCAGGGGATGCTGAATGGACCAGATGGGCAAATCACACCATGGACAAAGAACCCTCCCCTTACCCTGCTGGGCCGCTGCGCTGACCTCCAAACAAATGAGGAGGGCACAGATTTGTTCCCCCTTATCAGCTGCTTAGCTCAGCAGCTGCAGCTCTGAGTTTTCTGTTTCCATGTCCTTCCTTTTTTCCAACAGTTGCCTTTTTGTCTAACCTTTGTATGAGGAAGGAGGAGGTGGAGGGGCCCAGAACATAATGGAGAAATGACAAAGTGGTTGTTAGAAGAGAAAGTGCTTGAATGAGGTATTTCAAGAGGGGCAGAAAATAGATATTCTTTAAAACAACCTCTGGGAAATCTGGCATGGAAAATACAAGAAAGTGCTAGTTGTTAGTTCTCTCCCTGGTTGCTCTGATCACACAGACATTTCTTCTTGTAATTCCAGTTGCTGGATGGAAGTGGAGTCATGTATTAAGTAGCTTATAAATTGTTTCTGCCTAAAGTAGCAATGAAAATAAAGATGGTCTATAGGTCAAGCCGGGACTCAAAGCAGACCTGCTGAGAACTAGCTGCCAGGCTGAATAAGAATCTGACAAGGAGCCTGTATTATTCTATCTGGAAGCAATTCTATTTGGTACAACAACTAGTTAAGAAGGATGAATGAATTTATAAACAAAGATTTCAACATGTTCTTGAAATAAGAGAGTGCAGGGATCACAGAGTCTGGAGTACCACCTCCATTAGAAATGTAGTTATTTAAAATATATCTTTTGGGGCTGGAGAGATGGCTTAGCATTTGCCTGCAAAGCTAAAGGATCCTGGTTTGATTCTCCAAGACCCATGTAAGCCAGATGCAAAAGTGGGCACATACATCTGGAGTTTGTTTGCAGTGGCTGGAGGCCCTGGCGTGCCTATTCTCTTTCTCCCCCCATCCATCTCTCTGTGCCTCTTTCTCTCTCTGAAATAAATAAATAAAATATATTAAAAAATAAAACATATCTTTTTCTTGTATAAATTATGTATTCAAATGATGAGAATGGATAGAAGAACAGAGAGGCAGAATGCAATGCAACAGGAAAACACACACGCACACACACACACACACACACACACACACACACACACACACACGTTTTCTTCTACTACCAAATTGCTATTTCACTTTTCCTTGTGGTAGTCTCAGATGTCAGAGAACTGTTTCTTCTCACTTGATAAAATGGCAAGGATGAAGCCAAAGTATAGTAAATCAGGAAGGGTAGCAGGGAGGTGGGGAGAGGGATGAGAAGAGAGGGGGAATCTGTTTCCCTGGAAACAGCTCCACATGAAGGAAGCCGCTCAGAGGAACCAGAGGCTCCAGGCTCCACTATCAGTGCACACATCCCCGTTAGAGGAACTATGTGCTAAGCAAGGTTAAAGAGTGATGGTGAGGATGAGGAGGAGGGGACTGGATATGAGAGGACACTGTCCACTCTGGGTTTACCTTAAATCAGGCCTGGTGGAGCACTTCATATATATCCTTAGTGTCCTGGAACAACCATGGTATCTTGAGCCTTAAAACCCAGCTCCCTTAAGGTAAGATAACTTCTCTGGGTTTTGTTTCCTCATTTTGAAAAATGAAAATAATAATAATCATGCAAACCTCCAACTTGTATCAGGCTAGATTAAGTTGAAAAAACCTAACCACATGATGTATATCTCAACATAAGCAGCCTCATATAATGACCAGGTTTCAAGTGTTAGAGGGCTAAATGGGAGGAAGAGAATGCTGAGGCAACCTCAAGTGGTAGCCATAGGAAGAAGCTACCATCTCTTCGGGTAGAGGAATGAAAGAAGCAGATGTGACCATCACAGGCTGGGCACGTGGATCAAGAGACCTGCTGCTAAGTCTGCCGGGCCTGGTAGGGCTGCCAGAGCATGGTAGGAGGCTGCACGCTGGGACCAATGACTGGTGTTAGGCAAAGGCCTCTAAAAGGAACCAATAGCAAGCAAACAGTAACAAAGAAATCTCTCCTCTCTAGACTTCATCTCCTATTAAAGGCCCCATATTGACAAAAACGATTGGGAATCCTGTTGCCAAGGAACTGGTTTGTAGAATGCAAGCTCCAGCCATAAGCAGTGTGTGCAAAGGCAGCTCTGAAGATAAGAGAAGCAATTTGAAAACAAGTTCAGTGGTTCATAAAACAATTATGAGATTAAATGAGCTAATATAGGTGCTTTTGACCTTGGGCCCATTTTAAGTAGAAAATAATGTTTGCTGAAAAAGCATTCGTTATGCCCAACCTAGTAAATATCATAACTTAGCAGTACACTACACTGGTGAGCATCAGTCATTTATTGAGGTGGTCATGAGACTGGGAACTGTGGCTGACTGCTGCTGTCCAGAAAAAAAGTATCCTACATCTTGTTAGCCTAGAAAAAAAAAAAAAAGATCAAAATTCAAAATACAGTTTCTATGTCGGTTACTTTCTCATTGCTGGGGCAAACCATCCAGCAGAAGCAGCTTCATGAAGGGAAGAAAAGGGTTTATTTTCAGCTTACAGTTTTGAGGAGATGTCTATCATGGCAGGGGAAACACAGAAGAAATAGAAAGTCAGTGTCACATCTCCACAGCACCAAGAAGTGTTGAGTCAAGACAGTAAGAGTGACTGACCTGTAATATCGCGAGTCCTGCCCCCAGTGGCACACTTCCTCCAGCAAGCTTCCCCCTCCTAAAGGGGTTCTACAATCTTCCCAAACAGTGACATCAACTGGGTACTAAGTATTCAAACATGTGAGTCTATGGAGGGCTTTTAAATTCAAATCAACATAGGAACCATCTTAAAGTTGAAAAAGCTTGTATTTATAAAGTAGCTAGAACAGAGCCTGGCATAGAGTCAGTACAATATAGTTGACTTTAACCAAATAAATCCACCAAAAATAAAACAGTGCTGGAATGTTAGGATCCCAGTTTTATCCATGAGGACAGTAAGGCTTAAAGAGGTCATATAAAAGATTCAAGGTTACACGAGCTACTCAATGGTCAAACCCAGATCATCTGAATGCAAAGCTGTATGCCTCTATGAACCTCTTTAATGGTCACAGAAGACAAACAAAATAAACCACTTACATGGGTGACTGCCTGTAAAAATGTAATAGGAGAGACACAAAATGAGGCATTTAAGGACCATAGAAGTAAGACAAGTGACGGGCTGAGGAGTCTAGAAGACCTTCCAAAGGAGATGGTGTTTGGGCAGCTGTGAGGGAAGATTAAGATGCTGGAAGCAGGAGACACTGTTTGAGCAAAGCCGCACAGTGTAAGGGCTACACAAACAGTAGGACAAGGCAAGTGACAAGAAAATAAATGCTCTGCTCCATGCTTAGTGTAAAAAAAATTAACACAGTTGAAGAACTTACAAATATTATTAGCAGCAATACAAATTTAAGAGTTATTTTGAGGCAATTATGACTATAATTTATGTATACTGTTATGAATACATATTTGAAACAATTTAGCTAAAAATAATGTTTTAAATTCACCATTATGTAGAACTGTTAAAATTTTTTTTCAGAAGACAAATGATCCTGTTTCATGACAGCTAAACTGAACTAAAATTTACTTTGAATCTACATTGATGCCCTTTTGAAAATGTGCCAAATTTAGTAATCAAGTCCATCATTGGAAGGTTATGCCCCAAATTGGCTTTGTATAGATTTTATTTAACCCACCAAACTGAGTGTATTCTCTGTTCCAGGCACTGCCCCAGATGCTGATGATGCAAAGACTTATAAATAATGGTTTCAATCTTTGAGGAACTCATAATTTAGTAGGGCAGCATACAGATACTCAAATTTCTGCCTTCATAATAGAAAAACAAAGGTAGTAAGTGCGTTTGGATATGGAGTGTCTGGCTAGGGGCAATGGAGTGAGATTTCTTCCTGCCTCAGGAAGCAGCTTCAAGGTAGATGGCAGCAAAAGTCAGTGGATGGGTGAAAGGAGAGGGGCCAAGACAAATTAGGGACAGTCACTAGTTTTATCTGATGCTGGAACAGCTCACAGACTAGCTGGTTAAGGATGACAGAGCTGTAAGGAGTTGCAAGAAATTCTGCAGTGTCCCCATGATTCTAAACCTGCTGTCTATAATCCTATGTGCAGTTCTGAAAAACTAAGGAAATTGTCATGAAACCAGAGATGAAACCCACACAGTAACAGAAGCTGAAAATTCCTGAGCCTCTATTGTGCCAAGCACATTAAAATAAGAAGCATATTGTGCCAGACGTGGTGGTGCACACCTTTAATCCCAGCACTTGGGAGGCAGAGGTAGGAGGATCGCCATGAGTTCAAGGCCACCCTGAGACTGCGTAGTGAATTCCAGGTCAGCCTGAGTTAGAGTGAGACCCTACCTAAGAAAACAAACAAAGGAAAACAAAACAAAACAAACCAAAAAGCATGTTGTGTTTAGACCTCCAGGTGCTAGTTAGGAAGACCCATCCTATTCTTTCTTTCTTTTAGCAACAGGCTCCCCTGATGAACTTTAGAAAAGCACACACATGCTTTTCCGTTAGACACAAGCTTCCAATCTTCCTGGAAACTCGATCTGACTGTGTAAGGTACCAATAAAATGTGAGTAGAAGCCAAGTTATTGTGCGACTTCCATTTTGCTTCCTCTAGAGAGAATCACTTGTCCTCCAATGCCTCTTTTCCCTTTATGCAGGGAAGAAAGGGACTGGCAATGTGGTGTTAGTGCCTGCGAGAAAGAAAGAGCTGGGTCCTGAGATACCAGGACCGGAGGAGCTGCCCCCTCTGCTACCACTCTCTACCACTCTGCCTCAAGGGCCTGCATTTAGCCATTAACATAACCAAAGAACAAACACACACAAAGAAGAGCACTATTTTGAGAACCATGTCTGGGTTAAGAGAATACAGGCCAACCTGTGAGGACATGTGAGAGACTTACTGTACAAGCATCCGTGGATTGATGCTGTAAAAATTATGTTTGTAGGCCGGGCATGGTGGTGCATGCCTTTAATCCCAGCACTCGGGAAGCAGAGTTTGGAGGATCACCATGAGACTACATATCGAATTCCAGGTCAACCTGAGCTAGAGTGAGACCCTGCCTCAAAAAACCAAAAAAAAAAAAAATAAACAAATTATATTTTCTTCCATGAAAATGTTGTTGTTTACATCCTGCTTTTTAGCTGGATTTTCCAGGACTAAGGTTACCTATTAAATGTCTCCAGGGGAGGGAAAGGTCATTGCAGTGAACTAGGGCAGACTCCCTTAAGAGACACTCTCTGGTGATTTGTTGTGAGCAGGCTACTAAGGATGGAAACATGCATGTGTAATTTCTGCCTTCAGGATGTTTGTGGACAGGAGGGGAGATGTGCAAATACAGGGTCAGGCTTGGAAGGAATAAGTATTCTTTGTTACCGGAAAACAAAACATCTCATTTAAACTGGTTTAAGACTTTGTTTAAAACTCATTATGTAAATATCCTGAAAACTCTGACATCAGGAATTTACAGTGCACAGGATGAGACCCCGTGGACGGAGCCTGGAGTTCTGTCTTTTTGCCTCTGCCTGTAATCCTCTAGCAAGTCATTTTGGTTCCATTTTGAGAAGCGCAGTTTATTAAGAATCCTATTCATTCCAAACTGCAACTTGGGGTTTAGTGCAGAGAAAGGAGCTACAGAAGGGGAGACAATCATTCCTGGGGAGATGAGGGAGACCTGAGCATGGTCCAATAGCATCTTGATGTCTGCTCTGCACTTGGAACATGTGACTGGGGTGAGCTTTGAGGGGGTGTCAGAGAGAAGATGCCATCTGTCTGGCAGCCAGTCTGAGGGTTCATAATGCTGTCACTTCCCTTCCTTTGCCTAACAACCACTTATTGTGCAACTATATGCCAGGCACTGAGGAAAAATGGCTCTACTTGCAAATACATCTCTTACTGAAGCTTATATGTTGAGGAGGAGACAGATAATAAACATCAGAAAAGCAAACTAGTAAGTGACTCACAAACTTATGTGTAATAAAACAAAACAAAACAAAAAAACCCCTTCACTATGTGTCCTCTGGTGGATGGAGTAAAGAAGTCCTTTATGTTGGCAAATTAGTGGTAACCAAGGAGATGGGAATGTAGCTAAGTGGCAAGCTGGAATGTATCATTCCACAGAAAGCAGGTTCTGAGGCCAGAAGAGCTGACAGTGGAGAATCCAGAAGACACCTTTGAAGGAAGAGCTCAAGCGGAGAACAAGGTAGAAAAGGATGAGCGTGAAGAAGCTGGCAGGAGCTGGGCTGTGAACTCAGCAAGCCCGCCCCCATCCCCCCTCCCCCCCGCCCCCCCACCCCCGCCGCCCTGGGCCATGACGTTACTCACACAGAATAAAATCAGTAAAATGTTTGCTTTACAAGGAATCTCTTTATCAATGTGTGAAGAAGGGAAGTATGGATTTAAGTTCAAGGCTAGGTAAACAAAAAGTTTCCCACCTGGTTCCCACATCCATGGCAGACTCCTGGGGTCCCCAGAAGCCCACTTAAGAACTAAGGATGTTGCACTTATATATTAGAACTTTCTGAAAAGTGACAGTGAGAAAAAATATATATATATTACTAGATAGGGTGACTGGGGACTAGATTTTAAATTGAATATAAAATAATTCATCGAGGGCTGGAGAGATGGCTTAGCGGTTAAGGCGCTTGCCTGCAAACCCTAAGGATCCAGGTTCTATTCTTCAGGTCCCACGTAAACCAGATGCACAAGGTGGTGCATGCATCTGGAGTTCGTTTGCAGTGGCTGGAGGCCCTGGTGCATCCATTCTCTCTCTCTCTCTCTCTCTCTCTCTCTCTGTGTGTCTCTAATAAGTAAATAAAATAATAAGTATTAAAAATCTTTAAAAATAATAATTCATTGACATTCTTGTGAGCCACGTGTGAATGGTGGTTAATGTTCTGGACTGCATACATCCCAGGTCTTCCTGGGGTCAGAAGCAGCTGCTGCCTGACGCTAGCCACTCAGTGCGGCGTTTTCTTCGGAAGACTTGTGCGCCTTCCTGAGCAGCCCTGCGCGCATCCTCAAGGGAAGCCTGGCGCCGTGAAGAAAGCACTGGGGACCGTTTTGCTGGCACGCAGCAGCCCCCGCGAGCTCGCAGCCAGAGGCTGGGGGCAAAGAGAGGACCCGGGGGACCGCAGCGTCTGCCCAGAGGACCGCCGGCTGCGGAGCATCATCTTCACTAGGGACGACGCAGGTGAGCCCGGGCAGAGGAAGCGGGATGCGGGGACACCACTTGACCGCGCAGTCTCCAGTCCTCCTGGATGGGGGCGGGGACGACGCGGGCTGTCACCCACACCGGATCTGCTTTACCGGCTTGCTTTCGCTTTGCAGGGTGCTCGGCAGGCCTGGCGCACCGCACCCGAGCAGGTGGCCTCGGAGGAGGGGCGCGGATTGGCGCCTTGAACCCTTGGGGAGCCCCGGGCTCGCCCCCACACTCAGCGTCCCCGGCTGAGGCCCGGGTGCCCTCCAGGCGTGCGGGTGGGTCCTGGCTGGCTAGAAGCGCCGCGTCCCTAACCTTGGTCTCTCCCTGGTGCCAGGTCTGCGCCAGGATCATGGGCGCCGCGCTGGGCACTGGCCCGCGGCTGGTTTCAGTGTCCCGCAAGGTCTCGGGCACCTTTCCGCACTGGGCATACTCCGTGCCAGCCCAAGGCTGCCGCTCCAAGTCCGGCCCACCTCGTTCGGTGCCCCTGAAGAAGCGCGGATACGATGTCACCAGGAACCCACATCTCAACAAGGTAACAGGCTGGGTGGGTCTGGAAGAGTAGGGAGGCCGGAGCCACCCTGTGGCTGGCGGGGAGGGGAGCCCGCCCCGCCCCTTGGGCCTGGGACGGAGCCTGGCGGGGGACCTTCCAGGGGCTTTCTGGGTTTGCCTTGCCAGAGCTGGGGCCCCTTGGCCTTTTAGTCCTGCCCCCTCGCTCCCTTTCGCGTGGTCATTTCTTCAGCATAACAACAATACAGACCGGCCCTAGGTACCCCTAATGTTGGTCTGACCCGGAAGCAGATTTACCTGGGGTCAGACTTCTAGTGTATCTTGGGCATCCTTCCTTTAACTTTGGTGAGCCAGTGTTCTTATCTGTTAAAGAGATGCGCTTCTCAGGAATGTTGCAAGGTTTCAAAAGAAGATGGAGGTAGAGAGATCTTAGGACCAGTGAGAAAATAAACGTCAGCTAAGGCTGTGATCACTGTTTGGAGAAAAAGATGAATCTGTGTGTAGACACAAAGCTCTAGAATTATATGCATCACATTTAGTGCTTGGAAGGAGTGTCAGAGAGCTGAGGCCAAACCTCTCCAGTAACAGAAACCGGACAAGGGAACTTGCTCAAGGTCACCACTTTTTAAATTCAGTCTCTGCCTCCTGGAGTACATGTCTATAATGTTTCTGCCGTGCACTGCTCTCTGTTAACACCTGTGCATTCACGGAAGGACATATGTATTTCTTCTTGAAGAACACTTAAAGTGTCTCCAAGGATTGGGCTGAGTGACAGAAGCCAGAAACCACGATAGACGCAGGTCACATTAACTCGGGCAACTCCAGCTTCTTCCAGGCTCAACTTTCTATATATTATAACTTTATAACAGACCAACAATTCTTGCCTCATTTGAGACACTCATGTCACTGAATTTAAAGTCATACTTTAAACTATGCAATTGCAATTACTGCAAAACAAACATTTTAACAATTGCTCTGAATCAGGATTATGAAACTGCAGTGGGGCAACTTGTATGGGACATGTGGAGGTTTATTTTTTCCCTTTTATGGCATGTGTACGTGGTACCAGTGTGTGTGTGTATATTCATATGTGTGGGTGTACATGCACATGTGGGCATGCAGATAGGCCAGCGATTGTCTTCTTTAATTGCTCTCCACCTTAGTCGTTGAGACAAGGTCTGTCACCGAGCCAGGAGCTCATGAAGTCACTTAGACTTGCTGGCCAGTGAGCCCCGGCGATTCCTATTTCTGCCTTCTTGGTGCCGAGATTACAGTCATCCACTACAATGCCTGGCGTTTCACATGGGTTCTGGGAATAGATAAGAACTCTGGTCCTCATGATTATTTCCAAACCAGTCACCAGTGCGACCTAGCTCTGGAACTGAAGATAGGGTTTAAGGTAGGGCAACTTATAGCAACTGGCTTAAAATAAAAGGGATATGGTTCTCTATAATAAATCAGATATTGTCATCAGATATCAGATGCTAGAAAGCAAAATGATAAACTCTCACCACAAGCATCAACCACTGTGTTAATAATTGCCTTGGAAGTATGTATTTATTAACAGTCAGCCGTTGTCGCTTTGTGAGTTAAGAAAACAAGGGGGGGAGCCCAAATGCATTTTGTGTATGCTTGTGTATGTATGGTGTGTGTGTGTGGTGTGCTTGTGAGGTTGATCTGAATCTTAGTCTTGAGACAATATCTTTCACTGGACCTAGAGCTTGGTGGTTGGACTAACTTCCTTGTCCCTGCCTCCCCTGGGCTGGGATTACAGGCATGCATCACACTGCATTTTACATGGGTCCTGGGGATTTGAACACAGCCTCCCAGCACCCATGTCTTTTCATCCTTGGTTTGGTAACCTAAAAAAAGCTCTTGTCCCCAATTTAAATTTTAGTCCCCAATTTTTCCTCAAAGTCATATAAATGGAAGGTTATCCATAAACTCTATGGGGCCTGACCTTTCATAATGTCATGTAATGTTTTCATACATCTCTACAGATGCTGATGCCCCTCTCCCTGACCTGTAGGGAATAGAGGAAAGCAGTGGACAGGAGCTTTGCCAGGGAGCTACTATGGATGTCCTTCCCTTCCCTCTGGCTGTCCTGGTCACCTCCAGCATTCAGAGCCTCCAGAGAGGGCTTGAGGTTTTCATTCAGCCAGATGGGAGGATTGTGTTAAGGTTAAGCAAAAGGACAGGTTTATCACTGAGGAAACAAGAGAGGGGCAGCCTTTAAAGAGTCTTTGGTGCTGAAGCTAATGGCAGGTTTGTGGGTAGATTTTCTTTTTTCTTTTCTTTTCTTTTCTTTTCTTTTCTTTTCTTTTTTTAGAAGGTGAACCTTCCCAGGGCAAGAACTGAAGTAATTGAGTTTAATGTACCTGTGACCAACATGCAACTATATCAGGGTAGCTCCTGAAAGATCTAACAATGAACATAAGCTTTCAGTCAGTGAGGCTATGGAGGCTTGGGGCCAGCACAACAGCATTTTCTGCATATCTGAGGATACACAGCTATTACCTAAATTACTCTGCATTCATTGGTGGTTTATGGCTACAAGTTGTCCTTGAATGAAATATGTGTGTGTGTGTGAGTGTGTGTGTATAATTTTTTTCTCAGTGGCAGCTTAGAACTTAATTTGTTCTATTATTATTATTATTATTATTATTATTATTATTATTATTATTTGAGAAAGACAGACAGAGAGGAAGAGACAGAGAGAGAGAATGGGCGCACCAGTGTCCTCTCAGCCGTTGTGAACGAATTCCCATGCATGCTGCCCCCTTGTGGGCAAGCGCGGCATTGCGTGCTTGCATCACTTTACATCTGGCTAAACGTGGGACCTGGAGATCCAACCGTCACTTTTGGGCTTGGCAGGTAGGTGCCTTAAGCACTAAGCCGTCTCTCCAGCCCTTGATTTGTTCTTTTGAAGTGAGAGGAATTTGTCATTACAGACTTACCTCATCCACCATTTTGGACATGGTGACTGAGTTTTATGGAGAACTAGAAATTCATTGGTATTGCTATTTTCTTCCCTTAAAACAGGTAATATAGTAGGTTATCCCAAGACACATGCTTCAGATAGGACAAAGAAGTGACCCTTTTGGTTGAAAGAAAAGCAATAAATTACTAAGTGAACATGAGTGGCATACACATCAATTCAGCCCTTGAGCTTCTGGGGTGCTGATGCATGCTGTAGAAACTCAAATACTGCTTGGATATTTCAGGACCAACTAAGCAGAAGCAAGTTGAAATAAATATTTCCCTGTTGTATGCTGTCCTATCTTCATGGGATTGGTCAATATTTGGTGTTGGAGCTTTGTGCTTAGAACAGCTGGAAGAACTTGTATTACTTAGATTTAAAGGTCAGACAGTTCTAACAAAGTGAATTCCAAATACAGAGGCTTAAACAAGGTAGAATTACATCTGTCTCATGTAAATAAGTCTGGGTAGGCACTCATGGGTAGCCTGCAGTTAAGTCTGTTGTTCTGTCTTCCTTCTTAAAAGCACCATTCACAAGTCTCAAGTATCATTTCAATTCACACCCAGTCAGACAGAATTGGGTCACATGCACACTTAACATAACTGGAAATCTTTGGCTGGGTACTCATGTTTTCATAAAAAAAAAAGTTCTGTATGATTCACAAAAGGAAAAAAATGGATATTTGCAGAAACTGTCACAAAATGTTGACTGAAACTTGCATTCTTTTGCTCTAATCTTTAAAAAAATCTATGTTTATCTACACTCTCGCTTGTTCACACCTTCATCCTTCCATAGCTAGCTTTTATGAAGTTGGTCTTAGAATTTCCAGTCCTTTGGTCCACTCTGCTATCTGTTAACCCACACCAAGGGTCTAAGACCTTGGCCATATCCTTCACCACTCTCTTCTCTTAGACCCTGTAACTAACCCATCAGAAACTCTCCTTTTGTTCTGTCTTCAGATGACATCTGACATCCAGCGCCTGCCACCACACGTTCTGCTGGTTGCAGGCCACTGTCTCTGCTGCATCGCTGTGGAAGTGTGCCCAGTGGCAGCCTCTCTGAGCCACCTCTTATTTATTCCCAGTACAATAGCAGAGTGGCCCTCTCATGGTGTGTGTTAAATAAGCACTTCTATGATCATTAATGAGCCCTTCAGAAATGTTGGCTTATTTCTATGACTGCTTCTGTAAAATTGTGCCACTCTTCTGCTCAGAACCTTGCAAAGTCACCTGGTATGCAATGCCTTGCGTGACTTGGCTCTCTTTGTCTTCATCATTTCCTACTTGTCCACACCCCTCAGTGCTCCAACCACTCTGGTCTCTTTGCCATTCCCCAGACACTCCACGCATGCTTCTATCTAATGCCATGGTGCTGGCTGGTCTCTCTTCCCAGGACACACTTACCCAACATAGTCACATAGTAGTTATCTCTCTTCCTCACCTGAGGTATCGCACGTTCTCAATGAGACCTACTCTGACCATGCCATACAAAGTTTTACATAGTCCTTTCAACCTTCTTTGCCCCTTCCATGGGCTTCCCTTTCCTCCATCATATTTGAGGCTTCCCCACACACTACTTGATATGTTTACTTAATTGTTGCTGTTGTTTATGGGTTATATTTCCTTCCTGTGATATAAGCTTCATGTGAGCAGGGATTTGTGATGCATTTCAGTTAACAGAATGAGTGAATAAGTCAGATTGTTATCTGAGTTGGCAGAGTCAAAGCCTGGGCCCTGGCAGCCCTAACAAACCAAGCTCATCACTAATCCTCTGTAGGCAATTAAAGAGACAAGTTAATAGTGAAAAGTAGAGACAGGAAAATGTAGTCACTGTGGAAATTCCAATTCCTTAGGGGCCATTGTCCCAATCATCTGACAGCCAAAGGGAGAACCATACATGCATCTCTAGAATATCATCCCTCCTGGCAGGAAGGTTACCAAGTGCAGGAATCACTCACATCCTCTCTGACATTGCCTGCTCTCCTCCCTTTCCTTCACCTCCCTTCTCATGGAACAGCCTTTCTTTTATTCTAATGCCTCTCTTCCCCTCAATACACCCATCCATGGCATTGAAATGCCTATTTGGGGTATGGACAAGTGGCCCGTTTTTATGTCAAGGGTCTATCATAGAGTGAAGCCCCAGGGAAACACAACATAGAAATATTTACTCTGTTTATTTCCAGTTTTTCCCAGACTTAATAAGAGCTCAGGGAGGACAGATGTCCCATTCCGAAGACACACCCTGGAGGTGGAGAGAACTAATTCTTGCGCCCAGTGAAGAAACACAAAGGGATATCTAGGGAGTGAATCAGAGGTGGAAGGTCAGCTTCTGTCAATGTCTCCAGCTTTTCTGGACCTCGTCCTCCACTTTTGACTCCTTGGAACCCCCATTCCTTCTCTGAACCTCTTCAGTTTCCCTGTTCCATGGGTGTGCTACACAAGAGAAGCGGTATCAGGGATAGCTTCATCTCCAGTGGTGTGAACATTAAACAAATGTGCAACAGGTACCGGCAGCTCTGGAAAAAGATTTGCTGTTGCTGGAACCTGAAGTTGATAGGCAACGTGTAATCTCATAAGCATGTGGCTATAAATAGTTGTACTGTTCGCCAGAGAAAGTGTGCTATGTGTTAAGTAAGCATTTACATGTTCACTATGAGGACTTCAGAAATACTGTTTCCTGTCAATGAATACTTAATTCAAAATGCAAAATGCTAAACGGACTCTATACCCATGAATGTTACTAGAAAAAGATGTAACTCTGGAAAATGGCTTGGAAGTGAATGGCTGAAAATTATTATACTTCTAGCAGTGAGGTTATGGGAGATTTGCTTCTTTATATAATTGTCTTTAATATCCTATTGTCTTTTCAATTTTATGTAACAGTTTCTTTGGGAACCAAGAGTTAAGTAAATAACATTCACATTAATTTTTTGAAAGTTAATCCATCTGTAATTCATGGGTGTAACTCTCTCTGCCACGGTCTTATTTCAGGCTTTTATAATTAGCTATCTTCTGCAGATAATAGTTTTAGATTCATGTAATAATAAAATGTTAGCATAGGAACCTCCTGCCAGTTCTAAAAGCAGTTGTAAACAGCAATATCTAGATTACATAAGCAGCTGCATGGGAGGGCAAATCTCTCACATAAATATGTGCTGTCTGGCTCCAACCTGGGCCAACTGGCATCTTAAATTGTTTTAAGTTTTGGCTTGATATCAAGTTTCTTTGGACACTTCTTCAAGCTCATCTCTAGTCTTCCCCACTTCCAGTTTCTCTGGCTGTCTTTAGCTCTGTAGACTCATGGGGGTTTATAGTTTTATTTTACATTACATTTCTGTCAGTTCTACCAAGAATTTATTTTGTTATCTGTCCTCTTCTTTCCAAATGCCAGTCATATAGTGAGAGGGGAAAATGGCCTTTTGATTTGTTGGCCATTGCAGAAGGGCACTAATGTGAGCACTTTTGTTTGCAAAGACGTAGATTACTGCTAGCTTCGCAAACTTTCACTTTGATGTATAGAAAGTACACTTGGAAAGCCTTTGGGGTGGTGTCCGACTCCTTTCTGATGTGGAGCACAAAAGATGCTCTATGACTGTCATGAAATCTGATGGGTATCCTATAATTGGGGGGTCAGTAGTTAAAAGCATGCATTCACTTTGTACCCAAACGGTTGCCAGGCAGCCTGATTAAAACACAGTTCCTACCAAGAGTAGGCAGGAAAGAGTAAAATATACCCAGTCATTTGAGGAGAGGGGTTTTTGATGGAATGAACATCAGCTTTTGAGGAACTTGAAGAAGAGAAAATTAAAGCTACATTTGCTTTTAAGAGGTTACTGAAAACTAGAAGGACTAGAGGGATCTAGTTGAATGGTCCGCAACTTGAGAATATTATTCTTGAAAGCATTTTGTCTCGCTTAGTATCATTGTTTGGTTGTGAGCTACAGGAACTCCATACATGGTAGGTCCTGAAACATACTCCCGTGAAGTGTAGAATGCTGCAGAAGTCAAGCTCTGTTGAACCCTTTGTTTTGTATTGTTCTTTTGGCAAACAGAAGGATGGAGTCCACGTCTCCATAACCAGCAGCTCTTCTGAGTTGTGGGGTTGTTTAGTGACTTCCTGAGGTAGTTCACTAAGCATACAGTGGTGCTAGACTCCAGTGCTGGTTCACACTTTCAATCCCCTCTCCTGGCTTTAAAAGTGCTGTTGAGGATTCCAGCTCAGATTCCCATTACGCTGATTTTCCTATGACAGTGTTATTGAAGAAATTCACATAATAATTATGACAACTAGCATATTTTTAATTTATTTATATTATTCTGATTTTACATTCATAGTTTCGGCTCCATTGTCCTCCTCCCTGTCCTCCCTCTTCCAAAGGGACCCTCATCAATGGGGAATGTGGGTCATGAATTGTGGTGTAAGTCAAGAGTTCTGGGGGGTAGGCCCCAGTCTCTGTGCATAATGCCCCAGCCTGTGACTCTAACATTCTTTCCGCCCCCCTCTTCTGTGAATTTCCCTGAGCCACATTGGGGTCATTTTAGTTCTGCTTCAGTGATGAGGTTTTGGGAGCCTCTGTGTCTCTGGATAGCTGGCTTAGTTGGAGTTGGATGTTCTCTGTGTTTATCTCCTTCAGCCTTTTTCTGGTGTCGTGATCACCATGAACGCTGTATTCTTGCCCTTCCCCTGAGTTGTTCTCTGGTTTCAGCTGGGGCCCTGGTGAGGTGTGATTAGCTGATCCTCCCTTCAGGTTCATTGTCCACCTGAAAAAAGATAAGCAAATTCTCCAATGGAGAGAGAAGTTAGTACTAGATAGAAGGGATGACCATAGATGTTTTGGAGGGAATTTTATATGCGTTGGTTCTCTTCTAGCCCACATTTGGTGGTATCTTGATCTTGGAGACTGAGCTCATTTTTTGTACATGGTTTTGACTTATTTCCCAGTTCCAGCCATGAGTTCCATTCCACTGAGTGGATCTATTAGCCAAATCAAGAGCAGTTGGTTACACACCATGGCTGTGTGCCACTACTGCACTTGTTTGAGCATTACGTCAGGTTGTTTCCTGTTGGGTATCTTAGACTGCAAGTTGTTTGGACAGATGTAGGCCATTTTCCCCCAGTTGCTCGTGTAGCATCCTCTGGCACTAGACTAACTAACTGTCTGGGGACTGACCCTCTTCCAGATTCTGGCCAGGTCTCTCCGTGTTTGGTCTCACACACGTATGCTATCTTCAACAGTGGGGTCTTACCATTAACCTTTGGTGGGTCATCAAGAACTCTGACAGAAGTCTGTCTTTTTTTTGGGAAACCTTGTAGGTGTCTCGGAGTAGCATTTTTAGGAGATACAAGATGCCAGTAATTATTCTAGAAAATTAACATAGGCATTAATTCATTTATTACAATATCACGACCTTTTTGTAGCTATACACTGTTAATCTTACATTACAGATAACAAAACAAAGGCAAGAGGGGCTGGAGAAATGGCTTGTCAGTTAATGCGCTTGCCTGCAAAGCCAAAGGACCTCGGTTCAATTCCCCAGGACCCACGTAAGCCAGATGCACATGGTGATGCATGCATCTGGAGTTCGTTTGCAGTGGCTTGGAAACCCTGGCACACCCATTCTTTCTTTCCCTCTCTCTCTCTCTCTCTCTGTCACTTTCCCTCTCTAAAATAAATAAAAATAAAAAATATTAGAAAACAGGGACAAGAGGAGGTTAACCCACTTACCCATGGTTACATAACGTATGGCAGAGCTGGGTCTTAGCCCCAGGCTATCTGATTAGGGCCACACCTATATCCCCTAGGCCACACTACCACTTCCAGTGCACAGGAGCCCTCTTTCTTGGAATTATGGCATAGTATCTAATAGCTGTGGCCTTCCCGGGGTAATGACTATGGTATTCTCATTCATTACAGTGGACCTCTGTCATCACTTTTACTTGTCCTGTTAGAATCAAGGAATTGTAGGTGGAAGGAATTTCAAAGATCACTGGATCTACTTTTTTTATTGACAACTTCCTTAATTGTAGACAATATCCCATGGTACTCCCCCCCCCCCACTTTCCCCTTTGGAACTCCACTCTCCATCATATTCCCTCCCCCTCTCAATCAGGCTCTCTTTTAATTTTGTTGTCATCATCTTTTCTTCCTCTTATGATGGTCTTGTGTAGGTACTGTTAGGCACTGCAAGGTCATGGATATCCAGGCCATTTTGTGTCTGGAGGAGCACATTGTAAGGAGTCCTACCCTTCTTTTGGCTCTTACATTCTTTCCACCACCTCTTCTGCAAAAAAAAAAAAAAAAAAAAATGTTCGCCAGAAGTGGTGGCACATGCCTTTAATCCCAGCACTTGGGAGGCAGAGGTAGGAAGATTGCCATGAGTTCGAGGCCACCCTGAGACTACATAGTAAATTCCAGGTCAGCCTGAACTAGAGTGAGACCCTACCTCGAAAAACCAAAATATATATATGTTCAATTCTCCCAACACTCAATTATTTACATATTATATTCACCAGTACACATTTGCTGAGATCCATTTTGGCAGTGAAGACCTTATAGTAAATGCAATCTTTCTTCTACCTATAAGGAGTTCACAGTCTAAGAGGGGTGTAGGCAAGGACCCACAAGTAAGGAGGGAGTTTCAATTCACTGGATAAGTAAAATAAGAAGGTGATTTTGTAAGTTAACAAAAGTATGGAAGAGAGGTAAGAAATGCCTCTGATGGCAGAGTTTTCAGAGCCAACACAGATGGAAGTATCAGAGCTGACAAAGGAAAGTGGTGGAGAGAAGCTGTCTAGGTCAGACCATCAGACAGAATGACCAATTATTATTGTGGTAGAATGGGCAGAAATTGAGTTCAAGACCTATAGCCTATAAGGAGCTTCAGTTTCAGAATAAATCATATTATATAACCTCAAACTTGACAAATCGAGTTAATATCTCCAGAATTTATACATGCTCTTTGATTTTATTCATTTCGTTGCTTTTATGTTGCACAAGGCAGGAGCACTGTTCATATTAGTTCCCTTAATCCTTAGCACAATTTAGCACCCAGCATCTCCTCTGTCACACAGCCTTTCTTTTTTAAAAAAAATTTTATTTATTTATTTATTTGAAAGAGAGAGAGAAAGAGAGAATAGGCACGCCAGGGCTTCCAGCCACTACACACAAGCTCCAGACACATGCTTTCCCTTGTGCATGTGGTTTACATGGGTCCTGGGGGATCAAACTGGGGTCCTGTGGCTTTGCAGGCAAATGCCTTAACTACTAAGCCATTTCCCCAGCCCTACCACCTTTCTTGATAATGCTACACAGAAGCAATTTGTTGAGCTTCCACATTCCTTCAGCATTTAGCATATATGTGTAGGCAGTGTTGGCTCTCTCCCCATCTGATCTCAGTGATCACTGGTTAGTTGTGTGTCTTCCTCCATCATCTGTGCTCTCTTCACACCCTGGAGATTGTCTTTGCGGTGCACAGCCACCATAATTTCTTCCTCATACTATCCCGTCAATGAACATTAGCTTCATGAATTACTTCTCTATTCCTTCTGCCTCAACAGATCAGAAACAACTAGGATGAAGATCGGTGATACACCGACTGCCGTCTTCCAACATTGTACCATCACACAACAGATAAGGTTTTAGAGTTTCCGAAGAATCCAGGTTCATGCTGTTTAGGGAGTGAGCAGGATGCATCTGTCTCTCACAGAACTGCCTTTAAAAGGTAACACTTGGCCTTTCATCCTAAAATGCTTCCTGAATCAGCCTTTATTGACTTCAGCAGGAATAGTCTTGAATCTCCATAGTGAAGCAAAGACGTGCACTAACATTTATCATCATCATGCTTCAAACTTAAACACCTGCTAACATAACCCATGCTGTCACTCCTGTCTGTCCGTGTGTGATGAATGAACATGCTCCTGACTCCTTCCTTCTTTAGACATTTCTATTTTTCTTCACTGTAATACGATCTCAAAGACAGTCCACAAAGTGTTTGGTAGAAAGCTGAGCCCTCATGTCAGACTCTCCTTTCTTATCTCTTTCATTTTATTTTGGGTCTACTCTAGTCTGTAGTTATTTTGTTTTGGCTGTCAAAATCTTTTGAGGTCACAAGGACAGGGAATAGTAACACACTTGGTGCTTGGTGAAATAGGAGGAGAGATGGTTAGTGTAGAGAAAAACCTATTAACATCCAGTTTTAGAAACAGGCTTTGAAACCTGCCCATCAGAGCTAAAATATTTCCCCTGCTCTCCCACTCCAAGAGCTGGCAGCAGCTTCTTCTTGCACATCTGTGGAGCCTCAGAAGCTGCCTGGCTATGCTTGAGGGAGGTGACAGCATGAGTGCTGATAGAACAGCTGTCAGGGTGGCAGGCCTGGCCTACAGAGATTCAGTACCTCCACTCATCAGTGTCCTTCCGTCACTGGCCTCAGCTTCAAGGCTGTAGGGTCCTGAGCATCCCCAGCTGCTCTACTGCTGATTAAGCTGTTGGATATTCTCTGACCTTCTCCCAATCAACTAGACAGTGCCAGCTGCCTCCTCTGGTACTTACGGTCCCTGGGAATAGCATCAGAAATAATAAGAGCAAACCATTATATAATGCTATTAGGTACTATTAATAGGTTAGTTCTAAGCAAAATAAATACTATGGAGGGAAATTTGTCCTATATCTGTTTTCACCTCCTCTTTCCACAGCCTCTTCTCCCATGCACATTGCCACCCAAGGCATATCCTACAGGTCTTCATGGTCCCCCTAAGCTGCCCAAGGCTGCCAGTCTACAAAGACCTGTACTTTTTGTAGTGTCCTGCGTCCTATCCTGGCTCTCATCACTCTGGCATCCTTTCCTAACCATCCATCATCCATCCACCCACCCATCAGTGTTTCTTTTATTTCATATGTATGTGTATATCGTACGCATTTGTGGTGTATGCATGTTTCTAAGCAGATGGACATATCCAGTGCCAAAGGAGAAGGTCCCCAGGAGTCCCCTTCCATCACTCGTCTATGTGTTTCCTTGAGATTGAGTCTCTCACGGATGCCAGAGCTTGCTGTTTTCACCAGCCCCAGCGATTCTCTCCTTTCTCCAACAGATAAGGGTGGCCATGCCCAGATATTTATGTGGGTACTGGGGAGCCCAAATCATGTGGTCTCAGGCACTCTCCAGCCCTCATGGTTGCATGGAAAGTGCTCCTACCTACTGAGCCATCTCCCCAGCCCCTAATATTTCTTGATTACTTAATATTACCAGAATGGTTAAGTATTGGGAATAATGCAATAAACCTGACAGCTGTGAAACTTTTTATTACTGGGCATATAATTAAGTGAAGAAGATATGAAATAAATAAAAAATAAATAAATAAAAGTATAAAAGTAATTATTCATGGTAAGAAAAAAATAAGCAGGTGTAATGATATCTTAGTCTTTCTGTCACTGTGGAAAATACCTGAGAGAAACCATCTAAAAAGAGAAAAGATGTATTTTGGCTCAGAGTTGTAGTGGTTTCAGTCCAGCTGACTCCATTGCCATGACCTGTGCTGGGGCAGAGCATCACGGAGATGGGAGCCCACAGAAGCTCGGTTTGGGCAGCCAGGAAAGAGAGTGAGGGAGAGTCCAGGGACAAGAAAGTCTCTTCAAAGTCACAACCCTAGTGACCCAGTTCCTCCAACTAGGTCCCACTTTCTAACAACACATTTAGCTAAGAACTTGTTGTTAGACCAATCCACTGTTGAATTCAGCACCCTCATGACCCAGTCACTTCTCAATATTGCTACCAGTTGGGCACCAAGCTTTCAACACATGGGCATTTTAGGGGGACACTTCATATCCCAACCATAACAGGTGGGGAAAATAATAGAAGCTGGTCTTCAGATGGCAAGGGAAGACTTTTTAAGGAGATGATATTTGAAAAGAGACCTAGAAAGAGAGAGAGAGAGAGAGGCCAGACAGAGGAGATGCTGTGGTCAGTGTAATTTAAGCAAAGGGAGTCGTTTCTGTAGAGTCTGGAGGTAACCAATAGCTTCACATGGCAAATCCCGAGAGAGAACTATAAGAAGACCAATAAGAATGTTACAAGAAGGGGAGAGACTGTGTAAAATCAGAACTAGGGTTAAGTGGTATAGGGACTGGGAGTGTGAGATGTGGGCTAGGAGCCATTGCTATAAAACAAACACCATTAAATGGTTCAAAGCAAGGACTCAATTTCAGATTCATTGAGACTGTTCACCACTCTACTGAACACCCATCTATGGAACGCCTGCTGTATTCCAGGCACAGTGCAAGGCTCACAGTACTTAGTTTCAAGAACTCGGATTCCAGGGGAGAGGCAGCCCTGCAAACTCATAATGCAAAGCAGTATGACAGGGTTGGTGCTGTAAAAGTATGCAGCTGCTAATGTGTCAGAGTAATTTTTACCTGGTGGTGGAGATGAAGCATGAGCAGGTTTATTAAAGTGGCTGATCTTCGGTCCTATATTAAGTCAATAATGTGTTGCACAGTATTTAAAGGAAAGTCACCTCTGACCTCTTCCCTGAAGGGATGTTTCTTTTCTTGCTGTGTGGCAATGCTGAGATTCCTAGGTAGACAAAATGGGGAAAATTATTTCAAGGAAATAAAGCACCATTGCAGGGTGTATGTGGTCATGTGGGTGATTCTGGATTAGGACAGAATGTGGGGTGACGGTGCTGGAGAGCAAGATATGGTGGGAAGGGGGAGTGAAAAAGACCAGGATGAACTCTATGAGCCAAGAATTTGACCTTAGTCCCAAAGGTGAGGAAGTGACACCACCATAGGATTTGAATACTAAACATATCCCTTGGTTCCAGATAGGAGAGAACAAATCCATGCAAGGTAGTTACAGGAAGACCTGATATGACTGATGGTGAGGGGAACACAGATCTGAGTGGCCTGATGAAACTGGAGACTGAGTTCTGTCCAGAAGTCCTCACACTCCATGGTAGCAATCCAAGAGTTATTGTCAATATTTTTAAATGAATGGAAACCATAAATTTATACAGCTTAACTGAGAGGTTAAATTCCTTTGTCTTTGCCTAGAAAATTAAGCTAAATTAAACTCACACCAAGGCAAGGTCAGAAGTTCTGCTTAGCAATTATGTCTTAATGGAAAATAAATGAATTAGTAATAAATGCAAGATCTTTCAAAATATCAATTTTCCTAAGGGACACTTTGGGACTATAAAATAGTGCGGGATTGTGGAGTCAAGGCCCAATTTATTTTAAGTGTTTTATTATAAATGGTGATGTCATTGCCCTTTATCTAACTAGCCATCCTTGCTCTGGTTATAATTTTATCTCCTGGAGTTCAGGGAAGGTATCAGCTCACTGAGTACATGGATGCTTTAGCTGGTATCTTTGTCACCTCTCATGCAATCCTGGGTACCAATGCTTCCAATTGCAAGGACATGGGTGACACTATTTTAACATCTCTGAGTTCTAGCAACTTCTTTTTTCTCAGGTCCCTGGAGCAACAATCATTCCTTAAACTGAAAATGGAAGGAATGTGAATAGTTTGGCAAATATAGTTCTAGATGAGAATCTACTTCCTCTCTTTTTTCTTATTCCCCTATTCCGCGCCACCCCCCCCCCCCCGCCGAGACTTGGATATTGGAATATAGGGAGGATTTGGAGTTCACGCAATATGAACCTCTCCTAGATTGAGCCCACCACAGGCAGAGTGTTGTCACTTTCTCCATTGGATTGGATGTTACATTGCCTTTGTCTTTGCCAAGTCTTGGTTTGTCTTCATGAACCATGATTCCTGGAGAACAAAAATAGAAAACCAGAAGCTTATGGGAATGATTTTCTTGGCTGGTTCGATGTAGTATCAGCCACTTGTGTCAGTGGAAAGCTGTTTAGAGACTTTTTTATGAGTGGAATTTTAATAGAATCAGCAATAAAAATACCATTGTCAGCCTACTCCTGTTTTTCATACATTTTTGGGTATCATCTGGGCATGCTCATGTGTCACATAGTATGATTCTAGCCATGGTGCCCAAACATCATAGAAAGTCCAATGATGAAGTTTCCCAGAATAAAATGTTACTAGAGGCTAGTGGTCTTATATGTCTTGTACAACTGTAAAAGGTCTTTGGCTTCCATGCCACACGTGACCTTTACCCTTTCCCTCTTTCTCAACACTTCCTCCCCTCTCATGAAGGAGACTCCGAGGGGGCAGAGAGAGCTTGAAAAGAAAAGACAACTATGAAAAAATACCACAATGAAATCTAACTGTCTGTATGTCTGTAGGCTAAAAAAAAAAAGTTAAATTAAATTATTTTTTTTAAAAGATCTTTGGCTTTAAAAACACTGCAGCTCTCCCAAGTCTTTGTGTTATTGTGTAACTTACTCTGTAAAATATAACTTGTAGTGGTTGTCTTTAATTCACCCCCCTCTTCAAAAGAGCAAATTTTTATAATGGAGTCTAACACTGTAAACATGTCATGATATTGTGATTTAAAGAAGAAAGGCTGTAAACACATTTGCATCCACTTAGCAGATGGTTTATAGATCTGAGGGATGCAGGTCCATACTCTACATGGGGAAGCATTTATTTTATTGGCTTTTCTTCAGAAGTATAGCTCCCATCAGCCCACTCAGGAAGTGCTCATTAATGTTTTTCATCAAGTAAATTTTTCTGTAGTACTTTCTGTTGGTTTTTCTATTACAATTCCATTTTTGTCCCTATCTTATTATCACTTTGACTACTATTTCCTTATCAAAGAAGTTAGAATAGGACGTTTCTCCTACTTTTATGTCTGCACTAGATGCCAAGATATGTTACATAGCTCAGAAAATTGCATTAGGATTACTAAATATTTATACTCAGTTTAAATATATATTATACATTTTGTTGGTCAAGGTGTGACCTCACAGGCCAGGCTTCCTGAAATCCTCCATTATTCTGGCTCACCTGACCAAGTACTGGATTCTAGGCATATGACACCATTCATCCAGTGGTTTTGTTTTGTTTTGTTTTGTTTTGTGAGGTAGGGTTTCACTCGAGTCCAGGCTGATCTGGAATTCACTATGTAGTCTCAGGGTGGCTTTGAACTCCCAACTCTGCCTCCTGAGTGCTGGGATTAAAGGCATGCGCCACCACACCCGGCAAGGTTTTTTTTTTTTTTAATCTGTTTCCATGAGTGTTTCATGGACACTAGTAAAATAGAGAACAGATTATGATGTGTGATTACCTGACTCTCCATTTGTTGAACACAACGATATCAGCCTCTGGGGAATGGTAAATCTCCATTTTCCCCATCTGGGAAGATGAGGAAAGGGCAACATCCCAGAGATGAAATCCCAGGGACTTGATGAGAGGAATTTAAATGTCTGGGAGAATCAATGGGGAAAACAGCAAAAAGGAGAAAAATAAATAAATAAAAGAGCCTGAGCAGTCAGTGTATCATTGTTATAGGTCAAGAAGCTTTGGGCTCTATGTCAGACTGGAGAGCATCAGTGAAGGTGGAACACAGCAGACCGCTAGACAGTAGAGAAGCACGAGGACAGAGACAGCACTGGGCAAGGTGAGATAGCTCAGGACCAATGCGAGTGACTGCAGAGTATGTGGCACTGTTTAGTGCATCTTGACAGGACATGCAGATGCAAGACATCTGCTTGAGGAAATCAAACCAGCCTGCGGCCTGCTGAGTCAGTGTAAGAACCTGTGGTCCCAGACCATGTTTTGGGGGTTTTTTTGTTGTTGTTGTTGTTGTTATTTTCTTTTTCTTTTTCATTTGTTTAAATTTATTTATTTTTTTATTGACAACTTCTTTAATTGTAGAAAATATCCCATGGTACTTCCCTCCCTCCCTCCACTTTCCCCTTTGAAACTTCACTCTCTATCATATCCCCCTCCCCCTCTCAATCAGTCTCTCTTTTCAGTTTGATGTCATGATCTTTTCCTATTATGATGGTCTTATGTAGGTAGTGTCAGGCACTGTGAGGTCATAGATATCCAGGACATTTTGTGTCTGGAGGAGCACGTTGTAAGGAGTCCTACTCTTCCTTTGGCTCTTACATTCTTTCTGCCCCCTCTTCCGCAATGGACCCTAAGTCTTGGAAGGTGGGTTTGAGATGTTTCAGTGCTGAGATCTCCTCTGTCCCTTCTTCTCAGCACCATGGTGCCTTCTGAGTCATCCCAAGGTTGCCCCCATCTGAAAAGAGAAGCTTCTCTAAACAAAAATGAGAATAGCATTAATATATGGGTGTGGACATTAAGAAGTGCTTACTGGGCAGTTTAGTGAGCATAGTATATACATTTAGCAAGACACCAGCAGATGTTACACCCTTAGGGCTCATGACTACCCAGACGATGTTTTAAGCACATGTTAGTCATAGGCCAAAGCTGTGGCCCCAACACTGGGTCACAGCCACTCACCTCCATAGACCATGAATATTGCTCTGTGCACTGCAGTTTGAAGGAACTCAAGGCCCCTGGGGTTCAAGAAAAGAAGACCCAGAGCCTTTATAGCCTTGAAAAGCTCCATAGTCTTTCTTTCCATACTTTGGTGGCCTTTCATGCCAGACAAAAGCATGCTCTGTGGCTCTCCCAGCTGAACTCTCCTGCTGCAGGATCCTTTGGGCCAGAGAGCATCCCTGGAAGAATTTGGTCCAAGCCCCAAAAGACAGTCTCATTATCTCTTTTTCCTACATCTAAGTGTGTATCATATGATACATTTTTCATATCATTTTGTATCTCTTATTACTAGAACACTGGTGAAAACTAGTCCAGAAACCAGTAGGTGGCCAAATTTTGGCCTTAAAGTTAGAGGTCAATTCTGGACTCACAGGCACTCTGTGCTCAATGTACATGCAGAAGTCACATATCCAGACGGGGCCTGATTCCCTTCATCTCTTACCACCCGTCACCCACTGCTTCCTAGAACAGTGCCCATCACAGAGACGTTAAGCCATGTGAAACTGAAAAATCATGTGTTTGTAGCTTACTTTGAAACAATATCCAAATTTCTTCCTCCTTGAAGTTTTCTGCTTTAACGAGAAGCCTCATTTTTACTCCCTTTAGCCACCCAGACTGAAGAAAGCACAAAGATTTCTATTCAAGACACCAGAGACCCCATACCTGAGACCATGCATTCGTTAGTTTTCCTTTGAGAGAAAACTCGCAGTGAATGCAGACCCAGCAGAAAGCTCAGGTCCGGATTCTAGGGCAGGCTGCACTCCACTTGAGCCCCATCTGGGCCTCTGTTTGGAAGGCATCACTTCTACCCCAGTTCAAATGCTTTAATGTGTGCTTTCATGCCAGCAGGAACTGCTTATGACAACGTGTGGGGACATGTTTATGCTTAGAACAAATATTTGGGTGGGTGGCTTGTGTTTTGAGACACGGAAGCACTAATTCTAAATCAAGCCATTTAGCTGTGATTGAAGCACTTTTCGTGCATCCTCTGGTGGATCTGCATCTTGTAGTGCAGATTATACATTTCCAGTGGGGAAATCTGCTAAAGGGAAAGGCATTCCTTCTCCAGCTCCTTGTCAGACTCAGAAAGAACAGTCATCTCGCAATTGCAAAAACAATGCCAATGGACTTCTACAGGAAGCCACCGCCCCCCAAGACCAGAGACTCCAACTGAAGAAGCAGTGAGAACACAGGCTGGGGCCGAGAAGGCAGTAATGACAGAGTGAGCGAGCTGACGCCAGCCGTGCGGCCTGAGGACTTGTCTTCCATTTCTGGAGATAGGTGTTGATCCTTCTGAGTGCTTCTTCCAACCTAACACTCTCTAGAGATAGAGAATGGGTCCTCTGACAGTGACTTCCCGAGGGGCTTTCCAGCCATGTTGGGAAGCAAAAGCCTTCCCATTCTAATAGAGAGATAAGCAGAGGGCTGTAACGGAAGAAGCACAGGCTTTGGTATTGAAGGGATCTGGGTTTGTAACCTGACTTACTGTGTGGTCTGGGAAGACTACCTGATATTTCTTTCCCACAGTTTCCTGTCTATAAAAGAGGACAAATTCAGCATTCTTTTGAGAATTAAAAGAGATAATGTACCTATCTGAAGAGTTCACTTAGCACAGTGTCTGACAGACAAGATAGTGGGCTCCCAGTAATGCTACTTAGCCCCTCGACCCTTTTCCCAACATTGTCATTGTGTTAATAAGAGTTCCAGAAACTTGAAGTATAGTCTGCTGTATACCTTTACCCTTCACAAGAGTTTCCATCTTTACCTGAAGAAGACCTTTCAACGAACACACATTTGGTATTACTCATTTCTTTTAGTGTGTACAATGGGTTATCCCCACCCCAAAGCCTAATTGTATGGCACAATGCAGGTCTGGCCCCAGCCAGACTACATGGCAGAAGAAACCAGGAAATGGCTTCTGTGAACATGGCATTCTGCGCAGGCCTGGTATGACGACAGCTACAGTCCCATGCTCGCGAGAAGCCTGCTACGAGATGACCTGTCCAGAGACAGGCTGTCATTGGTCACAAAAAAGGGACCACCCCATACAATGTTTGGACAGCCAAGCCCCTTAAAACCCATGTGCACTTCCTCAAATAAACGAGTTTGCGGCAGCTCATTTCCCGCTTTCACCCAACTCCCAGAGTCTGTGTTGTGATTCCGCGCTGCTCACCCCAACGTGACAGAGACCCTGCCGTCCCTCCTGGGCTGCTCTTGGGGGGACCACAACATCTGGCGCCTGAACAGAGACCCTCTGCCCCATCGGCGTTGGCAGAGACCCTACTGTCCCTCCTGGGCTGGTCTTAGGGGGGACCACAACACCTAATGGCTGCATTCTTTGTAAAATCCACAGTGGATGTTAATTTCCCCCTTTCTCTTGGTAGCTGTCATAGTTTAGAGGTCTGACTGCAGAAGGGAACACAGTTGTGCTGCATTCATGCTACATGGTCCTCAGTGCACTGTGTGTGTGTCCAGGCTGCAACACCTACACTTATACTGTTTGGGAGGAAGTTTCCAGTACCACAACCTCCAGGCAGTATTTAATCTCCTTAAACTCTGAGCTTGAGGTTAGTCTGGAAATGAAAAGCCCTTTGGGTTTATCAGAACAGAGACTTAAAAGCGTATCGGGCTTATCTGAGACCATCAGTTAGGAGCCAGAGCGGGGCTTGAGGAAGCTCCTTTGGAGAGTACGGTCCAGTGGGACAGAGGCCAAGGGTTACAGTAAAGACAAAACCAACCAGCTTACTCAGTGACTGTGGACTTAACATTTGCCTGTGCAGAGTTCAGAACCTCACCATTTCCCTCGTGGGCATTCTCAGAGTCTCTGCAATAAGTTCCTTATCTATAGTTCTCCCAGCCCTGCTCCCAGTCCACCTTCACCTCTGCCTCATACAATTTTTAAAGCATGCCCTCACCTTCTTAGAAAGGAGTCAATGGCTCCTTCCTATGCTATGAAGTTCAAACTAGTTAACACAACACAAGGACCCTCTGGAGGGGACCTCCACCTT
This sequence comes from Orientallactaga sibirica, assembly GCA_036365145.1. NCBI lineage: Eukaryota > Metazoa > Chordata > Mammalia > Rodentia > Dipodidae > Orientallactaga > Orientallactaga sibirica. Next base: position 13,752,653 of record JAEOAD010000055.1, on the reverse strand, counting down.
CTGTTTCCCAGTGTGTGGCCTGTGCCCAGCTACACCAAACTGAGTCCTCAAACACACCCTTGGTTCATTCCTTTTTCTGTCTCAGTGCTTCTCTTAGCTCTGACAGCTCTCACATCACTTTCCTGACAGCTCCGGACCAAATTTGGGCTTTTTCCATGGTGTCTCCATGTTCATTCCACTGCCATGACCCTTATCACACTCCCATGAAGCATTTTCTTTTATTTTTATCTTATGTGCTGTAATGGGATGATGCCCTTGGGACAGTGATGGTTCTATGATTTTTGTTTTTCTTTTTTAATCCCCAAGAACCTAGCTTACTACTTTTAACACACATAGCAGGTGCTTCATAATATTTGGTGATTGAATGAGCTCATGACCATGTATAGATTCCAGTGATGCATTAAACCCAGCCAATGTTGGTCTTGAAATTCTGGAGGTAGAGACAACCATGACTGATCTTTCATTTTGATTTTGACTCCATTCTATATTTGTTTTCTCCTTACAAATATCTAAGAATGATGGGAGGCCGACAACAAATCCTTGTCCCACCCTCTCTAGTTCCTTATTTTTCTCTGTAAATCCACTCCCATAGTCTCAGACACCCAAAAGTCTAGGTGTGAGTCTCCACTCTGCTGCTTACCAGCTACTGAGAAGCACTTCAAGGAAAAGAGACACTGACATTTGCAGGGACACCTTTATCCGTCTTCCTCATTTGATCCCCAAAGCACCTTTTGAGGTGGTCATTTATCCATTCTTTTTTCTTTTTAGGATGAAGACACTCAGGATCTGAGAAGTTAAGTAACTTGCCAGAGATCTCACACACAGCAAACAGAAAAGCCAATTATTCAGCTCTGATTCCAGAGTGTGTGCATGCCCTGCTTAACAGTGTCCTCTCCGCGCCTCAGTCTCCCTCTCTGACACCTCACAGGAGGTAGAGAATGGTAGCTGTGCAAGTGCTCTATAGATTGCCACAGTTCTCCAGGTACAGGGAGTGTTGTCATTCTGGGCCACTTCTCTAACTACCACTGGCTTCAGTGGTCAGGCAAGGCTCAGTCCAGCCACTACCCTCCTATCTAGCCCATGACCTCGATCCTACTCTTTACAAGTGTTTCCTGTGCTACTGGTGTCCTTAAAACAGCTCACGGACATTATTTCATTTGACACTTTATCAAAACCCCATGTTTGCTCCCACTTCATAGGTGAAACACCCCTGGGGCACAGAGAATGTACTGGGCATCATTATATGGACTTCAGCAGAGCAAGTCTCTGGCCAGGGATCTTTTACTTGCTGCCAACCACTACACTGCACCCATTCCTCCCACTCTTACATGCCTGAGGTTCTATAAGTGTCAAGGATTCCTTTCTGGGAAATGGTCTCTGGCCTCTGTGTCTGACATTGTGTGCATTGTAGCTCTGAGCCTTCCTAGGACATGGGCACTATTCTAAGCAGAGCAGACCAGAATAATGAAGGTCCAGGGACAGAAATAGTCAAGTTAAAGAATTCCAATCCTGGCTCGGCTTTAGCCACGTTGTGCTTGCCGCTTAACCTCTACAAGTGTTTCCTCATTTCTGAGATGAGCACAATGTCACCCAGTTGTTTCAGCAAATGACATGGGTTCTCTATAATCTACAAAACTTTTATCTTAGTTCAGGTGGTCATAATAGACTAACATATCATAGTCCAGGTGGCTTAAACAACTGACATTTAACATCTCACAATTTTGGAGGCTTGAATGTGAGATCAGGGTGCTAACATAGTAGACAGCCATCCCTTTCTGAAGGTGTCTTTGCGTGGCCTTTCCTTGGCATGTGCAAATGGCATGCGCTCTTTTACCTTACAAGGACACAAATCCTATTAAAGGAGCCCTGCCTTCATGATCTCACCTTAGCCTCATTATCTCCCAAGGCCCCACTTCCAAACACAGTCACGTTAGAGTCTGGGGCTCAACATCTGAATTAGAGAGGAACAAACATTCAGTCCTTAACAGCCCTCAGCATAGTAGCATTCATCTCTACATTGTTAATAAGGGGAGGGCAGAAGAGGATGTAAGAGAGGAGAGGAGTCTAGTTTCAATCCCAAAGCTTTGGAGACATGTTAGGGTGACCTGAAAAACTCTTAGGCCCATGAAAAGGTCCTAATTTTTGTCAGTAGTGCCCAATGATATTTAGAATGGAGCAAAGGTGCTATCTCACCCTTTAAAAATGGCCACTTGAGCTTTCTTTGGTTTTGATATATGTTTATGTCTCATGATTACAAGTCAATAAATGGAGAATTCTGTCTAAATTAACTTTGATTGTTCCTTATCAACAACAGTAGCTTAAGTTTGTTCTAGGAGAGTAAGCCAGGGATAATGTACAAAGGAACCTGTGAAAGGTTTCCCAGAAAGAAGATGACGACAAACTAGCTGCTATCTATGCCCACTTTTTTTTTTTTTTTTTTTTTTTAGAGTAAGAAACAAAATAGAAAAACAAACAAAAAGCCCAGGACCATTTTCCAGCATGGGAACGTGATCCTCTCTAACTGGAGCCTTTGTGCAGTGCAGACAATGTTCTGAGTACAAGACTAAAATGCCACCAGCCATCCTTTGTTTTGCAGATGGCTTTCTTTTGAAGGCACAATAATTTATTTAGAACTAAAGTCCACAACTTTGCTGTGAGACCAGTAAGCTGAATGCCAAGTAAAACAGACCATTCTATGGTCTGATTGTGAGCTAAGAAGAGAGAGAGGTCTAGGACTTAAGTAGCTTAAGCTACTACGGTGGTAGCATGGCCGAATGATCTGAAGTGCCAGATGAAGATGCCATCCTGAGAGGCACCTGTCCTCTCTGCTGTCAGGAATGTCAGAATACAGGCTAACAGCCTCAAAGCTGCTCAGTGGGTGGTGGGTAGGAGCAGAGAAGACAATCCCAACAGGGAAGATAATGGTTCTTGTGGAGAGCCATGAACCATTCTGATGAGACAGGTGGAGACCTCCAACCCTCTCTTGTGTTTCCCCCTCTGTATTTCCTCTTGTCTTCATCCCCCTCTTTTCTTCTTTCTCAAGGGGCCCTTTGTAAATGTTTCCATTATATGAAACCCTTCATAATTGTATTGGATTGACATACTCTCTTCCTCCTTTGTGCCCCTTGACTACTTTCCTCTTTCACCCTCCTGCCTCAGAGGAGCATGCATTTGGGTTGGAGATGATCTGGTCCTGCCGCCTAGGCACCTCCATAAAGAACTCCCTCTCCTTCCCTCCCACACCAGCAGATCAGATCGCAGCATCCTTCCATAGCAGCTTCTCATTTCCCTTATTATATTCCTCCTCCATGCCATTACTTTCTAATATTTTAATGTAGATGGTAGAAGGTGGCATTAAACAAGTTTTATGTAGGCTTGAATTCTGGTCTTGCCTAGCCAAATGATGAGGCCTTGGGAACATTATGTAAACGTGTTGTTTCTTGCCTAACCCATGAGAGGGTTCCTAACAGTGTCCCTCACATGGCTGTCACAGGGGTTAAACGGGGTGATGCTCTTGCACCTCTTAGAGCCCGACATATGGGAAGTGATTTAAATGTTCGTCTTTTGATACACTGTGTCGTTGGTCCCATCTCTCTGGTGTGACAAAAAGCTGACTGGAGACTATAAAGTGACCTTAGCCTTTTCAGAAAGGAGTGTCTGCAGCTCAGATTAAAAACCCAAACCCTCAGCCAGGCCACACAATGCTTGGTGGTGAATCGGAGGTCAATACTGAAATGCATGCCAGAGCCACAGAGCATTTTCCTGTGGGAACCCTCTACAACCCTGCTCCGTGTCCTGGGCACTGAAGTGGGGAGTGGGGGTCTGTGGTACTCCAGAGGAAAGTGACTAAATGCTGCCACTCGGCTGTGGTGACTGACTCATGAATGAGAGGGCTGAGGGAAGGGAACTCTGAAAGCCCTTCCTCCCTGTGTGTTTCCTGTTGATAAAGCCAGGACCCAGGGCCTTGGATTCTATAGAATCCTATAGAGGATAAAGGCCCAAGAAGACTCACGAACTGCACAGCACCCTAGCTTACCCTGAGAGAAGTTTCCCGCCTTCTCCAGCACTGGTCACCTGGTGTCAATCAACTTCTCTACTCCCAGGAGACTGGTGACGCTCCTACGCACACACTGGGACCCTCGTCACCGTGGATGAAAGTTTGTCCCAGACATGGCCAGCTTTCTAGTGCGTGGCCAGAGAATCGGCGCCTGTGGTGCTGGATGGACCCCTCGCCTTGGGGATGGGGAGCAGGGAGACCCCTTATTTGCAGATGTGAAGACTCTCTGAGCAGAGCAAGATATTTGGCAATGCAGCCCTAAGGACCACTTCCCGAGTGTTTGTGCTTTTGAGGAAGCCCTTTCAATCTACTTGGCCATAGTGTCAAAAAGCAGACAGAAACAAGCACTAAAAAGCTGCAGGTCCACAGCATAGCCAAGGCCGCTCTACCTGGTCCCACATAGAAATCCGGTTTTACCTCTCAGCACCTCCATTTACACCTGGGGTTAGCCAGTTTCCCTACTACTGCTCCCCCCACCCCCACCCCGCAAACTGTGAGACCCAAGTGAAAGCAGTTTCCCAGGAGAACCTGCTTACTTTTGCTCCCAGAATCTCTTTTTTTAAAAATATTTATTTATTTGAGAGAAAGAGGTAGTGAGTGAGAAAGAGAGAGAATGGGCACACCAGGGCCTGTAGCCCCTGCAAACAGACTCCATACAAACAGACCACTTTGTGCACCTGTCTTACTTGGGTACTGGGGAATCAAACCTGTGTCCTTTGGCTTCACAGGCAAGCGTCTTAACCACTAAGTCATCTCTGCAATCCTGCTCCCAGCATTTCTTAAAAATACCACTTTTCAAGCTATGCCGTTCACACCATAACTTTGGAGCCACTGGCTGTGGAGAAGACAGCCTCTCTGAGGCCCAGATCTCCATTTACAACAAAGATTACACGAGCTCATTCACAGCTGTCTCTTAGAACATTGGCAGAGTCGGGGGGGGCAGTGTCTATAATTATTAGCAGTAGTGCTCACCATTAAAATTTATTTGCTGATGGTTCCAGATGCATCAGAATCACCAAGGAAGCTTTGTGAACAAGACACATTTGATAGACTGGAAAAGGAGCTGAGGGCCCTTTTTAAAAAAGAAAAAAAAAGTTCACCAAGGGCTAGAGAAATGGCTCAATGGTGAAGAACACTTCTTGCACAAGCATTATGAGGGCCTGAGTCATCCTAAGGAGACTGCTTGAATTTGATCCACAGGACCAACATAAACAGCTGAGTGTGGCCATATGCCAGTCCAATTGTGGAGCAGAGACACAGGAATAGATTTTTAAAAAAACACTCTGGGATCAGTAAGAGACTCAGGCTCAAATAAGAACAGACTAGGTATAAGAACTATGAGGCAGGACACCTGATATTTTGTTCTGGTCTCTGCAGGCAGTTGTATGGGGCACTGCATGAACATATACACATGCATTCATCTCTCTCTCTCTCTCTCTCTCTCTCTCTCTCTCTCTCTCACACACACACACACACACACACACACATGAAAAGTAGCCAGGCATGGTGGCTAACACCTTTAATCCCAGCATGCAAGAGGCTAAGGTAGGAAGACTGCTGTAAGTTCAGGGCCACCCTAACTACATAGTGAATTCTAGGTCAGCCTGGGCTAGATAGAGTAAGACTCTTATGTCAACAACCAAAACAACAACAAAGAAAAAAAAAAAAAAAGCTTACCAAGAAGATTCTGATATGCATTCGGGTTCAGGAACTAACTCTTCCCATTGTCCTCAGTTTCCCTATTATGAACATGGCTCTGGCCTTTCACAGTGTGTTACTGCCAACAGGTTAAAGGCAGTTTTGTAGGTGAGCAGACCTTAGCTTTGGACAGTTCTCGCTTAGGTCTCTTAGTCATCCATCCCTCTTACATAGCCACCAAGACGCTAATGTGAGAGAAGGAGAAAGCAAGATAGCGCAGGTCATGAAGACCTGGGTTTTAGAATCGGAAATTCCCAAGCTCAAATTCAAGCTCTGTCATCTACATACTCCGTGACCTTTGCAACGTTGCTTGATCTCTTCACATCAAGCTCCAGGGTCACAGTTTTCAAACTGATTTTTAAACATTGTGTTCAGCCTGAGCCCTGCGATTCAGTACATAGCATCCTTCTTCCAAACCCACTGTTCCTCCAGTTCTTACTGTCCAGAGCCTTGTGGCCCCACGTGTGGGATCTTCTAGGACTCAGCCATTCCGTCCCAGCTTATGTCCCATTCAAGACCTTCCCACCATCTCTGCCTCCTCTATTGCCAGTGAGGCTTCCACATGCACCTTCTAACTGCCTGCAGGCTCTGGCCCACACCTTTCCAAACCCTGCGTGGCCCGCCCCGCACACTCTTAAGGGGCCCTGATTAACATCTCCAGCTTCCCTTCAATACCCACAGGCTTTCCATTGCCCATTACCTGTGCAGCACTGTGAGCATCAACCTCAGCTTTTGCACTTCTGACTCTGGTCATGTGACTCATGTACATTAACATAATCATTCAAGAAATGACAATTTCTAAAGGGAAATGCTGGGGGTGAGTCTTCCAAGAAGATGCCAAAGAGTGCATCTTCTCAGGGCTGCAGGCCGGTTTGATCAAATCATCTTCATCCTGTTGACTCCTCTTGGCATTTGGAACTTGTTTAAAGCAGACACTGCAGGAGGCTTGGTGCTCACCTAAAATTACATTGCTATGGGTTTTGCAAGGTGGTGCGTAATGTACCAATTGGTGTTTAAGTTCTGTCTCTGGCGCTGAGACTGTAGCTCAATTATAGATCATTTGCCTAATGTGCACGAGACCCTGGGGTTTGATCACTAGCTCCACAAAAAAATAAAAAGCTGTTTCTGGAGCAAAGAACCCTCTAGAAACACATTCCCAATGATCTGCTTTGGGGAAATTCAGAAGTGACACAATCCATGGAGTTATGAGAGCCATAGGAGTGTGATGGAAACTACTGAGGTGGGCTGGAAGATAACTCACCTGGTAAAGTACTTGTCTCACCAACATGAGGACCGGAGTTCAGTCCCCAATATCCACATAAAAGTGTTGGGAAGCTGGGCGTGGTGGCGCACACCTTTAATCCCAGCACTTGGGAGGCAGAGGTAGGAGGACTGCTGTGAGTTCAAGGCCACCCTGAGACTACAGAGTGAATTCCAGGTCAGCCTGGGCCAGAGTGAAACTCTACCTTGAAAAAAAAAAAGTGTTGGGAGTGGTGGTGCACAGCTATAATCCCAGCCCTGGAGTGGTAGAGAGAGCAGGATCCTGGGGTTCACTGGCCAGCCAGTCTAACCTAGTTGGTAAGCTCCAGGCCAATGAGAAGCCCTATCTCAAAAAGGTGGATGACATTCCTGAGAAGGTTGTCCTCTGGCCTATGCACACACACGCATGCACACACACACATGAACATGCACAAACATGAACATACACATGCACGCATGCACATACACACATAAAAAAGTGCTGAGAATGGTTTCTTGAGCTGGAGACCCAGACTGAATAGAGAGTGGGCTGAGCACCAGCCTTCGTCTCTGTTTGCTCACTGTGGATGCAGTGAGACCAGCAGCTTTCCACCATGCTGCCTGTCCCCATAAAGCAAAAGCAATCCTTCCTTCCCTGGCCCAACCAAAATGCTGACTTGTTCCACTCAGGCCACTGGAGATGTCACTAGTGGGTGGCCCACACCTGCAAAGTCCAGCTGCCTTTACAAAAAATCATGTCAGTGGGGACTCCTGATAGAAAGCCACATGCCCACTGCTCACTCTTTTTCCCCTTTATTGATCACAGAGGAAGTCCAGGCCTTTTCTTCATACGCTGTTGGCCTGGCTATGAACTCTTGTAAAACATAGATCAAGGCCCTGAAAGCCTTCTCAGAAGATTTAAATTGTGGGGGACAGGTCATCATTTGCAGAACCTCCGAAGTTCCTCTGGTTCTGGAGTTCTGAACCAAGCGGTTTCAGACATGGTTTCCCCTTCTGTATGCTCCATACTGCCTCCCTGCTGGGGTATAGGCTTAGCCGACTGTTGTTCACATCCAGCCTCAGTGCTGATTTGCCACCCACCCAATCTAGCTAGACTGCTGCTGGCAGCAGTGGGTAGGTAGTAAAGGCCAGCCGGCAGGGTAGGCAGTCTCCTTGGGTCAGAGTGGTAAGAGTGCTCGCAGCCTGGGATAGCTCTGGCCTGTGTCTTCTGGACCACTCCATACCTCTCGGAACAAATATTGAAACACTGAGATTCAGAGGATACCCCAAATTAAACTGAGCTTAATATTCTAAGACAAATGTTTTTCTATCAGAAAAGAAAGCTTTAAGTGGTTTTATCTACCCCGTATGCTTAAAGCTCCAACTGATGATAAAAGTTGTGATCAGGATAAGTATGCCAGCTCCGGGTAACGGGACTGCAGTGTCCTTACCCGTGGGGAAGAGGAGGAACTTGTCCAAACCTGGGTAAGTCAGCTTTCTTCCTTCAGCCGAAAACATTCTTCCTGCCTTTTCAAACCATTTTTTTCTTCAGTGAAGACCTCTTTAAAGAAAACAAATAAATGGCTACAAGCTCTGCCTCTTTGTCTTGAAACGTGTTCGGAAGGCCTACAAACAGAGCCGTGCCTCTGGGAATAAAGAGTGCAGCTGCTCTAGATGTTATGACAAAGGCACACAAGTTCAGGGACATGAACTCAGGATGCTACACATTCTCATGACCCAGGAAGAAAGATAGTAGGGCTCCAGTTTCCAGGCCTGGAATCATCTTTGGGGCCCATTGGATAATCAGATGAAGATCACAGACATCTCCTTCCTGTCTGATACTTTTCAGCCCTTATTAGCCAGTTGTAAAAAAAAAAAAAAAAAAAAAAAAAAAAAAAAAAACCTACATTTAGAAGTTTCTCACCATATGAAATTAAACTTTTCTGTAAGCTGGAGAATGAATGAATCTGAGGTTCAGAAGCCCCATAATTTAGGCAAGGCCCTATAAGAGAAGGGTATGAATAAGTACAGTCTCCAGATCCATCTCCTGCTTTAGTTACCTAACCCAATTCCTACACAAGTCACTAAGAGCATGGTAGAACACCCTGAGTATTTACATGCCAGAAGCAGAGATAGGATTGTTAAAGTTAACCTGGGAGCTGGTGAGATGGCTCAGCACTTACAGCGCTTGCCTGCAAAGCTTAACAACTGGGGTTTGAGTCCCCAGTACCCACTAGAGCCAGATGACAAGATTGCATATGCGTCTGGGTTTCTTTGCATTGGCTTGATACCCTGGCATGTTCATATCTTCCTTCCTCTCTCTTTCTCTCTCTCTCTCCCACATGGTGGTGCACATTTTTAATCCCAGCACTTAGAGGCAGAGGTAGGAGGATCGCTGTGTGTTTGAGGCCAGTCTGAGACTACATAGTGAATTCCAGGTCAACCTGGGTTAGAGTAAAACACTACCTCGAAAAAAAAAAAAAGTATATATGTGGGGTGTGTGTGTGTGTGTGTGTGTGTGTGAGAGAGAGAGAGAAAGAGAGAATGAGAGAGAGAGAGAGAGTTAACCTGGGCTGCTACATAGCAAGTCCCTTTCAGAGAAAGAGAGAAAGATGGGGAAAGACCATGGTAGGACGCTGACTGGTTCTCAGCCACACTTTGTAATTCCTTGAGGAAATTTTTTTTTAAATACTGATTTATTACAGTTGGGGCATCAGAATTTTTTAACCTCTCCAGGTAACTGAAATGTATTACCAAAAGTGAGAACCACTGTTTAGGAAAGACAGACACTGTGCCATGGAGTGTATTCCTGGAGAACTTAAATATCTGCTACTCCAGGGCCCATCCCAGAAGAAGTTCAGTGGCTCCAACAGCACCGGGATGAGCTTAGAGACACGAGTGGTGGAGCCAGCTCTGCCCAGGCTGGGCACCAGCCTGTCACACTGCCTACCAGAAGAGATCATTAGAGTAGCTAGAATGAACTCTTTCATACAAATGTGCTTGGAATTATTTTGTGCACTTTGTCTTACTGTGTATTACATCTGAACTCTCCCACTGGATTATTATCTTTCTCAGATTTTGAGATTCCCGTACCCAAAAGAAGTCCACCAACTTCCATTAAACTTCATGTTCTGCGTGGAGGGAGACCTGGGTTGTTCTTCACACTCTCCCTTGCTGCACGGCACAGGTCTGAGCACACGGTGCCTGGGCAAGGAAGGTGGTAGAGGATCATTAGCCAGAGGCATAACCAGTCCTGGGAAGGTGATATTTTAAAGTTAATCCATTCCAGGAGCCATTCTGCTTTTGTGACTGAAACTGAGAATGTGTTTACCTATAGTCAAACTGAGGCCGCCAGTAAACCCTGGCGCATCCACAGACCTTCTACCTCAGATTGAGTTTGTCTTTGGTCCTGGAGCACAATTTTCTGCTGCACACTAAATTTACTAGAAATAATGGCTTTGTCAGAGGAGCCATGAGTACAGTCACCGGATCCTGAGGGCTGTGATTTTGAGGTTGATACTAAATCCTTCAGAGTGGGGAGAGGGAGATCAGACTTCATGAGTCAGCACAAAAGCTGCCCAAGGATGTGTCTGCCAAATGGCCATGTACATATTTCTCCAAAGCTTGGTAATCCCACTGCATATCTGATTGAACCATTGTATCTGTGGTCTTGGACAGGGCAAGAATAAGAGAATTACATTTAATAGATATTCGCAAATGGGCAGAAAGATTTTTCACCATTTGAAAAAGGCATCCTTCCAAAGTTGAACCCCCCCGCCGGGGCAGGCAGAGTAGGTGGCTTTGTTGTCAAACTTCCAGCACAATCAGAGCCATCACAAGGGGATATAAGTGGGGAATTGAAACTTGCTGTGTGTCGATTGGCTATGTAAGTCATGATGTGAATGTTAGACCTCTTCACCCTTGCCACCATCTCTCTTACCTGAAAGGTATTTTCAAAAGGGAAATATGAGACTATACCCCATCTGCTATAAACCTTTCAATTGCTTTCCAGGGCATTTAAAATAGAAAGATGAACTCATAGCCTGTCCTTCAAGGTCTCGTGTGGGCTGTGTGGATCTTTCCATTCTGAATATAGCAGTTCTGGAGTAAAGGCTTACTCTTGTTCCCTCTCGCAAGACACATTGATATGCCTTCAATCCTCTTCTGAAACACCCTTCACCCAGCTCTCCTCCAAAGCCCCTAGTAGCCCTCTACCTACTTGGTTCCTAACCTCCCTGCAGATCAATAACATATGACAATAATGAAGAGAGAAAACACACAAGTTATTTAAATAGAAAGGATATATATTGTGACAATTATCAAGTGTTTAATTATTTAAATTATTTAATACTTACTTTACCAATATCAAATAATTTAACAAATGCTAAAATATTTTAAAGGTGTTAAATAAGTAACAGAAAGAGATAACAAAATTTTAACTTGGGGTTGGCAAACTGTGGCCTATGAGCCAAAAATCCACTTCATAGTCTGTTTCTCTATGACAAGTGAGCTAGAAATGGTCTTTACATTTGTAAATATTGCCAGAAAGAAAGCCACAAAGATTGCATGTGATCCACAAAATCTGAAACACTTGCTATCTGGCCCTGTACATGAAAAGTTTAATAGCCCCTGCTCGTGGCAATTGTAGGAAAGAGCTACCTGATCTAAGAAGCAAGAGGTGACATTATTTAAATGTGGAAACTTAGAGAAGGGGCTGTGCCCAGGGCGTCGAGAACTGGCCAGCTGGTTGGCACAGGTGTCTCTGAGACAGGGTGTAATGAAATCAGTTTTCCTAACAGAGAAGCTGCACACTGCCCTGAGTTGCCCCTACAGGCAGGACCTGCTGCCGCCTCGTGAGGACACCCTGTACCTTCTCTCCTCAGGAAACCCCAGAAATCACCTAGAAAGTATCAGGAAGGGGCAAGTTCTTTCCCTGTCCTCCAACTTTCAGTACACTTTCAGTTGTTCCTTCTTGACGGACCTGAACACAAAGGCCCTTTGCAAAGCAAATGTCCAGTTTTCAGGATCCCTGCCCCAACCCCAGAGCACAGGCTATGACAGAGGAGTGGGTTTGTAGCAGGGATAATGATTTAATCACTGGTACAGGGATGCTTCCCCAAACTTCCCGTGGTGATCAATGCCTTCCATCGCGTCTTTACCGTACTGTGCATCTGTCCTCCATGTCAGTAGGTGGATTTGATGGAATTCGAATTGAAAGAACAGCTCAGCACACTGTTCAACATTTAATCCTCACAAAGGGCCTGTGGGACTGACACTCGCAGTATCTTCACTTTACAGAGGATGCAACTGACACACAGTAAGTGACATAACTCACTCACGGGAGCACTCAACAAGAAAGTAGAACCAGGCCTTGTGCTCAGACAGTCTTATTCCAGGGTCTGCATTCTGAACACTGCTTTCAGCTTCCGTTTGACTGGTTGAGTGGTTGAATGAGTGATGGGAGAATCCAAGTCATAGAAAAGTTACAGCAAGCTGTTGCTAAACGGAACAAAGATTAACACTGGGACTGTTCCACCTCAAAGGACATACTCTCCCCAGGCATGAGCTGGCAAACTAGAGCATTGCAGGTCGGTGACACATGAGCTCTCTGGTGATATATGGGAGACATGGGAACATATCACTGTTTTCTGAAGTTTTAACAGATGAGATGTTTCCTATGGCCTCTGAGTTATCCAGAAAGTGAGATCAGCTATACTTAGTTCTTTGACCAAGCTGCATGAAAAAAAAAATCATTACATTCCAGTTACCAAACCCAGGGAGTTGGTCTTTGGACAAACTTTCTTAAACATATTGTGTTAACTACAGATAATGTTAAATGAGAAGTTTGGCAATGGGAATAGAGATCCTTATGCTTTGGGTCTCATATACTGTGTAAATATTTGGATTTCCTTCAATGAGCATACTAAAGGTAAGTATATTATTTAAAATACTGAGAGCTGGAGAGATAACTTGGTGGTTAAGGCACTTGCCTGCAAAGCCTAAGGACCCAGGTTCAATTCCCCAGTACCCATGTAAAGCCAGATGCACAAAATGGTGTATATATCTAGAGGTCATTTGCAGCAGCTGGAGGCCCTGGTGTGCCCATCATCCCTCCCTCTCTCTCTCTCTCTCTCTCTCTCTCTCTCTTTCTCTGCTTGCAAATAAATAAATACAAATATAAAAGATAAAAATAAATAAAATATTGAAAAAGTAAATATTTCCTCCAGAAAATTTGAACATATTTAAGTAGCACCCCATCACTTCAGGACAGTATTTGAGATAGTTAGCATACCACCTTCTGTCTCCCATCTCATCACCCTGCCATGTAGGGCAGCACTTGCAGGCATCCACGTGCTTCTCTCCTCTCTGTGCTTGTAGCAGTTACCTTGTCATTGCTGGGAAAAAACACCTGTCCAGACCCTGCTCAGGGAAGGAAAGGGTTTACTTTGGCTTACAGTTTCAAGGGGAAGTTTCATCGTGGTGGGGAAATCATGGCAGAGCAGATAGCTAGCTGGTCAAGAGGAATCAGTCAGCTGGCAAGGGGCTTGAACTATAAAGTTCCAAGACCCACCCCCAGTGACACACCTTCTCCAACAAGGCCACCTCCCAAAGGTGCCAGCACCACAACTTTTCTAAATTGCCACCAGCTGGGGACCAAGTATTCAAAACACATGAGCCTACTGGAGACAATTTGTTTTCAAGCCACCCAGTGTCTTTTGCAATACTGTTTCAGAGTAAAGCCATCGGCCCACTCTAGGAGGCATCCGTGAGGGAATCCAAGGTCTGCTCCTCTGAGCAGCCCATTTGTTGATGTTCATAGGCAGAAAAGTGGTAGGTGTCACAAACATTCACTCATTCAGAAAACCTTTTAACAAGCCAGTAAAATCTAATCACTCAGTGTAACCAGCTGAAGCTTCTACCTGGGCTATTTTAAACACAGTGAAACTAATCTTGGGCAGGTTCCTGTAACTAGATATCTCAAATATTCTTTTGAGTAGTAGCTATAATCTGGTTGAAGCATTGGAGGGCGAGGCTAGAGAACTGCTCGTAAAGCCATATATATGGTAAGCATATTATATCTACTCAGTTCTATGTATTGGTTTGGAGGGAATTGTCAGAAAGCCACAAATTTCACAGCCACTTCTAGTGGAAGTAAGGACAACTCTCTGTTTGGTTAGAATAAAAACAAGCCGGATCTCAAGACAAATCAAATGCAGGTTGTAGAAGTGTCTGATAGACCCAGTTAGTGGATTTCAGGCAGGCCCAGGGAAATACTAGAACAAAGGGCTGGGAAGCCTTCATAACCTTTAACTTCTCCCTTTTCTATAATAAACCAGTCTCTACTTCTGGAATGTCTCCATGGCTCCCCTACAGTGCCCAAGTTTATATTAAACTTCTAGCCTCAGCCAGATAGTGTGGCCCATACCCACAGTCCCAGCACTTGGGAGGCTAAGGCAGAAGGATCACGAGTTTGAAGCCAGTCTGGGCTACTTAATGAGTTCCAGGCCATCCTGGGCTGCATAATAGTGAGGCTTTATCTAAAAAACAATAAAATTTAAACAAACAAAAGCTACAAAAATAAACCCAGCCTCAAAGAGATAGAAACTTTTGGTCTTAAAACCAAATTAAATGAGAAGCAGTGGATTGGTCCAATGTGAGTCAGGCGGACACTCTGATTCAGCAAATAGCTGGAGGGAAGGTCACATTGTACACCACAGCTTCGGCAGGGTGAGAGGGCACATGTATGTGGACAGGGCATTGATCATGATTTTGAGACAGGAAAATACTCCAAAATATGCCTATATTTTTAAAAATGTATTTATGACCTCCACAAGAGAAATATGTATTCTATCACACATACTGGCACATAGATAGAACTTGGTTTTTGAATCTTTCCACTATGGTGACGGGTCATCTGCTATGTCAAGGAAGGGTACGATAGATTTCCTAATGATGCATTGACAGGCACGTCCCACCTGAAAACCAGAAAGGCTGAGCTTTAGTCCTCGCTCTCTCACAAACTTTCTCTAAACTTGTGTTTGAGATCAGTTTGAATTCACATACAACCCTATTTATAAGAGCAAGTTTAAACAATAGCAGAGGGCTGGGAGGAGAACAGAAAGGGGGAGCTGAATTTAAAAATGTTTTAAGATGGGCTGGAGAGATGGCTTAGCGGTTAAGCTCTTGCCTGTGATGCCTAAGGACCCCTGTTGGAGGCTCAATTCCCCAGGACCCACGTAAGCCAGATGTACAAGGTGGAGCATGCATCTGGAGTTCATCTGCAGTGGCTGAAGGCCCTGATGCACACATTCTCTCTCTCTCTCTCTCTCTCTCTCTCTCTCTGTCGCTCTCAAATAATAAATAAATAAAAGTAAACAAAGATTTTTTTTAAAAAGCTTTAAGAAGTTTGGCATGGTGGTATGCACCTGTAATCACAGCAGTTAGAAGGCCAGCTTGGGCTACAATGAGAGACTCTGTCTCAAAAAAAAAAAAACCAACAATCATAATAATAACTTTTAAAATTAAAAAGAAGTACTTCAAAGGGGAAAACACATAAATAAAAACTTTCTAAAGTGATGAAACCAGTCCTGACCTGTTGATGACTCAAGAGAAATTCTAAGGCCAAGCATAAATAATTCAAAGTATACTTTTGTTGAAGAATTTTAAGAATCATGCTTACAAATTAGCTAAAACCAGAGAAGGAAAGTCTTAAAAATTATGATGCAATTAACCTTTATTGTCCTTAAGTCTCATGAATTTTGCGCCAATAGAAACACTATTCTTTTTGTTGGCCTTAGACCTGGATTGAAGTTGCTGAAAATGATTGTTTTCTCCTCCTATTAACCTCAAAGAACATTGTGTTAGGATGGAAAATGAGTACGTCAAATAGGCAAACAATTTTCCCAATGCTATTGTGGAGATGCTTGGAGATGGCACGAATACTGGTCTGGACTCTTCCACTGAGAGGCCTGGAAGAATTCCAGGCCATCTGACCCCTGGACCTCAAGCCAGATCTTGCTCAGGAGGAGGCCTGGTGAGGAGCTTGGACTGGGCTGTATTATGTAACCAATCACAAGCATGGGAAACCTCAGTGTGATGGGAAACTGCACCAAAACCAGTGACTGGAGGTCAGATGAAGCCCATCTGGTAAAACCTCAGGAAATTGGCCTGAGGTTCTTGAGAGCAGAGGTTGGCTGATTTAGCTAAGTGTGTGGATTTTAAAACATTTAAACAGAAAAGGAGGTATTAGGTTAAGGTACACAAGTAGCTAAAACCAGTGAGTTACTGACAGAGGTGCCCATGCTGCCTTAAAGAAATACAACTAACTTCTTCGTGAGCAAAGACATCAATGTACGAATGAATACATGTGCTTAGCTACTCGTCTCCTTCCCTGTGGTCAGCATTCTTTTGATGGCTGTATGGAGTGGTAAAGGAGTACGTTCGCTATCCGAAGATTTGAGTGCAGATACTAGTTCTATTATTTGTAGGTGTGACCCTAGCCAATTTGCTCTCTGATTTCCCCAATATACAACATATGAAGAAAAGATTCAATTCAAAAAAGAAGGAATCACAATAGCTACCCATGATGTCTGATGCCTTTTCAACCAGAGAGAAGGTTTAAAAAACAAACACGCACACAAAAAAACCTTTTAAAACAAGCTGAAAATTAAAAGATCATAACTGAGACTATTTTGTAAGAGTAAATTACCTCAGAGGACTTGCAGGTTTTAAGGTTAGATTGGCCACATTTACCAACTTGAAGGTCAGAAATAAGTGTTACACACATCCGTTTAATACAGCATTTACTGAAATTCTAGAAGATGCTAGGCACTGTGCTAAGGGCTGCTGATTTAAAGGAAGATAAGACATACGTTTGTAATCCAGAGCATGGAAAAGATAACAAACTTTTATTTTTATCCAAAAACATTGAAGTTTAGCACTGCAAGGATAAAGTTAATTGGATTGCAAATTTTACTTACATTAGAAAGTTCATTCCCTAGATAAATGGTTTGTTACCATGAATTTACTTGAATCTCATACTTGAAAGAATGTTAATCAGCTAATCAGGCTCACACCCAAGAGATGAATTTGTTTCCCTAATTGATGTGGATACTTAATCAACATCCTTCCCTCTCTCTACTTCCAAAACAGATCACATTGACCAGGAAGGTCAGGTTTGGCAGGCACAAAGAAGCTGAAGTTAATTAGTACCAGATTTTTAACTCTCAATTTCATACTTCACTATGTAGTTTCAGGATTGTTCTATGAAGTGTCTCATGAATAATGTTTACATCAGCAAGATTGGATAGTCTCTGCTAAGACAACGCATCTGACCAGGTCCATGCTGCATAAGTTCAGACTTACACTTCGCTGGTCTTTGCTCATTGCATCCTCTGGGTGTGCCTTTCTGGACATTGTTCATGGAGTTTTACCTCATTTAATCTTCACCCCATCTCTACAAAGGCCTTGGAATATAGATAATATCACAATGTTCAGAGTGAGGAAACTGAAGCCAAGTGAGTTATTATAGGTAGTCTGCACTATTGTTTTCTGTTGTTGACAATTTCATGCATTTTGGTCATCTCCCCCATTTATCCTCTCTTCCCCTCCCCCTTCCACTAAAGCCCTTCGTATTCCCATTAGATCCCCATCTTACTTCCATGCTAGATGTTTTAAGTGGATTCGAACTCAAGTCCTGATTCCTCTGAATTAAAGCACTCCCTTGTGAGGGAACAGGGAGGCTCTGGAGACTCACAGGCCTCCTCTGAGAAGTTATACAAGCAATAAATAAATCTTGGGGAAGAGTTACATAAGGGACTCTAGAAATGCAACTTTCGTGAGTCACTTCCAGTGCAGGCATGGGGCTTTCCAGTGCTGTAGCTGACCAAGTCACCTATACTGCTGAAAGTAACACCCATACATGCTCTTGCAAATGACTTCAATTAAACTCATTGGTTCGCCAAGCTGGGCTTGGATGGCATCTTTTCTCTGGTCTAGTGTTGCCCTCTCTACCTTGGGTAAACAGGAGCAACAGGTCCTCAACTCTAGACCTGGGGACATTATCTACTGGGTTTCAGTCACACCCATTCGAAACCTTCCACTGCAGCTGAATATCATCCTGGAATTTTTTTAAGATTTTTGAATTATTTGTTTTTCCTCTATCATTTAGACTCTAACTTTTAGATCAGGTTTCACAGCTGTGCTGCAGTTTAGCACCCAAATAAGAAATCTTATATATGAAAGAGCCAGAGTATGTTTTTCTTTATCCATTGGTTATTTTTCCTTTCCTACTCACATAGTTTGTGGTTAAATTATTTTCCTTAGACTTTCATAGTAAAATAATTTGCCTTTGGATAGAGGCCAAGCACAGGCCATTTTTCAATTCTCTGCAAGACTGTTTTTCTAAGCAGCCTGAATGAAAGAATTTCCAAGTCTTACAATGGACATTTGTAAGTTAGGTATTTTAGGCAATCAGGGGTAGACTATGAAGCCTCATCTACTTACCACACCTACTCTTAGGAAATGACCCAGTAACTGCACAGAAAATGAAAGCAATGACCCCAAAGCCCACATCAGTTACCATTTCCAAATTCATGTAACAGCTTGTCTCCTTTAAGTTGAATTTAAAGTTTAATGAGACTGTTTAATCTTCTACTTTTTACATAGCTCTGAATTTCTATTTTGTAAAATTTTAGTTACCACAGAAGAAACAGAATTGGAAAGAAACACCCACAAACTTAATAAAAATGAGTGCTTCCTTGTGCCAGGAAGAATGCTAAACATTTCTACATTGTTAGAGTTGTGACCTATGTCCCCTTGGAGTAGGTAATTTGCTTCATATATAATAGATGAACTGAAGCTCAAAGAAATAATTTGTCCAAGGCAACTCAGCTGTAATAAATGTCAGCTTTAGGACTCAGAAACAGATCAAACTCGCTCCAGAGACTTTGTTCCTTATCTTTTCTATTTCAAAAAAAAAATTTGAACTGTCTTAGAATAATTTTTAAAAATCCTCCCAAAAAAAGAGAGAGAGAGAGAAAGAGATAGAGAGAAATTTCTAAGATAGTGCAGAGAGATCATGTGTACTCCACACCAAGTTTCCACACATTGTTGACGTTTTCCTGGTGCATTTGTCAAAACTGAAAAAAGTGATGTTGGTATATTTACTATTACTAAAACCTAAGCTTTATTTGGATTAACAAGTTTTTCCACTAGCACTCCTTCTCTGTTCCAGGATCCAATGCAGGGAGCCACATTGCATTCCATCATCATGTCTCCCTAGGTCCTCTTGTCTACGACAGGGTCTTGATCTTTATTATTCATGACCTTGACAGTCTTGAAGCATATTAGCCAGGTATCCTGTAGAATGTCTCCCAGCTGAACTTGATTTCATTTTCCTCATGATCAGAGGGGTTTCATTTTCCTCATGGGTTATCAAATTTTTTTGAAGAATCACAGAAATAGAACTTTTTTCTTCTCATTTTCTTTCTTTCTTTCTTTCTTTCTTTCTTTCTTTCTTTCTTTCTTCTTTCTTCCTTCCTTCCTTCCTTTCCTTCCTTCCTTCCTTCCTTCCTTCCTTCCTTCTTCCTTCCTTTCTTTCTTTCTTTCCTTTCTTTCTGGCAAGGTCTCATGTATCCTAGTCTGGCCTGGAACTTTCCCTCCTCCTTTCTCAACTTCTGAGTATTAGGATACCATCAATACTTAGGTTAGAACCTTTGTTCTTAACCTCTTTATTAACCTCTGTGACTTTCAGACATCCTTATGTCATAAGTATGCATCCTATTTTCCATTCTACCAAAGAATGAACTACAGCTCTGCTATAACTTGAGAAGTTTACTTAAGATGATAACATAATTTAAAATCCCATGATGACTTGCACACTTCCATCATGAAAATTATAATCTTAAGAACTAATGTCAGCAAAACATTTCAAATGAAAAGAATTTCCAGTATTTTAATGTGGAAAATGTTTCCAAAAGAAGTAAGCTTAAATATGATAAAAGGCTTATTTAGAAAAAAAACTTTACTGTGATTTATGATAATGAAATATTTACAGTCACACAAATGCCTAAAAATAAGGACACAGTTAAGAAAATTATAGCACATGTGCATAATTATATATCATCAACTTTTTAAACAGATATCTACTGAGTGGGTCATAATGTGAACAATATTTAGTTGGGTAAAAGGATGTAATATTTCATTCTTTTTAGTTGCAACTAACAATGTATGTGTTGTCCGAAAATGATTAGAAGGAAACATAAAAAATGTCAGCAATAGTTATACTTGGGTGGCCAGATCAATAGTTTTAACTTTCTTCTACTTTTATATACATTTTATTGTTGGTGGTGATTTTTTTAAAAATCTTTGTAAGGAAATATGCTCTAAACCACTACAAGAATATTTTGTAACTTCAGGACGTGATTAGATAGGAGAATCTTCAAGACTAAAGTTGTATGAGTTAGGCTTCACCCCCAACTCCTAAGCCATAGCACTGTTGAGATCAGACTCTCTATGGGGCCTGGAGAGGAGTAAAGAGAAGCTCCTTGGTTACTCACACACCATTAGATCCCAGCACTGCCACAGCCCTTGTAAAGGTGAGGGCAGACTCGGGCAGACATGGACTCCTACCGGTTCTGTACATGTATCTCCACCCAGAAGCAGAAGAAGTAAGTGGAGTGTTCCTACCTGGCTTTGGACCTTGCATAGATCACTTCATTCTCTGTGCCTCTGCTTCTCTAACTGTGGGATGAGAATGGTAAGAGACCTACCTTGGAAGATTCAGAGAATACAAATTGGTTCATGAATGTGAAATGCTTTGAACAGTTCCTGGCATATAACAGGTAGTCAATGAGTGGACAAAGATACGATGAAATGTTTTTTAAACAGTCAATTCCTGTTCACCAGGACTTTGAGAATCCTATGGAATTTGAGAATCCATTAGTAAATGATACTTTGGGTAATTTTCAGCTCTAAAATTCCATAATTCAAGCTATCCAGAGGCTACAACTTCTCAAATTGAGATCCTAAAAAAATATATGTGAGCTCTAAATGTGGTTAGAAGCTAATTGTCATTTATTGACATGGAAGAATGGTTTAAGTTCCATTTTTGACTTGTGAAAGCCAGAAAAGCAGGTGCTGAAAGGATCCATAGTGAAGGCTCTTGGTTTTTCTTCATATATATATATATATATATATATATATATATATATATATATATGACTTAATTCTGCCAGGATGTGGTATTCTGCTTGAACCCACAACTCTAACAGTCCTCTTGCAGGTACATGTAACATAACTTAGCATGTGAGACAGTTTATAAAGAAAGTGACCAATTTATTTGAAATGGTAAGTGGTATGTGACTGGGAGGACTAAACCATTAATACTTACTGTGATATTTAAGAATAACAGTAGAAGAGAAGCAAGTAGACCTGGTTTTTGGCTACTGGGAAACAAAGAAGCTATTATTGAAAAGCTTAATTTCAAGGGCACTTCACTCAGGGAAATGTTTGGCAAAAAATAATAATAATCATCTTTGGGCACAGTTTTTTGGCTTGAATATTATGAAGAAGCTTGGAGACAGCAGACTGAGGCCCAAGGTAAGAGCATCACCCTGAGAAATGAGATGTCTGGGACCCTCAGAGGAGATTGCTTTTCCTTTAGAGAGCTCTTCCTGTCCACTCTGTCCACTGAGGGCCCAGACAAAAAGGAAACAGATCTCTCATCTGCTCACATGGAGCAAAGAGGCTCCTGGACTCACAGCAAAAGTAGACTCCAGACCTTGTATTTTGGGTTTAAATACAAAAATGACGTTACCGGCTCTGGTAGTGCATGCCATTAATCACAACATTTAGGAGGCTGTGGTAGGCAAATCACAATGGGTTCCAGGTTTGTCTCGGCTAGAGTGAGACCCTGCCTTGATAAAAACAAAACCATGATGTCAGTTCAAAAGATGATGCTTTATCTAGTTGAGATAAGGAGAAAATAGTATCTGTGGAACTCTTTGCAGCCTCTGGTGCTATAATGGTCTTGGGAACCAGAAGTGGGTTTGAATTCTCATGTCATGATTTATTAGCTGCACCACTGGCACAAATTATTTAAATTATTTAAACTCTGGAGAACCAATGCACAACATAGTGACTGTATAACAAGTATTGTATACTTGAAATTTGTACTTAAATTAGAACTTAAGTGTGCTCGCCACAGAGGGGTAGAGATGGATAATTTCTTGAGGAGATGGATATTTTAATTAGCTTGATTGTAGCCATCATTTCACAATTCATTACATGTAATAGGTCATCATGCTGTATACCTGAAGTACATATAATTTCTGTTGGTCAGTCATGCCTTAATAAAGATGTGGGGAAATGGAAGAGATGCATATCTGGCTAGTGATGGCCTGAGGAAAGCTTTATTCATCTTTTAGATGACACCTAGAAGTTAAGTCTGCAGGCACAGCCTTAATTGTTGTCAGCCTCCTGTTCTATAGGTTGGATCTTGGACAAACTCCTCAGCTCTGTAAACCTCAGTTTCTTCATCTGTCATCATCTATTTACCATTTACTAAATGTTTATCATGTGCCTATCCCTGCCTGTGCTCATGACTTTGAAATAGGATCTCTCATCATTGTCCTTGTATTTTAGAAAAGTTTTGTTGTTTATTTTTATGTATTTATTTGAGAGTGACAGAGAAGGGGTAGAGAGAAAGAGGGAGAGAGAGAGAGAATGGGCACACCAGGGCCTCCAGCCACTGCAAACAAACTCCAGATGCATGTGCCTCCTGGTGCATTTGGTTTACATGGGTCCTGGAGAATCAAGCCTTGAACCAGGGTCCTTGGGCTTTACAAGCAAGTGCTTAACTGCTAAGCCATCTCTCCAGTCCAATTTTATACCATTTCACCAATCTCTCCCCAGCCCCTCCCCACGACCTCAGACAGCTACCATCCTATGTTTCTATGAATTTGACTTTCTTACATTCTGCTTATAAGTGAGATCATGAAGTACTTGCTTTTCTGTGTCTGGCATATTCAGTCAACATGTCCTTCAGGTTCATCCATGTTGTAAGTGGTAGAATTTCCTTCTTGGTTATAGAAAAATAATAATCATGTATAAATATACATATAGAATGGATATGTGCACACATATATACAATATTCATATATATCCACACACGTATGCCCACTGATGCATCAATAGGCACTGAAGTTCCTTCTGTGACAGATGCTCATTTCTGTCAAACATGTTCTCTTGAGTGCATAGTTGGAAAAATGAGAAGTAACCACCATTGCCTTCTAGTGAAGCAGTCTGGGTCCTGAGTTAGGCCTTATCAGATTTTCTGTTCTAAACTACAGGCAGTCAAACAGCCAGTGAGAACAGTGTGGCCAAGTATGGTGAGTCCTCCTAGGAGCAGGGGAAGTGTGGGGCAGTGTGAAAGTATCTACCGGCAGTCGCTAGAGTTTGGTGTTGCTCAGACCAATGCTAAAGCTGCCTAAACACTGGGATGGCTATGCTCTGACACTGGGCCTGGTCTTTCTGGCCAACAGTTGGTTTGGTTTATTAGGTAAGATATGTATCACCTGTTTATTGACAGCCAATGATTATCTTGGTTTTGAGTTGCAAGAAGTTCTTATCCTTTTCTCCAAGCTCAGGAGCAGAACAGTCTGTGAGTCATCATTCATGCCTGTAAACAGAGATCCTGCATGGCAGCCAGCCTACCCTGGGGTAGCATACAAAGCTCCCCTTCTCTGCATGCCCACAGTCTCAGAGAACCACCGTATGCCAGCGGGTTCATTCACTCATCCAAGGATCGCATTTCCCATTTCCCCGGCTAGGACCACAGAGAGGCATTTACCACCAAGTTCAGGATCTGCATCCTTTTCCCAGAGGTCTTGGAATGGAAAGGGAAATGTTTTTTAACAGTCTGAACTTTGCTCCATCTTCCACCTTTTTGCTCAGCACCATGCATGTGGTGTACCCACTAAGTTCCACACTTGTTAAATTTCCACATTATTCTAACCATACTGTGTAAGCTCAATATAATGTCCATTTCTCTATAAAATATAAGGAATAATATTTTTCTTTCTTATGATCCCTCAAAGTATTTAGTTTCTGTTTGTAGATCACTTTATTATGAGTAGTTCAGTCATTGAAAAAAGTATAAATATAACGGTCAAAAACCTATGTACCAATCATGTGGTTTATAAAATGAAATGTTATAATTGCATTCACTTCCCCTCTATTCATCTCTTTGGTTTCTTTTGTCACACCTAATGTAATCACTATCATAAATTTTGGGTTTAAGCTGGGTGTGATTGAGCATGCCTTTAAGCCCAGCACTTGAGAGGCAGAGATAAGAGGATCACCGTGAGTTCAAGGCTACCCTGAGACTACAGAGTCAGCCTGAGCTAGAGTAAGACCCTACCTCAAAAAAACAAAACAAAAAAAAATTGGGTTTATTGATTCCAATGTATGTTTTTATACTTTTATTACAAGACATACTGTAGATATCTTTGCATTGCTGAGACGAAGCGGCCGATGAAAGGTTTTCATTTTGGCTTATAGTCTCAAGGGTAAGATTCATGATGGCAGGAGAAATTATGACATAAGCAGAGGCTGCACATCACCTCTGCCACAGAAGGTAGAAAAACAGCAGCAGGCAAGTGAGCCAAATTCTAGCAAGGGAGAGCTGGCTATAACACCCCTAAGCCTGCCCTCAACAACACACCTCCCCCAGCAAGACGCCACCTCCTAAACTGCCACCAGCTGAGAACCAAATATACAAAACACACAAGTTTATGGGGGCCATCTTCTCCAAACCACCACAATACAGATTTCCTTTTCTATGTATATGTGCACAAGTTCATATGTGTGTAGGAGCACATGTATATGTGAGTGTGCATGCATGTGTGCATGAATACTTGTGGAGGCCAGAGGACAGCATCAAGTGTCAGATATGACACCCACTTCTTTTTGAGAAAAGGTCTATCATTGGCCCAGAGCTCACCAATTATACTGGACTGGCTGGCCAATGAGCTCCAGGAATCTGAGATTACAAGCATATACCCCCACCCTGACATTTACGTGTGTGCTGGGGATCAAACCCAGGCCCTCAGTGTAGGCTTGGTGACAGTTCTGTATTTGAAGGACTCTGAGGATAAAAGAGCTAAAGCATGCAAAGTACATGAAGTTAACTCATGTGCAGTACAAGATGAGTGTTAGATAAGGGTTAGCCAGAGTGCTCATTTCTTTTGCTTTTTGTGTTTGGCGCGTCATCCATGTTATGTTAGTTTTGCACCATTTGTTTTACTCACTACATAGCATTTTATTGTGCCAGTAAATGTATTTCTCTATGCTTGTGTTTCCAATTTTTGCTATTATAAACAAGTCTGCAATCAATATTTTTATCCACGTTTGTACAGTGGCAAGTCTTTCTGGTTTATAAGAAGAATATGGAATTGCTAATATATATTCTTCAATATATTTTGACTCCTATTATGCTAGTGCATGTGCACATATGTATGCTTGCACAAATATTATCATTTGTGGCACATTATAAGCTCCTTAGAGACAAGCCTAGTGGAAGTCAGTCCTTTAACCATTTATATAGCAAAATGTTCATTGTGTCCACAGCATAGACAACATGCAGGACTAGATGACAAGAGGCAAAGAGTAAATGGTGCAGGCTGACTCCTAGATGTCTATATGTTCTTTAAGGTACACTCAGGATGCATGAAGTCAGAACTGTGACCCTTTCTGAGGGGAAGGGGCTGATTTTCATAGTGTATTCCTGTTGTGTTAAGCATTATATCTATGTTTTCATTTCAATTAAACACCAATGTCCATATTTTATAGTTGTGTGCCTAAGACTGGCCGTTAATCCACTGAGTCTATTTTCGTCTCATGAAAAAGCACTGTTTCTATTGTACTTAAAGGCTCAGACCCAAGTTCAAACTCTAGCATCACCACATGCTAACTGTGTGACCTTGTACAAAGGGCTTAAGTTCTCTACATGCCTGCTTCCTGGTCTATAAAATGGTACTGATTTTACTGTCTATCTAAAGAGCTTTCTTGAGAAAATGCAAGTAAAGTGCTCAAGTATTGGCGACTATAATGACCATGTAACTATCTCATCCACTAACCAAGACACGAGCCGGTTTAGGAGTTAGCACATCTAAAAAGTCGCTATGGAACTTTTGCTTTCCTTTGTTGTACCATAAATCATCAGTTATAATCAAATTCCCTGATTTGAAATGGTAGAATAGTAAAGACTTTCTCCATGCAATTTATAGTCCTTTTCCACAGTGATGGTTTGATTCAAGTGTCCCCCATAAACTTAGGTGTCCTGAGTGCTAGGTTCCCAGTTGATGGAGATTTGGAAACTAACACCTCCTGGAGGCAGTGTATTGTTGGCGGGCTTATGGGTGTTATAGCCAGTTTCCTCTTGCCAGTGTCTGGCACACTCTCCTGCTGTTGTTTTCCATCTGATGTTGGCCAGGGGGTGATGTTCACCCTCTGTTCATGCCATCGTTTGTCCCTGCCATCATGGAGCTTCCCCTCGAGTCTGTAAGCCAAAATAAACCCTTTTGATCCACAAGCTGCTCTTGGTCAGGTGATTTCTGCCAGCAACGTGAACCTGAGTGCAATACCCTACAATATATATATTCTCAATGTGTTTGGTCTCCGTCTTGTGCTGTTTACAGAATACAGAGGTAGCTTCTGAGTTGTTTGGATTTTTTTAATCAATAGATTTTTGCTATAATTAAGAAAAAGAATCTATACCTCACAGTGTTTCTTTAGACTCTGCTCTGTACATTGGGCCTCCACTGGCAACTGCACACTCCCCCTCTAGAGGGAGTCTAGAGGGTGTTTGAGTCCATTGCTCCCACTGTACTGAGCCCTTATCTGAAAACATCATCACTGTGAGGGATTCCCAGAGAAGAATTCACACACTGCACAGAACTGTTTGAATCCCAAGAAAACTTAGTTGTGCTAGAATTGGGTTTCATTGCAGAATGGTCTCCAGCTCCCCATAGTGGCCCCTCGTAAGAATGTTTCCTAAACCAAGCAAGTGGTGCATAAGCTCAAAATCTACAGGCCTTACATCTTGCCTAGCTCTTTGTTTCTTTGTAAGAAATAAGTAATAATTCATAAAATGAGCTCCAGCTTAATTTTATGTGTTAGCTCCATTGCAGAATTTTTGGAAACTTTCCTATCTAACAAGCACCTTTGGGGTTTTTTTACTTGTTTAATTTTATATTGCCACCTTATATTTAAGGACTATACTACTTATGTTTATACTAGAATAGATTATGTAACAAAATATATTTACTTTTCCAAAAGTTACTACCTGCTGCCAAGCACTTAAGAAATACTTGATAGGTTTATGTGGCTTGTGGGAAATCAAGGCATTGTCCTTCTTAGCACCCAAGAAAGAATGATTGTTTAGTCCAGTTCTTTTGAAGGACACAGAGTAGATTAAGGCCTTGCTTAAATATCTGAAGGATCACTAAGTAGAATGGATATTTGCATGGCAAAATTCTAGGAGGCAGAATAAGAACATATTCAATAGAATTTAATGGAAGATCAACTTTTATTCAGTATTAAAAATATTTGTTAAAAGACACTGACTTTCTTATCTTTAGACATGCTTGACTGGAATCGGATGAAACATTTATTAAGTAGATCACAGAAGGGAGTGAAAAGTTCGCTCCAAGTCTAAGATTCTGCAAATATCTCAAAAGACAGACTTACTTTCCTAGTCTGCTCTTTTTCTAATGCTTTTTATTTATTTTTTTATTTTTGGTCTCTTTGTGGGTATTTTTCTCCTCCAGCAGAAAAAAAAAAAAGAAAACCAATGTCTTTTAACTCATTGGCCTGCACAGTGCTGTGAAATCAGGAGGAAAGGGCTAATGATCTGTATGGTGGGAGAAGAGGGAGAAGATGAAATTAAAGATGATTTCACAGAGCTGGGAGCACTGAAAGACAAGAAGAGTTAGAGATGCTTGAGGGACCCCAAAGCAAAGGTATGAAAAGATAAAAGAGTGTGGTTCATTATCTGCATGATGTGCTTCCTGGAATGAATTGACTTAGTGCCATAAGGGTAATAGTAGAAGTAGAAGTTAATAAATGAGGGTAACATCCAAACTGTTTAATGACCAGTGTAGCATGGATCTAAACCAATTGAAATGGAGGCCAGCCAATTCAAAGTGCTGTGACATGCCAGGCAAATACCAGACTTGCCAGTAAGTCTGAAAAGTAGCTTCTGGCCAGAATATTCCAAATAAGGAGAAACAATCCCATTTGAAATTTAAGGAGAACACTCTTAGGGGAGGCTAGGTTACTAAATGTTTTAATGGCTATGCATGTGCTAAGCTGAAAGAATTCAACCAGTCATTTCAAAAAAAAAAAAAAGCTTAGTTTAGTCCTAATCCCAGCTATGGAAATTGATCTGTACTTGAATCCACAAAACAACAGCCACAATGTGCCAAAATAAAAATAAAGTTATTGGTTTACAAGAAATAAAATCCTATCTTTTTTCTTATTATTAGTGACAGGGTAGTTTTCAGGCAAAGCTGGTCTTGGCACTGATTATGGAGTTTATTTTCTGAAAATAGCTACATCACATATTTATAGTTCCCTCAGGTGTACTACACTAAGTTTCTCTATTTATGTAGTGGCACCTGGATTAGAAGAAGTAGTGAGAGCCAGGCATAGTGGTGCACACCTTTAATCCCAGCACTCAGAAGGCAGAGGTAGGAGGATTGCCATGAGTTCAAGAGATTACATAGTGAATTCCAGGTCAGCCTGAGCTATAGTGAGACCCTACCTCAAAAAACCAAAATTTAAAAAAGGAAAGAAAAAAAAGTAGTGAGGCTGATCAAAACAGGAAGAGTAAACATTAGTAAATTCAAAGCAAGATTTTTCTAGACAAATCACCTCTAAATTAAGTGGATCATGAACCATAGGCATCATGCCACCTGCCGAAAGTCCTCTACTTTTCTGTGCTGGGAGAATCATCAGCCTATGGATCATAGGTCACTTTCTATTGTGCAGTAGAGGGATTTTACTTTGTATACATGTGAAGACTGAGCCTGAACAGCACCCAGGGACCATTAGCCATTGGGTTGTCATGGATATTGAAGGGAGTATCAAGTTACTGGAGCAGAGTAGAATGCATGTTTAGCAAAATATGAGAGTACTCAAAGAAATAGCTTCACTAGAGATAGGCCACTAGTGAGTCCTTTAGTGTCAACACCAGTGTTTTGAGCAGCACTTGTGTGTACAGCTGTAAGTGAATAGCAATAATCTCATCCTTTTGCTGTCCATAAAGAGAATTTTAGTATGGCACAGATAATGGTGGCAAAGCTAAGCCCCAACAAAAATCTTTTAAAACCAAACTCCATGCAGCACAGCATGACAAAGCCATGTTGGGAAATGGTTTACTTGGAGCTAGACATGCAACTATGAACAAGGGACTTCTCTGACTCTTCATCTAATTGATGGAATTGATGACATGGTTTGAGAGTCATTACAGAGCAATGGATAATAGTATCACATTCATATAAGCTCAGGCAGCATTGGGACGGTGGAAAAGTGGAGACTGAACTGTATTCCTTGGGCCAGCATTGGGAGCCATGCTCTTGGAAATTGAGTGGAGTTGAGAAATAGTCAAATGGTTCAGGGCAGTTGTGGCAGACCCATGGAAGCAGTAGAGGTGGGGGAAATAAAATCAAGAAGGAAAAAAAAAATCACTTAAAGAGTACTAATGTTGAGGTGGGGAGATGACTCAGTGCTCTGCAAGTATGAAGACCTGAGTTCAATAGGCAGAGTACACATAAATCAGACAGGGTGTGGTTACCCACTCTTGTAATTTCGGCATTAAAGAGGCAGAGACAAGCGAGTCTCTGGGGCCTGTTGACCCGTCTGCTGGGAAAGCTCCAGACCAATGAGAGACCATGCCTCAAAACAAGGTGAATGATAACTGAGAATCAATACCTGAGGTTGTTCTCTGACCTCTACATGTGCGCGCGCGCACACACGTACTAATATCAGAGGCATCAATTGATTCCGGAGGTCTAGATTTGAGCCTTAGCTCCTCCCCTTCTGGCTGCATGATTCAGAGAAGTTTCTTATCCATATGATCTATAAAATGGGCATAATTTTAAATAAATCCATTTTAAAGAACTGTTTCAAAGATTTAAAATCACAATCAAAACTGAAATTAAAGAAAAAACAGTGAATCAGTTATCAGTAAAAAATAACCACTGATTTGAATGTGATATAATAAGAATACTTTTCATAATTAAAATATACCCTTGCTTGTCAGGGCTAGAAGGGACACAGAGATCTCCAAAATTAACAGATGAGGTATCTGTGTCCTATGAGACTGGTCCAGAGTAACACAGCTTAGTGGCAAAATTGTAAGCCCACAACTAAAGTCTTCTAAAGCCAGAGTAATTTTCTTTCTACATCCTAAAATGCTTCCAGAACCAATACCTGGTCACAGAATCTCAGTTCAAAGACACCCAATAAAGCCAGGCATGGTGATGCACACCTTTAATCTCAGCATTTGGGAGGCTGAAGTAGGAGAAACACTATGAATTTGAGGGGTTACAGAGTTAGTTCCAGGTCAGCCTGAACTACAGTGAGACCTTACCTTGAAAAATAAATAAATAAAAAGTAAGATGATCCCCATGACTCAAAAGCATATTCACTTTCACGATGGCTATGCAATAGTGTATGCAGATGCTCCAAGAGGTAGCAGGTGATGCATACTAGAAACCATCAACACACAGATGCCCAACCATCAAACTCAAATGTCCATCAACAGTTGAATGGATAAACAAGTCACATTATAACCATACAATGAAATATTAATCTACCACAAAAAGAAATAATGTACTGATTCGTGATAAAACATGGATGAACCTCAAAAATGTTGTTGACTGAATGAACCCAGGCACAAAAGGCTACATATCTTACAATTTCATTTATATGAAACACTCAGGTAGGTAAATCTAGTGACATGAAAGTAAAATAGTGATTGCTTAAGGCTGGGGTTGGAATTTGTGGAATTCGAGAAATGAGAATCAATTACTTAGCAGGTAATGAAAATACTTTCAAACTAGATAGAAGTAATGATTGGACAAATTTGTGAACACACTTCATGTTACCAAACTTTTCACTTAAGATGATTAGTTCTAAAATAAAAGTATATAAAATATAATGGATCAATTCAGCTCAAATTATTAATGGATATATAAATATGTAATTTTTATAAATAAACATTTCATAACTATTTGTTATTATATAGTCTCTAATCTAGAGGTACCTCTGCTTAAAATACTTGGTCAATGCTGGGTGTGGTGGTGCACGCCTTTAATCACAGCACTTGGGAGGCAGAGGTAGGAGGATTACCATGAGTTCAAGCCCACCCTGAGAATACAGAGTGAATTCCAGGTCAGCCTGGACTAGAGTGAGACCCTACCTCAAAAAACCAATGAAAAAAAAAAAAACTTGATCAAAGCTGGAGAGATGGCTTAATGGTTAAGGCGTTTGCCTGCAAAGCCAAAAGACCCAGGTTTGATTCCCCAGGACACAAGTATGGCAGATGTACAAGATGGCACATGCATCTGGAGTTCATTTGCAGTGGCTTCCCTTGTGCACCCATTCTCTCTCTCCCTCTCTCCCCCTCTCTTTGCCTCTTTCTCTTTCTCAAATAAATAAAAATAAAAACAAAACATTAAAAAAAAATACTGTATCAGCTGACTTCCAAATTATGTGTACTTTCTGCATCTAATTTCCTGATCTGTAAGAGGAGAATAATATCTGCATCATTCATTGTTAAGGAGGCTAAATGACTTTAAAATATAAACCGATATACGCCTGTTAACATCTACTTAAACTGTTTAAATTCATATCACATTTTACTATGTTTATCATAGTATATACAATGTATAATTTTTGCAGTATAGGAGTTGAACCCATTGCACATGTTAGCAAGATTTCTGTTACTGAGCTATATCTTCAGCTCTACTATATATAATTTATAAAGTACCTACCTTTTACCTGTTTTCAATTATTTTTCCAACAAAACAAGCTGTTATAATAGCAGAGAACAGTGATTTTATAAAGGAACCTTCTTTTTTTCTTGTTTTGTTCTAGCAGGCAGCCCTTGTATAGCAAAGTAGATTTTCTTGACCAAAGGCAATTTCCCCCTAGTTATTAAATTCTCAGAAAGATGATGTAATGTCTAAGGCTGTGCATGTTCCAGAAACATACATCACAGAATTCATGTAGATAGGACAAGGAACTGACAATAGTTCTACTATCTAGAACTTCAGTCGTCTTCCCTCCCTCACAAATGGCAAGATGTGTGTCTGTCATGGTCTCTGCTTCCCATGAAAGACCTTTAACCAAAAGTCATCACATGGCTCCAGTCCAACACAAAGAGGCTGGGAGATATAAGGAAGTGCATTAAGTATTTGGATGTGATTGATTCTTCCACATTGTTCTGGGTTAGTGGGGAAGAAAACAGAACTGTAGGCCAGAAGTTGTCTGTTGCTTCTGCCCTGGTCTTACAAATGTTGTTCTTTGGAACCGATTTCCATATTTTGATTCCAGTTCCCTTGGGCTCCTGCCTTAGCTGTGTATTTCAGTCATTATGATAAGGAGTCCTGGTACTGAACTGCAATTCCAGTGCATGCCTGTTATCTTCCACTTACACTTATTTTATCTGCTTAATGAACTTCTATGATCTGTAAATAAATTTCATGCTCTAAATATACCACCTGTATACCCTGGCTTCTTGCCTTCTCTTGACTACACTTTTCTGGCTGTTGCCAGAATCTTCTCTGTGTTAACTGTTTTCCCTTGCTGAATTTGATTGCTCATAACCGGGCCCATCTCTGATTTGATCTGTCCCACTACTCTGTAAGACTTACTCTGACAGAAGAAGTGGAAAAAGTAAAGAAAAAAGGAAGAAACATTCAGCAAAACAAAGCAGAAGAGAGTGAAAGTGATATAATTAGTGGTCATTACATTACATGTAGAAAGAGGGTCAAGTCTAACTTTTGTCCCAGCCTACCTATATGGCCTTTGCAAAGTTACTGAACCATCCTGAAATTTCAGTTTCTTCATCTAGAACATGAATGAGGTAGACCAGCTGCTCAATAGGGTCCCTTCCAGCCTTGGTAACCTATAATTTTGCACATACATAAAATGTTTTCTTAAAATTTCTTGGGCTCTTTTTCAATATCTATGTATTTTCAAGCAGAGAAAGATAGAGAAATAGAGAGACAGAAAGAGAGAATGGATTCACCAGGACATAGGGCCACTGCAAACGAACTCCAGATGCATGGGCCACCTTGTACATTCGGCCTTACATGGGTATGGGGAAACTGAACCCAGGTCATTAGGCTTTGCGGGAAGTGTCATGACTGCTGAGCCATCTCCCCAGCTCCTATTGGGCTCTTCTGAGAGTAAGGGAGAAGGCAGAGCATGAGCACTGACTAGGAGGGTTTTTTAATCCAAATTTTGAATAGTAACTATTAGGACTAAGTAGTCCTGATGGTTTAACATTTCCCAGGGCTTTCCTCAGTAAAGCCTAGAACATGTACTTTAAAATGAAGAGAGAGTTGGAAATTATATGTATCATGGTCAGATATATTCCTCTGACCATGGTGAACACAATAAAGCTGTACAAGTAGGAAATTTATAGAGCATTTTTCATTTTGCCCATTTTTGTCCTAGTCCAAAAGGGCTGAAATTCAGTATGTTCTCAAATTAACTAAAGAAACGCCTTGTCAAATCCCCCTCAATCCATCTGGTTACTATTATTAAAGCATTATGGACTATATGTGCTTTCCATTGGAAAAAATGGATAATCACTTCAAATATGTCATTTCATAGGTTTTGAAATATGAAAGTAACTGTTAAGGGAGCTATCAAAGCACTTTGCAGTACAGTGTGAGTTGTCAGGGGAAAAATATAAAAGAATTTTCAATAACTGGAGATTCAACAGATTCTAATGCCAAAGCCTGAGATTATAAGAACACTTCACGGAATTCTTAAAGACTGTTGTTCATTGCCTGGGGTATCTGAACCCCAAGAGGTAAATATCAAACCACCTGGACCACATTACAGTGTCTGGGGTCTAGTAAGTACAGAGAGGGGTCCACTCAAAGGTGTTCTCAAATGCCCTCCCAAGAGAGAAGAGTCCTAGCTATGTCATTTTGTTATAAGAGTGCTATGCCCTATGCCAACCTTGCCTTTTACACATCAATACCAATGAGAAAATACTTTGTCTTGAGTGGGATGTAGTTGAATGCATGAGACCTAGAGTCACACAGATCTGGGGCCACATCCAAGCTTCTGACATCTTACTCATGAGCTTGGTGATCTTGGGCCAGCACAGGGCCTAGAAGACACTTAAGAAATTTCCCTTGACCTGACCCATTGAACTAGAGTGATTATAAATCTGACTACCAGTTTCCTTCTCTATGATAGTGTGTAAGGGTAAAGACTCTAAAGGCAGACCGTGTGCAATCAGACCCTCGATTTTTAAGTATTAACTCTAGATTCAGTTTCTTCATCTGCCAAATGGAGATAATGATAATATCTACTTGTCAGTCAAAAGTGGGGATGGGGAGATGGCTCAGTGCTCAATGCTTAACACACAAGCATCAGGAGCTGTATTTGGATCACCAATATCCACATAAAATTCAGCTCATGGATGTGCCACCTCTACCACATCTGCTGGGGCCCAGGAGAAATTGCAGAGGAAGTGGTGACATGAATACTGCTCTTTAAAAAATTAAATTAAAATAAAAAGACACCCAACCTTGATCTCTGGCTTCCACATACACGCACACAAACATTCATATTCATCTGCACACCCATATGCACCCAGATACATATGTACATGTGTGCACACATGCATATACACCACACACACACATGCAAAAAGTAACAAATGTTTAAAACAGTACCTGATACACAGTAAGAATAAATACACATAAATAGGGCTGGAGAGATGGCTCAGCTGTTAAGGCACTTGCCTGCAAAGTCAAAGGACCCAGGTTCAATTCCCCAGGATCCATGTAAGCCATATGCACAAGGTAATACATGCATCTGGAGTTCACTTGCAGTGGCTGGAGACCCTGGCACACCTCTCTCTATATATGTGCCTCTCTCTCTCTCTTTTCTCTCTCAAATAAATAAAAAAATAAATAAATAAATAAATAAATAAATAAATACATATAAATAGAAAACCAGATAACATTTGAATGCTTCATTGGCATGCTTTTCAGGTGTTTTTAAGTTTTATTTTATATATACAATATAACAGATTATACTCTTTTATCCCCTCACCCCAATTCACCCCACTTCATAGCCCTCCTCAGTGGGCTATGGTATTCACTGTGGGGTCTCTTTGTGGTAGCAGGAGAACTGTGCCTCAGGGTATTCCTACCTACTCTGTGGCTGTTACAATCTTTCCTCCCTCTCTTCTGCAACATTTCCTGAGCTGAATTTTATGTGGATATTGGTGATCCAAATACAGCTCCTGATGCTTGTGTGTTAAGCATTGAGCACTGAGCCATCTCCTCATCCCCACTTTTGATTGACAAGTAGATATTATCTTTATCTCCATGGAAGACCTATTGGCAATCTGGTTTAGTGTTGAGTTCTCTTTAGCCTCTGTATTTCTGCTTTGATAGGTTTTGGTTGGTCACTGTGTCCATCACCATCTCCCTGGAGCTGGTTGTCAGGGTAGCAGTAAGAGCAATAGTCATGTCACTGCTTCCTCTGCAATTTCTCCTGGGCCCCAGAAGATGTGGTAGAGGTGGCACATCCATGAGCTGAATTTTAATTAGTATGGATAAAATGTAAACCAGATAATTTTAATAGAGAAAAATAAAAACATGAAATTATATGTATAGTATGATCTGAACTTTGTTTAAGTGAGGTTTTTGTCTTGTGATTTTTTTTTAGTATAGGCATATATAAAGAATTAAAAGCAAATAGATCAAAGTGATAAAGAGGTGCTGGAGAGGTGGCTTAGTGGTTAAGGTGCTTGCCTGCAAAACCAAAGGATCCAGGTTCAATTCCCCAGGACCCATGTAAGCCAGATGCACATGTGTCTGGAGTTCATGTGCAGTGGCTAGAAGCCCTGGCATGCCCATTCTCTATCTGCTTCTCCCTCTTTCTCTCTCTCTCTCTTTCTCTCTCAAATAAAGAAAAATAAAAAATATTTTTAAAATGATAAAGAGATTATCTCTGAATGATGAGAGAAAGATGTGGTTTCAACTTTTCTCATTTTTTCTATATGTGCATATGTAGAGCATGTATGAGTTTTAAACCTAGGGGAAAATATGTTACGAGTTCTCTGATGGATGAACTTAGGGAGGTGACAGTAGACTTGGGAACCAGTCTGAAGTTTGCTGGCTGTGTGTTGATATCCCAGAGCTTTTTTGGAACTCATGTTATATGTAAAAGTGTTTAGCAAAATTTTAAGCATAAAACCAAAATAGGAATTATATCTATTGTGTTTGTTATTATTATGCCAAATGGCACTTTTTGAAGTATCCAAAGCACACTCTTCTTTCCTGACAGGAGTTTAAATTCTCAGCAGTTGGGAATTACACTGTCAGAGCCCCGAGGAGGCAGCCTATCTGTTTTGTACTGAGTTCCTGGAACATTGTAGGTGTTTGTTTACTTTGGCTATGTGAGTGGTGGAAGGTCGGGGAGATATTGACCTTCATATTCATTTGTCTCAGTAAGGGTGGTCTGTGACACTGTTGTGCAGAAGTGAGATATTTTCATGTCATTGAGCCAAGGCCACCATTGTCATCCTCATCCAACTTCTTGTTCTCTTGTCATCTGTCACAGTGTGCAGAGGCATCTGTATTATACCAAGTTTATACATGGGGAAGCGGAGGGTGATGGAAAGTTAAATAAATGTCTCAAGGCAATACACTTAGTAACCGATAAACCAGGACTCAAATCCAGAATGTTTGGCATCTAAATTCTGTTTCTTTTTTCCTTTTATACCTCATCCCAGAGGAATGGCCAGATAATATATTCTCCAGATCTTGAGGCATAGGAGGGCTTCCTTGCATATTCCACATTGCACCGTTTTTAATCTTTTCTCTTGTTGTTAGCCAGAAAACAAGGAAAATTCGCCATCTCCCAATCTGGAACGGAATTAGAAAAAAAGTTCCTTTGTTGCTGGTTTAGTGCAGCAACCCTTAGCTAAAGGGCTTATCTCAGATCTAGACAGTGACCTGGTCACATCCAGCAATTGTCTGGGGAAACCCTGTCTTCCCATTGGTTACAATGAGATCCCCAAACAGTGTCTCTATGTTTGCCTAATTAAGACCAAGGTCTCACACTTCTCTCTTTGGATGTAGTAATGAAGTCACCACCTCTAAACAGCAGTAGATTCTGTGAAATACTCCTTGACCTCCCCCCATGGCCTTTCTCCTTGGAAACAGATTGCATTTACATATATTATTCTCCCAAGTGGTATTTTGTCAACAAAGCTCAATGGTCATTCCAGGTTAAACTGGAGTGTTTCCTGCCCCAGAGCCTACAAAGCTGGCTCTGAGTGCAGGGAGCTGAGTCATTGTAAGCCTGTGAACTTAATGGAACAAAGCAGCAGCATGGATCTAATAGCCCATGGACATTGTGGCTCAAGTGATTGACTTCCCCTGACTCACCTGCCCACGTTGTCATGGTACTGATGACTGGAGTGATGGAAAGATGGACTAGCTGGAGAAATAAAAACAGAACAAAGTCCCAGTTCCCAGGCAGTTCCTCCTTTTACTTGGTCCAGGAAGGCTTGGACCCAGGTGAGGCTTAGTTCATAGGGAGTGTTGTACTCAGCTCCACATTGCTGGGATGAATTTCCAAACCAGACACAGTTTATAGAAGGAGGGGATTTATTTCAGGCTTTCAGATCCAGAGGAAGTTCCTAATGGTGGAAGAAGCTGGTCCCCTTTTCCAAATTCTCACAAAGAGAGAAACCACTATCAGCACTACAAGCAAGCACGCTCTGGGAACCCCAGGCAGAAGTGAAACACTCTGCATAGCTTAGGCTGGGACTCAGATCTGCCCCCAGGACACCTCCCCTCCACCAGCAGGACTCTGTCTGCTAGGAATACAAGCTGCAAACTGAATTTTAAAAACACCTGAGTCTATTATAGGGGACATAAATTCAAACTACCACAGGGAAGTATGTTGGTTTGTTGAAGCTGCCTTAAAATGCCAGTGTGACTTATGCAACAGAAGTTAATTTTCCCACACTTCTAGAGGGCAGCATCAAAGATCAAGGTGCCAGGAGTTTGAGCTCGCTTTGCTGGCAGATGGACACCTCCTCACTGTGACCCCACATCGTCATCCCTCTGTGATGCCTGTGTCCTGACCTCCTCTTCCCATAAGGACAACAGTCAGGTTAAATTAGGACCTCCAATGAAAATTGCATTTGTCAGTCAATTGCCTTTTTTAAGCCTTTATCCCCAAACACACATTCTCAGGTACTGAGGATGAGGGCTTCAATTTAAAAAGTTTTCAGAAGTGGGACTGGAGAGATGGCTTAGTGGTTAAGCACTTGCTTGTGAAGCCTATGGACCCTGGTTCAAGGCTCAGTTCCCCAGAACCCACGTAAGCCAGATGCACAAGGTGGTGCATGCATCTGGATTTCATTTGCAACGGCTGGAGGCCCTGGTGTGCCCATTCTCTCTCTCTTTGTGCCTCCTTCTCTCTGTCTGTTTGTCACTCTCAAATAAATAAAATAAAAATAACCAAAAGTTTTTTTGAAGTTTTGAGAGGTAACAATTCCACCCATAAAGGAGGCCTGTGGAAAACCAGAATAGAATAGCATTTCACTTGCTAAACCACACCAGACGGTGTCAGCCACGCTGCTGGCACTGAAGTGACTCACTAACCCTTGGGGGAAGAGGGAACACCTCAGAGTGCCTTGGGGTCCCAGTACAGATACTAAGCAGGGCTGAGAATCAGAAACAGTGGCCATCCCCAGTTTTATGAGTGGGTACATCTTTTTTCACTTCTCAACAGTCAAGAAGACATCCCACCTTGCTTTCAATCTGTCCTTCCAACACACTCAGTCTGAGCCTTTCCTCCACCTTGCGCTCGTACAGGGAATCACACTCCTTCACCTGGACCATAGCAACAGCTTCGTCACAGCTTCCCAGTCTCCAGCTTCTGCCCGTCCCCAGTTTTCTGCACAGCGGCCAGCTCTCATTTAGATGATCATTGGACCATCTTTGCTGAGGGACTGCTTCCCTATTGCCTTAGGGTCATC
The DNA here is from genome assembly GCA_036365145.1 of Orientallactaga sibirica. Classification (NCBI taxonomy): domain Eukaryota; kingdom Metazoa; phylum Chordata; class Mammalia; order Rodentia; family Dipodidae; genus Orientallactaga; species Orientallactaga sibirica. The sequence continues at coordinate 13,713,336 of JAEOAD010000055.1, read as the reverse complement.
TGTTATGCTTCAGCATGAGCACGAGGCCGTGTTTGAACAGGTTCTCTGCTCGCCAAAGCTTCCAGAGAAATATAGTCAGCATAGCTTAGCAGGGTTTGGTTCCCTGTAGCCTGATCTGCCTCTAGGCTCCCGGTCTGGCATATCCCTGGTGGCTCCACCTCCCAGTTGGTTCAATACCCTAAATCTCTTCTTTTAGGTGCCTCATGGCTAAGGCTTTCATACCAGTCTAGCTTTCCTTCTCGTGCTGTCAGGCTTGAAGAACGATCCAAAGATGATGGATGGTAGCTTTTCTAAGCCTTCCTCACACTCCCCCCAGTCCGTGAGGAAATGGTTCTCTCCTGACTCCGCAGTCCAGCACACTTGCACAGCTTTGCATCGGTGCTGCTCATCACCTTGCCTCACTAGGATGTGAGATCTTGGGGGGAAAGTACTTCCTCTCATTCACCACACTGGGTGTGGCGATATGTGTACCAGGGTCCCACACAGACCCTACCTAGTAGACAGGTGATCAATAAGCAGGTAGACGAAGGAATGGAAGCCTTTATGACATCACTGGTTTTCCACACTATGTGGTTCCTGAGCGCTAGTACGACAGGATACACGGTACATATCTGACATGTTTCTTCTCATGATGCTTACCAGGAAGAAAGGTGCAGACAAATGTCCCAATGGTAGTTAGAAGCTGAAACAAAACAAGTAGTTACCCATTACAGAATATATCAAAACTGGAGGAGACCTAAGGAAACAAACAAAAATCTAGTTCAAAATTTTTTAAGAATACATTTAAGATTTAATTTATTTATTTATTAGAGACAGAGAGAGGAGAGAGAATTGGGGCACCAGGGCCTCTAGCCACTGCAAACAAACTCCAGATGCATGCGCCACCATGTGCATCTGGCTTACATGGGACCTGGAAACTAGAACCTGGGTCCCTGGGTTTCGCAGGCATGCGTCTTAACCACTATGCCGTCTCTCCAGCCCCAATTTTTTTAAACAATTCTCAGTCTCACTCACTCTTTATTTCTTCAGTTCTCACTATAAGTCAGGCACTGGGGTAAAAATTAAAACGATGTAGTACCCAAGGAAGTCCAGAAGTCTAAATGTGAAAAAAAATCTGACATTTAAAAAAACATTTTATTTTTATTTATTTATCTGATAGAGAGAGAAAGGGAATGGGCACACCAGGTCCTCCAGCTGCTACAAACAACCTCCAGATGCATGCACCACCTTGTGCATCTGGCTGATGTGGGTCCTGGGGAATCAAAATGAGGTCCTTTGGCTTTGTAGGCAAACACCTTAACCACTAAGCCATCCCTCCAGCCCCCAAATCTGACTTTTAAAAATTATTTTTACTTATTTATTTATTTATTTATTTAAGAGAGAGAGAGATACAGAGATAGGTAGAGAGAGAGAATGGGTGCTCCAGGGCCTCCAGCCACTGCAAACGAACTCTAGATGTGTGCACCCCCTTGTGCATCTGGCTTCCGTGGGTCCTGGAGAATCGAGCCTCAAACCAGGGTCCTTAGGTTTCACAGGCAAGCGTTTAACCATGAGGCGATCTCTCCTGGCCAAAATCTGACATTTTTTAATAGTGCCAAGACTGTTCAGGTGACAATGAGGCAACCAAGAAGGAGAATGCAACTGAGACACCACAGTCAATACCCCAAATAAAATGGCCTGGGTTCCCAGGACCCTGAACTAAAGTTGCCACCCTGCCCCTGCTAAAGGAATAGTGGAGGATGCTTTTCTGTTAGGACCCTCTGAACCCACCGGGCCTCCAACTCAGTTCATGTCACCTGCAGGTGGGTGCTGAATGAACAGTGCTGGCCCTGGGACCTGAGGAAGACCAGGGGAGGAAATCCCTCTCCATCATTGGGGACACACGGCTGCAGCCTCACAAAGTCCAGGGCCAACATTTCAAGCAAATTCTTTTGTCCCAGGCCACTGGGAAATTAGGGAAGGCATTGTGCCCAGACATCTTTAAATAATGTTGTCACTCATCAGAAAACCTTAGGGGAACCCAGCCCTTCTTTCACCAGAATTGAATTGAGACCATTAACATAGGAAGATTGTCCTTGCTTGTCATGCCAGAGTGGACAGAGGAGCTGCGGAGAGCATCTGGCCTCCACACTCCTTAGCTGCATTCCAAGGCTCCACTCAGGAGGCCACGTCCGTCGTCCTGCGTTGGTGACTGGCCCTGCAGTTGAATGTGTTTGTACTTGCTCCCTGAGGGTTTGAGTTAACCACTCTCTCAGTGGTTTCTCATCGCAGTCCTCAGCAAGCCACCCACACACTACCCGATCTGTGTCCTTCTCTGTTCCAAAGCTCACAGAACCTGTCCCTTCTTTACCTATACAGTTGCTCTGCTGAGCCCTAGTCTAACATTCAGCCTAATTAACTCTTTTACTGTTGTTATATTAAAATCATTTCATTGTTCTTCAACAAAGAGTTTCTGTTATTATTGTTGCTGTTACTGTGTATAATACCTACCATGAGATCCACCTTTTATAACAGATTTTTAAGTATACAACACTTAAAAGTGCTAGTGTGTGTTATTAGAGGTATAATGTTATTCAGTAGATCTCTAGAAGCTCTTTATTTTTCAGAACTGAAAATTTAAGCCTATTGATGAATAACTCACCATTTCATCCTTCCCTGGGCACCTAGCAATCCCCGTTCGATTCTATGCTTCTCTAAGTTTCCCTAGGAAACTTCATATATGTGCACTTAGGCAGCGTTTGCTCTTCTGTGACCACTTCATTTCATTGAGCATACTGTCCTCAAGGTCCATCCATGTTGTTCAGTACTGCAGGATTTCCTGCATTTTTAACGATGAATTACATTCTGTTGTACACATGTACCAACATTTTTTTTTACTATTCTTTTATTAAGAACATACTTTGTGTGGATACATCATATGATGGTACCATCTTTTTCCTCCTCCCTTCTTCCATTACATAGGGATCCTCCTCAGTGGGGTTGCTGGTATTCTCCATAGGGTTATGGGTTATGCATTGTGGAAGCAGCAGTCAGTTATTGGGGAGGGAGATTTTTATTATTATTTCTTTTTTGTTTATTAAGAACATACTTTGTATGGATACATCATGTGTTGGAACACCATTTTATTTTGAAAAAATACTTTTCTTTATTTGTGTTCATGCATGTATGTGAGAGAGAGGCAGGGAGGGGGAGAAAGAGACGGAAAAAGGCCTCTTACCACTGCAAATGAATTCCAGATTCATACACCACTTTGTGCATCTGGCTTTACATGGATACTGGGGAATCAACATATGGCAGGCAGGCTTTGCAAGCAAGGGTCTTTAATCACTGAGACCTCTCCCTAGCTCCATATACTGCAGTTTTAATCCCTTCATTCATCAAGGGACATTTGAATTGTTTCTACATCTTGAATATGGTGTATAGGATTGCATTGAACATAGGATATTAATATCTCTTTGAGACAGTGATTTCAATTCCTTGGAAAAATACCCAGAAGTGGGAGTGTTCATGTATATGGTAGTTATCTGGTTTTTCTTTTTGAGGAATCTCCATATTGCATTCCACAGTGGTTGCACCATTTTACATCCCCACCAATAGGATAGAAGGGTTTTCCCACATCCCCTGCTAACACTTGTTATCTTTTAATATTTGATAATAACCATCTAACAGAGATGAAGTAATTTATATTTCCCTAATGAGGAGTGACAGTGAACATTTTTCATATGCCTGTTGGCCATTGCTATGTCTTAGGAGAATGTCTATTCAAGCCCTTTGCCCTGGTTTTCATGGAGTTTTGCAAGGTTATTTTATCTTTGCTTGTTTCAGTAATTTTATTATTTTGCTTTGTTTGGTTTGTTGTGTTGCGCTGTTTGTTTCTTTATGTTTTCATTGACTGAAATTCCTTTTAGCTTTTGGGAACTGTTTTCTTTTCAGACCTGTAGTTTGCACATATTTTCTTCCTTCCTCTACATCACCTTTTCACTCTGCTGGGTTTCCTGTGCTGGGCAGAAGTTCCATTTATCTATTTGGCATTCGTTTTCTGTGTTTTCCTGTAGAATCCAAAAAAAAAATGTGTCTGAATCATTATTACTGACCTTTGTCTCTGAGGAATTTTACAGTTTCCAGACTCATATTTTAATTCCGAATCTACATTTGTGTAGTACAAGGTAAGGTCCAACTTCAAATTTTGCATGTGTACATTCAGTTTTCTCAATACTCCTGTTGAAAATAATTAACTCATTATCTTTTATCTCTTATTTAGAACATGGCTTCCTTGGAGAAGCTTCTTTTAATCACTTACCTACCTTACAAAATACATACAAATTAGAGTTACCAGTTCATTATATACTTTCATAGCATCCTGTGTAACTGCTTTGTAGTATCTCTTCTATAAAATAAGTATTCAGGTAATTATTCATTCAGTTTTGTCTTCCCCATTAGAATATCCACTTCTGTTTTCCCCACCACTGCCTAGCTTACTACATAACACAAAGTAGTTGCTCAAATTTTTGTGTAATAAATGGTACCACTTCACAGACTTTGACTGACAATCACTTCATCTTGTTGTGTGTGCATGCACACATGCACATGTGTGTGTGTGTGTGTGTGTGTCAATTCTGACTAAATGAGTGTGAGATTTATACCTTTTCACTTCTTTCCCTGAACTTAGCATTTTACATGCCACACAGTAGGTACTCATTGAAAGAATGACTAGATTGGTTAAGTAGGGTGAGCAGTATGGTCTAGCTCTACAGAAACAGCCATGTGGAACCGGTTATCTGTAAGTATCGGGTTATCTGGTTTGCATTAACATTCAGCCATGAAACTACTTCAGGGTTGGAGATATAGCTCAGATATTTGTTCCCTATAAAAAGCTAATCTCTAATCTCGGTTTCTTACCAAGATTTAACTGTCTCTAGTGCATAGATACTTAAAGTTCTCCTCCTCCTCCTCTGCCTCTTTCTTTCTCTTTAATGCATCTTCATAGATCTTGATACAATAGTTATATCAGTGCCACTGTGCTTTTGCAGTATGCAGTTTTCATATTTTAAGACATTGACATCAATAGATAGTTATATTAAACAGCAGCATTTTCCCTTTTTGTCAATAATATTCATTAAAAATGAATATATACTTACATAGCTGCCCTCAATCCCTTATTAAGTTCTCCTAATTAAACTCTACTCAGGTATTTACCAAATGTTAGAGTAGTCATCTTTACTCCTGAATTTGAAAGTTGAGGGTCTAGTTTATGCAAAACTTTTCTCTTCCCTTCTAAGGCCGATTCTCATAGTCACCAGAAGCTCAGATGAAACATATTGCCCCACTGAAATCACCATTTACAAATGGGGCCCAGAACTTGAAACAGATGGCAGCCACCATGGTGCTTTTGAGGCACACTGAATTTTAAAAATCAGTGTTCAATTAAGTTTGAATCGCTGTCCTCTTCCTCCCTCAGTCCACTGTGGTGGTTGCCGGGCAAGCACAGAAAGGCTTTCCCACAGAGGAACTCCCATGTGCATGCACACACACACACACACACACACACACACACACACACACACAAATTTCGGCCTGCTCTGAGAACAGTGAAGTAGCTTTCTATGTTGAAGGCTGCCCATGGAGAGGTGGCAGAAGAGGTCATTTAAAGGACATTTTAAATGTTGACTTTACTTATCACAGGATATAGGTTTTAGAAGATTCTGTTAACTAAATGGCACTAAATATAGCTTCTGTCATGGAGTTATTTGTGCTGGGGCATTTAGAGGAGAGGTCAGCCCGCAGGTCCCTGTGAATGTCAACACGGCCTCCTTCAGAGTAGATGAGATCAGTGTAGAAGAACCCAGCCACCCTTGCAGGAATTCCAGTGACCTTTTAGGGAATCAAAACCAGAAAAGAGTGACTTAACCATATACCAACAGTCCCTAAGCACATAGATCCCAGAGTTAACCAAGTTTATGAAATGAGAGAGAAAATGGAAAAGACACTCAAATTCATTAAATGCAAGGATTAGATTCTATCTCTGGAGGAAATTAAGAAAACAGCCCCACATTGATTATATAAACCATGCACTGGTAGACTCACATGACTTGAGGTTCCATATTTTCCTTCTATTATAATCTGATAAAACAGAGAAATGTCATTCAAAAGACATTTTTGAGCATTTAACTTTCTGTTCAGTCCCCTTTGAGCTTTTTCATTAATTTTAGATCTACATTAGAACACAAGCTGAAATTTATTAAGCACCTAGCCATATATTCCAAACAAATGGCAATCCAACTCTGAGAACCAAGAGGCTGAGTAGAATAGGTCAGTGGTAGAGGTTCAAGAGGGAAGAATTAACAGAATGAAATTCCTTAAAAATAATGAGAGGATACTGTGCCTCTCAGGAGCATGAGACTTGGAAATCTGTGTGTCCTCCACAGTACTCAGCATTTAGAAAGGGCCCAGTTATAGCCACATTTATGAACACCTCACGAATACTAACCACTAGCCAGGCATGTCATACAAAGGGGGGCTCCAGCTAACTCAATTCTCTCAGCCTATGAAATGGATATGACTACCTTCTTTGAGGAATCTGAGTTAAGAAAGTTGTCCATGATCCCCCAGCAGGTGATGCTGGACTGTGGAACCAACCTCAAGGTATGACCTCCCTCTTTGGAGGCCTTCTTGCCTCTCATTGGCAAATCTGTCCCTGAATACCTGAGCTCCAGCAAAAAATGCCCCTGTGCTTTTCTGCTAACCACCCCACCCTGCCTGGCACTAAACCAGCCCACATAATTCCAAGTTAATTCTGAGACAGGCAAGATGTGAAGGACACGGGTTTGAATTAAAAGATCACTGGATAGGCACACTATAAAAGCAGAGATCCATATTTGGCCTCTCCTACACCAAGTGCCTGGTACATGGCTATTCAAAATATACTCATTAAATAAATGACTCTGTAAAGTAATTTAATGGACCAACACAATGAAATGGACTCAAGATTCAAGGCTCATTCCTGTCCCTTGCTAGGGCCATAGTTTTGAGCATATCTGTGAATTCTCTTAGCCTCAGCTATTTGATCTTCAAAATGGGCTGGAATCTTTCACAGCTTACCTCATAGAGCAGTGACTCTAATAGGTAGTAACAATTGGGGGCCACGAACATCGGAAATAAGACTTGTTCGCAGATCCTGCCAAGGCAGATATATGTATTTGATATGAACCTACAATTGATTCTGATTGATTCTGGACTTTAGCACTGCTGTCTCCTGGTGTCAAAACAGAGAGAGAGGAAATTGGTAATTGGTCACCTTCATCTGTGAACCACAATGTTCATCTTTTTCCAGGAAAAATGACCTCCTTCTTGCTCTATCTGGTCAGGTGGCAGAGGTGGTCGAGGCCTAGGAGAGTAAGGGTTTACTCCACAACAGTCAGGGCTAGAAGAGCTTAACAGCTGGTGAACTGCCCGGCTCATCAGCTTATCCTTGGCTTTCTTCTGTCCATCATGGCACCGCCACTAACTCATGCATGCACACACTGGGCGTGCACACACAAGGCCGATTCTAGGGCCCTCTCAAGGCGTGTCTGTTTGTTTTCTTACTTCTAGTCATAGTTCACTTCTTGACCCAATCTTCCTAGGCTGCGCCCATCAAAGTGCAGTTGTTGTTGGAGGAAGGAAGCTGCTTCCTTTTGTTCTCAGCTGCCCCTCTGCTGTTACCCTGTGGAGGTTCCACTGAGTGAGAGAGCCACTAGAGTGCCAAGAACAACATTATTTAAATTTTAAATAATAGGCTCTTGGAGATAGATGTTCATGAAGCGTTCAGACTGCCCCTGGGAATTTTCCCAAGAGAATGATTCATAATCTTTCTGACTATGCACCTCTGTTCCCTTGCTGGAGTAAGGACAAAACTTCCAGGGCTGTCAAGTACTTCAAGAGCAGATTCTTCCAGTTGTCTCCCATGCTGGTTCTTATTCAACAGCTTCGCATAAGCCAGACATCCAAAAGCAAAACAATGAAAGTAGCCATTGTTCCAAAAGCAAAGGCTGACAATTAACTATGTAGTCTCAGGGTGGCCTCGAACTCTCGGCGATCCTCCTACCTCTGCCTCCCGTCTCATATGCTTTTGAGTGACATTTCTTAGCCACATCCCCATGACATGTCATTGACCATCTGGGCTCCTATTTCTTCTTCTATAAATGGGAATAATAACACCTGCCCTGTCTACGCTCAGATGATAGCAGTCTTATGAGAACGTTTTTGACACATTAAGGTAATAAAGTATTCAAGGTTCTTTAAATCATTGACAAAAATATTGGGCAAAGCACACAACCATTCACATAATAAATTTTATTTTTACAAACCCGTTGGATAAACTGTGTAGGATATTAAAAAAATCAGCTCACTTTTTAAAAATTAAGATTCCTGGGCTGGGGAAATGGCTTAGAGGTTAAGACGTTTGCCTGTGAAGCCTAAGGATCCTGGTTCAATTCTGCAAGACCCACATAAGCCAGATGCACAAGAGGGCACATGCATCTGGAGTTCGTTTGCAGTGGCTGGAGGCCCTGGAATGCCCATTCTCTCTCTGTGCCTCTTCCTCTCTCTCTCTCTCTCTCTTTCTCTCTCAAATAAATAAATAAACTATTTTTTTAATTAAGATCCTTTTTGCTTTCCAAGCACTGAGGAGTACATTTTAACTAATAGGTGGCAAGAGGCACAACTCTGTGAACACCAGTTCTGAGGGAGAGTTAGGAGCTGTCAGCATGGATGGGAAATGTAGCAGTCACCCTAGCATCTAGCAAAGTACTCAGCACCAAGGAGATGCCCGATGCTTGTTGAGGGAGCACCCGAATGGATAGACAGGTCTTCCTCTCTTTGGAGGAAGGCAGACAGTGATCAGCAGAGCAGTCTGTGCCACCAGAAATCTCAACCTGGAAGTGGCAGGCTTCTCATTCTGATTCAGGGAGCACTGCGGGGACTCCAGCAGGGGAATATTGTGCCCTGGGGTCCCACTTGGTGTGGTTTACCTGATGCCACAGCTGTGCAGTCTCTGTCAGTTAAAATAAACCCAGGACTGCACGAGTAGCCTTTTTCTCCACCTGATCACTGAATCTTCTGCCTGAGTCCTGAAGCACAAATGTGTCCACTGAAGGTTAAAACCAGCTTTAGAGCCGGGCGTGGTGGTGCTCGCCTTTAATCCCAGCACTGGGGAGGCAGAGGTAGGAGGATCACCGTGAGTTCGAGGCCACCCTGAGACTACAGAGTGAATTCCAGGTCAGCCTGGACCAGAGTGAGACCCTACCTTGAAAAACCAAACCAAACAAACAAACAAACAAACAAACAAACAAACAAACAAACACAGCTTTAGTGTGGGAATGGGGGAGGGGCAGTACTATCCAGAGTGGTGGGTTGAGAAACTCCGTGCTAGGTTCTACCACAATGGGAATCCAGAGCACCTGGCTGACAATTTGAAGGGAAACATGACAGACTTGGATGCTAAGTAAAATGAGCTTTAAACCTCTGGAAGAGGAAAATACTCAGGACAGCTGCTATCCCCAACTAGGAAGCAGACCAGAATCACCTAGTGAAAGTCTAAGAGATACACAGCTTTCTCATCCTCCAGACTGACTGTCAGTCTTTGGGGAGGCTTGGAAGAGGTTCCAGTGGTCTACCTGCCAGGCAGGGACTCAGTCTACCAAACTCAGTATGAACGAGTGAGCTCTGAATTCACTGGTTCTCAGTGAGGCCAGCTGAGGGATTCTTCAGTCTAGCTCGCGCTATGGGAAACCCAACAATGGTGCAACAGAGCAGATGAGAATGAAGCATTTCTCATCAGCGTTTCTAGGAAATGCGCATAAAGGAAGGAGGTGGGACCCGGAAGTAAGTCAAAGAGGAAAGCCCTCTTTACTTTGCACTGGCTCAGCCAGGTAGTTACACAAAGGAGGCAGATGGCCTGATCCTTCCTCTGAGATTTCAACTGAAGAGGCCCCTGGGAGAAGGGAAATGGAACAGACCAGGCAGGAGAGGCTAAGCACTCCAAGGAGGAAACCTCATCTCCTCTTCACCCATGGCCTCCTCTTCCTCCACATGCTCGTCTTAGCAATGCCTTGAGGAAGAGAGCAGTCTACAGTGAGGTTTGAATAGGATTTGTATGGCAGATTCTCTCATTCTTCCTCTCCCTGGTCATCTGCCTCCCCATCTACTCTGCTCCAAGCATCTCATAGAACTAATAACATCCCCTCCTTTATTTTTAAGGAATGAATAACATAGGTTGCAATTTATGGAGGGTTTTATTAAGCACTAGTCCTATAGTTTGCATAAGATTCGAGAACCCCACAAAGGCTCATTGTTATTAAAGGCTTGGTACTCAATATGCACATGCGAGAGGAAATCGAACCCATGAAAGGTTCTTTTGGGTCATTATGAGCAGGTTCTCAGAAGGTAGTTCTTGTAAAGTCCACGGAGCAACCCTGTCACCTCTCATCTGCTCTGCTTTCTGGTTCCAGATGTGATCACTGGTCTCCATAACCCACCGCTGTCACTGTACGCTATGATCTACTGCACTCACCAGAGTCCAAATCAGTGTAGCTGTCCCATATGTGGGAGAAAGAAATGCCTACACAGACAGGTGAAGAAGAATCTGAAAAACACAGGCCTGGCTAGATTTTTCCTTCCTCTGCCTATTTCCCGATAACTCATACCCTTTCCTCCCATTGCATTTCTACAGAGCTGCCTGATCTTGATGACCCCAAACATCAAAGCAGTTTTCCCAGTCATCTGAGTCCCCATTTATGAAGCTCCTGGACTTAATAATCAGTTATGCTTTCCTCTTGCCACCCCCCCCCTTGTCACAGTGGTGTCAGTTGTTACACTTATGATGTGTGAAGTAGGTAATGAAGCACCACACAGACTGGGTTCAATTCTTCATTCCTCTAGGACATATGATGAAGAACTGACATAGTCAAGTCCCTGAAGACAGACTCACAAACGGATGGTTGTAAGGCAGGACGCTGAGGCCTAGTAGAGTGTGCTTGGGGTTCTACAGGAATTCGAGTTGCTGGATTCAGCTGGGGAAGAGCCCAGGAAGGCATTGACCATTAATTACTTCTCTCTGTCTTCTAAAATTCTTCTCTGCTCCATGCCAAAGTCCTTTCCAAAGGCCAACATGCCCAGATCTGTTCTTATCTCGGAAAAAAAAAAAAAGAATCAATGAAGCTATGTTTGTTATTCTATAATTACCAAAAAGCTTAATTTTTTATCTTCAAAATTACTTCTTGGCATATTACTTTTGCTGAGTTATCTATATGCCCACAAAGGAGAGAAAGCTGGTATTATACACTTTTCCCAAATAGGTAAAACTAAAGCCTGGGGATATAAAGAACTCACTGGTGTGATGCCATATGAAAATAGAGTAGAACCTTCTTATCTTTGGTACAACGAGTTCATCCTAGGGGCTTGGGACCAGAAGCTTAGCTAGGAGTGGTGACAAGAAAAGTTAACCCTGGTGCACATTCTCCAAACAGGCTTATCTCCACTGGCTGTTTATATTGGCATAACTGTTATTAAAAGCATTTTTTTAATGTTAGAGGAAGTTGTTCGGAAATCTTGAGACTCACTTCAAGGGTAAAGAGTGGTATGACTGCTTCCCACACACTGAAAGCAGAGGCTGCGTTTGCACTGCCACCTTGCCTTATTTGAGAAGCATTCCGCCCTGTTGAGGTGGGCCATGGTCAGGCTTGAGTGCTGCCCAGAGTTGTCACAGAGAAGGAGGGCAGCATCTCTAGAACTGCCAGTCACCTTAATGCCATCCTCCTTCAAAGTCCAGGAGCACCCGGAAAGCATCTCAAGCAGCTTTCTCACAGATTTACGTGGACTTTCTTATTTCCCTTTTACTGATCCTCTCCGTGACTTCCCTGAGATAAAAGCCTTCACAGGCCAGGTTGTAGACTACTTGAGAACTTTTCTACTAGTGTGGGTGCATACCAGATGCCCCAAAGCCCCAATGTGAAATGCTCTGATGTTTCCAATAATTTGAAAAATGTGCCCACCAAGAATCCTAGGAAGAGATTCTTTCTATAAGAATTCCAGCTCCTTTCTTGTTCCTCACATCCATTCTCATCCACTTTGCACTCAGCTGGTGTGTGTATGTGCGGGGCGTGTGTGTGTGTGTGTGTGTGTGTGTGTGTGTGTGTGTATGTATGTATGTATGTATGTATGTATGTATGTATGTATGAAGGCCAGAGAAAGATGCTGGGAATCCACTATCTTTTTTGCCTCATTTCCATGAGACAGACTCTCACTGAACCTGGAGCTCTTCCATGCTCGGATTTTTATGTGGATGCTGAGAATCAAACTCAGATCCTCACTCTGGGCACAGCAAGCATTCTTACCCACTTAGTCAGTTCCTCAGTCCCTCAGCAGAGGGTGGACATCACCTCCTGGCCAGTATCAGGTGGACAACAGCAGTAGGAGAGTGTGACAAACACTGGCAAGGGGAAGCTGGCTATGACACCCATAAGCCCTTCCCCAACAACACATCACCTCCAGAAGTCTTTAATTCTCCAATTGCCATCAGTTAGGGACCTAGCATTCAGAACGCATAAGTTTATGGGGGATATCTGAATTAAACCACCACTCTCCTCTCTATATACATACTTATAGAAATTACAAGCTAAGACACATATATCAGCACACAGCTTTGCTATTTCTGAGTTTAGATAACTTCAGTTGATATAATTATTTCCATGCCCATCCATTTTCCTGAAAATTTCATAATTTCATTTTGCCAGACTGCTGAATAGAGTTCCATTGTGTATATGCACCACATTTTTATTCTTCATTCATCTGTCAGTGGGCATCTCGGCTGATTCTACAACTTTATTTTTTTTCAAGTTGTTTCCTCATCCTTAATTTTTAAATTACTCAGTGTGAAAGACATGCTATCGATTATAACTCACATAGCCCGGCTGGCCAGGGCAGGAGCCCAAACTCCTTTGAAGGCCTCTGCTGCCACTTCCACCCAGGTGTAGCTTGCCACCCCAGGGTGCTTGCCAGTCACTAAGTTCAACACTAACTCCTCCTGCTAAGTCCTACTCTCTGCATGGTGGGAGATCAAAGTATCTCCATTCTGTAGCCAGAGGCATGACACAAGGTCAGAGCTCTGATGTCCAAATGACTTTCCACTAGGCTAGGCTAGGAGAAATCCAGTGTGTAAAATATCAGTACAGTATGTGGTTTGCTATACTTAAATTAATTCAAATAAGAGGAAATTAAACAGCACAGTTTTATAGGTCAAATTTCAAGCCAGTGGCTGCTACATTGTTCAGAGAAAATATAGAACAGTATTCTCATGGCAGCACTGAGCAGACTATTGTGTTGATGTGGTGGTGAGGGCATGCAGCTGTTAGGTGACTGTAGGCATGGTTCACCTGGAGCCTATAAGGAGCTGAAACCTTCTGTGTAATCCATGGCTTCCCAGGATATAAAATAGCATCTGTCACATGATTGTTTTGCTAAAAGAATTCATCCATCCACCCCCCACGTGTTTGCTGAGTCATTACTCTGTGCAAAAGGGTCAAAGTGTTCATTTAGATAGTCTCTGCCATCAAGCAATTTATTGTCTTTCTTGAAAAAACAAATAAAAAAAAGAAAATAAACACCAAAAAGTATTTTTGCAGCCAAGTGTGGTGGCGCATGTCTTTAGTCCCAGCACTCGGGAGGCAGAGGTAGGAAGATGGCTGTGAGTTCGAGGCCACCCTGAGACTACAAAGTGAATTCCAGGTCAGCTTGAGCTGATGTGAGACCCTACCTCGAATATATATATATATATTTTGCTAATTATGCTAAATTAAATATGCTCCTTAACCTAAAGCAATAGAAAACTGCTATAGACACAGCCTTAAAACAATAGCAATAAGCAACAACAACAAAAAATTTTCTCCTAGCCCCAGCTGAAACCACAGAGGAATTGGAGAAATGAGCAAGAGTGCTGCTTTCTTAGTGAATCTGACATCAGCAAAAGGGTGAATGAGATAGACACTGAGGACACTCAACACCTGCCTAACCAGAGATCCAGAGGCTCCTAAGAGCTCATCACTGAAGCTGACTTAAAACACACCCAGCATGGCTCAGGGAATATTGTGGAAGTGGGGATGGAAAGCTTGTTAGAGCCATAAGTTTGGACATTATGCACAGAGACATTGCCCCACCCCCATAACTGACTGCTGCCCCCACAATTCATGACCCACAAGCCCCATGGGGTTGACCTGCATCCCCAAGGACGAAAGCCCCTTTGGAAAAGGGGCAAGGAGGAGGGAAAGGATGGTGCCAACATGTGTGGTTTACATACTAAGTATGTCCATAAATTTCAGAAAACTTTTTACCACACCTTTGAATTTAAAAGGAGAGAGGGGAGTTCAACATCTGACCCTCAGCCCAGTTCAGCTGGCAGTCTCCGAAGTGCAGTAATTTCTCACAGCCCTAGACAACTAAAGGCAGAGATTCTGTCTTCTAGTTCCTCCCACTCCCATACTGCCGAGTGACGGCGGCACTGTGTGCCTTGGCTCTAATGCCTTGAAGGGAAGACATTATACCTCCCAACTAGAACATAAATTTCCATATATTACCTAGATGCAAGGTCACACACTTCTATGTACATACAGCACAAGGCACGAGAGCCCATCCTTGAGCCCTCTCCTCAACTCCCCTACCAGGACTTTACAACATGTTTCTGGATCTGTGATTTTGCACCCCAGAAACAGAAGTATGTCTGGGAGAAAGGTCTTTCTCAGATCTCTGTCTGCCGAGACTTCCCACACTTCTGTGTTTCTGAGACTCCATATAGCCATCCATCCCAGGAGTGTGCTCCCAGCCCTCATAAACTTGGCAGGCAGTGAGGGAGAATGGCAGCCTTCCTAATCCCACTTCCTGTCTCCAACAGAAACCCCAGCACCATAACTCTTGACAATCCCAAATAAGTAGAGTTAAGCGGTAATATGCACAAGGAGGAGGAAATGCCTTCCAGTCCCCAACAGCTAATCAGCTTTTACTGTTCAGCCTCAGGGCTGGTTGCCCACAGCTCTGTCCCTGCTGTGGCTGCTTTCTTTGCTGTTAGGATTGATTGATGGGAGAAGCTGGTTATCACACAGGCAGGCAGCCAGCCCAGAGCATGGTGTAATGGTGTGTGGAGCAGAAAACCGTCACTGTTACACATGTCTGCTTCCGTCATGATGCCGGTGAGAGGAAACATGACTACCTGTATTTCATGGGTCCTGTGTATACAGACCTGTTCACACCTGTTCGCAGATGGGCTGAAAGGTCAGATGCAAATACAGATCAACACTAGCTAACATAGAGCTTAGAATGTAAAATCCCTATTTAGTCAATAACATATATAAGATTTCTTTTGTCTATTTAAAAATCCCTTATTTGGGCAGATCAGAGGTTAAAGCTTTTAACATATATTTGATTCTCCAGTGTATTTCTTTCTGACTATTTAAAAATATTTTTAAATTTATTGGATTAGCTTGATCCAGATGGCTCAGAGGTTAAAGCACTTGCCTGCAAGGCACTGAAAACCTGGAATTCCTGGAGAATTGATGGTCCCAGTCCAACTGGAGAGCAGCAACATAAAGCGGAAAACACCAGATGGCAAGGAGCAAGCAGCACCGGCAGCCAGGTGCCTTTCTTCCAAGCTTCTTTTTAAACTAGCAAGAGGGGCACTATCTCTTATCCCTGGGGGAAGGATTATTCCTTATCCCTGGGGAAGGATTATTCCTGTTAATCCTTCCTAGAGGCAACCTCAGAGACACACTTATGAGGAATGTCTGTGGATTTTAAACTTATTGACACAAACTTAACCATCTCTTCCAGTAACCACATAAAGCCAGATGCTTCCCTATCTCTCCAGTCTAAAACCCTGTATTTTGATCTTATTCCCAATTTCCCCTCTTCTGCTCCATCTAAAACCCTTCTTTAAGCCCCTTCTTTTTTTTATTCTTTTTTTTTTTTTTTTTTTTTTTGGTTTTTTGAGGTAGGGTCTCACTCTGGCCCAGGCTGACCTGGAATTAACTATGTAGTCTCAGGGTGGCCTTGAACTCACGGCAATCCTCCTACCTCTGCCTCACCAGTGCTGGGATTAAAGGCGTGCGCCACCATGCCTGGCTTAAGCCTCTTATTCTGACTCACTGAATTAAATTTGTGTTGCATGCATGAGCACAGATAGGAGGTCATTCACTGGAGTGTGGACAACTTACCAGTGGCTACACCATGAAGAACATACTTCCCCTCCCCCAGCAAGTGTTAGCCCCCATTAGCTGTTCTGAGAGGCATGGAGTCTTGTGAGTCCTTCCCTCACCCATGATGAAATGTGGACAGGCTCAATCTTGTGCCAGAGTTCATGAGTATATATATCCCTGCTGGTAGCTTTCATCGTGCCACAAGGGGCTATGTAAGCTATGCAGAATATCAACAATCATCACCAATCCTACCCATCTGTGGAGCATGTGTGCTCCTCAACTGACCTGCTAGGCAAGATGTGCCCACCAGTGCAATATTGGCAGGACTGTTATGGGCGTAACCTACCACTTTCCATTTGGATTTGAGGTCCACTCCACAGAAGGGAATCCATGTCTGATATTGTAAATTTGGTCAACAATGTTTTTGGTATACCCAGTCTCAGGAACTATAGATTAGCATAGAGAAAAATATATCAACTTTAGAAACATTTTCTCTATCGACTTCCAGTGTGAGCTCGGACAAGTTACTGCTTCTCTGGCCATAGTTTCCTAATCCACAAAATTGAGAATAATAGTGTGCCTTGCTGTGGAGGGTCTCTATGAGGGTTAGATGAGTTGACAAAGATAAAGTGTCTGTTTCTCAATGCCTGAACCAACCTCAGGTGTGCTCCATCAAAGGCCGTCATTGCTGTTCTTCTAAGTGATGATATTGTTGTGCTGAAACTTGCGGTATCTTTTTCAGTGTGTCTGCTTCCTCACTGCCTTGTTTGTTATCTAGCAACTGATGCCCTCAAAGTCAAACAGAAGACACATTGCATTATGCTCCACTGCATGCACTGACATGCAGAGAAGGGATGAACTGCATGAAACAGGGGAGGCAGAAAAGGCTGTCCCTCTAGGGGTCTTGACTATGATATGGAAGATAGAGGTGGGAGCACTCTGGTGTGAATCTAACCATGATAGAGAAGGGATGTGCCTGTGATGGGACAATGACTGGAACTACAGTGGCAGCAACCTTGCCTGAGACCATGGGCAAGCATGATTGATTGGTGACCTCCCTTCTGCCCCTGTCTTCCAGAACTTGAGGAAGCCTAGTGGCTACTTGGGAGAAGTAAGAGCAAGTAAGGATGCACAAGGGCCCGGGAGGAGTGGTCAGAGCAATAGTTCCACAACCGTTGAAACATCTCAAACTAATAACAACTCGTAGGAACTCACCACTAGGCACTAGCTGAAAATTACCACTTGGGTAGAAGGTTGAAATTTAATTATGGGTCAGTCATTTTTCAAAAGCCATTTGTCCTATTTTGAAGGTTTTTGTAAAACTTGATAATATAATCTGTAACTCTATTTGCTGGGCACACACACACACACACACACACACACACACACACACATATATATATATATGAAAATAATAGATACATGTTCCACTATTGACTCCTCCAGGCTGTATATGTTCTACTCTTACCTTAGAACCTTTGCTGTAGTTGGCGACTTTTGACATATATACCAAGAGCTGGAGTGCCAATTTAAAAGTTGTTTATTTTCGCCGGGCGTGGTGGCGCACACCTTTAATCCCAGCACTTGGGAGGCAGAGGTAGAAGGATCACCAAGAGTTCGAGGTCACCCTGAGATTACATAGTGAATTCCAGGTCAGCCTGAGCTAGAGTGAGACCCTACCTTGGAAAACCAAAAAAAAAAAAAGTTGTTTATTTTCCTGATGAATACAAGTTCTAATACTTCTCTCTGCTATAGTGAATAGTCTTAAAAGTTCCCATCCTAAGCCAGGCAGGGTAGCATAGGTCTGTAGTTCCAGCTACTCAGGAGGCTGTGGGAGGGTTGCAAGTTCAAGGCCAGCCTGGGCTACAATTGAGTTTCAGGCAAGCTTGAACAACTTAGACCTTATCTCAAAATAAAAGGTAAAGAGAAGGCTGGGGATATAGTTTAGTGATAGGGTGTTTCCCTAGTATACATGGGGCACTGGGTCCAATCTCCAGTACTCCAGAACAGAGAAAGAAAAAGAGGGGGGGGGGAAGAAATGCTACTTTGGATATTAATTTAGATCCATGTGTAGCTAAATTGCATGCCTTTTGTGAATTTATAAATCTGGCTTATCTTAATATTAGTTTCAGGATGAAAACCTTCTAGAAATAATTTCTTTAAATCCTCCAAATTACCAGTGGCTAAGCAGCCATTCTTTTTCCTCAAATACGAAAGAAGTGGATGGAAGTCAGCCAAGAGAAACACTTGGGCTTGTAGACAGAAGCAGGCTGTTATTAAAAGCCATGGTGGTCATTAACAAAGATGATGTCATCATGAAATATCTGGGCTCCCCAGGATTCTTGTGACCAAGGAAGGGTAACCATAGTCTTTCCCAGGACAATGAACAATCACCTAATGGTGTTGGGAGAAAGCTCCCAGTTGCCAGAGCAGGGGCTTCCTGCAAAGAGATCTGGGAGGCAGTACGTAGCTTCCTGCTTGCAAAGCTAGTGGCTTTGGAGATCCATGAACTGGTAACCTTGGGTTTTGATGTAGAACTATTTTAGAATGTTATACATGGAGTACTTCTGAGAGTACTCTGTACTCTGCACAGGGTAGGACCTCTCTTTCAACCTTTCACACACCTCCAATAGTTCTTCTTGGAGGAGCAATAGTTGTTCAAGATATTCGAAAGCTGAATTATTATAACTTTGCAAAAATTCAAAAGGGTGGGGCTGGAGTGATGGCTTAGCAGTTAAGGCATTTGCCTGCAAAGCCAAAGGATCCTGGTTCGATTCTCCACTTCCCACGTAAGCCAGATGCACAAGGGGCCGTGTGCGTCTGGAGTTTGTTTGCAATAGCTGGAGGTCCTGGCACGCCCATTCTCTCTCTCTCTCTCTCTCAAATAAATAAATAAATAAAATACATTTTAAAAAATTTCAAAAGGAGCCCAGTATCTGAGATTCTGAACTTACAAATCAAAGGCAAAGAAGAAATGAGGAACAGCCAAGGACTCTAATTTTTATGCACTCTTCCCCTCTATTTCTCTCACTCTTTTTTCCCCTCTGTGCTTCCCTTGCCAACCCTTTCTCTCAATGCTTCCTTGAAGGTCCTAGGGGTATATACTACATTGGCAAGAATACAGCCCTTCATCAAATCTTGTTTTATTACCTCTAGTCTAAGATAACCATGGCAAAGTTATATTACCAAAAGTACTCATTGGTTAAAGTGGTATCTCGTTGTGGATTTCATTCATATTTCCCTCACAAATGACAATATTAAGCAACTTTTTATATGCCGTTAGCCATGTGTGTATTTTCTTTAGGGAAATGTCTATTTAAGTCCTTTGCTGACTTTGAAATTGGGTTGTATTTTTTGAATTGTTGTTGTATGGAACCAAAGGATACAAGCACTCGTGAGTCTATTTCTAATATAAATAAAGTTTGACAAAGAAGAGTTTGCATGGCAGAAAAACTCCAAAGCAGAGGTCAGTACATTATAGGTCCCCACCAGCCCTAGCTCAGCCAGGTGGCCAGGATCCATCTCGACAATCACAATGAGCTTCACGTCTGTGGACTTCCCCTGGAAAATCCACACCCCCGCTCCAATTGTGAGAAACACTGGACAAATTCCAGTAGAGGAGGATTGTACAAGATACCGTCCTCTAAACTATCCCGGTCATCAAAAACAAGGGCTGTCTGAGAACTGACAGAGCCAAGGCAAGCCAAGGAAATGATGACTAAGTAATGTGGCACCGTTGGTGAGGTCCTGGAACTTACACGTGTGTGGTAAAAAGAAGGAAATCTGAATAAGCCATCAGCTTGAGTTATAATAATGAGTCACTATTTAGCTATCAACCCTAATGAATGTGCCACATTAATGTAAGAAATTAATCAGGGAAACCGGGAAAAGACATATATGAGAATGCCATTCTACAGTCTCAGCTTCTAAAAAATAAATTTAGGGGCAGGGGAGATTGCTCAGTGGTTAAAGGTGCATACTTGCAAAGCCTAGTGGCCTGGGTTCAATTCCCCAGTACTCATGTAAAGTTAGATGCACAAAGTAGTACATATATCTAAAATTTGTTTACAACGGCAAGAGATCCTGGTGCACATACATGCTCTCCCTCTCTTGCTGTCTCTCTCTCTCTCTCTTTCTCCCTCTCACTGTCCCTCAAACAGATGAATAAAAAAAAAATTTTTTTTTTTTTTGGTTTTTCAAGGTAGGGTTTCTCTCTAGCCCAGGCTGACCTGGAATTCACCCTGTGTAGTCTCAGGGTGGACTTGAACTCATGGTGATCTTCCAACCTCTGCCTCCTAAATGCTGGATTAAAGGTACGCCACCACGCCCGGTGAATAAAAATATTGTTAAGAAAATAAATAAATTTAAAGCCAGGGAGATGGATCAGTGGTAAGAGCACTTGCTGCACCAGCAGGAGAACTCGAATTCTATCCCCAGTACCATAAAAAGCCAGGCATGGCTGCACAAGCCTGGAACTCCAGCACTGAGGGGAATAGAGACAGGAGGACCGCTGGGGCACACTAGCCAGCCAGTCTAGCCACAAAACAGAGAGCTCCAGACTTCATGAGTAACCCTGTCTCAAGGAGATAAGGAGGAAGAGTGATAGAGAAGGACACCCCGCATTCTACTCTGGGCCCCTCAAATGTGCATACATCTGTACACACATGAGCACATATGCCTACACCATACCTGTTCACATACACACTAAAAAAAATTTAAAACCGAAGCAAATTCTGATGATGTACATGTTTTCCTCATTTCTCTGGCACAAGATTACCTTCCCTACCCTACTCCCCTCCACCTGCCTGTCCTGCCTTCATGACAGAAGTGGGGTTTGAGTCCAGGCCCTTTCTACACTGTCTTTTGCCTGCTTACAAAAGCAACCTTTGTTCCTGGTCTTCCTTCTCCTCCGCTTAGGTGTGTGTTCCTTTCTCCTCAGGGCATGGCCTTTACACTGGAAGAAAGGATGCAGCTTGGAATCCACGGCTTGATCCCTCCCTGCTTCCTGAGCCAGGACGTCCAGCTCCTCCGGATCATGAGATACTATGAGAAGCAGCAGAGTGACCTGGACAAGTCAGTGCCCGCAGTCTATTGTCTGTGCGTGATCCTTGGGCTGAGCTGCCCTGCCCTGTCCTGTGGCCCACAGAGGACTTCCGTGACTCTTTTTACAGCTAGGAAAGGCCAAAGGGCCTGGAAGATATCAGACCCACCCCTCCATGTCAGAAAGAGGGGTGGTCTCTCAGGGCAAGACTTGTTATAACAGAGACACAACTGCAATATTCTTGAAGGACTGGGGTGTGAAATTAGATTCAAAATCCAAATCGGGGCTGGGGATATGGCTCAGTCATTAAAGTTCTTGTCATGCAAGCGTGAGGAGGTCACAAGCTTCCCCAAATTCCCACTGCTAGTAAATGGTAGGGCTGGGGTCAAGCCCAGGACACTGTCACCACACCCAAAGATATCCCACTATAACATGGCTCCTTTCAGAACCCACACACTCTCCCAAACTACTGTCCAGAAAGACTGCAGTGCAGCAGTCACGCTTCCGTGTGAATTTCAGTCCCTGGGTGCTCGCTCCCAGAGGCTGTGGGTTGTCCATAGGGGGCTATAAATTGTTTGTTTCCACTGTCCTTGCCTTTGAGGGAACATGAGTGGAGGCTCTTTCCTGGCTTAGTGATTTCATGTTGCAAAGAACAGCAAAACAAAACAAAAAAGGATGATTTGGAAGTCTTCCTGAGATAAGTTGCTACTCAATCACTGGTACACTCCGCTTGTGATAGGAAACAGGGCAGTAAAAATGGCTAGTTCATATAGCACTCACATTTTCCCTGACCCTATTCCATGCAGAATATTATTATTATTATACTACTGTCACTCATTAATGTCCATCAAGTCACACAACCATCTTGCAGTGGTTGAGGGAACAGATTCTGAAAGCACACTGCCCAGGTTCAAATCTCTACTCTGCTATGAAACCTTGAGTGCATTAGTATCCATTGTCTGTGAAAAAGCAAGAATTATAGTGCCTGCCTCACAAGTCACTGGAGGTTTTCAATGAGTTAATGGAAACTAGAGCAGTCTTTTCTACACAATGTATAATAATTATGACTATGAGCTGGAGGGATGGCTTAGCGGTTAAGGCATCTGCCTGCAAAGCCAAGGGACCCAGGTTCGATTCCCCAGGACCTGCATTAGCCAGATGCACAAGGGAGCACACACGTGTCTGGAGTTCATTTGCAGTGGCTGGAGGCGCTGGCATGCCCGTTTTCTCTCTCTCTCTCTCTCTCTCTCTCTCTCTCGCTCTCTCGCTCTCCATCTTTCTCTGTCAAATAAATAAATAAATAAAAATAATTATGACCTTAAGGCAGTCACACTCTTACCATTTCAAAGATGTGGACCCTCTCCCTTAGAGCAGAAGAGAGATTTGCCCTTGAATATGCAGAGGGGGTAGCCCTGGCACTTCATTCTTCCCTACAAGGCCTCCATCCATCCTCTCTTCCCAGTGATTCCCCCAGGGCCTGCCAGGTGGCTGAACCTTGCTCCTAGGATCAGCTTGCTTCTTCTTTTCCTTTCCAAGGTACATCATTCTCATGACGCTCCAAGACCGCAACGAGAAGCTCTTCTACCGGGTGCTGACTTCGGACGTGGAGAAGTTTATGCCTATTGTGTACACACCTACTGTGGGGCTGGCCTGTCAGCACTATGGACTGACCTTCCGCAGGCCTCGGTGAGTATCTGTCTGGGTGGGGTGGGGTGGGGACCGTCCCAGAAGGCTGTAAATTGTTTCCACTGCTCTTATGTCTTGGCAGCTCAGAAGCTAACTCCTATTGGCTCAGTGGCTCAGCAAGGCATTTGATTTTTAAACACTTGTTCAGAAAAATAACCCTAAATTCAAAGAAATGAATGACAGAGTAGCTACTAGGGGGGCTGGGTATAGAACCTTCTCCACATACAAATACCAAATGCTCAGTATGTCGTTCAGAGTTGGCCCAGGAGCGAGTTCCCATCATTCTCATGTTATCTACCTCCCATACACCTCCACTTCCTTTCATCCCCAGAGCTCTTCCAGCCCTGCTGGTGATTCAGGATATTGAGTTATGGCTTGTTGGATACCAAACACGATTTTTTTTTTTTTTGGTGACTCAAAGAACTAATACACTTTCATCTGAGTTTGACTCAAATTCCACATGAAAATGTCATTTTATATGTCAAAAATTTGACATTGTATTTCATTCTAAAGCTGTGGAACTTGAGAGGAGTGTGTGTGTGTGTGTGTGTGTGTGTGTGTGTGTGTGTGTGTGGTGTATGCACATGTGTGTGCAGGTGCCTATGTCCCATGCAAACATGTAGAGGAGAGAAGAGACCATATGGGGTCTTCCTCTGTTGTTCAACTTGTGTTTTTCCTTGAGACAGAGCCTCTGTCTCCAAATCCATACCTACTGTTTTCACCAACCCCACTGATTCTGGTCTCTGCTCCCCACAGGACTGGAGTTACAGACCTGCATGGCCACCCTCAGCTATTTATGTGGGGATCAAACTCAGACGTTTTTCAGGCCCTCACATTTGTGTGACAAGTGCTCCTAACCCACTGAGCCAACTCCCCAGCCCTTGAGGAGAGTTTTCTAAAAAAAAAAAAGAAAGAAAGAAAGAAAGAAAGAAAGAAAAAAAAAGGAGTTAGTTTTGCTTACATGTTGAGTTCAGAACATATACATGCATATCATTTTATTTTTCTATGTGCATGTGGTATGTGTGTACATTCATGTGGACACATGTGTGTGCACATACATATAGGAGCCAGAGGTCAACCTCAGGTATCTTTCTGGATCACTCTCCACCTTACTTTTTTATTTTTCACTGTATCAATGAATGCCAGCTTTTATTAAGTGCTCACATGTATTCATATGTGAATATGTATTAAAATCTTCTGTTTAAAAGAACTGTTCTGGGCCTGGAGAGATGATCCAGAGGTTTAAGCACTTGCCTGCAAAGCTTAACCTGGGTTCAATTCCCCAGTACCCACATAAAGCCAGATGCACAAGGTAGCGCATGTATCTGAAGTTCATTTGCAGTGGCTAGAGGCCCTGGCATGCACATACTCACTCTCCATACTCACTCTCTTTCTCTCTCTTTTTCTCTCGCTTTCTCCCTCTCTCTGTATCTCCCTGCTTGGAAAGAAAAAAAGAAAGAAAGAAAGAAAGGGAGAAAGAGAGAGAGGGGGAAGGAATAGGAGAAAGAAAAAGAACTGCTCTGAGTCTGTAACTTAGTACTTAGTTTTCTGTTTTTGAAGCTAATAGTGATTTCCTACTTTTAATTTTTTTCCAGTTTTGACATTTTCATACATGTATATATGTATTTTGATCTTATTCCCTATTACCCTCTCTTGCCCCCTCCCTCTTCCACTAACACACTTCTTATTTCCCATCACCTCCCATCTTGTTTTCATGCCTTTTCTCACCCACTGAGTTATCTTAGGGCTGCTTGCATGATCATGAGTGGAAGGTTAGTTTCTGTTGACTAGGCAACTTACCAGTAGCTACACCACTAATGAACCTGACTCTCCCTCTGCCAGCACCGATTAGCTGTAGTAGCTATTCTGGGAGTTCTGGGGTCTCGTGAACCCTTCGTCATCAATAGTAAAGCACTGGCAGGCTCAGTCCTGTGCAGAAAACCACAGCTGCTGTGCAGTCATGAGTACAGCCATGGCATATCTAAAAGATAGCTCTTCTCAGCCCTCTTGCTTTTATATTTTTCTGCCCCTTCTATGAGGTTCCTTGATCCTTGAGGAGTCCATCTTACTTTCTGAGACAGAGTCTCTCACTCACTGATTTGACTAGACCTGCAAGGGAACAAGTTCTGGGAATCCTCCTGTCCCCACCTCCCTAGGGTTTGGATTACAGGCACACACCACCACACTGGGCTTTTAGATAGGTGCTGGGAATCAGAACTCAGGTTCTCAAGCTTGCATGGCAAGCACTTTACCCACTGAGCCATATCCCCTGCCTCAATATATGTATATGTATATATATGTATATATACATATATATACATATATATAAAGTAGAAAAAGTAGGAGAATTTTCAAAAGTTCTCAGTGCACAACATCTGATAAGTATAAATACTAGGGCTAGAAAGATGGCTTAGTGGTTAAGGCACTTATCTACAAGCCTAAGGACTCATGTTCAATTCTTCAGATCCCACATAAGCCATACCCACAAGGTGACACAAACGTGCAAGGTCACACATGCACACAAGGTGGCACACACCTCTGGAGTTCGATTACAGTGGCTGGAGGCCCTGGCATGCCAATTCTCTCTCTCTCTTGCTCACTTGCTTTCTCACATAAAACAAGGCCAGTCTGTTGGACTTGCCTCAAAAAAAAAAAAAAAAAAAGAAAAGAAAAAAAAAAAAAAGAAAGAAATGAAATACATAGTTCTAGCACTAACAACAACAACAAAAAAGATTTGTTTGTTACATGTAATGGAACACTACCAGTCAGCAAGCATCAGCCCCTGTTATGATACCTAAACACAGTGCACCATGCACAGATGTGTGATTTATAGTTATATAGATTTTGTACATCAGTTTTGTCTTGGCCTTGTTTTGGTTTTTTGAGTCAAAGTCTCATGTAGTCCAGGTTAGCCTCAAATGCACCATATAGCCAAAGCCATGATCTCCTGATACCCCCTGCCTCAACCTTCCAAGTGTGCAGGTTACAGAAGTGTGCCACTATGCCCAGTTATAAATCAGTTTTATAAATCATGTGTTATATGGGGAACATGTAATCATGAATCTATGATATCTTTTGTTCATTTGAGCCAGACCATGGAAGATGAATGCAAAGAATTATTTATTAGAATGTATGGCTTCTGGAACCCCATGGTGGTGAAACAAGAGGGTAACCGCACTGGAAAGAATGGACAAGGGTTTCTGCCCAACAAAGAGGAAACCCTTGGTCTGTTTCCCATGGTCAAGTAGGTCTGACTCAGGTCCAGGCCCCACTTGTGGTTCTCCAAGGGGTTAGCAATGGACAAGACAGTGGCCACTAAGTGGAGTTCCAGGTGGGACCCTGATACCACTTATGCCCACAAAACCTCGTCACTTCTGGGTATAGATGGAGAAGGTTCTACAGTATGGGAAACAGATCCACAACAGCACACACAAGAAGCCTCGTGATGAACTGGGGCATGGCGAAAACATACCTGTGAAGGTTAAGCGCTATCCTAAACCCTTTCTTTACACATCTCATTCAGTTATCTCCACCTCCCCGGGACATAGCTACTTTCATTTAGTTACAGATAGGGAAACTGAAACACAAAGAAATAAATTGCCCAGAATCACATAGCTCGAGACTACCAAAGCTAGGACTCAACCCATATACATTAAATGAAAAGGTGGACAGGTAACCACTACACTGTGCTCACCACACTGCCTTTACAGCTCAGGACCATGCATATATATGGTGGGCATTTAGAATGGCAGGCCACAGCAACTCCAGGAAGGTTCCACTGCCAAAGAGTCGACGGTGTAGATTTCTAGATGCCGTTTTCAGGCCTCTCCCGGAAGGACACATGATCCAGCCAGGTCCTTGGCCTGCAGCTGGGAGAA
Organism: Orientallactaga sibirica; assembly: GCA_036365145.1. NCBI lineage: Eukaryota > Metazoa > Chordata > Mammalia > Rodentia > Dipodidae > Orientallactaga > Orientallactaga sibirica. The sequence goes on along the minus strand of JAEOAD010000055.1, from coordinate 13,686,514 downwards.
GCTGAGGCAGGCTCAGGCCGACTGACTGTCTGCTTCCATTAGCCCCTCATATGAAGCCAATACAGACTTCCCCACTGTTCCTCTTCACTACCCCTTCTTCAGATGACTGCCTAATTAAGTTATTTGACGTGTGACATTCTGAGCTGTTGCTCGAGGTTTTCATCTGGCCTCTTTCCAGGTGTTCATTTCACACCTGCCTTGCTCCTGAGGTAAAAAACCACTTTGGGCTCTGCCCTAGCCCTGAGCCTCATCCGAGGCCTGGCCTGGAATGGCTTTATGGATTAACATCTGAAGAGAGGACAGCCAGCCGCAAGGCCAAGAGCCAGGCCTTCTCGGTTTCTGAAATGATAAACATTCCTGCCAGGTTGCTGGGAACAATGGAGTCCTCTGTGAAAGGGGTCTGGCCCCCCACCAAAGCTAATTAGGTCCAGCTGATACTAAAACTGAGCCTCCAACACAACACGCCTGGGCTCCGCATTGCCTCACAACTTGGAAGGAAATGCCAGAGTACCTCAAGGTACCTGAGGGTCTTGAGCAGCTGAACGCAGCCTTCATTCTGCCTGTCGCCTGGCTCATCATCTGCATGGGGGTCCACGGACCTGGTTTGCAGGGATGCCTCTGCATGTTACTTAGAAGAAGCAAAAGCCATAGGTTGAGGCTGAGGTGAGGTGAGGCCAGGCCAGGAGGGGTCTCAACCCAGAAGAGGGATGTGAAGAGGAAGCTGACGTGGTTCCCAGTGTCTATGAATGTTTTCCACCCAGCCCTGCCTTTACCTTCCTCGTCCCCTTAGACTCCAAACAATAACCCATTTGTGGACATGACAACTCGAGTGTTCATGTGAAGTCCAACCTGGAAACGTTATTCATGATTCCCATTCAAGACAGTGAGGCAGACTTTATTCAAACAGGGACAGGCATGCCCACAGGGATAGATTCCACAGTGTGCTCTTGTCATGAGGGAACACACTGCACTCAACTTGAAGAGGAAAAGTGGCGATTCTAACCAAGAAGCAGGGGAGGGGATAGTAGAGTTGTGAATAGTGGAAAGGGCTCAGACTTTAATGCCCAGAAACCTCGGCTTTGAAACTCGGTTCCTGATGACTTCGACAATTAACTTACAGCCCCGTCAGTATCCCTTACGGGAAATGAGAGCAATGTCTATGCCCATGGCCACCTGTGAGGAGTACATGATTCCATATGTAAAGGAGGCCCTGGGAGGTGCTGCGAACAGCTGTGAGCTGCCTGGCCCACCATGCTCAGGATCTGGTTGTCTAGCTCAGTCATCCTGTCTAAGAATAGAAACTGCAAACCAACTGAGGGCATCTTCAATTCTCGAAAACATCACTGGGCTCTGCTGTCTGAATCAGGCCCTATATTAACTGTGATTAACTAAAATCCTTCAGCAAGCATCAACAAGGACATAAATAGTAGATGAAAGACCAGAATAGGAGTTGCAGGCTCTGTGGGAAATACCTGACGATTTATTTGGATTTGGACAAAGCCAGCATCCCTGGGCCCTGAGCCAAGCTCCTGTCCTTATATGTAAATAGGTGTGATTCTGCATCCAGGCCAGCATCATGTAAACATAGGGTGCTAGCAGCTGGCATTTACTGAATGCTCACAGGGCTTCTGATGGGCCCCAGGACAATAACTTCATGTGCATAATGTCTGAGCCCTACGACAACCCGGCAAGCCAATTGCTATTTTTCTGAGAACACAACCAAGACTTCCTTGTCTAAGACATTACAGCTGATTCAGAGTCAATTCCTTGTGCTTTTCCTGAAGTTTCAGTTCATTTCCTTGAGGCTCTAGTAACCATGAATCTCCAGAAATAGACACTTGCACTCTTGCTGTCTTATAAACTCCTTTGAATGATGGGCCTCACCTAAGAGCTTATGTGGACACACACACACACACACACACACACACAGAAGGGGCAGAGCAGTAAGGCTGGAGTCCACAAGGAATATTTAATTACCCCATCAATACCTATGTGTCCTCAGAACCTGGCTACTGCACTTCCTTAGCTTATGTCACAGAAATGGGGCCTGTCGTGAAGGTCAGAGGAGCTAAATGCATACACATACACACATGCTGTACCGATTCTAAAATTCCTCATAAACTCAAAGGGCATTACTTTTTTATCTCTTCTCCCTCACCTCAGTCCCCACTTTATAAAAATAAGTCTACTGAATGATCATCCACCCTAGTGTTGTCCTGCTTCCTGCTTCATTCCCTTACATGGGTACATTTTTATCTCCAGACACTTCCACGATGGCCAATGTGCCTACGCACATGAAAAGAGACCCCTTGAGACACAAATCCAAATGTTTCTGCTTCTAAATGCCCACTGGAGCTCATTTCAAACCATATGCAAGAAAAATGGGTGCCAACATCTTAACCAATGCCACTGTGGCAAACAGAGAATTTTAGCAAATGGGAAGATGCTTGATTTTCAGCACAGTCTTTGAGGACATCACAATCTGGATTTAAGCCCAACTGTCAGTAAATACACACACACTCACTCACTCACTCACTCTCTCTCTCTCTCTCCTAGCAATCAGGAGGCAGACAGAAAAGATTAGCATCATCATACCCCACCTCATCTCTACCCTCAGGGCACTAAAGCACTGATCTTTTTGCCAAAACTATTCCTCATCCAGTTCCACCCAGACTCCTCTGCCAACCATTTCAGCTGTGCTGCTGCAAAGACTGTCAAGGAGAACAAGTATAAGGTCTGCACCTGGGTCTGGCTCTCCTAGCCCTTAATCTTGGCTGTTATGGGACAAGCACTGGATTAGGAGCCTAGAGGTCTGGGTTCTGCACATGTGACCCACTTCCTGGTAAAGAACCATAAAGCAAGCCATTGTACTCATTAGTGCCCCTAAGAGGCAGGGCTAGCATGCATACCTACTATGATCTCTTCCAGTTCTAACAATGAATAATCCGATAAACAGAATTCTATATTCAAGTTAGAAATGAGACCTTGAAGGGGCTGGAGAGACGGTTTAGTGGTTAAGGCGCTTGCCTGCGAAGCCTAAGGACTCAGGTTTGATTTCTCAGTACACATGTAAAGCCAGATTCACAAGATGGCACATGTGTCTGGCCCTGGAGTGCTCTCTCTCTCTCTTTCATGAAGAAATGAACATAAAATATTTTAAAAATAAATGAGACCTTGGGGTGAGCCATGGTCATATTAAGTGGATAAGATTAGCCTGTGAAACCTCCAGGGTTGTATCAGAGCAGCAATTCTCAGTTCTAACTGTGCACTAAAAATATCTGGGGGCTGGAGAGATGGTTAAAGCACTTGCCTGCAAAGCCAAAGGACCTCAGTTCAATTCCCCAGTACCCACATAAGCCAGATACATAAGGTGGTGCATGTCTCTGGAGTTTGTTTGTAGTGGCTTATTGAAGCCCTGGCACACCTTCTCTCTCTCTCTCTCTCTCTCTCTCTCTCTCTCTCTCTCTGTCTCTTTCCCTCTCTCAAATAAATAAATAAAAATAAAAAATATTTTTTAAAAAATCTGGGTTTGCCGGGCATGCTGACATACACATTTAATCCCAGCACTCAGAAGGCAGAGGTAGAAGGATCACTGTGAGTTTAAGACTAGCCTGTTACTACAGAGTGAGTTTCAGGACAGCCTGCACTAGTGTGAGACCCTAGCTCAATATATATATCTCGGGTGGTCTGAGGAGATGGCTTGGTCAATAAAATATTTTCTATGAAGCATGAGGACATGAGTTTGGATCCCCAGCCTTTGCGTAAAAGTCAGCTGCAATGATACATGCTATAATCCCAGAGCTGGGAAGACGGGGACAGCAGAACCCCAGGGCCTTGCTGACTAGCTTATCTGGTCAAATCAACAAGTTTCAGGTTCAGCAAGAGACTGTGTCTCAAAAATAAGATGAAAAGGAATCAAGGAAGATGCACAACCCCAACTTCTGGCTTCCACATGTATGCAAACACAGGTGCATGCACACTCACACACACATGCACAAATACATCTGGAACACATTCCACCAGAATGATGGAGGTGCACTGAGGAGACTCAAAACTCATCAAAGCAAAAACTTAGAGATGGCCAGGATCTCAGCACTAAAGCAGACTTATCACACACCCTCCAAATATGAGATGCAGGCTAACACCTCCCTGAAAGTCATGGAAGACCCAAGCTGGAGGGAATGACAGAGATTACCCAGCTCATGTTCGCCCCTGCCCCCACTCCTCTGAGGGTCCTCCTCATGGGGTTACTGGTAGTCGTTGTGAGCTCACGAATGCACCAGTCAGTCACTGTGCCTGTGATCCAAGCCACCCCATCCTGAATGTACATTTGGAGATTAGGTCATGATCATATAACGGAACTTTCATTTCCAACCAAATTGTTCAGCTTTGCTGCTAAGTTCCCAACTTCCCTCATGCCTCATTCACAGGGTTTCTGAGGCAGGATGAGTCTGCTGTATAGATGCCAGAGGTCAACATCAAGTGATTTCCTTCATCTCTCATTTTGTTACTGTTATTAACCACTGGTTAAAGGATGGTTAAAGGTAGCTCACTGCAAAATGACTAGAGACACTTCTAGATCCCCTTTACACATTGCAAGAGAGAGCTTGGAGTCAGGAGACATGGGTTCTGGTCCCAGGTCTTGTCATCAACGAGCACAGTGACTTTCTTTAAATCCCCCACCCTTTCTTGGACTACAATTCCTATGTCAAGATTTTACTAGGGGATCTCAGGGGCTCTTTAATCCTGACGATACCCAGGTTTTGGAGAAGATTAGAGCACTGTAACTGTAAAGTCACCACTAAGGTTTCTGGTATTTAAGTAAAAAAAAAAATGCAGAAGTAGATGAAAACGCATTCTTTTCATTTTCTGACAAGAAAAAGCTTGCAGGCTTATCTGCAGAAGTGTCATTTTTGCTGAGAGCGCTGATTCACAAATGGGCACTTTTCCAGACAGACCAGCTGGGCAGTCCAGGATTGGTTAGGGTTGGTTTCGTCCTGTGACTTGGGAATTGAGACTGTAATAGATCTAAAGCCATAAGGAACCCTTCCAAAACATAAGAGGATCAGCTATTATTTGACATGAATGTCACATGGAATAAGTTAAGCTGTTCCTGGATCCCACATTGCTGAAACAGTGAAACAGAGAAGTGGAGAAGAGAAGGATCATTTATTTATTTATTTTGTCTAAATTACACGTATTTCAATCATGGAAGAAATCATTTTTTTAGAGGACATGTTGAGATTTACATTTAAAAAAGTGAACATGGGGATGGCTCAGAAAAGTGCTTGTCTCAAAAGCATGAGGACCTGAGTGTGGATCCCCAGCATCTATGTAAAAGCTGGGCATAAAGGCACTGTAACCCCAACACTAAGGAGGCAGAAATAAGAGGATCCCTGGAGCTTGCTGGCTAGCTACCCTAAACTGAATTGGTGAGCTCCCGGGTCAGTAGGAGACTTTATCTCAATATCAGTAACAAAATGAGAGATCAAGGAAATCACTTGATGTTGACCTCTGGCATCCATGCGCACACTTGTACACATGTACCCACACACATACACGCATGTACATTATACACATATGCAAACAAAAAATGAATTTATATTTAGTTGCACAGGACCTATCCAGGATTTTCACACCCCCCCACCCCTAACGAACAGAGCACTCTGTAAGGAGGCCAGAGGACACTTCCTCTCCCAGTCACCCTTTTGCAAATCTGGTATGGGAAGCTGAGGATGACTAGAAGTGGAAATGCTTGAGCAATCCTGCACACATGCAAAGATTATATCCTCCTCACTTAAACCCGAGACAGGTGAGCTTAATTAAGTAGAATAGGATATTCTGGGTTTGACTTCCTTTGGCTAAAGGCAGATTCCCCTGGCAATTTAAACAAACCGATTTTTGTTTCTCTTTTTCTCTGGCTCCTTTTCATCCATTGTCCCTGGCAATTCTAGCCATAGTGATCAAAGGAATAGGTGTGGGGGAGAATTTCCTCAGTCAGACAAAGAAATACATACATTTGAGTTGAGTAGACTTGGATAACCTTGATCTTCCATTGACCTGTAAAATGTTCTAAAGGCTGCATTTGCTTACACTAAGTTTAATCCAAAAAGGGTGGTTTCTTAAGCTACAAGTAGTACAAATGTTTTGAAACGTTCTGGAATAAAGGAGAACTAAAAAACTTAAAAAAAAAAAAAAACTAACGCTGTCTTGTTTAACCAGCCCCTAACCCATTGTTATATTTATGTTCTAATATCAGTCCATTACACCTAGCTAGATATCTTCAAATTCATCGTGTGCCTTAGAGGTAATATTAAGAACTTCATTAACGTGCTGATTTCTTAGAGACTCTTAAACATTTCTCAAGCCAATAGGAATTGGACTTTAGGAAGGATATGTACAGCCCTAGGGCAGCATAAACCAATGGTAAAATAAGGTGTGTGCTATCTAATTTACTAGACAGTAGAATTGAGATTATTTATTATGGTAAAGAAATCTCACTGGATTACTGGTTCTTAATCTAAGCATTGAAAGAAGGGTTTTGATTCACATTGGGAAAATGGCCCAGCCTGTTTCCTGGCACACAAAGGTTTATTGGATGTTTCCTAAGAGGAAGAATTGCATAGGCAAGAGATGTGGCTACAATAATCCGAGCGGGAAGAGCGTTGTTGATTGCCTCCTCTCCTGCTTAATCTCCCCAAGTTTTTCAGTTATCTTTCTTCCTCCAAATAGTGTAGATATTGAGAGTTTGCTTCCAGAACCAAGCAGTGGGTCCTAATTAATCCCAGGTTATCATAGTAGTTAGTAATTAAGTGTACATCTATGACCCAATTCTGAACACAAAGATGTGAGGTGATCAGCCAGAGGACTTTAGAGGATTGTTTTTCTCATCCGAAGAGAGTTCTTCTTCTATCCTAGACATTCCCATATCTGTCTAGAATGTCTGGAACTGCAACAATCATCCTAAGCCCCAAGGAAACATCCCTAGTACCAAAACCACAATGCCAGGGATGGCAACGTGGAAACTTGGACTATGGTTACATTGTTGGGCCTCCTAGAGGTGTGGGCCTCTGAACTTCATGTTAGATGAAATGAATTTCCTCTTCACAGCCAGTTAAGTCAAAGGCTTCTGTTTCCTACAGCTGAAGACAACTCCTTTTCTTAATGGAATATTTGAATCACCTCTTTCATGTAACAGTAGTTTGTGTCCTAGCAAAGCTTCCAGTGCACTGGGGCTCAAGTCTGTGTGCTCCACTCATGTGGCTCCTACAGCAGTTCTTATGGTATAATATAATATTAGTCTCAGCTTCAGGAAGAAAAACAGAATGAGGCACTGAGAATTAACCTGAAAAATCTTAGACATCTGGAATGTGTAGAGTCACAGTTCACTCCAGGCTCCAGTGTGTGCATCCTTATGAGCCTGGATCATGTCCTCTGTTTCATGAGCCTCTTCTTCCTGGTGAGCATCTATCTCAGGACGAGTCCCAGAGTACAGAAGATAGAATGACATTATGACCAGGATAGGGAAGGGAAGGATGAGTGTAAAACACAGTGAGGAGTTTGCATCGTGCTTGTCAGGGATTGTGAGGCAACTTTGGGTGGAGGAACACTAGAATGGAAGCATGTCTGGACGAGGACAATTCAGAGAGGATAATCCAAGGGGAACTAATTGAAGCATGAGACCAAAGAGCCTGATGTGGGGCTGGAGAGATGGCTTAGCCAATAAGGCACTTGCCAGCAAAGCCAAAGGACCCAGATTTGATTTCCCAGAACCCACATAAGCCAGATTCACAAGGTGACACATGCATCTGGGGTTTGCTTGCAGTGGCTAGAGGCCACGTGCCTGTTTTCTCTCTCTCTCCCTCTCCCTCCTCTCTCTCTCTCTCTCTCTCTCTATCAAGTAAATAAATAAAAAATTTCTTCTAAAGAGCCTGATATGTCTTCACTGTGAAAAGGAAGCTAAAGACCAAGAGCACTGAGCGTTCAGGTCTATAGTACATGGAACTGGTTGGAGGTAAAAAGGACAGCTGTCAGAGTGTGAAGTGTGCTGTGGTGCACTGAGGATGGAAAGCTGAGGGAGGCGCCACAACTGGAACACTGAGCAGGGTTATCACTACTACTGATATCACTTGCTTTCATTGTACAGTGAAGGCCAGTACTATGATGGCCCACTTATTGTCTTTGAATCCCACTAAAGCACTAAGAAGCTAGAACATACGAGGCTCCCCAGATGTTGGACTCAGAGGTGAAAAGGGACTTGCCCAAGGCAATGTGGCTAGTAAGTGGTAGGTCACAAACCCGAATCTGTCCTGTCCCAAGGCCTCTCCCTCCTTCCATTTTGAAACTCCCTCTAGACCTAGGTTGTTAAAATTTGGCATTTCTGAATCATGTGTGTTCCCACACATGTGACCACCCTCAACTGTCCCCAGCAACCACAATGCAAACAGAGTCCAAAGCTGAAAAAAAAAATTAGCAGCCAGCACCCGCAGGAGTCCATATATATCAGTTTCAGGGCTAGAGTCCCTTGTAGCAGGATGGGGTGAGGAGGGGCTGTGAATTGCAAAGCCTGGTGAAGGTACTTGGCTACAGAGCCTCAGGAAGAGAGCCGGGCTGGCCTGGGTTCTTCACACCTGCACAGGCAGAGCCTTTTAAGCCCATAGCAAGGATATTTCAAGCATCTTCTGCTCCCACAAGACTCCCTTGAGTTGGTGTGAGGATATGTAACAGCCGCTACATGTTACATTTTCCCTGCAAAGTCTCTGACCAACACAAACATTACCTATGTGGCCCTAAGAGGCCATGCAAACCTCCAGAAAACAGCAGATGGGACTGTGTCTTTAAAAAGATGGAGTTGCTTAGCACCTGGAGCTCTGTGTGGCGGTCGAGTTGTGTGACATCCCCTGGCAGGATTACAGCACTGTGCATAAAACGCAGAACTGAACCTAAACCTAGGATTTAGAGCTTTCCATTTTCCACCTAACTTTTTTTTCCATTACTGAACCCTAAACTCCTAGCAGGAAGGAAAGATACTGTTTGTTGATGAATACATACCCAACAACCCCGCACAGGGGCTGCCACATGGTCCATAACAGGGAGAATCAGGGATGAATGGAAGAACCAGTGGCTAGGTAGAAGAAATTTGGAATCTTCTTTTCTTTTTGCTGTTTGTTTTATGGCATTTTCATATATATAAATTACATTTTGAACATATGTATTCTATACTACCCTCCATTATGCCACCCAGTCTCACTGCACTCCTTTCCGTCTCTTACCAGTGGCTGATTTCCCATCCCTCCCCCCAGCCTTATTAGGGAAAGTGTGGCCTCCCAAGCCCCTTCCCTTTATATTGCAGAATGTTTAATGCCCCATCATGTGCAGTTCTTATGCAGGTAACCAGAGCTGTTGTGAATTCATGCATGCAATGGCCCTGTCATGTGCAGACTCCAGAATCTCACAGAGCTCCTCCCATCCTCCCATCCTCCAGATCTTACATCCTTCCCATTCTTTCTGCTGCCATGTTTCCTGAGCCCCGGGTGGGATGGTGCCGATGTACTATGGAGAGCCAAACACTCATCGGTCAGTTCTGTTCAGCTTGTCCAGGTGTCTGAAACCTTTTCTTGATGATTTCTAGGAGAAATGTACAGGAGTAAATTTCTATTATCAATGACTCTTAGAGACAATGATCTATAACTTTGTTTAACATACAATTTCTTTAAAATAATGTTTAACATTGATGTAAAAAGTGGTTTGATGTATTTGAAGTTTTCAGCAATGAAATTTGCATAGGGCATAGTAGAGAGTAAGTCTTTCTGGAATTGAATTATATGTAAATGCTGTGATAGACTTTATTTACTATTTGCAAAACAACTTTATACTCAAATCCAGGCTTAGCAATTGGAAAGAAATAAAGAGCTAGATTGAAATGAGGTCATGACCTGCCCATCCGGGGTCCTGGGTTCTGAAGGATTGATAACAAGCTGTCCAATCCCATTCACAAATGAGGTTGAAGAGATTGCCCTTGTCCCCTGGCACAGGATGGACCGTGGGTGAGTGAATCAGTGCTTCTTCTGTGTAGTCAAGCACGGGGACATAGATGTGCAGTTGTCATGGTAACCTTTTCCTTACTGGAATAATAGACCATGGTAGAGTGACCCCTGTTCAGATTTCATGGGGACAGGACTGAGGGTGTCCAGGAGTGAAGAGGAGAAAAACATCCCTCTAGGCAAAGAAAGTGCAGGAAGTTTAAATTCAAATAATAGTAGAAAAAAGTAGGCACAATGCTAGCTAAAATAATTAAGGTGATAATTAATCAAATAATTTGTATTATCAAACCAAGAAGGTGTTTGAAAATTAACCACCTAAGCCAGTAATTTTAAACTTCCCTAAGAAACTGAAAAAGTATTTGCTCCAGCTTGCTCACTTGTGCACATGCTCGCGCTCTCTCTCTCTCTCTCTCTCTCTCTCTCTCTCTCTCTCTCAAGATTCTGGTCCATTGCATCAGGAGAGGGACCCAAGATGCTCTGTTTCAAAACTCTCTGCAGCCCGTTCCATGCAGGAAGCTCATGTACTGCATTTCCATAAACACTGCTCTAGGGAGACACAAAGACTCAGAAAGCAGACCTGGGCTGGAGTCCACTCATGTAGTGACAATCTTTCTATGCCTGATTTGTTATCAGGAGGAGATGGTGGGTTTTCCCAAATGCTTTTTCTGCCTCTGTTGTGATCATCATAGTCTCTGCCTGTCATGCCATTCATACACTGAATTGCTTTTATTGGTTTGCATGTTAAATCATCCTTGCATCCCAGGAATTAATCCCACTTAATCATAGTGAATGATACTTTTTAAAAAACTTTTTATTGACGGCTTCCATAGCTATCAACAATAAAACCATGATAATTCCCTCCTTCCACTCCCATTCCTCCCTCTCAAATCCACCCTCCCTTGAATCCCCTCCCCCTTCCAATTAGTCTCTTTTTATTTTGATGTCATCTTTTCCTCCTATTGTGGAGGTTTTTTGTAGGTAGTGCCAGCCACTGTGAGATCATGACTATCAATGCCATTTTGTGTCTGGAAGATTGTAGAGTAAGCAGTCCCACCCTTGCTTTGGCTCTTACATTCTTCCCATCACCTCTTCCATAATGGACTATGAGCCTTGCAGGGTGTGAGAGAGATGTCTCAGTGCTTAACATTCCACTGTCACTTTGTCTCAGCACTATGGCGAGTTTTGAGTTACCCTAGTGGTCACCACCATCTGAGAAGTGAGAGTAGCAACCAAAAGTGAGAGTAGCACTAATATGGTTATGAATGGTAAGAAATGTACTTACAGGGCAGTTTGGTGAGCATAATATATGCATTTAGCCAGATAAAAGTAGGCATTACTTCCCTAGGGTTCATGACCTCCACAGCCATAGATTTTTGACTAGGTTTTCAGTACTAGCCATGCATTCCCTCTGGTGGAGCAGGCCTCCAGTCCAATTTGTGAATGGTTGCTTTCCCCCATAACAGACATACCACTATTGCAGCAATTGGCACATGTGACCAGTCTTAGGGCTTGCAAGGTCCACTGCTGTTGAAAACCATTGATAACTTCTCTCTCTCAAAAAGCTACATTCAGGATAGCTCTTTCTAGCTTTCCAACAGCTAGTCAGCAGGGAGGAGGTTTCTAGCTCAGCTCCAGCTTGATTTCTCAGTGATATGCAGCCCAAGCATGTGGAGTCTTTAGCAGTAGGATCTTACCATCTAGTTCTGGTGGGCAACCAAGAGCCTTGGCAAAGGCCTGTATTGTTTGGGGGACATTAAGGGACCTCCCTTGCCAAAAGCTCACTGGAAGATAGCCTATCCCTGGCATTAAAATTTCTAGAAACAATCTGTGGTTTCTGGGTGCACCATTATCCAAAGAAATGGGTTTCCATATGGTTTATTCACAACAGCTTAAATTTTGATTAACCCCCCTCCAACCCTTCCTTTATTCAATCCCTTCCCATGACCCCACTTAGGCCATTCCACCCACCCATAATCTGTCCCTCTACTTACATATATGCCATTCCCTTCCCCTAACTCCGCCCCCCCTTATAGCCCCTTTCTAGCTTTCTGACTTCTACTACTGGCTTTTGCTCCAACTCACATACAAATCTAAACATTTGTATCTAGGATCCACATATGAGAGAGAACACAAAGTTTAACTCTCTGGACCAGGGTTACCTCATTTAGTATTAGCCTGTCCAGATCCATCCATTTCCCTGCAAATTTAATAATTTCATTTTTCTTTACTGCTGAATAGAATTCTATTGTATAAATGTACATCTTCATTATCTATTCATCAGTTGCAGAACATCTAAACTGCTTCCACTTCCTACCTATTGTGAATAGAGTGTCAATAAACATAGATAATTAAGTATCCCTAAGATAGTGAGAATAGCCCTTAAGATATATGCCAAGGAGTAGAATAGCTGGGTCATATGGTAAGTCTATTTTTTGCTGTCTTAGAACCTCCACACTGATTTCCACAATGACTATAGCAATTTACATTCCCACCAGTAGTGTAAAAGTGTTCCACACCCTTGCCAGCATTTATTATTGTTTGTTTTCTTGATGTTAGCCATTATGACAGGAGATGGAATCTCAAAGTAGTTTTAGTTTGTACTTCCCTGATGGCTAAGGATGTGTAACATGTTTTTAGATGTTTATAGGCCATCTGTATTTCTTCTTTTGAGAACTCTCTATTTAGTTCCATAGCCAATTTTTTGATTGGGTTGCTTGATTTCTTATTATTTATTTTTTGAGTTCTTTATATATCCTAGATATTAATCCTCTGTCAGATGCATAGCTGGCAAAGATTTTCTCCTATTCTGTAGGGTGCCTCTTTTCTCTATTCATAGTTTCCTTTGATGTACAGAAGTTTTCTAATTTCATAAGGTCCTACTGGTTGATTAGTGGTTTTATTTCCTGAGCAACTGAGGTTATATTCAGAAAGTCATAGTGTATGCCAATATGTTGAGGTGTTTTTTTGTTTTTTTTCCCTGTAGCAGTTTGAGTTTCCAGTCTGATATTAAGATCTTTGGTCCATCTAGACTGGATTCTTATGCATGGAAAGAGATAAGGATCTATTTTCATCTTTGTACGTATAGGTAGATATCCAGTTTTCCCAACACCATTTGTTAAAGAGGCTGTCTTTTCTCAAGGAGTATTTTTGGCACTTTTGTCAAAATTCAGATACCTGTAGCTTCCTTGGGTTATATCTGCATCCTAAATTCTGTTCCACTGATCTATATGTATGATTTTGAGCCAGTACCATGCTGTTTTTGTTACAATGGCTCTGTAATATATCTTAAAATCAGGTATTGTGATACTGCCAGCTTTATTTTTGTTGCTCAGAACTGAAGGATACTTTTTGTGTGTGTGTGTGGTTTTTGGAGGTAGGGTCTCACTCTAGCCCAGGCTGACCTGGAATTCACTATGCAGTCTCTGGGTGGCCTCGAACTCATGGTGATCCTCCTACCTCTGCCTCCCAAGTGCTGGGATTAAAGGCATGTGCCACCACGCCCAGCTGAAGGATACTTTTAACATGCTGCCAAATCTGGTTTGTTAGTGTTGTTTTGAGGATAGTTTCATCAGTGTTCACCAATTTTTTTTTAATATATATATTTTTTTATTTATATTATTTTGATTTTACATTCATAGTAAAGGATCCATTGTTCTCCTCCCTGTCCTCCCACTTTCAAAGGGACCCTTGTCAATGGGGAATGTGGGTCAAGCATTGTGAGGTTGGTTAAGAGTTCTGGGGGGTTGGCCCCAGTCTCTGTGCATAATGCCCCAACTATGGCTCTAACAATCTTTCTGCCCCCTCTTCCGCAAGTTTCCCTGAGCCACATTGGGGTCATTTTAGTTCTGCTTCAGTGATACAGTTTCGGGAGCCTCTGTGTCTCTGGATCTCTGGCTTAGTTGGAGTTGGATGTTCTCTGTGTTTATCTCCTTCGGCCTTTTGCTGGTGTCATGATCGCCATGAATACTGAACTCTTGCCCTTCCCCTGCGTTGTTCTATGGTTTCAGCTGGGGCCCTGGTGAGGTGTGGTTAGCTGATCCTCCCTTCAGGTTCGATGTCCACCTGAAAAAAGATAAGCAAATTCTCCATCGGAGAGAAAAGTTAGTACTAGGTAGAAGGGATGACCATCTATGTTTTGGAGGGAAATTTATATGCGTTGGCTCTCTTCTAGCCCAAGTGTTCACCAATTTTTAAAAAATATTTTATTTATTTATTTGAGAGAGAGAGAAAAGAGGAAGAGAGAAAGAGAGACTGGGCACACCAGGGCCTCCGGCCACTGCAAACGAACTCCAGATGCATGCACACCCTTGTGCATCTGGCTTACATGGGTCCTGGGGAATCAAACCGGGGTCCTTAGGCTTCACAGGCAAACGCCTTACTGCTAAGGCATTTCTCCAGCCCTCATCAATTTTTTGAAAGAGTTTGGAAACTGGCATTAGTTCTTCTTTAAATGTTTGATAAAATTCAACCACAAAGCCATCTGATTCTGAGTCTCTCTTTAATGAGATACTTTATTACTAATTTAACCTCCTTGTGTGTTATTGATCTCTTCCAATATTTTATTTCTTCATGGTTTTGTTTGGGCAGGTAATATGTTCCCCAAAATCTATGCACTTGTTTGAAACACAATAATGAAACCTAATTCTCTGTGTGCCAATAAAATAAATGAATTCAATATAAAAATGTGAAAAACTCTGAGGCTCGCATTGGCTCTCTGCCAAGGTTACTGACTTCACTGCTGTCCAAAGGCCTAAAGCTTCGGTCAGTCTGACACTCCATTCTCATGCTTCAAAATCACATCTGTGTTTGTGAATAGCAGTGGGTTCAGTTGTGACTCGTCCTTGACCAGAGACATTTATATTCTTGTCATTTCAAAGCAAATACTGTCTTGGTTTTCCTGAGATTTCTTCTCTTAAAGATATTTGTAGTTTGAATGCTAAACAACAAATTGAGTCAAATGTGTCCTTCCCCTCCTCCTGATTAACAGAATCTTATGAGTGGCTTTTTTAAACTAATGTTCCAGGTACATTGCAATCTTGCATGTGCTTCTAGTAAACAAGGTCCTTGAGATTTAAATGTATGTTTCCCCAGTGAACTTTTGTCCCCTTTGAAACTGCATTCTGTTCTCTCTTATTAAATTCCAGCTCTTGTGACTAATAATGCGATGATAGCTGGGAAATGTTTATATGATAAGTCATATACGGCAGGGGCTTCCGCTTACAAATTGCTTCAAGATAGGACTCTGATACCTTCCCATAGAATGGCCTCATAAATGCTAACACAGTCTTTACAGTCTCCGTTCAGCCTTGATGTAGGGACCTATGGTTTCAGTGTATCTCCATAGAGTTCTGAGCTTCTGGCCTGCTTCTCACATTGAAACTGCAGACACTTATGACAGTGGGAAAAAAGCATGTGTGAGGACTTCTCAAACCTGCTTTAAAAAACCAAGAGGGTGCTGGGGAGATGGCTTAGTGGTTCAGGTGCTTGCCTGAGAAACCTAAGGACCAGGGTTCAATTCCCCAGGATCCATGTAAGTCTGGAGTTTGTCTGCAGTGGCTAGAGGCCCTGGTGCACCCATTCTATCTGCCTCCCAGTCTATCCATCTCTCGTGCTAATAAATAAATAAAAATAAAAAAATTTAAAATTGGAAAAAATCAGAATATTTTTCTTATACATATGTGTAAACAAGTGACTATGAGTCAGAAGGGCAGTCATTTCAGAATTTTTGGTTGATAATTATTTGGTTTGGGTATCAGAAGTTTGAGTTAGAACAGAGATGTGTTCCAAAAAGCTTACTTATCAGAGACCCACATTGCCCAGCAGCCTTCAAGGTGGAAGAAGGTGTTTATTTTATAAAGTGGAGGCAGGTGTGGGTCCTTGCCATGTTCATGGCCATGAAAGAAAGCAAGAGTGTGAAGGGTGACTTCTCAGGGCCCCAAATCTCTATGATTATTATTTCTAGAGGAGTAAATATTTCAGTGGAAAAAAAGAAACTCCTTTGTACCAACTCCCAGTCTCTGAGTTTCCCAGCACATTTTAATATTTCAAGTAACGGCTGAAACTGCATTAACCTTCTTTGTTCTAATTCAAAGCATCTGTGAGCTGCAAAATTTGAATTTCCGTACTCCAGTGTGATTTCTACTTGGACTTTAGTGTTAATTTGTGCTGAAATTCCCATCTGTGGGGCCTTTTATTCCATCACGATTATAAAGTGTCCACTCAGCTATGGTATGATGGAGATACAGGGCTTTCCTCATCAGCTTTGCTATGTGCCCGTGCTTTTTAGTGAAAATGCACTCTTCCACTATCCGCATATGGTCTCAGGATCCTTCTTTTTCAAGGAGACAGAAATTCCTCCAACCCTTGGAATTCAACTCAGCAACTTTCTACTGCCAAAAGCCATTGCATAATGAACACAGAGGGTAGATCAACATAATTATATTTTCAAATTCCAGGAAGGCAAGAAAAGAGTAAAAACAATTACAAACCTATTCTAGTTTTGCTCTGTGTTAATAGAAGCCTGTCTTCTAAACGGCGTGTCTTACGAATGCCTTCTGAAACTTCAACGAGAGAGGACAGCATGGTGACTTCTCTCCAGCTGCCCATACTGCTTTGGCTTCTTCTTTGGTCAGTCCTGTCATCTCATCACTTAGTGAGAGAATGGTGCAGCATATCCAAAATGTTCCCAGTGGAGGCTAAATAAATGCTGGCTTCTTTGCCTTCTTACTTTACATTTGACAACTAAGATAATAATGACATGACTTACCTCAAATCAAAGGTCTGGCCCCTAAAGAGCCAAGAATTGCCTTAGATTTGCTGGCTTAACACTTTTTGTTTTGTTTTGTTTTTCAAGGTAGGGTTTCACTCTAGCCCAGGCTGACCTGGAATTCACTATGTAGTCTCAGGGTGGCCTTGAACTCACCGGTGATGCTCCTACCTCTGCCTCCTGAGTGCTGGGATTAAAGGTGTGTACTACCACACCCAGCCTGACACCTTTCTAGAGCTCCATTCTTTGTGCCCAAAATTAACTCTGCAGAGCCTGGCAAGCAGAGCGTTGTAGACTACATCAAAAAGTAACAGCAAAAGTTTTTGGGTAATAAAACCCCATTTTGTATGTTTTGTGTTTATGGGCATCTTAATTATTAACTACAGAGAGAAGAGATTCAAACCACCCAACCAATATTTGTAGTATTGAGTTTAATACCTTGGATCTGCAGGTCAGCAAGCTTTGAGTCACAAAAGAAGTGTAGAAATGTGTGTGTGTATGTGTGTGTGTGTACATATAGAAACTAGAATATATAGTTCATCTATGAACCATGGCATGAAATTCTTTGTTTCTTGGAGGATCTGACATATATTCCTTTGGTAAATGGTTCTAAAGTACCAACTTGGAATTTATCAGGAGCTCTTCTATGATGACATTGTATATACATATACTCATACCAACTGAGTGAGATGGATTTAATGATTACATCTTAGTGATGAACAACTGAGACTCAGAGAAGCTAAGGAGCAAATAAGGGTTGGATCTGGGATTGGAGTCTGGGTCTGCCTAGTTCCCAATCTCAGCTACTGCAGTGATTCTATGAATGTCTGTGAGCCTTACTAGATTCCAGACATAGAATTACAGAATTTTAGAAGTTATCTGATCTACATCCTTCATTTTGCTAATGGGGAAACATTTTGCTAATGGGGCTTCACTTTCCTATGGCTAGATGCAATGGTATGAAATTTCCATTGCCCTTTCCTAACTGCCCCATTCAGGGAAGGAGAGAAAGGAACTGACTGCTTATTATACTGTGTTTATTTGGCTGCAGAAAAGTACCCATGGAAAATACTGGAATATTGGACATGGTTCTTAACCTTGTGATGCTCAGTCTACTTGGGGAAATCCATCTTACAACAGGCAGTGAGGACAGAGAGAGAAAGAGAGCGAGAGGGGACAAGGGGCTCTCCAGGCTCAGTCTGTTAGCATTTCACACTGATTTGGCCATTCGGTATCTGCTTATTCTATGTTTTTTTCTCAGTCTTCCAGTAATGCTTTTGTAATACCCATTGTGCTATGCTTTCTTTGGTCAGTATAAATCAAAAAAACTTTCTGACCAGAGAGAATTACATGCGTCCCCATATCTCACGTGCCAGCACAGTGCCTACACCAAGTAGAATACATGAAGTCACGCAGGCTCAAGGCCGTCATTAGCCTCAAGCATGTGAGATCCAGACATCCTTTATTCACCCCAAGATCCTGCAGATGATGTCATATAGACAAAATCAGGATCCATGTCTTTAGTCTCACTCCAAAGACAGAAACACTTCACGTCCATCCACTGTTATCTGTGAAGGTCAGACGGAAAGGGGATCTCCACTGGGCAGGCATGGGCACACATGCCCTCCCTTTGTAATACTCAACCTCAGAGGGAAGTGGAATACAAACAGGATGGGCTGTCCAGGGCACAGGAAATTAGCTGTGGTGCTTCAGTGTGCTTGAATAATCAAACTGTCCCCCCAGAGAGAAAGTAAAAGTAAAAAAGGACTGTGAGTGACCCACCAGTGACACCCTGTCTTATCTAAGGACACCTCATCTCCCACTTCAATCAAAACACCCTGAGGACGTTCCATAGACTGTGAGCAGTGATCTTCCCTGCAGGGCCTGCAGAGCCCTAGAAAATCCTTAGATCTACTTCCTATATACGCCTTAGAGCTGTCTCTCCTGCTACTCTGCTGACTTTGGGGGATTTCTTCCATGCTTTAAAAATAACTGCTTGTGGGTTTTCAAAGGACAGGTTCTCTTCCTGCCAAAAATGTGTGGAATGGTGGTTCCGAGGCAACAGTGAGCCTTTGTTACAGAGCTGAAAGTGCATCTCCCCCTCCTTAGCCCACTGCAGCGCTTTGCCTAATGTCACAGACCCTACTTTAATTAAGTCTTCCCTTTCTGTTGGACTTGGTGCCAAGAAACCTAAATGAATGTTGTCTGTTTTTAGTTCTATTTTAGGAAATTTCTTAAGGGTCACTCCCATGCAGACCAAGATCGGGGTTAAGAATCTTTTTTTTTTTTTTTTTTTTTTTGCAAGAAATGGTCTCATAAGAGAACATTATCTTTGGTTGGTTTTCTCTCTCATGTAACTGAATTCGGAAATTTAAGAGAATTTTTCTGACTCCTGATAGAAACCGGAGATAATGATGTAATTTACAGGCCTTTGTTGGGGGCAGATACTTCACCTGCATTTGCCCTTATGAAATTCCAGCAGACTTAAGAGTTTTAAGAAACATTCAGGGAAGGAATCGTGATAACCACTGCTATAAAAAAAAATTGTAGTTAGTGTATGACTAACCACAAGCTGGGAGCTTAAAACAGCAGAAGGGAATTGTATCAGTTTTCAGAGCCTGAAGTATGAGGTCCACGTATCGGCAGGTCCCGGCTCTTTCTGAAACCCGAAGGGAAGAATCCGTCCTTGCCTTTTTAATCTTCTGTTCTTTACTGAAAATTCTTGGCATTCCTTGCCTTGTAGATATATCACTCCACTCTCGGTCTCCATCATGGCATGATCTGTCTTCTCCCTACATGGCTCTGTTTTACCTTCCCTTCAGAAGGTCAGCAGTCCTGTTGAACTAGGGTCTGCCCTGATAACCTCACCTTAATTGATTATGCCGCAAAGACTGTAATCTCTAAAGAAGGTCATAGGTACTTGGAGCTAGGATTTCAACATTTAGGGGGATTGCACAATCCAGATGGTTTACTACAAACTCTATACCATTCACCTTCACAGAAACATCTACAGATATTACTATGTGCTCAGTTTGTAACTACAAAATAAGTAAGTAAGTAAATAAATAAATAAATAAAGGCCCAGATTTCCCTCATTTCACAGCCACATTTGGAACCACTATCTAATGTGTATATTTTTAATTATTTGGCAAAACATTATTTTTATTAACTGTTTTTTATTAAGTAGAAACTTGGTATGGATACATCTCATGTGTTGGTACATCATTTCCCTCCTCCTTGCCCCTGCTCCACTGAGAACCCTCCTTAGTGGGATTGCTGGTATTCACCATGGAGTTGTGGGTTTTAAGTCGTGAGAGCAGCAGGCAGTCAATGGTTTCACATAGGCCCTTGCTACTGTGCAAGTGATGGTCTTCTACCTCCAGGGAGTCAGCTATTCTTGTCTTCTTGACAGACTTTGGTTGTCCTCGGTTCTCACTGCTTTCTGAAAAAGAAAACAGATTCTTCAAAGGGGAATGAGATCTGGATGGGTTAAGGGTATAAAGCATTGTGACTTTAGAGAGATTTTGATGGGTGCAGCCTCACTTTTGGCTGAAGACTAGTGGGAGCTTCTCATTGGAGTTCATAATCTTGGTCTCCCTAGGATTCTGACTTGGTTACCAGCTCCAGCTATGGGTTCCTTTCCACTGAGCAGATCTCTTAGCCAATCAGAGAGCCACTGACTACTTACCTAGGCTGTGTGCCACTATTGCACGGATGTGTACATGTTGTCAGGCTGATTACTTGCATATAGCAAAGTCCTCTGCTTGCTCACAATGTTTTTGACCGTTTTCACCCAGCAGCTCACGTAGCACTTTTCATCACTCCATCTAACCATCTGGGAACTGGCTTCCTTCCAGATTCAGCTGGCTGTCTCTATGTTCTGTGTTGGCAGCATGTGGTGTCTTCAGGAATATTGTCTTACCTTTCACCTTAGGCGAGTAATCAAGTGCTTTGACAGAAGCCTGTCTTGTTTTGGGTACCTCATAGGTCTTTCTAATCAACAGCTCAACATGGACTGGTACTGGAAGTTAAAAGCCAGAGCCAATGTTTTAGGGTTAGGCTTCATCCCCAAATCCCTTTCCAGGGCCCTTCTTACCAGACCATCCCTCCATGCTTCCATTGAGGGTTATATCTTTTAGTCTGCTATCCAGGAGGAAGGTTTCTATGGTACCAATTCATTTTGGATTTGGTTTTGTGTATATCTTGCCCTCTCTTTCCCCTCCCCTAAACCCTTCCATCCATACTATCTGTCCCTCGAGTTGCCTGTCAATTTTGTCTACAACTCATGCTGTTCCAGTTTAGGAGCTACAGATGAGGGAGAACATGCGGTGTTTGTTCTTCTGTGAATGAGTGCACTTAGTATGCTCTATTCCAACTCCATCCATGTTCCTACAAACTTCATGATATCATTTTTCCTTACTGCTGAGTAGAATTCCATTGTGCATACATACTACATCTTCATTATCCATTCATCAAACAATGGACATCTGGGTTGGTTTCACTTCTTGGCTATTGGGAATTGAGCAACTATAAACATGATTTTCTAAAATCAGAAACTCTTGGAGCCATAGCACATTGTACATTTCCAATAAGGAATCCTTTTCGGTGGTCGCCATGCTGAGGTGGTGAAATCTTTAGAAGGTATGGCCTAGTGGGGAGAAAACAGGTCGATAGGTATATGCCCTTGAAGGGGATATTGTAACCAAGACCTCGTAGTCTTTCTTTGTCCCTCTGCTGCCTTGGGGTGAGGGAGTCCTCTGCTGGGTGCTGCCACCATGATGAACTGTGGCACCACTGGCCCAAACACAATAGGCCAACCAAGCCTAGGTTGAAACCTTCAGAATTATGAGCCAAAATAAACCTTTACTCCTTATAAGTTAATTATCTCAGACATTCTTGTCACAGAGGCAGAAAGCATACTAATATATCAGAAGATTATGATGCATGTTCCAAGTATTTCTCTGCACTTTCCCTTTAAACAGCAATCTCCTGAGTGCACACAGAACTAATCTAGATAGTGTATTTACAACTATTCAGGGGCACACTGTATTTGATCTAAATCAAGGCATCTATCCATTTTAAATGGGTTGCAAAGGTCTGCAGCTTGCCGTATTATTATATGCACATATATTTCCTGCCCCTCAAGTTCTAATTTTGCTTCTTGAACTAAACAGGAAAAACTTAGGAGAAGTCATCAGTAACTAAAATAACTTTTGTTTTGTTTGATCTGGTTTGGTCCTGTTCAGTTAGCGGCTATTAACAGTGAGATTCCCATGAAGATCCCTACCCCAGGTATCCATCTGGGCAGCCCCAGGAGCGTGAGAGACCTAATTCTTCCAAGCAGCCATCCGCCTGGATGAGTGCTCAGATTGTCTTGGCTCCTTGCAGGATGTTCAGAGCCTTGGGATGCCAGGTACCTATAATTCACTCAAAAGCTGGAGATCCTCTGTACCTAGAGTAAGGCTGGGCTTCCTGCAGCTTTCCAGTGCCCTGCCTCCCTCAGTGCCTCCAGCAGAATGGTCTCCTCACACTTGAAATGTGCCCCACAGCTGTGGAAGGCCTCCCAGACGTGACTCATTCCCAGTTTAGGCTCCTTCTCGAGGAGAGGAGATTGAAGCAGACTCAGCTGCGGATCTCAGAGCACCTCTGGGCACTTGGTTCCCATCTGGATGGAGTTGTAGGAAGCCAGAGCAGTGTGTGCTCAGGTTAGCATTCCCCCTCGCCCCCACCGCCCACCCAAGACTTCCAGTACTAGAAGAGGGCAGACCAGTACTAAGATTCACACATCCACAGGGCTGCACAGACTTGCCTTGTTTGGGGCTCATAGTCATGAAAAGCCATGCTCTCCATTTACTGAGGAGAAAACTAAGGCATGTGAAATGATTGGCCCCAAATAACACACATAATGAGGCCACTGTTCTGGCATCCCAGAGGTCTGTCCTTGAATCTCACCTCACTACCTCATAACCATACCTGTACAACAATGATGCTGCCTACTAAGAGCATAGTATGAACTCAGGATAGGTATATACAGAGTATACAGAGCCTGCCCAGATCCCTGGACCATAGGTACTCAAAGAAGCTGAATGAATGAATGAATGAATGAATGAATGAATGAATGAATGATTTTGCGACTTATTTTCTCTTCCAGGTTGACAGATTTCATTCTCTGAATATTAAGACTTATAAGGAAAATGGAAAATCTTAGTCCCAACTGTGTATCATAAGACCTTTGTATTTTGTCTTTACTCAGTGAGCAATATAATGAATTCTTCTACCTGCCACACTTTATTTATGATGTCCTTCTTTTGTCACCAATAAAAGGCACTGTAGGGCTGGAGAGATGACTTAGCAGTTAAGACATTTGCCTGTGAAGCCTAAGGACCCACATTTGATGGCCCAGAACCTATATAAGACAGATGCACAAGGTGGGGCATGCATCTGGAGTTCATTTGCACTGACTAAAGGCCCTGGTATGGCCATTCTCTCTCTCTCTCTTTCTTATTTCTCTCAAATAAATAATTTTTTTTTTTTTGGTTTTGCGAAGTAGGGTCTCACTCTGGTCCAGGCTGACCTGGAATCAACTATGTAGTCTCAGGGTGGCCTTGAACTCTCGGCGATCCTCCTACCTCTGCCTCCCAAGTGCTGGGATTAAAGGCATGTGCCACCACGCCCGGCTAAATAAATAATATTTTTAAAGGCACTGTAACTATAACTGAAAAAAAAACATTGATATACATCATTATATCTAAAAATACTAATTTCTGATAAAATACTAGTATTTACCAGGCAATTCCTATGAGCTACTGGACATTTTGCCAGCATTTGAGCCTGCACTGCTAAATACAACTCCAAGTCAGCAACAGGAAAAGCCATGTGTTGGGTTTACACAAGACACTATACATGAGGGTTTAGAGCACACACTATCACTGTCTAAATAAATACACACTGCCTTACTTAATTGTTATAGTCAAGGTAGGACGCAGGTGGAGTGATTCCTCTACTTCACACGTGAAGAAAAGAAGGTTTATTAGGATAGGAAGTAACTTATACCTGACCATGTAGCCAAGGAATGGCAAAGCCAGTCTTGAATCCAGGTCCTATGGCTGCAGACCATTGCATTAACCCATCCCTAGTCTATGTTACCTTCCCTCTGCTGGTCCTCTGAAATACCACTGGAGTCACTTGCAGCCTCATCACTTGTCAGTGCCTTGTCTTGACCCACCCTCTAGTCCCAGGGACTACTGTGGGTTTGTCTCAGGTGGAACTAGTCAGGGCTGTGAAGGAGCACTTCCCAAGGCATCTAGATTGCTTTCTGAGGCCACTGAGGATGGATATCCGAGAGGGAGAACCTGTATCTCTCAGCTAATGGGAATGGCTAAGAACCGTCCCCTCACCAGTTACCACTGCGGACAGTGTTGCTGAGAGCATTTTAGAGGAGGCTTTGTTTTTCCCTGGGAGCATCTTTGTTCTGTGTGCATCTAGATGTTACTCTGACAGGAAATAGATGAATGAAGAGACCCCCTACTCCCCAATACACACACAGAGTCCTGCTGGAGCCTAGAGCCTACTTGTTTATCATCATAAGCCCCACTCTGCACATATTACTTCCTCACCAACAAGAATCAAAGAAAAACTATTTTGCTAGTGCACGCAGTGTACTTCTCTGTTTGTTGGGGAGCGAGAGACAGTGGAGAGAGCACTGGTCTTAAGTGGGTCCTGTTGTTTATCAGCTTTGTGGCCTCAGACAAGTCCCTTCACCTTTCTGGACTTCAGTCTCTTCGCTTATGAAATAAGATCTTTGGGCCAGATAGCTCAAGACACTCTTCCAAGGCAAACCTTTGCTGGTTTACATGTACTGTTTAAAAAAATCTTAATAAATTTCAAAAGGTGAGGGTTTTTTTTTTTTCAGTTTTATCTCTGCAGACCATGAAAATATATCGAAAAAGAAAAGAAGGGAAATGAGTCTTCTGACATTTTAGCAGTTTGCAGTTGAATGTAAAACTGTTGGAGTATGCCTCACCCTCTTACCTGCAATAAAGAGGCTTATTTTAAAGTACCAGATAATTACCATAGTCACATTTTTCCTGTGTTAACAATTAATCACACTAGATCTTTGTGTAGGCCTAAAAGAGAACACAGCCCTTACCCCTTATCATGTGTACTTTTGGTCCTAAGATCTCAGGGGGTCAGGGTGTAAAGGGAATGTTAACATGAAAGATATTTCAAAAACAAAGCCAAATTAAGGCCCACCCTCCCAAGAGACCCAAAATGTGCCATAGTGGGGAGTTCAGGTTAAGTGATTTCCCCAGGGTCTCTCAGTGAGTCATCAGTGTGTCTGGGGCTGGGATCTTGTCTTGGAGGTTTGAAAACATCAGCCTCCTTGTTAGTGAAGGAAATAAAAATGAATCTCTCTTCCCTTAATGGTTCTTCGTTGGGTGAAAACCCTATAGTGAAAAATAGATTAACAAGAAAAACTGGAAATTTAATAACATGTATACCACATATACACATGGGAGCCAAACAAGTGGTTAGAATTTAAAGCTTAAATACGACTTTAGAGTAAAACAAAGAAAGGGAGTCTGGTGTTCTGAAAGGAAGGGTTATAAGGAGATGTCCAGGACAATTGTGGAATGCAAGGATTGTTTAGTAAGTCTTGTGCATTTAGGTCAATGCCTTCTCCACTGAGAAGCATTGTTAAGAGTTTTCTTCTTCCTGTTATGGCACAGGGATGCAGCTATAATGATGGAAAGGATTTAGCAAAATAAGCCTGGCGTGGTGGCACAAGCCTTTAATCCCAGCACTCGGGAGGCAGAGGTGGGAGTATCACCATGAGTTCGAGGCTACCCTGAGACTACATAGTGAATTCCAGGTCAGCCTGGACTAGAGTGAAACCCTACCTTGAAAAACCAAAAAAAAAAAAAAAAAAAGAAAAGAAAAGAAAAGATTTAGCAAATATGAATTTCCTTTACAATAGGAAAACATGCCTGATTTTCAGAGCTTTTTTTCTCCATCTGCTAATTCTTAGTGGTGTTTATGCAAAAACACAGCTCTCACCTCAAAGGGAGTAAGAATGTATTTATTCTGGAGCCAGCCAAGTATGAGTGTCCACAGCCTGGGTGAGTATATCAGTTACTCCAAATGCCATGTTCCAACATGGTGATGGTTTCGTGAAATTTGTATAGTTATAGAACAGAAGGAAGTCATAAACCAAGTCTTCTTTCAAATACATTAGTGGGAGCATCTGGTACATGGATTGTAGCACAAGAAACCCTGTTCTACAGGCTTCAGATGCTATTGAATGACTTTCTTAGCTTTTGGGTTGGTTGAAGCGTGTGATCTGTTAATACATTCCAAAAGGATTTACCTGCCAGCCACAAGGATGTTAGGTCAGACACAGAGAGCTAAAAATACTGTCCAAGATAACGTGGCAACATTCCATCTCTCCATAGTCATAGAAGTTCTAACCAGACAATCAGTTTTGCAGAATTTTTAACATGGGTGCACTTTTTTTTTTCATGCAACTTCATAATAACCTTTAGTTCAAAATAATCCCTAGGCCAAAGAGGCATATTTTGGGGTGGTATATGCTGGCAGCCTTTCCTGGAACTTGCCCTCAAGCTTCAGGAGTTAACTCAAAGGCTGACACTCCCCTCTTCACGGTGGTGAATAGAACTTTGCCCCCTAAATCCTTGGCCCATCGACTACCCTCCATGTACTCGTTCCCTAGCACTGTGCAGCACCACCCAGCATCACCCAGATTACATGTGCCCTTCACGGGGATACAACTTACCACATAGATAAATTGCCTTTGCTCCAACTCTTATTCCATTTTATTCAACACTTTTCATCTTTGTCCCTCAACCATCGTCAACACTTCCCCACTTATTCAAATGTAATGTATTTGGCATGAACCCAAGGTATGCAGTGATGGACAATTAAAAAAAATAAATAAATGCAGATCTTGCCCTCATGAAGCTTGCAGTCTAATAAAGGTATATTAGCCAAAGAGTCACGCCATTATAGATGTTTGTTTGTGGGGGGAATGGAAGAGTTGGAGCACCTGACAAGAAGCTTCTACTTTGATCTTGAACTTATAAAAAGAATGAGAAGTAATTAATGAGATGAAGAGTGAGGAGGAGCAGCGAGGAGGCAGAAGGAACAGTATGTGAATAGCCCTGAGGCAGGGAGAACATGGCACAGGAAGGCTGGAAAGAAGGCCAGTGTGGCTGGCAACTGGAGACTGAGAGGAACGAGTCTTTGTTTGTTCTTGTCTTTGAGTCATCGTGGTCAAGATTACATCATAAATTTACCTTCAGACATGTTAAGTTTGACTGCCTTTGCCGTATGTCAGGAAGGCAGTTAAGTATAGAAGACTAGAACAATGGCTTTAAAACTAAGCATGATTTCTGTCTCCTCGGGTATATTTGCTAGTGACTGGAGATATCTGTTGGCTGTCTCAACAGAGTGTGAGGTGCTACTGGCATCTAGGGGGTAGAGGCCATGGGTGGTACCAAACATCCTACAATGCCCAAGACAACCTCACCTGCCCAGCAAAGAATTATCTAACCCAAAATATCAATAGTGCCAAAGGGGAGAAACTCTGGTTTTCAGATAGTTGCCAAATGTCTTAGGCATTGATGAAATCACACAGAAAGAGTGAGAGCAAGGACAGTGGGATAGCTGACATATTTGAGCAACCTTATCACAGAGTGGCCGGATGACCCAGCATAGGAGACTAAACAAGAACAGCCAGAGAAAGAGGCAAACTCAGAGAAAGTGAACTGTTAGGGGCCAAATTTGGGATGGGCAAGTGCGTAACAGTGTTAGAGGGCACAAAGAAGTCAGAGTAGATGGGGCCTAAAACGTGTTTGTTGCAATCAAGGATGTGAAGGTCATTGGTAGTTTAGAAGCATGACATTGAGAAAAGACAAATCATAGCAAATCGAGAAATGGAAGATTAAAAAAATGGAAGCAGCTCTTATAGGTAAGTTTTTAAGGAGTTTGGAGATTAGGCGGTAGAAGAAAGATCAGTCCTAGCAATGAATGGAAGTAAAGCACAATTTGTGAGTCAGTGGTATTTTTGTCATTGTTGTTATTTGATTTTGGAACCTCAAACATAAATGAAGTAAGCAGGTTAGCATAATGAACTTTCGTGTACCCAGACTTCCGGGGTATCTGGTTCTATTTTGTTTCTCCAGAGACTAGTTTTTCTGTTTCTAACTAAACTGGATTTAAGTGCTAAGCTCCCTCTGTCCAAATTAGCAATAGCATATCTCTACTCAGTTCTTCCAGTGTCTTTGTGTCAGCCGATGATGTGGGATTTTTATAACCAGATTTGGGGGTCCGTTCACTCTGAAGCACCTTCCATTTCAGAAGGTTCCCCCTTACTGCCTAACTGTTCTTACCTCTACTCTCTGACACCTCAAGCTTATAAGTCCCTGCCCCAAGTGTTTCCACATGTGACTGTACCCGGGGGAAAGCTAAAAATTTGCAGATCTTATGAGATATGACTCTTATTTTCCAAGGTAGATTCTTCCAAGGTGGATTAATTTTATAATTGTAATGGGCAGAAAGATCATGCTGTTGATGCTATTATGTCACTGCCAGAAGCCAGAAGTCTTGGTAGGATTTTAGGATAATAAAGACTTGAACATGTGAATTTTATGGGAAATATAGGAGACACCCAGACAGAGAAAGAGAGAGAGGAGAACCTCCACTATTCTCCCACCACTGATCCTTATATCCACATACTTTAGATCTAAACATTAAACATCCTAAATCAAGATAGTCACGTGTTAAATAAAGTATGTTCTATTTTCTTACATTTATAAACATACGCTCTAATATTCTGGAAGGCCAAGTTTGTATTTAGAATTCTCAGACTCCAAGGTCAAGAAAACTATCTCAGGATGTGCAGCCCACTCCCTTTTCCCATCCCAACTACATCCTCCACTTCAGGAGCCAGATGCCCTTGTTTCTGGGCACGCCAACCCAACCCAGTTGTTAAAGCATCCATTAAGGAAACCCAGGTCCCAGATTCCTGGTCGAAAGAGAGGAAGAGAAGGGGCTTGTGTAGAGAACACCAGCAGCAGGTGGGCTGAGCCCTTAGTTTGAAGCACTCTTGGTCCCATATGCAGAAGCAATTGAACAGTACCTCCATAGTACTGGGACTTTGGGAGGGAATCCCCTTTGCCCAGGTCTGTGGATGAAAGTAAGCGATGAACTTGATACTTAGTGCTGGGGCTCTCACTCTGTCTCTACGTTGACTGCCTGGTTTCTCTGTGTTGTGTGTGTTTGTTTTTCTTAGTGGGCTGTTTATCACCATTCATGACAGGGGCCACATTGCAACAATGCTGAACTCTTGGCCAGAAGAAACCATAAAGGTATGCTCTTGTTTTCATTACGACTGCTCTGTTGTTAGATGAATCCCTATGGTCTGCATCGCAGTCATTTCTACATAGAAAATGAGCCCCTATGACCCTGAAGGCAGCAGACCGTCTACTCTCCCCAGGCAGCACAGAACAGAGACTGATGTTAACCAAGCACCTGTGAAAACTTGCTCATTATTATCATTAATATTGGTCTGAGGAAAGAAACATTCAACATGTGATGGTACCTGCTAAATATACAGAGCCCTTTTCCTATGGGAAACAGGGAGAAATCATAGAATCTCTTCTGGAGTCACTCATATGTCATAAGGGGGAAAAAGACAGACACACAAAAGACTAACCAGGCAAAACTGGAGGAGAGGTAAGTGAGGTAACCATAAAGAGCTCAGAGTGACCCCACAGGTAGGCTTCAAGGGGGAAATGACACGGGAACTGGGCCTTGGAGTGAGGGTAGAGGTCACATAGTCAGGACTGCAGAATGCAGATGTGTGCATGAACCTTCTGCACAAAGAGAAAAATCTTACGCTGAGCAAGATTGCCGCTTGCGTATGTGTGCCCAAGGTGACTCAGCAGCCAGGAGTGCAGAGTGACAAAGCAAGCCTGGCACTGCTTCCTGCTGAATATCAATTTCAGTCAGGAATGTCAGAGGTGCCGGGTGTGATGGCGCACACCTTTAATCCCAGCACTCAGGAGACAGAGGTAGGATGACGGCTGTGAGTTTGAGGCCAGCCTGGGATTACAGAGTGAGTTCCAGGTCAACTTGGGCTAGAGTGAGACCTTACATCCAAAAAAAAAAAAAAAAAGTCAGAAGAAAATGAGCAGAAAGTAAATATATTAATTTCTAAATATGAAGTGTGTGACTTTACAAAAATTATTAGCATCTGGGTAAGCCCCCGGCTCTCCTCCTGCTATAAGGACTTCATGGAAGAGTTTGAGGAATCCTGGCATCTGACGCCATTGCCATCTCTGCAAACAACGTGAGCCACAGGGCTGAGCTGACGAAGTCCAGTGTAACTTCAGGGCTACTGCTCACCGCACCCTGCCTCCGCGGGGAGACTGTGGCCCTCTGCTCTCTTCTCTGAAAAACATCTCCCCCTCTTCCCCCTGCCAGTTCCCTGAGCCCTCCTCACTCCTCTCCAGACAGGAACGAATACACTTCTTACCCACCTCTCTTTGGGATCCACCCACATCTGGCTCTCTGGAGAGCGTGAGCATTTAGAATCAGCCCAGAACAGGACATTGGCTCTCAGGAACCAGGTGGGAGCTGCAGCCCACGCGCCAGTCCTGGCTCGGATGGGTAATTACCCTGTAGCTCTCCATCTGGGTGTGATCCTGCTCTGCCTTCCCTGCTTACCTATCGGCCTGGACCCTAGTTAAGCATAAGCCTCAGCTTCACAAGTTTGGTCTCGGTCCCAAAGAAGCAAGTTTCAAGGGTGTTTCTAGGTTGAAATTTATAAAATTTTAAGAATATTAAGGTAAACCAGCTCACTTGATGAGACGTTAACTCCAGACTATCCTGAATGGGCAGGCCACTGAGGGCCTGCAAACTTATCTTTTCCACATTCCTGGGTAGTTGGCCCTCTGGGGAAAACTTAAAACATAGTAGGCATTCAGAAGATGCTTGCCGCAGTGACACAAACTTAGTCAACATATGGACTGAACATCGCCTGTGTACCAGGATCACATATAGTACTTTCGTGCAAATTATGAGGGGTTAGGAACAATGTTGAGAGGAAACCTCTCCCCCTCTCCTGTAGCGTGAGTGAAAAAGCCCCCTTTCCTCCAGCCTGGCACAGGGGCCTGGTGAGGGACTCCAGGGATGAACTTCAGCATTGCTCCTCTTGTCTGGGAAGTTTGCTGCAAGAGATGTAAAAGGAGGGACTAGGTAGAAGGTTCCACAGGGAAGAAGTCACCATGCAAGCATGTGGCCCTGGGTTTGAAACCCCAGTACCCACGTAAAAACCAGGCATAGTGGCATGCACCTAAACAAGACCAACATGTGCTGTTTACACACTGAGTATTACATAACTAATAAAGAAAAAAAATGGTTAAAAAAAAAGAGGAGTCCAGTGCCTGCTGGCTCGTTAGTCTAGCAGTATTGGTGAGCTTGAGGTTCAGAGTGAGAGCCTGTCTCAAACAATAAGGTGGAAAGCCCGTTGTGGTGGCGCACGCCTTTAATCCCAGCACTTGGGAGGCAGAGGTAGGAGGCTCGCCAAGAGTTCGAGGCCACCCTGAAACTACATAGTGAATTCCAGGTCAGCCTGGGCTAGAGTGAGACCCTACCTCAGAAAACCAAAAGCAAAAAATAAGGTGGAAACATTGTAAGGGCCACGATTGAGACATCATGCCCAGAAGGATTCCCCCCCACAATAACTGACTGCTGCTCCCACAACACATAAACTACAACCCCATGGGGAATACCTGCAACCCCACCAAGGAGCACCCCCAACGGAATGGTGGCAGGGATGAGGGAAAAGAGGGTACCAACACATGATGTATCCATATGAAACATGTTGTTAATAATAACAATAATAATAATAAACATTAAAAAAAAACTACAGAGAGAACAAAAAAAAAAGGTGGAGCTAGGTGTGGTGGTGCACACCTTTAGTCCCAGAACTTGGGAGACCAAGTATGAGAATCGCTGTGAGTTAAAGATCAGCCTGAGCTAGACTGAGATCTGAACTTGAAAAAAATAATAATAATAAGGTGGAGAGTGACAGGAAAACACCCAACAACCTTTGGCCTCCATAGGCACACACAACCACATTTGCACATGTGCCACACATATATGTTCACCCACACACATGTGAACATGCATACACACACATACATACACACCTGCACACACAAGATGCAAAACAAAAAAAAAATCTAGGTTAGGGAAATGATTCAGCACTTAAAGGTGCTTGCTTGCAGTCTGCTGGCTCAGGTTTGATTCCCTAGTACCCACAGAAAGCCAGATGCACAAAATGGTGCTTGCATCTGGAATTCATGTGCCATGGCAGGAGGCCCTAACACACTCTTGTTCTCATTCTCTCTTTCTCACTCTCTCTCTAAAATAAATGAATATTATTTTCATAATTTTCATAAAATTAAAAAGGCATTGATCTCCCCCCCCACGCAAATTCTTTATGTCATGGTTGGGAACCAGAATATAAATTCAAAATAGAAATTTAGGAGCTGAATAGCTACTGACTTCAATAAACATATTTGAGGTCCTTCTAAACATTGAGTGCTAATTACCAGATAGATAGTTACAGTGATTTTAGAGGACTGAAAACAGATGCTTTGTGGTCACCCTAGAAGAGAGGGGCTCCAGCAGGCCTCAGGTAGAGAACATCTGACCTCCAGTGGGAGTGTAAGCTCACGAGCTGATCTAGGCCAGTGAGCAGCATCTAACTCAGTTGCATTTGCTCAGAATTCAGGATTTTTTCTGAAAGAGTTCTCTAGTACCCTGGGGCAAAGATGTTCCAGGACCAAATTCAAGGAGTGCATACTCTGATAGATAGGCTTACCAGCAAACAAGGATAGACGTCATTTCTTTGCTACCCAGAAAAGGAGTGTGCAAGACAAGGTGCAAAGAGACTGTTGGTGACCACCGCCCCTGTGAGACCTCAGAGTAGAGCAGTGAATGTCATAGCTACCTCACCCTGTATTCCTATCTCACTTCAGAGAAGCCCCAGTGATTATGTATAGAAAGCAAGCCTGGCTTTTCTACCAGACACATAGGGCTTCTGGTCTTGAACCTTGCATTTGCCTGCTGAATGTGCAGATACCCTCCCTGAGTATGATTTTCCTATTGTAAAGATTAACCATAATGGTGATAGACACTGAAAATCACTTGAATGGGCATTGTCATTACAGGGGCGGGGGTGGCTAGCAGGGGGAGCTACAGCACTCACTATAGATGTGCAGGGCCTAAGGGCAGCCAAGGAAGTAAGGGTCCTTCCGGGGAATAAGAGGTCATATATGAGCAGTCAGATGATTTGGCCCCCAGGCACATTAAATTTGGATCTCACTGATGGTTGAAATCTATGAATTTATAGGCAACATTTTAAAACCAGACTTCATTTAAAACAAATATCAAAGCACTTGAATCTCTGGCCCCTGTGGAAAAACTAGGAATATTGTGTTTACTGGATCGTCCTTGGCATTCCTCAAGTCCCTTATCCTGACCCATTCACACGCCTTTCTCTGTAGGTTCCCTCCCTCCCCACACACCCAACGTGACCTTTCAGGAGTTCAAAATGTTCTAAGCTATAGCCTTTCTATTTTCTAATGTATTCCCTTCAGTTGCCTTAAAAAGATGAGGCAATGATCTCCCCACCTTCACAGTGTCAGGACTTACTAGCGTCTGTGAGAGACAAAGAATCTAAGAGGTTAGGTTCCTTGCAAGTGAGGCGTAGAAACACAATCTAAAACCAAAGAATATGTATTATTTATATTGCAGATCAGGGGAGAAGAAAAAGGAAGAGAGGAGGAAGAAGAATGAGAAAGAAGTATGAAACTAAAGGGAGAGGAAGGAGAGGTTTATACAATGGACTGTCGGGAGCCCATGATCATAGCTACAAGTCTAAAGAAGCCCCAAGTAAGCAAGGAGTCTTGATCCTCCAGCAAATCCTTAGTCCTCCCCCCTTGGATCCACAAGTGCTAAAGGACACCCCCAGTAAGTTAGAAAATGTCATATGTTGGAGGTAGCCAGGCAAAGAAAGAACCTAGCCTACCATCCTCCAAAGTCCCCCTTGTTATCTGAAAGCCAAGGAACTTAAAATTTAGCAGATATCCATATGAGGGCAATGTGATTTTTGCCATTCCAGAAAATTGTTGCTGAGTTTTAAAACCTAAGAATGCTGCCGAGATTTTATCTAAGCATTTTGACCAAACCTGCTGAACCACTGGCTCCCATCCTTAGTGTCACTGCTATCATGAAACATGGGATGTGCCATCTTCTCTCTCAACTAATGAATCTAAACCAGCCCTGAATTCTGTCCAGTGAAGAAGTGACTTCATGCTCTATGTTGGATTTATCCAATTGCTCCACATTTATTAGAATGTGCCACATTGCAGGCTACAAAGAAGAATCAAAAATGATTCAACCCAGGGCTGGAGAGATGGCTCAGCAGTTAAGGTGCTTTCCTGCAAAACCTGAGCACCCATATTCTGTTCCCCAGTGCCTACGTAGAGCCAGATACACAAAGTGGTGCATGCATCTGGAGTTGATTTTTAGTGGCTAGAGGCTTTGGCATGGCCATTCTCTCTCTCTTTCTGTCTCCCCCCACCCTCAAATAAATAAAATGTTTTTTTTTTTTTAATGATACAACCTAATACTTGTCCCTAAAAAGCTTAGAGTAATAGCTACTTTGGACAAGTGAACTGCTCTAGGAATTCAAAGGAGGAAGTGAGGCATCCAAAGGGGCATTTCATGGAAGAGTTCTTTTTTTTTTTTTTTTTTTTTTTTTTTTGGAGAGAGACACAGAGAAAGACAGAGAGAGAGGGAGAGGAAGACAGAGAGAGAGGGAGAGGAAGACAGATAGAGATGCTGCTGCAAATGAAGTCTGGATGCATGTGCCTCTCTTGTGGTCAAGTGCGGCATTGCGCCCTTGCGTCACTTTGCATCTGGCTAAACGTAGGACCTGGAGACTGGAACCAGCGTTCTTAGGCTTAGGAGGCAGGTGCCTTAACCACTAAGCCATCTCTCCAGCCTGGAAGAGGTTCTTTTGAACTGTTCCTTGAGACCTACAAATTGGTAAAAATTTTTATCAAGGAAATAAGAGTTGGTGAGTAAAATGCTACCCATTTAAGAAGCATAAACCTCATGCAAAATTAGAGTTTTGTTAGTTAGGATGGAGAGAAGAAGCAGAAATTCAAAGGTTAGATGGAACCTGGTCCATGAAAATCCTGAAGATCAAGCTAAGATGCCTGAGGGTTATTTGACAAGGATCAAGCTGACTTTAGATGTTGGGGCATGAGCATGCTTGAAGAAATAAAATGAAATGAGGAGAACCTGAGAGCAAAAAGACCAATCAGATCACTGTAAAGACTCAGGTGAGAGATGGATGGTCTGGTTGAAGAAAGCAAAAAGAGTATGAAAATAATTGAACCAATGCCAAGAAATGGAGCTGGTCAATCCAGCAGAACTTTGTAGCCAATTGACCAAGGCTTTCTGATGACAGAGAACTTAAGAGATGTGAGGAAACAGGATAAAAAGGCAACAAAGTAAAAATGCTTGAAAAGAGGAAGAAGGAAAAAGGGATTCATTTGTTTAGAGACCTATGGAAATTGAGGGGAATGTGGTACATCCATATGGCCGGGTCCAGTAGTTAGCTACAAGTGTCATTTGCTTAATCATAGTCCAGCAGAATACCAGATGATGGATGATGCCTAAAGAAAAGAAGTTCATTAAACTTTCAGCTTTAGAAGTTCGTGGCTTGAGCATCCGCTCAGCACTGGAGAAGATCTCACGGGCAATGCCTTCAGAATGCAGAAGAGGGGAGATGTGAAGAAGGTGAGAAGTCACGTGTGAGACCGGAAGCCAGAGAGACCAAGGTGGGATTGCTCTTGCTCTTTCGACCCTCCCTTTTGTGTCAGCTAACTGGAGTCACACAAAAACTATCTTGATCTCTTCCAAAGACAGTGCCTGACTTCTTCCCACAAGACCTGTCACATCACCACACCAGGACCAAGCCTCTAACAGATGAACCTTTAGAAGACCAACCACACTAAAACCATAACCGGCATGACCCCCAGATGCCCCAGATGTTATGCCACACCTTATGTGAGTCTTGGCACTCAATGGGGACTTAAATGTTTGTAAACGGAAGGGAGGTGACAGGAAGTGTGTGTTGTAGAACATGTAACAAGTGCTGATAGTTCAGAGGAAGGAAAATTTTCATTAAACTGTAATGTGCTGAATTTGTCCTGCTGGAGAATTGGGAGAAAGGTCTTCCAGGAAGAAGACCTATAGAGGCAGAGAGATATTGTATTTCTCAGAGTGAAGATACCACTGGCCAAAAGATGTGACTGTACACAGGTGTAGTGGCAGATAACTTTCAGAAGGTATGTTGGGTTCGGGTCGTTAAAGAGGTGTTCATAAGGACAATTAGAAGTTATCAAAGGTCGTTAAGCCTGGAAATGACATAATGAAAATGACCTTTTGACACAATGAACCCGGCAGTGGTTGGCAGGAGAAAATAGGAGAAAGAAGAGAGGCAAGCACCCTGTGGTGCTAGCGCAACAAGCCAGCAATGTGAGCAGTAGATGGGGAGATGGGGAATAGATGGAGGTGAGCCATTCCCTCTGAGAAGCTGACCTGGGACATTTCCAGGCTGGGAAGCAACACCAAAAAACACTCCACCACCCCAGGCTTGTTGAAATAATGCACTGGAAGATGCATTCAGCACATTTTGTATTGTTTACTGCTCCCTAAACATATCAAGGAGTTCAGAACCAATGGGAAGCCAAATGAGGAAGCTTTGACTTAGAGGGTAGAGAAATGCCCAGAGTTTGGGCACCCAGAGGTAACATGAGGGCGAGAATTTCCAAGTAGAAACACAGTTAAGAGATCAGAGGCAGATACAGAGAGGGGCATGCTGCTGAAGCAGAGCAGAACTGGCGCTATAGATCAGTGGAGACAGAGCCTTGACCCAGAAACCCAATGCCTGACTGGAATCCTGCAAAATCCACAAACAAGGTGACCTGGGCAAATCACTGGGGCTGTCTAAGATAACCGACATGGAAACATCCATCCAGCACCTGGAACTTGGCTGGAGCTTGACAAATCCATGTAGACCCTGACGGTCTCGGTCTCAAGCTTCAGTTTGCTCACTTGTGAAATGAAGTGTTTATCCTACCTGCCCAGGCCGGTGCACGGGTTGTGGGGGGTGGAGGTGAGATATGTGTTGTAAACACCAACCACAGAGGTCAGAGAACCATCGAGGAAGGAATATCGTGATTTTCCTGAGTCTGCTGCATTCTCTGACACTCCCTTCCAGAAGTGGAGGAGTGTTTTTAGAATCTTTACACCTATTCCTACTACAAGGAGGCTGCAGCTTGTGTGTGCTGTCACCCTTAGAGAAATGAGAGCTATAAATAAGAAGACAGAGTGTGTGTTCATCTCTTTATCCCAGCACCCAGTATTATCCCTGTATACAGAAACCAAACCCCAAGGTGCCCATGGTCAGCCAAACAGGACATCCACAGCTCAGAAGTTGGTCTTAAGCTGAGGATTCAATGGGAGGGTGAGTAGCTCACAGATTTAACTGTCTTAGGAACAAAGGGAGCCTACGATGGTGAGCAGATTGTTCTGACCTGTAAACAATTGAGGGGTTGTCATTATAATGTTTCACCATCTGATTCCTGCCTAACTTCCCGTTCTGTTCTCATATAATTGACACATCCCTCCTTCCCACACACATCCTAAAAACCTCCCACCTTTGTCCTGGATCTTAACTTCTTTTTCCTTCAGATGTCTTTCCTCTTCACCCTCACAATCTCCACCTGTCCACCCTCTGGCATGTGTGTCACCCTCATCTACAAATGGCTAATCTACAGGAGCAGGTAACCCTTCCAGAATCCCTCAGCCTCTGCTGCACTGTGCACTGTCCTGCTACACTCTGGCCTGCATTCCAACATCAGAATTGTTAACAAACATGTTCGGTCTGTTTTTGACACAGTTTTGGAGGACAGGGTCCATGCATACTTGTCTTTACAGGTGAGCAAACGGATGAGGTAGTGACTTGCTAGCAGAGTCAGTCCTTCAGAGTATGAATAAATGGGTATCCATCATAATCATGCAACCATATCTATCATTGCCATTAACTTCAGCATCTGTTCATTGACAGTAGGTTAAGCCTGGAGCCAACACCGTTTCTAGTACGCAGTTGGCCCGCAGTGGTTCTTTGCTATATGCAAAAGGCAATCCTAGTACATCTTGAGGCTGCCTGATCGCAAAAGACATGGAGATTCTAGGAGGCGTCACAAGCTCTGCTCTTTGCACATTGCATTTACCACAGCCTGGGAGCCAGCTGGGGAGCACTTACGTTGGCCTTGAAACCCTAGAGCTGTAGCAGCAGCACAAACACTTGTTTCTCATTTTCTCCTTTCATTACATCCTTCCCTCCATGCCCCCCACCCCCCACCCCAAGTGTCTGTTTAGTTTCTCTGAGGAAGAATGACTGCATGTGGTTTCCTTCCAGCTATTTCTGCAGCTCCCCCTCCCCCCACTCCAAACCTCAGAATGCAGAGCTGGTATCTATCTGTCACTTTGCCTCCGTGGGGTTTCTCACTCACGTGCCAGAAAAGATCAGCCACCTGTAGCTGATGAACCCTGCTGGCTTTATCCCAGACAAGCTGCTTTATCCACCCCCCACACACATACACGCGTCAATAGAAACCAGTTGTAAACTTGACTGCTAAGATGCTGAAATGAGCGATTGGTCAAGCTCCTGATTGAGAGCATCCCACTGTGTTTTTCAGGCCGTGGTGGTGACTGACGGGGAGCGTATACTGGGCTTGGGAGACCTGGGCTGCTATGGAATGGGTATCCCTGTGGGCAAGCTGGCCCTGTACACAGCATGTGGAGGTGTGAACCCACAGCACTGCCTGCCTGTTATGCTGGATGTCGGCACCAACAATCAGGTAACGAGGCCAGAGCCAGGAGCTCTGGGGTCAGAGGTGGATGGAGAGGGGAACTCTTCTGTAGTTTAATTATATCTACACAGCGATGGGTCATTCCTTTCCCAGCATCCCCTTGAACGGAGGCACTGCCCTCACACAGGTGTGCAGGAGAAAACGTCCTTCTTCCTGGCTGATTTCCTCTCACCGCCCCCTTCCGCCCGGGCCTCTCTGCCCTTTCCTCTCCCTCCGCGGGTACTTCTGTGCCCGTGATGAACCCTATTTGTGCTTCCTTTCTCCCATTGCTCCCATGAGCCCATGCAACTTGCGTACCCCTTGAAA
Organism: Orientallactaga sibirica; assembly: GCA_036365145.1. Classification (NCBI taxonomy): domain Eukaryota; kingdom Metazoa; phylum Chordata; class Mammalia; order Rodentia; family Dipodidae; genus Orientallactaga; species Orientallactaga sibirica. Next base: position 13,647,356 of record JAEOAD010000055.1, on the reverse strand, counting down.
CCACTCTCTGACTCATTGTGGAGAGAGTGCAGCTGGTGGAGGTGAGACTGGGCTGTGGTTTGCAGCATTTTCAAGGCAAGCTGCCTGAGTGAAAGGTCGAAAATTCAAAGCACCAGAGTCACAGAGTGAAATGTCCAAAACAGGCAGAAGAGGGTCCTGTCAACCCAGCGAGAGAAACTGAGCCAAGCCATGGGTAATAAAGGAGTTCAGCCCAAGCCAGGGGATTGTGGGTTCTGGGCACCACCACAGGACACTGCGTTTGTGCATGTCCATGACTCTCGGTCTCAGAACAAGGTGTCCAAGAATTTCTTCTTTTTCATTTAAACATTGTCTATTGAAACTTGTTGAAACAACTTGTTCTGTTTTCCTCAGAGAATACCAAATATGTTTCTATAGAATTGTGTTTTGCAAATTACAATTAACTATACAAAAAAAATGGGTTTCATTATGATATCTTCATACATGTATATAATGTACTTTGAAAGAGTGCCTTCTTGACACTTATTTTTGAGTTTAAGACCAGTCCATGTTGTTTCTTCAGATTAAAATCCAGAGGTTGGGAAGTGGCTCCATTCTTGCCATGCAAGCATGAGGAGCTGAATTTAGACCCCCAGCATCCATATAAATGCTGGACATGGTGGTGCAGGCCTGAAATTCCAGCACTAGGGAGGCAGAGACAGCACTGGGACTTGGTAGCTAGCAAGCCTAGCAGAATCAGTCAACTTTCAGGTTCAGTGAGGGATCTTGTCACAAAAACTAAGGTGGAGAAGAATTGAGGATGACACTCAACATCAATCTCTGGCTTCCATGTACACATACACACACACATACATGCATGAACGACCACATATACATGTGCACCTCACACACAAGTATACACATATGTAAAAGATAAAATAAAATCTAGAAAAGTGTTTAAATATCAGGCATGGGCTGGAGAAATGGCCTAAGGACCCAGGTTTGATTCTCCAACACCCACATAAAGCCAGATGGACAAGGTGGCACATATGTCTGGAGTTCATTTGCAGTGGCTAGAGGCCCTGGAGTGTCTCCTATCTCTCTCTCTCTCTCTCTCTCTCTCTCTCTCTCTCTCTCTCTCTCTCTCTCTCTCCCTCTCCCTCCACTCTCTGTTTCTGCCTCTTTCTCAAATAAATAAATAAAATATTTTAAATATAATTCATATGATCAGTGCTAATAATTTTTGCATTTTAGTGTATTTCCTTCTAGCCTTTTTTTTCTTCTAAAAACACTATGACAACCAAATTTGGAGTTAAGTTACTATGATGTTTTAGACTGATTTTTAAAAATATTTTTATTTATTTTTATTTTATTTTATTTTTAAGTAATGTCCCACTTTAGCCAAGCCTGACCTGGAACTCACTCTGTGGCACCAAGCTAATCTTGTACTCCCAGCAATCCTCCTACCTCTGTCCTCTTGAGTGCTGGGATTAAAGGTGTGCACCAGGCTGGAGATGGCTTAGCAGTTAAGGCACCTGCCTGCTAAGCCTAAGAACTGGGTTCCAATCTTCAGGTCCCACATTTAGCCAGATGCAAAGTGACACAAGGGCTCAATGCTGCACTTGACCACAAGGGGGCGTACACATCTGGATTTCATTCACAGCAGCTGAGAGACTGCTGGCGCGCCCATTCTCTGTCTCCCTCTCCCTCTCTCTCTCTGTCTGTCTCTCTCTGTGTCTCTCTCCAAAAATTTTTTTAAAAGATGTGCACCACCATGCCCAGCTTTTTATTTTATTTTAAATAATTGCTTACATGGATACAGTTATTTTTGATCACATACACCTCTCCTGTCAGCCTCTCACATTCCCCTTTCTCACTCCCACTAAACCCTTCTTCCCAAATAATGTCCTTTCAGCTCTCCTGTCTTTTTGTATGTGTGACGCACTCAGTTGATTTAGGGTTGCTCACATGAGTATGAATGGGGGGTTGTTTACTGGAGTCTTCCCAGAGGAACTATTGGCAAGCCTATTGGTGGTTTCTGGGGAAGGGGGTCATGTTTTTCAATGGTGTACAGCCACTGGTAAGCTGCCTGTACTACTTTTTGAAGCTTAAAATGTGTTTTGAGTTTTCTCTCTGGTCAGTAACTTATTCCACCCTGTCATTTTAATGTCATTGCTGTATCATAATTCACATAAGAAACCCTGCACAGCTGGACATCTAGATTATCTCTAGATTTATAGCAAAATTAAATTATGCTCAGATACCCCTTTGTAGATCAGGCTTTGTCCCTATCTCTAATATGTTTCTAGGATAAATTACTAAAAATATAACTGTTGATGTAAGCAAAAGTCTTTTTTTTTAATTTTTTACATACATTGTCATAAAGGAAATGATTATTTCTATTCTGTAGTGATATTTCCTTTTTTTACTCCTATGTATGTGTGTGTACCTGTGGGTATGCATTTGTGTGTGTGTGTGTGTGTGTGCACATGGAGGCTTGAACCAGGGCCTTACACCCAGATTAAGTCTCGCAACAATCTGTGAGCACAGCATCTGCCACTGCTTTCTGTTTCCACATCAGGAAACCAAGGTCTAGACAGTTCAGTTTGCTCAAAGGGGTCTGCCACCCATGGTGAGACTGGAATCCTAATTGGACACTGTGATCCTCCTGCCAACAGTACCCTTGACAGCAGTCCATTGTTCTACAAATAAATATCGTATCTCGATTTTCAGAATTTTTATTGCTAAGGTAACTTTATAATATTATTTGATTTTTAAAGAAATGGCATTCTTGGGCTGGAGAGATGGCATAACGGTTAAGGCACCTGCCTGCTAAGCCTAAGAACTCTGGTTCCAATGTCCAGCGGTTCCAATCTCCAGGTCCCACGTTTAGCCAGATGCGAAATGATGCAAGGGCGCAATGCCACACTTGACCACAAGGGGGCGCACACATCTGGATTTCGTTCACAGCAGCTGAGAGACTGCTGGCGCGCCCATCTCTGTCTCCCTCTCCCTCTGTCTATCTCTCTCTGTGTCTCTCTCCAAAAATAAATAAAATAATAATTTTAAAGGTTTTTAAAAAGAAATGGCATTTTTCCATGATACTACATTTGTGTCCCTTTCTAGTGTTTGTCTACACATGTACATGGAATTAGCTGATTGTAATCAAAATGTACTGTAATTCTCTTCTAAATCTTCCAGTTAAAGTTATTTTGTGAACAGTTTCTCTTGACTTATTTAATAAAAATTTATTGAATGTTTAGTAGGTGTTGGGCACTTTTCTAGGCATGAAGGAGGCAAGTGAGAGCCAGGCCCGGGTGGAATATTCCAGTTGTCAGGGTTTCAACACTATCACCTAATTGATCATTTTAGTGGGTCGTGCATCTACTCAAGGTGCCCACTTCACCCCCAAGTGCTTTAGAACATAAAAATTCAAAGTTGCAAGGTGAACCAACAGTAAGAATACAGTGGTTTCTCTCTCTTCACGTGTATTTGCTATGGCATTACCCACATGGCAATTCTTTTTTAAAAAAAATATGTTTACAGATACTTTTCCCATGTCTTAGGGTATATTTTTTGCACAGAGTAAGCCTGGGCCATAGAAGAGGGAAGCTTGGAGTTACAACATCTCTAACAGCAGTGGTGCAGGAAGGGTGCTGTTTGAAGCATTTTAGTGTCAGAACTAGACCAGCTGTATGTATGTCTCTGCAAAAACTCCTGAGGCAACAGCAACTTTAATCAAAGTTAAAATTACTTTTCCAAGTTTCTTGTTGAAAGAGAACATCTGCTGTCTACAGCCCCAAAACTGAGTCACTTTTACCTGCCAACACTAAGGAGGTTTGGAAAAATAAATCCATGGAGCAGTGGACATCCCAAGGGTAAGTTCCAAGGACACAGGGAAAAGGAGCCCCTTTCAGTGATAGCTGTGTGTAGATGAAACAAAGCACAGGAGGGTCACACTGTCTAAGTGTGGTGGCTGGAATGTGACATGCTCCCCCAGACTCGTGTTCTTGAATATTTAATACCCAGTTGGTGATGCTGTTTGAGAAGGCTGTGGAACCTGTAGGAACCTTGCTGGAGGAATTACGTCCCGAGGATGAGCTTTGAACTATTACGGTCCATCCCCACTTGCCAGTTGGCTCTCTGCTCCTCTGCTGATGTGCAGATGTGCCACCCACTGTTCCTGCCACACTCTCCCTGCCATGATGAAACCTCCCCTCAAAACTATAAGCAGAAAATAACCCCTGTCCTTTCCATACACTGCTTCTGGTCAGGTGTTTTGTCCCAGCAATGAGAAAGTAACTGCTACACCAAAATAGAAAGGAACAGAAACCATTTCGTTCAACTCTTTCATTTTACATGGGAAAAGAGGCCCAGAGCAAAATGGCTTCCCCTAGAACCAGCTTCAAGCTCTGTGCTCTCCTATTCTATGCCAAGATTCACTGGGGCGCACCATGGGGCTTGGTTTTCTTGTGGTCCTATTGAGCCTTGCACATCTTCGCCTGTGGAAGTCCGAAGCCTCTATTTACCTCTCAAGGAAATGCTGTGTGACCCTTTGGAATTGTCTGCTCCAGGAGACAAACACAGATTATCAGCAGAGCTGGTGGCCTTGTCTTGAGGAATGGGTAGATTGCTAAGGAAACAGAGGCAGCTACTGATTTGGGTTTTTGCAAGGTTTCTTCTACCTCTCAAGATGTCACTGTGAATAATGAATACTGCCACGTAATGCCATCAGAGAGCTCACTCTCTGCACATAGTCAGTGAGGATGCCACCCCCAGGATCTCTGTAGCTTATTCTTGGGCTCGACTACATTTCCCAAGAAATGAGCAGTACACACAACTGGGACCCTGAGAGGAAAGAATGATATAACCACAGTGTGAACCCAGTTCCACAGCCTCCCAGTTCCACACATGCTGTGCATGATCTCTTAGTGTGCCTTTGGCTGTCTTCCAATTTATGTCCAACCCCCAAAGACATGCCCAGTGCTGAGAAGGAAAATCATTTGTTTTCCATAATATTGTGTCTCCAAGGAAAACTGCCGGAAGGCCAAGATGGGCAAACAGCCTTGGAGGGCGTACTCAACCCCCAACTCCCAGGGCAGAGGAGGAAGGTCCGGTTTACCCTCTGCATAAATTCCTTCACCTATAATTGTAACCAGTGATTTTCTTGGTTCCAAATGGCACTTAAAAACTAACGTGAAAGATTTAGTCATTTAGTGAATAGGTAGGTGCCAGGGTACCTTCTGGGCACCAGAGTTTGGAAATGAAGAAGTGTAGCACCCCCGACTTGGGAAGAGCTCTGTTCTAGAAAGCATAGCTTCTTCCCTCTTGCTCCCATCAATGTATCTTGTGAATGTGAACAGCTCACATAACCTTTCCAAGCCTCAGAATTCTCCTAGAGGAAACTGGAATCGGGATTTCCCAGACCTTCTGGGTTCTTACCTTGACATCTGCTCAGCCCAATCATGAGACTCATGCAACTTGTACCAGTAAATGCTTTTGAAAGGCTTGACCTGTGCTAGCACCATGAATATCTTGGGGGAGACATGAGTGAATAAGAAACGGCCTTTTCTTCAAGGACTTGCCTTATATCACAGAAATAATGATCCTTTTTTAACAGAGAAGAAAAATAAAGCAGAGAGAAGTTAAACTTCCTGCCAAAGCCTCATAATTAGTTAAGTAGCAGTGTGGATTCAAACTCAGATCCATACAGTTCCAAAGCCCAGAACCCCTTTCGTCCACACTGAGGGTACATAAGGAGGAACATCTGGCCCACACTTGTTCCTCTGCAGTACATTGTCTTCTTGTTTTAAGATTCCTTCTGCCTGTGCTGACAGGGCTACCAGAATTAGCAGACAAAAATGCAAGATACCAGTTAAGTTTCAAATAAACAATCATTTTTAGCACAATTATGTCTCATGCAATATTTGGGACATACTTAAACTGAACAAAAACATTAAATTATTACCAATCTGACATTCAAATTTAAGTGGGTGTCTTGTATTTGGTTACCCTTCATTTTGCAATAATACTATATGCCGAAAACATCCTTGCTAAATGCATACACGTTGCATATGAGAAAGTCAGGGTAGATGAAGGAAGGCTGCAAGAAGGTGGTCCAGGATAGTGAATGCTCCCACACCTTGCTGCAGTCAATCTTGTGTGCAAGTCAACTGGTGAGATACAGGAAAGAACGTGTGCTATCTGACCCACGTCCTGTCAAGTTGTCTGTGGGGCCTCCACTCCCTGCCGCTTCACTCCTGCCAGAGGAGATTCATCTGACTAGAAACTTCCGTGCTCCCTGGCCTGGTCACCAGGAACCCTGAATCTTCTGGGAGCACCAGGCAGAGGGTGAGATGAGGAGTTGCTACCTGGTTCCCTGACTCCCACAGCAGGAGGTGACGGGGAGCGGAAGATGCTGACATGAGAACGTTCAAAGCTGGGCTCAGTGAGTTTGGGCAATTTATTTAAATCCTCAAACTCCAACTTCTTATTGTCTGTAAAACAGAGATGAGAATAGGTCAGACTGTCAGAAAGACAAAATGATTAAATTACTTAAAGGTTCTGCAAACATTTTTTAGTGCTATCTCCATATGGAATTTTTTCTAGTTTTGTGGTTAGTTTTGAAGTGTCTCAAGCATAGAACATTTTATTGTTCACAAAAAAAATCAAGTCTTTTTTTGCTGAGTGTGGTGACTCATACCTTTAACTCCAGCACTGAGGTAGGAGGATTGTTGTGAGTTCGAGGCTAGCTGGGGCTACAGAATGAGTTCCGAGTCAACCTGGGCTAGAATGCGACCATCCTTTGAAAAAATATATAAGCTTTTTGGAATCTGGTGTCTGTAATAGTTACTTTTCTTTTTACTATCATAAATATTTAAAATAGGCACCTTAAGGGCTAGAGAGATGGCTCAGAGGTTCAGACATTTGGCTGCAACACCTAACAACTGGGGTTTGATTCCCCTGTACCACATAAACCCAGATGCACAAAGTGACACATGCATCTGGAGTTTGTTGCAGTGGCTAGATGCTCTGGCATGTCCATTCTTTCTTTCTCTCATGCGTGCCTTCTCTCTCTCTCTCTCTCCCTCCCTCCATCTCTCTCTGCTTATAAAATAAAATAATAAAATACTTTTTGAAAATAAAATAAAATAAATAAGCAACGTAAGGGAGGATTTGATTTGGCTGACAGTTTTGGGGGGGACAGTCCATCTTCATCATTGCAGGGATGCGTGAGCTGGAATAACTCATGGCTACGGCAACAGCAGCATGCGGATAGCCAGTAGAAGTAGACAGCAGGGCTGGAATCGGGGCTGGCATGACCCGTCATGCCTGCCTCCCCTCTTCTTCCAACTAGGCCCCCCTCCTAAGGGTTCCACAACCTCCCAAAACAGCACCACCAGCTGGGGGCCAAGTGTTCAAACACACAACCCTGTGGGGGACAGTTCACACTCAAACCATAACAGAGTCACCCTTATGTCTCAACAGTATCTCATTATGGCTGACCTTTCATCTCCACTAAGATATATTGGGCGGGGGGGAATGAATGGCCAAACATTCTTCAGCACCACTGGCAGATTTGACTCATACCAGAAACTGTATGTGCCGCATGAAGAATTCACTCTATGCTGCCCGCTGCACTAGGATAGAAATCTCTAACTTGGCAACATCACACATTATAAATCACCATGAAACCTTTTAATCTCTGTAAGAACTGGAAAATGAGCATATTTTTTTTTGCAAATGCCAACTTATACTATTTTCAATCATTTTTATGTGTTCCTGTCCAGGCTGTGTGTGTGTTTAGATAGTTGTAACTATGATATCTGTGCAATTTTGTATCCTGCTTTTTCTACTCTAAATCGCAGCATTTACACTTGTCCAGGTAGCCACCTCGTCTTAACAGCCCCTTATCTTAATGACTGCTCAGCTCTCCTTTGAGTTGTACCACCACTGACTCCATCATTTCCCCTGTCTGGATGTTTGCTGCCTCTAAGTAGCTTTAGATGGTCCCTTGAAAATGGAACATGGAAAGGTGAGCACCAGATATGTCCTACCTGCAAACTTTAGTAACTCCACCACATATACCAGCAACACCTCCAAGGAAGGGCTCAAGCAGTTTTGAAGACCAAGCAAGTGGGAGAAAGAGGTTTAAGACCATTTACTAAATGTAGACTATGAGACGCTTTGGGTGTTTTTTTTTAAAGTGGTAAATCCATCAGAAGCAGATTACGTGGACCCAGGCCTGATGAAGAGTTAGCAGGGCAGATACTTCCTGTTCTGTATTTTCTCATGTACCCTTTCCCCAGAATTCTTGCAGTGATATCAAAGCAACATGGAATGAGAGCAGTGGATTTAAAATATGTCAATCTTCAATGTTGCGTGTATGTACATATGCAGTCTGTATGGTGTGGTGTGGTGTGTGTGTGGTGTGTGCATGTGTGTATAGAGATGTGTGAGCCCCATACACATGCATTAGAAGGCTAGAGGAGAGCCTCAGGTGTCTTCCTCTATTGCTCATCCATGGGTTTCTTTGGGATGGAATCTCTTAATGAAATGAGCTGCCACTTGTTTTAGGCAAACCCAAAAGACTGCCTTTTTTATGCAAGAGGGAGAGAGGGAGAAAGAGAGAGAGAATAGGCACACCAGGGCCTCCAGCCACTGAAATTGAACTCCAGATGCATGTGCCCCTTGTGTGCATGTGTGACCTTGTGCACCTGCATCACTGGGTGTCTGGCTTATGTGGGATCTGAAGAGTTGAACATGAGTCCTTGGGCTTCACAGACAAGTATCTTAACCACTAAGCCATCTCTCCAGCCCCCGAGCTGCCATTTTTACTGTCAGACTAGCTGGCCAGCAAGACCCAGAGATTCTTCTATCTCCACTCTCCACAGAAGTTGGGTATCAGGCATGTGTGCCCATGCCCAGCTATTTACATGGATGCTTAGGAATCAAACTCAGGGCAAATCAACCACTCCCAGGCCTTTATGATTGTGTGGCAAGCACACTTATCCACTGAGCCAACTGCCAAGACCCCCAAATATATCAATTTTTATTGATGTTCAGGAGTGCTGAAAAACTGTCTTCAGGCAGGAAGTGGCTGTTGCATTTATGATCTCATAGCAATGGTCATTGCCTGCACAAGACCTGCATAATAGTGGACCCATCATCAGCATTCATAGATGATGGAAGAGGCCAAAATATACATGAAAAATGTAGAAGGACTAGTTAGAAAGAAGGTATTCCGTGGAAAGGGGATCAGAGAAGGGCAACAAAGAAGGTGAAGAAAGGAGATCATGATCAAAATACATTATGTACATATGTAAAAATTGTCGCTTAAAACGTTAAAAAAAAAAAAAAAAAAAGAATTCAAGCCAAAAAGTCAATAATGCCACTGCTCCAAAACCCAGTAGTAAAACCAGACCTGACAGCCAAGGGTTGGAAGACTGTGTTTCACTGAAGCCTGCCTACCCCAGAGCATTGCTCATTCCTAAAGTAGGGACTTCATAGGAGTCCGTCCTCTAGGGCTTGGCCTCAGAGCCTTTCAGAGCTTCTTCTTGGGTAGAGGGAAATGCAAACAGCTTCCTACTCTCGTCTCTCCCCCTACATCTTTGTCCTTCCCACAAAACCTGTACACTTGTCTTTTTAAAAACTGATAATGCCACCAGACGTGGTGGTGCACGCCTTTAATCCCAGCACTCTAGAGGCAGAGGTAGGAGGATCACTGTGAGTTCGAGGCCACCCTGAGGCTACATAGTGAATTCCAGGTCAGCCTGAGCTAGAGTGAGACCCTACCTGGAAAAACCAAAAAATAAAATAAAATAAAATTGATACTAATACAGGTAACAAGGAGAAGGTTCAGTAAATGGGTTCTGTCTGTTCCAGGAGCTGCTCAAAGACCCTCTGTACATTGGTCTGAAACACGAGCGTGTGTGTGGGGAGGAATATGATGAGTTGGTGGACGAGTTCATGAAGGCGGTGACAGAAAAGTAAGTGGCCAAGCTGTCTCCTTTGGAGATGTCTCTTAAGAGATACCATGACTGGGTCTGTGGAGAAGGGCTTAGTGGGTAAAGTGCATGGATGAGTTCCTGAGTTCAGATCCCCAGAACACATGGAAAATGCATGGTGGTGCACGCCAGTAATTACAGGGCTAGGGAGGTAGAGACACAAGGATCCCCTGGAGAGGACTTGCTGGCTCACTAGGCTAGCCAAATCAATGAGTCTTGAGTTCAGTCAGAGATCCTACCTCAAAAAAATAAGGTGGAAGAGCACTTGAGGAAGTCACTCAAAGTCAGCCTCTGGCTTTCACACTCATGTGCACATGCACACACACACACACACACACATGCACATGCACACACACACACACACACACACACGCAAAGAGAGAGACAGAGATGGTAGCTGAAGTCAACAACACTGGTTTTGACAGAATCACAAAAGAGGCAATAGGTATATAGTAGACAAATGCTTTGTGGGGTGGACTGATAATTCCCATTTGGATCATGTATTTGAAAGACTAAAAGCTGGCAAGGCTCGTGGTCTGGAAAAATCTTTGAGAAGAGAAGACTCTGATCTGGAGGCCTTTAAGTACCTCTGGTTCCAGGAGAAAAACCTTCTCCGTGTAAGCTATTCAGAGTCCTTGGCATGAATAGAGATGTTGCAAGGGATGAAATAAAGATACTGACCTCTGATGAAATGGCTTTAGAAGGCATCTTGCCAGATTTGTCACCATTTCTCTGCATCTGTAGGAGGATGGTGAATATTAATAAGCCACTTTAGCAGAGCCCCTGAACTCTAGGTCTCCTAAATTTATGAGGTGCCACATCTTCACTTTGGTGCACAATATTGGCAGTTCTACCTCCCTCCCTTGCCCTTCCTGTCAACCATCATGGCCATGCCTCCCCTGAGCATGGCTGCATGCCACCCCTATGAGTTGGGCAAGCCAGAACTTCAGCAGCTCAGTGGACCTGTGAAGATGAAAGAAATCTTCTTGTTCTTTGAAAAGAGATAATAATAATTATGGTTCTATGAGATGAGGAAGATTCTGCAGAAAGGGGGAAGTTAGTGATGGGTGCGTGGTGAGATTCCAAGTTCTTGAGTTTAGAGGATCAAGGGTTAAAGTGCACACCCAGGGAGCTCACTGCACACCCGGGGAGCTCAATGTATGAAGCACAGGAAACACCCACAGGGAGATGTAACACGTAAGGCAGAACACTGAGCACTATAGGGCAAGTGAGTATAAATGGTGTGATGCAATCAGGCTTGGGATTTTGCCAGAAAATATAAAATCTGGGAATATTTCGAAGAAATTATTATAATGTGTCAAGGATCTAGAATGAGCAAGAAGGGATAGAAGGATGTGGAGGAGCAGGGCTTGGGGCTGGGGGCATGTAAGAGACAAGAGAAAATGAGATGAGATTAATGGACTGTAAGTCCCGGCGAGACCTGAGAGTTGTTGAATTGAAAACGAAATGGAATGAGCTGGACAAAATGAAGGTGGTGATCCAAAAGTTAGATGTTTGCAGTTGAGATTACAGAGGAAGTGTGGCCACCAATGCAAGCTCATTCAAGGGTCAGGCCCATCAAGTGCCCACTGCAGTCCTCCCCTTTCAGACCATCCTGAGTGCCACATTCAAGTCCAGACAAATTACACTGTGGGTCATAAATTACCTGAAGAAAATAACCGTGACAGTGCAGGAAAGGAAAGGCTTCATTTTGTGGAGAGAAGATTCAGGCCACTCTGTCTGTATCAAGATTACAGTACGACTCCCAAACATCAGAAACCTATTCCTTCAAAGGAAAACTGAATTTGTTTCTCTATATCAGCAAATGCAGATTCAATTGGTAGATTGCTGATAGAGGCCGTTTTAGCCATTTTGATAAATCTCACAACACACTGAACTCTCTGGGAATGACCTCTTTGTCACAGAAGGAACTCCAGGTTAGATTAGGCCAGCTATAGCTTATTGGCAGTAGTATTATGAGTTCCACTATCAGATGCTCTTTAACATGTCCCCATTATTCTATTCTGAACCCTTAAGAACCCTATGTGGCTGGTATTATTATTTTTCCTACTTTTATGGAAGAAGAGGCTGAGTCCCTGAGAGTCCAAACACCTCAGCTCACAAAGTCCCTTGCAGAATTGTAAGGTACACCCAGTCTGCTCACCGTGGCTCTGGACTATTTTCTACAATAGGGACTTACCTCAAAGAAGAGAATGAAATTGGCTTTGAGAGCCAGTGTTTAGCTTCCTGTTTCCAGAGCTCATGGCTTATCTAATGAGTCAGTAGTCACTCCATGATTCCCCAAAGACAAGTCTTGCTATTCAAGTGAGAAGGTTAAATAAACGAGGATGTAAGAGACTCTTCAAATCATCATCAAAATCAGTTCACAGTTCCATAGACACACGCAGGCCGTTCAGGGTAAACCCTCCAGGAGGGGTGTGCGTCAGCCAACCGGAATGTGTCTGTGAGTAGAAAAGATGATGGATTGACAGTCTGTTGTTTTAACAAGCAGCTAAAACAGATGTTTTTGTGATTACTGTGAGTGGAGGATGAACTGGTCTCTCCTGATGCTCTTGGGGATATAGTAGCCCTAAGATGGAATGCGTGGCCTGAGGTGAGTCAGAAGCCCTGAAGCCAAACACAATGTATTTTAAGAAAGAAACTTGGGGGGGAGGGGTCTGGAGAGGCGGCTTAGCGGTTAAGTGCTTGCTTGTGAAGCCTAAGGACCCTGGTTTGAGGCTTGATTCCCCAGTACCCACGTAAGCCAGATGTACAAGGTGGTGCATGCATCTGGAGTTCATTTGCAGTGGCTGGATGCCCTTGTGTGCCCATTCTTTCTCTCTCTCCCCCCCCTTTCTCTGTTGTTCTCAAATAAATAAATAAAAATAAACAAAAATTTTTTTAAAAAGAAAGAAACTTAGGAAAAGTGACTCCTGTGTTCAACATATTCATCTATCCCCAAACTTCCTGCTCATAAAAAGTTCCATCTTTTTACTAATTCGTGTGTCTTAAAATGTTGGGGGTTTTGTCTAAAAATATATATATATTTGGGGGCTGGAGAAATGGCCTAGCAGTTAAGGTGCATGCCTGCGAAGCCTAAGGACCCAGGTTCAATTCTCCAGATCCCACATATACCAGATGCACATGGTAGCACATGCATCTCGAGTTCATTTGCAGTGGCTAGAGGCCCTGGTGCTCCCATTCTTATTTCTCTCTCTCTCTCTCTCTCTCTCTCTCTCTCTCTCTCTCTCCCTTCCTCCCTCCCTCCCTCTCTAGTAAATAAATAAAAATAAATCTTTGTTAAATTATTAAATATATACATATGTATATATATATATATATATATGTATATATTTGGGCTGGAAAGATGGCTGAGCTGTTAAGATGCTTGCCTGCAATGCCTAACGACTAGAGTTTGATTCCCTAGTACCCACGTAAAGCCAGAGGCACAAAGTGGCTTAGGCATCTGGAGTTCATTTGCAGCTGCTGGAGACCCTGGAATGCCCATTCTCTCTGTCTCCTTTTTCTCTCTTCTCTTGTCTCTATCTCTCTTTGCTTGTAAATAATTAATTAATTAAAAACAAAAACTTACGGACTCCGTGGTTTATCCCAGAGATTGGCCACCAGGGCAAAAGGGATCTCCATTGAAGTGTATGAAGATGGGCGTGTCCTCCCGGTTGAGAGGCCACAGCAAGTGGTAGGCATCATTCACTCGACCCTTCCTTCTCTCCTCTGTGCTTTGGTGGGGCCTGGATTGAGTCCTGGTGTGACAAGCTTTTCTCAATAGTTTTCTTTTACATTTCTTATCTCTGTGACATGGAATTGCCTGTTTTAAGTTGGTACCTGGAACCCCAGCTCTACCTGACACTTGGTCTCAGTTGCTCAGATGTTTGATGTTAGCAGCAGCTTTAGCCTTTAGGCAGGTTAGGAAATACTTCCTTTTTCTCTAACTCTGAATTCCCCAAACTCAGAATATGTAGATTCTTAAGCTGCTGAAGCTGTAATAATAAAGGTGAAAGTAATAATGGTGAAAGAAACTCTTAAAAAAAAAAAAAAGTCATCAATCTTATAGCTCCAGGAAAGAAAAAGCCTATTTTTCTTTCTCTGAGCCTCCTTTTTCCCTGACTCCCTCTCTCCCTCCCTCTTTTTCTTCCTCTTTTTCTCTCTCTCTCTTTCTCTCTCTCTCTCTCTCTCTCTCTCTCTCTCTCTCTCACACACACACACACACACACACACATACACAAAGGTTTACACCATAGTGGAAGTCATTACTTCACTACAAATGGCCTTTGTAGATAAATTCAAGTTTTCAAATAAATCTAAACAGCCCTGGACCACTTATTCCTAGGGCCAATTATTCCATAAGCCCACCCCTTAATGCTACCTTTCAGCCTTGATGCGTACACCTACCCTTCTGGAGCCAACCCCACAAGATCCACTATGCAGTCAGTCGTATGCTCTTCAGCCTAGGTGGAACTCCCCAACCCCATGGCCCTTGTTTTCATTCATCTTGTTTCTGCCCTCATGTTTGGAGGGTACCTCAAAGGTTTCCACGCAAATATACTGAAAACACAACTCAATGGCTGTGTCGCCCTGATGAGAGTGAGAGGGAACAAAGAAACTGGTACTTGCCAGGCTGTCACACAAAACACAACAGCAACGTAGCAGCTAGAAATAAGGAAGCAGGTGGCCCTAGGCTGTTCACCACCCCTTGGTCTGCGGTCAAAGCACTTCTCTTCTGTTTCTGTTGTTGGTGGACCCAACTTTGCTTGTCTCTGCTGGAAAACCCAATAGCTTTAGAGAACATTGCTGAGACAAAGAAAAAGATTTATTTGGAAAAGTTAGCAAACCAAAGAATATGAAAGCTATTGCCAACAAAGACCATCTTGCTTAGGGATTACAGCCACAAGGCCTATATAGGGATGTTTGGGGACGCATGTGAGATATGGATAGGTGGGGACTAAGGTAGCTAGAAATTCCAGGGGAGTCACAAATTTGGGGCAGTTTGCTTTTCTGCTACATGGACTTCGGTCACCTATAGGTCCACCAGATGTCCTGGGTTCTCTAACTCTAAAGGTGAACTACCAAGTAGCTTGGAGATAGCGCCTCTCTTTCATTTCTCGAAAATAGCTAACCCTGCAGGTAATGATTAAGGTAAGTACGCATCATTCATCAGCGGACGGGAGGAGTTACGGAAACTTTCACGGAGGAAAATAGTGAAATGCAACTTTCAAAGAACAGCAGTTTCAACTTTTTGATGGCTTTAGTCAAGGAGTCACTACAGCAAAGGTGTAGTCATGTATCCTACTGTGTCAGTTCCGTTCTTGTTGCTAGGACAAAACACCGGACCAGAGCAGCTTAAGGAAAAGAGAGGCGCTATCTCAGCTTACAGTGGCCCAAGCGTCTGACCCCAGGAGCATTTACACTGGCTCGTCACACACTCCTATAGCTCAATAGCAAGGCAGAGGCTAACGTAGCCTCCAGCTTCGGCTTAGGGGCATTTCTTCCTCCATGTATTCAGGGAGCTTTCAGAGTTAAAGAAAGACCATTATCATTTATTCTCATTTTCTCTCTCTCTCTCTCTTTCTCTCCCTTAATTTGCACCTGCTTCTTCAAGGCTACAAAACCATGCTGCATTATGCTCCCTTGGGTGGATCCCACCCTCATCCTCCCCACACCATATCTACTGTGGGACAGAGCACTGAATCAAATAAAGTCGATATGTAAATACTGAACAACTCAAGTCCCCACATCTGGCTTTTCTTCTGAGAGAATGTAGATCCCAGCCTCCTAGCCTAATCCATAGTAGTCTTGGGTGGAAGCCTAAACATCTGCATGGTTTTGGTGTTGCGGGGGGTGTTTGTTTGTGTGTTTGTTTTTATTGTTGTGGGTTTTTTTGGTTTGGTTTGATTTGGTTTGGTTTTTCAAGGTAGGGTCTCACTCTAGCTCAGGCGACCCTGGAATTCTATGTAGTCTCAGGGAGACCTCAAACTCACTGCAATCCTCCTACCTCTGTCTACATCTGTGTTTTTGAAGCTTCCCTATGACTTTGATAGAACTGGGCAAAAACTAAGGTTTGTGAAACTCATAATCTTCACCCCAAGAGGATATATCCATTGGGCATCCCCCAGTTCTGTTGTCCCCACTGGTTCTGCTGGAATCCCCTGAGTCCTGAAGAACGTGCTGCTTTCATGCCTGGCATCCCTGCATTTCCACATGTGGAGAAAGCACTCCCACATCTGGGCACCCAGGCTCCAAAGATACATCATGGTCTGAAATCAGGCCTGACTTTCCCCACAAGCAGGCCCATGCTGAGGCCTGATTCCCTAGCTTCAGCTTTGACTTTATGACAGCTAATAAGTTTGGAAAAAGGAAATGACAGGTGAATGAGTTGTAAAGACAATAGAGAGAGCCGTGTTCAAGGGAATTTCTTCTACAAAGCTTCCTATGGAAATATAGAAAATCATATCATGCTCCCATCCCTTGTCTATTGTTTGGAATTTGACTTTTTAAACTGCATGTGGTAAATCATTCTGCAAAGGGGTGCAGTTTGCAGGCAAAAAGGTTAGAACACCAGGTACTGGCACTAGAACTCGGGGGGAGGGGCTGAGCATTATTTTCCTCATTAGGTAAGAAGACTCAGTACAGAAGCTCTGAGAACAGAGGAGCACAAACAATGTCTCATCATGCATTCCCCGGGGGCAGGGGGGGGCTGCAAAGTGACTGTGTGCCCAGCACGCTACCAGGCACTGCCATGAGATTCAAATAAATAACATGACAAGGACCGTGTTCTCAAGAATCTTACAGCTGAAAGGACAAAAATTTTGAACAAGAAATAATTATAATTATAGGAGAGTTAAGTACTTGCCATTGGTCTTCCATAGAAATTCAGAAAAATGAACACTCAGTGATTTCCAGGAAGAAATAGATACTGTGCAAATGTGGAGGCAAATTTGATTAATCAGTACAAGAAAGAATGATATTCCACATGGCTGAAACATCATGAGAAAAGCAAGAACTCAGGAAGGGCAGGCACAAGACTACAGAAGAACGAACCAACTAGAGATGGATGCTTATTGGTTCCAAATAAGATTAAGTAGAAATGGAGCTAGGGACACATATTATTCAGATTTTTTTTTCTCCAGGGAAATAGGACCAATGAAATCATGGAAGAGAAACACAGAGAAAGAATGGATGCCTAGATCATAGATGATAATGATGATAGACAATAGATAGATGATAGATAGTTGGATAGATAGATAGATAGATAGATAGATAGATAGATAGATAGATAGATGGATAAAGATAGATGGTAGATATGATAGATAGATGATAGGTAGATAGATAGATAGATAGATAGATAGATAGATAGATAGATAGATAGATAGATAGATAGATAGATAGATAGATAGATAGATAATAGATAGACAGAATATGAGAGGATATTTTATGGGAACTGGCTCATGTGATTGTGGAGGCTAATTCCCATCATAGTGCACCCAAGGAGCAGGGAAGTCCGTGACACAGCTCAAACCAAATCTAACAGCCATGGAACCATCAGAACCAACGGTGTAACTTGTTCTGCAGACAAAGGCCTGAGAACCCAGGGCAGACTGTGGAGGGAAGGAGTGCCACTGGTACAAGCCCCAGAATTCTATGTCAGGAGAAAATAAAATTCTGATGTTCAGGGTCAGGAGAAAATGGATGTTCTAGCTTCAAAAGACAGAGCAAGTTTACCTTTCCTCTGACATTTTCTTCTATCCCAGCTCTTGACCATCTAGATGATCCTGCCCACACTGGGTGAGTATAGATCATTCTTTTTTTTTTTTTTTTTTTTTTTTTTTTTTTTTTTTTTTTTTTTTAGGTTTTTCAAGGTAGGGTCTCACTCTGGCCCAGGCTGACCTGGAATTAACTATGTAGTCTCAGGGTGGCCTTGAACTCACGGCGATCCTCCTACCTCTGCCTCCCGAGTGCTGGGATTAAAGGTGCGTGCCACCACGCCCAGCAAGTATAGATCATTCTTTAACCACTGATTCAAATTCCAATTTCTTCTGGAGACACCTCACAGATACAGTCAGAAATACTGTTTGATCATGTTGACATCTAAAATTAACCATTACACTATCATAAACTTGAAACCAAACAGAATGTCTTAGTTACTAGGGCTTAAAGTAGAAAGGGTTTCAGTCATCTAATCCAGTGGCTTTTAAACGAAGCCGCCCTCACCCCAGAGCTCTAAATGTGTGCAATAGGAAATAGAGAAACAGAATACTTTCCACCAACTATAAGAGATTTAGACTACTTGAAGAAATACTTTCTTGTTCTTAATTGCTTTCTGTATAAGGTTTCTGCTCAATGTTTCATTTAAGAATTCTGATAAAAATGTTTGAAACTTACCAATCCACTCAATACTTGATTTGATAATTGATACAGTGAGCAATCATAAACTGTGGCAAGTTCCTGAGTAACAAAAGTATTGTATTAAAATTGAAGGAATTTGGGAAGAGATGAGAAGCATAACATAATGCCCAAACTCAAATTCTGATCAACGTTAGCCTGACCTGCACCTCCTTCCCTGTTTGCAATCCTGTGGGATGAATAGTTCATGGATTAATTATGCATACACTATTTTGAGGCGCCTCTTCTATCATGTCTGAGTGCATATTTTAGGGATTTGTTGTTATTTAGGGTGTGTGTGTATGATCTTTCATAGTCTGAGAACAGATTGCACAAAGATGTGCCTGGACTATTGTAGAAGGGTTTAAGTATTGGTAAGGCCGGGAGTGGGTGGCCTCCATAGATCATTCCTACCCCAAGTCCTAGAACTCAGTAATGTCTCTCAGACTGGTAGTGCCTAGGAAATATAGTTTAACTCATGATTGCCCACGGAACTGTTGAGGGTGGGGCTGGGGGCTGGGTGGGTGGATAGTTCAAACTCTTCACCAGGCTAGCAATCAGTTAGAAAGAACTAAAGGCTCTGAGCTACTATGTTGCAGAAGTTCAGAGGGAAGTGGTCCCGAGCTCATTCTGGAATGTAGGAACTAAAGAAGCAGAACTTTTTTCCAGTCTCAGCCTGGCCTGGGTAACTGTTGACCATCTAGCCATCACATATGCTCAATAGGATAGGAGCCAGATACTGTATGGGGACATTCCCAGAAAGAGAGAGAGAGAGAAAGAAGGAAGGAAGGAAGGAAGGAAGGAAGGAAGGAAGGAAGGAAGGAAGGGAGGGAGGGAGGAAGGGCTGGAGAGATGGCTTAGCAGTTAAGCGCTTGCCTATGAAGCCTAAGGACTGTGGTTCAAGGCTCAATTCCCCAGGACCCACGTAAGCCAAATGCACAAGATGGCAAATGCATCTGGAGTTCATTTGCAATGGCTGGAGGCCCTGGCACTCCCATTCTCTATCTATCTGCCTCTTTCTCTGTGTGTCTGTTGCTCTCAAATAAATAAATAAAAATAAACAAAAAAACCATAAACTGTACCAGCTCTCTAGGACTGACTAAACAGACTCAATAACTGAGATGACTTGTAGTTCATTAGTTAAGGCCCAGCCTGGGGACAAAGGTCAGAATGTACTTGAAGAAACTCACTGGCCAGAGCAATGGACTTCATGATGCCAGCAGGCTATTTACGTTTCATTTTCCCTCAGCAGTCTGATTTTATCACGTAGCTTCAGGAATAAGAGCAAAATGGGGTCCAGACCTGAAACCTTGACATTGTGGCAGAGGAGATAATGTTTTTGTGAATGTGTGGAGGAGGGGTCGGGGGTTCTGAATTTCCTCAATGGATCAAGAACATAACTACAGCTCTTGGTTAATCGCTTACATATGCAGAGGCTGAGGAAGGACTTCATGCTCTGTGAGCTCATCCCGTTCTCACAGGAGCCCTGTGGAGGAGACACTATTGTTAGCTTCGTTTTAAGAGATGAGGAAACTGAAGTGACTATAAGGTGTAATTGCCTCGCTATTGCAGGAGAGCCCATGTAGACCTCATCCATTAACTGTGGTTGTCAAAAGCACGAGTTCTAGAGGTAGATGGCCTAAGTTTGTACCTCTTGTTAACATCTACTTATTAAGATTCTACTTAACTTACCAGGCCTCTTCTCTAAAGTGCTTTTTCAATGCCTAACTATTAGAACGTTTATGCTAGACGGATGGAACCATCTGCATATAACACTTAGTGTTTACGTGAATGATAGCAAACCATGCTATTACTGTTAACTCACTTTCCAAAGCTCCCTTCCTTTGAGCAGGGTCCAGCAGTGTCCACATCCATGATTATATTAACACATCCACCACTGCCTTCCACAGTACTCCCCCATCCATCCTCTTCACTCCAATTTGACTTTCTCTCTCTTTCCCAAAGCTGAGCTACAGAAGGAAAAGTCAATCAAAAGCAAGAAAGATAGTTCCAGGTAGAAGCCACCGCTGCTTTAGACTTCCAGTATGTGCATTTAGTAAAGGTCTGATCCCCATACACAGTCCTCATACCTAGAGGAACACATTGTGCACGCCTGTGTATTCCTGGCGCATAGCGTTGTGCGTCCTTGGGGATGAGGTCTTCTCACACGGTCCACAGTTCCTTCAGTCATTGTTATTTGGGCTTTGCAGACCGAGTACTCTGATTGGAGTGCCCTCTTGCATAACCATACAGCTTCTCAGACACATCACAGCTACAACGCCTTCAGGCTTGCTCACTCTCCAGCTTTGAGACCCTTTCATTTTCATTGCTATTTTCTCATTGTTTAGGCTTATAGATGACTCCGTGCGTGGGCAGGGTCAAGTGTTGGGGTCGTATAAGACAGAATATTGGAACGGAGTTCTGCCAAGAACTGAAAGCCCAAATGGCTGCACCTGAACCCTCCATGGAGAAGAAATAGACTGTGATTAGCAACCTAGAGAAATGGCAGGAGCTCACGGAAGAAAGAAAACACGTGGGAGAAATGGAAGAAACCAAACACCAAGCCTTTACCACATGTGGACTTGGAATCCACACTTAAATGTATACATGGAGCAAAGATTCCTGAAAAGTAGTGAATATGGGCTGGAGAGATGGCTTAGCGGCTAAGGTGCCTGCCTGCTAAGCCTAAGAATGCTGGTTCCAATGTCCAGCGGTTCCAATCTCCAGGTCCCACATTTAGCCAGATGCAAAGTGAGGCAAGGGTGCAATGCCGCACTTGCCCACAAGGGGGCGCACGCATCTGGATTTTGTTCACAGCAGCTGAGAGACTGCTGGCATGCCCATTTCTGTCTCCCTCTCCCTCTCTGTCTATCTCTCTCTGTCTCTCTCTCCAAAAATAAATAAAAAATAATTAAAAAAATTTTTTACTAGTGAATATATGATATTATCACTTGGCTATGATATTACTGGGGAACCTGGCAAAAGGAAAGGTATTTGTCAAGAAGTATTGAGGACACTCCCAACACCCATGCTGTGTGGAACTCAGCTCCCCCGTGAAAGTGCATGCATGACTCACAACAGTTCACAAGAAGACAACCCCGAGTGGGAATACCAGACACACAATCAGTAGAAGTGTTAGAATGCCAAGAAAACAAATTCTGAAACCATAAAGTAGTTCTACTGAAAGTTTATTGCAGGGTTTGTTTCAAGAATGAAGCTTTAGGCCGGGTGTGGTGGCACACGCCTTTAATCCCAGCACTCAGGGGACAGAGGTAGGAGGATCACCATGAGTTCGAGGTCACCCTGAGACTACATAGTGAATTTCAGGTCAGCCTGAGCTAGAGTGAGACCCTAACTCAAAAAAAAAAAAAAAAAAAAAAAAAAAGAAAAGAAAAGAATGAAGCTTTAAGCAAAGTACATAACACCGTGTAACAAAAAAAGCAGGTGTCAGGCTGGAGAGATGGCTTAGCAGTTAAGGCGCTTGCCTGCAAAGCCAAAGGACCCAGGTTCAACTCCCCAGGACCCACATAAGCCAGATGCACAAGAGGGCACATGCATCTGGAGTTCGTTTACAGTGGCTGGAGGCCCTGGCGCACCTATTCTCTTCCTCTCTCTTTCTCTCTTTCTCTCTCTCTCTCTCTCTCCTTGCCTATTTCTGTATCTCTCTCTCTCAAATAAATAAATAAAAATAAAATATTTTTTTAAAGCAGGTGTCATGGTTTGATTCAGGTGTCCCCCATAAACTTAGGTGTTCTGAAAGCTAGGTTCCCAGCTGATGGCAATTGGAAATTAAAGCCTCCTGGAGGCAGTGTATTGTTAGGGGTGGGCTTATGGGTGTTATAGCCAGTGTATATGCCAGTGTTTGGCACACTCGCCTGTTGCTATTGTCTACCTTACATTGGCCAGGGGGTGATGTCCACCCTCTGCTCATGTCATCATTTTCCCCTGCCTCATGGAGCTTCCCCTCAAGTCTGTAAGCCAAAATAAACCCTTTGTCCCACAAGCTGCTCTTGGTCAGGTGATTTCTGCCAGCAATGTGAACCTGACTGCAATAGCAGGCATATTTGAAAAATAACCAAATAATGGATGTGAAAGTGAAAAAGAGCTATGGAAACCCAGACATCCAAATCCACACACACACACACACACACACACACACACACACACATCAAATGTACCAGTCAAATATGGTGGCTCATGCCTTTAATCCCAGCACTTAGGAGGCAGAGATAGGAGGATCACAATGAGTTGGAGGCTAGCCTAGGACTACAGAGTGAGTTCCAGGTCAGCCTGGGCTAGAGTGAGATCTTGCCTCACAAAAATATAATAAAAAAAAAAATCCTCAAGAGTTATATAAAGAAAAAATTATAACCAAATTGTTAATAGTGATTATAATGAAAGGATGAGATTTCTAGGGATTTTTTATTGCTAAGTCATTCTCTCTCTCTTGCTTTATTCATGCATGCATGATTATTTATATGCAAATATTCTTTTGTAATTAGAAAAGGTGAGTTCTTTTAAATTGTGAATTAAATAACAATGAGTGCCAAGAGACAGTTTCTTTAAATAAAACAAAAAGGCTAAGGGCTAGAGAGATTGCTCAATGGTTAAAGTGCTTGCCTGCAAAGTTTAATGACCTGAGTTTGATTCTCCAGTACCTACATAAAGCCAGATGCACAAAGTGGCACATGCATCCGAAGTGCAGTAGCTAGGGGCCCTGGTCTGCACGTTTTCTCTCTCTGTCTCTCTGTTTGTCTCTCTTTGAAAACAAATGAAGACATTTTTAAAACAGTTAAATAATAAGCAAGCAAGCACCCTCTTTTGCTCTCTCAGTGAACTGGTACTGGGCCAACCTAGGCTCCTATATACTATAAGAGATTTGCCAGCCTTTACTCATTTAATATCATTTAATAATCTCAACAACCCTATGTTAGTCAGCTCTCCATCACTATAATGAAATACCTAGAATAACTATAAAGAAGAAAATTTTTTTAGCTCATTGTCTTGGAGGTTCCAGTTCAAGAGAAGACAGAGCCACTGCTGTGGGCTTCTGATGAGAGTATGAGGTGACTATGACAGGTAACATGGGGTGAAACAAATCAGTTGCCTCATGTCCAAAAGGGAAGATGGACCAGGTCCCACAATTCCCTTGGCCTGCTCATTCCCAATAACTTGAAGATGTACCATAAGGCCCCACCTCTTGTTTTTTAATTGACAACTTCTTTAATTGTAGACAATATCCCATGTTATTCCCCCACACACACTTTCCCCTTTGAAACTTCATTCTCCATCATATCCCCTACCCCTCTCAATCAGTCTCTCTTTTGAGTTTGATGTCATGATCTTTTCCTCCTATTATGATGGTCTTGTGTAGGTAGTGTCAGGCACTGTGAGGTCGTGAATATCCAGGCCATTTTGTGTCTGAAGGAGCATGTTGTAAGGAGTCCTACTCTTCCTTTGGCTCTTACATTCTTTCCGCCCCCTCTTCCACAATGGACCCTGAGCCTTGGAAGGTAGGTTTGAGATGTTTCAGTGCTGAGCACTCCTCTGTCACTTCTTCTCAGCACCACGGTGCCTTCTGAATCATCCCAAGGTTGCCACCATCTGAAAAGAGAAGCTTCTCTAACCATAAGTGAGAGTAGCATTAATATATGGGTGTGGACATTAAGAGAAGTGCTTACTGGGCAGTTTGGTGAGCATAGTATATAAATTTAGTGAAAGACCAGCAGGCATTACACCCTTAGGGCTCATGACTACCCCTGTTATACGTTTCCAGTATCAGGGATGTGTTCCCTCCCATGGAGCAGGCCTCCAGTCCAATTAGAGAGCAGTTGGTTTCCCCCATAACAGACATGCCACTATTGCACCCATTGGCTCATTTGGCCTGGCTGTACAAATTTAAAGCTTGCAGTGTTCACTGTTGAGTATCTTCACTGGTGTTTTCTCTCTCCCATTGACTTGCATGCAGCATAACTTTTTCCAACTTTCTGTCATCTGGTCCTTATGGAGGAGGCTTTCAGCTCAGCTCCAGCAGGTTTTCTCAGTGAACTTGCCACCCAAGTATGTGGAGTCTTCAGCAATAGGATCTTACCATTTATTCCTGGTGGGAAACCAAGAGGCCCCACCTCTTGAAGGTCCATAGCAGCTCCCTGCTGTGCCACCCTGGAGACTAATGTTTTAACACATGGGCAACACATCCAAACTACAGTAAATTGTATTAAGTAGATGCAATTAATGTCTTGTCCCACTATGATATAAGTTCCAGGGAGGGGTCTTTGTCTTTTCTGCCTACGGCTGTGTCTCAAGCACCTAGAGCAGTGTCTGCTGCAGCATGGGTTCTCAGTACTTACTGAGGATGCAGAGAGGATAAGGAAACTGCCTCAGATCACACCTTCACTAAATCGCAGAGCCAGCTTATGAACCTACATACTCTAATTCAAGAATCTGCCTTCTAATTGGATATTCCCTATTTCTGTCCTCTCACATGAAAGAAAAGATAGATAGTCCAGCAAACTCCAGACACCTTCTTAATACAGTAGAGAAGGAAAACAAACTGGAGGAAGATCTTTCTAAAGCTATTCCACTTAGCCGACTCATGTTTTCTCTATCCTGTTCAGGGGCAAGGCTAGTGCCTACCTATCCTCACCATACGGGCACTGTGGAGGGACCAGCCATCAGTTATCATTTTCAAAACAAACTAGATTCCAGTGGTGAAAGAAGGATCATCTTAACTCATCAGCGGCCAGGTTAGTCAGCTGGCTCTTGCTGGTTCTTTCTTGACTATCTAAGGGCCAGTTGTCCAGTTGCCCCATTACTCACCAGAGCTGGGTAACCTCCAGTGTTTTCAACAAACCTTAGACCCCGTCCAGACTCCACCCCAGTAGAAGAGCTGAGGCATCTGTGTTCCAAGCTTCTCATATTGTTTTTAAAGAAACATAAAGAAGGGCTCCTGGGCTAGAGTGAGACTCTACCACAAAAAAAAAGGGGGAGAAAGTCTCTAAGCTTATGGCATACAGACAAAATGAAAGCTTAAGCATTTTAATTTAATTTAATTTTTATATTTAATTTAATTTTAATATTTTTTTTAAAAAAAAAAGGATGGCTGTTAGCTCTAACCTCTGATTATAACATCTCAGAGGGATATTCCTGTTTTGTACCCACCACAAGCAGTAGAAGCAGCCACTGTTCAGTATTTCCATAGGCACTGATTTTTGTACAGACCCTGTACTAGCCTACATTCCCAGCTGGGAAAATGTTCTCTTTAAGTGATGCCAAGTGGTGTTAACTTCAATCCTTGGAGAAAAAGGAGAAGGTGTCAGGTATGTGATAACGAACGCACTTTGCCACTGTGGCCTCTGAGAGAGGACAGTGTGGCTCCAAAGGATGCTACTGATATCATATCGGATGTGCAGACTGGGACCTTCTGTGAAAGGGCCTGTTCTCTGCCATTCATTCACTTATTCATTCATTTGTTCAATAACTCTTTATTGAGCCAGGCAAGCATAAGGTACTAAGTATGCAGTAGCATGCTTGGTCCTCCAACATGAGCCGCTGAGAGATTTGTCAAGCCCAGAGGAAGGAAAGGGGCTTAGATAAACCTCCTCCTTCTTCAGCTGCCATGTCACACAATGAAGAGTAAGATGACATCTAGGACTCTAGTGTCTGCTTTGATCCACTGCATTGCTTCCCATGGACTGGTCCTTTTTCCTTCTTCCCTTCCCTAACTCTAGCTCCCTTGGATGTGGAATAACTGTGGTTTTCCCACATTATCATCTTCCACCCCCAGATCAAAGGTCATGATTCAAGGCGGAAGACAGCCAGGGTTATAAGAGACGTTTGGACTCTGAGGAAAATCAGGCTACAACTGCAGCATACACCGTGGTGCAATACAGAGCCCCTGAACAGCCAAAGAGCTAATCAGAAAGGCTTTGTGCAGGACACCAATGGCCTCATCACAATTAGACACACACACACACACACACACACACACACACACACACACAATCTATGTGGAAACGTGAGCTGAACCCCAAGCCAACCAGTGGATAGGTGGCTGAGAAAAGGACAAGACCTTTCTGAACAGAAGTTTGAGAAGTGAGCTGCTATATCCTAGAGGAAAAACTCAGGGTTGACCACTGACCTTCAAGAGGTTGAGAGGTCAGCAGATCAGTCACCATGTGCTCCCCAGCCCCGGGATTGCTGGCACCATGGGAGAGCCTGCCCAGGAATTCAGACAAACAGGAGGAACTCCAACTATTCCGGAAGTGTTTTCTGTCTGGCCTGGACTTGTCATCAAAATGATGACTAAGGAATGGGCACCTTATCCTGGGACATTTACTCGGGAATTGCTGCTTCCTGTAACTGTATTCCTGTAACGGGGTTTTCCCCACAGACGCCAGAATGCCAGTCTCTGGATCCCAGGAGCCCAGCAATCTGGTTTTCAGGCAGGCACACCAGGGAATTTCCCAGTGTAGGAGCTGGGAAGGGCAGGGCCTTGGACGTGACCCCTCTCACCCAAAGATGGAATCCCTTCCAGGAGTTCCTCACCGAGGGGAGCCACAGTGACCACAGACTCAGATCCAGTAACCAGCAGCCTCTGACCATCCAGTGTTTGACATCTCTACCTTATATGGCACTAAAATCTGGGTCTGTCTTTCTTCCCATCCATTGGCTATACTTTTTCTTCCTCAAGGCAATACAAAAATAAGTCAGCTTAATCCCTAGCCTAGAATGGTTCTTCATTTATACCACTGCGCCTCCTTCCACATGACCTTCTCTTTTCAGCCTCAGTGGCTCTTCTACAAACCCAGGATTTCCAACTTCCTTACCTATTAATTAATTTTTCTGCCAGCATTGTCAGCTCCTCTCCAATTCCTGCCTCTCACAGCTGATCTCACCCCCCCAAAAAACAATGAGTCATTCTATCATACCTATCTGGGAGTAAGTTGTGGTGTGATAGCACATGTCTCTCTCATGATATCCGAGCGCATGGCCACATTCTTGTTCCCACCTCCTCCCGGCTGCTCGGGATCTTTCCTTTCCTCTCCTCCTCATCCTTCATCCCTCATCTCTTATCTCTCCTCCAACATGACACCTTTATCTCATATATATTCCTCCCGTTTCCAAAACAAAGCCGTCCTCCAATCCTTTATCCTCCAGTGGCTATTCCTCTCCCTTGCTTCATAGGGAAACTTCTTAAAATGCATAACCACTCATATTCCTTCCCCTCCCATTGAACATAGGAACCCCATGCAATATGGTTCCATTTTCTCACTCCACTGAATGTGCTCTACAAAGTTCACCAGAGCTTTCCTAAACAGTGACTCAAATAGACATGCCTTAATTCCCACATGAGTCCTGTGTCAGCTTTCCTTCCACTTCTGTAGTTCCCCTGATCATTGGTTGTTAGCTGAACCCTCTTCCAGCACCTCTTGCTGGTCCTTATTATGCCCTGAGCCCTGCTGTCTGCTCTCTATGCACACACTACATAAGAGCCCTCATTCAGTCCCATGAATTCAGCTACTCACAGTGTCTCTTGATGAATGTCCCTCTCTCCTGAACCCTCATACATAGCCTTCTACTTCAGACGCGCCCATTGAAATGCCACACAAAACCTCAGACTCAACATGGACCAAGCCTATCTTATCGAGCAAGTTTGCCTCTCTTTCCTTATACTGATCCCAAAGAGTAGAAGATACAACCATACATCCTCTTCCTGCGGCTTCCTCATTGGACCTGTCATCAAATCTTGTCCACAATCAGGGCCTCCGTAGACACGCACCTTTATATGCCTTGTTTCACTCAGTGCTCAGGCTAGGACTATGTTATTAATCCCATTTTAGTGAAGGCTGAAATCTGTATTAAACAACTTTTTTTTAAGGTCACACATTTAGTAAGTGAAAGAGGCAACTTCGTGACCTCAAAGCTCTCTCAGCTCCTTCATACTCTGCCTTTCTTTAGAGCTAATCTTCTTACCACCTTAACATCTTTTTCTCAACTCTCTTTCTCCCTCAGTGTCCCCATGGCTGACACTAGTCCCTCATTTATTGCTATGATCAGAACTGCCTTATCCCCATGTTTCCTCCCAGCTAACCATCCATCATCCACTCTGCTGCCAAAATGAACTTGAAATACATGTCACCTTCCCACCCAAACTCCTCAGTGGGTTCTCACTACCCTCCACAGTGTTTAGGCTCTTTATACAGGCATTTTGAAACATGACCTAGCCTTATCTCCCCCAGCCTACTCCACTCTCCCAAGATCAAGCTCTTTTGCTTTTTCTGTAGCTCCAAGAAGTCCCCCTACTCTCTGCCATATCTCTATGATGCTCCCTCTGCCTGAGACCCTTCGTGTGTCCTCCTATCCATACCCACTCAGTCTGGGAGCCTGGGCTCTTCCTCCAAGCTCCATCTCTGAAGTTTCTGCTCTCTAAAGCCCTTACAGCCTCTCCTCCAAACAGAGATGCCTGTTCTCCTTAAGGCTTCCCATGTGCCTGGTACAAATCATCATTATGTCTTTTGTATTACTCTTCTGTTGCAATTACTTGTTTTTTCTTATGCACCCTTTTAGCTGTGAGATATGTGTGTTCTGGGCAATTCTATTGTTTAGAGTGGACACTTAGACCTCTTTGTAAAATTGAATTTTTATACCATACTAGTGTAGTTCTGGGCATAGAGGATACCCTGACCAATGCATTTCTTTAATTGAATTAGAAAAAAATTCATAGGTAAATGTGATGCAATGTGACATATACTATTATAGCTATGTCCAGAGTACTACTGGAAGAGAAAAATTCTCTCTAGCTGAAAAAATAGATCAAGTAAAACTTCCAAGAAGAGATTTTATTAAATCTGTGCCCTATGGTTTGAGTAGGGGGTGGCCTGGGCACAAAAGAACCAATAGCTGAAGCAAAGACCTAGAACTATATAAAAGTCCACATGCTGCTGGGAAGCAGCAACACATACCTAGAGTGTCAGGAGACACAAGCGGCTAGTGAACAATTAGGCCAGAGCCAAAGTGAACACCACTGTAGAATTTATATGTAATCCAGAGGCCAGGAACACCTCTTAGGAGGGTCTTTGCAAAACTAACTGGCCTACAGATAGACTTGGGTTCAGAAAGCTGTGGAGGATGGATTGGGAAAAGGGAGCTAAACATGAAGGAGGTGAGGTTAGTCATTGTAGAATCCTGTCCAGACACAGCAATTGCAATAACTCCAGCGAGAAATGTTTTTGCCCTAAATGCACCCAGCTCCATCTATATGAAGTTCTTTCTGTACAAGTAATGCCTTTCAAAATGTGTTCCACCATAGTTGGGTACAGAGGGACACAGCCAGGTAAAGTCTGAAAAAATAAATTAATAAATTTGGAGTTCTAGGTAAGACTGATCTAGAATGAGATCCTACCTTGAAAAAACCAAAGGAGGAGGAGGAGGAGAAGGAGACAAAGAAGGTGAAGGAGAAGAAAGGGAAGAAGAAGGAGAAGAAGGAGGAGGAGGAGGATAAAAAGAAAAGAAATTAGAAAGTGCTGGCTTAAACATGTTTCTTTATGCAGGACTTTTTAGAATAATATACATTATATCTGGTATATGTAATATACATAATTATTCAAATTGATTTTATTACACAACTTTTGCTGAGAGCATTTCAAGGGCATGAGGGCATAGAATTTAATAGAATTTGCAAAAAAAAAAAAAAGAAAGAAAGAAGAGAAAAGAAAAGAAAAAAGAAAAGAAAGAAGAAAGAAAGAAAGAAATTTAAAAGACCTAGAGCTGTATGATTGTGTCACTTCTAGTTCCTGGAAGGAGAAAGAAAAGCAATCATTTTCTATAGGCGATAGCTGATATTCTCACGGGACACTCTGCCCTGGGAGTCTTGCATGTGGCTTTCATTGGGAGAACAAAGCAGATTCCCTCGGAAATATGAGTCATAGCTTTGAGCCATTCTGTTTGGAGGTAGGCTGAGCAAGTTCACCTGTTCCTCCCAGGACCCTCATATTGGTTCAGGCCTGAGGAGTCTCGGAGCAGGTGTTTGGGAGAATGGCAGGTTTCGCCCTCTGGAACAGAGAAGGTCTACAGGCCCTGAAATGTGTTCCTCTCACCAGCACCCCTCACCCTCTGGTCAACTTGTGGGGCTGGGTGGTGGGGGCAAGAACAGAAGGAAAGAACTCAGACTCCCTTAGTCTAGGAAGTCTATGTCCCAGTGGCAGGTACCCAACTCTGCTGGCCATGGGCTAGGGCTCATGACCCTCTCACACAGGCATAGGTCACCATTTGCAGCTTTCTCCTTAGTGAAACATGGGGAGAGAAATCATCCTGTGCCTTTAAGTGACTCCTAGCCTTGGAATGCCTTCCATGACAGCCCAAAGGCCACTTCCCAACCAAGTCCCCAGGGTCAAGAAGTCTGGGAGCTCCCTGTGTACTCTGGGAGGTGGCTCTTTCTCCATCACAGGAATTCTTCTCTGGAGAAGCATCAGACATTCCTCTGTGGCTGCCAGGGCTTTTGGGTGAAGAGTTCAAATGTGCGCAAAGGGACAGAGAAACAGGAACCTCCAAGGTGTGGATGGCTTCTGGCAGGACAGAGGACAGCACTACACAGCCAGCATTAACATTGGGTAGCTGCCCAGAATAGGGGGCTCTGAGAAAGCCTCTTGGGAGAGGGGTCCCTATTGCTACGGCTACTGCTACAGCTACTGCTGCTGCTGGCTGGGGATGGCCATCTGCTGGCCTGGCTGTGTAAGCACAAAGATGACTCTGACACTGCTTGTGCAAGTTCCCCTTTTCTTACTAGGAACTGTGGGAACCCCCTACACACACACGCACCCACACATACATCTACCTTCGTCTTGTGAACATATCTGAATGTGCGTCAACTCCAACCTCAGATATTAAGTGACTTTGTCTAATGCTCTGAGATCAGGCTGAAACCCAGAGGAATGAAGGGGACTCTGGCAAGACTCTATGTGTTTGTCAGAGACAGAGAAAGAAAGTGGGTTTTGTCTCCCTGTTCAGTGTTTTCTTCATTATGTTTTCCCAATGTATAGAAATCAAGCTGTATTAACCATTAAGTTTTATATTTTACAAATCTGTAAGCTTTTAGTAGTAAACTAAGGTAGTGTCAGATGATGAGAACCAGATCCATGTTCAAGCTCCAACACCTACTAAAAAAAAAAAAAAAAAAAAAAAAAGGGCTGGAGACATGGCTTAGCCGTTAAGGCACCTGCCTGCTAAGCCTAAGAACCCGGTTCCAATCTCCAGGTCCCACGTTTAGCCAGATGCAAAGTGACACAAGGTCGCAATGCTGCACTTGACCACAAGGAGGTGCATGCATCTGGATTTCGTTCACAGCAGCTGAGAGACTGCTGGCATGCCCATCTCTATCTGTCTCCCTCTCCCTGTCTGTCTGTCTCTGTGTCTCTCTCAAAAAAAATAAATAAAATAATTTTAAAAAAAAATTTTTTTAAATCTACACTCAGGATTCTTTCACTAAAAACGGCCCCTACTTGGTGAGGTCATGCAAAGATTGAGAGAGTGTGTATAAAAGCTGAGTGTGCTGCCCTGCTGGTAATACCCAACAAAGTTTATTTTGCCACCATTGTTATTAGTTTTTATGGGTTATTTATGCTCATTGATAATTAACATTCACATTATGTTTTAGATATAAATGGATTGAGAACTGTTTTCCACCTGAGCCACTTAGATTTTCATGCTAAAATTTTGTTTTGCTTTTAATTAGCTTGAAATTAGTTTGACAAATTGGAAGGCAAATTCCAAACACCAAAATTTCACCCACTCTTTCGTAAGACATTGAGTGATAATATTGCCTCAGCATTGGTTTTTGGGAGATTTGGATAGATGGGTGAATAATGGATAAACGGATGGCTGGATGGATGGAGAGATGGTGGCTGGATGATTCTAAGACGGTGACTGAAGTAACTGCTTCTGAGTCACACCAGACATTAGCTTGGTTTCATAAGAAGCCATACAGGACAGGCCAGGAGACTGGGCTAACATAGTAAAAGACCCCCAGGTTTTGATGCAAAGAGCAGATTCAGTGGAAGAAAAGGGAAATGGAAAAGACCGTGGTCCTAGAGTGAAAGGAAACTATGGATTCCTCGAGCAGGAGCCATGCCCTAGCCTGAAGAGCGGCGCTGGGAAGCACACACCCAGGAAGGGCAGGGTCTGAGGTTCCCAAGTGAGACACGCTCCGTCCAGGGGACCAGATGGGTGTCTAGCACGGCGTTTTATACAACCCCAAGTTGGAAATAGATCAGCACAAATTAGTGGAGTTTCACTATACAATCCGACAAATTATTTCATGGAAACAAGGGGAATATTTTTTATAAAAACTAAATTAAACATGAAACAGTAATCATATACTGAACAAAGATATTTATAATTTTTGCATTATTTTTACCTCAACAAATGGGTAGTGGCATTGCTTAAAGGTCAAGTGTGTGTGTGTGTGTGTGTGTGTGTGTGTGTGTGTGTGTAGCTGTGCATGTGGCAGAGACATACACATCCATAACTTGTTTTGCTATTTGAGTATTTTAGCATTTTTCCCTCAGGCTAGCTGTAAAACGACGCTGAAAGTCTTGTGTATAGTAAAATGTCACCAGCAACTAAGGACAGCTTGTTCCCTACTCCCAGTTCACATACTTGCATTTCATAACCTGAACAAAAATCTGCAGTGAATTTTGACTTGGCAGGCATGGTATTACATTTGTGAGTAGGAGGTTTTATTTATTATTTCTATTCATAGTACACTTATCTTTCAATAAGAGTTAAAGGAATGTTAAACTATGGAAATTATGAAACTGTTTTCTAAGAACTTGAAAATTATGACAATCCATATTTAATTATGTACAGAGATAGCAAGATGTAAACAGTAGTAATTGTTCCTTATGCTATCAAAGCAATCACAAAGGAGAATTACCATAGATCTCTCTGTTGCGGTGCCCCCTAGGGCCAGCCCAGGAGGGACGGTAGGGTCTCTGCTGAGTTGGGGGTGAGAGGCGCAGAGTCACGACACAGACTCCGGGAGTTGGGTGGAAGCAGTAGAGGGTGAGCTGCCGCAAACTCGTTTATTGAGGAAGTGCAGGTGGGTTTTAAGGGGCTTGGCTGGCCAATCATTGTATGGGGTGGTCCCCTTCTTGTGACCAATGACAGCCTGTCTCTGGACAGGTCATCTTGTACCAGGTTTCTCACAAGCATGGGACTGTAGCTGTTGTCACGCCAGGCCTGCGCAGAACTGCCATGTTCACAGAAGCCACTTCCTGGTTTCTCTGCCATGCGGTCTGGCTAGGGCCAGGCCTGCATTGTGCCACACACCTCTCTATTGCTCTTCCACTGAGGTCCATGGGAAGAAGCCATTGAGTCTTCTCTGGAGCTCACTAACTCTCAAAGCTGGGGCTGGATCCTTTCCATTGTCTAATATACCTCACTTCTCTCCCAACTTCTTTTCTAGAGTTCTATGGAAGTAGCTGTGGGATTAAAGATTTAAAAAACCCTCTAATCCCATTCTGTCCTTCTATCCTGGTTGAAACGTGATTTTCTCTGGGGGCCTCACAAACCTGTGTTCTCTTGTACTAGTGTATCTCGGGGCTAGGAGGTGGGGTGAATACCTTTTCTATGATTCTGTTTTAATTCATTTGTACCCCTTCCTCTCTCAAAAAATCTTCTACAAGCAGAAGGTGCCCAGATGATAAGTCAGGAGATACAATGAGCCCCCGCCCCCACCCCCACCTACCCTTATCTGTACTTACTACATGGATGTGAATAAGAATTGTGGCCAGGACGATGCTGTGTCCAGCTCTTTACAGTCTAAAACTCATCTGCAGACTATAACTAACAGTACTATATTATATACTTAAAATTTACTAAGAGAGTAGGCCTGAAGCTTTCAGACCACATAAAATCAAATAACCTTGTACAGTAATAAATATGTCAAATAGCTTGATTATGGCAATTATTTTACAATATATCCTTGTATCAAATCATAATGCTGCACAACTTCAATAGAATACCATTTTTAAATATTTTTATTTATTTGTAAGCAGAAAGAGAGAATAAAGTGAGAGAGGAAATGGGCACGCCAGGGCCTCTTGCCACAAACTCCAGATGCATGTGCCACCTTGTGCATCTGGTTTTATATGGGCATTGGAAATCAAACCCGGGCCAACAGGTTTTGCAAGCAAGTGTCTTTAGCTTCTGAGCCATCTCCCCAGTCCAATGCAATTTTTATTTACCAATTATACTTCAGTAAATCTGGAAAAAACATCACCCTCAACTTTTAAACCTTACAAGAGACCAGAGAAGTTGGCCGGAGGGTGGGTGGTGGGGAGAAATAATATTGTGCCCATTGACAAATGGAAAGCTAAGACAGAATAGAAGAGGGGCACTTCACTCACTTGTACATGAAGAGCCAGGCCAGACATGAGCCACTTGTCCTAGACCTGCACTTCTGGAGCATCAGACCACAGCAAGTCACCTCTTTTCTGATCCTGTAACATGAGCCTACCTCCTAGAGCTCCCACCAGCAGCTCTGACTAACTAAGGCTCTGGGAAACCCTTGTGGGAGCCTAGATTACCCAGTCATGGACATTTATGTTCAACACAATAAGCCATGCACAAAGGAAGAGGCTGAAAAAAAATGTTTCCTGAGTCATTTCAGCGCTGCTTACACCCTCATAGCCACTAGTCTCATCAAAAAAAAAAAAAAATCGCCTCAAGGACACAGGAAGCCCACCAAAGGACCCCACCACCATTTCTAGAAAGGTAATAGATCTTTCCACAGCTGGTCACAGATGGGCTCCATGCCTACGGTCCACAGCAGGTTGGGAAGAACAGGCCGCTTTCTCCCTACGCACCCTGAAATGCCTATAGCTAATGTGGCTCCATTTAGAAAGATACTTTCTAAATGACCGTGACCTTACACTCTGCCACTCAAAACCCACCTGGGATATAAGCCATTGCTTATTTACACGTTAGCTAATTTTTTTAAGTATTTATTGGTTGATTGATTGATTGATTTAAAAGAGAGAGAAGAGAGACAGAATGAGCATGACGGGGATCCTGCTGCAGCAAATGAACTCCAGATACATGAGCCTCTTCAAGCATCTGGCTTTACAAGTGTACTAGGGAATTGAACCCAGGCTATCAAGTTTTGCAAGCAAGTGCCTTTAACCTATGAGCCATCTGTCCAGCCATATTAGATAATTTTTAATAACTGATGCCAGGCCTACTTAGAGTCCCAAAGAGCAAGAAGAGAATACAGACAAAACCTGTGTACAGAAACCTTCAGCTGAGCAGTCTTAGGACAAATGGGTGAGAAAGTATGCTCTCAGCTTCCCAGAGGACAACAAATGTTAAAGAGAAAAACAGGTTATGAATTAACAAATGTGGTGTATGCTCTGCTGGGCACAGGGCACCATCGTCATCCACCACGGTGGTGGTTCTCAGAGTTCTGGACTGTCAGGATCATGACCATGTAGAGGGCTTGTTTAAAATGCGGATTTCTGGGCCTCATCCCACAGTCACTGAGCGAGGCTGTCAGTGAGCTGGGCCTGGTGATCTGCATTTTAAACAAGGTCACTGAGTCTTCTATCTCTGCAGACTGGATATCATCTTCATAAGGATGTTAGCAGAGGACAGGGGCTTGGTTCAATGGCCTTTTTCTCAGCCTTGTTTGCCACATGTCAGGGAATGATACCTGGATGCAGAGGAGTCAAATGGAACAACAGCAAGCCTCAGAGTCTAGAGATGGAGATATCTATAGGCTACAGGAGCTCTCCCTGTGGTAGAGTGGGCTTTCTGCTGAGAGCTCAGATAACCACAGACGGCCTCCTGGCACTCCTGAGGGCTGCCATGGTGGCCCCCATCAGCTACAGTGGTGTTGAGCTAGCTGACTGAAGCCCAGGGCCCCTGTTCTCTCTCTCTCTCTCTCTCTCTCTCTCTCTCTCTCTCTCTCTCTTTCCCATCCATTATGGGCCAGGCAGAGCTCTACTTCTAGAAGGAGTTCCTGATCCAGCCACGCGGCAAAAACCAAGAGGAGAGACCTGTGCTAACCATACCTCCTGGCCGGAGATACTTCTGCCTCCAACACAGGCTACAATGTGCCAGGAATCTGCCTCCAAGAGACAATCATTCTTTCCTCCCTCTCTCTCCATTCCCCCACAGGTTTGGAATAAATTGCCTCATCCAGTTCGAAGACTTTGCCAATGCCAATGCCTTCCGTCTGCTCAACAAATACCGCAACAAGTACTGCATGTTCAATGATGACATCCAAGGTATGTTTCCACCCACCTGACAAAGCCATTGAGAACTAATAGTTTTTCACAAGACTCACCCAAATGCCAAGGCAGGAAGAAGTGTCACCTCATAGCTGCTTTGTTGCCAGAAGCTGTTTAAAAAAGAACATTAACCTTGGATTCAACTCCCTCTTGGCTAATTCTTAGCTCTGTGGCCATTCCTTGACTTTGTTCAGCTTCAGTTTGCTTAAGCATAAAATGGATCATTGTCAGAGGTAGGCAAGAATTATATGACTTAATATATTTAAGAAATTATAGTGTTGAAGAGATGGTTTAGTGGTTAAGGCACTTGTCTGCAAAGCCTAAGGATCCCCTTTTGATTCCCCAGTACCCACATAAGCCAGATGTATGAGGTGGTGCATGCATCTGGAGTTTGTTTGCAGTGGCTACAGTCCCTGGCATGCCCATTCTCTCTATCTTCCTGTTTCTCTCTCTCTCTCTCTCTCTCTCTCTCTCTCTCTCTCTCTCTCCCTCTCTCTCTCTGTCTCTTAAATAAATAGATTTAAAATGTATAAAAATATTTTTTCTGATTTTTTATTTATTTATTAGAGACAGAGAGAGAGAGTGAGAATGGGCGTGCCCAGGCCTCTAGCCACTGCAAACAAACTCCAGACACATGCACCACCATGTGCATCTGGCTTATGTGAGACCTGGAGAATTGAACCAGGGTCCTTAGGGCTGGAGAGATTGCTTAGTAGTTAAGCACTTGCCTGTGAAGCCTAAGGACCCCGGTTCAAGGCTTGATTCCCCAGGACCCACATTAGCCAGATGCACAAGGAGTTCCTTTGCAGTGGCAGGAGGCCCTGGTGTGCCCATTCTTTCTCTCTCTCTCTCTCTCTCTCTCTCTCTCTAATAAATAAATAAAAATAAAAATAAAGAAATTATAAACACAGCTTTTAGTTATTAGCTACTTGAACTAGAAAACTCACTTCTCTGGCTGTCATTCCATTATCTATTCTATGGAGATGATGATAACTTCATTGGAAGAGTCTTGTGAAACTAAAGAGCTGATATGTGGACAACACTAGCATCTAGGACATATTAGACCTAAATATCAGTGGCCATAAAGATGGCTTTCTGTAGCCATATGACCTTGTTCTTGGGTTTTCCAAACACAAAGTCTATCCCTAACTGATAAGTCAGGGAAATTCCTTCTCTAAACTTGGCTGGAATGTGGGCTGCTGAGAACAGTAAGTTTGAGAGGCACTGGCATCAGGGACATAGCCAGCTGGGGAGCCGGAGATGCAGCTCACTAGGTCAAGTCCTTTTCTAGTATGGATGAAGCCCTCGGTTCAATCCCTAGCACCCAGAATAAGATAAACCCAGAACATGGTGTCATAGTCCTGTAATCCCACACTCAGAAAGATCAAGAAGCTCAAGGTCATCCTTAGCTACATAGTGAGTGCAAAGCCAGCCTAGAATATATGTGATGGTGTCTTAAATACAATAGCCAATCTGAAGCACCTTTTAACTCAGCATCCACTTGGCCACCTGTTCTAGAGCCCTGAGATGCCTGAAGGCAGCCAGTTCCCTCTGTGGAGATGCCTGTTTCTGAAGCTGGAGTAGGAAGAGTGCTCTCTTAGGGGTGATCTCACGTGACCAGGAGTTCTCAGTGAGATGCAGAGAGAGCTCAGGAGCAACCTTGAGAAGCGCACATAGGTTGTTATTTAACAGATGAAGTTTGGCAAACCAAACCTATTCAAACCAAAGCTTCATGTCAGATAAAAAGAAAGAGTTAGTAGAGGAAATTCTTGGTCCTTGAAATCAAACGACTGGCCAAAATCATTCTACAGCTGATTCCGCCATGGGCCCAAAGAGCGCACAGCTTCTCAACATGTCAGACTAGAGAGAGCACAGACCCAGGCAAAACCTGCTAAAGTTTTTAGCTAAATATTTGCAACACATCAGGCACTGTTCTAGACACTTTACATATTTAAACCATAAATATTAACATCTTATGAAAGAAAAAATTCCAACATGAAGAGAACAAGTAGCTCACATAGCCAGTGAGTGTGCAGCTGAGATTTGAGCCCAGGCGTTTGGACTCTAATTCTAAATTCATAACCACTTACCATACTGCTCAAGGTTTTATACTGCAAAACCAGTTGCCTCTTCTTTTCTGTATGGTACACAGTATAGGGTATATGAAAGATGATGCATGACTTTTTTATTGGAAGCAAATTTTCTAGGAATGGAATAGCACAGTTATTATCACACAATGCTGGATAATGAACTTCAATCTTACAATTCCAGTGCCTGAAGAGTGGGTGCACAGGGCAGGACGGAGGTCAAGAAAGGGAAAGCCATAGTCACACTTTGTCTTGACAGCCCCCCCCATTCTGCATCTCCATCACCCTGATACCTGAGCCTGGGACAAGCATCACAAGGCAAGACCAGCCTGACCTCCATAAGCCAGGCCCTCTGTAGTGACAGAGCAGTGCATAAAGACTCCTTGGGAGCAGAGGCGCATTCTCTCACTGCCTTCCAGTCAGCTCACTATCGGCATAACTGGCAGGACTGGGCCTGTGGCCTTGGAGGAAGCACCTGCTGGCTAGCCTCTGACCAGTTCCCCTGTCATAGCTATGAGTCAGCAATGAGAGCCGTCCCTTTAAGTCCCATGGGCTGCCAAGTCCAGAGGGTAGAGGTGGAAATTGAGTCCATATGGGCTGCACACCTGGTGCACAGACTCCAGATGTTCCAACAGACAGACAGCCTCATGTGTTTACAACCTCAGAAATGCAACATAGGAACACACCGGGGATCTGCCATCCATCAGCCTTCATCACCGCCGCTGCCACACTGCTGCCAGAATGCACCTCGCACCTCTCTGGTGGAATTCTGACTCACTGTGTTGCCCAGTAGTTTGTGAGAAAGTTCACACTCAGTCACTGAAATATATGGCTGGTGGAGGGAAAAGGGGTCTGTCCTCTGTCTCTGCCCTCTAAACCTCCCTTTTGTGGAATCCTATGACCTCCTCACCAGCCATTCCCCTCTGTGTGAAAATTTTGTTTCCATTTTCCCACAATCTTTTCTTTAATATTTATTTATTTGTCTGCAAGCACAGAGAGATAGAGAGAAGAGATTCAGGCAGAAAGAATGGGAGAATGGGTGCGCCAGGACCTTCAGCCACTACAAACAAACTCCAGATGTATGTGCCACTTTGTGCGTCTGGTTTTACAAGGGTACTGGGGAATCAAACTCAGGTCATTAGGCTTTGCAGGTAAGTGCCTTATCTGCTGAGCCATCTCTCCAGCCCTCTCCCATAACCTTCATTTTGATAAATTATAAGATCACAACTATGTGCACTATGTGTATTCAAGTTTTTTGACAGAATCTCATGTAGCCCAGGCTTGTCTCACCCTTACCAAGGCCTTACACTTCTGATCCTCCTGCCTCCACCTCCCAAGTGCTGAGATTACAGGGGTGCACCACCACACCCAGATGTTCCCCATACTCTTTGGGGAACT
Organism: Orientallactaga sibirica; assembly: GCA_036365145.1. Lineage (NCBI taxonomy): Eukaryota > Metazoa > Chordata > Mammalia > Rodentia > Dipodidae > Orientallactaga > Orientallactaga sibirica. Next base: position 13,607,222 of record JAEOAD010000055.1, on the reverse strand, counting down.
CTTTTATCTTTCCTGCCCAGGGAAAGCTCTGCTCCTGATTAGGATTTGGGTACCCAGATGCTTTCTTCTGCCCATTCTTTTTATTATTATTATTTTTGGAGAGAGAGACAGACAGACAGAGAGGGAGAGGAAGACAGATAGAGATGGGCGCACCAGCAGTCTCTCAGCTGCTGTGAAGGAAATCCAGATGTGTGCACCCCCTTGTGGGCAAGTGCAGCATTGCGCCCTTGCATCACTTTGCATCTGGCTAAACGTGGGACCTGGAGATTGGAACCAGGTTCTTAGGCTTAGCAGGCAGGCGCCTTAACTGCTAAGCCATCTCTCCAGCCCACTTCTGTCCATTCTTATGTCAGTCAGCTTTATTTCACTATGAAAAATATCTCAGATAAATAACTTAAAGGAGGAAAGATTTCTTTTTGCTCACAATTTCAGGGGTTTCGGTCCATGGTCAGCTGGCTCCGATGTTTCGGGACACATGTTAGACAGGGCATCGTGGCAGAAGGACATGGAGGAGCAGAGCTGTTTGCCTCATTGTAACTTGGAAGCAGTGACAGAGGAGAGAAAGTCCTGGAGACAAGATATAGTCTTGAAATACATTTTTTTTCCTCCAACCATGAGCCACTTCCTAACTTTAATCTTCTCCTAATAACACTGCTGAATTATGAATCTGTCTCTGAAGAAGTCAGAACCCTCATGATCCAGTCCCTTCTCAATGATTGTAGTTACCAACTGGAGAGCCAAGATTTCAATGTGTGAGCATTGTTGGGGTGGGGGGGATACATGATATCTGAACTGTAACAGTACCACCCCCATACCCCTCTGTACTCCAGAGATCTATATTGCATTCTCTGCTTCTCATGACATGATAAGCCTCTGGAGTCAGGGACTGCATCATTTTTGTTGTTGTTCCTGAGCGCTCAGCACATTGACTGGCACCTTGTAGGTGCTTACTAAATGTGAGAAGAGTGAATGAATGATATCTATACATATTCATGACCTTCTCACCATCACACCCACCCATTCCTGTGGAAATGACTATACTGGGCAATTGCCCCTGTAATCCCTCTCGTGTCCTGACTACACATCTGTTCATATATAAGCGCACCTCATGCATGCTCATATCGAGATGCAAACTCCATTCACATGTGTACCCTTCACACATACACACATACAACTTTTTAGAAGTGAAGTCAGTTCTTCTGTTTAAATTCATTAGGTTGTGTGTCCTACCTGTTAGACTCACCGGCAGTCAGATGGATAGTTTTCTGAAGACAAATGAGAAGAATTTGCTGTTCTTTTCACATAAATTAAGACAGAAGTCATTAATCTAGAACTGATGAGGAGATCTGGGGAACAGTACAAGAAAGACAGGAGTTCGATAATCCCATCCCAGCCTCTGGTGAGTGCAGTGTGATATGGAGTTATGATCACACAATGAACCATACTGAGGAGCGGGGCATGGAGATCCACCCACATCCTCCTTCAAGGAAAGACTCGCCTCAGATGATGGTAAGGCTGCCAGCACATCAGACAGAGTCTCCTTGCCTATAGTCCTGTCATGCTACAGGCTACCCTCCTACCCACTGATGGTGGAATGAATACACAAGCTCAATCATTTTATCCCAAGGCAGGACCCAGTTTCCAAGCAGGCTACCAGAGGCTTTGGGGCCTAGACTGCACCTCAACTTCTTTCTCTGCCCCATCCTGCTTCCTTCCTCTCCTGTTCACTAGAATACGCCCTGAAAACATCCAGAACTATGCCCATGTCTGTTTCCCAGGGTACACAAACTGTGCCAAATAACATTTTGCATGCACACAGAACCTTAGGTGTGAACAGTGCTTGGCATCCACACTGTGCCACAAGTTCCTAGCAACTCACCCTCTTTCTGGTGTGGGGACAGATGCTGCTGCTCCAATTCATGAGGAAACTAAAGGGAAAATGCATTGAGTAGAAAAACACAAAAGTAGGCCTAGAGCAGTTATTTCTAACTCAGAATTCTCCACTCTCCTATAACATCAGGCCGCCAGTGGCCCCCTGTCCATGAGGTAGTGAAGGGATAGGTCCTTTTGCTAAGTAAGGGTCAATTCAACCACAGACCCCACAAAAATGTAGTTCCCCACCCCCTCTTCCAAATCCTGGTTTATAAACCCAAAAACCCTTCCCACCGAGGGGAAGGGACTCACAATCCCAGCTGGTTTGGAACCAGGGCCAGAAGATTAATGTGTTATGAGAGGGTTGGTGAGAAACTTGGAATTAACAGGCCAATATGCAGAATTGTCCCTTCACCAAATGCAAAGTAAGAACCAATGAAACAAAATCATAGGGGCTGAGGCTGCAGCTTAGTGGTTCAGTGGTAGAACATTTGCCTAGCATGCCCAAGACCCTGGGTTTGATCCCTGACACTGAAAATAATAATAATAATAATAATGGTAATAATAATGCTGGAGATATTGCTTAGTGGTTAAGGCAATTGCCTGCAAAGCCTAAGGACCAGGTTCGACTCCCCAGAACCCATGTAAACCAGATGCACAGGGTGGTGCATGCATCTGAAGTTTGATTTCAGTGGCTAGAGGCCCTGACACACCAATCGTGTCTCTCTCTCTCTCTCTCTAAAAATCGAATAATGCCTGGTGTGGTAGCACACGCCTTTAATCCCAGCACTTGGGAGGCAGAGGTAGGAGGATCGCCATGAGTTCAAGGCCAGCCTGAGACTACATAGTGAATTCCAGGTTAGCCTGGACTAGAGTGAGACTCTACTTCAAAAAACAAAATAAATAAATAAATAAAATGATGATGATGATGATGTTTCTCCAAAAAGAGGGACACCTCCATGTACAGAATTGAAGAGCACTGGGAGTAAGGGAAAGAGAGATGGAGGGAGGGATAAACAAGGAAAAGTCACAGTGACAGATGGAAATGAAAGCCATCTAACACATGAACTGGGACAAGCTCAGCGCCCCGTCCTCAAGAAGGTCCTGGAGACAGAGCCTCGGAATCTGCTTGCCCAAAAGGCTGGAACCAAATGTCTCCCATGAAAATGAGACTGGAGCCATGCTGCCTGCCGGAAACACCAGCCTCACATCCTCAGTGGGACAGCAAGAGAAAGATCCAAAGTCCTGAGGAGGCCCCAGGGCTGAGCTTCCTGAGTTTTCCACTGTGTGTGAGCTCAGGCACGTTATTGGAACCACCTCCAAACCACATACCCTGAACCTCAAAATTCACGGACCCGCTGGGCCCAGCCACAGGCCTCGGCCTCTGGCACCACAGCCCCTGGGAAAAGAGCTTCTTCTAATGTCTTCTCTGCCCTCACCCCAATTCAAGCTCACAGGAAGCCTCGGCCCAGGCTGGGCTGGTCCTTGGCGAGCAGGGATGCTGATGTCCTGACTCATAGCTGGCAGCCTCTCCAGGAATTTTGGACTAGGCAGAGGCTCAGGTGATTTTTGTTGTTACAGCTGGGACCAGAGATGCATCTCTGCTCTTGCGGGAGGTAAGAGATGCCAGGAAGGGGAAAGGCAATGGAGATGGTCATGCTCCGGGAACAGACCATTTTTGACCTTTGGAAGGAGAGCTACGCACAAAGAATCAGCTCTAGAATGCTGCCCGCTCAGTGACCAGTGCCCCTGACCTCCACATGCAAGCTGACCACAGTGTGGCCGGGGACAAGAAACACAATGGGCTCGTCAGCTCCAGAGCATACTCCACCCCACCAGCCTTCTCTGGACCTGTGTTGATCCTAGTCCTTCCACATCCTCCGGCTAGATGGCCTGTCAGGGTGCCTGGGTGCCAGTGTTAGCCTTTCATACTTTGTTGGGTGGGGGGGGTGGTAAACACTGTGGAAGCCAGGTAACAACGTCAAGTATCATTTCTTTTTTTTTTTTTTTTTTTTTTTTTTTTTTTGAGACAGGAGCTGTCACTGACCTGGAACTAGCCAAGCATGGAAAATTGGCTAACAAGCAATCCTGTGGGTTGGTGCCTGTGACAAGTCATTGCTGAGTAGTTCCAGCATTTCCTCGCTTGCTGCATTGGCTGCTCAAGGATTTTAGGGATGTAGATATAGGCATCAGGAGCCTCATAGGAGCACTTAAGTCATGGTACCTATCACTAATACTCCTGTGCACAATGGGCTCTCCCATAGGCATGGAGAGAGAGGGTGTTTTGAGACCCAAGATAGACGGTCTGATGGAGGAGGGGCGGACGAGCACAGCACTGGTGAAGCCTGAGGGAAAGGGGGAGCCCTACCTTGCTTTCTGCCACTTTTCCCCAAGGGCCATATTCTTCAGCACTGAGCTGGACTGATCCGTGTTCCCTGCCAGCTCTGTGATGTTCACTGTGCTGATCCCTCTGCAAAGAACTCTTCCTACTCTTGACTAATTTTGTTTTGTCCTTAAAGATTCAAGTGTCACTTACATATGACACTGCATCTAGGGACAAGACACTCCTAGAAAACCCCATCCTTCCCATGCACCAATGACTATAGACCACACAGAATGTTCCTTGGGACCACTGTTGGGAAACACAGCCCAAGAATCTTAACACATAGCTGACCCCGGTGGGAGGATGGGGAGGATCTGCTCGGCTATAGATGCCACCGGTACACTAGACAGATGGGCATGAGTGTCTCAGCTCCATAGATTTTGTCCAGTTGGTTTGTCTTGTTTGCAAGACAGCAGCAACATTTAAAGCTAACAAAGGTCCACTGCCCCCTCTCCATCCACCACAGACCCACTGAGCAGCAGTTCTCACGTTCCCTTGATCATCCCCACTAGAAAACTTCCACCCTTGCCTCCATTCTCATCTCTCCACAGGCCCCAGAGCCTTCCTTTTCACCATGTCCTATGTATCGAAACTGTTCACTGCCAGGGCCATCCCCAGCTCTGGAATTCATATGAGCCCATGAACCTGACTGTGGCTCAAGAACCTTCCCTCAAACTGTGGTAGAATGAGTCGGACACAGCCTTGGGAGCTTCCGTCTGAGGGCTTCTTAAACTTTTCCACTAGTGACCCCTTGTCACCTTGAGAATTTTTTTTCTTTCTATTTTTGCATGGCCATAGTAGCGTGTGAAGGGTGGGGTGGTGCGTGTGTGCATGCGTGTGTGTGTGTGTGTGTGTGTGTGTGTGTGTGTGTGTGTCCACGTGTTCACCTGCAACTCCCCATGGGCTCCCTGCAGCAGCCAAAGAACACCAGTGTCTGCCTCTATCATCACTCTGCCTCTATCACTCGCCATCTGGTTTTCCTTGGGACAGAGTCCCTTGCCAATTCCAGAGCTGCTACTCGTGAGCTGTGGTGATTCTCTGGTCTCTACTCCCCACAGGACTGGGATTACAGCCTTTTGTGGTCATGCCCAGCTGTTTGTGTGGGTTCTGGAGACTTGAATTTGTGCTATACCAGTCCCCTTCAGACCCTCATGCTTCTGCAGGAAGTGTACTTAGCCATCTCTCCAGCCCTCTTGAGAAATTTTCATGTGACTTTAGATATATAGAGCTATAAAGTAGGCATGAGAATCAAACATTGACTGATAATAAATCATCAAAATTATTTCAAAACAATCCTTTTTCATTCATATAACTTTACCATTTATTAAACACAGAGGCAAAATTGCATACTAATAAGATGGATGTGATTATTTCTTCTCACATAAGAAAATAAACCTTGGCTGAATATCTGATACTGTGGTATGGACAGCATCTTCAGAATCTGTCATAGTTGATCATAGTTGATTTTGGTTTTATAATCATGCCACTTCATACAAATACACAGCACAAGAATTATGCTTAGAATGATATCAGAAATTGTTGAAAATTTGTCCCTTATCCCAAGCTAAAATTCAGTGACTTCTTTTAATGAAATTCAACTCAGCAACTCAAACAACAAATTTTAAAATCAAGCATTGTACAATTCAACTCAAAGATATGTTAATTTGATATTTATATGCTGAAAACTGAGAGTAGGCAAATACTAAAAGTCTTTGTTTTCTCTAATTAAACCATTATGCTTAAACCACTCTATTTGTATAAGAGCAGAAAGTTTTGCATGTACAGTAAAAACACTGCAGCTCATAACACAACCATCTCAGACCTGAGCTGAGGTATCTTAGGAACCACTCAAGTGCATGGACAGTCAAAGTGCACATGTCGTGTGGTCAGGTCGAAGGCCGTAGTGAAGCTGCATGGTGGGACACAGGAACGTACTGCCAGAAACACCTTGGACTCATTATGTGTTTGACTTCAATTAATTTGTGGTGGTTGTACATTCAGAACCCTCTTATTGTTACCATTTCTTATTTTATTTTATTTGTAAACAGAGAGAAACAGACAGAGAGAGAGAGAGAGACAGAGAATGAGTATGCCAGGGCCTCTAGCCACTGCAAATGAACTCCAGATGCATGTGCCACTTTGTGCACATGGCTTTCCATGGGTACTATGGAATCAAACTCAAGTTGGCAGGGTTTTCAGGCAAGTTCCTTAACCACTGAGAAATCTTTCCAGCCCCCCAACATTCTCTGTACACATGTATGTGCATGGGTGCACACATACATGCATACACCAGTCATACCACACATACTATGCACACATGAAAAAAAAACATGTCAACCAATTGTTTAACTGCCTTAGTGTTTTTCTATTACCCTGTGCAGCTCTTTCCTATCAGAGTCACAGCTTAGTACTGATATCCCCTGCCAAAGTTCTCTTCCATCTGTCTCCACTTTACCATCTACCCCACCCCCCACCCCAGTTCTCTCCTAGGGAACCATAATGCCTCTCCTGCTGCCTCCAACTCATCAGGAAAGGCTGTCTGGGCTGGAGAGCCCACCCCAGACTTTCTGGTTTTGCTTCTACTGGGTGACTGACCAGGGCTCCCTCTCCCCCGGGTCAGTATCTTCCTCTGTACAGTTCATGATCACTAGTCCCACCTAGATCATATGTCACATCATCTCAGTTAAAAAGAACAATGCTGTCTATACACACACAGGATCTACAAGGACATGTCCATCTGACCTGCTTGTGACTGGATTGTGATCCTGGAGGTCACGGTCACCAGACCCCACCTAACACTAAATTTATGCAGATACATTCAGTTATTGAATCCTCAGGTTCCAATCCCTAAAGAAAGGCCCATGAAGAAAGTGGCACTGGGAAAAAGCTGATGAAACATCTTCGGCACCATCTAGTGGCATGTGGTTTGCAAGCTTTCTCTCTTTAGGAAGCAGACTGCTGACCTGAAATAGACTCTGATGAGCAGAAACCTCCTGGCATCCAAAATGACAGGGGAGGGGGGAGGGCTAGAGGGATTGCTTAGTGGTTAAGGCATTTGCCTGCAAAGCCAAAGGATCCAGGTTTGAATCCCCAGGATCCACATTAGCCAGATGCACAAGGGGGCACATGCATCTGGGGTTTCTTTGCAGTGGCTGGAGGCCCTGGTATGCCCATTCTCTCTCTCTCTCTCTCTCTCTCTCTCTCTCTCTCTCTCTCTCTCTCTCCTTCTCTCTCTGTAAAATAAATTAATTAATTAAAATAAAAAGAAGTACATTCTGACTCAGTATGACTAAAACAAAGGCAGGTTTTAAGGGTCATAGAGAGAAAGTGGGACAAAGGAGAGCAGCCACCATAACACATAGACTTGGATTAAATAATGGACAAAGGGGAGCTGAGATTTGGAGACAAGATCATATAATGCCATTCTCCTTGCCACCTCATTGACTGGTTTAAATAACTAAGTTTTCTTTTTTTTCCCCTCTTTGGTTTTTTTGAGGTAGGGTCTCACTCTAGCTCAGGCTGACCTGGAATTCACTATGTACTATCACGGTGGCCTTGAAATCACATCAACCCTCCTACCTCTGCCTCCCAAGTTCTGGGATTAAAGGTGTGCACCACCACGCCCGGCAACTAAGTTTTCTTCATGGGATATTAGTTGTGAGCTTCTTTTGAACACAGTCCAATGCTGGTGTTGGCCATAATGCAGCCTAACTTTGCTCAGGTTCAATTAAAAATAGACATGGGCCGGGCGTGGTGGTGCACACCTTTAATCCCAGCACTCAGGAGGCAGAGGTAGGAGGATCACCGAGAGTTCGAGGCCACCCTGAGACTACATAGTGAATTCCAGGTCAGCCTGAGCTAGAGTGAGACCCTACCTCGAAAAACAAAAAAAAATAGTCATGGGGGCTGGAGAGATGGCACAGCGGTTAGGGTGCTTGCCTGCAAAGCCAAGCGACCCAAGTTCAATTCTCCAGTATCCATGTAAAGCCAGATACATGGTGCATGTGTCTGGAGTTTGTTTGCAGCAGCTAGAGGCCCTGGGCTTATCCTACTCTCTCTCTCTCTCTCTCTCTTGCAAATAAATAAATAAAATATTTTTTAAAAACAACAAAAATAGACATGGGAGGAGGGGGGTGCCAATGATACCTGGCAAAAGCAGAAATCAGTGAGAGTGTCTTAAGGAATAAATAAGAACTGTGAGCAGTGCCCCAGGGAGTGAGAAGAGCATGGGCAAAAGCAAACCGGGAGTGGAGAAGTGGGTGGCATATCAGCGGGAACATACCTTCTAGCTTATAGTTTAAGTGTGTAGGTCTGATTGTGACCTCTCTAAGAAACGCTGCTTAGTGTAAGATTTGTTGTTTTGTGTCTCATTTCTCAGTTGAGGGTGAAGGGATGTTAACTGTAATTCTGCCACTACATCTATTTAGAAGCATATTGCCATTTTTCTCTTGTTTAAAATTTTTGTCCACAAGGAGGGATTATAGTTTTTTTTTCCTAACAGGTTAAATTGGTGAATGTATTTTGGGTTCTCAAAATACACAGCTCGAGGTTTTAAGTGGGCGAATGGTCAGAATGTATGGAGAAGAATGACGTGTGTGGCAGTCACCTGCTCATCACTGGGACATAACACCTGACCACAAGCAGCTGATGGAAGGAGAGGGTTTATTTTGGCTTCCAGTTTTGAGAACTTTTGTAAATATTTTATTTATTTGTTTATTTATTTACATACAAAGAGGGAGAGAGAATGAGAGGAGGACACACCAGGGACTCTTTCCATTGCAGATGAACTCCAGATGCATTTCCATCTGGGTTTACATGGGTACTTGGGAATTAAACCTAGGCCATCAGGCTTTGCAAGCAAGTGCCTTTAACCACTGAGCCACTCAGCAGCCCGAGGAGAATTTTTTTAATATTATATTATATATTATAATATAATATTATATAATATATTATAATATTATATTATATATTATAATATACTTACAGACAATAAACCATGATATTTCCCTCTCCCACTTTCCCCTTCACAACTCTGCTCTCCATAATATCCCCTCCTCTCTGCATTAGCCTCTCCTTTATTTTGATGTCATCATCTTTTTTCCCTATTATGAGGGTCTTGTGAAGGTATTGCTAGGCACTGTGAGGTCATGGATATTGAGGTCAATTTCTGTTTGGACAGTTGCATTGTAAGGAGTCATACCCTTCCTTATCTCTTACATTCTTTCTGCCACCTCTTCTCCAATGGACCCTGAGCCTCGGAGGGTGTGATAGAGATGTTTCAATGCTGGACATTCCTCCGTCCCTTCTTCTCAGCACTATGTTGCCTTTTGGGTCATTGCCATCTGAAAAGAGAAGCTTCTCTAACCAAAAGTGAGAGAAGCATTAATATGTGAATATGAACATTAAGTGTAGTGCTTTCAGGACAGTTTGGTGAGAATAATATATACATTGGATTAGGTTTTCAGTACCAGGCATGTATTCCCTCCCATAGAGCGGGCCTTCAGTCCAATTAGACAGCAGTTGGTTTCCCCCAGAGCAGACATGCCACTGTTGTACACATTCAGTCATTTGACCTGTCTGGCCAAACTTGAGGCTTCCAGGATCCACTGTTTTCACCACTGATTACTTCTGTCTCCCATATGGCTGCATGCAGGGCAGCTTTTTCCAGCTTTCAGTTGGCTGATCTACAGGAAGAAGGTTTTCTGCTCAGCACCAGCTTGACTTCTCAGTGACCTTGCCACTCAGGCATGTGAAGTCTTCAGCAATAGGATCTTACCATCTGTTTCTCAAGGGAAACCAAGGGCCTTGACAATAGCCTGTAATGTTTGTAGGCAACAGGGACCTCCTAGCCAACAACTCACTGGAAGGTATCCCATCCCTGGCACTGAAAATTTTCTAGTAACAATCTATGGCTTCTGGATGTGCCATTATTCAAAAAAAATAGGTTTTCATATGTCTTATTTGGAATATCTTGAATTTTGATTGCCCCCTCCCACTCTTCTTTTACACAATGTCTTCCCCTGGCCTTGCTTAAGCCTTTCCCCTCCCTGTAATCTGTTCTTCTACTTACATATATACAATACCATCCCCTTAAGTTCTTTCCTCTCCTCCCTCCCTTATACCTTTTTTCGGGCTTATTGGCCTCTGCTACCAGCTCACACAAGTCTATACATTTGTAGCTGGGATCCACATATGAGAGAGAACATGTAACATTTAGCTTTCTGGGCCTGGGTTACCTCACTTAGTATAATCCTTCCCAGATCCATCCATTTCCCTGCAAATTTCATAATTTCATTTTTCTTTACCACTGAATAGAACTCCATTTTGTAACTGTACATAGTAATTATCAATTCATCTGTGGAGGGAGATCTAGGCTGGTTCCATTTCCTAGCTATTGTGAATAGAGCAGCAATAAACATGGTTGTGCAAGTATCTCTAAGGTAGTGAGAAGAGTCCTCTGGATATATGCCTAGGAGTGCTATAGCTGGATCATATGGTAAATCTATTTTTAGCTGTCTCAAGAACCTCCACACTGATTTCCACAATGGCTGTACAAGATTACATTCCCACCAACAGTGTAGAAGGGTTTCCCTTTTTCTGCATCCTTGCCAACATTTATTGTCATTTGTTTTCTTGATGGTAGCCATTGTGACAGGAGTGAGATGAAATCTCAAAGTAATTTTAATTTTCATTTCCCTGATGGCTAAGGATGTAGAACACTTTTTTAGATGTTTATATGCCATCTGTATTTCTTCTTCTGTGAACTCTCTATTTAGTTCCATAGCCCATTTTTTTAACTGAGTTGTTTGATTTCTTATTGTTCTGTTTTTTTTAGTTCTTTGTATATTCTGGATATTAACCCTCTGTCAGATGTATAGCTGGCAAAGATTTTCTCCCATTCTGTAGGTTGTCTCTTTGCTCTCTTCACAGTGTCCTTTGCTGTACAAAAGCTTTGTAATTTCGTGAGGCCCCAGTGGTTGATCAGTGGCTTTATTTCCTGAGTGAGGGTCTTCTCTTGGGGATTGAGGGTTTAGTGGTAGAAAGTAGATCACAGCCCACTTTGTTGCAGGCACAGCCTCTGTGGCTGTGGCAGGAATCTTTGCTGCTCTGAGAATCACCAAGAACAAGCTCTCCAATCATGTGTTTGTTTTCCTGGGTGCAGGTGAGGTAAGTGCCATATGGCGAGGGTCTCTACCATCATTCTGGAAGAATGGGTGGGCGGTACTCAGGAGGGCAGGAGTTCTGAGAAGAGGAAGTACCTAAAGTGGGAAACTTCCCGACCCTCAACATTTGAGCTTCTCAAGGCTAGAATTTAATTGGGAGACTTGAGAGCTGTGGGGCTGGGAACAAAAGACAAGTTGACTTTGGTGAGGCACTTAGCATGTGCTGAACAGCTGTGTGCTCTGCGTCTAAACATCCTCCTGTGGTGTCTCCCAGGCAGCTATGGGCATCGCCCACCTCCTTCTCATGGCCCTAGAAAAGGAAGGCATACCCAAGGCAGAGGCCATCAGGAAGATCTGGATGGTGGACTCCCAAGGGCTGATTGTCAAGGTACTGTTGGTGGTCTGGGTTCCTGGAGGTTGCCTGGCACCTAGAGTTCCCAGGAACTAGACTGAGAGTCCTCTAAGGGCAAACTTCTCAGATGGAATGGAAGTAAAAGGAGGGCAAGGGCCAAAATGCTAAAAGAAAAGCTATCATTGCTTTTGTTCCCAAATTCTGTGTGGTGGTGGTGGTGGTGGTGTGTGTGTGTGTTTGCAGGCACAGACAACACATGTATTGTCACACATCCTTTCCAGCTTTCACTTTTAGCATTTCCTACCTTGCACTTCCCTCCAGCCACATTGAATCAGAGGTCTCCAAAGTCACGTGCTCATCCACATCTGTTCCTTTGCCCCATATGTTCTCTCTTTTTCTGCATACCCACTATAAGTCCTCAACTACTTCCCAGTCTCCTCATCTTCTGGTTGAGCTCACAGGCTACCTTTTCTGCATTTGTTGTTCCTGGATCTGTGCTCACAGATGCACTCCCTCCCCATACACTGCACCGACCATTGTGTAAAGGAGTTATCTTTCTACTTGTCTGTCTCCCTCCTAGATAACAGTCTTGATGTCTGCAGTGGTTTGAATCAGATGTCCCCCATAAACTCATGTGTTGTGAATGCTCGGTCCCCAGCTGGTGGCAATTTAGGAGATGAGGGCTTGAATGATGAGGTGTCTTCCTGGGCCTTGGGGTGTTATGGCCATCTTCCCCTTGCCAGAACTCAGCTTACTCTACTGCTGCTGTTTTCTACCTACTGGGACAGAGGTGATGTCCAGCCTCTGCTCATGCCAAACTTTTGCCTGCTATCATGAAGCTTCCCTTCAAGTTTGTAAGCCAAAATAAACTATCCTCCCATCAGCTGCTTTTGGCTGTGTACTTTGTCCCAACAAAACGGTAACTACAACAATGTCAATGCCTGGCACATAGTCATCACATAATTAATGTGTGAGGTATGAGTAAAAGAATGAATGAGCAAGAAATAGCTCAGAATGTGATGAGGAACATAACTGGACTTCGGTGTGAGCCCCATGCTTTCATTTTTCAGAATTCCACTAACAGTAAATGCCAGTGAGAGATGAAAAATGATTACAGAGATGAGAATGTAAATGCATATGAGGTCATCCAATAAAAACAGTAGAAACTGGTCTCCTTGCTTCAAAGCTGGAAGGAGCTTAGGCCTGGAGATTCTTCTTCCCACCCTCACATCATTCCAGAGAATAATCAGCCCCTAAATCCGGGCTGCCACGGTTTAAAACTCTTCTCTGTACTCATTTTTTAACATCACTGTGCTTACCTCACTGAGCTCATCCCTAACCAAGGGGCTCTCAACGCTGATGTCTTCATTCTGGTGCTCATGAGGCCAGCTGGCTTCATCAGAAATGATTGTTCTCTTTTACCAGCACTCATGTCACACAGCCTTGTCACACTCAGTCTCCATTTGAAGAAATGGAAGGGGTCAAGAGCTGGTTAGTCAGACACAACTGGCTAGTCCAAACCTGTCCTGGCACTCAGCTTAGTATTATTCACAGGAAAACTAAGGATCTTGTTAAATATATTCACAGTAGCTCTCTGACCCTGGAAAGTAGCAAATCTCCATCCCTCAACTGGGTCTGTATGCTGCACATCTAGGGACCAAGGAACTTGGTGTTGACTAAAGCATTTCCCAAAAGCTATTCCATTCTGGTCCAGGAAGCAAGGACCTCAATAGCTCAAAAAAAAATGCTTTATGGACTATGTGGTTTGGGCTATAGAAATACTTGTGTGTATGCATGTATGTGCACATAAGCATCCTTAGACTCCACCTAGAGTTCTGCTGGAAAAGATGAGCCAGCATCTGGGTCTCAAACTTCTGAAAGCTCAGAACAAAGCTGGAGGCTCACTGGGAAATACTCTCAGAAATGCCCAGTCCATCAACGCCCTGCTGGATAGGTCCTTAGCGCCACAGCTGTGTTGCCTTCCTTCTTTTCATACAGGGGAGGAGTCAGCTGAACCATGAGAAGGAGATGTTTGCCCAGGACCATCCTGAAGTGAACTCACTGGAAGAGGTCGTGAAGCTGGTTAAGCCCACAGCCATTATAGGTAGGAGAAGGAAGTGACCCACTGCCCGCTCAGCTAACCCACTTGACTTTCTGATGGATGAACTGAGACTCAGTGAAGAATCACAAACAACCCATAGAAACACATTTCTTGCCCCTATCCTATGTCCTGCTCAATTCCATAAACTTTTTTTCAAATTTTATTTATTTGCAAGGAGAGAGAGATAGAAGAGAGGCAGACAGAGAGAGAATGGACACCCCAGGGCCTCTAGCTACTGCAAACGAACTCCAGGTGCATGTGCCCCTTGTGCAACTAGGTTACGTGGGTCCTGGGGAATCAAGCCTGGGTCCTTTGGCTTCATAGACAAATGCCTTAACTGCTAAGCCATTTCTCCAGCTCTCAATGCCATAAACTTTTAACAAGTAGCTTCTGTTATAAAATCCATAGAGATGAGGCACCAGAGTTGGGACTTGTTGATACAGAATAGAAGATAATGTGATGCAGTGGAAAAGTACAGTGCCTCTCTCTCTAACCAAATGAGCACCCCCCTACTCCAAGTCAGGGGCCCAGCCTTCTGTCAACGACGTGCCCAGGAATGTCTTGAAGGCGTACCTTAAAGAGGCCTGAAATGGACCAGTAGACCAAGCATGAAGAGGCGGCCTCCGGCAGCTCAACAGGAAGACCCTTTTTCCCTTCTGCTTCTTTCAGTCTCTGCGGCAAATGCCATCTCCAAGACTCCTGAGTCTTTTATGGTGCACCCAGTTCCCTCACTAGCACCCCCATAGAAGAATGGGGATTTTACAGAGTAGGCACCCCCATACTTCTCTCCCTTTTCCCTGTAGGTGTTGCTGCTGCTGCAGGAGCCTTCACAGAGCAGATTCTGAGGGACATGGCCTCCTTCAATGAGCACCCTATCATCTTTGCACTGAGCAACCCCACCAGCAAGGCCGAGTGCACAGCTGAGAAGTGCTACCAGGTCACTGAGGTCAGCAAGGAGTCCTTTCTTCCCTTGGCTGAGAGGATAAAGTAACAATTACTACCAGTAACCCTGAAAGGGTTAATACTATCCCCCCATGTTGCAGTCAGGTTCGCATTGCTGACAGAAATCACCCGACTAAGAGCAGCTTGTGGGAAAAAAGAGGTTTATTTTGGCTTACAGGCTCGAGGGGGAAGCTCCATGATGGCAGGAAAAATGATGGCATGAGCAGAGGGTGGACATCACTCTCTGGTCAACATAAGGTGGACAACAGCAACAGGAGAGTGTGCCAAACACTGGCAAGGGGAAGCTGGCTATAATACCCATAAGCCCGCCCCCAACAATACTCTGCCTCCAGGAGGTGTTAATTCCCAAATTGCCATCAGCTGGGAACCTAGCATTCAGAACACTTGAAGTTTATGGGGGACACCTGAATCAAACCACCACACCCCATCATAAGCAAACTTAGGTTTTGAAAGAGAAACAATTTGTCCAAGGTCACTGTGCTCTACTGCTCAACGTCCCTCCCAAATAACACAGAGCTCTGGCCAGCACCAGAGGCATCTGTGTCCTCTGGCCAACTGTCCTGGATTGGCCTTCCCAAGTACCCAGGTTAGAAGGCCGTGAGACTGTCGAGACCTTGCGGTGATTATTAGCTGTCAAGTAATTTGGAGATGGGGGTTGGGGACGAACCTGGAATTTCTGGTCAAATAAACGATTTGAGTTCTTGCTCCAATGCTGGGCACTTAGGGAAGGATGAAGATGGGTCCCAGCATTTGAGAGGTGAGAACAGACCACCACTACCACCCCAAGCTCCACCTTTGCTTTCCTTCCTGCCTCCAGGGCCGAGCGATCTTTGCCAGTGGAAGTCCTTTTAAGAGTGTGACTCTGGAAGATGGCAGAACATTCACCCCCGGGCAGGGAAATAACGCGTATGTGTTCCCTGGGGTGGCACTGGGAGTCATCGCTGGCAGGATCCGGCACATCCCAGATGAGATCTTTCTCTTGACAGCAGAGGTACCTCTGTCTTTCCTCCTCCTGCAAATGCTTCTAATAGAGCCTGTGGGCCAACACCCAGTTTATGCCTGATGGACCTGAAGAATTCCTCCACTCTGCTCCCCAACTACAACCAACCCTGGCATCAGAGTAGGAACAAGGCTTGAAAAGAAAGCTTATGGAGCCATGAACACAGTTACTTTTCTTAAATTAGCACCCAGAATAATAGCAAGCATGTGGGAGGAGGCTGGGACCCAGGACTCGAGGGACCCCAGAGATCTCTGTAACAGCCTATACCTACCCGGAAGACAGTCTTTGTTTTACACGTCACAAATTTATTCATTTTGATCTTAGTGATTTCACTTTCAAATTCAAAGAGCCTCATGCTGTTCTAAATCCCAGCAAGGCTGTGTATGGCAGTGCACACCTTTAATCCCAGCATTCTGGAGGCAGAAGTAGGAGGATCTCAGTGAGTTTGATGACAGCCTGGGCCTACAGATTGAAACCTTACCTCAAACAAAAAAAAATAATCTCAGTCAGATTCACAGTATTGAAGGAATGAGTCCGGTTTAAGCCTAAGCATTAAGCCTCCTTGGGAACATGTGATGGCAGAGTTAACAGAAGGGACTGTAGTGTTTACCTGTACTTGGCTGAGTGAATCTCTGGGAGAATGGTTTGGACTTGTTTTGGAAAGAAAGTGAACTTCTCTCTCTCCCCTTCTCTTGTCCCCTACCTCTTCTCCTTTCTCCAGCATATTGCCCAGGAGGTTTCTGAGCAGCATCTGTCCCAGGGGAGACTATATCCACCACTCAACTCCATCCGAGATGTGTCTCTCAGAATTGCAGTCAAGGTAAGGGGCACGCTACCACTGTAATAGGAGCAGTAAGGCCTGACCACTTCTGTGACTTCGGGAAGACTGAGGGAATGAAAACTACAGAGACATTCTGAAATCCTTGGGCTTCACTGAAAGCAGCTCCAAGACTGGGTGACAAGCTCTTGCCTACTCAGCAGCCCGAGCCTCACTCCAAACACCCACCCAGGCCAATTCTGGGAAAGCTCTCAAATTTCCTCCCCAAACATCAGGCAGAAAGGTCGTCAGAGTCCATGGTCTTGTGAACCAGAATGTGGGTGGAATTTCTTTTTAATGAATCATAATCGCTCACTTATAAGAAAGGTCAGCTTGAATAGCAACATGGAAAGGACTTGGGCTATGGAGCTCCTTCTGTGACTGAGGTTCTCTGAACCTCAACTTCTTCTTTCTCCAAAGAGGTCATTAGCATCCCTTTCTCCCAGAGCTCTGGAGATTAAAAGAAAACAGTGAGAAGGCATCATACCCAGTGCCTTTCTCTGAGAATGAACCCGTCATGGGGTGATGGGGTGATCAGTTTCATGGAATATTCTGGCTATTAAACTATGCAGAGATGACAGGTTTTCATGAGAACGTACTCCAACAAAGACTGGCCTCAAACAATAATAATCAAAGCTGGATTATTTCCGTTCCCGCATATGCTTTGCTACAACTTTAAAAAATAATGTCATAAAATGCACTGAACAGTAATGCATGGTCACATAAGTTGCCCAGTGAAAGACCCCTCAAGAATCTCAAGATGCAACCCAAACCACAGTCCAGCTCACCCTGTCCACTTCCTTGGGGGGAGGGGATACTTACTCGCACTGTCCTAAAGGCAAATCAAATACCAGAGACAGCGTGTAGGAAACTCATCCAGTTCAACCACTCCAGCCCCCACTCAGGGAGGAAACTTGACCTGTTAGCTGGCTTTACTTTCACATCACTCCAGAGAATACGTCAATACTGTCTGTTTACAGATGGGTAAACTGAGGCTCGGCAAATATACTGTCATGGCCAGGAAGCCATGGGGAATTACAAGCAGGCAGAATTTGGGTGAGGCCTCTTGATTCTGACACGGTATTCATTCCACAATAAATAACTGCCTGTCTAGGCAAAAAGCTTAAAGTTCTTCTTATCTAGAGGTTTCATGGGCCACAACTGAAGAGGAACATGTCTGATTCTTCAGGAGATATTGCTGTGCCTTGCAATGCCAAGCAAGGGCTTTGTAGGCAGATTTTCCCATAGATCCAGTTCTTCAGCCAGATGTGTTTTTCCCTAGGTACTCGAATACGCGTACAAACACAGCCTGGCCTCCTACTACCCAGAGCCTGAGGACAAGGAGGCTTTTATAAGATCCCTGATCTATACTCCGGACTATGACTCCTTTACACTGGACAGCTACAGTTGGCCCGAGGAAGCCATAAAGATTCAGACAGTCTGATGCTCTCTCTAGGGCTTATACAAGCTGAATAGCCCAAAATCACGTAATATAAATGGACTCTAAAATGGCCAATTTGTCACTGTTGTTTTGTTTGTTCATGGATGGATGAGTGGATGGGTGGATGAATGGATGGATGGATGATTTTCCTTTGACTGTGCTAGTGTAAGGGAAGGTACTGAGGCACACCATGAATGAGGGCTCTATCCCTAAAGGCCCTGAAAGTTCACCTTTCTAATACCCTTTTTTAAGTTCCTTTCCAACATTTATTAATCGACTGATTGCCAATTATTAAGTAGGCTGTCTTGGAAATACAGAATTCTGCATAGAACCTCACCTTTATAGAGTTCAGTGTCCAGTAGATTGGGCATCATTTTTCCATAAGTGAGAAAGCGCTAAAGTGGTATATCCATTTTAAAAAATGTTCAGGTGAGGTCAAGAGAGCTAAAAGAAGAGAGACCGTTTCCTGTGGGGACACAAAAGAAGGGTCAGAATTGGGAAGGCTGTGTTTACTCAAGGGCAAAGGATGGGTGGAAGTCATGGGGAAGTAAGAACTGTATGAACAGCCACATGCCATAACAAGTGTTCCACCTATCAGGGAGGCTAATTCCTGTCAGAGGAATATACTCCTTTAAGAACCAGTAGGATGTGAGTAGCTTGAAGCAACTCTCTGCCAAGAATGGTCACTGCCCTATGGGTTGTGGAGTACTAAGCATCCTTTGTTGTTGTTGCTGCTGCTGCTGCTGCTGCTGCTGCTGCTGCTGCTGCTGCTGCTGCTGCTGCTGCTGTTAAAAGGAAAAGCAGAGAAAAGTGGGTGGGAAAAGCCAGCAAAAAAGCCAAAGATTGAGGAGGAAGAGCAGACAGGAGGGTAAACACCATGGGGAGTTCTGAGGAAGCTCCTTCTAAGACCTGTTGGGATGTCAGTCTCCAACCTCTAGTTTCACTGTATAAATCATGCATAGAGGGAAGGAGAGATGGCTTAGTGGTTAAGTGCTTGCCTGTGAAGCCTAAGGACCACGGTTCGAGGCTCAATTCCCCAGTACCCACATAAGCACCAGATGCACAAGGGGGCACATGCATCTGGAGTTCGTTTGTAGCAGCTGGAGGCCCTGGTGCACCGTTTTCTCTCTCTCTCTCTCTCTCTCTCTCTCTCTCTATCTATCTGCCTCTTTCTCTCTCTGCCTATCTGTTGCTCTCAAAAAAATAAATAAAAACAGCCGGGCGTGGTGGCGCACGCCTTTAATCCCAGCACTCGGGAGCAGAGGTAGGAGGATCGCCGAGAGTTCGAGGCCACCCTGAGACTACATAGTTAATTCCAGGTCAGCCTGGACCAGAGTGAGACCCTACCTCGAAAAACCAAAAAAATAAATAAATAAAAAATAAAAATAAAATAAATAAATAAAAACAAAACAAAATCATGCTGAGAGACCTAGCTCTGCTGGCAGCTCAGCCAGAATTCCCACAGCACATGAATGGATCCTATGTGAGTAACTCTCTGTGACAAGCTATGTAAACTACACGGTTCCTAGCAGAATAGTTACCCGAGCCATCACACCCCTTATTCAGGTCTCATTCTTCTAAGATCTGCTTCTTTGGTGCTAGTACTCAGCCATGAATATCTTGTGATCAGGGACCCAAACGTAAAGCTAAAACCACAAATTTCTAGAAGAAAAAAAGCAGTATGACCTTGCGACTTGAGCATTCTTCTATGTTATTTATAAAGCATAATTTATAAAATAAAAAAACGACCAGTTACATCACCAAAATTCAAAACTTTGGCACTTACACAAAAGAGACAAGCAGAGCTAAGGAGACAGATGGCTAAGCACTTAACGGCTTCACTTGCAAAGCTTGCTGGCCTGAGTTCAATTCCCCATCACCCACATAAAGTCAAACACAAAAAGTGGTGCAAGTGGAGCTGGAAAGATGGCTTAGCGGCTAAGGTGCTGCCTGCAAAGCCTAAGAACACCTGTTCAATTCTCCAGGTCCCAGTTTAGCCAGACACAAAAGTGATGCAAGCACACAATGCTGCACTTGCCCACAAAGGGGTACACACATCTGGAGTTCATTCACAGCAGCTGAGAGGCCACTGGCACGCCCATTCTCTGTCTCTCTCTATCTCTCTCTGCCTCTCTCAAAAAAGTGGGTAAGCATCTGGCATTCATTTGCAAGAGACCCTGGTGCATGCACACACACATGCAATTAAATAAATTAAAACTACAATGCAGACAAACTAATTGTAGTAAATTATTTATAAGTCCAATATCTGATAAAAAGTATTAAATCCAGAAAATATAAAGAACCACTACAGCTCAAGAAGAGGACAACACAATTTTTTAAATGGGCAAACAAATGGACATGGCAGCTGTGGTGGTTTGATTCAGGTGTCCCCCATAAACTTAAGTGTTCTGAATGCTAGTCTTTCCAGCTGATGGCAATTTAGAAATTAAAGCCTCCTGGAGGCGGTGTATTGTTGGGGTGGGCTTATGGGTGTTATAGCCAGCTTCCCCTTGCCAGTGTTTGGCACATTCTCCAGTTGCTGTTGTCCACCTTATGTTGACCAGAGGGTGATGTCCACCCTCTGTTCATGCCATCATTTTTCCTGCCATCATGGAGCTTCCCCCTCAAGCCTATAAGCCAAAATAAACCTCTTTTTTCCCACAAGCTGCTTTTAGTTGGGTGATTTCTGCCAGCAATGCGAACCTGACTGCAACAGCAGCACATAATAATCCCTGCACTTGGAAGACAGAGACAGGAGGGTCAGTTCAAGATCATCCTTGGCTACATGAGACCCAATCTCCAAAATCAAAAGTCAGTTAATTAGTCAAAATATATGAATGGCTAACCAGCACATGAAAAGATGCTTAACATAATTAGTCAAGTGCAAACAAAAACCCCAGTGGGTTACCACTTCACACTCACTAGAATGTCTATCATTTAAAAAACTGTGTGTTGGAGAAGATGTAGAGAAAGCAAACAACTTTTGCTTTTGTAGGCTGTCTCCTGAGCACCATGAGATTAAGGGGAAAGATCCACTGCCTTTATATTCATTCTGGCTCCTCATTCTCCCATTCTTCACCACAGAACTTAGCTAGTGTCATACAATAGTGTAGCTGCAGAACATAACATGCATGCAATGACTGGCTGGTTCAAGAATCTAAAGGCCCTGCCCCCTTGCCCCAGCTATAGACATCTTGAAATTCCATTTTCAGAGCTCCCTGTGAGACTGGCTGAAACTAGTATTGTAAACTGCATTCCACCATTCAACTTCTTGAGAATGCCCATTCCTGCTTGTCTTTGTCCCTCCCAGGTGATGTTCCCTAATGCAATCCCCAGTAAATCTCTGAATGCAAATCTTAGGTCGAGTATCTGTTTCCTGGGGGTTCCACCTTGCAACACACGGAAGAAACTGGCCAAGCTTTCCAATTTTCTGATCTGTTACACCAGCCCCATATGACAAATAGCCTTGCTGGATATCTCTTGACCTTAGGAGAAACCTAATCCTTTCTTAGACCATGTCCAGAATTAGTAAATGCACCCAGAAAAGAAAATGGCTACTTATCCTCCCTCTGGAATTTCTATTCACCTAATTCATGTGGCTTTCACCTATCTGTAAATATAAGAATTTTTTTCATATTTTCCTGGTTGTTATAATGTCTACTAAATCCTATGTAAAGAAGTAGAAGTCTAACATAGATATTCAAAATTCCAAACTTTTTTTCCTAATGCTTTGAATTGTGGTCAAAGAATCTGTTCTGACTTATGTAAATATTTTTAGAATTTGGGCTGGAGAGATGGCTCAGCAGTTATGTGCGCTTGCTTGCTTGCCAAGCCTGAAAGCCTGATAACCAGGGTTTAACTCCCCAGATGTACCAAGCATAAAGTGGTGCATGTGTCAGGAGTTCATTTGCAGTGACAGAAGGCCCTGGTACACTCATACTCACTTCCTGTCTGCCTATTTATCTCTTTCTCTGACTCTCTCTCTCTCAAATAAATAAAATAAAAATATTTTAGATATTTTTTAATTTACTAAAGTTTGTTTGTGGTCAAATATATGCTCAAATTAAAGAAAACAGTTCTCATCCTCTTAAAAAGAATATGTAATCTAACACTATTGAATGCAGTATCTTTTAGATGTTCATATTGTTTTACTCAATTCTATATCTTACTGATTTTTGTCTACTTGATTGATTGCTGAGATAATAAAATTTCCCACAGTTAAGGCAAACTTTTAAATTTTCCTTGTAGTTTTGACTAGATTTGCTTTTTGTATTTTGGCTCAGTGTTGTTAAGTATATAAAGTTTAGAACTGTTATAATTTCTGATGGACTCAAACCTTTGAAACGTTGTAGTTTTCTTTATCTCTAGTAATACTTTTGCTTTGCATACCATCTTAGATTGATGCCTCCTTCCCTCTCTCCCTCCCTTCTTCCCCTTTCTCCACCGCTTAGTGTTTTCTGAAAAGCTTGCTTGCTTGGTGATTGCTACTTTCCAGTGTGGTCTGAAGACCAGGTTTCACTAGAAATCATGTTCCTCAGACTCATGTGTTTTAATAGTTCATCCTCAGCTGGTAGAAATTTGAGAGGTGGAGACTTGCTGAAATCATGTTGCTGGGAATGGACTTTGGGCAGGCTTTGGGTGTTATAGCTCACTCTCTTGCTGCTTTCTGCCAGAGGTTGTGGCAAGAAGTGACACCTAGCCTCCGCTCTACCATGCTTTTATGCTGTGATGAAACTCCCCTCAAGACTGTAAGTCTAAATACACGTTTTCCTCCAATCAGCTGCTTTGGTTGAGAAGTTTGTCCACTCAAGGTAACTACAAAGCTCATAATTTATTATTTATTCAGATATTATTTATTCAGCTCTTATACTAACTAGTGATGGCAAACAGCGACAAATTATTTCTCCCACATAATTCTAATAATTTTCCCCACAGTAAAAATAGAACTGTCTTAACATGAAAACATATCAGCATTTTATCAATTTCATAATAAAACTAATTATAAAGTACATTAATAGTGTAATATAGTTCAAAAATACATAAGATATTAAATGTTTAGTTAATTCGTTAGTAAAAACTCATTCCTGGGGCTGGAGAGACGGTTTAGTGGTTAAGCACTTCTAAAGACACTGGTTTGAGGCTTAATTCCCCCGAACCCATGTAAGCCAGATGCACAAGGTGGCACATGCATCTGGAGTTCGTTTGCAGAGGCTGGAGGCCCTGGTGCACCCATTCTCTCTCTGTCTGTCTGTCACTCTCAAATAATAATTTTTTTTAAAGTCTTAAAACAAGCCGGACATGGTGGTGCACACCTTTAATCCCAGCACTTGGGAGGCAGAGGTAGGAAGATCGTCGTGCGTTTGAGGCCACACTGAGACTATATAGTAAATTCCAGGTCAGTCTGAACTAGAGCAAGACCCTACCTCGGAAAACCAAGAAAAAAAAGAAGAAGAAGAAGTCTTAAAACAAAACAAAACAAAACAAAATTCCTGTTTGGGAGAAAATATTACAGTTTAGACCAAAGCAACAGGTAGTAGGCAATTTCTAATATGTTTGATGAAGATTAAGAATTTCAGAAATTTTGTAATTAAGCACTGTTTTAGCTACAAAGAGAAAGCATCTCGACCTTTTTAAAATGCTTACAGGGCTAGAGAGATGGCTTAGTGGTTAAGGTGCATGCCTGTGAAGCCTAAGGATCCCGGTTCGAATCTCCAGGTCCCACATAAGCCAGATGTGCATGGTGGTGCATGCATCTGGAGTTCATTTGCAGTGGCTAGAGGCCCTGGCGTGCCCATTCTCACTCTCCCTCTCCCTCTCTCTGTCTCTAATAAATAAAAATAAAATCTTTTAAAAAATAAATAAATAAATAATAAAAATGCTTACGAAACCCTTTCCTATATTGTCCTGGATGACATTATTTCACTAGAAATATTTCATAATCTTCAGCCATTCTCTCTTCATGCCCTCCTCCTTTAAATTGTTCCCTAAATGTAAACAATTTAGTGTAAAACTTATTTATCTGAAGACATCAAAACACACATGCCTCTGTATGGTGCTGATGTTACATGAACTTCTAACTAGAAAATGATTTTTTGAAATGGAGGTTTCATAACAGCATAAATTGAGATTTATCGAAATACATTAAAATTAATTAAGGAAGAGAGGAGAAGCCTTAAATGAAAAGCGTAGTAGATGTATAAGTAGAGGAGCAGAATACTGGGAGCAAAATTGTCTAAGTGGGGTCACGGAGGGGTGGAGGAGAGGAGGAGGTGGGAAGGCGTTATATTGAAGATGTTATAAATAAGCCATATGGAAACTATATATATATGTTTGGATGGTGATTAGCCATCATCAAAAGGATATATATGATACATATCCTCCCTGTGGGGGAGGGTCCATGCTGTGTTTAGAAGCCATAGATTAGTATAAGAAAATTCCCAGTGTCAAGGGTGGTGTGATGGTTAAGTTTGTGTCAACCTGATTTGTTTAGGAATCCACAGACATTCCCCTCATAATATTTTTGTATAAACAATGGTTATACTCCTATGTTCTGGATATACTCTGAAAACAGAAGTAATCTAACATCACATTCTGTTGCCTCTAGGAAGGATTAACTAAAGGAAGAATCCTTCCCCCAGGGTAAGCCCTTTATAAAAAGAAAAGGAGCCAGAGTGGTAGCTCATGGCCCCCAATACTTGGAAGCCTGAGAGGAGGGGGCTGGTTGATAAAAAGAAGCTCTGGGAAGAAAGGCTCTCTCTTCTCCCACCTGGCTGCCAGTGCTGCTGGCTGTTCTCTGCTTGGTGCTTCTTGCTTGGTGTTTTCTGCTTGGTGCTTGCTGCTTGGTGATTGCTACTTTCCAGTGTGGTCTGAAGACCAGGGTGGACTGAAAAGCAGTGTCTCTCCAGGATGCCTTCAGGCCTTCACTACCAGATTAGGACTGCTGAGGCATCCAGCCTCGTGGACTGAGCAGCTACTGGGTTCCTTACTCTTGGGCCTGCCACCTGCTATTGCTGGACTGTCATAAGCTAATCCAATAAACGTTTAAGGTGTTTCCCTGGGAAGACAAAAGACCAAGGTTCAATTCCCCAGGACCCACGTAAGCCAGATGCCCAAGGGGGCCCATGCATCTGGAGTTCGTTTGCAGTGGCTAGAGGCCCTGGTGTGCCCGTTCTCTCTCTGTCTCTCCTCTCTCTCTCTGTCTCTCTGCTTGCAAATAATAAATTTTTTTTTAAAAAATAACACATTGAAGCCAGGCATGGTGGCACACGCCTATAATTCCAGCACTCAGGAGGCAGAGGGTAGGAGGATGGCAGTGAGTTCAAGGCCATCTTGAGACTACATAGTTAATTCCAGGTCAGCCCCGACCAGAGTGAAACCCTACCTCGAAAAACAAAACAAACAAAAGAAAAACATTGAATACATATATGAAAAAAATAATAAAAATTAATACAGAAAAGACATCAAGAAATCTATATACTCCAATCAATATACTCCACTTGATATTCCCAGCACTTTGAATATGAAGTTGGGAGTGATGGGAAATGAGAAGAACTTCCCATAAACAGCAGTGGGTCTTCAATTCGCAAAATGCTGCTGTGTCAATCAAAAGGAAACGCAGCGTTTGACCCATAAGCTCCGAGCTCCGGCCAAGTGCCCTGACCACCAACACCTCTGTGTCCAGGTGACTGGAGATTCCAGCAGCTTCTTGACTTTCTACAGTGTCTCAGAAAGGTCTGTGCTGGGCTAAAGCTCTTTGCCCCTCCCCAATGCCTGGCAAAACAGGCAAAAACCCCAGCGCCCTTCCTCTCCGTGTGTCACTCCATCAACGCGTGGCCCAGAGCACCACAGAAAGGAGCGGGTTACTTGTGAAGGAGTGCGTCCTGCACATGCACCATGCCAGTCTCGTGGTGCCAACACGGCAGCAGCTGCAGGTCCAGAGGCTGGGGTGGGCATCTTCGTGGGGCGACAGCGACACACCAGGCTCTACTCGTGCTCGCTGACGCGATCCCAGGAGCGGTCCAGGCGCGGGCACACGCCCTCACCCTTCTCCACGGTAGAACTAGGGAACCAATAAGCAGCGGGGTCGTGAGCATGCGCACCAATCCGCTGGTTGAACAATAGTTACCGCGGGTCTGGAGGGAAGTAGGGGACTGAGCAGGGACACCGCCCGCCCGAGGTTGAAGAGAAGCTCTACGACCCAGCAGGAGATTCCTAACCAGGGTCTGTTTCACGTTTTAGCAGTATCTCGTAGGAACAATATTGTTTGGCTTTTTAAACGAATTTTCAATTCAGTCTGATAGATTTTTAACTTAAAAAAACAAAAAGGTAGGAGAATCGCGGTGAGTTCAAGACCACCCTGAGATTACATGGACTACATAGTGAAGTCCAGGTCAGCCTGAGCTAGCGTGAAGCCTCGAAAAAACAAACAAAAAAAGAAGGTCCAGCTTTGACCCGTATGTTTCTATTCTTTGGACCCAGTTTCGTTTGGATTTATTTTCTCCCGTAAACTTTGTAGGTTCCATCTACTGTTTGAAAGTTGTCATTGTGGCTTTTTTCTTAGCACCTATTTTGGGTTAGGCACTCTTCTAAAAACCTAAATGCTTTGAATTTGTTTACTAGAACAGTTATTAGACACGGAGCCATTGAATTCAAACTATGAATTAGATACTGGTATGATTTCTGTTGCCCTAATTTTAAAAACCTAGGCACAGGAATTTTCAGTAACTTTCCCAAGGTCATAGAGGGAAATGGCAACAACGATTGGACTCCTGCTGTTCTGGCTCTGGAGCCTACCTCCTTAATACACACGGTCTGTTGTACAGCTTGTTTGTGTTACTGTTATCTTTCTTGAATCATTTGCCTGTTAAGGGAACTAGGCATGCTTTAGCTATACTGTGAAGCCTTTTATTTTAATGCCACAAATTGGATATCATTTATAAAAATCATTATTTAAATTTACCCAACAACTTAGTTTCTTTGCTCACTATTCCTTCTTGCATTTCCATACTTCCTTCTGAGGTTTCTCTATCCAGAATAATGTTTAGAAGGTTCCTTTAATTCTGAGTCCATGAGCAACATTGGCAAGTGTTTTAAATCAGTCCTTATATTGTTAGTGAATGTTTTACTTTTGTTTGGTTTATCGGCTTTATTTTTAACTTTTTCCTTAAAATGTTTTGATGGAGGTGCAATGCTACATTAACAGTAAGTGAAGAAACTTGACAAACCGCACCTAGATCAAATGGTCAAAGTTGAGGTGACCAGTAATGGGACATAGTAAGTTGTGTACCACTTCCACCTGAGAGGATAAAATGAAAGAAACATAGCATCACATCTGTGGTATTCTTGTCCAGAAAAATACATTACTAGACTTAGTTGCAAGGAAAATCCCCAGAATCCAAATTGAAGAACTGTACTCTTCCCGAGTCAGCCAACAAAGGCAAGCCCAGGAGCTGCTGTTGGACATAAAGAGATATGACCTGACCAGTAAATGATACTGATCCTTTTGCACTGTGTGGAGGTTTGATTCAGGTGCCCCCCATAAACTTAGGTGTTCTGAATGCTAGGTTCCCAGCTGATGGAGATTTGGGGATTAAAGCCTCCTGGAGGCAATGTATTGTTGGGGGCGGGCTTATGGGTATTATAGCCAGTTTCCCCTTGCCAGTGTTTGGCACACTTCTTCACCCAATGTTGGTGAGGAGGTGATGTCCACCCTCTGCTCATGCCGTCATTTTCCCCTGCCATCATGGAGCTTCCCCTTGAGTCTGTAAGCAAAAATACCCTCCCCCCTTTTTTTCCACAAGCTGCTCTTAGGTTATTTCTGCCAGCAATACAAACCTGAATGCAACACACTGCTACATTATGGACTTCATTATATACATCAGAGAGACAATGGGTAATATTAGAATCTTTGAATTATGTGGTCATGATAAATCAGTGTTTGTTTTCTGATTTTGACGTTTGTATTATGATCTAAATAAGACATACTGATAGAATGGCAATGTACCCTTAAGTGTTCAGGAATAATAGAATGTACGTCAGACTTACTCTCTCTTGTATAGTTCTGAAGGTGGGATTTTTCTTTTACTGTTTCTTGTATCTTCTGTAAGCTTGAAAATATTTTAGAATAAAAGTGAGATGGGCTTTTTCTTTTACTGTTCTTGAATCTTCTGTAAGCTTGAAAATATTTTAGAATAAAAGTGTGTCTTTGGCATTATTTTTTAAAGTTAATTCTCTCTCTCTCTCTCTCTCTCTCTCTCTCTCTCTGAAATAAAAATATTTAAAACATAAAAAAGATCTAGGTCATGCATAATGAGCTGGTGCTATTTTTTTCTGATTTCTTGTTCTCATTTTGTGTCCATTCTCTAGACCTTTCTTTTTTATAAAAACATTTTTTGTTTATTTTTTATTTATTTATTTGAGAGCAACAGACAGACAGAGAGAGAAAGAGGCAGAGATAGAAAGAGAGAATGGGTGCGCCAGGGCCTCCAGCCACTGCAAACAAACTCCAGATGCATGCACCACCTTGTGCATCTGGCTTATGTGGATCCTGGGTAATCGAGCCTGGAACCGGGGTCCTTAGGCTTCACAGGCAAGCACTTAATCACTAAGCCATCTCTCCAGGCCCTCTAGACCTCTCTTGTACCCTTGCATCCATGTTTATTACAGCTCTTCCCCAGTTGGTAGGAAATGGAATCAACATAGATGACCAAATGAGGGATGATGAAAGTGTGGTACATATACACAATGGAATTTTATTAAGCTATGATTATGAAATTAGCAGGAAAATGAATAGAACTAGAAAATTTTGTTAAAAGATGTTCCCGTACCAGACATAACAAATATTTGTTTACAGTCTTTGTTTAATAAACCATGTATTTAAGTTTTAAGTGAAGTCAATAAAAAAAGATTTGTGATTTTTGAGATTATAGTCTTAAAATGTAAATAAAATGTAGAATGTGTCCTCAGAGACTGTGCCATTTCTATTGCTTTTATGTGGTATAATAGTAACCATGACAAAGTAGCAAAAATTGAAATTACTAGCTGGGCACAGTGGTGGCAGAGGGAGGAGAATTGCAAGTTCCAGGCCAGCCTGGGATACATGAGACTGCCTCAGATAAACAAACAAGGGGTAAAAAAGCAACAAAATTAGAAGCACTGCAGCTTTTCATTAAAACACCCTTTATTATTTATCCTATTTTGTATGCTATGATTGGAATTTACATAATGAATTCTTGACAAGTGTCATACTTAGTTTAATTTCTTTGCAGAAAGTAGAATCTCAGTTATTACATTCCAAATTTGATTTCATGAGAAATCCTATTAAAAAGATCTTTGAAGCCAGGTGTGGTGGCACACGCCTTTAATCCCAGCACTCTTGGGAGGCAGAGGTTGGAGGATCACCATGAGTTGGAGACCACCCTGAGACAGCCTGAGCTAGAGTGAGACCCTACCTTGAAAAAAAAAAAAAAAAAAAAAAGAGAGAGAGAGAGAGAGATCTTTGAATTCTAAAAAAAAAAAAAAAATAGAAAATAATTTGAGCTGAAGAATAATGGAAATGCAACATATTAGAATCTATAGGATACAGCCAAAGCTGTATGTTCAAAAGGAAGAAATTTATAGCACTTAGTGCTTATATTAAGCAAAGAAAAGTTTTAAATCAGTGATCTGAGTTTCCTCTTAATCAGAAAAAGAGCAAATTAAGCACAAAACAAGCAGAAGAAAAGAAATAAAAAAAAAAAAACAAGAGCCAAAATCAATGATATGAAGTGGTAGGAATGGGCCCAAGAGAAAAGTAAGTGGTGAAGAGAACTGAAGAAAGCTCTTGGGTAGAAGCTTTTACATCAGTTCCTTGACTTGAAGTCCTTGTCAGCAGCACAGATGGCCTCACAATGGAGGCAAGTGAAGGGAGAAAGGGCAGCCAGACTCCCCTCACAGTACAAAGTTATTCCTATAGCAAACATGCTCAGAGCGTAGAAGAAACTGCCAGACAATAAAATGTTTCTCTGGAAGGTCTCCAAGCAAATTGTATCTCTTGGGGCCCTGACGAAGTCCCACTGTGTCATCAATTAGAATATCACATGTCCTTGCCCTGAGCCCCTGAAGTGAACAGCTTAACCTTCCTCTGTGATGTACACACACAGTCCTCCAGAAAAACTTAACCATTATCAATTATACATAGTCAGGTATTTAGAAAATATTTATTATGACATATTCATTATAGATGAGAAAAGATGAAGTTCCTTACAGAGAGATGGAAGGGCTGGGTCACTTCAGTAGCCAGCATGAAGCTGGATCCCATTCTCACCCCATGTGGCAATGGGTTTGAGCCCAAGAACCACTCAGACACCTTCATTGCCATCAGAGTCAAATTCAGGGAGGCAGGACTGAGCAAGACAATCTGAGGACATAAATTCAACAGGGGAGTAAAAATCTACTGAAAGCACCCAGTTGTTTTCCTCTGCAGCACAAATATACACACTCCAAACAAGTGAAAAATAAAAGCACTCCCTGGGAAACCTAAGTTAAATTTTGAGTTCTACACAAGCAACCGAGAGCCCTGCAGGAACTTGTTCAGGGGCCACACATTGCTCTCGCCCACGTTGGAGGTGCGTCTCTGGCATTGTTTGCAGCGCTGATACGTGGCACACTGGTCCAAGAGGAACAGCTTGTCTGAAGCCCTGAGGACAGAAAGCACAGGCAGATGTCAACAGGTGTTCCCTCAAGTCCCAGGTGGCAGAAAAATAAAAGGAAAAATAAGACCTGGTCCCTGATTTTAAGGTGCTTACAACACACCTGCTGTGGCCCCTGGCTACCTGCAGCTCACCTGTCCCTCTCATTCTGGCAACTCCTGCTTCTGAATCTCCACTGTCGCCTCTTCTGCACTAAATCAAAGGCTGTGAACTGGTACCTTCACACCAGTGTGACCCTACCTTCCTGCCTAGCTGACACAGGAGAGATGCATATAGCCCAAGTTCACACAGCCATCTAAAGTGGCCCCCCCAAAGCCTCTGTGTTTGTTGTTCAGCCATATGGATGTTCCTCTGCCTCTGGCTCCCAGGGGACAGTGTTTGAGATGGGATTAAGCCATTAAGCTGCTGGTTAATAGAGGACACCTAACACCTTCAAAGAATTAAGAGAAGTGAAAAGAAAAGTCCCAGGAGGCCAGAGCTTCTGGAGAGTTAAGGGCAGGAGAGAATAAAAGGAGGATAAAAAGACAAAGTGGAGATGGAGGGCAGCAGTCACTGATTTTCCACTTGGTTTTGCAAACGGGCTGGGGCTGGGGTTGTGCTGCTCCATCAACATGTCTGCCAGGACAGGATTCTGTAAGAAGCCTGGAGAGAAGAAGTAGGGAAGAGATATCTGGATGGTGTTGGAAATGGGACGCAGTAGTTTTTTTTTTTAATTTTTTAATTTATGTATTAAAGACAGAGGAAGAGAAAAGGAGAGAGGGAATGAGTGTGCCAAGGCCTCTAGCACTGCAAACGAACTCCAGATGCAAATACCATCATGTGCATCTGGCTTACATGGGATCTGGAGAAATGAACCTGGGTCCTTAGAATTTGCAGGCATTGTTTTTGTTTTTGCTTGGTTTTCTTTTTAATATCAACTCTTTCCTCCTTCCTTCATGCTGCCTGTTTGAGTCCCTGTCCACAGCTTAACCTTTGCCCTCCGGTAGCATGTCTGCTCTGCCCCATCCCTGGAGCAAATTCGTTAACTTGCCTCACAGATTTGTTTACTGTGGCTCCTCTTTCCTTGACCAACACAGTGGCCAAGGATTCTTCCTGAATCCACATAAAATTTTCTAACCAGCCACTACTAATCAACTGGAGTTGGGGCTCGAACCTATCCACCACCCCACAATTAGGCAAGGAGCATAAACAAGGAGCTTGTCTACAAGGAAGTTCTTGCAAAGAACTGGTTCCAGTGAGGTCTCACCGATCGAAAGCCTTTTCCTCGAGGTCTCGCTGCTTCTTCATCTCAACACTCCTTTCCCAGTCCTCCTGCAAGCACCGGTTGATCCTGCTCATTCGCTCCAGTTCAGCATTTTTGTCAGCCAAGTGCCTGGAGAGAAAAGAACAGCCTGATCCATTTATAACACTTGGAAGGGCATGCATGGACCTTGGAAGCCTGGTTGCTTTTATGTTAAATTAAACAGAAAACCTTCTGGTTTTGTTCATTATTCTTTGAAATAATGTGCTAAAAGGCAAAGTGAAACTCCTTGCTGTCAAATAATGGATGGGTCTGGAATCTTTCATCTTCCATTCTGATTTAAAATGGCAGGATTGAAACCCTTTTCTAATTAACAACTTCACCTTCTAAAGCCATTGATTTCCTTTGATGCTAATGTAACTCATCTGAAGAATCATTCCATATTTCATATTGTAGCTTCGTTCCTTTAGCTCTGACCTCTCAGCTGTCAGTAATCATTCTACTAGTTGCTACAGGCATGTTCAGGATTTTTTTTCTTTTGAGGGTCTTCCTATATAGCTCAGACTGAACCTGAGCTCTTCATTTACCTGCTTCAGCTTCCAGAGTGCTAGGATTACAGGAATGCACCACTATACTTGGCTGCTGCAGGCATTTTCAAGACAAAGTAGAAAGCCAGGCATATGAAAAACATCAGAAAGAAGAAAAGAAACAGAAGTGAGAGCTGGAGAGATGACTCAGGGGTTAAGAGCACTTCCTATGCAGGCATGAGGGCCTGAAGAGGCCTGGGAGCACACCTGAGTTCCATCCCCATAACACATATGAACAATTGAGCATGGCCACACACATCTATAAACCCATTCCTGTGGAGAGAAGAGACAGGAGAACTGTTGGGGGCTGGAGAGATGGCTCAGCAGCATGCAAAGCCTAACAACCCAGGTTCAATTCCCCAGTACCCAGGTAAAGCCAGATGCACAAATAGGCGCACACATCTGGAGTTTGTTTGCAGTAGCGAGAGGTCCTGGTGTGCCCATTCTCTCTCTCTTCTCTGAGTACAAATAAAAATAAATAAATATTTTATTTTAAAAATGGCAAGCTCCAGGATCAGGAAGACATTCCAGCTCCTATAAAATCCAGAAACAGAAAAGCAATGAAGGGAGATGCCATATGTTCCCTTCCTGCTGCTGCAGGCAGGCACATAGGAGCATGGGCAAATACATGTGCATTCACCCTACACACACACACACACACACACACACACACACTAAAGTTTTTTAAAAGAAACTTATTGCAGAAAAAAATTAAAGAAAAAATATATAGCATTGTGAAAAAGCTAAAAGGAGTATTTGGTGAAGACCATGTCATCAATGAAGTGGCTGCAACATATTTCTTCAAGTTTCCAAAATGCCATCACTACTCTTGTGAATCCCCATACAACTGATTCAAATTCCTTACATGTGTTTATATTTCTTGCCAAAATAAAGTTTTTACTATCAGTTCTCATTAAGGTCTTAAAGGAGCATTAAGAACCAGGACCATGGATTTAGTCCACTCTGAAGGGCTTTGTTTTAAGTTGACAACAGCCACTAGGTGTCAGGATCCTCTGATAAAAACCACTCTTGCCTTACTTGGTTCACTTTGCTAAAACCACCTAGTCACCTTTTCATCTAACTAACATGGATTCAACTGCTCTGTGTGGTTATAATGATTAATGATAAAATATACAAAACCCCAATGTCTACCACACAATATGAGTCACTAACTGATTTCTATTTTTTCTTAAGTTTTTTCTTTTCATATTTCATAATTTTGCTTTAAAAACTTTTTATTTTATTTTTTAATTTTTATTTATTTTATGTTATTTATTTTATTATTGTAAGTAAGTAAACAATGACTTGGTATTAAGCATATTCACATCATCTTTCAACAAATCTCCAGGATGTTTTTCATCTTGTAAAACTGAAAGATTCTATCCATTCAAGAGCTTATTTCTCCTTTTCCAGCCCCCTCCTGCAAGCGCCAGTGTTATATGCTAAAGCCAGTGATCTGTGGGGAACAAGCCCAAAGACGACCCAAAATAAGAACACCTGTTTAACAATGCAGGCCATTGCCAAAGCATTTGGTTACTTACCAGTGCTAAAAGGTAACACCCTATTGCTGAAGACATCACAGGCTGTGATCACAGCATGAGAGACCACACTGGAACTGAGGGAAATCATGAAAAAGTAGGAGTTCCTGTAAGCTATGAAATCAACCAGCCAAGCAAAAAGTATACACCTGTGAAATAGTAGCACAGCCTATGTGGGTAAACAACTATTCTCAACTGAGATCCACTCAGTGGGAGATAACTCATATCTAATCCTGGGAACCAGGTCAGAATCCCATGGATAGGAAACTCATACACTCCAGAGAGAACCACCGCTGCTCTCTGGCTAAGAAGAGTGAGTATACACATCAAAAAGTCTCTCAAAGCCGGGCATGGTGGCATACGCCTTTAATCCCAGCATTCGGGAGGCAGAGGTAGGAGGATCGCCTGGAGTTCAAGGCCACCCTGAGTCTACATAGTGAATTCCAGGTCAGTCTGAGCTGGAGTGAGACCCTACCTCAAAAAACAAACAAACAAAAAAACTCAAATAATTACACTTGTCCCCTTTAAATTGTTCTCACTCTTGATTGGAGAACTTATTTTATTTTATAGATGGCAGAGAATACTGGGGAAGCTCAGGATCCATCAATATGACAAGATAACTGACTTCTTACCATGAGACATGTTCTCTACCACATCTGCCAGGACCCAAGAGACATTGCAGAGGAAGCAGAGACCCAAGAGTACTGCTCTCACTACTAGCCTGACAACCAGCTCCAGGGAGATGGTGACAGACACTGTGGTCACTCCAGAGTCATCAAAACTCCAGAGGCTACAGAGAGCTCATCACTAAATCAGACTTCTAACATGCCCACCAAGGCTCAGGGAGCTACAGGGTAGGTAGGATTAGCCCAAGGCACAATCCCACCCCCCAGATTGAACAAGGCCTTCAGAACCTCACAGTGAATACCAATAACCCTACTGAGAAGCATCCTCAGTGGAATGGGGTTGGAGAGAGAGGATATAAGAATATATAACTTTTGGGGGCTGGAGAGATGGCTTAGCGGTTAAGGCACCTGCCTGCTAAGCCTTAGAACCCCGGGTTCCAATCTCCAGGTCCCACGTTTAGCCAGATGCAAAGTGACGCAAGGGTGCAATGCCACACTTGCCCACAAGGGGGCGCACTCAGCTGGATTTCGTTCACACAGCTGAGAGACTGCTGGCATGCCCATTCTTCTATCTGTCTCCCTGTCCCTCTCTGTCTGTCTCTCTCTGTGTCTCTCTCCAAAAATAAATAAAATTAAAAAAATTTAAAATAAATTTAAAAAAAGAATATATAACTTTTTAAAAATAAAATTTAGGGCTGGAGAGATGGCCTAGCAGTTAAGTGCTTGCCTGTGAAGCCTAAGTACCCCAGTTTGAGGCTCATAAGCCAGATGCACAAGGTGGTGCATGCATCTGGAGTTCGTTTGCAGTGGCTGGAGGCCCTGGTGTGCCCATTCTCTCTCTCTCTCTCTCTCTCTCTCTCTCTCTCTCTCTCTCTCTCTCTTTCTCTGTCTGTTGCTAATAAATAAATTAAAAAAAAAAAAAAAAAAGAACACCTGAGGCTGGAGAGATGCCCCAGCAGTTAAAGTGCTTGCCTGCAAAGCTAAAGAACCTGAGTTCGATTCCCCAGTACCCATGTAAACCCAGATGTACAAAGCAGCACATGCATCTGGAGACTGTTTGCAGTGGTTGGAGGCTCTGGCCCACCCATTCTCTCTGACTCTGTTCTAGCTCTTTATGCTTGGAAATAAATAAATAAACAAATTTAAAAAGAGCAACCTCGAGCCGGGTATGGTGGTACATGCCTTTAATTCCAGCACTTGGGAGGCAAAGGTAAAAGGATTGCTGTGAGTTCAAGGCCAGCCTTAGAATACAGAGCAAATTCCAAGTCAGCCTGGGCTACAGTGAGACCCTACCTTGAAAAAAAACAACCCCCCCCCAAAAAAAAGAGCACCTCAAGCCGGGCATGGTGGTGCACGCCTTTAATCCCAGCACTTAGGAGGCTGAGGTAGGAGGATCACCTTGAGTTCAAGGCCATCCTAAGACTACATAGTGAATTACAGGTCAGCCTGAGCTAGATTGAGACCCTACCTCAAAAAAAAAAAAAAAAAAAAAAACAAGAACACTTCTTTAAGCTGACATAATAGAGAACTACTGTGCCAATTGATAATCCAAAAAAGAACAGCCTCCCCCTTCATTTCTTCTCCCTGTGATAGCAGTAGACACCATTGATAGATCAGTTACTTTGAGCCAGGCTCTATGCTAAGTTATTTGCAAGAATTATTTAATTTAAAAGACTAATGGAGAGAGGGAGGGGATATGATGGACATTGGGGTTTTAAAGTGGAATGGGGGAAGGAGGGAAATATCATGTGTTTTTTGTATGTAAGTATAGAAGTTGGCAATAAAAAAATGAACAGAAAAAAAGAATTATTTAATTTAATCCTCAACCATGCAGATTTAAATACTTGCATTAGCCCTAATTTGATAAGAAAGCCAATAACCTCAGAGGTATGTAACCTGCTCAATATCACAACTAATAAAATGGCAGAACCCCACCCACCAATCAGAATGGACCCAAGTAGTCTGGAGGCCTTTAAGTATTCAGCCTTTAAGTAAAAATCATGGGGGGTGAGGTAGGGGTTCAAGGGATTACAGCATCCTAGGCAGCAGGAGGACACACTTGTCAGACTTGGACCACAGTTTGCTTATCATTTTGTATAAAAATATTTCAGTATTTTTGCCAACATATAAACATGGAAGAATACATTGCTCTGTGAACACAAGACTCATATGGATTGGACTTGACTCCCTAGGAGGACTTGTTATCTGAAACATGGACACACATAATGCACATTATGATTCTACCAGAGAATAAACATCATGCCTTTATCCACTCCCACACTCTGTACCCACAATCAAACCCTACCCTTATCATCATACCATGTTCAACCCACTACTTAACTGATGTTTGTATGCTTGGTCCAACTTGATACAGAACACAATAGATATATCCACTCTTCCACTAACCATTTCTAAAATTTAATCAATGACTTTTTATGAGAGAGAGCAAAAGAGAGAGAGACAATTGGTGCACCAGGGCCTCCAGCCACTGCAATCGAACTCCAGACACACACATCATCTTGTGCACATGTGCAACCTTGTATGATTGTGTCACCTTGTGTATCTGGCTTACATGGGATCTGGAGAGTTAAACATGGGTCCTTAAGCTTCACAGGCAAGTGCCTTAACCACTAAGCCATGTCTCTAGCCCTAATCAATGACTTTTTATAGATACAGCCACCTTCTAAAACAAATGATTCCTTGGAATCCTTGGAAACCCATTTTGACTACCTGAGAATATTAATGATTTTGGTTTATCAGGAACATAAGAATTACTGAACATTTACAAATAAGAAAGTAGCATTTCATGTGACAACCTGGGTTATAAGTGGGAAGCAGAAGATTGATGGAAGAGCTAGAAGGGAAGCAGAGGATGCTGCAATAGTTAAGAGCCAGTTGGGGGCTGGAGAGATGGCTTAGCAGTTAAGGCATGTGCTTGTGAAGCCTAAGGACCCAGGTTTGATTCCCCAGGACCCACATAAGCCAGATGCACATGGTGGCACATACATCTGGAGTTCATTTGCAATGGCTAGAGGTCCTGGCATACTCTTTCTTTCTTTCTTTCTTTCTTTCTTTCTTTCTTTCTTTCTTTCTTTTCTCTCTCTCTCTCTCTCTCCCGCTCTCTCTCTGTCTCTCTCTCTCTCTCCCTCTTTCATAAATAAATAAATAAATAAATAAATAAATAAATAAATAAATAAATAAAGCCAGTTGAGACCTTTAAAAATTCCCTACTTGCCAGGCATGGTGGTGGACACCTTTAATTCCAGGACACAAGAGGTTGAGCTATGAGGATCACTGTGAGTTCAAAGCCAGCCTGGATTTCAGAGTGAGTTCCATGTCAGCCTGAACTAGACTGAGACCCTGACTCAAAAAAAAAAAAAAAAAAAAAAAAAAAAAAAAAAAAAGCCAGGCATGATGGCACACACCTTTAATCCCAGCACTCGGGCGGCAGAGGTAGAAGGATCGCCATGAGTTCGAGGCCACCCTGAAACTACATAGTGACAAATAAAGCATTTTAAGGAACTGAGGGACTGGAGAGATGGCTTAGTGGGTAATAGTTCTTATAGTGTAAGCATGAGAACTGAGTTTGTATCCCCAACACCCATATAACTGTCAGGCATGGGGAGCATGCACCTGTAATTCCAGTCCTGGGGAAGTGGAGATAAAAAAGATCTCTGGGAATTGCTGACCAGCTGATCTAGCTGAATCAATGGGCTCAGGTTCAATGAGAGACTCTGTCTCAAAAAAATAAAATAAAATAAAATAAAATAAAATAAAATAAAATAAAATAAAATAAAATAAAATAAAATAAAATAAAATAAAATAAGACAAATCTTGATAACTACTGGGAGACTCAAAACTCATCCATGTGCTGAAAAGAAGTGACAGTGGAGTGTTCAGTAATAAATGAGACAATCTCTATCACCCCCTCTGAGACTCACGGACCATTGCAGAAGCAGTGCCAGAAAGAATGTAAGAATATATAGGAAAGGATGGGGAGGAGTGCTTTATAATGCTGTCTTCAGACACAAAGTAGCCAGTCAGTAAATTACCTCACAGCAGCTATTGTTACCTGCACAAGGCCTGAATAATATTGGGCCCATCAACATAATGTTATAGATGACAGAGGGGGTTCCAAAATGACATCAAAATAGAAAGGGACTAGCTAGAAAAAAAAAAGAAGAAGAAATTCTATGGAAAGAGAATGAGCAAGGGAGACAAAAGAAGGCAATGGGAAGGTAATATGATCAAAATACATTATGTATGTGTAAAAATCATCAATAAAAAGGTTTTCATTTATATTTATTTATTTGAGAGAGACAGAGAGAATAGGTGTGCCAAGGTCTCTAGCCACTGCAAACAAACTTCAGACACATGTACCACCATGTGCATCTGGTTTACTTGGGTTCTGGGGAATCAAACATGGGTCCTTAGGCTTCTCAGGCAAGTGCCTTAACTGTTGAGCCATCTCTCCAGCCCTAAAAAGATTTTTAAAAATAAAGTCTAGGGATGGAGAGATGGCTCAGCACTTACTGTGCTTGCCTACAAAGCCTAACAACCCATGTTCAATTCCTCAGTACCCATGTAAGGCCAGATGCACAATGTGGCTCATTCATCTGGTGTTCATTTGTAGTGACTGGAAGCCCTGGTGCACCCATTCTCTCTGTCTGTCTTCTATCTCTCTCTGCTTGCAAATAAACTTTAAAAATATTTTTTTAAAGTATAGAAGGATAGAGGAAGGCATTCAACACCAACCTCTAGTCTCTACACACATGCCCTCACACACATGCACATGTACCCATACACATATGAACATGCATTTATACACATGTATGTTACACACACACACATACACACTTGCAAGCAAAACGGAATGTCTGATGTTTAAACTTAGAGATCTGTGCCCTGTTAGGGTATGCAGTGCTTCTGCACACAGACCCCACCAACTTTACCATCACCCTCATGATGGGAGCAAAGTTTACTGGGAATTGAGAAAGAACTCAAGTGTCATGTTTGGTTCTACTTGGCATGACACTATATATAATTCAGGCTCATAGTGTGCATCCAATGGATAGTGCTGATATGAACAATTCTTTGAAGAAGTACTGTGATGAGAAGAAAAAATGGAGAAGGAACTTAAGGAGAAATGGAGACTAAGAGAGGTCTTTTCATTACTTAGTAACTTTGTCTTCATTGGATGAATTGTAAGGATAAAATGAAATCAAGCCTGTAATGAGTTTAGAATAATGTCCTGCACAACTCTTCAATATGCCATTATTCCTCCCTGCTATCGTTCAAGAGAAAGCAAGAGTAGAGGGAAACAGGAAGTAGAGGAGGAGGGAGGAAGACCAGGGGTCTCCTTACTCTCTGTGTGTCCTCTGAAGCATCTGTAGATCACGCTTCTGGTCCATCAGCTGGTTCAGGATGGCTTTCCTCTTGAGGTTGGCAGCTGCCTCCATCTGGTGCTTCATACAATTCTGTTCTCGCATTCGTTTTTCCGCTATCGGTTCACCCTCGCTCTTCCCAAATATGGGTTCCAAGGAGTCTGGCTCAAACACAGGCAACTGGGCAGGTTTATTCTTTATCTGAAACAGGAAGCACATAGTGAAGAGTATGATTCTATGAGGGAGTGAGCTTCGTGCACAACACCATGACTTAGTAAAATACCAATACATGACAGGGATGGATAAGGGGCTCAAAACACACCAAATATAAAGCATACAAGCCTACTCACAACAGTACTATATTAATGCCTATTTACAGAATCTATTGAAGCACTGCACAATTTTCAAAATTAGTATCACCTCACCTGTGCATCCAAAGCTCTCTTGTAACATTGAGTTTCTTCCATCTTCTCTTTTAAGTATTTGGCTCTTTGCATAGCAAGTCTAGGATTTAAGAACAGAAGACAGGAAAGCCATTTCTTACAAGGTCAACAGGAATACAGATTAACATCATCAAAACATGCTCAGCAAGTATTCATAGGAATGTGAGCGTGATACATAAAAATCGATGTTTCATTCTGAGAAAAGAAGAGTAATTCACAGGCTTGTGGGCATGTTTTAAACATCAGGCAGATAAGACAGTATAAGCAGGTGACTTGTCAAGCTGTCCAAAAGCTACAAAACAGCAGGCACCCTCCCCAAGTCCACGCATACACAAATCTTTTAAGTGGAGATGAGTAAGCAGGAAGTGACTGTTCTTCCTGTAAACTGATTCCATGCAAAATTCCTCTTTAAGGAACGTGATCTGAACTATTGTAACTTAATGGCTCATTACACACAACCTACAAGAGACCCATGTGATCTATAAAAAGAGGAGAATGGAACATATGTGTTTTATAGAAATATATTATTTTGGTCATTTACTGCAGAAGTCTCTCCTCAGGCTACAGTAGCTTCACATTACTCTCCTGACTTCGGCAGGAGAAATAGGAGTGCCTATGGCAGTTATAAACTTCATGCCCCTGGCCCTAACACAGGCCTCACTTTAAGCCATCAGATTTTCTTTCCTGAAAATATAAAATTGAAACTCACATTCTCCAAGTTCAAGGTGAAATAAAGACGATATCAACTAAGGCACTATGGGTGTAAGCATGGCTTTGCAATCCCACCTCCAGGCTTGCCTGTGTTCCCCGTTCATTTGTGCCCTTAGGTTCCACGTGATACCCACATGCTTACAATAAAACCTCAGCTTTGCCATGAGGCCACCTGAGAATCTAATAGTTGGGTATGAAGTCTGCTTAAGGTAAGTTCCTTTCCTTTCTCCATCTACCAGTATCGGTGGTCATAAAACATTCAAAATGATACTCTCTAATTGTAGTACATATAGATTGGCAATCATTACTATAATTTTATTTTTCTAGTGAAAGTTTGCTGAGGTACTGGCTGTTATTTGGGTTAGTTTTCTCCCATTGCCTACAGTGATACGAATGAAATTTCAGTTCTGATCCAATCCCACATAGAAGGTAGTGTCACTCAACAATCTTGAGTCTGTTTTTCAGAGCATGCGCCGTGGACTCACTCCTCTGTGAGCTGTACTTGTTCTAGGCGGTCCATCAACTCTGTGTTTTGTCTTTGCTTTATTTCCTTTTCCCGTCTGTTATCCATTTGTCTCAGGAGACATTGGGAATATTCCTCTTGCTTAAGAGCATTAATCTCAGGACTAAGAGGTCGTTTATCAAATAGGAAGGATTTCTAAAATGAAAGAGAAGCAGTTTTATACTCATATACCAAAGGTAAAGCTAATAATTCAGACTAAGATCAATCAGAAAGTATTACTTAGTTTTTAACATTTGCCAAGCCTTCAAACAATGACCAGCTAGTTGTTATATAACCCACAAAATGACATGAGCAGGCTATGAAGTTGAGCTAAGATGTACCATTTCTGAGAACACAATTAAAAAGAATGCCATGTGGACTGGAGAGATGGCTTAGCGGTTAAGGCGCCTGCCTCCTAAGCCCAAGAACGCTGGTTCCAATCTCCAGGTCCCATGTTTAGCCAGATGCAAAGTGACGCAAGAACGCAATGATATACTTCACCACAAGGTGGCACACACATCTGGATTTCGTTCGCAGCAGCTGCTGGCGCACCCATCTCTATCTGTCTTCCCCTTCTCTCTCTCTCTCTCTCTCTCTCTCTCTCTCTCTCTCTCTCTCTGTCTCTCTCCAAAAAAAATTGCCATGGGGAAGGTCCTGAGCTAGCACTTACAACATCCAGATGGAAGGAAGAGGAATTCTGAGTGCAAAAGCATGGGTAGGAACACAATGGAGAGAAACAGAACTGAATGTCTCCTGTGAGCTGACCATTCTCAACACTGGTGATCAAACCATGCCCGTGATCAGAGGTCCTCACTCTCATCCAGCCTACAGTCTGCTTCAGGAAACAGGCAATAAACAAGTAATCCGATCATTTCAGGTTGTAATGAGTGCCAGGAAGCAAGAGTCTGGGAATTGGATTGAATTATCTGGTTCTTTGGAAAGACTTTTCCAGGGAGAGGAGTGCATCACCTCTGCTGCAAACAGAAGGAGCAGCAAGTACAAAGACACGTGGTCAGTGAGCAGAAAAGAGGGCTGTACGGCAGAGGTGTAGTGAACAAGAGGTAGAAGTTAGTGAGCGCAAAGACAGGCTGGGGTGGTCACACACACAGGGTCTGATGAGGCAAAGCAAGGAGTCTGGATTTCACCTTTACTCAGTGGGATACAATTAAAGGAATTAAACCAGAGAGTGATATGTTTTGATGAAGAATTTTAAAAGATTGATTATAGGAGAAGAATGCAAGAAATGAGTCTAATCAGGGAGGAAGTGCAGAGGCTGTCTATGTAATGTGTCTTGTGGGAAGATGGTAACATTGATGATGAAGAGAGCGGAACAGATGTTGAATACGTTTGGAATATGAATGCAATTTTATTTGCCAATGGTTTTATCTGAGGACTGAGAAAGAGAATCCAGTAATCAATCACTCATAGATGTGGTGTTTGTGCAAATGGCTGGCTGAGAATTTTAATTCTGTGACATTAAAATAGTCCAACCAGCTGGGCGTGGTGGCACATGCCTTTAATCTCAGCACTCGTGAGGCAGAGGTAGGAGGATTGTTGTGAGTTCGAAGCCACCCTGAGACTACATAGTGAATTCCAGGTCAGCCTGAGCCAGAGTGAGATCTACCTTGAAAAGCCAAAAAATAATAAAAATAAAATAGTCCAACTCATGAGAAAACAGAGACCAGATTAGGACAGACTCAAAAGTTCTGTACTAGTATTTTAAAGTTTAAGGTATCTAGAAACATATCACAGAAGTAGTACAAAGTGGGCAGTAATAAATATAATATGGAGCTAATATGGAGGTCTAAATATCAGGAGCCCAATGTATGCTTTGTTTTTTTCTCTGCTGCCCTTACCTGGAATGTTCTTCCCCCATTCATGTCTTTATCTAACTCTTATGTTGTGGGAATTCTTTTTTCCCCTTTTTAATTTAATT
The DNA here is from genome assembly GCA_036365145.1 of Orientallactaga sibirica. Classification (NCBI taxonomy): domain Eukaryota; kingdom Metazoa; phylum Chordata; class Mammalia; order Rodentia; family Dipodidae; genus Orientallactaga; species Orientallactaga sibirica. The sequence goes on along the minus strand of JAEOAD010000055.1, from coordinate 13,563,474 downwards.
TTTATTGTTACTAATTGTGAACTTTACTAGGGAATCAAACCTGGGTCCTTTGGTTTCTCAGACAAGCACCTTAACCACTAAACCATCTTTCCAGCCCATGTGAAATGTACTGTAAGGTCATATTGCATCCTGGTTATATCCCCATAGAGTTATACACTTGTATTCCTTCTTCCCTACCCCCATTTCACTGAGAGCCCTCCTCAGTGGGGTTATTGATATTCATTGTGGGGTCATGAATGTACCAGTCAGTCTCTGAGCAGGGGGTGGAGGGTGTGAGAAACAATGTCTTAGGACATTCCTTCCCACCTGGTGCTCTTATAATCATTCTGCCCACTCTTCTACAATGTTCCCTGAGCCTTGGAGGGTGTGTTATAAGCCTCCTTTAGTGTTGAGCTCTCTGGGCTGAAGAGATGACTCACTTGCCTACAAAGCCTAAAGACCAGGGTTCAGTTCCCCAGTACCTATGTAAAGCCAGATGCATGAAGTGGTGCATGCATCTGGAGTTTGTTTGCAGTAGTCAGAGGCCCTAGCTCACCCATTCCCCCCCCCTCCTCCTTGCAAATAACTAAAATAAAATTAAATTAGTGCTGAGCTCTTGGCAGCCTCTGGTTTTCTGCTTTAATCAGCATCTGCCATCATTTCCCTGAAGGAGGTTCACAGGCTAGCAATGAGAGCAGCACTCACATTGAATCTGTTGCAGGAACTCTTCCCAGATCACTGGTCTATATTAAGTGACTCTCCATGTTGCTCCTCTTAGTGCACTTTTCAAAAACAGATCACAGCATTTATTACATGACACTCTCTTTGAGTGTCTGTCTCTCATACACTGAGACTTCTTTAGAAAAGGAAACTTATGTTCCTAGCTAGCAACAGAGTGGCCAGTCCAGAGAAGCTCAATATATGTCTCAGATGAACAAAAATATTTCATTACATCTACATGCAAAATGTTGATCATGGTGTAAAAGGCAAAAGATCAGGAGGCAGAAATAAAGGTAGACACATGACGTTGAAATTGAACAGCAAAGCAAGTGCTTTACCTCCCTCTGACTCTACATTTCTCAAACTTTAATGCACACATAGATTACCTGGGGGGTCTCCTCCCAGCATGAATCCCCACTGAGGAAATCTGAGGTAAGGCCCTAGATTTTCGCGTGTTTAGCAAGCTCCCAGATAATGCCAATGCTACTGCTTCTGTCTTCAGATTCTAGGGGCTGGACCTTAGGATCTTGTTCCCCACCTGGGCTTGCCCCAGGACCTGATTGACAATGGCTATAATTAACATGAGCTGTAGCAATCAATAGGAACGATACTGTCACTGTGAATGGTATGGAGTCAGACACCAGACAGCAACTAACCTGGAAGAAAGTTCTAAGCTACACAAGCCACTCTCCAACTTGGCTCTTTTCAATTACACAACCGGAAGCACAGATGTGAGACTGTCCAGAATCTGTCAGATGGGACGGCTAATAGCAATAGAAGTTTTGAAGGGACTCACATAAAATTCAGGTTTCTCAGTCTTGTGACTTCTTATAGCTTCAGCAACTCCAAGATTATAGGCAGCATTTTTCTGATTCTGTTCTCTGGCAGCCATACTTTTCATCTGTTGCAAATCAGTTTTCAATTTTAAGCACAGATTGAAATAGAGACTTAAAGACCTTTAATTCTATGATATTAATTATATGACATGAAAATGCTCTATTCTTTTAATTCCATGGCATTAATATACTCCAAGACAGAAAACCATTTGGAAGCAATGAGAATACTCTTTCTGATGTCTTTAAACTTTTACAGACAAGAGGGAGGAGAGAGGTTTTATTTCCTAATTTTGGACTTTGGGCGCCACAATGATCCTAAGGAAAACATGGAAAATTTTATCACACATGCAACAAAGGGAAGCATGATCATTATTGGAGACCTCAGAAATCAAGATACAGCAAGTATAAAGGTAACGTTCTGTCTTTCAGTGTTTAAGATAGGCCATGAATGCAAAAGGTAAAGGATATGACTAGACATATTTTTTTCAGAAACCAAAAATAGGGGCTGAAGAGATGGCCCAGCAGTTCAAGGTACTTGCTTGCAAAGACTGATGATCCAGGTTTGGTGTCCCAATACCCACATAAAGCCAGATGCACAAAAATGCACATGCATCTGGGGGCTGTTTGCAATGGCAAGAGGACATGGTATATCCATACCCACTATCTCTGCTGTCTGCCTCTTTCTCTCTGTTTTTCTCTCTCAAATAAATAAATAAAATATTGTTATTTATTTATTTGAGAGAAAGAGACAAAGAGAGAGAGCGAATGGGAGCATGAGGGCCTCTAACCACAGCTAACGAACTCCAGATACATGTGCCACCTTGCACATCTGGCTTATGTAGGAATGGGGGAATTGAACCTGGGTCCTAAGGGCAAGTGCCTTAACCACTAATCTATCTCTCTAGCCCGATAACATATTTTTTAAAAAGAAATCAAAAATAAAGTAATATAAAGTGAGCATTTCTATCTTTAAAACTTAGTCCCTTGTGACATCCAAATACAAGGACACTGACCCAAATGTTTATTGCTACTGCAAACACTTACAGCCTAGGTGTTCATCCAGAAGCACAGACATGGCTAAATATGTTACAATGTGAGCATTGAGCAAAGCGTGTAAAATAGAGCTTGAGCACGGCGCTCTGTCCCAGAATAAACCCTCTTTCGCAGAGGTGTTAGACTACCTGGTTTTTGAAGAAAGCCTCCTGGTCTTTCAGGATTTGGTACTGCTGCATGAGCCGCTCATCTTCTATCTCTTTCCTCCTCCTGTCCTCCCCGTAGTACAATGGGTAATTCCGTTGTGCTCGTTGTAAACACACGTAGCACATTTCCTACAATACCAGTTTTCAAGACAAATTAATGCTTACATTTTGCTTTCATTTTACTCTGTTCCCTTCACAAGCTCACCAAATATTGGGTGTGTCAAAAAATACACTTCATAAAAGAATTCATTACTGTCAATTAGCAAAGTGAGGTTTACAGTGTAAAGCTCACAAATAAGCATAAGGATTTCCTGAACTTTCAAAGAAACTAAAATCGGAAGGGATTTGCTGGCCCCATTTTTGTTAAGTGGCAGAACTTGACTAGCGGGTTTATCACAGTCCAGATTACACTGCTGAGTACTTGAGTCATGGCCATGTATGATAATAAACAAAAATAGAATAAATTCCCAGAGTTCTCCTGGAGAAACAGAAGTCAGAGGAGCCTGGCTGGGATTTAGTCACTGAAGATACAATACCTGTCCTGCCCTATTATGATCCTGGCAAGTAGGGGCAGAAGGTATTCTGGACTTCTCATTGTCACTTTTCAGACAACCCGGAGATGATAAGCTGTAAAGACAGTGAAATACCAGGTGACGTTAAATACAGTCTGGCCTCTACAGCAATGATGATCTTAAAGTCAAGAGTAAAAATAAGATCAAGTATCTAAGAAGCTGTCTTCAGAATAGCTGTATGCATCCAGGGTTATAACCTATACTTTCTGTCAAGTACAGTTGGGTTTGTATCCATTTGGTTGCTTGAAAGGTAAATGACAGTAAATAAGCTATATATTATTGGGAACACTCAGTTAACCAGTCCTGTGAAATGGGGAGAAAAAAACATACTCAGTGCTTATACAATGTGTACTCTTCCAAACACATAGTGGTGTGCAAACAAAACACCCACATACACACACAAAATCCCTGTCCTTGGGAATTAACATTCTCATAGGAAGAGACAATCAGTAACAAGATAAATATGTATATTGTGTAGCATATCATGGTAGCTTTGCCAAAAGAACCCATCAGTAAAGAAAACACATCAGTAAAGAAGTTAGAAGGGCAGGAAGAAACAATGGTGAGCAAGGAAATAAAGAAAACATGTTGGCAAACCTAAATAATCATTGAACAAAAATAATTTTAAATTTTCATATATTTAAAAAAGCAAATTAGGGCTAATTTTAGCCCTGAAGCCAAACTCAAGAGCTCCTCTCCAGACTGGCAGTCTTCTAGAGGCTCGGCCCCACTACTGAGATAGTGAGATAGCAGGGCCAGTGTGATCAAGTCAGATCCATGATGTTTCTGAATGTACAGGGAATCCTGGAGTACTCGTGCCTTCTGATATTTTTCAAATTGCTTGTTAGAGATCTGTTTGGGTTTTCATTTGCATTAGTGGCAAATTGATAATAAAATTATTGCTTTTTTTTTAATTTGAGAGAGACAGATCGAGAATGGGTGTGCCAGCAGCCTCTCAGCCGCTGTGAATGAACTCCAGACTTATGTGCCCCCTTGTGGGCAAGTGCAGCATCGCTCCCTTGCATCACTTTTGCATCTGGCTAAACATGGGACCTGGAGAATCGAATGGGCGTTCTTAGGCTTCACAGGCAGGTGCCTTAACCGCTAAGCCATCTCTCCAGCCCGCATATTTTTTTGATCAAGAAGAAACACAGATGGCCAATAAGTATTTTTTAAAACTGTTCAACAACCCTAGCCAGTGGGGAAATGCAAACCAAAACAACTTTGAGATACCATCTTACACCAATCAGAATGGCTATCACCAAGAAAACAGACCAAAAAAAATGCTGGTGAAGATGCAGGGAAAGAGGAACCCTCATCCACTTCTAGTTGGAGTGCAAACTAGTACAGCCATTATGGAAATCAGTATGGAGATGTCACAACAGGTTACAAATAGATCTTCTATGCAACCCAGCTATACTACTCCTGGGAATATACCCTAAAGACTCCACACTGTACTACAGAGATACTTACATATCCATGTTTATTGCAGCACTATTTACAATAGCTGAGAATTAGAATCAACCTAGATGCCCATTGATAGATGGATGAATATTGAAAATGCAGGACATATACACAATGGAATTGCATATTCAGCAATATGAAAAAAATGAAATTTGCAGGGCAATGGACGGATCTGGAAAGAATTAAGTGAAGTGACTCAAACTCAGAAAGACCAAAACCACATGTTATCTCTGACATGCAGGTCTTAGCTTGTAATATCTATTAATATGTATATCTGGATGGGGAAAATGTGGATAAAACCTATAAAGATAGAATCATAACCAAAAGTGAATACCAACAGATATGCTGGAAGAAGAAGGAGGGAAAGACAAAAGGATGCATGGAACATGTAAGCAGAAGGAGGGAAATTGGGAATAAAAAGGGGAAGGATAATAGAAGGAGGAACAGGAATCAACAAAAACAATTGTATTTGAAAAATCCAGAATGAATGATAACTAAATCTCTGTAGACCAACTGAAAAAGAAATGCCTCGAAATTATTTTTAGTAGGGGCTGGAGAGATGGCTCAGTGGTCAAAGGCACTTGCTTATAAAGCCTGATCACCTGGGTTCGATTCTCCAGTATCCATATAAAGCCAGATACACAAAGGGGTGCATGTGTCTGGAGTTCATTTGCAGTAGCAATAGGCCCTGGCATGTCCATTCTCATTCTCTTTCTCCATCTTTCTCAAATAAACAAATTTAAAAATTTTTAAATTATATTTAGCAGGGCGTGGTGGTGCATGCCTTTAATCCCAGCACTTGGGAGGCAGAGGTAGGAGAACTGCCATGAGTTGGAGGCCACCCTGAGACTACATAGTGAATTCCAGGTTAGTCTGGGCTAGACTGAGACCCTACTTGAAAACCAAAAAGAAAAAATATACTTAGTAAAGTGCAACAGAAAAGAAATGTTAATGTATTACTTCTCAGGGGTCACCATCTTCCTAGCACTCCCACTTCGCTCAACCTTGTCCAGCAAGCTGACACTTGTCACTTTAGCAGGAGAGATGGCTTGTCGATCACGAATTCTCTTGGGTGAGGAGACGTCTAGAATAAGAGAAAATGTAAATGAAACTCCCTTCAACTTTCAAACAGCTAAACGGGTATCTTATGCTTAACACAGATGAACTCTGGCATTAAAATACACTCTTTCTTCTTTAAATAGTTATCTCTTGTCATAGTGAGATAAAGTGTACCCTAACACCCACCTCTTTCGTTTGTTACCTACCTGCACTCTGTACTCATCAGAATTTGACCCCCTCAAACAACATGGAGTCAGCAGAGAAAATAGTGTGAGGGACTAAGAGTTATGAGCTGAAGATTCATAACATGGTTAAAGTGAGATGCAGGATTCCAGGAACAGGAGATATTTGTTAGAGAAATGAATATGGTGGTTATTCATAAATCTAATCTTATTTACTATAGACATGTGAGTTGCTAAGCACGACAGCTAAGCTCATAACAATAACAGGGCTGGGAAACTAGCTCAGTCAGTAAAGTGCTTGCTAAAAGCATGAGGACCTGAGCTTGATCCCCAGAACCCACCTAACAAAAAGCCTAGTCCAATGTGCACCCGTGTAATCCGGGGAAATGGAGACAGACAAAACCCTGGGACTCACTGACAAGTCACGCTAGACTGCTAGACAATCTCCAGGACGGGGGGGGGGGGGACCCTGTTTTTCAGAAAAGGTTGTCCTTTGTCACACACACACACACACACACACAGGAAAGAATAACAGATCACACCCACCTCTGGCACCTTCTTCTTTTTTGTCCAGCTGGTCTTTGAGCTTGTTCTTCCTTTGTCTGTTTTCTCCACATTCTTCTTCAATGGTCTCCATGGGCGCTTTGTTTTCCATCTCTTTGTGCTCAATCCTAGAAATGAGTCAAGATGTTGTCTTCTGCAATGGCCCTAAACAGGCAACTGTGAACTCGTTCTGGGAAGGAACCCAGCCACTTTGCTGATTGTGCAATAAGCCTTCTTCTCTCAAGGTGATAGAAGATTTGACTTACTGCGTACAGAGCATAGACACCCTCTCTCTGACGCTAAATGAAAGAGCCAGCCAAGGCTGTCCCCTATACTATGGGCCCCAAAGCAGCTTATATTTAAAGACATTTCTTTGAAGGTCTCCATTAAGTTTTGACTTTGGTTTCAGTGTGAACTTTTCTAAGTCCTTGCTACGTCTGGGGAACACAGTGAGAGGTGGTTGCCAGACAGCTTGAAGTCAAGAAATCATAGCCTCATAGCAGAGTGGGCCAAACTATAAGCCTGCAATAAATCCTTTCCTCCCATACATTGCTTCTGGTGGGGTGTTTGTTCTAGCAACAAGAAGGTAACAGCAACAACTGGTCTATATACAAAAAGGAGCGAGAAGGGGAAAAAAGGAGGGAGAAAAAAAGGAAGGAGGAAAAAAAACAACGCCCAGCAGGCAAGGAGAGCTGGTTCCTGGATTTGCCCACTGAGCAGAGCACCCACCTGGGAAACATGAGCACACTGGTGGGCCGCCTTCCAAAGACCTCTCTGTTCGACAGCACGGAGTCCACAGTGCCGGGTCTCTGGAGGACACAAAGAAGGTCACATGTGGCTGTGATCCAGAAACTAAAGGCTTTCTCTGAGGCAACGCTACCATTATGCTGCTTGTGTTTGTCTGAAACTAAAACTCCAGTGAAGGATTCCATTCGTCACAGTGCCCAGCAGGGGGTTGAACATTAAGCCTCCTCTTTGTGGAAGTTCTTGAGAGTTAAAACTTCTTTCAGACAAGGGAGGAAGGCTAACCTGAAACTATCAGGAAGTGAGCAAGCACTCTGATTCCACTCTTGACCCAAAGGACTCTAAAATTAGGCAAGTTAAGAGAAGATCTCTGGAGTCAAGAGGACTTGTGTCCCACTGCCTATACTGATGACTGTTTTGTGTCCTCCAGCACTAGGCTTGTGGGGATAATGACAGGATATTAATGAGACATTCTATGTAAGTGGTCACAAGCTGAGCATTCAACTAACCGCTATTGCAACTATCACATGATATAATAACCACATTATTAGTATAGAATAACTTTATAAAATTATTTTTGGAAAAATGCTATAGCCTACAAAAAGGTTTTGAGGAGAATTTTTTAAAAGATTTTTTTAAGCACCATCAGGATTGGAGAGATGGCTTAGCTTTTAAGGCACTTGCCTGTAAAGCTAAAGGACCCAGGTTTGATTCCCCAGGACCCATGTAAGCCAGATGCACAAGGTGGTGCATGTGTCTGGAGTTCAGTGGCTGAAGGTCCTGGCGTGCCCATTCTTCCTCTCTCTCTTTCTCTCTCTCTCTAAAAACTAAAATAAAGTAATTTTTAAAAAGCAACATCAATGAAATATGCACATTAAGTTTCCCAAGAGGACTGTTCTACAGGACAGTACTCAGGTTCAAATTATACAGCATGTGGGACTAAAACTCCCTCAGACACACACCCCAACTTCACTGTGCTTGTAGACTGAATAAGATATTAAGAAGTATTGGATTTGCCTAAAGTTCCAGGGTTAAGTTCATTCCGACTGTCAAGCCCACTGCATTGCAGCCTGACTTCTCAGCTCCTTAGCATGCCTCAGCCTATGAAAAGATGGACATAATTAACAGAACTCAGTCTGCTTTGACCTCCAACCCTTTTTTTCATACAGTAAAGTCTCAGGACTAGTTTTTTGAAGGAATTCTTTAAAAGTTATGCTTTAGAATTCAGTGGACTAAGTCAGTCTCCACCATCTCTTTGTAAGCACACAGTGACAATCCAGTGTTCAGCAGAATCCTCCAGAGATGGGAATTACTCCATCACTTTGGCCTTGCTCATGGATTTGTAAAAATTGCCTTGTGTTTTCATGGGGGGACAAAGGGGTTTTCCTGTATATATTTCCACTTTTCCTACACACTCCCTCGTAGCAATCTTGTATGAAACACCAAGAGTCCAGCACCCTGAGATAACCTGCCAGGATTGATGCAGTTAGCCTGGGGCTGTCAGCTGTTACCTGGAGTTGAATAGTCAACAAGTGAAAATAAAAATCTGATGTATAATAGGAAAATGCTGCAAGAGGGAACTTGGGAACCATCAGGGACATAGGAGTAGATGAAACCATTGAGTGTTGGACAGGTTTTTCCAGAAAACACCAAGTCTCCCTTCCAGAGTTCCATGAAGGCAGAAATAGACAGTGTTAGACCATCTTCATAGAGTTTTCACTTTTTGGTGGCAATGCAGTTGATTCATGTCACCTTTGTTAGTACCCTGAGGTGTTCGTAGTACATGAAATAGCTGCTATATCCTGCTGACTAACTATTACTTTACCTCATTCAAATCTGCTGTGTCCAACTTTGCATAGAAATCACGCTGGCTACTTAATGGTTTAACAGTGGTGGTGCCATTTATGAACTTTCTTCTGTGCCGTTACAAATTTAAAGTTAAAAGGTACATTTCTGTGACTTGGGTCAGATGTTATTGTAGATTTTCACTAAAATAAAATAACATAAGCAGCAAAACTAAGTGACGAGGGGCTTTGGGCTTGCTAGCTGTGCTGTTAGCAGCAGCCCCTGACTTGGTTCTTGCACATAACTTCCTTGAACGCCCACTTTCCTCACATGTAAAATCAGGGTGACAATATTGGAATGCTCATTTAAGATGTTTTGAGGCTCAAACAAAATAAAAATACATGTAGGAGTACTTTTAAAATAGTAAGGTAAAGCTGGGCGTGGTGGCACACGCCTTTAATACCAGCACTCGGGAGGCCGAGGTAGGAGGATTGCCGTGAGTTCAAGGCCACCCTGAGACTACATAGTTAATTCCAGGTCAGCCTGGGCCAGAGTGAGACCCTACCTCGAAAAACCAAAAATATATATATATATATAGTAAGGTACTATAAAGTGTCTAGAATTATGAGTTTTTTGTTGTTATTTCTGTCCTTTGGTTGTTATTAACACAAATTTAAAGTTTCTTTGACCTTCTTTTTGTCAAGGAATTGAACATCTATAAATAGACACATCCACATATTTGAGAAACTGTTCCTTAAAATACATCAATCTGAGTTTTTCTTAATTACACCACGTCCACATTTGATTCAGAGCCATAACCACAGGGAAATGGGTTAGAAGAAGAAAGCATCAATTTACATTGGCTAGGGGCGTTAGTCAAAGTCCCGCTTCCATCCATCGAACAAAGGAAGTCTTTATAAAATCTCATCTTCACTTTGCTGTCTTTGATCACAAGGACTCCAATTCCTTTGAATACAAACTCCACATTTTGTTTGATGGAAATAGATCGTGATAAAAAAGCAATGTCTCCTTAACACATCCTTCTACAGTATCTCTGTTAAACGGGCCCTCCAGGGATATCATAACAAAATTAAGTGGAACAACTGGGATATCACCTGGAGGAGAAAAAGACAGTTGGGGTGAGAGAAAGGGATTGCAATTATAATAGGGACATAATATGTATACTCACAAAGACTTTTCTGATTCTTCATACTAAACAATAGAATTGGGGCTGGAGAGATGGCTTAGCTATTAAGGCGCTTGTCTGCAAAGCCTAAGGTTCCAAGTTCAACTCTCCAGATCCCACTTAAGCCAGGTGCACAAGGTGATGCAAGCACACAAGGTCATACATGCGCACAAGGTGGCACACACATCTAGAGTTCAATTACGGTGGCTGGAGGCCCTGGTGCTCCAATTCTCTCGCGCACTTTTGCTCTTGTTCTCTCGCATGGAAAAAAAGGCCAGCTTGTTGTGCTTGCCTCAAAAAAAAAAAAAAAAAAAAAAGAATTGTTCTAGTTATGCTAGTTATGCCTTTAGTTGTAACCAATGCAATATCATTTCTGCAAACAACAAATACAACAGGTTATAGTAATACATGCTGGTTAAAATTTTCCCTAAAAGTATATTTATATCTCTATTCAAAATAAAAAAAAATAGGCTGGCATGGTGGTGCACACCTTTAATCCCAGCACATGGGAGGCAGAAGTAGGAGGATCACCATGAGTTCAAGGCTAGCCTGGGACAACAGAATTTCAGGTCAGCCTGGGTTGCAGTGAGACCCTACCACAAAAAAACAAAAATTTAAAAAAAAAATACTTAGCTATTTAAATACCCTAAAAGGACACTTGGTTTTCTCGAGGACACAGAGGGTTTTTGAAGCATTCAGTCCCCTTATCTTTGATAATACTCTGCAGAAATATTTGTGTATCTGGTTATCAGACTATTTTTAGGTAATTACAAACATCTTTACATGTCAATGTCCTTAAATTCAAACTGGGTCCTACACAAGGATAGACACTGCTTGGCCTGTAGAACTCTTTCCTCCCTAATGAGCTCATAAATGACAGGGTGAAGAAACAAGATTGCATCCAGGCTAACAGAAGCACAGCATCTGCAGCAGTTAATCTCTGGTTGTCTATGTAGCAGGATTCACAATCACCATGGAAACATATCTCTGGTCATATCTGTGAGGGATTTTTAGACTAGGACAGTTGAGGTGGGAGACCCCACCCTACCTGTGGATGGCACGTCTCCTGAGCTGAGTTCCTGGACTACACATAAAAAAGAAAGCCAGCTGAGCTTTCAGCATTCCTCGCTCTGCTCTGCTTCCTCACTGAGGGACTGAAGGTGACCGGCTCCTGCCACCAATGCCATCCCTGCACTGATGGACTGTCAGCCTGGAACTATATGTAAAATAAATCCTTCCTCCCTTAAACTGACTTTTGTCAGGTATTTTGTCTCAGTACCTAGAAGGTAACTGGTAGGGAAAATTGGGGATATTGCTAGATAAATGATGTAGAGCTGAGTTTCTTTGGAACTGGCTTGTGGGAGGAATATGGAAAGATTTGGAACTTTGGACTAGAGAAGCCTTACAATGTTGTAACAGGAGCTTCCTGGGCCATTCTGGTGAGAGTTTGAAAAATGTAAGGCCAAAATGAGGACAATGGAGGCTTGGCTCATGAGATTCCAAGGGGGGTGGATTCTATCAGGAACTGGGTTAGAGACAGTACACGTGATATTCTGGCAAAGAATATGCCTACATTCTGCCCATGTCCTGAGAATTGAGCAAAGTTGAATTTAACAGTAACGGACTAATGTGTTTGGTGGAGGAAATTTCAAGGTAGAATAACATTGAGACTGTGGCATGGTTTCTCTCTGCTTGCCCTGATTCAGATCTACAAAGAGTGACAGGACAGTACAGAGCAGGAAGATATGAAGCTGAACATGGAAAGAAATGTAAGCAAATTTAAAACCCTAGACCCAGAGACTGCAGTCACTGAGGCGATAAGGAAGATAACAGCACTAAAATGAAATCTATTGCTCTCTATCTGGACAATAGGAAAGATGCACTGAGGGCAAGAACCTATACACTGAAGGCTCACGAGAGAAAGAATGTGAATTCTTCAGAAAGGAAAACTGCTGAAGGAGGTCTGCACTCCCGAGGGTCAGCAGAGAGAGGCTGCTACGGCTGTGTTCCCTGGGTACCAGGCCTCATCCCAACCTGGCAGCAGAACTGGGCAGAATCACCCATGCAGGACTGATTTTGCAAGAATGAAAGATGCAAGAGGGAGAAAGTCATGGACTGTTTTTCCTGCTTCCAGAGAGTTGCTGAGGCTAAGCAGGGTGAGACTGGGTCAGAGTCTCCGCAAGGAGGCCCTGTGAGGCCACTGCATGGAGCTGTGAGGGCTAACCCCTAGGTTGCAATGGGGTCGGGGGGGGGTGCTTTGTTTTCTTTTGTTTGTTTGAAGGGGGTTCATAAGATTCTGTTCTTATCTGCTTTTGTTTACTTTATATCCCCTTCTGGGGTAAATTTATTCAAATCTGGATCTCTAGTCTTCATCTCTCTCCTAAGCTCTGGTATCACCTCTATGTACATAACCCTAGAAGAATACCAAAATTAACATGTCCAAAAACAAATTCATTGTGTGATCCACAAGCACCTGCCTTTCCCTTTCACTGGCTATGGCAGTTAATGGGATGAACATCCGTCTGTTCTCTGACCAAAGCTGGTATCATGAAGCCCACAAAGCTAGATCTAAACGTCCTGTGACAGGGCCACGCTTGTTTTGCTTACCAGTATAGCGCAAAGCCTGTAGAGTTGGCCCTTTGCAAAAGGAAGGGAGAAAGGAAGGGAGGGAGGGCAGGAAGCACAGAGGGAGGGAGAAGGTTAGTTTGGTTTTAGGGTATAAGAAAGATATATATGGACTGGAGAAATGGCTTAGCGGTTAAGGCATTTGCGTGTGAAGCCAAAGGATCCCAGTTCGATTCTCCAGGACCCATGTAAGCCGTATGCACAAGGGGCACATGCATCTGGAGTTCGTTTACAGGGGCTGGAGGTCCTGGCATGCCCATTCTCTCTCTATGTGCACCTCTCTTCTCTCTCTCTCTCTCCGTGCAAATAAATAATTTTTTTTGTCTTTTCGAGGTAGGGTCTCACTCTAGTCCAGGCTGATCTGGAATTCACTATGTAGTCTCTGGGTGGCCTCCTGCCTCTGCCTCCCGAGTGCTGGGATTACAGGCATGTGCCACCACACCCGGCTCTAAATTTTTATGCAGAGAGAGAAATGGGCATGCCAGGACCTCTAGCTACTGCAAATGAACTCCAGATGCATGTGCCCCTTGTGCAGCTGGCTTATGTGGGTCCTGGGGAATCGAACCTGGGTCCTTTGGCTTCACAGGCAAATGCCTTAACCACTAAGCCATTTCTCCAGTCCCAAATAATTTTTTAAAAGAAAGATATATATGATATGCATTAAGCATGGAGTTTTTTTGCATTTCATCATCTTTTTTATTGACATCTTCCATAAATATAAACAATATACTGTGGTCATAATTCCACCCTACCACCCTTCCTTTTCCTCCCCCCAAATCCTCCTCCATTGAATCCCTTTTCCTTTCCAATTAGTCTCTTTTCTATTTTGACTTTTTTTTCTCCTATTAAGGCAAGGAATTACTGAACTTCTGTTAAATTGTAATAATTTAGATTATATATTATATGAATGCATTTATTTATCTTTCTCATAGCTAACAACATTTAGTTATCTTTTTCATTGTCCATACAGAAACCCTGAATTAAATTTTTCTTTTCTCAAGCTATTTTTATTCTATTTTACTTTATTCTCTGTTTTATTTGAGAGAGAGAGAGAAAGAAAGAAAGATAAATAGAAAGAATGGGCATGTCAGGGCCTCTGCAAACAAATTCCAGATGCATGCACCACCTTGTGCATCTGGCTTACATGGGTACTGGGAAATTGAACTTGGGTCCATGGGTTTTGCAGGCAAATGCCTTAACCACTAAGCCATCTCTCCACCTCCTCTACCTATTTTTAATATCTTAGGATCTGAAAGATGAGAACAAGCCTTCAACTCTATGGCATGGCTTTTACCTGGCCTTTATGATACATTGAGTCTTCTTGTGTCTGTCTCTCAGTAATTTATACTGGGTTTAAAAATGATCTTCAGGGCTAGAGAGATGGCTTACTGGTTAAGGTGCCTGCCTGCCAAGCCTAAGAACACCTGTTCACCGGGCGTGGTGGCGCATGCCTTTAATCCCAGCACTCAGGAGGCAGAGGTAGGAGGATCGCTGTGAGTTCAAGGCCACCTGAGACTACAGAGTGAATTCCAGGTCAGCCTGGGCTACAGTGAGACCCTACCTCGAAAAACAAAAAAAAAAAAAGAACACCTGTTTGATTCTCCAGGTCCCACGTTTAGCCAGACATAAAGTGACGCAAGGGGTGCAATGCTGCACTTGCCCACAAGGGGTGCACATCTCTGAGTTCATTCACAGCAGCTGAGAGGCTGCTAGTGCACACCCATTCTATCTGTCTGTCTGTCCCAAAAGAAAAAATATACTTAGTAAAGTGCAACAGAAAAGAAATGTTAATGTATTACTTCTCAGGGGTCACCATCTTCCTAGCACTCCCACTTCGCTCAACCTTGTCCAGCAAGCTGACACTTGTCACTTTAGCAGGAGAGATGGCTTGTCGATCACGAATTCTCTTGGGTGAGGAGACGTCTAGAATAAAAGAAAATGTAAATGAAACTCCCTTCAACTTTCAAACAGCTAAACGGGTATCTTATGCTTAACACAGATGAACTCTGGCATTAAAATACACTCTTTCTTCTTTAAATAGTTATCTCTTGTCATAGTGAGATAAAGCGTACCCTAACACCCACCTCTTTCGTTTGTTACCTACCTGCACTCTGTACTCATCAGAATTTGACCCCCTCAAGCAACATGGAGTGAGCAGAGAAAATAGTGTGAGGGACTAAGAGTTATGAGCTGAAGATTCATAACATGGTTAAAGTGAGATGCAGGATTCCAGGAACAGGAGATATTTGTTAGAGAAACGAATATGGTGGTTATTCATAAATCTAATCTTATTTACTATAGACATGTGAGTTGCTAAGCACGACAGCTAAGCTCATAACAATAACAGGGCTGGGAAACTAGCTCAGTCAGTAAAGTGCTTGCTAAAAGCATGAGGACCTGAGCTTGATCCCCAGAACCCACCTAACAAAAAGCCTAGTCCAATGTGCACCCGTGTAATCCCACTGCCGGGGAAATGGAGACAGACAAAACCCTGGGACTCACTGACAAGTCACGCTAGACTGCTAGACAACCTCCAGGACGGGGGGGGGGGGGACCCTGTTTTTCAGAAAAGGTTGTCCTTTGTCACACACACACACACACACACACAGGAAAGAATAACAGATCACACCCACCTCTGGCACCTTCTTCTTTTTTGTCCAGCTGGTCTTTGAGCTTGTTCTTCCTTTGTCTGTTTTTCCACATTCTTCTTCAATGGTCTCCATGGGCGCTTTGTTTTCCATCTCTTTGTGCTCAATCCTAGAAATGAGTCAAGATGTTGTCTTCTGCAATGGCCCTAAACAGGCAACTGTGAACTCGTTCTGGGAAGGAACCCAGCCACTTTGCTGATTGTGCAATAAGCCTTCTTCTCTCAAGGTGATAGAAGATTTGACTTACTGCGTACAGAGCATAGACACCCTCTCTCTGACGCTAAATGAAAGAGCCAGCCAAGGCTGTCCCCTATACTATGGGCCCCAAAGCAGCTTATATTTAAAGACATTTCTTTGAAGGTCTCCATTAAGTTTTGACTTTGGTTTCAGTGTGAACTTTTCTAAGTCCTTGCTACGTCTGGGGAACACAGTGAGAGGTGGTTGCCAGACAGCTTGAAGTCAAGAAATCATAGCCTCATAGCAGAGTGGGCCAAACTATAAGCCTGCAATAAATCCTTTCCTCCCATACATTGCTTCTGGTGGGGTGTTTGTTCTAGCAACAAGAAGGTAACAGCAACAACTGGTCTATATACAAAAAGGAGCGAGAAGGGGAAAAAAGGAGGGAGAAAAAAGGAAGGAGGAAAAAAAACAACGCCCAGCAGGCAAGGAGAGCTGGTTCCTGGATTTGCCCACTGAGCAGAGCACCCACCTGGGAAACATGAGCACACTGGTGGGCCGCCTTCCAAAGACCTCTCTGTTCGACAGCACGGAGTCCACAGTGCCGGGTCTCTGGAGGACACAAAGAAGGTCACATGTGGCTGTGATCCAGAAACTAAAGGCTTTCGCTGAGGCAACGCTACCATTATGCTGCTTGTGTTTGTCTGAAACTAAAACTCCAGTGAAGGATTCCATTCGTCACAGTGCCCAGCAGGGGGTTGAACATTAAGCCTCCTCTTTGTGGAAGTTCTTGAGAGTTAAAACTTCTTTCAGACAAGGGAGGAAGGCTAACCTGAAACTATCAGGAAGTGAGCAAGCACTCTGATTCCACTCTTGACCCAAAGGACTCTAAAATTAGGCAAGTTAAGAGAAGATCTCTGGAGTCAAGAGGACTTGTGTCCCACTGCCTATACTGATGACTGTTTTGTGTCCTCCAGCACTAGGCTTGTGGGGATAATGACAGGATATTAATGAGACATTCTATGTAAGTGGTCACAAGCTGAGCATTCAACTAACCGCTATTGCAACTATCACATGATATAATAACCACATTATTAGTATAGAATAACTTTATAAAATTATTTTTGGAAAAATGCTATAGCCTACAAAAGGTTTTGAGGAGAATTTTTTTAAAAAGATTTTTTTTTAAGCACCATCAGGATTGGAGAGATGGCTTAGCTTTTAAGGCACTTGCCTGTAAAGCTAAAGGACCCAGGTTTGATTCCCCAGGACCCATGTAAGCCAGATGCACAAGGTGGTGCATGTGTCTGGAGTTCAGTGGCTGAAGGTCCTGGCGTGCCCATTCTTCCTCTCTCTCTCTTTCTCTCTCTCTCTCTAAAAACTAAAATAAAGTAATTTTTAAAAAAGCAACATCAATGAAATATGCACATTAAGTTTCCCAAGAGGACTGTTCTACAGGACAGTACTCAGGTTCAAATTATACAGCATGTGGGACTAAAACTCCCTCAGACACACACCCCCAACTTCACTGTGCTTGTAGACTGAATAAGATATTAAGAAGTATTGGATTTGCCTAAAGTTCCAGGGTTAAGTTCATTCCGACTGTCAAGCCCACTGCATTGCAGCCTGACTTCTCAGCTCCTTAGCATGCCTCAGCCTATGAAAAGATGGACATAATTAACAGAACTCAGTCTGCTTTGACCTCCAACCCTTTTTTTTCATACAGTAAAGTCTCAGGACTAGTTTTTTGGAAGGAATTCTTTAAAAGTTATGCTTTAGAATTCAGTGGACTAAGTCAGTCTCCACCATCTCTTTGTAAGCACACAGTGACAATCCAGTGTTCAGCAGAATCCTCCAGAGATGGGAATTACTCCATCACTTTGGCCTTGCTCATGGATTTGTAAAAATTGCCTTGTGTTTTCATGGGGGGACAAAGGGGTTTTCCTGTATATATTTCCACTTTTCCTACACACTCCCTCGTAGCAATCTTGTATGAAACACCAAGAGTCCAGCACCCTGAGATAACCTGCCAGGATTGATGCAGTTAGCCTGGGGCTGTCAGCTGTTACCTGGAGTTGAATAGTCAACAAGTGAAAATAAAAATCTGATGTATAATAGGAAAATGCTGCAAGAGGGAACTTGGGAACCATCAGGGACATAGGAGTAGATGAAACCATTGAGTGTTGGACAGGTTTTTCCAGAAAACACCAAGTCTCCTTCCAGAGTTCCATGAAGGCAGAAATAGACAGTGTTAGACCATCTTCATAGAGTTTTCACTTTTTGGTGGCAATGCAGTTGATTCATGTCACCTTTGTTAGTACCCTGAGGTGTTAAGTAGTACATGAAATAGCTGCTATATCCTGCTGACTAACTATTACTTTTACCTCATTCAAATCTGCTGTGTCCAACTTTGCATAGAAATCACGCTGGCTACTTAATGGTTTAACAGTGGTGGTGCCATTTATGAACTTTCTTCTGTGCCGTTACAAATTTAAAGTTAAAAAGGTACATTTCTGTGACTTGGGTCAGATGTTATTGTAGATTTTCACTAAAATAAAATAACATAAGCAGCAAAACTAAGTGACGAGGGCTTTGGGCTTGCTAGCTGTGCTGTTAGCAGCAGCCCCTGACTTGGTTCTTGCACATAACTTCCTTGAACGCCCACTTTCCTCACATGTAAAATCAGGGTGACAATATTGGAATGCTCATTTAAGATGTTTTGAGGCTCAAACAAAATAAAAATACATGTAGGAGTACTTTTAAAATAGTAAGGTAAAGCTGGGCGTGGTGGCACACGCCTTTAATACCAGCACTCGGGAGGCCGAGGTAGGAGGATTGCCGTGAGTTCAAGGCCACCCTGAGACTACATAGTTAATTCCAGGTCAGCCTGGGCCAGAGTGAGACCCTACCTCGAAACCAAAAATATATATATATATATAGTAAGGTACTATAAAGTGTCTAGAATTATGAGTTTTTTGTTGTTATTTCTGTCCTTTGGTTGTTATTAACACAAATTTAAAGTTTCTTTGACCTTCTTTTTGTCAAGGAATTGAACATCTATAAATAGACACATCCACATATTTGAGAAACTGTTCCTTAAAATACATCAATCTGAGTTTTTCTTAATTACACCACGTCCACATTTGATTCAGAGCCATAACCACAGGGAAATGGGTTAGAAGAAGAAAGCATCAATTTACATTGGCTAGGGCGTTCGTCAAAGTCCCGCTTCCATCCATCGAACAAAGGAAGTCTTTATAAAATCTCATCTTCACTTTGCTGTCTTTGATCACAAGGACTCCAATTCCTTTGAATACAAACTCCACATTTTGTTTGATGGAAATAGATCGTGATAAAAAAAGCAATGTCTCCTTAACACATCCTTCTACAGTATCTCTGTTAAACGGGCCCTCCAGGGATATCATAACAAAATTAAGTGGAACAACTGGGATATCACCTGGAGGAGAAAAAGACAGTTGGGGTGAGAGAAAGGGATTGCAATTATAATAGGGACATAATATGTATACTCACAAAGACTTTTCTGATTCTTCATACTAAACAATAGAATTGGGGCTGGAGAGATGGCTTAGCTATTAAGGCGCTTGTCTGCAAAGCCTAAGGTTCCAAGTTCAACTCTCCAGATCCCACTTAAGCCAGGTGCACAAGGTGATGCAAGCACACAAGGTCATACATGCGCACAAGGTGGCACACACATCTAGAGTTCAATTACGGTGGCTGGAGGCCCTGGTGCTCCAATTCTCTCGCGCACTTTTGCTCTTGTTCTCAAGATGGAAAAAAAAAGGCCAGCTTGTTGTGCTTGCCTCAAAAAAAAAAAAAAAAAAAAAAAAAAAGAATTGTTCTAGTTATGCTAGTTATGCCTTTAGTTGTAACCAATGCAATATCATTTCTGCAAACAACAAATACAACAGGTTATAGTAATACATGCTGGTTAAAATTTTCCCTAAAAGTATATTTATATCTCTATTCAAAATAAAAAAATAGGCTGGCATGGTGGTGCACACCTTTAATCCCAGCACATGGGAGGCAGAAGTAGGAGGATCACCATGAGTTCAAGGCTAGCCTGGGACAACAGAATTTCAGGTCAGCCTGGGTTGCAGTGAGACCCTACCACAAAAAAAAAAAATTAAAAAAAAAAATACTTAGCTATTTAAATACCCTAAAAGGACACTTGGTTTTCTCGAGGACACAGAGGGTTTTTGAAGCATTCAGTCCCCTTTCTTTGATAATACTCTGCAGAAATATTTGTGTATCTGGTTATCAGACTATTTTTAGGTAATTACAAACATCTTTACATGTCAATGTCCTTAAATTCAAACTGGGTCCTACACAAGGATAGAGACTGCTTGGCCTGTAGAACTCTTTCCTCCCTAATGAGCTCATAAATGACAGGGTGAAGAAACGAGATTGCATCCAGGCTAACAGAAGCATAGCATCTGCAGCAGTTAATCTCTGGTTGTCTATGTAGCAGGATTCACAATCACCATGGAAACATATCTCTGGTCATATCTGTGAGGGATTTTTAGACTAGGACAGTTGAGGTGGGAGACCCCACCCTACCTGTGGATGGCACGTCTCCTGAGCTGAGTTCCTGGACTACACATAAAAAAGAAAGCCAGCTGAGCTTTCAGCATTCCTCGCTCTGCTCTGCTTCCTCACTGAGGGACTGAAGGTGACCGGCTCCTGCCACCAATGCCATCCCTGCACTGATGGACTGTCAGCCTGGAACTATATGTAAAATAAATCCTTCCTCCCTTAAACTGACTTTTGTCAGGTATTTTGTCTCAGTACCTAGAAGGTAACTGGTAGGGAAAATTGGGGGATATTGCTAGATAAATGATGTAGAGCTGAGTTTCTTTGGAACTGGCTTGTGGGAGGAATATGGAAAGATTTGGAACTTTGGACTAGAGAAGCCTTACAATGTTGTAACAGGAGCTTCCTGGGCCATTCTGGTGAGAGTTTGAAAAATGTAAGGCCAAAATGAGGACAATGGAGGCTTGGCTCATGAGATTCCAAGGGGGGTGGATTCTTATCAGGAACTGGGTTAGAGACAGTACACGTGATATTCTGGCAAAGAATATGCCTACATTCTGCCCATGTCCTGAGAATTGAGCAAAGTTGAATTTAACAGTAACGGACTAATGTGTTTGGTGGAGGAAATTTCAAGGTAGAATAACATTGAGACTGTGGCATGGTTTCTCTCTGCTTGCCCTGATTCAGATCTACAAAGAGTGACAGGACAGTACAGAGCAGGAAGATATGAAGCTGAACATGGAAAGAAATGTAAGCAAATTTAAAACCCTAGACCCAGAGACTGCAGTCACTGAGGCGATAAGGAAGATAACAGCACTAAAATGAAATCTATTGCTCTCTATCTGGACAATAGGAAAGATGCACTGAGGGCAAGAACCTATACACTGAAGGCTCACGAGAGAAAGAATGTGAATTCTTCAGAAAGGAAAACTGCTGAAGGAGGTCTGCACTCCGAGGGTCAGCAGAGAGAGACTGCTACGGCTGTGTTCCCTGGGTACCAGGCCTCATCCCAACCTGGCAGCAGAACTGGGCAGAATCACCCATGCAGGACTGATTTTGCAAGAATGAAAGATGCAAGAGGGAGAAAGTCATGGACTGTTTTTCCCTGCTTCCAGAGAGTTGCTGAGGCTAAGCAGGGTGAGACTGGGTCAGAGTCTCCGCAAGGAGGCCCTGTGAGGCCACTGCATGGAGCTGTGAGGGCTAACCCCTAGGTTGCAATGGGGGCGGGGGGTGCTTTGTTTTCTTTTGTTTGTTTGAAGGGGGTTCATAAGATTCTGTTCTTATCTGCTTTTGTTTACTTTATATCCCCTTCTGGGGTAAATTTATTCAAATCTGGATCTCTAGTCTTCATCTCTCTCCTAAGCTCTGGTATCACCTCTATGTACATAACCCTAGAAGAATACCAAAATTAACATGTCCAAAAACAAATTCATTGTGTGATCCACAAGCACCTGCCTTTCCCTTTCACTGGCTATGGCAGTTAATGGGATGAACATCCGTCTGTTCTCTGACCAAAGCCGGTATCATGAAGCCCACAAAGCTAGATCTAAACGTCCTGTGACAGGGGCCACGCTTGTTTTGCTTACCAGTATAGCTCAAAGCCTGTAGAGTTGGCCCTTTGCAAAAGGAAGGGAGAAAGGAAGGGAGGGAGGGCAGGAAGCACAGAGGGAGGGAGAAGGTTAGTTTGGTTTTAGGGTATAAGAAAGATATATATGGACTGGAGAAATGGCTTAGCGGTTAAGGCATTTGCGTGTGAAGCCAAAGGATCCCAGTTCAATTCTCCAGGACCCATGTAAGCCGTATGCACAAGGGGCACATGCATCTGGAGTTCGTTTACAGGGGCTGGAGGTCCTGGCATGCCCATTCTCTCTCTATGTGCACCTCTCTTCTCTCTCTCTCTCTCTCCGTGCAAATAAATAATTTTTTTTGTCTTTTCGAGGTAGGGTCTCACTCTAGTCCAGGCTGATCTGGAATTCACTATGTAGTCTCTGGGTGGCCTCCTGCCTCTGCCTCCCGAGTGCTGGGATTACAGGCATGTGCCACCACGCCCGGCTCTAAATTTTTTATGCAGAGAGAGAGAATGGGCATGCCAGGACCTCTAGCTACTGCAAATGAACTCCAGATGCATGTGCCCCTTGTGCAGCTGGCTTATGTGGGTCCTGGGGAATCGAACCTGGGTCCTTTGGCTTCACAGGCAAATGCCTTAACCACTAAGCCATTTCTCCAGTCCCAAGTAATTTTTTAAAAGAAAGATATATATGATATACATTAAGCATGGAGTTTTTTTGCATTTCATCATCTTTTTTATTGACATCTTCCATAAATATAAACAATATACTGTGGTCATAATTCCACCCTACCACCCTTCCTTTTCCTCCCCCCAAATCCTCCTCCATTGAATCCCTTTTCCTTTCCAATTAGTCTCTTTTCTATTTTGACTTTTTTTTCTCCTATTAAGGCAAGGAATTACTGAACTTCTGTTAAATTGTAATAATTTAGATTATATATGAATGCATTTATTTATCTTTCTCATAGCTAACAACATTTAGTTATCTTTTTCATTGTCCATACAGAAACCCTGAATTAAATTTTTCTTTTCTCAAGCTATTTTTATTCTATTTTACTTTATTCTCTGTTTTATTTGAGAGAGAGAGAGAAAGAAAGAAGAAGATAAATAGAAAGAATGGGCATGTCAGGGCCTCTGCAAACAAATTCCAGATGCATGCACCACCTTGTGCATCTGGCTTACATGGGTACTGGGAAATTGAACTTGGGTCCATGGGTTTTGCAGGCAAATGCCTTAACCACTAAGCCATCTCTCCACCTCCTCTACCTATTTTTAATATCTTAGGATCTGAAAGATGAGAACAAGCCTTCAACTCTATGGCATGGCTTTTACCTGGCCTTTATGATACATTGAGTCTTCTTGTGTCTGTCTCTCAGTAATTTATACTGGGTTTAAAAATGATCTTCAGGGCTAGAGAGATGGCTTACTGGTTAAGGTGCCTGCCTGCCAAGCCTAAGAACACCTGTTCACCGGGCGTGGTGGCGCATGCCTTTAATCCCAGCACTCAGGAGGCAGAGGTAGGAGGATCGCTGTGAGTTCAAGGCCACCCTGAGACTACAGAGTGAATTCCAGGTCAGCCTGGGCTACAGTGAGACCCTACCTCGAAAAACCAAAAAAAAAAAAAAAGAACACCTGTTTGATTCTCCAGGTCCCACGTTTAGCCAGACATAAAGTGACGCAAGGGTGCAATGCTGCACTTGCCCACAAGGGGTGCACGCATCTGGAGTTCATTCACAGCAGCTGAGAGGCTGCTAGTGCACACCCATTCTCTATCTGTCTGTCTGTCTGTCTGTCTGTCTGTCTCTCTCTCTGACTCTCTCCAAAAAAAAAAAAAAAAGATCTTCAGGGCTGGAGAGATGGCTTAGTGATTAAGGAACCTGCCTGCGAAGCCTAAGGACCCAGTCTTGATTCCCCAGAAACCACATAAGCCAGATGCACATGATGGTGCATGCATCTGGAGTTCGTTTGCAATGCGCAAGAACCTGGCATGCCCATTCTCTCCGTCCCTGTGCCCCCTCTCAAAAATAAATAAATTAGTTAAATATTTTTTTAAATGATCTTTAGGAAGACTATTACTTTCCCAATCTGGCCCTTCCTTCTGCAAAGGTACCATGTGAAATGTGAGACCCCACATGCTGGCCAAGCTTTATACACAGTCCAGTAACCTTCTCGCAGAGTCTCAAGTGTTAAAATGATTTACCAGGAGAGAACACTTTGTTTTGTTTGAGTCCATGGGTCTGCACTAACTTCTCTGCCATGATAAACACGGGTCTCTGGACTACAATAGACTTGTTTCCCATCTCGAGCTTTTGTCTTGTGAAAGTGAAAGTCCCAAGTCCTGAAATATGGACCCCCTGAAAGGAAAAAGAAACAAAACAGAGCAACAAACAGGTCATTGAAGGAGTGAAGAAAAATAACCTTCATCCTATTATTCAAAAGAAAGTGAAGAGAATTTATTTAGGCCTTAACTCAATAATCTTATAAGTTCTTATAGCTGAACATTTCTATTAAAATTACCATTTTTTAAATCTATATAAAAGATTATTCCTGTCTTAAATTATATGGTATTGTAAATTTTAATCATTTTCTATTTAAGAGAGTATAATAAACTTTGTTTTCTCATTCTCCTATATGTCCCACTTAATATCAGACAACCCACCAATGAAGAAGGATAGGGATGGGGGAGGTGAAAATGAGCAAAACACAATTGCATATATATTTGAAAATGTCATAATGTAGCCCAATTGTTTTTTTTCAAGGTAGGGTGTTACTTTTAACTCAGGCTGACCTGGAATTTACTCTGTAGTCTCAGTGTGGCCTCGAATTCACAGCGATCCTCATACCTCTGCCTCCCAAGTGCTGTGATCAAAGGTGTGCGCCACCACACCCAATTAATCTTTTGTATTCTATCTAAAACGTTGAATAAATAGATGTGCAGCATCCCAAACACATCCTGCCTTCATCTTGGCTGGTAGATAAAATTACGTTTTTGCTCTCAAACATGGTCCCTGTTATGATGTATGACACCCCAGCAGGGGTGTCCAACCTGCTGACATTGCAACATGACAGTGTCATTTACAAGTCATTTACAAACCACATTCATAGCTATCCTGGGATGCATGTGGCCCATGCGTCACTGGTTAGACACATCTGCAATCAAGGGTTGAAAACTCAAAAGCCTACATTAGCCACCAAAATAAAAATCAAAAGAATGCAAGGAGTGGATGAAGCCAGTGAGAGGCTGCGGAGGAGAAGGAGCGTGTGCCACGTCCAACAAGGAGAAGCAGAATGGGCTCCAGCCAAGTGACACATTCAGGAATGGAGAGATGGCTTAGAGGTTAAGGCATTTGCCTGCAAAGCCAAAGGATACCAGTTCGATTCTCCAGGACCCATGTAAGCCAGATGCACAAGGGGCACATGCATTTGGAGTTCGCTTGCAGTGGCTAGAGGCCCTAGTGTACCCATCCCCCCCCTTTGCCTCTTTCTCTCAAATAAATAGAATAAAATAAATAAAAAGTGACACAGTCAGAAATGTAAGGCTGCTATATATCAGAACTTCTGATTTTTTTTTTTTTAAGAAAAAGGAGAGAAGCTGGGCGTGGTGGCGCACACCTTTAATCCCAACGCTTGGGAGGCAGAGGTAGGAGGATTTCCATGAGTTCAAGGCCAGCCTGAGACTACAAAGTGAATTCTAGGTCAGCCTGGGCTAGAGTAAAACCCTACCTTGAAAATTCCAAAAAAAAAAAAAAAAAAAGAAGAAGAAGAAGAAAGAAAGAAAGAAAGAAAGAAAGAAAGAAAGAAAGAAAGAAAGAAAGAAGAAAAAAAGGAGAGAAAATGAAAACATAAACTTTCCCAATTTTAAGTGATAATTATTCAAATTCTCAAATCAGACAAAATGAGTTTGAATGGTTAATTCAAAATACAGGATCTCTGAATGGGACCTCTGAGTAGTGTGTAAAAGCCCTACAAGCATCTCACTCCCTCCATGCTCCTCCAAAATCTCTACCTAAGTCTATAGTATCCAAATTCAAGACTTGTTAGAAAAAAATAGTCCAACCAAATGCGAAGTTTCTTAGTTCTTGTTGAATTTAAGAACATTGTTTTAAATATTTTATTTATTTGAGAGGAGGAAAGAAGCAAATGGAGAGAGAGAATGGGCCTATCAGGGCCTCCAGCCACTGCAAATGAACTCCAGATGCATGTGCCACCTTGTGCATCTGGCTTATGTGGGTACTGGAGAATCAAACCTAGGTCCTTAGGCTTCATGGACAAGTGCCTTAACTGGTAAACCATCTCTCCAGCCTTGAATTTAATTTTTATATTTACATATTTTGGTGAAAATTAATTCCCAGCAAATTGACAAAATGCCCACAGCTATGCCAAGAACTATCAGATCACACACAAAGAATGCATATGGTTTCTTCACACCAAGTGGGTGAAGTGGCACTTCATATCACAAGATGAGCAGAATTTACAACTTTATCATCTAAGGCTGAAATCCAGATTGTCAAGCCTTCTATCCACAAGTCTTAAGTGTAACCACAGGAGTGGAAGTACAACTGAGTGGCTCAAAAGTCTACTGTACAACTCACAGCAAAATTATACAAGACTGTGTAAGAAAAAAGTGGCCTCTGAATTCTTGTGTTAAAATTAGACTATAAGGCTGGGTATGGTGGTGCACGCCTTTAATCCCAGCACTCAGGAGGCAGAGGTAGGAGGATCACCTTGAGTTCAAGGTCACCCTGAGACTACCTAGTGAATTCCAGGTGAGCCTGCGCAAGAGTGAGACCCTACCTGAAAAACCAACAACAACAACAAAAAATTACAGTATAAAGCCTACCTTGTGCAGAGATAGCTGCCGTTCTACAAACTCTGAAACATTCCCCCAGATAATGGAGACATCTGAAATTCAAATGAAACCAAAATAACTTATGTGAACACCTATAAAATATTATTTTTGTGCTAATAGGTAAAATGTAAATGTGAAATGCACAATTAAATGATAGTAACATCCAATTTGGGTAGAATTAACAGAAAATTAAATCATTTCCAAAAGTGGATTTCCCTAGTAACTGAAGCTTATCCCTATAAATTCGAAAGTTGTAATTTGGGGGGCTGGGAGATGAGTCAGTGGTGAAAGTGCTTGTCATACAAGCATAAGGACCCGAGTTCAGATCCCCAGAACCCACCTAAAAGCTAGGCAGAGAGCTGGAGAGAGAGCTCAGCAGTTAAAGGCACTTGTTTGCAAAGCCTGATGATCCAGGTGTGATTTTCTAGTACCCATGTAAAGCCAGATACACAAAGTGCTGTATGACTCTGGAGTATGTGGCAGGAGACCCTGGCATGTCTATTCCCTCCCTTCCTCTCTCTCTCTCTTTTTCTTTCTCTCTCACATCAAGTAAATTAATAAATATATTGTTTTTAAAAGTTGGGCATGGCAGCATGGACCTGTAATCACAGAGCTGGGGAGGAGAAGATAACAGGATCCCTAGGGGTTGCTGGCTAGCTAGTCCAGCCTAATTAGTGAGCTCTAGATTCAGCAAGAGACCCTGTCTCAAAAATAAGGTGGAGAGTAATTGAGGAAAACACCCAACATTGACCTTTGGCCTCCACACACATACACACACATACACATGTGCCCACAGGCATATAAATATGCATACACACACATATGAATACAAAAAACAAGATGTTTTAAAATTTTATTTATTTATTTAACAGAGAAAATGAGAGTGTATGGACATACACACAGGGCCTCTTGCTGCAAAAAACAAGATGTTTTAAAATTTTATTTATTTATTTATTTGATGGATAAAATGAGAAATCAAACATACCATCAAGGGCCTCTGCTGCCAAACATCTTTGACCACTGAGCCATCTCTCCAGCCCCAAGACGTTATTTTAGTAACAACAACAACAACAATAATAATAATAATAATGTTATAATAATATAGTATATAATAATTATATAATAATTATATAATGTTATAATAATAATAATGTTAAAGAAAACCTTGTAAAATAAAGAAAACTTATTCACACATTTTATTTAACAAATGGAGTGTTAGCCAACTATAATGTTTTTCTTAGTGTCTCATTTGACAAGAATTTATAAAGTGTTGATGCCATCTGATTAATATAGGCATTCAATCTTATATCTTTCTATAACACAAGAATAAGGACAAGGACCTCTCAAGCATGAAAGACTGCCCTGTATAGTCACTGTCCCTATAGAGCTAATGTTTTTAATTCTCAAATATGTTTTTCATTTTCAGTTTTCATGGTTAGACTACCAGCTGTCCCTTCTTCCTGCTGCTATTGCTCTGCACGATCACTGCTTCTAGTCTGCTGTGTTCTGGAAATGACAGATACACTAATATCATATCTACAATAATAATTTTTTAAATACTGACTAGGGGTGGGGGGCTTTATGGGCTTTCCTTTGAATTAATACATACAATTTGTATTTCTACTTTGATCACAATAGGCCTCTATGTTTATTTTCGTGTTCTCATTGTGTTCCCATGCTCTGCCTCCAAAATCTGATAGAAAAATAGTCCATCACCAATAAGTATGGTATCAATATGTTATGTATCACAGATATGACTGATATTTAGTATCAGAGAAAATTACATCTGTGATAAAGTCTGATCATGTGTTATTTAAATTTTCCTATTAAAGCCAGGTGTGGCGGTGCATGCCTTTAATCCCAGCACTTGGGAGGCAGAGATCAGGCCACCCTGAGACTACATAGTGAATTCCAGGACAGCCTGGACTAGATTGAAACCCTACCTTGAAAAATAAAACAAAAAAACCAAACCAAAAACCTAAAATTTCCAATTAGAAACTCTTACACATCAAAAGTGTTAAGTTTTATTTCTCAAAATAAAAGGTCAAGAAAGGTGACATCTCCTGGGTTGCCACTTTGGGACATAGATGAAGCTACCAACAAAAAGATAATTATTTCCCCAACATTGAAAACTGATTTATTGGTATTATTCTCCCCTGATGATTTATTTGTTTGTTTGTTTTTTTGAGGTAGGGTCTCACTCTGGTCCAGGCTGACCTGGAATTAACTATGTCATCTCAGGGTGGCCTCGAACTGTCGGCAATCCTCCTACCTCTGTCTCCCGAGTGCTGGGATTAAAGACGTGCACCACCACGCCTGGCCCTCCACTGATGATTTAAACCACCAGCTAAAGTAGGAAGACGGCAGTCGTGTAATTCTGATGTATCATGGTTATAAATATTCTTATAATATGCCAGGAAAGAGACAAGTTTGCTAGATGAGAAGTAGCACTTATTCTCATCTGGAAACAAGTTGGATGATGAAAAATCACAACCAGTATAACTAGGGTAGGTAGCATCATGAAGAGCACAAGGCCCAGATTCTGCCCCCATCCACTGTAGTCAGCATTTCCTCCATTCCGCCCCTTCCTACAGCACACCCTGCCCTCCCTGCCCCCTCAGCTCAGAGGATTTGCTGCTAAGAATTAAGAAGGTCTTTCAATTAATTAGTCCCCAACTGTATACTGAGTTAACATTTTCATTGTCACCATAAATGTCACTAATTCACCAATAAAAACCTCACTATCAAGATTTACATGGAGAAATTTCAGGGTTATTCAGTCAAAATTGTTAGTGACTAAAAATCTTTCACCTAGATATCACATGCAGCTCATGTTTCAGGAAAATTATCTACACTGAGGAGAAAATGATTTAACTAGGGACAGGAGAAACTGTGGTTTGTAATCAAACTCTAATGAAAATACCTGACTGAACTTAATTGGAAATTTGAGAATGATCTTTCTTCATGTGGACGATGTATTAAAGTCAGTCTGCGATTTACCTAATAAAATATAATGGGCAGCATTATGTTAAAGTGGGTTTAGTTATTTAATCTGAAACTTGTTATTTCTCACTGGAGCAAAAAAAAAGAATCCATGATCCTCATTCCTCTTTTTAGGCACCTGCAGTTCCAGTAAAACAGTTTGCAAATATTATACATTATAATTTCTAACCAATCTGTTCTGACAGTTCAAGTTTTAGAGAAGGTATTACTAAATCTCAAAATGAAAATGTTCTAATCACATCTATAAAAGCAGTTTAAATAATATGCTACTTTTATAAATGGAGTTCTCAGGAAGCTTGGGTCATTATTTAATCACAAACTGAAACACCAGGAATCACGATTATAAAGAACTAACTTCCTGTGGTGGTTGGAGCAAAATATCCCCATAGCCTTAGGTATTTGTTGTTAAGATTAAGTTTCCTGACAGGCATGGTGGCACACGCCTTTAATCCCAGCACTCGGGAGGAAGAAGTAGGAGGATCACCGTGAGTTCAAGGCCACCCTGAGACTATAGAGTGAATTCCAGGTCAGCCTGGACCAGAGTGAGACCCTATCTCGAAAAAAAAAAAAAAAAAAAAAAAAAGATTAAGTTTCCTACTTAGTCTTCAGCAGGCAGGACCCTGCTGGAGGAGGTGTGTCACTGGGGGTTCTTGAGTCTAGCCTTAAGAGGTGTGTAGAGAGCGAGTGTGAACTCTGGCTATTCATTCTCTCTCTCTGCTATGGATGTATGATGAAGTGAGCCAACTCCCGCCATGATGGAGTTTCCCCTGGAATCTGTAAGCCTTGCCTCCCATAAGCTACTTCTGGTTGGGTGTTTGTCCCAGCAAAGAGAAGGTAACTTCTATACCCCCATGTACATCTTCTATATTCAGTTCCACCTTCTTTGTCCCTGAATCCTTCCTTTTTAAAAAAATTATTTATTTATTTGTTTATTTATTTATTTATTTATTTATTTATTTGCAAGCAGAGAGAGAGATAGAAGAGAGGGAAACAGAGAGAGAATGGGCACACCAGGGCCTCTAGCCACTGCAAACGAACTCCAGATGCATGTGCCCCCTTGTGCATCTGACTTACATGGGACCTAGAGAATCAAACCTGGGTCCTTAGGCTTCATAGGCATACTCCTTAACCGCCAAGCCATCTCTCCAGCCCCCCCCTTTTTAAAATTTTTTTTATTTCCTTCCTTTTTAATAGATCCAACAGGAGCTCATTTTTTCCCTTGTACTTCCGATCTAAGACCCTGAATATAAAGAACATGCTAATAGTATTAGGATGGAGTAATGACTTCCTTACACGTAAAGTGGGAACACTGGTGAACCACCGTCCTTGATTGGAGAGACAAATAGGAAAACTTTCATTTCAAATTCTAAGCAGTTTATGAATTCATAATATGTTTTAAACAATCCCAAGTAGCAAGAATCCTGTATCATAGAAAACCATTAAGAACAAAGGCTGTGTCTATGATATGAATTATAAAACAGTATGCTTGAAACAGATATAAATATGAAAACTATAATTCCCCTGGTCTATAGTGCTCATCTTCTAAAATTAAAATATTGATATAAGCCAGAACAGAATATTGAAGGGTGATTTGGCAAAGAAACATTCTGGAGCATGTGTAGTGTGTGGTGTGTTAGACCTGTGGTCCTCCTGCCTCTCCATGCATCCAAAAATTTCATCTCATTTACATTTCTATGATAATGACAGGGCCCTCTAAGCATGACCATTATATAATATTAGACTTTGCTGAAATACAGAAACAGAAGGAATATACAATAATGAACATATACAATGATGACAGTTCATTTATGAGTTTTGCTGAGGACTGGAATTTATCCTCGTCTTCTTTACAATGAGTCATTTGTGGAATTAATAAACAGTAATTTGTCGTCAGCTTCTGGGTCATGCCTTAAGTCCTTGCTGAAGTTAGCAGTGGTCTCTGGTCAGTAAACTCATCAAGCATGTTGGAACCTCATCTCTTCTGGAATGAAATCCACCAGGTCTGACATTATCAAACACTCCTCCATTAAGCAGTTCTCCTTTGGCTTTTATTACACTGTTTTTTCCTATCTTTCACACTTTTTTTCAGTCTCCTTTGCAAGCTCTCCTTTTCAACCTAGCCATTAAATGCTGGAGTTTTTTTCAAGGAGCAGTAGTGGGCTGAGATAGTCTGTAAACATATTCTAATGGAATAGCTTAAATTTAGAAGGCTTGTGACATGGAGGAAGAAGGTGGTACTTTCCTTTGGAAGTCAACCTGCCAGTTTCACATCCTCCTGCTAAAGAACTTAATGAGCATGTGCCTATGTGAATTGAAAAGTTTACATCCATACATAACTCTGCACACAGATATTTATATCACCTTTATTCATCGTTACCAAAAACTCGGCAGCAACTAAGCTGTTCTCCGGGCAAGCACCTTAGCTGCTGAGCCATCTCCCGAGCCCTGAAACTGTCCTGCAATAGGCAAACTGATAATTGAACTCCAGTACATTTATGTAATTAAATATTATTCAGCACTAAAAAGAAATGAGCTATCAAGTCTTGAAAAGACAGGAAGAAATTTGAATGTGTATTACTATATGAAAGAACTCATTCTGTAAAGGCCACAGGCTATGCTATTCAACTATATGACAATCTGGAAAGAACAAATCTATAAGACAAGCCAAGTGTGGTAATGCACACCTTTAATTGCAGCACTTAGGATACACATGTACATACATAGTGGGAAAATAACTTTTTTTCAAGGTAGGGTCTCACTCTAGCCCAGGCTGACCTGGAATTCACTATATAGTCTGAGGGTGGCCTGGAGCTCATGGCGATCCTCCTACCTCTGCCTCCCAAGTGCTAGGATTAAAAGCATGTACCATGCAGGGCTTGGAAAAATAATATTTTAAATCCATGAAACCATTTAGTCTTCTTTTAAGGTTTTGAGAGGGAAAATTAGGAGCGATGCTGGAGAAGAGAATGGAGCAGCACTCATTCCTTTCTCATTCCTATTGACTTTGTCTCCTAAACTCATAATTTGGTGAATGGTAAACAACCCCATAATTTATGATGGCTTGATGAATAAGAGAACTTGCATTTCTAGAGAACCTTTCTTCAGAACAATCCTATCACTTGTAGACAGATCTCAAGGTCCCCTTTGGGGAGACTCTCCCAGGAAACTATGCTAAAGACAGATTGTGTCTTGCTACTAACCCTAGTGAGCTTTCTGTGATGTTTGCTAGGTTGCCTGGCAAACACATACCAAGTGTCATTTCATGATCATCTCAATTCCTTAACACAGCTGCGAGATGTCAGGAACAACAAAAGCCACTGTTGCCTTGCCTGAACTCTGATAAGGAGACATTTAGAGTGCAATAGAGCTGTTTTTTTCGGGTGTTACAAGGGCTTGCATTTGCCCTTCTTTGGGGGTGGGGGTAGAGGTGGTTGTGTTTAGCTACCATTTACTGAGCACTGTACTAGTCAGGAAACGAATATGATTAAAAACCTTTGATTAACAACCCAGAGCTGGCTCCAGAAGCTCTCTGAACATCCAATCTGGCTAATGTGATTAAGGGCGTGCTGCCAAGGCAACAAGCCACTCCAGGCCAGGTTCAGGTCCTCTGCATCACGCCCAACGCAGAGAAAGGTCCAGTCCCAAAGCCCCATTCCAAGTCACTTACCCTCCTGGCTCAGCGAGGGCAGCGTGGGCAGCACCTGCCTGCCCACGTCCTGCATAGCTGGGATGATATTGTTCAACATCTTCTGTCCGCACTTGACACTGTGGTAGGTCCTCGACTGGGAGTCGTTTCCTTTCCTATACGGAGTTTGCTCTGAAGTGATTTCCTCACCTCTAAGGCCCGTATCCTCAGAATTTGGAATGTGCTTTTAAAATAAAAATTACAAGAACTCTGATTTTTTTATTATTATCATTATTCTTAAAACATTCTTTCTCACTGTCCCTTCCCTCTTGATCTGGCTCGTGGACAACCAGATCCCACCACAGCTTTCCAAAGAGCTGTCCAAGAGTGGTCCGGGCCCACCCCCACTGTGAGGGACGCAGGCAACAGGGTGGGCCCGAGAGGCATTGGGCAGAGAAGGCCCGGTGGAAGGGAGGGCAGGATGCGTTGCTAGGACGCGACAAAGACTCGCTGTTGCTAGGGCCTCCTTGCTGGGATTCAGCCCCGCCCCTTAAGAGGAGCCAGTGGTTAGGTAAACCAGGTGATTCCTAAACTTGAAACAGCAAGATTGAGGAGTAATTTTTATTTGTTTCCCTCCTCTTCCCCCCGCCCCCGGGGCAGCAGAGAACTTGCTGTCTAAAGTGGTCGGTTTTTTGTAATCATCTTGGACAAAGCTGTGATGCCTTTTGCACTGAGAGTTCCCAGCTGGAATTTGTTTCTTTGTTGTGTTTGTTATCCTCCGGGTTCCCCTTTTAGGAAATGGAGGGCTATGGAATTGAGGAGTAAGGAGGTGATCTTTTTAGGCTTTTTATTGACAACCTCCACGCATATAGACAATATACCATGATCATGATCCCCTCCCATCACCCTCCCTTTCCCCCCTTGAATCTTCCCTCCGCTGAATCCCTTCTTTCCAACTAGACTCTCCTATTTTTATTTTGATGTCATCATTTTCCCCCTCTTATTATACAGATCTTGTATAGGTAGCATCAGCTGCTGTGAGGTCATGAACACCACATCCTCTTTGTGTCTTGCAGACAGTATTGCAAAGCACTAGGACTTTTTAAAAATAATTATGTTTCCCTTCCCTTATAGATGTGAAAAAAACCTCCCCCTGCAGGATTATGTTCAAGTCTCCCCTTCTGATAATAACATCAAGTGAACATACCCTGTAAACCCCATCCAGGCCAAGAAACAAGACACAGCTTTTTTTTTTTTAAAATTATTTATTTATTTACTTATTTATTTTTCGAGGTAGGGCTTCACTCCAGCCCAGGCTGACCAGTAACTCACTATGTAGTCTCAGGGTGGTCTTGAACTCATGACAATCCTCCTACCTCTGCCTCCCAAGTGCTAGGATTAAAGGTGTGAGCTTAATTACATGTTATAAAGAATACATATGTCAGCCAGGCATGGTGGTGCACGCCTTTAATCTTAGCATGCGGGAAGGAGAGCTGGGGGGTGGAGAGCTGGGGGATCCCTGTGAGTTTGAGGCTAGCCTGGAACTAGAGTGACTTCCAGGTCAGCCTGGGCTAGAGTGAGACCCTACTTCAAAACTGCTACCACCCCCCCCAAAAAAAAAGAAAAGAAAAGAAAAGAAAAGAAAAGAAAAGAAAGAACATATGTCAGAATTGTTGAAAGACCTGAAGAAAAACGATCAAATAACTAAAAGGGTAAGTGCGGGCCATGGGAATGCCAGGCACAAGATGATGGATGTGGTCAAATGACAGCTACTTAGAAACTTCTGACAGATGAAACTACAAGGATGCAATTGCTTTTCTTGCAACACAAAGAAAGGTAAAATAGCTAATGTGACAAATGAGATTACATTGAGACAAGTTGGGGAAGAATCTCTCAAAGAAGAAATATAGAGAAACTCAGGCCAGGCGTGGTGGCACATGCCTTTAATCCCAGCACTCAGGAGGCAGAGGTAGGAAGATCACTGTGAGTTTGAGGTCAACCTGAGAGGCTACGTAGTGAATTCCAGGTCAGCCTGGGCTAGAGCAAGACCCTACCTCGAAAAACCAAAAAGAAAAAAAAAAAAACAGAAAATAGAAGAAGAATTATAAGGTTTCTTGGACTGGAGAGATGGCTTAACTATTGAAGCACTTGCCTCTGAAGCCTAAGGACCAAAGTTTGATTCCCCAGGACCCACATAAGCCAGATGCACAAGGTGGCTCATGCATCTGGAGTTTGTTTGCAGTGGCTGGAGGCCCTGGCACACCTATTCTCTCTCTCTCTCTCTCTCTCTCTCTCCTTGGGTCTCTCTTTCTCTCTCTCAAACAAATAAATAAAATAAAATATTAAAAAAAGAAATATATGGAAATTCATCAAGCCAGGCTATTTAAAAATACAGTTAAAAATAAGATAATAAAAAAAGGACTATGTTAAAGAAGACATAACACTGTCACCATCTTCCTGCACTCTTTGCAGGATAAAAGTTATACACCAAGACTTTGTCATGCATAATGGATGTGGTCTCAATGAATAATGCATGTGATAATGATACCCGTCTATATAACATTATCCTTTTATGCACAGAAGGGAAAAATGATATGTGATCAATACTCTCCTCTTATAAATGCACCTTTCTTCCATTTCATATAAGCTGAGGTGAAAAATCAGGATCAAAGACCTAAATTTGAGTCTTAATCTAATACAAATAGTTTTATATGACTAGATAAGATATAGGTGTTTCTGAACTTCCATTTTTTATCTATGCTGTTTTATTATAAATGATATTATGAAAGAAACAAATGTGGGCTGGGGAGATGGCTCAGTGGGTAAGAATGCTTGCCACACAAGCATGAGGACCTCAGCTTGATCCCTGGCAGCCACACACAAAAAAAAAAAAAAAAAAAGTGGAAGCAGGGCATGGTGGTGCATTCTTTTAATCCCACCCAGCACTTGGAAGGCAGAGGTAGGAGGATCACTGTGAGCTGGAGGCCACCCTGAGACTATGAATTCCAGGTCAGCCTGGGCTAGAGTAATACCCTATCTTGGAAAACTGAAAGAAAAAAATAAAGTTGATGTGTCATGCACACCTGTAACCCCAGACCTGAGGAAGCTGGAGACATGAGAATCGCTGGAGCTCTTTGGTCAGCCAGTGTGACCAACAACATAAAAAAAGGCAGCTCCAAGCTCAGTGAGAGACTTAAGGACACAACACAGAAGAGAGATAGAGGAAAATAAAATCTGATGTTTTATTTTGGCCTCTACACACATCCATCCACACAGGGCACATGCAACTACATACATATGTGCATACATTACACATACATACACCACACACATACCATATTGCTTCCATACACACACACTAAAAATAGAGACAGGAAGAAAGAAAAGAAAGAAAGAAAGAAAGAAAGAAAGAAAGAAAGAAAGAAAGAAAGAAAGAAAGAAAGAAAAGGAAGGAAGGGAAGGAAGGAAGAGAGAGAGAGGGGGGGGAGGGAGGGGAGGGAGGGGGAGGGAGGGAGGGAGGGGAGGGAGGGGGAAGGGGGAAAGAAGTCGGGCATGGTGGCACACACCTTTAATCCCAGGGGTAAAGATAGGAGGATAGCTGTGAAGGAAGACTACATAGTGAAAGGTCAGCCTGGGCTAGGCGAGGAAGAAAGAAGAAAGAAAGAAAGAAAGAAAGAAAGAAAGAAAGAAAGAAAGAAAGAAAGGAAAGAAAGATCCAGAAAAGGTATATAAGGCAAAGTGGCCAGGTACTGAAGGGTCCTTGTGGAGGTTTGATTCAGTCCCCCATAAACTTAAGTGTTCTGAATGCTAGGTTCCCAGCTAATGGAGATTTGGGAATTAACACCTCCTGGAGGTGGTGTATTGTTGGAGACGGGCTTATAGGTATTTGCCAGCTTCCTCTTGCCAGTGTTTGGTACACACTCCTCTTCCTGTTGTCCACCTGATGTTGGCCAGGTGATGCCCACCCTCTGCTCATGCCATTTTCCCCTGCCATCATGGAGCTTCTCCTCAAATCTGTAAGCCAAAATAAACCCTTTCTTTTCCCACAAGTTGCTCTTGGTCAGGTGATTTCTGCTAGCAATGCGAACCTGACTGCAAAGAGTGCCATGTGTTTTGTCATGTATCTAAAATGTACACAATTTTTGAGGTAGGGTCTCACTCTAGCCCAAGCTGGCCTGGAACTCACTCTGTTGTCCTAGGCTGGCCTTGAACTCATGGAGCTCCTCCTAGCTCTGCCTCGCGAGTGCTGGGACTAAAAGTATACACCACCATGCCTAGCTTTGTGTGAACTTTTGTTTTCATTTCTCTAGGTTGACTTGTTTTATTTTGTTTTGTTTGGTTTGGTTTGATTTTTCAAGGTAGGGTCACACTCTAGCCCAGGCTGACCTGGAATTCACTCTGTAGTCTCAAGGTAGCCTCGAACTCATGGTGATCCTCCTATCTCTGCCTCCCAAGTGCTGGGATTAAAGGCATGTGCCACCACTGGAAGGATGGTTATGTGGTTGGCATATGTTTGACTTTATAAGAAATGGACTTTTTAAGAACTTTTTATTAGCTGGGCATAGTGGCACATGTCTATAATCCCTGCACTTAGGAGGCAGAAGTAGGAGGATCACTTGAGTTTGAGGCCATCCTGAGATGACATATTGAATTCCAGGTCAGCCTGGGCTAGAATGAGACCCTACCTTGAAAAACCATAGCACAGCTGCAGGCATCTGTCTGCTAATGAACCATTTTTCTGTTTCTGTAAAACTTGCCTATATCATACATGAGGTCCTTGACACTAGGTTGGGGCTGTGGGCTCTGAGACCTAACAATAATGAGAGTAGTTCAAGATAAGGTATATGAACTCTGAACCACCAAGAATCAGAGTCCAGGCCTTAGAAGAGATTCCCCTGGGCCCGTGCTGGTGTGAAAATAAACTTATACCCTAATTCTCCACTCAATGTTGGTGCCAGGTTTTTTTAAATATTTTATTTATTTGTTTATTAAGAGGGAGAGAGACACATAGAGAATGGGAGCATGGTAGCACACACTTTTAATCCCAGCACTTGGGAGGCAGAGGTAGGAAGACTGCCATGAGTTCAAGCCCACCCTGAGACTACATAGTGAATTCCAGGTCATTCTGGGATATGGTGAAACCATACCTTTAGAGAGAGAGAAAGAATGGTCATGCCAGAGCCTCCAGCCACTGCAAACAAACTCCAGACTCATGAACCACTTTGTGCATCTGGTTTTACATGAGTACTGGGGAATTGAACCTGGGTCCTTAGACTTTGCAGACAAGCACCTTAACTGCTAAGCCATCTCTCCAGCCAATGTTGTGAGCTTTAGTTTCCTGTAAAATACATACACACAAACACACACACATGACATGAAAGCAGAAAGAGGACTATATGGGAGAGGAAGGGGCTCAGTGAGAGAGGGGCAGGAGGTATGAGAAGAGGTAGTGGGAGGGAAATATGAACAACATACAATGATCTATATGTATCAAAATGCTACAGTGAAACCCATTATTTTGTATTATGACAAACGAACACACAAACAAATGGGCAGATGAACACCAAACCTACTAAGCATTAAGGTCCATGCTAAAGACATGTCTCCTCTCACTGGGCCCCTTTCTCTATCTCATAAATAAATAAATAAATATTCTTTTAAAAAATAGCACAAGAGACTCTGGTATTAGGGTATAAGTTTATTTTCATGCCAGTATGGGCCCAGGGGAATCTCTTCCAAGGCTTGGATTCTGATTCTTGGTGGTTCCAAGCTTATATACCTTATCTTGAACTACTCTCATTATTTTTAGGTCTCAGAGCCCACAGCCCCAACCTAGTATCAGGGATCTTGTGTATAAGATAGGCAAGTTTTACAGAAACAGGAAAATGCTTAGCTAACAGACAGATGCCTGCAGTTGTGCTATGGAGATAAAAAGAAGCAGAAGATGATTTACAGTATGGGATAGGGGCTGCAATATAGATCATGGCCTTGAAACAACACAAAAATTACAGTGTTGGACATAACCAGCACAAAAGCCTATGCAGTACAGGACATGACCAACACAATAACTTTGGGGCAGGGGCTCCTAAAATGACTTACCCCAATTTCCATCTCATATATATGTATATATAGTTAAATCTATATTATGCATATAACGAAAACACACCATATTATGTCTCCTCCCCCACATTAACCCCTAATTCCTCATTCCTCTTTTTAGACCCTTTCTTCCACCTTCATAGCCCCCTTCTATTTTCATGCCACATGTCATATGTTTATATATAAAACTTTTGAATTCAACCTCATTCAAATTCTCAAAACATGAACAGAATATAGCCTATTTGTCAGAATATAACAGGAATTGCCTGTAGCCTAATTCCCACTAGAGACCTTGTTCCCCTCTGAAACCTCACGTGCCAAGCCTTCATTGTTCACATTTCTTGCTGCATTCTGATCTTCCAAACCACCAGCAGCCCATTATGCTGTTTATAGCATTCTATGACTTTTCTAGCCCAAAGTTCAGACTAAAGTTCCAAAGGCAAAAAAGCCACTGGGTCAGGTTTATCACAGTAATGTCCCTACTTCACCATACCAACTTTCTGTATTAGTTTTTCTATTATTGTGACAAAAACAACATACAATGCAAGAAAACATGCAGTATTTGTCTTTCTGAATCTGGTTTGTTTTGCTTAACATGAAAATCTCTTGTTCCAGCCATTATCCTGCAAATAGCATGATTTTTCTCTTTGTGGTTGAATAAAACTTCACTGTGTATATACACATCTTCTTTATCCATTCAGCTGTTGATAGGCATCTATGCAGGTTGCATGCCTTGGGTATTGTAACTAGTACAATAAGCACAGATGTGCAAGTATCTCTGTAGTGTGTTAATTTTGATTCCTTCAGATACATACTCAGGAATGGTATATAGCTAGATCAGGTGGTAATTCTATTTTAATTTTTTGAGGAGCCTCTATGCTGATTTCCATCAAGGCTTGCCAGTTTACATTCCCAATAGCAGTGTACAAATGTTACTCTTTTGCCATATCCACACCAGCATCTACTGTCAGTTGTTTTCTTGTTGATAGCCTTTCTGAATGGAGATAAATTCTCAATGATGTTTTATTTTCTGCTTTTTGTTCTTTGGTTTTTCAAGGTAAGGTCTCACTCTAGCCCAGGCTGACCTATTCATTACTCACTATTTAGTCTAAGGCTGGCCTCAAACTTACAGCAATCCTCCTACCTCATCCTCCCAAGTGCTGGAATTAAAGGCATGTACCATGAAGCCCAGCCTCAATAAAGTTTTAACCAAAGTGATTATACCAAACAGTTGACTCCCTTTCCCAAGGATTCCTGGTAGGTAGCATTGAGATGATCACACTAACTTCTAAACAATTGAATAGGTATGGTTTAATGTGAATCTATGCATACAGTCTGCTCACCTGGACCACTCTCCTCTCCATTCTCAATCTACACCTCCTACAAAATACAGAACTTTCTTTTATTTATTTATTTATTTATTTATTTAAGAATAACAGAGAGAAAGAGGCAGATATAGAGAGAATGGGTGCGCCAGTGCCTCCAGCCACTGCAAACAAACTCTAGATGCACGTGCCACCTTGTGCATCTGGCTTACATGGGTCCTGGGGGAATCGAGCCTTGAACCCGGGTCCTTAGGCTTCATAGGCAGGCACTTAACCTCTAATCCATCACTCCAGCCCAAAACACAGAACTTTCTTAAGCCTATCATCACTTGTAATTCTTTTTATTTTCCTTTTCCCTTTTTTTAAAATGCATGCCTACATATGTATATGTATGTGTGTATGTATGTGTGCTTGTGTGAGGGTGCATGTGTGTTGCATGAACATGTTTTCAAATGCATGTATAAACCAGAGGACAACCTCAGTTTTCTTCTGAAGGAATACTGTCCACCCCTTTGAAACAGGGTCTCTCATTGGCCTGGAACTCACCAGGTAGATTAGACTGGAAGGCTAGCGATCCTCCTGCCTCGGCCTCCTCTGTGCTGGGGTTACAGGCATGTATCCCCATGTATGGCATTTTTACAGAGGTCTCACAGGTCCTCGTGCTTAAGCAACTGACCTATCTTCTGTGATTCTCTCCTAAATCTCTACACTGTCCTTGTACCCAAGCTCCAGGTGTTATTAGGAAACCTTCCTCTTCCCGTCTGTACAGCTAAGTTAAGTGAGCCTCTTCTGAGTATGAATTTCCTCAATATTTCTTGAAAGCTGATTAAGCAAGCTTTTAAACATGCTTGTTTGGAACTTCTGTCACGCTATCACATATAAGGCACCATCTAGTGGTGAAGGAAAGTTACTGTACTTCTAGATCACTGCTATTGTATGTACCCTTAGCTTTCAGAGAACTTTTAAGGTCCTATTAAAGAAAAAAAGCCCAGGTGCTTTGCATGTAGATGTTATCCAGTGCCACAGAATAATTTTCGAGAGAATATCT
Organism: Orientallactaga sibirica; assembly: GCA_036365145.1. Classification (NCBI taxonomy): domain Eukaryota; kingdom Metazoa; phylum Chordata; class Mammalia; order Rodentia; family Dipodidae; genus Orientallactaga; species Orientallactaga sibirica. The sequence continues at coordinate 13,521,688 of JAEOAD010000055.1, read as the reverse complement.
CCCACTCTTTTACCACTCTATTTTCTTTCACGTTGCTCCCCCTTTTGTCACCTCCTAAGTCTCTTTCTCCTACATTTCAATTGTTCCATTGAAAAAAACATTCTGGTGCCTTAAGAGTATTCAGATTTCCTTTTGTAATTCACAGGTCCATCTTGGTAGGGGGCAGTATTTCCTGGTGACCACTTTCTTGCTGTGACCAAATACTTGACAGAAGAAACTTTAGAAAAGGTTTATTTTGGCTCCTGGTTCAAGGTTACAGCCATCATGAAGGGGAAAGGCCTGGCCACAGAACCTGAAGCCGAACTGGTCACATTACATCCACATTCAAGAGGCAGACAGTGGCAAATGCTGCTGTTCCCATCACTTTCTCCTTTCCATTCAGTCTAGGACCCCGGCCCATCCCACCTCAACTAACCTAATATAGAAAATCCCTCACAGATATTATCAGAGATTTGTTTCCATGGTCATTCTAAATTCTGTCAAGTTGTTTGTAAAAACAAATAATTAAAAAAAAAACAAACACCTAAAACTTATCATAGATTCTCTAGTTCAGGTGCTTTAAAAAATTTTTTTTAAATTGATCAGTTATAAAAAAATGATCAGTTCTACTTCAGTTTGCCTTTATTACAGAGAATAAACATGAGGTAAGCAAACCATTTACTGAAAAATGTCAAAAATACAAGTATGAAAAACATCAAAAGTACAAATATTGAGAATAGTATTAGTACCCGGCATGGTGGCACATGCCTTTAATCTCAGCACTTGGGAGGCAGAGGTAGGAGGATCACCGTGAGTTCGAGGCAGCCTGGACTAGAGTGAAACCCTACCTCAAAAAAAAAAAAAAAGAAGAAGAAGAAGAAGAGCATTAGAGGGATAGTTAAGGTGATTTCCTACAAAGCGTGACGACCTGGATTTGATTCCCCAGTTCTCATGTAGAGCCAAATGCACAGAGTGGCACATGCATCTGGAGTTCATCCTCAGTGGTGTACCCATTCTGTCTCATTCTTCCTTTCCCTCTCTCTCTCTCTCTCTCTCTCACACACTCTCTCTCTCTCTCTCCCTTTCAAATAAATATTTTAAAAGAATAGTATTATAGAAGTATAAAATTCTACTGCACTCTTTTTTAATATTTTTATTTATTTGAAAGAGAGAGACAGATGTAAAGAGAGGGAGAGAGCATAGGTGTGCCGAGGCTTCTTGATGCTGCAAACAAATTCCACACTCCACTTTGTGTATTTGGCTTTATGTGAGTACTGAAGAGTCACACCCGGGTGGGTAAGCTTTTCCAAGCAAGTACCTTTAACCACTAAGCCATTTCTCCAGCCCTATATTCTGCTCTTGAACAAACACATAATTATATTTTATAGCACAAATGCCACAAAGATTGTCTTTAACTTCTGTGAATTTAATGTAAAAGCCAATAAAAATAAAAGGCTTTCTAAGTTCTTTAGGAAACAGTTAAAATAGTATAATGCCACTTGGGAGGTGGAGGATCAGTAGTTCAAGGTCATCCACAGCTACACAGTGAGTTTGAAGACAGTCTGGGCTATATATCTTCCCATATAATGTCATTCTTTTAATTTTATCTTTGTATCTTACTACAAACCAACTTTTTTCAAAATAAGATTGGGCATTGGCGCACAATCCCAGCACTGAAGAGGTAAGGACTGCCGTGAGATCAACCAGGTCAGCCTGGGCCAAAGACCCTACCTGAACAAAACAAAACAAAACAAAACAAAACAAAACAAAAAGATCAACACAAATGAACCCAAAACAACATATTTAAAACTAAATTCAATATTCTCTTCAGCAATTTCTGTCCTCTTTATTCATGCTGTCTATTCTGAATATTTTTTCTTGAGTGGTGAAACCTGAGCCATACTTCCAAGTCAGGTCAAATATTTCCTTGTGTAAAATGGTTTGTCTGTCTTCAGAAGTAAAACTTTAAAAATAAAACCTACTATAGTGAGAGAGGATTATGATCAGGCTATATTGTGTATATGTATACAGGGTTGTCTGTATCTTCTGGATAGCTCACTATATGCCAGGACCTAGAAATTAATAACATTTTCCTGGGTTCACAGTGGACTTAGTTCATCTTCCTACCACATTATACTCACTACATCAACATCTGTTTTTCACACCATATTAGGGGCATCTTAAAGGAGGAAATAGTGTCTTATTCATCCTTTTGTCTTTGTTCCCATATCACCTTACTACAATGTTTTAATTATTTTTTTATTGACAACTTCTATACTTACATACAAAAAACACATATGTCTCTCTTCTCCCCCCATTCCACTTTAGAACTCCAATCTCCATCATATCCCCTCCCTCTCTCCATTCGTCTCTCTTTTAATTTGATGTCATCATCTTTTTCTTCTATTTTGAGGGTCTTGCGAAGGTATTGCTAGGCACTGCAAGGTCATGGATATCGAGGCCAATTTTTACTACAATGTTTGGCACATAAAACATATCAGTACGTGACTTGCTATACTCTTAATAAGATGTGACAGATACCCCCTCATACTGTGCACATGTAAGCATCACCTAAGAATCTGAATTCTTGCTGTAAGCCTTTGAAAAGCTTTATCGTGGATGCTACTAGTTTAATTATACACATCTTGTTTCAGAGCTATTAATGTGCAAACTATGTGGTTAACTTCTTGCTAAAGAATCATTCAGAACTATCTCTATTGGGCTGGAGAGATGGCTTAGTGGTTAAATGCTTGCCTGGCCTGGACCCCGAGATGCCAGATGCACAAGGGGCGCACACATCTGGAGTTAGCAGTTGGAAGGTGCATTCTTTCTCTCTCTACCTGCCTATTTCTGTATTTCTCTCTCTCAACTAACTAAATAAATAATAAAATATTTTTTTAAAAAAAGAATCATTCAGAACTATCTCTATTGGGCTGGAGAGATGGCTTAGCAGTTAAGGTGCATGCTTGCGAAGCCTAAGGACCCCAGTTTGATTCTCCACATCCCACGTAAGCCAGATGCACATAGTGGCACATGTGTCTGGAGTTCATTTGCAGTGGCTAGAAGCCCTGGTACACCCATTCTCACCCACTCTCTTTGTCTCCCCCCCTCTCTCCAATAAATAAAATAAAATAAAATAAAATAAAATAAAATAAAATAAAATAAAATAAAATAAAATAAAATAAAATAAAATAAAATAAAGGGAATACAGAGCTCATGGGAAAAAAAAAAATATCTCTATTACTGCTACTCACAAACTTAAGGTGTCTAATTGACATTAGCAAAATTGCTTTAAAAGAGTTCTCTAAACTCTCTCACTCTCTCCCATAAAATTGTTAGAACACAATTGCCTGGCATGTACTAGTAGAGAGGCATAGAAAAGGTCTATACAAAAGCCATCACTCCTGCTCTGGGAACACTACAAGTCTGTATTATAAAGGTGTTTTCACCATCAGGCCCTTCCACATTGCAAGTGGTAAGGCTATTATTGAAAGAACACAGTACTGCTTTCCCCGACTTGACCTCTTCTCAGTCTCTAAGCTCATCAAGCACAACCTAACCATGAGCAGCAGCCTTTAAATGTTTTTTTATTTTTATTTATTTGAGAGCTAGAAAGAGGCAGAGAGGCAGAAGAGAGAGTGGGCACACCAGATCATACAGCCACTGCAAACAAACTCCAGATACACGCGCCACTTCATGCATCAGGCTTACATATGTCCTGGGGAACTGAACCTGGGTCCTTTGGCTTTGCAGGTGAGTGCCTTAAGCACTAAGCTATCTCTCCAGTCCCAGATTGGTTTCTTTTACCTGATAATATGTATTTAAGGTTAGTCCATGCCTTTGCATGGCTTGATAGTGAGAGGGACATTACCTCACACATTCACCCAACCTCTGCGGCAGCTGCTGCACAGCTGGAATTCCTTAGGTTCTGTGGAGTTGGGGCCCAGCCGCTTCCCTCCCGGATGCTGCACCCACGTGTGTTGACTTCTGGATTCATCCCGGGACCCAAAATAAAAAGCTTGGCTGCTCATGAGGGCTTTTGAACTCTTTCTTCTTTTCTGGCTCCTAGACTGTTCACCTCTCAGCATCAGAGGTTTTCACCAGCCAGTAAGGTTTTGTCCTTCCCTTCCCTGGCAGCTTAGCTGCTGCTAGGGTGGGAAAGGATAGACATGGACCTTGTGGATGTTTCCACCTAACCTCCCTGCCATTCTCCCTTCTTTGGTCTGTGGACTTTCCCTCACCACTCCTGACTTCTGTAATAACTTAATAATCATCCTTCTCAGTCTGGTTTATCCAATTCTTTGGTTAAAAGCAGACACAAATCAGCTGGGCGTGGTGGCTCACGCCTTTAATCCCAGCACTTGGAAGGCAGAGATAGGAAAATCACCATGAGTTCAAAGCCACCCTGAGGCTATATAGTGAATTCCAGATCAGCCTGGACTGGAGCAAGATCCTTCCTTAAAAAAAAAAAAAAAAAAAAAAAAAAAAAAAACAGACATAGCTTGGGTTTGGGGTTTGCATTTGAATCCCCAAAATAAAATAATAGACCATGTCATTTTAGTGATGAGTATTATGTAGCTTTGGTTTTGTGTTCCAAGGCAGCTGTAACCATTTACATTCCTAGCAACAGAGTTCCCCTAGCTCCGCATCACCACCAGCATTTAGTATTACAGATTTGGGGCTTTTTAACAGGTAGCCGCTATTTGAATTTGCATTTCCTATGATATGATGTGGAGAACTTTTTAATCTGTTTATTTGGCATCCAGATATACTTTTTGGAGAGGTGTCTATTAAGGTCTTTGGCTTTGTTTCTTTTTTGGTTGGGGGGGGGGAATGATGAAGTAGGGTTTCATTCTAGTCCAGGCTGACCTGGAATTCACTATGTAGTCTCAGGTTGGCCTTGAACTCACAGTGATCCCCTTACCTTCAGCCTCCCGAGTGCTGGGATTAAAGGCATGTGTCACCATGCCCAGACTTGGGCTTTTTTTTTTTTAAATCAGTAGGCAGGCATAGTGGTGCATGCCTTTAGTCCCAGCACTTGGGAGGCAGAGGTAGGAGGATTGTTGTGAGTTCAAGGACACCCTGAGACTACTTAGTGAATTCCAGGTCAGTCTGGGCTACAGCAGCGAGACCCTACCTAAAAAAAAAAAAAAAAAAATCAGTGCTGGAGGGGTTGTTGACATGGCTTAGTGGTTAAGGTGCTTGCCAGCAAAGTCAAAGGACCCAGGTTTGATTCCCCAGTCCCCAAGTAGGACTAGATGCACAAGGTGGTACATGCACCTGGAGATGCCCATTCTGTCTGTCTCTGCTCTACCTCTCTCTGCTTGCAAATAAATAAAAATATTTTAAAATTTATCTCATTACATTTATTTTATGGGTGCACACAAGAGAAAGAATTGGCATGCCAGGCTTCTAGCCACTGAACCTGACCACCAGATGTGTGTGTCAACTTGTGCATGTGTGACCTTGTGTGCATTGTCACCTTTTGCATTTGGCTTTTGTGGGTTCTGGGGAGTCAAACCTGGAACCTTAGGTTTCACAGGCAAGTGCCTTACCTGCTAAGTGATATCTCCAGCCCAATAAAAATATTTAAAAAAAAATCAGCGTTGGATGAAAAAAGTATTAGAAATAGGAAGTTCTGAATGAATGAGATAAAGAGGTGGCAAGCCCTGGGTTTGGTTCTCAGCACGATTATGAGGAGCCAGAAATTTTCCAGTATCAAGTACATCTCCTGCACATTTGTTCTCTCAGGAGTGAAATGACTTACTCCACTCTGTCTTACTGCTTCAAAGACGGGAAACAGAGAAATGCAAATTTTTGGTACTATTTTTACTTTCTTTTGCCTATTTATTTGAGATCTCACACTAACCAAGGCTGGCCTTGAACTAAAGGGAATTCTCGTACCTTAGCCTCCCAAGTGTTGAGATTAAAGGTTTGCCATCACACCCGACTCTTGCGTGCATGTGTATGTCTTGAATCTTGAAAATGCTTTGTACTGTACAGTTTTTAGTTTTTTGAAGTCCCTCTTAGAAGTTCAAGGACTGCACCTTAGGTGGCGTTGTATCTAGTAAGTCATCCCCATTCCAAAGTTCTTCTGGGCTGTATGCTGTCTTCCACAAGTTTTACAGCTTTGCATTTTACATCTAGATCTATGATCCATGTTTAGTTTTGTGAAGGGTGTAGTCTGTCTACACTCGTTTTCATGCATGTGGATATTCAATTGATCCAGCACCATTTATTAGAAACACTATCTGTGCTCTATTGTGTGGCCTTGTTTTTTTTTTTTTATCAAGGACATGTAGGCCATATTTATGAGGATCTATGTTCTGTTACATTGATCCTTTTACATCTTTTTTGACTGGACAATACTGCATTGTCCTGACAATTAAGTTTGGCAAAGCCAGTCCTCAAAATTTCTTTCATCCTTACTGTTGGCCTTTTGTCAGTCCATATAAACTATAGAATGAGTGTGCTAAGGTCCACAACATAGTTTGCATGAATCTCCAGACAGGTTGGGAAGAACGAATATCTTGAAAGTATTGAGTCTTCCTATCGACAAACATGAAATATTTGCCTTTAGAGTCTTTTCACCACTGTATTATATTTTTTTCATGTAAATTTTGTATATATTTTGTTACATGTGTACCTACGTATGTAATTTTTGAGTTACTGTAAATGGTGTTTTAAATATCAAATTCCATTTAATTAATTTATTTATTTTGGAGAGAGACACAGAGAAAGACAGAGGAAGACAGAGATGGGAGTGCCAGCAGCCTCCCAGCGGCTGTGAATGAAATCCAGATGCATGCGCCCCCTTGTGGTCAAGTGCGGCATTGCGCCCTTGAGTCACTTTGCATCTGGCTAAACATGGGACCTGGGGATTGGAACCACTGGCGTTCTTAGGCTTAGGACGTAGGCACCTTAACCACTAAGCCATCTCTCCAGCCCCAAATTCCATTTATTCATTGCTAGTATATAGGAAAGTGACTAAATGTGCATTTTCACTTTGTATTCTGCAACCCTTCTACAATTACTACAATGTATAGTTCCAAGAGTTTTTTTAAGCGAATTCTTTTTTAAAAAATATTTTGTTTTCATTTATTTATTTGACAGAGAACGGGGGAGAAAGAGAGAATGGGCATGCCAGGGCCTCCAGCCACTGCAAACTCCAGACACATGCCCCCTTGTGCATCTGGCTAACGTGGGCCCTGGGGAATTGAACCTAGGTCCTTTGGCTTTGCAGGCAAACACCATAACCACTAAGCCATCCCTCCAGCCCTCAAGCTAGTTCTTTCAGATTTTCTGCATCCATTATGATGTCATCTGCACATAGTTTTAGTTCTTTTCTCATTGCTGTAAGAAAATTGATGAAAGCAACTTAAGGCATGAAGGCCCGTGTCTCAAGGGAATGCAGTCAAGTCAGCCATGCCAGGGAGAGCATGGCAGCAGAGGTGAGGCAGCCGGCTGCACTGTCCCCAGTCAGGAAGCCAAGATGGAAAGCTGGAGCTCAACTAGATTCCCTCTTTATTCCCTCCAGAGCCCAGCCCATAGGATAGTACCATCCATACTGTTAATCCTGTCTGAAAATGTTCTCACAGACACCCAAAGGCATGCCTCACTAATCTTCTAGATATTTCTTTTTTCTTTTTCCTTTTTATGTGGTAGGGTCTCACTCTAGCCCAGGCTGACCTAGAATTCACTATGTCATCTCAGGCTGGTCTCAAACTCACAATCCTCTTAAAGCTACTTCCCAAGTGCTAGAACTAAAGGCCTACGCCACCAAACCTGATATTCTACACATTTCTTAATTCAACCAAGCTGACAATAAAAATGAGCCATCATGCTTCCCAATCACCTTTTATTTGCTTTGTTTTATACATTAGCTAAGACTTAGTACCATGTTGAAAAGCAGTGCCAAGAGGATATCTTTGCCTTGTTCCTGGTTTTAGTAAGAAAGCTTCACGTTTTCATTATTATGTTAGCTTTAGTTAGTTTTGTGGTTTTTTTTTTTTTCCTAGATGGTCTGTACTTTTTAATTTAAGTGCCTTATATAGCTGAGAAAAACCTTAGTCTGCTATACAATTTTGTCTTTCAGACTTTAATTGCTGGTTTTGTACTTATGTTCATGAAATATTACTCTGTGGATTCTTTTACTGTCTTCCTCTGCTTCTGGTATTAGGAAAATGCTGACCTCATAGAATGATAAACATGAAATAATAGGGAATGGGTGCAGGTAGGAATAGGAGATAAAGCTTGAGAGCAAAGAAAAATATGCAATGATCCCTGCTTTACTCTGAAATCAATGAGAAATTACTAAAGGACATGAAGCAAGATTCTGAGATTATCAGACAGTATACAGAACACTCTGCCTACAACAGAGAAAATAAGAGGAAGGATGAATAATAGCATTAAGGGACTAGAGATGGCCCAAGGAACTTGTTTGCAAGCTACTGGCCTATGTTTGATTCCCCAGTACTCACATAAAGACAGATGCACAGTATCACAGGTATATGGAGTTTGTCTGCAGTGGCAGGAGGCTCTTGCATGCCCATACTCATTCATTCATTCTCTCTCTCAAATAAATAAATAAATAAAAATATTCAAAATAGCATTAAGATCCTGTAAGAGACTCTTATAAGGGTAGCCTAAAGCCTTCTATTCAACGTGTGGTTAAGGGTTGGAAAGATGGCTGTGGTTAAGCACTTGTCTGCAAAGCCAAAGGACCTAGGTTCGATTCCCCAAGACCCACATAAGTCAGATGCACAATGGCACACACACATCTGGAGTTTGTTTGCAGTGGCTGGAGACCCTGGCACACCCATTCTCTCTCTCTCTCTCTCTCTCTCTCTCTCTCTCTACCTGCCTATTTCTCTTCCTCTCTCTCAAATAAATAAAAATATTAAAAGAAAAAAACCCTCCCATTCATGCTCATGTAAGCAACCCTAATTTAATTCAGTGGGATACACACACATCACAAAAGACATGAAAGTAGAAAGGGATTAGCTGGAAAGAAGAGCTGTAGTGGGAGGCAGGTAAGAAAGGGTAATGAGGAGGTAAAGATACACTATTTGTTCAAGAAAAAATGATCAAGCCAGGCATGGTGGTGCATGCCTTTAACCCAGGACTCGGAAGGCAGAGGTAGGAGAATTACCATAAGTTTGAGGCCACCCTAAGACTACATAGTGAATTCCAGGTCAGCCTGGACTAGAGTGAGACCCTATCTTGAAAAACCAAAAAAGAAAAAATGACCAAAGAATGTTCTTAATTGTGAGAACTTATGCTTTTTATGTTTCACATGCCAGGAAGCAGCTGATTAATGCTAGTAAATTTCTTTCATCGGTTCCAAAAGTAAGGGGGTGGGAATATCAGCAAGGAATTGACAGGCCCCAATTCTCCCAAAGAATATTTGGCTGGGCATTTGGCACTATTAAAATATGTTTAAACAGTTAATCTACTGGGTCTTAGTTGTCAACACTCTTTAATGTCTCAAATGTCAGAAGTGCGCCAGTCGTACCTTTCGCTCCTGCCTGACTGCTGTGTGCAGGTTGCTGTCAAGCCAACCAAGCCCTTGTTTGGCAACTAGCAGAACTCCCCTGAGGAGAGGCTGGGTGCCACAAACACCCCACACCACAGTCACCTGAAGACACTCCATGTGCCATAGCTACTGCAGGAGCCATGGCTTCTTTTAGAAACATTCTTTGTGTAGTGTTGTATGCACTCATATGAGTGTGGGCACAGGCACGGAAGTCAAAGGACAACCTCAGGTTTCAAATTCCAGGTCAGCCTGGGTAGACTAAAACCTTACCTAAAAAAAAACCAAAAAATAGGGCTGAAGAGATGGATCAAACCTCTACTCTTACCTGTGGCTTGTTTTAAAACATAAAAGGGGGAACTTAGTGGTGCAAAAGGGAACCTTGTAGGCTTTAAAGATGCGCCTGCCTCCTAAGCCTAAGAATGCTTGGTTCCAATCTCCAGGTCCCACTTTTAGCCAGATGCAAAGTGATGCAAGGCGCAATGCCGGGGGTCAGAAGATTGTTCACTTGTCCTGGTCGACAAGTGGTTAAGGCGCCTGGAACGGTTCACATCTGGATTTCATTGGCAGCAGCTGAGAGGCTGCTGGCGTGCCCATCTCTATCTGTCTCCCTCTCCTTCCCTCTCTATCTCTCTGTGTCTCTCTCTAAAATAAATAAATAAATAAATAAATAAATAAATAAATAAATAAATAAATAAATAAAAGCATAACCAACCTGTTATGATATGTAAAATAAAGAATGTAGACAAAAAATTGAGTCATGAATGCTCTATGTTTCTACATAATGGTAATGAATTCTACATACAACTGCCTACTAGTATTAACAAGTTCATTCAGTACTAAGTAACAGTTTTATTAAACATATAAAAATCCATCAATCTAGCCGGGCGTGGTGGCGCACGCCTTTAATCCCAGCACTCGGGAGGCAGAGGTAGGAGGATCACCGAGAGTTCGAGGCCACCCTGAGACTACATAGTTAATTCCAGGTCAGCCTGGACCAGAGTGAGACTCTACCTTGCAAAACCAAAAAGAAAAAAAGAAAAAAGCATCAATCTGAAGATATAAAAACTGACAGTTGGGGTAGAAAGATGGTTTAGCAGTTAAGGTGCTTGCTTGTGATGCCTAAGGACCCAGGTTTGATTCCCCAGTATCCACATAAGCCAGCTGCACAGTGTGGCACATATATCTAGAGTTTGTTTTCAGGAGCTGAAGGCCCTGGTGTGCCCATTCTCTCTCTCTCTCTCTCAAATAAATAAATAAAAATAATTAAAAAAAAAAAAGCCTGACAGTCAAAGCTGGCCTTTAATCCCAGCACTTGGGAGGCCGAGGAAGGAGTATCACCGTGAGTTCAAGGCCAGTGTGGAACTACAGAGTGAGTTCCACGTCAGTCTGGGATAGAATAAGACCCTATCTCAAAAAAATGAAATAAAAAAAAATTGGGGGAGCTAGGGAAATGGCTCAGCAATTAACAGTGCTTGTTTCCAAAGCATGATGGCCCAGGTTTGCTTCCCCAGTACCCACATATACCCAGATACATAAAGGGGCACATGCATTTGGAGTTCGTTTGCAGAAGCTGGAGGCCCTCTCCCTCTTTAATACATATTGTTAAAAACAATGGAGCATTTTCCTTCTTCAATGTTTCTAATTTTTATTGTTGTTTTGTTTTTTCAAGGTGAGGTCTTGCTCTAGCTCAGGCTGACCTGGAATTCACTATGTATTATTCTCAGGATGGCCTTGAACTCTCAGCAATCCTCCTACTTCTATCTCCCTAGTTCTGGGATTAAAGGCATGTACCACCACACCCAACTGTTTCTAATTTTTTTATAACTAATTTATAACTAAGTTTCCTAGTCACTAAGCAGTTTTTAAATTTAGCCTTCACGATCCTTTTGGCTTCCTACTTTCAAATGAGATGACAAATTTAAAAATCCATTAAAAATTATTTTATTCAAATTATGTTTTCCAAAAGAGAGGGTTCTGTGCTAGTCGTCTTTGAAAGTTTTCATACCTAGAAAAAGAAAACCACATACTTATATTTACAATAATATTTAAATAAAATATTTAATAACAACAGATATTTACATGTCATTTTGAAAAAGCTATAATAAAAACAGTATAAAGCAACTCTGAAGATTTACTCTATAAAGAGATAAAAAGGGGTTGTGGTTAAGGTACTTACTTACCTGCAAAGCTTAAGGACCCAGGTTTCATTCCCCAGTACCCATATAAAGCCAGATACACAAAGTGGCGCATGTGTATGGAGTTAGTTTGCAGTGGCTAGAGACCTTTGTGTGCCCATTCTCTCTACTTCTTTCTCTGTCTCTCTCATAAATAACCGGATGGATGGATGGATGGATGGATGGATGGATGGATGGATGGATGGACAGATGATTAAATATTGGGCTGGAGAGATGGCACAGTAGTTAAGTCCCTAATCTGCAAAGCTTAATGACCTGGGTTTCCTTCCCCAGTACCCACATAAAGCCAGATATGCAAAGTGGTGCTTGTATCTGGACTTTGCTTATAGCAGCAAGGGGCCCTGGCATGCTCATTTTCATTCTCTCTCAAGCAAATAAAAATACTTTTAGGGCTGGAGAGATGGCTTAGTGGTTAAGGCTTTTGCCTGCAAAGCCAAAGGATCCCAGTTCAACTATCCAGGACCCACATAAGCTAGATGCACAAGGGGGCTCATGCATCTGGAGTTTGTAGTGGCTGGAAGCCCTGGCACAACTATTCATGCTTGCTCTCTCTCTCTCTTTCTCTGCTTCTTTCCCTCTCTCAAATAAATAAATAAGAATGAAATATTTTTAAAAATTAAAAGAAATAAAAATACTTTTAGAGAGATAGCAAGAACAATAAGCATGAGAGTTTTGATTAGCCTTTGTCATAGAGCACCAATAACATAAATTTCAGTAATTATCTTCTACAAATTTGAGAGCTAAAAGAGACTTAAGGAAAAAAAATCAAATCAAACCACTTCATTTCATATTTAGAGACTAGAATAAAATTTGCTCACTTTGCATAGCAAAATGTGACAACTCAAAGCTAGTATACTCCAGTGCTCCGGTGCTCCATCAGGGGACCACTTCCCAACAAAAACTTCCCAAACATTCCCCCACTACTAGCATATTCAAAGTGAAAAGACATACCTATAAAACAAAACATGGGAAGTTGGAGAAAAAGATTTAATAGTCATTTATGTTTGGGATGTAGTGCAAAACAACCCCAGATGTGTTTAGTTTCAATCACACTTTTTTTTTTTGGGGGGGGGTTTCCAGGTAGGGTTTCACTCTAGCCCAAGCTGACCTGGGATTCACTCTGTAGTCCCGGGGTAGCCTTGAATTTATGGTGATCCTCCTACCTCTGCCTGCCAAGTGCTAGGGGGATAAAAGATGTACACCAAAACAACAAGCAATCAATCACAATTTCTTAAACTAAGAGGGGGGTTGATCAGTATGTTCAGTCTCATATACAGTACTTGTAACTCTACAGCGACTCCTAAAACATACACAATGATAGTTCCCTTCCCATAAACTCATAGCGCAATCTAGACAGAATGTTTATAGACTATTCCTGATCTGAACACTACAGTCTCTACAGTACATTCGTTATTGGCATGCAAAATACTAATGTATATTGCCCACAAGTAATGGTGCACAACTTTAATCCCAACATTCAGGAAGCGGAGATAGGAGAATCAAGGCTGGCCTAAGACTACATAGTGAATTCTTGGTCAGCATGGACTAGAGTAAGACTACCTCAAAAAAACAAAAATTAAAAAATATTAGTGCATATTGCTGTCAAATATAAAAGAATATGCTTGCATATCAAAGAAGAAATATATTCACAAGCCATATATATCATACATATAGTTATTAGAAGCCTTAATAGTGTACACAGAAAATGCCTCATACCATTTCAGAACCACATTTGCTGGAATGAACATTTCAGATGGATTTGGTATCATCTGGGCCTGAGAGATAGCAAATGATGAGGCAAAATTGTAGAAGTTGTCCAACATCTTTTGTGTGAACTGAAAAGACAATAATTAATACATTAGTGGGCTCAATTTATACCTCAATAGTTTTTGTATTAGTATGTAAACAGCACATGTTGGTACCATACTTACCCTCATCCCTGACCCCCCTCTCTAAAGGGACCCTCCTCGTTGGGGATGCCAGTTATCCCCATGGGGATTGTGGTGGACCTCAATATTTTAAATTAAAAATATTCCTGTATTACAGCCGGGTGTGGTGGCACATACCTTTAATCCCAGCACTTGGGAGGCAGAGGCAGAAGGACTGCCATGAGTTCAAGGCCACCCTGAGACGACATAGTGAATTCTAGGTCAGCCTGGGCTAGAGCGAGACCCTACCTCGAAAAAAAAAAATTCCTGTATTAAGTTGGTTTTAAGGACTGCATGTTCTAAGATACTTTAATACTGAATGTTATGGGTAGTTGTAACATGACATGTTATTCATTTCAGGTTAAAAAACGGAATATTTTTCCTTCAAACTTTTTTCTTTTATCTTTGTGTATGCAAATCCCTTTTTTAACACCACTGTCCTCTAATCTACACATTCCCTTATATAAACAATAACCACCTCTAAGAGGTCTGTGTTAATAGAAAGGAAAGAGCTTCACTATTAATAAAGAAGCTGCTGGTTACGATTATTGTGTATGGGGAACACTATTTCATTTCCTCTATTTGTTCATCTGTCTCTTCTCACTGACTCCAAAATGCTCAACTCTACGAGTATTCTCCAAGTCTGCTTAATAGAAGATAAAAGTAAACTCAACCATGTCTCCTGAGATTCCAATGAGTTTAAAGTAGTAAGCCTACCAGCAAAGAATGTAAGAAGAGCACTTCTTTCTACTCACTCAGAACAATCTCCGTAGCATTACTTTCTCAAAAAAGTAAAAACTGCCATGAAACAGCCAAAAACAATCCTGCTGCCTCTACACCAGAGAAATTGTCTTATTGGAGTCTTCAAATCTAATAAATAAAATCAAATAAGAATGGGTGGGCATGGTGACGCATGCCTTTAATCCCAGCACTCGGGAGGCAGAGGTAGGAGGATGACCAAGAGTTCAAGGCCACCCTGAGACTACATAGTGAATTCCAGGTCAGCCTGAGCCAGAGTGAGACTCTACCTCGAAAACCAAAAAAAAAAAAAAAAAAAAAAATCAACTAAGAGTCTGCAAGGTCACAAAATGAAAAGATCACTATCAGGAGAAAAATATCAGTGTAGCAACCCTCCACACCAACACAAAGATTTTATTTTTCCTTCCCTCCCTCCCTCTTCTTTTTTCCCTTCCTCCCTTCCTGTCTCTCTCCCTTTCTTCTTCCCTCCCTCCCACTCTGCCCTTCCTTTTTTCTTTCCTTCCATCCACTTTCCCTTCCTTCGATACAGGCAAGCCTGGAACTCATTATGTACCTCATACTGGCCTCAAACTCCAGATTCCCCTGCCTCTGCCAGATGACGGGGAGTACAAGCATGCACCACAACACCTGGCTACAAAGACTTTAAAATGTGATTTCAGGAGCTAGGGAGATTCTCAGTAGTGACTGGCACTTGTTTGTAAAGCCCATCTGCCTAGGTTTAATTCCTCAACACCCACATAAAGCCAGATGCCCAACAACACGCACATATGTCTGAAGTTTGTTTGCAGTAGCAACAAGCTCTGGTGTGCTCACACTTTTTCTTTTTCTCTTTCAAATATATATTTCTTCAAAAAGATTTATGTCAGAATATAAACAAAATCTTTCCAGTATCTACTAAAGTAGCTAATACCAGCTGAAAAACTTGTAGAAAACACTGTGTGACTGTATTGAGACAAGACAAAAAAAAAAAAAAACAAAAAAAACTAAAGGACTGTTTTTATCATGTTCAACAACAACAAAATTACCATACCACAGATAGGAAGACAATGTACACAGAAAACCAATCTTCCTAAAATTAAGTGCTATTTAATGCTACAAAAAAAAAAAAAAAAGTTTCTCGTGGAACTTGTTGAGAGGTGTGTTCATCATGGAGCCCAAAAAGCTGATAAAATGATTATGAAGAACATCTAAGCCTATTTTTATGAATAAGAGGAGAAACTTGGCCTACTAGATACTAAGACTTCTGACAAATGGGTAGGAAAATAAACTGGGAGAAGGGAGCCCCAAAAATATGCAAACACAACAGGATGTAGAACAATGGTGCTATCTACTACTGGGCAGTGGGGGGTGGAGGGTGGGGGGTACTGGAGCTAATTTCAAATTATGGGCCTGGTCAACTAGCTCTTCATGGGGGGGGGATTAACTTATATCCCTTTCCCATCACACATTAAAAAAATTCAAATTGGGCTGGAGAGATGGTTTAGCAGTTAAGGCGCCTGTCTGCTAAGCCCAAGAACCCGGTTCCAATCTCCAGGTCCCACGTTTAGCCAGATGCAAAGTGATGCAAGGGCGCAATGCCACACTTGACCACAAGGGGGGTGCACACATCTGGATTTCGTTCACAGCAGCTGAGAGACTGCTGGCGTGTCCATCTCTGTTTTCCTCTCCCTCTCTCTCTCTCTGTCTCTCTCCAAAAAAAAATAAAATTAAATTAAATTTAAAAAATCAAATTGTACAAGCAAAAATTTAAACTATGAAAGGACATTTTGGGAGAGGAAGGAATTCAGTGAGAGGGAGAAAGGGAATAAGAGCAAGTACTATGAGGAGTGCATATGCCCAAAGTATATCTTGTACAGGTATGAGAATGTCAAAATGAAATCAATTCTTTTATATAACTAATATACAATAAAACTGAATAATAATCAGGAGAATGTGGTATCAGGTAAGAACATGTCAGATTTTAGTTACTATAATGAAATATCTGAGATTATCAATTTAAAAAGAACAAAGGGGCCAGGTGTGGTGGCACACGCCTTTAATCCCAGCACTCGGGAGGCAGAGGTAGGAGGATCACCATGAGTTTGAGGCCACCCAGAGGCTACATAGTAAATTCCAGGTCAACCTGAACTAGAGTAAGACCCTACCTCAAAAAACCAAAAAAAAGAACAAAGGTTTAGCCAGGTGTGGTGGCCCGATGCCTTTAATTCCAGCACATGGGAGGCAGAGGTAGGAGGATTGCCATGAGTTTGAGGGCACCCTGAGACTACATAGTGAATTCCAGGTCAGCCTGAGCTAGAGTGAAACCCTACCTCGAAAAACCAAAAAAATAAATAAATAAATAAATAATAATAATAATAATAAACAAAAATAAATAAATAAAGGTTTAAACAACAACAAAAATCTTGGGAACTAGACATGGGAGCACATGCCTGTAATCCCAGCAAGCAGGAGGCTGATGCAGGAAGATCATGAATTACTGTCAGCCTTGGCTATATAACTAAACCTTGTCTAAAAACAAAAAGTAAAGCCAGGCGTGGTGGTGCACACCTGTAATCCCAGCACTAGGGAAGCAGAGGAAGAAGGATTGCCATGAGTTAGAGGCCACCCTGAGAATACAGAGTAAATTCCCAATCAGCCTGGGCTAGAGTGAGATCCTACCTCAAAAAACCAAAAATAAAAATAAAAATAAAAAATAAAAAGTAAGTAAAATAAAAAACTATCCAAACTAAGGGGGAAAAGACCACCACAAATTATAAGAAACAACTAATAATTTTACCCATAATGAAAATGTCAAGCCATGCATGGTGGCGCATGCCTTTAATCCCAGCACTTGGGAGGCAGAGGTAGCAGGATCATCATGAGTTCAAAGTCACCCTGACACTACATAGTGAATTCCAGGTTAGCCTGGGCTAGAGTGAAACCCTACCTCAAAAAACCAAAAATAAAAATGGGCTAGAGTAAGCCGGGCGTGGTGGTGCACGCCTTTAATCCCAGCACTCGGGAGGCAGAGGTAGGAGGATCGCCGAGAGTTCGAGGCCACCCTGAGACTACATAGTTAATTCCAGGTCAGCCTGGACCAGAGTGAGACCCTACCTCGCAAAACCAAAAAAAAAAAGGGCTAGAGTAAAGGCTTAGTGGTTACGGCATATGCCTGCAAAGCCAAAGGACCCAGGTTCAATTCCTCAGGACCAATGTTAGCCAGATGCACAAGGAGGTGCATGCATCTGGAGTTCATTTGCCATGGCTGAAGGCCCTGGCATGCCATTCTCTCTCTCTTTCTCCGTCAAACAAATAACATAAAATAAAATATTTATTTATTTATTTTTAAATGTTTTAATCTTTTTTGGTTTTTCAAGGTAGGGTCTCACTCTAGCCCAGGCTGACCTGGAATTCACTATATGGTCTCAGGGTGGCCTTAGACTCATGGCAAGACTCCTACTTCTATCTCCCAAGTGCTGGGATTAAAGGTGCGCACCACCACACCCAGCAAATTAAAATATTTAAAAAAAAAAAGTCTGTATGTGGGATTGGGAAGATGGCTCAGTGGTGAAAAGTACTTGCTTGCGAACCAGGCATAGCAGCACACACCTTTAATCCCAGCACTTGGGAGACAGAGGTAGGAGGATCTCTGTTGTGTTTGAGGCCAGCTTGAGACTACACAGTAAATTCCAGATCAGCCCAGACTAGAGTGGGACCCTACCTCAAAAACCCAAAAGAAATAAATAATAAGTAAAACTTGCTTGCAAAGCCTAAGGGTACAGGTTAGATCCACATTGCCCATGTAAAGCTTGATGCACAAGGGGGTGCATGTGTATGGGGTATCTACAGTGACAAGAGGCCCTAGCATGCCCATTCTTGTACTCCCATGCTCATTCTCTCTCCTTATAATAATAAAAGAGGGCTGGAGAGATGGCTTAGTGTTTAAGCACTTGCCTGTGAAGTCTAAGGACCCCAGTTCAAGGCTTGATTCCCCAGTACCCACGTAAGCCATAAGCACAAGGGGCACATGCATCTGAAGTTTGTTTGTAATGGCTGGAGGCCCTGGCACACACCCATTCTCTCTCTTTCTCTGCCTCTATCTCTCTCTGTCTGTTGGCTCTAATTTAGAAAAAGAGCAATGAATCAACACCAAACTAAAGTTTGCAAAGACCAAATAAATAAATGAAAAGCAGACAAAAAAAGTACATGCAATAATCTAAAAGATGGAAAAATAGTACTAAATCAACTGACAGATGTGACATGTAAGTGGAAAGGAGGCTCCTGAGGGGTAGAAAGGTTCAAGAGGGGTCAAAGAAATGAGGGTCAATGGGGAAAGGAGGATCAACAAAAACAAATGATGACATCAAAATAAAAGACTGATTGAGAGGGTAAGGGGTATAATGGAGAGTAGACTTGTAGAGGGAAAAGTGGGGGGAGGAAGGAAATTACCATGAGTTATTGTCTATGATTATGGAAGTTGTCAATAAAATTTTTTTGATACCATAAAAAATCAACAACAACATCAAAAATAATAATAAAAGAAATTTTAGGGCTGGGTGTGGTGGTGCAAACCTTTAATCCCAGCACTTGGGAAGCAGAGGTAGGAGGATTTCTGTGAGTTCAAGCCAGCCTGAGACTACATAGTGAATTCCAGGTCAGCCTGGACTAGAGCAAGACCCTACCTCAAAAAAAAAAAAAAAAAAAAAAAAAAAAATTGCCAGGCGTGGTGGCACATGCCTTTAATCCCAGCACTTGGGAGGCAGAGGTAGGAGGATCATTGTGAGTTCAAGGCGACCCTGAAACTACATAGTGAATTCCAGGTCAGCCTAGGCTACAGTAAGGCCCTACCTTGAAAAGCCAAAAAAACAAAATTAAAAAAATTTTTTTAATGTTTGTATGAGCTGGGGGCATGGTGGTGGATACCTTTAATCCCAATACATTGTAGGCAGTGGTAGGAGGAATAGCATGAGTTCAAGGCTAGCCTTGGATTACAGCGTGAGATCCAAGTCAGCCTTAGCTAGAGTGAGACCCTACCTCAAAAGTAAATAAATAAATAAAAATAGGGCTGGAAGCCGGGCGTGGTGGCGTATGCCTTTAAACCCAGCACTCGGGAGGCAGAGGTAGGAGGATTGCCATGAGTTCAAGGCCACCCTGAGACTACATAGTTAATTCCAGGTAAGCCTGGGCCAAAGTGAGACCCTACCTCAAAAAAAAAAAAAAAAAAAAAAAAAAAAAAAAAAAAAAAGGGCTGGAGAGATAGATGGCTTAGCGGGTTAAGGCATTTGCCTACAAAGCCAAAAGACCCAGGTTCAATTCCCAGGACCCACTTAAGCCAAATGCACAAGGTGGAGCTCTGTCAAAAATAAATAAAATAAAAAATATTGTTTGCATGCTTAAAGACACTGTGAACAAAACAAAAAATATAAAGAATATGATAGGAGAAAATTACAAGGTACATATAAAGGATTATTACTGGACACTGGGAAGATGGGTCAGTAGTTAAAGGTGTTGCTTAAAAAGCCTGCCAGCCCAGGTTCAATTCCCAAGCCACCAGGTGGGGCTGTTCTGGAAGGTTGTGGAACCTTTAGTTGCTGGAGGAAGTGTATTATTGGTGGGAAGGGGAGAGGGGCCAGAGGGAGAGGTGCTGCAGCCCAGACTGGTTTCTACTTTTTCTATCTGTCATGAAGATGTGACACAGACTTCCTGCTCAAGCCTGCCATGTTTTCCCTGCCGTGATGGACACTTCTGCTCAAAACAGTAAGCCTAAAATAACCCTTTACTTCTGTCAGCAGCTTCTGGTAAGGAATTGTGCCCCAGGAACAAGAAAGTAACTGATGTACTAAGTAACAAAGTATGCCTGAAATGAGATCCTAAATGTTCTCACAACAAAAAAGATATGTGAGATTATGGACAGGTTAACTTCATTCAATTCTTTTACAATGTAGACAAACATAAATGTATCTTATAACCATCAAGATATACAATTATAGGGGCTGGAGAGATGGCTTAGCCATTAAGTGCTTGCCTGTGAAGCCTAAGGACCCCAGTTTGAGGCTCAATTCCCCAGGACCACATAAAACAGATGAACAAGGTGGCACGTGCATCTGGAGTTCGTTTTCAGTGACTGGAGGCCCTGGTGCACCCATTCTCTATCTATCTGCCTCTTTCTCTCTCTTTCTGTCACTCTCAAATAAATAAATAAAAATAAAGATACAT
Source organism: Orientallactaga sibirica (assembly GCA_036365145.1). Taxonomy (NCBI): domain Eukaryota; kingdom Metazoa; phylum Chordata; class Mammalia; order Rodentia; family Dipodidae; genus Orientallactaga; species Orientallactaga sibirica. The sequence goes on along the minus strand of JAEOAD010000055.1, from coordinate 13,501,097 downwards.
AATTTTAGTTTGTCAATTATATAAAATGGGGGCAGGGACAAAAAAAGATTGAAATGTGTATGTACTACCTGGGTGAATGAGTCAACTGAGGACACAGCAGCACTGCCTACAGGAGTCTGCTGGGCCAGACTGTCCAATAATTCCACTGAAATTCCAATCTGAGCAACAGATGGAGTTCGAACAATATTCATGGCTCCAAATGGGTGTTGGCTTCCTTCTCCTGAAAGAAATTTACATGTGCAACACAGTTCAAGTTTAACATCCATTTGTACAAATTCCTCTGTAAACTTGAAGAGCCTCTGATATAAACACATCAAAGAGAACTCATAAATTCAAGTCTGTCTCTTCAGATAGCTGCAAAAGGTCACTTTTAGCATACTAATGAAAATCAAAGAGTTAAATGTTTCCCACCAGAAAAACAACAGTTACTTTTCTAACTCATTAGAAACTACTGTAGCTAGAAACAGACAACAAAAATGAGAAAATAAAAATGAGAACGAAAGCCAGGCATGGTGGCTCATGCCTTTAATCCTAGCACTAGAGGAGGCTGAGGTAGGAGGATCACTATGAGTTCAAGGCCACCCTGAGACTACATAGGGAATTCATAGAATACATAGAGTGACCTGGCGGGGGGAGGGGGTGGCACAGAGCTACTTTGGGGGGAAAAAATAAATGAGATCTAGGTAAGAAACTCTCAATCCTAACTCAAAAGGAAGGATAGGCTTTTAGGATTTTTTTTTTTTTAAGTTAGTCGTATAGGGGCTGGAGAGATGGCACAAAGTAAGACGTGTTTGGAGTTTGATTGCAGCAGCTGGAGGCCCTGCTATGACCATTCTCTCTCTGTCTCCTCTCTCTCTCTGCTTGCAAATAAATAAAATTTAAAAATTAAAAATATTTAAATATTGGGCTGGGCATGGTGGCACACACCTTTAATCCCAGCACTTGGGAGGCAGAGGTAGGAGGATCGCCGAGAGTTTGAGGCCACCCTGAGACTACATAGGGAATTCCAGGTCAGCCTGGACTAGAGTGAGACCCTACCTCAAAAAACCAAAAAAAAATATTGAATATTTAAAAAATTAGTCATATATGTATGTATGTGTGTATATATACATATGCATTTTTTAATATTAATTAGTTCATTCACTTGCATGTGGTGTGTGGCTGGCATACCAGGGTCTACTGCTGCTGCTGCAAATGGGAACTGAACCTAGGCCAGCAGGCTTTATAAAGAAGTACCATTTTTTATTATTGACAACATCCATAATTACAGACAATAAATCATGGTAACTCCTTCCATCCCTCACTTTTCCCCTTCACAACTCCACATAACAGATAGGATATGTTGTACTTGGCTTTCTGGGTCTGAGTTACCTCACTAAGTATCATCCTTTCCACAGCCATTGATTTCCCTGCAAATTTCATAACTTTATTTTTCTTTACCACTAAATAGAACTCCTTGTATAAATGTACATCTTTGTTATCCACTCAACAGCTAAGGGACATCTAGGCTGGTTCCATTTCCTGGCTACTGTGAATAGAGCGGCAATAAACATGGATGTGCAAATATCTCTAAAGTAGTGCAATGAGTCCTTAGATACATGTCTAGGAGTGATATACCACAAGCCTTATTTTTGTTGCTCAAAATTATTTTGGCTACTAGAGGTTTTTGTGTGTGTGTGCTTCCAAATGAATTTTAGGATTGTTTTTTTCTATTTCTGTGAATACTGTTGAATTTTTAATGGGAATTGCATTAAATGTATAGATTGCTTTTGGTAAGATTAACATTTTCACAGTATTGGTTCTTCCAATCCATGAACATGGGCTGTCTTTCCATTTCCTAGTGTCTTCTCCAATTTCTGTCTTGAGTGTTTTATAGTCTTCATTGTAGAGCTCCTTCACTTCCTTTGTTAGGTTTATTCCAAGGTACTTTATTATTTTTTTGAGGCAATCGTGAATGGGAGTGGTTCCCTGATTTCATCATCTGGCTAATTTTCTTTTGTTTGTTCTGTCTCTGTTTGGTTCTGGTATCAGGGTGATGCTGGCTTTGTAGAAGGAGTTCTGTAGTACTCCTTCCTTTTCTATTTTATGGAAAAGTTTGAGAAGCATTGGTGTTAGTTCTTCCATGAAGGTCTCACAAAATTCACCAGTGAATCCATCCGGGCCTGGACTTTTTTTAGTTGGGAGATTTTGTACAACTGCTTCAATCTCTGCATTTGTTATAGAACTATTTAAATGGTTTGTCTCATCTTGATTTAATTTTGGCATGTCATATAAATCTAGGAAATTGTCCATTTCTTTCAGATTTTCAAACTTGGAGTGTATGTTCTTAAAAGTATGTCCTCACGATTTTCTGAATTTCTTTAGTATCTGTTGTAATGGTGCCTTTTTCATCTCTAATTTTATTAATTTGTGTCTCTTCTTCTGGTCAGATTTGCTAAGGGCTTATCAATCTTGTTTATTCTAAGAACCAACTCTTTGTTTCATCGATTCTTTGTATTGGTTTTTTTTGGTTGTTTTTCTATTTCATTAATTTCTACCCAACCTTTATTATTTTTCCCATCTACTGATTTTTGGTTTCCACTGTTCTTCTTTTTCCAAGGCCTTAAAGTGAAGCATTTGAAACATTAAGTTGTTTACTTGAGACCTTTCTAATTTCTTAATATTGGCACTTAAAGCTATAAATTTCTCTGTCTTCATTATGTCCCAAAGGTTTTGGTATATTGTGTTCTCATCATTTGATTCTACAAATTTTATTTCCTTCTTGATTTCTTCAATGACCCACTCATAATTCAGTAGTGTACTGTTTAGTCTCCATGATTTTGTGTATGCTCCTTTTTTCTTATTGCTGATTTGTACTTTAATTCTATTTTGATTAGATACAGTACAAGGAATTATTTCAGTTTTCCTGTATTTGTTAAGATTTGCTTTGTATACTAATACATGGTCTATTTTGGAGAATGTTCCATGTGTTATTGAGAAAAATGTGTATTCTGTGGCATTTGGATGAAATGACCTGTAGATATTGTTAGGTCCACTTGTTCTATGACCTCATTTAATCCACATGTCCTTATTTTTTGCCGGGATGATCTGTCAATAGATGAGAGTAGGGTATTGAAGTCACACACTATAACTGTGTTTGGTGTTATCTGTGACCTTAGGTCTAATAGTGTTTGTTTAATGAAACTGGGAGCACCCGTGCTAGGTGTGCATATATTTAGAATTGTAATGTTTTCCTGTTGAGCTTTTCCTTTAATCACTATAAAGTGACCTTCTTTAACTTCCCTCACTAATGTTGAAGTTTATCATGCCAGATATTAGGATAACAACACCTGCTTGTTTCCTAGGCCCATTTGCTTGAAATAACGCTTTCCATCCTTTCACCCTAAGATACTGTCATTTATGAAGAGTTAAGTTTCTTAGAGGCAACAAACAGAAGGATCCTTTTAATCCAGTCTCCTCATGTGTGTGCTTAGCCTTCTCTTCAGCATGAAAGATCCCTTCAAGCATTTTCTGTAGAACTGGCTTACTGGTCATATATTCCTTTAGCCTGTTTTTATTGTTTTTTTTTTATTTCTATCCATTTGCATGGTAGTTTAATTATATTATGATGGTGAGAGGTTCTTTCCTGATTTTTGTCTGTTTGGCATTCTAAAGGCTTTCCTGTATCTGCATTGGCATCACTTTCTCTATTTGGAGAAAGTTTTCTTCTATGATTTTGTTGAAAATACCTGCTATGCTTTTGGAGTGAAATTCTTCTCCTTCTACTGTTCCCTAAATTCGTATGTTTGATCTCTTAACAGTGTCCCAAATGTCTTGAAATTCCCACTCATGCCTTCCTATTAGTTTGTCTCTTTAGTTAGACTGTATTAGATCTGCTACCTGGTTTTCTAGTTTAGATATTCTGCCCTCTCCTTGATCCATTCTACTGGTAAGACTTTCTACATAGTTTATTAGACTTACTCTGTTTTTCATTTTTAGTATTTCTGATTGGTATTGTTTCATTTCTATTTCCTTACTTATGTCTTGTATTGATCTCCTTATTTCATTTCCTGTGTTCTCCTTTAGGAATTTTATTTTTTGATTCTTTTGTTTTCTTCTTTGATTCCTTTGATTTCTTTGAACACAGATATAATCATTTTTTTTGAACTCTTGATCAGGCATTTCATCTGAAACAGTCTCACTGAGGGTCATTTCTGATAGATATATAATTTTTGGTGGTACTGTATTGTCTTGAATTTTTGTGTTTCTTGTATTATAATGTAGATTTTTTTCCCCATCTTAAGTTAATTTGATGCCTGGGGTTTCTAATTATCTGTGGTGTTCAACTGAGCAATATACACATTCAAACAAAACCAGCATACACTATTTATTCAAGAATGGGAATTAAAACAAACAGATAATAAAGCCAAAGTCCCTAACGGTGTGTGTTGCCCCACATTCTTTGTGGTGGTTTGATTCAGGTGTCCCCCGTAAACTTAGGTATTCTATGCTAGTCTCCCCAGCTGATGGCAATTGGAAATTAAAGCCTCCTGGAGGCATAGTATTGTTGGGGGCAAGCTTATAGGTTTTATAGCCAGTTTCCCCTTGCCAGTGTTTGACATACTCTCCTGTTCCTTTGTCCATCTGATGTTGGCCGGGGGTGATGTTCACCCTCTGTTCATGCCATCGTTTTCCCTGCCATCATGGAGCTTCCCCCTAAAGCCTATAAGCCAAAATAAAACTTTTTTTCCACAAGCTGCTCTTGGTCAGGTAGTTTCTACCAGCAGTGCAAACCTGACTGCAACACCCTTAATCCCGTCAACTGGGAGATTGAGATTTCTGGTCTGAAATGGGTCCCAGGTCAGCCTGGGGCCTAGTCAGACCCTGCCCCCAATAATAACAGAAGAAAAAGACAAAGGCCCTATAAATCAGGAAACATCAAAGGCAGCAATAGTCAACACCAAAATATAGCTTATTTGAGAATTTTCAAGCCAACCAAGAATATATCACTCAACTGTAACACATAACCTGTCCTCACATGAAAAGAGAGATAGCACTTCCAGTGCAGGTCTATGTTACTGCCTTTGTGGAAGTAGGCCCTGTTACCTTTTGGGATGGCTTCCAATCTCACCAATGCTGAGTGCCCACCTCGATCCCCCTCTGTTGTACGGTGGACCTGGTGTTGTGATTGGCTGTGCTGGATGCTGTGGGTGGGGGAAGATGAGTAAGTTCTCCACTAGTCCCAGGCACTGGCAGTTGGGGGATGGGAAGCTGTGCAAGATGCCTGGATTTGTACAGGAGCTGCTCAGCTGATCCCTGAGGCACCTTGGTGGGTGCTGGCTGGTTTTATCCTTTCTAGAAGATCTGAGTCTCTCCTGCTTCTCTGGATAATAACTTATACACCTCCATTTTTTGGTAAAAGAATGAACTTTGCTCTTTTTCTGCTTGTTTCCCTCCCTAGGTTGCTTCAGCATGGCTACTATGCCACCATCTTATCTGGAAGGTGGAAGCACCTTTAACAGCTGAGCTAACTATCCTAATCAAAAACATATGATGGGGGAGGTCATGAGCCTTAGGAGTGTAATGCCTGCTCCTGTCTGGCTAAATACATATATTATACCCACCAAACTGTCCTGTAAGCACTTTACTTAACATTCATACCCATATATTAATGCTACTTTCACTTTTGGTTAGAGAAGCTTCTCTTTTCAGCTAGCAGTGACCACTGGGATGACCCAAAAGGCACCATAGTGCTGAGAAGTGATGGAAGTGTTCAGCACTGAAACACCTCTATCACACCTTCCAAGGCTCAAGGCCCATTGCGGAAGAGGTAGCAGAAAGAATTTAAGAGCCAAAGGAAGGGTAGGACTGCTTACAATGCAATCGTCCAAACAGAAATTGGCCTCGATACACATAACTTTGCAGTGTCTAGCAATACCTTCACAAGACCCTCATAATAGGAAGAAAAGATGATGACATCAATATAAAAGAGAGACTAATGGAGAGAGGGAGGGGATATGATGGGGTGTAGATTTGTGAAGGGGAACATGAGGGAGGGGAGGGAAATATCACTGTTTATTGTCAGTAAGTATGGAAGCTGTCAATTAAAAACACACACACCTTGGGTTGGAGAGAGGGCTTAGTGGTTGAGGTGCTTGCCTGTGAAGCCTAAGGACCCAAGTCTGGTTACTCAGTACCCACATAAGACAGATACACAAGGGGATTTTGGCAGTTTGAACAGGTGCCCCCTCCCCCAATAGATTCAGGAGTTTACTAAAACTTCTTGGATTTCCAGCCACCTGGCTGGAGAATGTGCCCCACTGGGTGAATTTTAGGGTCCAGCCCTAAGGTTTGGTGGTGGATTTTGAATTCCAGTCTAAAGATATGCAAAGTGCCTAGAGTTCCTGAAGTGTGTTTTTTTGTGGTGTGGCTTTTGGGTTTTTTGGCTTAGGGCTTTCTCTCTCTCTCTGCTTGGTCCTTTAAGAAGAGTCCAGCTTCTGCCACTATGGAACTTCCCCTGGGTCTGTCCATAATAAATATCCCTTCCTCCATAACCATGCCTAGTTTAGAAGTTCACCTCAGCAACCTGAAGCTGTCTGCTACAGGGGTGATGCATCTGGAGTTTGTTTGCAGTGGCTGGAGGCCCTGGCTTGCCCATTCTCTCTCTCTCAAATGATATTAAAAAATAATAAAAACCTTATTGGAATTTTGATAAGTATTTAAATTCAGCAAACCCAGTCATTCCAAATTCTTCTTAATCTACACAGCACAAATGGGCTATGTCGGGCTGCAGGACTTAGTGGTTAAGGCATTTGCCTGCAAAGCCAAATGACCCAGGTTCAATTCCCCAGGACCCACGTTAGCCAGATGCACAAGGTGGCTCATGTGTCTGGAATTCGTTTGTAGTGGCTGGAGGCTCTGGCACGCCCATTCTTACTCTCTCTGTCTCCCTGTTTCTCTGTCAAATAAATAAATAAAAATTAAATTTTAAAAAAGAAATGGGCTATGTCCTCTGAATACAACTAGCATCCATCAATGATCAGGGATGAAAATGGAGTAAATATATCCATCTTACAAATCTCCCCTGTAACCACCAAAGAGTAAATAAACACTGACATAAATCTTCTACCCAGATCTTTCATAGGATCTGGCTGACAGCTACATCTTGTTCATTTTCTGCATGTGCATCATCAAATGCATCAGAAGCTGCAAGGTTTGAAATCTTTATTGGATAGTAATTTGTTCAGGAAAGGATGATTATCTTCTCTAGCCATAATTAAAAATAAAAAAATAAAAAATAACAGCCGGGCAAGGTGGTGTACACCTTTAATCCCAGCAGAGGTAGGAGGATCACCATGAGTTTGAGGCCACCCTGAGACTACATAGTGAATTCCAGGTCAGCCTGAGCTAGAGTGAGACCCTACCTTGGAAAAATGAAAATAGTAAAAAGTATATAAAAATTAAAAAACACAAAATATTCTCATCTTTATATTTACAAACCCTATTTCACTTCTTTACCTAGTACCTTAAAATAACCTTCCCATACACACTACATTCTGGATCTGTTTATTTACAAAAAAAAAAATCCAAGCTGGAGTACAAATATAAGAGAAAACAGTACAGGGCAATTTTTTTACTAGACTCCCAAAAGGCTGTCATAAAATACTGCGTGATGACTTCTTAAATGACTACAAGTGCCATGTTTTCTTTTATTCGGTTAGGAATATACAGTTTAATTATCAATTACTTAGCTGAGGAAATTTGGATGAGATCATAACCTGATGATTCATTATCTGAGATCTTCTAAGATAAGAAACTTCACTATGATCCCTATAGAATGAATTTACCTCTTTTATTTGTTTTAGGATTTGTCTTCCTCTGTCAGTGTTTTTCTCTTTGCCATTAGGAGCAAAATATGAAAAAGTATAAAGTTTAATTTCCAAAGATGAGGTAGTCATACCTAAAGACATAAAATTGTTTTATGTTAATAAAAATTCCTATGATACCTAAGATAAATTGCTAGCCAAGAATAAGCTAGAAATATTGGTTGTCAAATAGTGTTTTCTCTTTCAAAATAGATTTGTCAAGGGTTGCATTAGAGCTTAGCTGCTCTATTATATGTAAGGTAACTGTCTCATTTCTGACATCTCAAATCCAGTGCTTATAACAAAATTAACCATAAGACATATTCCCTGCTTTAGGGTACAGCCTCATGTTCAAACAATGGGCCTCGTATGAGAGAAATAATTTCAAGCTCTGTGGTTCTGTTTTCAATGTTCTCTGGGCAATTGGTACCCACACAAGTATCTGGACTAATCAAAGGTGTTTTCAAACACAGATGCCAAGACTTTACACTGCCTTACCTGTAATTTGTTGACAATTTCTAGGTTAAATTAATTGCTTTAGATTTGTATTGTTTTCAAGACTGGTAACATGTTCTGCCTGCATTTATAGCCATTAGATATTTAAAGGATAAGATGTGCCTATGTTCTATGCTTCAGATATAGCCTATGCTGCCACAGGACAACTAAACTTATAAAGATTGAACAAAATGACTTTAAGTTCTTGTTCCACTCTTTAACTAGATCTGTTTCAGTAATCAAATGTGCTATATATGTACATACATCCAGGTGGGTCTAACTTCCTTTCTAAATGTTGAATAACCTGCATAGAAGCCAGAGCCAATTGGAATCATTGAAGCTAAAAAGGCTAATATTTTGGCCCCTGCTCCCAGGTCATGAGGCCACTAGAGATGCTGGGACACTTCTACCTTGGCCCCCTGTTAAGTCACTTATCTTCCTGATCAAGGAGGATACGGAGACCCAGAAACAAAATAATAGGTGTACAGTCTGAAACAGAAGAGTCACAACTAAAGAGAAATCAGCCCTCCTGGCTTCCCAAAGAAGGAAAAGCTACTTGGCCAGCACAGCCCTGACTCATCCCAACAGACACCACCAGTGTCAGAGAAGCTACAGGGCTACTCTTAGATCCCTAGTCTCCTTTGGAGAGCCATTAGTGACCAATAGTCATCCTTGATTAAATTTTGGCTATCTGCTTAGTCTCAAACATTCAAAGAGAAATGTATAACCAAAGATAAAGGGACATCTCAAATATTGTATGAATTGCCTATTATGTAACACAAAAGCTGTTTCTAAAAGGAGAAACAAACAAGGCCTGAAGACATGTTGGCCCCCTCCCTAATAGTTCTCATTCTATAATAAGGAAAAACCACCATAGATGTCAAAAGGGTTATTTTCAAATCTAAAATACATATGGATGACTCTGACCAAGGATCACTTAATTTAAAGACATCTTTACACTGGGGCCAGGACATCATTAAAAAGTCCTGAGGCCAAAAATATATTGTACAGCCCCTACTGGAACCCACTGGCTGTATGGTACTGATCTTTAGCCCTGGCTACTCCCAGGACAAATTTGAACAGTACACTCTGGGAGGCTATTATACAGAATATAGTATATTCACCATTATCAAGGTTAAATGTTGTGCGTATATTCCTGATAATTCTGCTAATAACTCTTCTGTTCTACAAGCCATACAGAAACAGATTCAGACCCATGTCAGACACTACTGTGACACTTGATGAACAGTTCAAGGAGAAAAATCTCAGCCAGCTCAAGCTTAAACAATACAACTCCATCTACCTGGGTTCCCTCAAATGCTCCCCAAGGCCTAGAAGTCCACAAGAAGGAAAACCATAAAAGCAACCAGTTTGCTCTGTGCTCATTTCTCATTAATTCCTTACTTTTATTCTTTCTCCCCAACATTTTCTTCCAAGACTGTTTTCTGTACTCCGTTCATACTTTCAAGACCCTTTAGAATAGTTCCCCTCTCTGGGAGAGAGACTCTGCCATACTGCTACAACCCGTTCAGCCTGAAGTAGTTCAAGATCTGACGTCATCACCCTAAAGTGTCTTCCCATGAGAGGAGGGAAAGAGAGGGTGTAGAGTTAGGGTGACTGGACCCTTGGAAATAAGAAAAAGGCAGGAAAATCTGCACTTGCTAGAAATCAAAGATGATCTGACTTATCTCTTGTCTAGTTCCCTAGACCTGTTTTTCCACAAACAACCAGGACTTCTCCTGGGAGGGAAGTTTTTCATAGGATTAAATATTGTGGTCAATCAAGTTCAGCCCCTGAAACTTGGTGTAAGAGCTAGCTAGCCTCTTCCTGAGACAGCCCCAAGCCCTAACCAACCAGCTGTCCCTTTGGTTCATCTGAGCCGGAAAACAGCCCACCACTATAAGGTTATAGATACCTTTGCAAGGAGAAGGCAGGCTCTCTGACCACTTGGGACCTTCCAGCTGTGGGTGAGGTTTTCCCTCAGCTGGGCCTGGGCACAGGCCTAGTCAGGTTGAATGAAGGGGAAGGGCCTCCAGCCCTTACTTTCCAGATGGGTTCTTTATTATCCTCTCCAGTTCCCCACATGGCAGGAACTCCTTGGACTTTCTTTTTTCTCTTTTCTTTCCAGTTTTCCCAGGCCCTCCATGTGGGATCTCTAGGCACATAGGTGCCTTTCCTTGGCTCTATACTTCCCTCAATAAAGGAAAACCAGCAGGGCATGGTGGTGCACACCTTTAATCCCAGAACTCAGGAGGCAGAAGTAGGAGGATTGCCCTGAGTTCAAGGCCACCTGAGAATAAAGAGTGAATTCCAGGTCAGTTTGGACTAGAGTAAGACCCTACCTTGAAAAGCCAAAAAAAAAAAAAAAAAAAAAAAAGGAAGAGTAGAAAAATCATCTGCAGTAGGCAGCTCCAACTTGCTGGGATGAGCATCCAACCAGTTTTATGGGAGGAAGGGATTTATTTCAAGCTTATAGAATCCAAGGGAAGTTCTACTAATTGCAGAAGAAGCTGGCTCCCTTTCACAAAACCAAGCAGAGAGGAAAAAACCACCACCAACCAGCAACAACAAGAAGCAAGCATGAACCACCAATAAGCAGAATCCCCAGAACTCAGACTGCCCTTCACAACATTTTGCTGGAATTCAGATCCACCCCCAGTGACAGTGGAGGGCTGGACTTCAGGACTCACCACCAATGACACCTCCTCCAGCCGGTAGGTGGAGACAAGTTACAAGCTTATTAAAACACCTGAAGGCAGACATGGTGCCACATGTCTTTAATCGCAGCATTTGGAAGGCTGAGGTAGGGGGATCACTGTGAGTTCGAGGCCACCTTCAGACTACATAGTGAATTCCAGGTCAGGCTGGGCTAGAGTGAAACTCTACCTTGAAAAAAACAAAAAACAAACAAAAAAAAACCTGAGTTTTTATGCAGACTATATCAAACCACCACACCAGCAAATCAGTTTTAAGACTTAAAAGCAAGTAACTTGTATCTAACAACTCTGAGTGTGTAAAAGACTGAAGGATCATCAGATGAAAGATTAGTAAATACCTCCAGGGATCACATCACCTCAGACAGAAGCAACTCCTCCAGATCCCTACGGATAAGATTCTACAGGTTCACCATGCCCAACAGACACTTCAGAAAAAGATGCTTGCCACCTGTACAGATGGCTCACCTGTAAAGGCCCTTGCAAAGCCTGCTAACCTGGCTTTAATTTCCAAACTGCCCACATAAGCTGGCTGCAAAAAATGGTGCCAAGTGTTTCACACTGGTTCCGGTGTGCCTATACACCATGCACAAACACATGCAAATAAGTAAAAAGAAAAAACTTTCCTCAGTCCCCCCGCAGAAGTTCTTTGTGTCTTCCTGCTTCACTGAACCATGAAGACAGCATGAATATCACCCTTTGTGTCATCATCTTTTAGAGTCTTTTAAAATATTTTAATAATTTTATTATTTGAGCAAGAGAGAAAAAAGTTGGTGTGGCAGGGCATTTAGCCTCTGCAAACAAACTCTTGACCACCTTGTGCATCTGGCCTTACATGGGTACTGGGGAATCAAACCTGGACCTCTTGGCTGTGCAGGCAAGTGCCTTAACTGCTAAGCCATCTTTCCAGCCCATCTTTTAGATTTTTTTTCTTAGAAACCACATGTTCAACTCTGTTTTGCTTACTGTCGTTACCTCTTTATTTGCTGAAATTACAAAATAGTATTTTTTCTTTCCTAATTTTATTGGTGCTGAGGGACAGTACAGACATTTCAATCATACATATTATCAAACTTAATAGGAAAACTGGACGACCATGACCAGAGACATTACAGAGGCACACAGTGCTGACTGGGTAATGACCAAGGAGTGGTGTTCTTTAGGAAATGGTTCTACTAAAAACATGGACTAGGAGTAGTTGGAAATAATTAAGACATATCAAATGCACAAATGTGACTCCAAATTGCCATTTAGTATGCTTTGAATTGTACTATATAAAACTAACCCCCCACCTATGGAATGTTAAACTCATACCAAAGACAGTCAAAGCCTCCCATAATTCACTATTCCAGGCTGGAGAAATGGCTTAGTGGTTAAGGTGCATGCCTGCAAAGCCTAAGGACCCAGGTACAATTCCCCAGATCCCATGTAAGCCAGATGCTCATGGTGGCGCATGGCTGTAGAATTCATTTGCAATGGCTAGAAGTCACTGTGCACCCATTCTCTCTAATAAATAAAAAAAGTTTTAAAGGTGTGCACCACCACGTCTGGCTTAAGGTACTTAAAAAAAAATGGGATTCCTTCTTTTTAAAAAAATGTTCCCAAGCCGGGCATGGTGGCGCACTTGGGAGGCATAGGTAGGAGGACCACCAAGAGTTTGAGGCCACTCTGAGACTACACGACTACACAGTGAATTCCAGGTCAGCTTGAGCTACAGTGAGACCCAACTTGAAAAAAAAAAAAAAAAAAAAAACAGTTCCTAGAACTACTAAGAAGCTTGCATTTACAAAACAGTTGATTAAAAATATTCCTCTAGCTGGGTGTGATGGCACACGCCTTTAATCCTAGCACTTGGGAGGCAGAGGTAGGAGGACTGCCATGAGTTCAAGGCCACCCTGAGACTATATAATGAATTCCAGGTCAGCCTGAGCTAGAGTGAGTGAGACCCTACCTCAAAAAAAAAAAAAAAAAAAAAAATTCCTCTAGGGTAGGTGTAGGCGTAGTGGTACACACCTTTAATCACAGCACTTGGAAGGCAGAGGCAGGGGGATTGTTGTTGAGTTTGAGGCCAGTTTGGGACTAGGTAGTGAATTCCAGGTCAGCCTGGGCTAGAGTGAGTGAGACCCTTCCTCAAAAAGAAAAAAAAAAAAAAAAACAAGCTGGGTGTGTTGGCATGGGGCCGGCAGTGGTAGGAAGATCTCTGTGAGTTCAAAGCCACCCTGAGACTACATAGTCAACTCCAGGTCAGCCTGGGCTAGAGTGAGACCCTACCTCGAAAAACCAAATAAAAAACAACAACAAAATATATGTGTATACACACACACACACACACACACACACACACACACACACACACATATTCCTCTGGATTCTCAGTGGACGATTACTCAGATTTGCCTTCTTTCCCTTCTGCTCTGGCAGAGGCTGGCTCTTGTTTTAGCCTCTGTTTTCTGTAAATGGTTCTTTAGTCTGTGCATTAGTCACTATAGCCTGTTTTTCCTTTGCCCCCTCCTCCCTTTTGCTTGAATTTTTTTTTTAGTTTTTCAAGGTGGGGTCTTGCTCTCACCCAGGCTAATCTGGAATTCACTATGTAGACTCAGGTTGGCAAAGGACCCAGATTCAATTCCCCAATATCCTCCTAAGCCAGATGCACAAGGTGGCACATATATCTGGAGTTCATTTACAGTGGCTGGAGGCCCTGGTGTGCCTGTTCTTCCTCTTTCTCTCTCTCAAATAAATAAGTATTGTTTAAAAAGTATTTTAAAACTATACACATATAAAATGTTTGATAGCACTGAAAACCTGAACATGAATTACAAACATCCAAGTTAAGATTAAAGAATTACAAGCTGGGCGTGGTGGCGCACACCTTTAATCCCAGCACTCGGGAGGCAGAGGTAGGAGGATTGGTGTGAGTTTGAGGCCACCCTGAGACTACATAGTGAATTCCAGGTCAGCCTGAGCTAGAGTGAGACCCTACCTCAGAAAATCAAAAAAAAAAAAAAAAAAAAAAAAAAAAAAAAAAGATTAAAGAAGTACTATTTGGTTTTAGGTGTGAGAATAGCATTATAGCCATATTTTTTAAAATCTTGTCTTTTAAAGGCACATAAATTTAATATATATTTATATATTACTTGTGATTAAGGACTCTTTCCAAATAATATCAAAACAGAAGTAGGGGCTAGGAAGATGGCTCAGCAATTAGAGGCGCTTGCTCGCAAAGCCTGCTGGCCTGGTTTCAATTCCCAGGCCATCCAAATCAGCTAAAGCGGCACAGGTATCTGGTATCTGTTTCTTGCAGGAACAAGAAGCCCTGAAGTACCCACACATGCGTGCACACATATACATAGTTGCATGCACACACACACACAAGCAAATAAATAAAATTATTATTTTTTATTTATTTGCAAGCAGAGATAAAGAAAGAATGGTCACACCAGGACCACTAGCAGCTTCAAACAAGCTCTAAATACATGTGCCACTTTCTGCATCCAGCTTTATGTGGATACTGAGGGATCAAACCCAGGGTGTTAGGCTTTGTAAGCAAGTGCTTTAACTGCTGAGTCACCTTTCCAGCCCAATAAAATTATTTTTTATATATTTTTATTTATTTATTTGCAAGCAGAGAGAGAGAGGAGACACAGAGATAAAGGGACAATGGGTGTGTCAGGGCCTCCAGCCACTGCAAACAAACTCCAGATGCATGTGCCATTTGGTGCATATGGCTTTATGTGAGTACTGGCGAATTTAACCCAAGTAGCTGGGCTTTGCAGACAAGCACTTAACCACTGAGCCATCTTTCTAGCCCCACAATAAAATTAATTTTTTTTTTTTTTTTTTTTCAAGGTAGGGTCTCACTCAAGCCCAGGCTGACCTGGAATTCGCTCTATAGTCTCAGGGTGGCCTCGAACTCATGGCAATCCTCCTACCTCTGCCTCCCAAGTGCTGGGATTAAAGGCATGTGCCACCATGCCTGGCTTAAATTAATTTTAAATATAGTCATTACCTTCAAATTTCCACCATAACACCTAAATGTTTAATATGTGACAAGTTATCTACATGTTCTCTAACTTATAGCTTTCTTTGGACTTTATGAATAATTTCTATCAGAGTATATGCATATGTATGAATTTTCAAATGTCTCCATCTAGATTTAAGACAAACAGAGGCAATGGGAATAAATGGCACTGAATCTAGTCTCATTCTCACATTTCCTCACAAAATATTTCACACATTAAAGTAAGGATTATATCCCTGTAATGTTAACAAGACCAAAAGAATATTGGAGGGAAATCAAATATTAAGAGTTCAAAATTTTTGTCAGATGTGGTGGCACATGCCTTTAATCCCAGCACTTGGGAGGCAGAGATAGAAGGAGCGCTATGAGTTCGAGGCCAACCTGAGACTACATAAGGAAATACAGGCCAATCTGCAATAGATTGAGACCCTACCTCAAAACCCCCATCCCCTCCCCCCCAAAAGAAAGAGTTCAAAATTTTTAATGGAAGCAAAGAAGTATTCCCATTCTACTTACTACACAATCCTAACTATTTTATCCATTTACATTTACAACAGAGACAGGCATGGTACAAATTATGAAAACTCCTTACTTATTAAAATACTCATGAACTCAGAAAATTCAAATAGAACAGCGAGTGGTTCTCTTCCAGGGCTGAGGGTAAGAGTAAAGTGTCAAGGAAGCTTTTCACTTCTTATTTCCACATGTTTCTGTATCATCTGCTTTTGTAAACATGTAAACTCTATCACTCAGAAAACATAATGGAAAGTAAAAAGATATATTTCATGCTATGCAATTTAAGAGAAAGTTTGCCTATGAAGCTATTTTAATCATATTCTTACCCGATTTAAGACCTGATATTTTGAAGATGGCACTTGGTTTTCCATTTGTGACGAATCCTAGGAGCTGCCATACTGGAATTCCATCTGAATCAGGATAGGAAAAGTAGACAGATCCTCCCATTCCCTCAGGAAATGGGATTGTGCCCAGCATAAAAACCACAACATGGTTGATATTTTCATAATCAGGCAGGTCAAAAACAAACTTATCCTCTGCCACTTGCTGTGCGGCTGTCTGCACCTAAAAAACAAGAAGCCCTTCTTAGTTCAGCCATTCGGTGAGCTGTTGTAAGTTTTACAGTATGCTCTATGTTAGTCACAGGCATGACCTACTGTGGTCATGATGCAAAATATGCCAAGTTCACCTGATATCCCAATTATGAAGATACCAAATGTACTAAGAAAGTATTGAGAGACTCCAAAAATACACCCAGCCTTAAAATGATCATTCAATGAATGCAATCTTCTCAAAAGATTGCTACAATTTCAGAAGTTCTCTGAATAAATTCTGCTTACATAAACAAATAACTATGCCATAAGAATGCTGCAAAAACCCGGGCATGGCTTTTATCGCACCACTTAGGAGGTAGAGGTAGAAGGATCGCCATGAATTTGAGGTCATCCGGGGACTACGTAGTGAATTACAAGTTACCCTGGGCTAGACTGAGACCCTACCAGGAAAAAACAAAAAAAGTCGGGCGTGGTGGCACACACCTTTAATCCCAGCACTCTGGAGGCAGAGGTAGGAGGATCTCCCTGAGTTGGAGACTACCCTGAGACTACATAGCGAATTCCAGGTCAGCCTGGGCCAAAGTAAGACCCTACCTTGAAGAAAACAAACAAACAAAAAAAAGAATGCTGCAAAAATGAGCTGAGATAGTGGTACATGCTTATAATTCCACTTGCAAAGTAGAGGCAGGAGGTTCAAGAATTCAAGATCATTCTCAGCTATATGGTGAGTTTGATGTCAGCCTAGGCTACATGAGACTCAAAAAAAGTTGTATAACTAAAAGGTTCAAATTACAGCATTCCAGCTAATTAAAATGGATAAGCAACCCAGAAGTAATCAGTCCTCAGTTATTTTAAGATTTCATGTTTGCAAATTTGGCTAAGATTTATTTGTAACCCAAAATCATCAAGGCTTTTGGCACTTCTGCAGCCATTCATGGACACTCTCAAGGGCAGAGAGAATTCAAAGTCCCAGCTGAGGAGGAAACCATGCTTCTAGAATTCTTGTTTCAGTGCACATGCGGTGAACAAGTGTCTCTTTGGCAGTTGGCTTAATGCCATGTATTCTGTACTTTTTTGTTAGTGATTTTGCCATTTACAAAGGCCACATTTTATAATGTGCTAAAAAGACTGTACAATGACAAACCATGAAAAGGCACTGTAGTACATTAGGTGATTTTTTTTTTTAGGCTGTAATAATGTTGACTTGAATATTAATCAATCAAAAATGTTTTTTTTGGAAACAAGCTTACTATGTAACCCTAGCTGGCCTGGTACACACTATATATAGCCTGAAACTTTCATTAATCTTCCTGTTTCAGCATCCCAAATGCTGGGATTATAGGTGTGCCTCACCATAACCAGCTCAACAATATTATAGAAGATGTTCTGAAACAGAAATACATACAAAACAAAGTGATGACACAATAATCAAAACTGCTGTGACTCTAAAAGGTTCTCAAGAGAAGGTTCAGCCCATAGCAATGATTAGTGTTCAGAGAGACATTAGAGAAGAATGGGAAGAATGAGCACTGACTGCAAGTCATACATGTGATATATGTTTATAATCCCAGCATTCCGAGTGTAGAGAGAGGAGCGCTCAGGTAGGACACAGAAGAGGGAGAGAGAAAAGGGAGGGAGAAGAGGGGGAGACCCATTGTATACAAAATATATTTTACCTTGAGGGCTAGGGTCTGTAGCTTGGTTAGTAAAGTACCTGCCTAGCATACACTGGGCACCACTAGGTAGGAAGATCAAAAACTCAAAATCAACCTTGGCTACAATTTTGAGGCCAGCCTGAGCTACATCAGACCCTATCACAAAAATTTTTACCTTGATTTTGGCATGCATATTCTATTTCATATGTATTAACAAAAATAAGTATGAATTCTGAAAGCACTCAGACAATGAAGAATTGATGTTACTTGAGTTTAGGATTTTTTTGTTTTTGTTTTTTTTTTTTTTTTTTTTTTTTGAGGTAGGGTCTCACTCTAGCCCAGGCTAACCTGGAATTCACTATGTAGTCTCAGGGTGGCCTCGAACTCATGGCTATCCTACTTTTGCCTCCCAATGCTGGGATTAAAGGCGCTTTGGCTTTTGTTTTGTTTTTTGGTTTCTGGTTTTGAATTACAATTACTATTCACAAAACACCAAATCTTTGTAACTACAATCATCTGGAAGGCTAAACATTCAATTGTTATTACCTGAAAACAACTTATTTTCTGTTCCCAGTATTTGCTGCTTGTTACTTGAATGTTTACTTTTCCCTTGTATAATATCCTATCTAGCAATACAATAAATCAAAGTAATGTTACATAACTCCCTCTATTACTTATAAAGTAGTATCAACTACCAAAAATAAAAATCCCCAACAAATGAGTCAACAGATGCAATAATGGCATGTCTGTTATGGGGGAAACCACTACTTTCTAATTGGACTGGAGGCCCGCTCCATGGGAGGGACAGAAAACCTAGTCAACTTAAGCAAAGTCAGGGGAAGAGATGGAGTAAAGGAAGGGTAGGGGGAGGGTTAATCAAAATCTAAGAGGCAGGCTGGAGAGATGGCTTAGCGGTTAAGGCACCTGCCTACAAAGTCTAAAAACACGCATTCTAATCTCCAGGTCCCACGTTTAGCCAGACACAATGTCGCACATGTGCACAAGGGGGCACGTGTGTCTGGAGTTCATTCACAGTGGCTGAGAAGTCCTGGTGTGCCCATTCTCTCTCTGTGTCTGTCAAATTAAAAAAAAAAAAATCTAAGAGGGGCCGGGTGTGGTGGCACATGCCTTTAATCCCAGCACTGGGGAGGCAGAGGTAGGAGGATCACTGTGAGTCTGAGGCCACCCTGAGACTACATAGTTAATTCCAGGTCTGCCTGGACCACAGTGAGACCCTACCTCGGAAAAAAAAAAAAAAAATCTAAGAGGATACAAATAAGTCATATGGAAACCTACTTTTTGGAACAATGGCACACTCAGAAGCCATACTCTGTTATTAGAAAATTTTCAGTGCCAGGGATAGGATATCTTCCAGTGAGTTGTTGGCCAGGGAAGTCCCTGATGTCCCTAAAACATTATAGGCTATTGCCAAGGCTCTTGGTTTCCCACAAGAATAAATGGCAAGACCCTACTGCTGAAGACGCAACATGCTTGGGCTACAAGGTCACTAAGAAATCTTGCTGGAGCTGAGCTGAAAACCTCTTCCAGATAGACCAGCCGACAGAAAGCTGGAAAAATCTACACTGCATGCAGCTCCATGGGAAAAACAGAAGTCATCAGTGGAGAGAAAACAACAATGGATCCAGCAAGCCTTAAGTTGGGTCAGCCAGGCCAAATGACCTAACAGATACAATAGTGGCATGTCTGTTATGGGGGAAAACAATGTTCTCTAATTAGACTGGAGGCCCACTCCATGGATACTTGTCTGATTTTGAAAACATGTGATGGGGAAGTCATGAGCCCTAGGGTGTAATTCCTGCTGGTGTCTGGCCAAATGCACATATTATGTTCACCAGACTGCCTGGCCAGCACTTCTTTTAATGTTCATACCCATATATTAATGCTATTCTCACTTTTGGTTAGACAAGCTTCTCTTTTCAGACCTCTGGGATGGCTCAAAAGGCACCACAGTGCTGAGAAGAAGTGACAGAGAAGTGCTCAGCACTGAAACATCTCTATTACACCTTCCAAGGCTCAGGGTCCATTGTAGAAAAGGTGGCAGAAAGAGTAGGTGGTGGAAAGAATATAGGAGCCACAGGAAAGGTAGGACTGCATACCATGCAATCTTCCAGACACAAAATGGTCTGGATATCCATGACCTCACAGTGCCTGATACTACCTAAGACCCTCATAATAGGAGGAAAAAATGATGACATCAAGATAAAAGAGAGACTAAGAGGGGGAGGTGCTATGATGGAGTGTGAATTTATGAAGGGGAAAGTGGGGGAGGGCAGGGAATTATCATGGTTTATTGTCTAATTAGGGTAGTTGTCAATTTTTAAAAAGCTTTAAAAAATCCCCAAATATCAAGGTTGAATGGCATGCAAACCCCTGAAAATGATGATCATGACCTCCTGATCCTATCTGCCTCTACCTACCAAGTGTTGGAATTACAAGCATGTGCCACCAAACCCAGCTGGGCTGCATATTCTTAAAAGCAAGTTCTCATTCCCTTTTGAAGTTTACTGAACCAACTTAAAATTTTCCACCTTACAACTGCTCTTGTGGACTGGAGGCCCGCTCTATAGGACCAGCTTCATGACTGCTACTGAAAACCTAGTTCTACAGTTTATGGGCTGGGGAGGTCCCAGGCCCTAGGGAAGAAGCTACTATTGTTGGTTGGCTTAATAGACATGTTGTACCCATCAAATTGCCTTTTAAATGTTCATGTTTACATGTAGCTCAGTGGTAGAGTGCTTGCCTAGCATGCATGAGGTCATTGGTTCAATACCCAGCACTACAAAACACACACTCGCACACATATTAATAATAATAATAATAACTACTATTATTATTATTATTATTATTTTGGTTTTTCGAGGTAAGGTTTCACTCTAGTCCAGGCTGACCTGGAATTCACTATATAGTCTCAGGATGGCCTTGAACTCACGGTGATCCTCCTACCTCTGCCTCCTGAGTGCTGGGATTAAAGGTGTGTGCCACCACACCCAGCTCTATTATTTGGTTTTTTGAGATAGGTCTCGCTCTAGTCCAGACTGACCTGGAATTCACTATGCAGTCCTCCTACACTATGCAGCCTCTCAAGTGCTGGGATTAAAGGCATGCATCATCACGCCCAGCTGAGCTTTTAAATATTTATGTTTATGCCTCTAGACTAGCACTGCTCTTGCCTTTGGTCAGTAAAGCATTTTTGCAGGTGGAGGTAACTGGGGAAAACTTAAAAACCTCATCAACATGTTGAGAAGTGACAGCACAGTGCTCAGCACTAAATAAGACACTCCATCACACCGTCCAGGGCTCAGAATACTGAGGAAAAAATGGCAAAAAAATATAAGAGCCAAAGGATGGAGCAAAGTGCTTTAGAATACCACCTTCTGGTCACCAGGTGACCTCACTGCAGCTGTCCTTACCTGCACAATATTGGCACTATCACCTCATCATCATGGATGATGGAGGAGGGCAAAAAAAAGAATGGCATTAAAACAGAAGATGGGGGGCGTGGAGAGATGGCTTGTGCCTGCAAAGCCTAAGGACCTAGATTCAACTCCCCAGAACTCATGTAAAGCCAGATGCACATAGTGATGCATGCATCTGGAATTCATCTGCAGTAGAGGTCCTGGCATGCCCATTCTCTCTCTCTCTCAAATAAACAAATAAAAGTAAAATAAATAAAAACAAAAGAGGGACTAGATGAAAAAGGATTCAATGGAAGCAGGTTGGGAGGGGGAGAACAAAAGAAAACAATGCTCAAAACACATTATGTACATGTACATGTATGAAAATTGCCAAAAATAAAAAGGTTTAAAAAATAATAAAAATAGCCAGGCATTATGGTGCACACCTTTAATCCCAGCACTCAAGAAGTCAAGGTAGGAGGATTGCATGTTTAAAGCCAGCCTGACACTATATAGTGAATTACAGATCAGCCTGAGCTAGAGCAAGATTCTTCCTTTGGGGAGGGGGGACACGGCAACAAGACAAAGGAAGGGGGCTGGAGAGATAGCCTAGTGGTTAAGGCGCTTGGCTGTGAAGCCTAAGAACCCAGGTTCGATCCCCAGTACCCATGTAAGCCAGATGCACAAGGTGGTGCATGTATCTGGAGTTCGTTTGCAGTGACTAGAGGCCCTGACATGCCTATTCTCTATCTGTCTCTCTTTCTCTCTCCCTCTCTCTCACAAATAATTTTTTAAAGGAAAGCCAAAAAGATAAAAATAAAAATTTCCATCCTATAGAAGAAAACAAAAGTATAAACCAAAACTACCTACTAAATTCAATTTCACTAGATTTTTTTTGTTTTTTTTTTTTTTTGCATCTTACATCCTTGGGAAACATGATATTCACAGATCATGAAATAAACATCAGGTAAAATAAATATCTGTGTCAACTCTTCATGGAACATTCATGAGATGTTCCATAAATCTATACTGACACTCATCCCCCTCTTTTTTTTTTTTTGGACACAAGTTCTGATGTAGCCCACACTCATTTCAAATTCTATACTGCTGTATCCTCCTTTCTTTCCAGTATTGGGTTTAGAGGTGTAACATCCCACTCAACTAGGCCCTCTAATCCTAGACCTGAAGATAAACGGTACCTTTCTCTGAAAGAAAAAAAAAAAAAAAAAGCTCACGGGATGAAACTTAGGTTCTTAAGTTAGGAGGATTTTTCTGGAAACCGAGTCATGTAGTTTAGGGGTGAGTAGGTCTTCATTCTCATTTGTGTCTAAGACTACAGAATCTAAAGCCAAACCCACCCCAAATCTTGTCTCTATTGGATATTAATCACATAAATTTGATGTTGGGTAAATAGCACAGATACTACTAACTTTCCTTCCAAATTAGTTGACAACATGACACATGGCTTCTATTTTTTATTCTTTAATATACTTTGTGTATGTAAGTGCATGAGTATAGTACTGGAACTGAACTCAGGGACCTTAGACATGATAGACAAGTACCCTACCACTAAGCTCTACTACCAACTTTAGCGGGTTTTTTTTTTTTTTTTTGTTGTTCTTTGAGATAGGTCTTATAACTTAAGTTGGTCAGGCAAGACTTGAACTTGCCAATCCTCCAGACTCAGCCTCATCCTGAGTAGCTGAGATTACGGCATGAACCACCACACAGGGGTACAAACACGGTTTTTCAATGGAAGTCGTCTGAGTCCCACACTTTCATTTTTCACATCCAGGGCAGGGACATTCCAAAATTATCTCACCAGTACTGCCTGTACTGGGGCTCAAACAGGAGGCCCCTAGTCATTGAAGACAGACAGTAAGCTTTCTGAGGCTTGCAGACCCAGGTTTCTTAGAACCACTCAAACAAAAGCACATTACCAAAAGCTAATGAAGCCAGGTGTGGTGGCGAACGTCTTTAATCCCAGCACTGGGGAGGCAGAGGAGGGAGGTGAGTCCGAGGCCAGCTGGAGCTACAGAGTGAATTCCAGGTTATCCTGGGCCAGAATGATACCCTACCTTGAAAAAAGAAAACCAAACAAACAAAAGCTGACGATACAGGTCAAAACTGATTTGGGGGGGGGGGGGCAAGTCAACAAAACAGCCGCATTATTCAACAAAAAGCGGGTGGGAGGGGGACTCAAGGGAAAGGAGTCAGGTCTCAAAATGTAAGTCTGGAAGGTTTCTAACAATTCCAGGCGCTGAGCTCGCTTCCTTCTAACGACCAGGGGAGACGCGCTCTCGGGAGCTGGCCTCGACCCTGGGCGATCTCAACAAGGGCTCGCACGGAGCGCGCCAGGCGTGGGCAGGAGCCACCTTGCAGTGCCGGCGGGCGGGCGACCCGGGGGAGGGGCACCCCCACAACCTCAAGTTCACTTCTAACTCACCTGGGCAGCCCAAGCGAGTGCCTGCCACAGCTACTGGGCTTACGTCCCTCAACGACACAGAGAATAAAGACACCTCCCGTGCGGGGTGACGGGGGAGGGACGCGACGCGACGCGACGGGCAGAAAGAACGAGTCGAGGCGGGCACCGAGCCGCGGCGCGGGGAGCATCACGCACCACGCGGGGACCACACGCCGGCGACACACAGTAAAATAAATAGATGGACGGAGGCCAGGAGAGGGCTACCCGCGAGGACCGCACCGCCGCCCCCCGCCGCCCCCTTCCTTCCTGCCAGCCCCAGCCCCGTCCCCGTCCTCACCAGCCTCCCCGCCACCAGGCAGCCAAACATGGCAGCGCCGGCGGCCGGCTCCGCTCGGCCAGGGGGCACCTCTAAGCCGGACTCCCGCAATCCCGCGGCCACAGTCCCGATGGAACCCAAGAACCTTCCAGAATTCACCGGAGGGAACCAGCCCTTCCACTACATAGAGTAAAGGGCCAGAGCAAGAACGCCTTCTGCCCCCATGACCTCTGACCTCCGCTTCCCAAGCAGCACGCCGCTCTCAGGGACAAGTACTTCCGGGGCGCGTACCTAGTTCCTCCTCCTAAGGGAGAAGGGCGAGCGGGCGCCAGAAGGGGGAAGACTACAAATCCCATAGTGCCCTGCGCCGGCTCCGGGGATGTTAAGCCCCGAGAGTTTGAATATTGGGATTCATAGCCTGTGTTTTCCGTGCTGTAGTTTCTAAGTTCGAGCCCAGGCTGACTTGGAATGCACTCTGTAGTCTCAGGCTAGCCTCGAACTCACAGCGATCCCCCTACCTCGGCCTCTCTAGTGCTGGGATTGAAGTCTTGGGCCACCACTCCAGGCAGAGGGGAGAGGGGAGGCTGAAAATATCAAGCGCTCTCTGCCCACCCCACTACTAGCCACAAGTTATATAGGAAGTATCAAATTTTAAAATAGTCCTGGTCCCAGTAAACTCTGACCACTTATATCAAAAGAACCCTTGGGAGAGCTAAGCCAAAGACAGGACATAGAAAGGATCTTTCTACCAGTACTTCTACCACCAAGTCCCAGAACCACTCCATAAATGACAGCCATGCTGCCTGTGTACACAGATCTTTTCTGCCGCTTACACTGTATATATAAACAAGCTAGCTAATCTAACACTCCCATGCTTCCCCATGCCCTCAGGTCCTGTGCATATATTTGATTCAAGGAACAACCTGTACTTTTCAATTTTATGTGCTTATGCAACTCGCTTCACTTGTGTATAATATGCACTTGGGAGTTTCTTACATCTCATATCCCCCAAACATTCAAGAATCGTTCCATACCTAAATAATTGCCTTTAAGTACTGATCTTTCTCTCCAGGTACAGTCTCACTCTAGCCCAGCGTGACCTGGCACTCTGTAGTCCCTGGCTGGCCTCTAACTCTTGGTGATCCTCCTCCTACTTCCTCCCTAGTGCTGGGATTAAAGACACGGGCCACTAAGCCCAGCCATACTGAATTTTAACCAATGCTGAAATTCACTTATATCAAGGATATATAAAAGCTGAAATCTCCAATAGTCAATATATTTTCATGCTAATGAATTAAAAGAATAGCAATGACATGACTTGTAAATTTCTTAGACATAGGGGGTAAACATGAGCTGAAAATGATACAATGCCTTTGAGAAAATCCTTAGTCAAAAAACTTAAATTTTTTTACCAGAATGATACCCTACCTTGAAAAAAAGAAAACCAAACAAACAAAAGCTGACGATACAGGTCAAAACTGATTTGGGGGGGGGGGGGCAAGTCAACAAAACAGCCGCATTATTCAACAAAAAGCGGGTGGGAGGGGGACTCAAGGGAAAGGAGTCAGGTCTCAAAATGTAAGTCTGGAAGGTTTCTAACAATTCCAGGCGCTGAGCTCGCTTCCTTCTAACGACCAGGGGAGACGCGCTCTCGGGAGCTGGCCTCGACCCTGGGCGATCTCAACAAGGGCTCGCACGGAGCGCGCCAGGCGTGGGCAGGAGCCACCTTGCAGTGCCGGCGGGCGGGCGACCCGGGGGAGGGGCACCCCCACAACCTCAAATTCACTTCTAACTCACCTGGGCAGCCCAAGCGCGTGCCTGCCACAGCTACTGGGCTTACGTCCCTCAACGACACAGAGAATAAAGACACCTCCCGTGCGGGGTGACGGGGGAGGGACGCGACGCGACGCGACGGGCAGAAAGAACGAGTCGAGGCGGGCACCGAGCCGCGGCGCGGGGAGCATCACGCACCACGCGGGGACCACACGCCGGCGACACAGTAAAATAAATAGATGGACGGAGAGGCCAGGAGAGGGCTACCCGCGAGGACCGCACCGCCGCCCCCCGCCGCCCCCTTCCTTCCTGCCAGCCCCAGCCCCGTCCCCGTCCTCACCAGCCTCCCCGCCACCAGGCAGCCAAACATGGCAGCGCCGGCGGCCGGCTCCGCTCGGCCAGGGGGCACCTCTAAGCCGGACTCCCGCAATCCCGCGGCCACAGTCCCGATGGAACCCAAGAACCTTCCAGAATTCACCGGAGGGAACCAGCCCTTCCACTACATAGAGTAAAGGGCCAGAGCAAGAACGCCTTCTGCCCCCATGACCTCTGACCTCCGCTTCCCAAGCAGCACGCCGCTCTCAGGGACAAGTACTTCCGGGGCGCGTACCTAGTTCCTCCTCCTAAGGGAGAAGGGCGAGCGGGCGCCAGAAGGGGGAAGACTACAAATCCCATAGTGCCCTGCGCCGGCTCCGGGGATGTTAAGCCCCGAGAGTTTGAATATTGGGATTCATAGCCTGTGTTTTCCGTGCTGTAGTTTCTAAGTTCGAGCCCAGGCTGACTTGGAATGCACTCTGTAGTCTCAGGCTAGCCTCGAACTCACAGCGATCCCCCTACCTCGGCCTCTCTAGTGCTGGGATTGAAGTCTTGGGCCACCACTCCAGGCAGAGGGGAGAGAGGGGAGGCTGAAAATATCAAGCGCTCTCTGCCCACCCCACTACTAGCCACAAGTTATATAGGAAGTATCAAATTTTAAAATAGTCCTGGTCCCAGTAAACTCTGACCACTTATATCAAAAGAACCCTTGGGAGAGCTAAGCCAAAGACAGGACATAGAAAGGATCTTTCTACCAGTACTTCTACCACCAAGTCCCAGAACCACTCCATAAATGACAGCCATGCTGCCTGTGTACACAGATCTTTTCTGCCGCTTACACTGTATATATAAACAAGCTAGCTAATCTAACACTCCCATGCTTCCCCATGCCCTCAGGTCCTGTGCATATATTTGATTCAAGGAACAACCTGTACTTTTCAATTTTATGTGCTTATGCAACTCTCGCTTCACTTGTGTATAATATGCACTTGGGAGTTTCTTACATCTCATATCCCCCAAACATTCAAGAATCGTTCCATACCTAAATAATTGCCTTTAAGTACTGATCTTTCTCTCCAGGTACAGTCTCACTCTAGCCCAGCGTGACCTGGCACTCTGTAGTCCCTGGCTGGCCTCTAACTCTTGGTGATCCTCCTCCTACTTCCTCCCTAGTGCTGGGATTAAAGACACGGGCCACTAAGCCCAGCCATACTGAATTTTAACCAATGCTGAAATTCACTTATATCAAGGATATATAAAAGCTGAAATCTCCAATAGTCAATATATTTTCATGCTAATGAATTAAAAGAATAGCAATGACATGACTTGTAAATTTCTTAGACATAGGGGGTAAACATGAGCTGAAAATGATACAATGCCTTTGAGAAAATCCTTAGTCAAAAAACTTAAATTTTTTTAGTTTGGTTGTTTCAATCTCTGTGCTTATATTAATAATAAAATTTAACCATATGAAAGTTTCTTTAGAACTCCCTGGAGTAATTATTCCACAATTCTGTTTGGTAGTATCACTGTTTTACATCAGTCATCATGGACTGTGAACACACACACTAGAAGGGGCTGGGGAGATAGCTCACTAGGTAAAATGCCAACTGAACAAAGCATGAGGACCCGAGTGCAGATCCCCAGCACCCACATAAAAGGTTGGGCATGGCAGTGTTTGTGCACTGTAATTCCAGCTCTAGGGAGACCAAGACAGGAAGATCTCAAGGGCTTGATGAGTAAGTAGTCTAGCTGAATTATGAGCTCCAGGTTCAGTAAAAGACCTTCTCAAAAAAAAAAAAAAAAAAAGTGGAAAGCAACTGAGTAAGGTCCCCACTATTGATCTCTGACCTCCACACACACGTGTGTGTCCTACAAACACACATACACTTGCAGGTACATCACACATAAAAAGATACTAGCAAATCATATTCAATAGCACATTTAAAAGATCATATACAATTATCAATTAAATATAAAAATTCAGGAATGGGAAGGCTGGGCATGGTGGCACATGCCTTTAATCCCAGCACTCGGGAGGCAGAAGTAGGAGGATCACTGTGAGTTTGAGGCCACCCTGAGACTACATAGTGAATTCCAGGTCAGCATGGACTACAGTGAAACCCTACCTCAAAAAAAAAAAAATTTCAGGACTAGGGAGATGGTTTAGCAGTTAAGGCACTTGCCTAAGAAGCTTAAGGACCCAGGTTCAATTCTCCAGTACCCAAGTAAGCCAGATGTACAAGGTGGTGCATGCATCTGGAGTTTGTTTGCTGTGACAAGAGGCCCTGGTGCACCTATACTCGCTCGCTCTCTGATCACAAATACATAAAAATATTTTAAATAATAAAAACTAAAAATATATGTTCCCTCATGTGTCACTCAGGGAAGGGACACAATCTAACAAGAATATGACAGTGTTCTTTACCTGCTTCAAAGGTTTGTTGTTTGTTCCTGTTAAAATTCCTAGTAAGGAAACTGAAGAATCCAGCAGACCAAGATGATACATGGTGATCGTGGTTATTGGTGATCAAGTTTCCCTGTTTCTTTTTTTTTTTTTTTTTTTGGTTTTTCGAGGTAGGGTTTCACTCTGGTCCAGGCTGACCTGGAATTAACTATGTAGTCTCAGGGTGGCCTCGAACTCTCGGCGATCCTCCTACCTCTGCCTCCCGAGTGCTGGCGTGGTGGCACATGCCTTTACTCCCAGCAGAGGCAGAGGTAGGAGGATTGCAGTGAGTTCAAGGCCAGCCTGAGACTACAGAGTGAATTCCAGGTCAGCCTGCACTAGAGCAAGACCCTGCCTCGAAAAACCAAAAAAAAAAAAAAAAAAAAAAAGAGGCAAAGCTGGGTGTATGGCCCATGCCTTTAATCCCAGCACTCTGGAAGCAGAGGTAGGAAGAATTTCCATGAGTTCAAGGCCACCCTGAGACTACATAGTGAGTTCCAGGTCAGCCTAGGCTAAAGACCCTATCTTGAAAAACCAAAAACAAAAACAAAAACAAAATCCCCAGCAATATCAAATATTATACAAGTAGAATTCCAAAGCCAAAAAATTTTTAAACTTTTTATTTATTTATTTGCAAGGAGATGGAAGAAGGGAGGGAAGAAAGGAAGGAGAAAGTGGATGGAAGGAAAATGGGTCACTTTGCAGCCACTGCAAAGGAACTCCAGATCCATGTACCACTGTGCATTTGGCTTTAAGTGGGTACTGGGGAATAAAAGCTGAGTCCTTGGGCTTTATAGGCAAACCTCTAAGCATTCTCTTCAGCCCCCAAAACCAAAATTTAAAACTATAGTTCATGCAAATAAAACCTTACTAATACTTAAAAAATAAACTCAACAAAATTAAATCTCAGGTCTGGAGAGATGGCTTAGGAGGTTAAGGCACTTCCTGTGAAGCGAAAGGACCAAGGTTCATTTCCCCAGACCCACACAGGCCAGATGCACAAGGTGGTGCATGCGTCTGGTTTGCAGTGGCCAGAGGCCCTGGTGCACTCATTCTCTCTCTCTCCTCAAATAAATAAATAGATAAATAAATAAATAATTAATTAATTTAAAAAACCTCAGATTTTCCAGGCTCACCTCATTTTAATTTCTACCTTAGCTTTCTGACTAATCAGGTTTTCCTCAATCCTTCTATTTCAGATTAAGCTTTCCATGTGTGACCTTGGTCCTAACAAGACTTTTTTATTGACATGTAACTGCAATGTATCCTACATCCAAGACCAAAATATACTTTGCTATGGACTCTACTTCTGTAAGCCAATAAACATGCTTTTAAAAAATGATTCTCATTTTATGTAGGGTCTCACTCTAGCCCAGGATGACCAAGAATTCACTATGTAGTCTCAGGGTGGCCTTGAATTTATGGCAATCCTCCTTCCTCTGCCTCCCAAATGCTGGGATTAAAGGTATGTACCACCACACCCAGCTAATAATGCTTTTTGGAAACAACTTTGCATTAGACATACCCTGCCATTTCATTACTTCACCCACTGTGTTTAACATTCCTTGTCCTGGGCTGGAGAGATGGCTTAGGGGTTAAGGTGCCTACCTCCTAAGCCTAAGAACGCTGGTTCCAATCTCCAGGTCCCACGTTTAGCCAGATGCAAAGTGATGCAAGGGCGCAATGCCGCACTTGACCACAAGGGGGCGCACGCATCTGGATTTCATTCTCAGCAGCTGAGACACTGCTGGCGTGCCCATCTCTGTCTTCCTCTCTCTCTCTCTCTCTCTCTCCAAAAATACAAATAAAAAAATTAAAATGTTAAAAAAAAAAAATTCCTTGTCCTTCCTCCTATGCTTTACTGATAACACTTCTAAGGTTACTATGGTCCAGTTAAAAATTTAATGGCAAGAAAGCAGTGTGTTCTAATACTATTGGATTTAAACCATTGTTTGTCATTCTATCACAAAAATCATTGAAAGTATGAGCCCAGAAAACATCATCCCCAAGAATTATGAACTCAAATATATTCAGGCCTTATTATTTAACAAATGTTTGAAATGCCTCAGGTATTAAATTGACTTCCATGAGGTAGGCATTAAGCCTGTTTTTACATACAAGGCATCTAAAGCACAAAAATGTGACTTACCTAAGGTTGCACTTAGTGACAGAGCCAAGATTTAAGTTTAGTTGTTGAGTCCCACTTAAGCTATTGCTTTCAAGTTAAAACAGTAAATACAGAGGGCTGGAGAGATGGCTCAGTGGTTGAGACACTTGCCTGCAATGCCTAATGACCAGGATTTGATTTGATTCCCCAGTACCCACATAAAGCTGGATGCACAAAGTGGCCCAAGTATCTGGACTTTGTTTGCAGTGGACAGTGGCTCTGGCACACCCATTCTCTCTCTCAATCTGCCTGCAAAAAAAAAAAAGAAAGAAAAGAAAAAAAACAGTGGTTAAGGTACATGCCTGAAAAGCCAAAGGACCCAGGCTCAATTCCCCAGGACCCATGTAAGCCAGATGCACAAGGTGACATATGTGTATGGTGTTCTTTTGCAGTGGCTGGAGGCCCTGGCACACCCATTCTCTCTATCTGCCTCTTTCTCTCTCCCTATCTCTCTCTCTCAAAATAAATAAAAATTAAAATATTTTAAAATAGGGCTGGAGAGATGGCTTAGCAGTTAAGGCACTTGCCTACAAAGCCAAAGGACCTTGGTTTGATTCCCCAGTACCCACAAAAGCCAGATGCACAAGGTGGCACATGCATCTGGAGTTCGTTTGCAGTGGCTGGAAGCCCTAGCGTACCCATTTTCTATGTTTCTCTCTGCCTCTTTCCCATTCTCAAATAAATAAATAAAAATAGAATATTTAATTTTTTCTTAAATAGTAAATACAAAAAGACAAAAACAATTTCACTGAACCCGTTCTCATCACAAAAATCACTAAACACAGCTTTACAAAAATAAACTTTTATTCAAAGCAGTAGAGTCTGAGCAGGAAGACAGTACAAGGAATGTAAACAATGTGAACATCACTACATTCAGCTCAGCCTGATTGAATGCTGACAGGTAAGTCTAAATGCTCTATGTGCCCTTGCTAGCAAGATACATTAATTCTATTTTACATAGACAACATATTCTAATTTTGCTTAGAAAAAAATATTTTATCGAAGTCGATCCCAACGCCAAATGCTGGCATCATCACACACAGCTATAAGAATGCTGCTGTCTCGGCTAAAGCTGGTTTGTCGAATTGCAGCAGCACATTTATGATGAGTCAATGTTGTACATCTGGGGGAAAACAAGGCAAAGAGTTTAAACATCACACATACTGTTGTTTATTACAAGTCTTAAAATAGTGAAATAAGAAAACGAACAGATGCTCCAAGGTTCATAACAAACATTTACAACCAGAATATCTTCATTAAGGATTCAATCAAGTTTTATGACATTTGGTATATTTTAAATTCAAGAAGGCACAATGTAATTTCCATAAAAAGAAAAATAACTTATCCCTAAGGTATAAATGAAAAACAAATTCTAAAATATGAAAATTACTTTCACTCTGAAACTTATGAATGTTAAATGATGGGCTCAGGGATAAAACACTTGCCTGACATGTCCAGGACTCTAGGTTTGATTTCCAGTTCCAAAAATATAAATAAATAAGAGAAAATGACCAAATGGTGCCAGTGACAAAATTTTGAGTAAAAAGGCTCAAATTCTGAACATTTGAAAAAATGTAGGGGGGCTGGAGAGATGGCTTAGCAGTTAAGCACATGTCTATGAAGCCTAAAGACTCCAGGTTGAGGCTCAATCTTCCAGTATACACGTAAGCCAGATGCACAAGGTGGCGCATGCATCTGGAGTTCATTTGCAGTGGCTGGAGGCCCTGGTGCACCCGTGTTCTCTGTCTGTTGCTAATAAATAAATAAATAAAATAAAAAATAAATTTAAAAAAGTAGGGGCTGGAGGGATGGCTTAACGGTTAAGGTGTTTGCCTAAAAAGCCTAAGGAACCAGGTTCGATTCGCCAGGACCCACATAAGCCATATGACCAAGGTAACACATGCATCTAAAGTTCCTTTGCAGTGACTGGAGGCCCTGGGACACCCATTCTCATCGACTCTCTCTCATAAATAAATAAACATTTTTTAAAAAGTCTAATACTTACTTGGCTTTATGAGGATCTTCTACTTCTAAATCCCAAACGTAAAGTTTGCCAACCTGATTGCCCAATGCAAGCATCTGTATAAACAGTTTTTAAAACATCAAATTAATAAGACCACAAAGTTCTCAGGTATTCAAGCAACCCTAAGATACCGTTCTTTAGAAAAACTTATCTCCTGCCTCTAAATGTGCTCTTAACTATTTTTTTGGATCTTACCTTCCTGATTTGTAAACAGGAATAAGAACAAATAATAATTCACAGATGTCCTGAGTAACTAACTAAGAAGGCACAATGGTATTTTAAGGAAGGCTTTACATTTACTTTGTCACCACTTTTTTTCTTTTGTAGAAAAAGTTGACTTTCAAAACTTTGTTACAGAAATGCTCTGCAACAGATTTCTGTAAATTTTTAAGAAACTAGTTATTTTGTCTTTGACTTCCATGCTTTTTCCTAAAATTTTCTAGAGAAAAATTACATAAGATGATCAATACATTTTAATATTAAATCTTAGTAACAGGCGTTACTGGGTGGTACCACCACTGATGCCTAACTGTGGCAATTTCTTTTATAATGGGAAATGCAGATGATGTACAGAGCCCATAGAGGTAGACTTTATAATATCAGATGGCAAAGAATTCAATACAAAAATCAATACAAAAACTAATTCAATCAACATCAAAGGAAAGGGAACAGGGGTAACAGAAAAAGCTAGAATGCAATGGCCTTTCATAAGTCGAATAATTTCAAAATGTAAAAATATGCTGCTACCTTTTGCCAGAAATCCATAGAAAACCTCATGTACCAAATGTCACATTGGCTGTAATCAAATCGCCCAAGAATAGTCACATTAGACTCACTAGGTTTAATTTTATCTATATCATCTTCCATTTTGCCAGGTTTCCAGCACACAATGGCATTTTCACAAGACTAAAAAAGAGAAAGAAACAGGTCTTAGTAATAGAACTGAATTTTTAAAACTAAAAACAAGTTCCCAGAACCTTTTAATCGGGAGATACACATTTTCTTATCTTTACTAAGTCAATGAAATCCGATTAAAAACAGAATTAGACAATACAAAAGAATCACTTGAAACACTCGGTTAGGAAGTCATGATTTCTCCTCCAAAACAAAGTACGAATGATTTTCTGGATACTTTGGTGTCCAGGCACTTGAGTTCTACAGAAAACTTAGTGACAAAAATATATCCTAGAATGCATGGCTTTTCATGACCTGGCCCGTGGCTCATCTTTTCTGAATTTCCCAATCCACTACCAACCATGAGAGCTTCCTATACCCTGTTAGCTATTATACTTTATTCATACAAGGCACCACCACATAGTAGACACTCAGCACACACAGGTTACTCATTGAAGGGTCACAGAGATCTGGTTAAGACACTTACATGGCAATGGGATCAAAACAGGCTGAGAAGTTACACTCTATCCTATAACACTGAGGCTTTGTGTACACACTTCTTAGAGCAGTAATTGGTAAATGCAAAAGAAAGTAGGGTGTGGTGGCACACGCCTTTAATCCCAGCACTTGGGAGGCATAGGTAAAAGGATCATGTGAGTTTAAGGCCAGCCTGGTATTATAGAGAGTTCCAGGACAGCCTGCTAGAGTGACAGCCAAAAAAAAAGAAAAGAAAATTATACTATGTGCACTATTCCCACTCCTGCCTGGGTTCAGTGGTTTTCCTACTAAGGGACTTTTGGTAATGTGTCTAGCTTACACTAGGTAGAGTCCAGGGATAAACACCTTATAATGATTAGGTGTAGCAGTACACTTCTGAAATCTCAGCACTTGGGAGGCAAAGGCAGGAGAATCAGAAGTTTAAGGTTGTCTTTAGCTAACTAGCAAATTTGTGGCTATGATGAGATACATGGGGCACTATCTCAAAACAAACAAACAAACAAACAAACAAACAAACAAACAAACAAACCACAACCAGAGGCTGGGCATGGTGGTGCACACCTTTAATCCCAGCACTCAGGAGACAGAGGTAGAAGGATCACCGTGAGTTCGAGGGCACCCTGAGACTACATAGTTAATTCCAGGTCAGCCTGGGCCAAAGTAAGACCCTATCTCAAAAAAAAAAAAAGGGGGGGGGGAGCTGGAGAGATGGCTTAGCCATTAAGGCGTTTGCTTGAAAAGCCAAAGGATCCAGGTTCAACTCACCAGGACCCATGTAAGCCAGATGCACAAGGGGGTGCATGCATCTAGAGTTCGTTTGCAGTGCCTGGAGGCCCTGATGTGCCCATTCTCTATGTGCCTCTTTCTCTCTCCTTCTCTCAAATAAATAAAAATTTTTAAAAAATAGAAGACAAAAATTTAAACACACATGCGTGCGCGCGCGCACACACACACACACACGGCTGGAGAGATGGCTTGGCGGTTAAGGTGCTTGCCTGCAAAACCTAATGACCTGGGTTCAATTCCCCAGAAAGTAGCACATGCATCTTGGAGGCCTGGAGGGCCCATTCGCTGTCACCCTTCTGTTTCTGCTTTAAAAAAAAAAAAAAAAAAGATGAATGGAAGTTTCCTCCCAGGCCCACCAAAAATTATATGGCAAAAAGTGATTAGCACCAGGATTAAAGTCCTGGTGTGGGTGCACAGCACTCCTGGAGTTTTACAAGGCAGCCAACTCACTGCATTTAAGCAGTTTAATCACAGGGCCACAGAAAGATTAGGATGGGGAGAGCACAGCTTTTGTCACTTTTCAGGCTTTAGAAATTAGTGCTGCATAACTTCTTAACTACAAAGGACTTGACCTGATGTTGTCATTACAACAAGATCAATAACTTGTAGAGTTTTCTCAAGAATCCTCTTGGCCCTCACCCTACTCAATCAGAATCTGTAAGAGGGAGGCAGAAATAGAACTACAGAATGGCTCTTCAAGTGCTTCTTATTGTACTAGAAAAGAATTGAGGAGAGGGGCACTGGAGATAGAATCAAAGGCCTCATGAACGTTTGCCAAATGCTTTCCCACTGAATTGCTCCCCCACCCAAGAATTATTATTGCCCCTTATGGAAACTAAAGCACAGGAGGCAAGAAGAATTTAGCAGAGCTACTGGACAACTGTACTTCACAATCATGGTGAGGGTATTTATATTTTAGATGGTATACCTTGGTACTAGTGGTAGCTTTAGAATCTCTGGGCATGAGGCCTTTACCACATTCTCCCAGTAATGGTAATGCAGAACCATTGGGATTACCATAAAGATCAGTTCAGTCTCCCAACTAATTCAGAAATCCTTTCCTATAGTCTAGGTTCTAAAAACAGAATTTTTAGACCTATTAGCTTTTTACTAAGGCTACCACAATGACGAGAAGGATATACTTTTCCTCACTCATGTGTAACTTAAAAATCTGGAGACTACATGTACAACAAATAATTCTCTGAAAAGTGAAACAAGGCAGATGAGTGAAGAACCTAGAACATGGAAGCAGAGTATTGAGTTCCCAGGGATTTCCTTTGTCACATGTACTCCCCAGAAAGGCTACTAGGGAAGGCAGCAACAACTCACAAATGCTAACGGGTAAAGACAAAATGACTTCAGCAAAAGTCTGGTATTTCAAGCTGAAGGACTAAGAAAGAAGCAGTGTAGTAAGAAAACTTCCAGACAACAAATGCTCTACTCCAGCCAAACATTACAGAAGAATCAGAGGAATCACTTTTGCTTGAACTGAGCACTCCTTAGCTGATTACAAAGCACCTCAAGTGAATATCCCGTTTGTCTAAGCCCTGTGTAGTCATGAGGTTACCCTCTTTGTGACCGCTAGCTGAGTTAGGACCACAGAAGACCTAGCAGAGTCAGGATGTTCACAACCACAGTAGTAAGGGCATGACTACTCTCGCTACTAGGTGAACAACATGGTCAGGTATGCTGCTGCCCCTTCCAATTAGGGTGGCAGAAGTTAAGGCCCAGTGGCAAGTCTGAACTCCCACCAGCAACTGGTACCACAAGGCAATATGTCATCTGAGATGAAAAGATTTAAAGGAAGCCTGCTATAAGAAATATAAAGGGCAGCACTCGGGAGGCAGAGGTAGGAGGATCACCGTGAGTTTGAGGCCACCCTGAGACTACAGAGTGAATTCCAGGTCATTCTGGACCAGATTGAGACCCTATCTTCAAAAACCAAAAAAAAAAAAAAAAAAAAAAAGAAAAGAAATCTAAAGGGGAAAAAGCTGGGGAGATGGCTCAGCAGGTAAGAGAAGGCTTGCCATAAAAATGAGGGCTTAAGAGCTGCAGGAATGGTTTAGTGGTTAAGCACTTGCCTGCAAAGCCAAAGGACCCAGGTTTGATTCCCCAGTACCCACATGAAGCCAGATGCAAAAGGTGGCACATGCATCTAGAGTTCCCTGTTGTGCCCATTCTCTCTCTCTCATAAATAAATGAATAATAATAAAAAGGAAAAGAAAAAAATGAGTGCTCAAGAGCCACCCCAAGGAAATACACAGATGAGCGATAGAGAAAGGATTCCCAACATTCTTCTATGGCCTCCACATGCCTGAAAGTGCATCTGCACTTACAAGTGCAAATACCACACACACAACACGTAACAGAAAAAAATCGAAAAAGATCCAAGGGCTAAAAATGTAGCTTGGTAAGAGTGTTTATGGTGTTTAATCCCTAGCACCAAAACAAAACAAAAAGGAAAGAGGGTACAAGCAACTCTGGGGTCTCATAATTACCAAAGCATCCAGGTCTCAATAAAAAATCACTGAAAACTCAACTTTAAAAAGAAGAGGGGCTGGAGAGATGGCTTAGCAGTTAAGGCACTTGCCTGCAAAGCCTAAGTACCCAGCCCAGGTTTGGCTCTCCAGAACCCACATAAGTCAGATGTACAAGGTGACACATGTGCACAACATGCCACATGTGTCTGGAGCTCAACTGCAGTGGCTAGAGACCCTGGCGTGTCAATTCTCTCTCTCTCATAATATAATATAAATGTTTTTAAAAAAATTAAAAAAAGAAGCAGCCAGGCATGGTGGCTCATACCCTTAATCCCAGCACTTGGGAGGCAGAAGTAGGAAGATTGCTATGAGTTCAAGGCTAGCCTGAGACTACATAGTGAATTCCAAAGTCAGCCTGGGCTACAGCAAGACCCTACCTCGAAAAACCAAAAAAGGCACCAATGTATGAGGTAGAATATAAGAGGCAACATGTAAGATGACATCTGGCATGTTCAGGGTGGTGTGGCCAGGCAGTAGACAGCACAAACTTCAGAAGTACCTGGTAAGATTTTTAAAGCCCAAATCACAAAAGTGCTTTATTAAGGACCGCAAACACACTTGAACCACAAAAAAGTGCCAGCAAAGAGAACATGTAAATCTTAGAAATGAAAACTGCTATTATAACAAAAATTAAAAACTCCAGTTGATTGGTTCCAGAGGATGGAGGAAAGGGATTTTAAAAGCAAAGCAACAGTAATTACCCAATCAGAACCAAAAGAAAATAACAAGGAGAAAGGAAAGAAAGAGGAAATGGCTATTAGTCATTTCAGGGACCAAACGAAAAACCTAACATCTTAGCTTGGGGATGTAGCTCAATGGTAGAGTAATGAGGCTCTGGGATTAATCACCAGCATGGGGGGAGGGGCTAACATCTCAAAAGAATCCAAAAATGAGGATAAAAAAGAAACAGGGCTAAAAGAATCAGAGTAAGAGCTGACAAGTCCAAGACTGAGACATTTCTCTAAACTTAAAAAAAAAAAAAAAAGTAGAGACTCAAGGTCAGCAAACTCTAAACTCATATAAAGCCAAATGAATCTGCGTCAAGTCAAATAATAATCAAACTAAAATCACAGTCAGGCTGGAGAGATGGTTCAGTGGTTAAGGCACTTGCCTGCAAAACCTAAGGATTCCCCAGTACACACATAAAGCCAGAGTGGCACAGGTATCTGGAGTTGCTTTGCAGAGCTAGGGGCCCTAGCATGCCCATTCTCTCTCTTTCCCTGCTGGATGCAGAGGCAGCAGTAGAAGGACTGCTATGTGTTCAAACCAGCCTGAGACTACATAGTGAATTCTAGGTCAGCCTGGGCTACAGTGAGACCCTACCTCAAAAAAAAAAAAAGAAAGAAAGAAAGAAAAAGGAAAGAAAAGGAAAGAAAAGAAAAGAAAAGAAAAAGGAAAAAGGAAAAAGAAAGACAGTGGAAAAATATAATAAAATCACAGTCACAGAGCAGGAGATGCAGACCAGCAGGTAAGTGCACTTGCTGTGCAAGCAGGAGAACCTGAGCTCAAATCACCAGCACCCATGTGAAAACCAGGTGTGGCTGCACACTCCTGTAACCTCAGTGCTAAGGCAAAAAAGAATGCGGGAGAATTGCTGGGGATCCCAGAAAAATTCCAGGTTCAGGGAGAGACTATGTCTCAGGAGTGCAACAGAGGACACCTGATGTCCTTTGGCCTTTACAGACGTGTGCATGGGAAATGTGCATGTACACACATGTGCATAAACTACTCACACGCCCAAAATACACCTAAATAGGTATGCATCTAGTCATATTCAATCTGAAAACTGAAAGCAGTTAAGACAGAAAGAATACCTCCATTGGGAGGCAGAGGTAGGAGGACTACCATGAGTTCAAGGCCACACTGAGACTACGTAGTGAATTCCAAGTCAAGTCAGCCTGGACCAGAGAGAGACCCTACCTCAAAAACAAAAACAAAAACAAAAAAACACTAAGAATACCTCCAAAGTTGTACAGGAAAAATCATTTCAACAACAAAATTCTAATCAGAAAGTATGGGAATATTTTTCAAGTTTGAAAAAAGTAACTGTGACACCATATCTTTAGTGCATATATCGTTTAGGAATGAAGAAGACAATGAGGTCACTCTTATGTGAAGATAAACTAAGAAAATTTGTCAACAGCAGACCTACCCTAAACAAATGGCCACAGGAAGCTTTCTGAAACCAAAAGAAAATGCCGGGAGTGGTGGCACATGCCTTTTATCCATGCACTTGGGAGGCAAAGGTAGGAGGACTGTCATGGGTTTGAGGCCACCCTGAGACTACACAGTGAATTCCAGGTCAGCCTGAGCTAAAGACCCTACCTTGAAAAAAGAACAACAACAACAAAAAGATATCTTGTAATTATGGGAAAAAAACAGAAAAAGCAAAGTGTAATAATACTTTCTCTTGAATTTACTAAATTATACCTTGTATATGCAACAAAAATTATAGTGCTGAGTGGTCTTACATGCAAGCTAAGTATCTGAGACAGTTATATTAATGAAGACAAACTGATGGAAAGGAAGTAGTGCAGTGCTGCAGAGAGACACATCACAGAGCTAATGACGAAGAGTGCATGTGCAGTACTGGCACAGGCAGACACACAATCAGATAGAAATTCACAAGCAGCCTCACGCAAGTGTGGCCAAATGATTTTTTTTGTTGTTGTTGTTGTTTTTCTTTATTCCTCCAATTTTTCAAACTACAGTCTCACTCTAGCCCAGACTGACCTGGAACTCACCCTGTAGTGCCAGGCTGGTCTCAAACTCAAGGCAATCCTGCTCCTACCTCTACCTTCCAAGTGCTGGGATTAAAGGCATGTGGCTTAAATGATTTTTTTTCTATTTATTTATTTTTTAGAGGTAGAATCTTGCTCTAGCCCAGGCTAATCTAGAATTCACTACATAGTCTCAGGGTAGCCTCAAACACACGTCAATCCTCCTAGCTCTGCCTCCTGAGTGCTGGGATTGAAGACATGAGCCACCATGCCCAGCTCACAGACTTTATATATATATATATATATATATATATATATATATATATATATATATATATATATTTGAGAGGAGGAGGGAGGGAGGGAGGGAAGGAGAGAAGGAGGGAGAGAGAGAGAATGGGCACACTACGGCCTCTAGCCACTGCAAATGAACTCCAGACACATGTGCCACCTTGTGCATGTGGCTATGTGGTTACTGGGGAATCAAAACTGGGTCCTTAGGCTTTGCAGGTAAGCCTTAACCACTAACCCATTGCTTCAGCCCTCAAATGACTTTTGATAAAAGTGAAAAAATGGCTCAATGGAGAAAGTAGTCATTCGATACATGATGCTGAAATAGCAATACATATAAGGGAAAATAACATTCAACCCAAACCTCATACCTTACAAAGAATGTAACTCTAGTCCACAGCTACACCATCCTGAACGTGCCCAATCTCATCTGATCTCAGAAGCTACACAGGCTCAGGCCTGGTTAGTATGGGATAGGAGAAAATAACTCAAAATGGATCATACATTTAGCAAAAATAGCAGTTATCAAACTTTCATAAAAAAAACCAACAGGAGAAAAACTTTAGGAGCAAAGGGCTTATTGAAGAGTTCTTAAATACAATATCAAAAACACCATTCAGAAAATATTTTTTTAAAAAAAATCAAATTTGATTTCATAAAAACTAAACTTTTTTTGGTAAAAGGCCTTAAGGAAATGAAAAGGCAAGCCACAACCTGAAGAAAATATTTAAATTAAGAACTCTCAAAAACTCATCAGTAAGAATAAAACAAAAAAACCCAATCCAGGGCTGGAGAGATGGCTTAGCGGTTAAGGCGCCTGCCTGCTAAGCCTAAGAACTCGGTTCCAATCTCTAGGCCCACGTTTAGCCAGATGCAAAGTGATGCAAGGGCACAGTGCCGCACTTGACCACAAGGGGGCGCACACATCTGGATTTCAGTCACAGCAGCTGAGAGACTGCTGGCGCACCCATCAATCTGTCTTCCTCTGCCTCTCTCTCTCTGTCTCTCTCCAAATAAATAAATAACCCAATCCAATGAGAAAATAAGCAAGACACCACTGAAGAAGATGGGTGAATGGATGGATGGATGAGAAATAAGCACATGGAAAAGGTGTCAACATCACTAACCATCAAAAATGCAAATTAAGACCACGATGAGGGATTACTACACACCTATCAGAACAGCTAAAATAAAAAATGACAATACCAAATGCTGGCGAAGATTCGGAGACACTGGATCTCTCATACATTGCTGGTGACAATGTAAAATAGCACGGCCACTCTGGAAAATAGTTTGGCAGTTTCTTAGAAACTTAACCATAACCCAGCAATTGCCCTCCTGGGCATTTATCTCAGAAAAACAAAAAGTTAAGTCCAAGAAATTCCTGTACCCAACCATGATTAGCAAATCTATAAGAGCCCCAGACTAGGAACAACCAAAGCAGCCTATAAGATGTGCTGAAATTAACTGATGGCACAGCAATACCATGGAATATTGCTTAGCAATAAAAAAGAACTAACGGGAGCCAGGCATGGTGGCACACACCTTTAATCCCAGCACTCGGGAGGCAGAGATAGAAGGATCATCATGAGCTCAAGGCCACACTGAGAAGTCAGAGTGAATTCCAGGTCAGCCTGGGCTAGAGTGAGACCCAACCTAGGGAAAAAAAAAAAAAAAAAAAAAAAACTAATGAGACTGAAGAGATGGTTTAGCAGTTAAGGCATTTGCCTGCAAAGCCAAAGGATCCTGGTTCAATTCTCTAGGACCCACGTAAGCCAGATGAACAAGGGGGTACATGAATCTGGAGTTCATTTGCAGTGGCTGCATGCCCTGGTAGGCTTATTCTCTCTCTCTGCCTTTCTCTCAAATAAATAAATTTAATTTAAAAATACTAAAAAAAAAAAAAGAAGAACAACAACTAATGAGGGGACTAGAGACATGGCTCAGCAGTTAAGGTACTTGCTTACAAGGCCTAATGACCCAGGTTCAATGCACCAGTACCCATGTAAAGCCAGATGCACAGTGGCACATATATCTGGAGTTTGTTTACAACAGCTGGAGGCCCTAGTGTGCCCATTCTCTCATTCTGTCTCTCTTCACTCTGTGTGTGTGTGTGTGTGTGTGTGTGTGTGTGTGTGTTTGCAAGTAAATAAAGAAAAATGCTTTTAAAAAAAGAACTAATGATACAGGCAACAACTTGAATGGCTCTCCAGGGCATATGCTGAGTAAAAATAGAAGGTCAAAAGATCCAACTGTAGCATTCTTTTTTCTTTCTTTTCTTTTTTTAATTTTTTAGACATAGGGTCTCACTCTAGTCCAAGATGGCCTGGAATTCACTATGTAGTCTCAGGCTGGCCTCAGACTAACTGTGATCCTCCTACCTCTGCCTCCCAAATGCTGGAATTAAAGGTGTGTGCCACCAAGCCTGGCTGTAGCATTCTTGAAATGACAAGGTTCATGTGATAACAGGAGGAGCTATACAAGTTATATCCATGTTAATTTCCTAGGTTTTAGTGCATAAGTTATCTACAATATCATCATTTGGAGAAAATAGACAATGATCATACTGAACCTGTCTGAACAACCTTTGGAACGTCCTATGATTCTAATTATTTCAAGAACAAATTTTGAGTGACGGGGAGGAACAGTCATAGTAAAACTAGCAGGACAAGAGAAAAAATAGGTTTGCCCAAGAAAATGCAAAAAAAACCAGACAGCAATTTCTCCAAATCTGACGATCTTAAATGTTAGGATATCACCAATAATCCCTCTAAACCATCAACTTTAAAAAAAGACAAATAGTTACCAAAAATAACCATAAGGAATTGGCACCAGGGCTTTCAGATATCAAAATCTATGGGTGCTCAAGTATCTAACTTAAATGGCACAGTAGTTACATATAATCTACTCACAATCTTCCACATACTTTATTTCCCCCCCACATACTTTAAGCCATGTCTATGATCATGTCTATGATGTATACCTAATACAATGTGAATGCTACCTAACTAGCTATGCTGCATTGTTGAGGGAAGGGCAAGAAAAACCATCTGCACATGCTCATTTACAAGCAGCTTTTTTCACATATTTCTCATCACTGATGGTTAAATTCAAGGATGTGGAACCCATGGGTGCAAAGGGCCAATTTTCCATCCATCAAGGTACTGCAGAAGGACTGGGCAACCTACATCCTATATGCCAACTAACTTCAGCCATCTGTTTTTGCAAATAAAATAGACACAGACACAAACATACAAGAAGAAATCTGTTGACTTTACTTACTGGTTATTTTGCAATGTCATTGATTGAGAACAGTCATTACATTCTAAGCTACAGTTGTTAATACAGAATAAAAGAGTGTAACTCACTTATTTTTTCTTTAATTTCTGTGCCAAAATATAAAGTTTTAAAATCACAATTCCTAATTGCATTGCACTTTAATAAACTTTATCGAAAACTCTATTCCCTACAAAGCTCTAACACACACACACACACACACACACACACACACACACACACACGGAAGTACGGTTTTACTCTAGTTTTCCATACCTTGGAAAGTATCAAATCGCCTAACCATCGTACACAATCAACATAATTCCTATGTATGTCTCTGGTAGAAAAATCAGGAAAGTGGATTTTCTGGGAAATAAATGGCCTGAGGGAAGAAAGGAAATGTACAATAGTTAAAAGAAAAAAGTATAGGAGAACCATACTATTTTCCAGTTTTTGATTTACAGCTGGGGCTTCAGACATGTTAGGCAAGCATTCTTCTACTGAGCTATACCCTAAGCCCAATTTATAAAATTATGTAAAATAAAACATGACTATTAACTCCCCTGTATTCCTAAGTAACTTTCAACTAATCTACTTCTTGAGAGCCAAAGTGTCCATTTTGTTTATTTTCTTCTATTATCAGCTAATTCTTTCTTTTGTGTGTGGGAAGCATGGAATGCTTCACAAATTTGCGTCTAATGCTTGTGCAGGGGCCAGGCTTATGTTTCTCTGTATGGCTCCAATTTTAGTATATGCGCTGCCCGAGCAAGGACTTTTTTTTTTTTTTTTACTTTTTTCTTTTAAAATTTTATTTTTTTCAAAAGCAATTTTATTTTGTTCCCATGATCTGTATAAAAACTGCAGGTTTGGGCTGGAGAGATGGCTTAGCGGTTAAGGCACCTGTCTCCTAAGCCGAAGAACGCTGGTTCCAATCTCCAGCGGTTCCAATCTCTAGGTCCCACGGTGAGCCAGATGCAAAGTGACACAAGGGCGCAATGCCGCACTTGACCACAAGGGGGCACACACATCTGGATTTCGTTCACAGCAGCTAAGAGGTTGCTGGCGCGCCCATCTCTATCTATCTGTCTTCCTCTCCCTCTCTCTCTGTCTCTCTTCAAAAAAAAAAAAAAAAATTAAAAACTGCAGTTTCCTGGGCTAGTGATGTAGATCAGTGGCAGAGTATTTGCCTGGCATATGAAAACTCATAAGCTTAACCCCCAGAACAAAAAAACAAGAAACGGAAAACACAAGCCACAACAAATCCTGAGCTGTGTAATTTAATTTTTCAAAATTAGTACCAAT
This sequence comes from Orientallactaga sibirica, assembly GCA_036365145.1. Taxonomy (NCBI): domain Eukaryota; kingdom Metazoa; phylum Chordata; class Mammalia; order Rodentia; family Dipodidae; genus Orientallactaga; species Orientallactaga sibirica. The sequence goes on along the minus strand of JAEOAD010000055.1, from coordinate 13,456,113 downwards.
AGTCATTGAAGGTAAATATACCCAGAATACATTTCAAAACCATCACCATTATAAGAAGCATGAAATATCATTCCAAAGTCAGAATTTTAGTAAAGCATTATGCCTTAAGCAATCATTTCTGGAAATGAAAGCCTTATAAGAACTTAGGGCTGGAGAGATGGCTTAGCGGTTAAGGCATTTGCCTGCAAAACCAAAGGCAGTGGGTTCAACTCCCCAGGACCTACGTAAGCCACATGCACAAGGGGACATATGTGTCTGGAGTTCATTTGCAGTGGCTGGAGGCCCTGGCATGCCCATTGTCTCTCTCCCGCTCTCAAATAAATAAATAAAATATATTTTAAAAAGAAAGAAAAAGAAAATAGAACTTAATATAAGCACTTTTCCAAATAATTTAATTTTTTATTTATTATTATTATTATTATTTTGGTTTTTCGAGGTAGGATCTCTCTAGTTCAGGCTGACCTGTCATATATTCATGTGTGTATGTATATATATACATATACGCACACACACACACACACACTCAAGCTGGCCTCAAACTCACAGTGATCCTCCTACCTCAACCTCCCAAGTGCTGGGATTAAAGGCATTAGCCACCATGCCCAGCTCATTGCTGTATTTAAGAAGCTAAAATGTGTTTCATTTTTGCTTACACATATTTTGTAAGAAGATAGTAAGAAAGATAAGCTGTTACCCACTCCAGAGTTAGTAAATTAATAGTACACCTAACATTCTTAACCTAACAATGATTTGGAGTCTCTTTTCTGTCGTTTGGTGCTGGGAATCAAATCTGTAACATCACCCTGCTAGACAAGTGTTCTACCAGAGCCACACCCTTACCCTCAATTCACTTTTTACATTAAGCAACTGTAGCAGTGTGATGTGCTATGAATTGATTGTCTTAGGCAATTCACAAGCTCTTCGTACCCATCACTTAAATGTAGAAGGCATGTTGGACTCATTATCTTAAATAAGTCTTTCAATTCAAACACTAGAATCTTTTATATGTTAAAATATTTTAATGCTATTAATGACTAGACAAATCCTTAATGATTATGTAATTGCCTTTTAGTCATAACCATATTGATATTACAGTCCTAGTAACACTTTCATAAAAAACCCCAGAAATTCTGTAAATTGTGAAATATAATTTGTATTTAGTCAAAAAATGGAAAGAATAAAACACAAATTTAACAGGACTATCCCCTGGTATAGTTAAGTAGAAATCTGAACGTTGTACTTAATTCTTAAAAGCCACTGAGGAGCGTGGTGGTACCAGTGCTTAATCCCAGTACTCAGGATGCAGAGGTAGGAGGATTGCCATGAGCTCAAGGCCACCCTGATACTACATAGTGAATTCCAGGTCAACACAGACTAGACCAAGACTCTACCTCAAAAAAAAAAAAAAATTACACAGGGCGTGGTGGTGCATGCCCTTAAGACCAGCACTCAGGAGGCAGAGGTAGGAGGATCACCATAAATTCAAGGCCAGCCTGAGACTACCTAGTGAATTCTAGGTTGGCCTGGGCTAGAGCGAAACCCTACCTCGAAAAACCAAAAAAAAAAAAAAAAAAAAAAAAAAAAGACACTGAGGGCTGATGAGTACAAAACAGTATGTATCAATGGTCACAAAGTTAAAAACCTATTTTTTAAATCTTATTTTTAATTTTTATATTTATTTATTTTGGACACAGAGAGAAAGAGATTGAATGGGTATGACAGGGCCTCTAGCCACTGCAAATGAACTCCAGACTCTTGTGCACCTGGCTTACGTGGGTCCTGGGGGATTGAACCTGGGTCCTCTGACTTTGCAGGCAAGCGCCTTAACCACTGAACCATACTTCCAGCCTTAAAATCCTATTTTAATCTGGCCTGAAACACAGAAAAAAGAGCTGTACCTCTATGCTAAAAAAAATAAAAATTTGCCAGGCATGGTGACACACACCTTTAATCCCAGCACTTGGGAGGCAGAAGTAGGAAGAATGTCATCAGTTCAAGGCCAGCCTGAGACTACATAGTGAATTCAAGTTCAGCCTGGGCTAAAGTAAGACCCTACCTTGAAAAACCAAAAAATATAAATAAATAAATAAAAATAATTCAATGCATGTAAATGTATGATGTTTATAGTGAAAGTATTAATGACAAAAAAAGGGCAGTTACTATACTAAGAATCAAGGTATTTAAAAAAAGAAACAATGGGGCTGAAGAGATGGCTCAGTGGTTAAAAAGCACTTGCTCATAAAGCCCGGGTTCAATTCCCCAGTACATAAAGCACAAAATGGCACATGCATTTGGAATTCATTTGCAGTAGCTGGAGGCACTAAAGTGCCCATACTTACTCTTTCTCTGTCTTTTTCTCTCTCTCTCAAATAAGTAAAAATATATTTTAAAAGAGATAATTCAAAAATGCAAGTAAATTCCAAGATCTTTCACCCCACAGTACCATGGAACAAGACTGAATTTGAACTGTGTCTATTTAATGAAGGGAACATGATTTACAGGAAAACATAGTATTCTGAATTATAGCTATGAAAATGATTCTTTTGAAGTTAGTTTATTATCCTGAAATAGAATTTATGAATGTGTCTTTTACTTTCTCTATTCTACAGTAAGTTCAGATGATTTCAAATGGTTATATCTTAAGGTCAAGTACATGTATATTTAAATAAAAATAAGTGAAATGCCTTTAATCCCAGCACTTGGGAGGCAGAGGTAGAAGGATTGCCTTGAGTCAAGGCCACCCTGAGACTACAGAGTGAATTCCAGGTCAGCCTGGGCCAGAGTAAGACCCTATCTCGGAAAAAATAAATAATAGTGAAATGGCAGGGCATGGTGGCGCACACCTTTAATCCCAGCACTTGGGAGGCAGAAGTAGGAGTATAGCTGCAAATTCAAAGCCACGCTGAGATTACATAGTGAATTCCAGGTCTGCGAGATCCTACCTTGAAAAACCAATAAATAAATAAATAAATAAATAAATAAATAAATAAATAAATAAAATAAAACAAGTGAAATGTACCATTAAAGATGAAAACATAATTAAATAAGACTGAAAACCAAGTCATAAAAATATAAAATTTAAAAAAAATTTAATTTTTATCTATCAGGGCTGGAGAGATGGCTTAGTGGTTAAAGTGCATGCCTGTAAAGCCTAAGGACCCAGGTTCGATTCTCCAGGTCCCATGTAAACCAGATGCACATGGTGGCGCATGCATCTGGAGTTCATTTGCAGTGGCTAGAGGCCCTGGCGTGCCCATTCTCCATTCTCTCTCTCTTTTTTTCCTCTCTTTCTCTCTGTCATAAAATAAGTAAATAAATAAAATATTTTTTAAAAAGTTTATCTAAACAAAGTAAAGGAGTAACTTGATGGCAGGTAACCACACTTATAGTAAATAAAAATAACAGTGCTGGTGGCTTGATTAACAATACTGGGGAAAAAAGTGACACACATCTCTGGGACAGGACAACAAAACATACTGTTACCTGTTGGTTTTATTTGGGTTATAATCATAAGATTCCTTAATTGCATTCATCATTCTCTTTGAATTGATCCTCCAAAGTTTAAGAGAGTGATCCATACCACAGGACATTATTTTTTCACCCAAAAGATCATAATCCTAGATGCAAAATACAGAAGTTTAAGTATGTAAATTTCAATCTTAACTCATATTTGTCCAATTTCCTCTGATGTACAATATAGTAAAAACTGTACTTCAAACCACAATGCTAATGCTAACTAAACTGTGTTCTATCTTTTTAAGTCATAAGGCACAGAATGTGCTATTTTTTTTAAACTAGTTTACTAATTATTTTACTAATTTAGTATTTTATCTTTTCTAAGACATTCTTATTATTTATTTGCAAACAGAATGACAGAGACAGAGAAAGAGAGATTATGAATGGGCATGCCAGGGCCTCTTACTGCTATAAACAAATTCCAAACACAGGTGCCACTTTGTGCATCTGGTTTTATGTGAGTACTGGGGAATAGAATGCAGGCCATTAAGCTTTGTAAGAAAGTGCCTTTAACCACTGAGCCATTTCTCCAGTCCCTTATTTAGTAACTTTTTTTTTTTTTAACAATTTTTTTTTTTCCAGTTGGCAAACAGATTTAGGTATTATTCATTCTGGCACCTTCAAATACCAAACTGTACTCTTTTCAAATATTTAAAGTTTTAGTAAGCTTCTCACCATCAAAGTACAGTAAGGAAGGCAAGAGAGCAAATCTCTTTACTTATATCTACTGAATTATATTTAAAGACTTTTGCTTTATTCTAAAAGGAAATTGAATGTTAAAAGAAAAACAGTAGCCGGGTGTGGTGGCGCATGCCTTTAATCCCAGCACTCTGGAGGCAGAAGTAGGAGGATGACCATGAGTTCAAGGCCACCCTGAGACTACATAGTGAATTCCAGGTCAGCTTGGGCTGGAGTGAGACCCTACCTCAAAAAAAAAAAAAAAAAAAAAAAAAAAAAAAAAAAACAGTAATTCGATTGACACATACACACACACACACAAAAAAAACTGATGCATTATACTACCTTCCTTGTCTAATTATAATCAAGAAATGAAAAGTAACATGCTTGTGAAACAACACGAGTCCTTAGCTCAAATTTTTTCTTTTTTAACTGTTATAAATGAACACATTTAATTTCAATGAGATACGGGGCTTGCAGTGCTTTTTTTTTTTTTTTTTTTTTTTTCGAGGTAGGGTCTCACTCTGGCTCAGGCTGACCTGGAATTCACTATGTAGTCTCAGGGTGGCCTCAAACTCTCAGTGATCCTCCTACCTCTGCCTCCCAAGTGCTGGGATTAAAGGCATGCGCCACCACGCCTGGCTGCAGTGCTTATTTTTAAATGAATAAAGAAAAATTGTTTAGACTTGATACGGTGGTATATGCCTTTAATTCCAGGACTTGGAAAACAGAGGCAGAAGGGATTGCTGTGAGTTGATGCCTGCCTGACACTACAAGAGTGAGTTTCAGGTCAGCCTGGGCTAGAGTGAGACCCTATCTAGAAAAGGAACAAAGGAAGGAATGAAGAAAGGGAGGAGGGAACCTAATAGAAGAAATAACAACTTTTAACTTTTTCATCAGCATTTTGATAACTCAGGCTAGCCTATAACACAATACTCCTACTTCTGCTTTCCATAGGATTACAGGCAGTTGCTAATATGCTCTGTTGCTCTTTCAATTTTTTTTTCTTTTTTGGGGCTTTTTGAGGTAGGGTTTCACTCTAGTCCAGGCTGGCCTGAAATTCACTACTAGTGCTGGGATCAAAAAAACAAATGAGCTAAATGGAACATGAGCAAAGCTAGAATAGTATGAAGAGATGGCTTAGTGGTTAAAGGCACTTGCTTGCAAAGTCTGATGGCCCAGGTTGATTCCCCAGTACCCACATAAAGCCAGATGCACAAAGCAGCAAATGTGTCTGGAGTTCATTCATAGCGGCAGATGTCCTGACATGCTCATATTTATTCCCTCTGTCTGTATCTTTCTCTATTTCAAATAAATAAATAAAAATATTTTAAAATATTTTAAATTACTTAAACACTTATGTAATACCAGTGAATTACAATATTCCAATATAAAGATAGTATTTGCTTATTTTTGATCCTTTTTATTTTCCTTTTTTTTGGGGGGGGGGGGTTCGAGGTAGGATTTCACTCTAGTCCAGGCTGACCTGGAATTCACTATGTAATCTCAGGGTGGCCTTGAACTCATGGTGATCCTCTTACCTCTGCCTGGGAGGTAGTGCTGGGATTAAAGGTATATGCCACCACGCCCGGCCTTTTTTGTTTCCTTTTTACAGTTCTGGATTCAAACCCAAGTTCTCGTGCATGTCAGGCAACTGCCCTACCACTGAGCTCCCCCTCTAGCCTAGTATTTGCTGTGAGATGTTCATGAACTCTTTGGGTGCCTCATGTTAAATTCAATACCATTTCTGGGTTTCTGTGTCTACCTTTGATATTAGGGTGCTATAATAAATGATCTGTTATGTACCTACCAACCATTAAGTGTTTATAATACCAAGCTAGCCAGAGAAGAGGCAATCTGAAACTCAATGTTAGCACATTAGAATACTTTGTTAAATATAAATAATATTTCAAGTTCAAGGAAAAATGTTCTTAATGGCTAGTTTAATTTTCCCCCCTCAAAAACAAAAACAGCAAGAAAAATTAACTTGAGTATTTTAGATCAAAGGAAAGGAAAAAGTCTGGTGTCGTACTAGATGCCTGTAATCCTAGCACACCAGAAGCTGAGGTGGAGGCAGGAATATGGAGATGGAGAGTTGTAGACCAGTCTACCCTATATATAATGAAAACTTGCCCCAAAAGACAGGGAAGAAAGGAACAAAGAGGGAAAGGAATAGAAAAGGAAGAAAGGGAAAGATAAATAAATAAAATATTAAAAAATAAATTAAAAGGGGGGCTGGAGAGATGGCTTAGTGGTTAAGGTGTTTGTCAGCAAAGCCAAAGGACCCAGGTTTGATTCCCCAGTACCCATGTAAAGTCAGATGCATTAGGTGGAGCATGCATCAGGAGTTCCTTTGCAGTGGCTGGAGGCCCTGGCGGGTCCATAGTCTCTCTCTCTAACAAATAAATACTTTAAAAAAGGGGGGAAAAGGAAAGAGAAGGAAGTGAAGGTAAAAGGGAAAGGAAAAAAGAGATTCACAATATTGTTCCATGCGAATCAAGGCACTTTTATAAAGTATAAGTAATTTTTATAAAACCGAAACCAAAGAGTTGTTGTTCTATTCCTTTACCTGTAAGAGTAAAATCTTTTATGTCAAACATAAATGAAATGACAGCTGTGCAGGTTGGCTGAAACAAACATGTATTACCTATTAAGGAAGGAAAGAAGTTAATGGAAATATTTATAGCTATGTAAACCTGATTTGCAAGGTCACTGTCCTGTAGCTTCAACTTACAGCACTTAGAACTTCATCTCTATGCCCTTCTACACCTCCAAATATCGCCACGAGAGTGTCCGTTTGGATATTCCATAACCGTAAAGCATGATCTAGTATAAATAAACATATAAAATTAAAATGAGCTTTAAAAATTATGTACTGTGAACTTTCAATACATCTTTAAAATAATCAATGCTATGAAAGTTTAGACTACATATAGTAAATAATGTAATTTACATGAAACAGCAACTTTAAATACATTGCATGTAAAATTATTTAGATAAATGTCTGGGTTGATGACTGAATGGGTGCAATAGTGGCATGTCTGCTCTTGGGGTAACCAACTGCTCCATAATTGGACTGAAGACCCTCTCTATGAGAGGGAATACATGCCTGGTACTGAAAAATCTAAGCAAAAGTCTATGGCAGGGGAGGTTATGAGCTTTAGTAGGTATAAAGCCTGCTCCTGTCTGGCTAAATGTATACATTATTCCCACCAAGCTGCCCTGAAAGCACTACACTTAATGTTCATATTCACATATTAATGCTACTCTCACTTCTGGTTAGAGAAGCTTCTCTTTTCAGATGGCGCTGACCACTGAGATGACCCAAAAGGCAACATAGTGCTGAGAAGGGATGGGGAAGTGCCCAGCACTGAAACATCTCATCACACCCTCCAAAGCTCAGGGTCCATTGCGGAAGAGGAGGCGGAAAGAATGTAAGAGCCAAAGGAAGGGTACGACTCCTTACAATGGAAGTGTCCAGACAGAAATTGGCCTTGATATCCATGACCTTGCAGTACCTAGCAATACCTTCACAAGACCCTCATAATAGAAGAAAAAGATGATGGCATCAAAGTAAAAGACAGACTAATGGAGAAAGGGAGGGGATATGACGGAGATTGGAGTTCTAAAGGGGAATGGGGGAGGGGAGGGAAATATCATGCATTGTTTGTATGTAAGTATAGAAGTTGTCAATAAAAAAAAGAAAACAAAACAAAACGAAGAAAAATAAAAGACATGGAATGAATATAGGGATTAACAGGGAAGAAGATGGATGTTGATAGAAAGGGAAGATGAGAGGGTAATTGGGAAGAATAAAATCAAAAGATATTAATATGTGAAAATACCAAAAATGGAAATAAAATTATATTAAAATAATAATAAAACAAAAAGAAATGTCTGGGCTGGAGAGATGGCTTAATGGTTAAGGCACTTGCCTGCAAAGCCAAAGGATTCAGTTTTGATTCCCTAGGACCCACATAAGCATGCACAAGGTGGTACATGCATCTGGAGCTCATTTGCAGCAGCTGGAGGCCCTGGCACGCCCATTCTCTCCCTCCCTCTCTCTAATAAATAAAAATTAAAATCTTTAAAAAAATGTCTAAGCCAGGTATTGTGGCACATGCATTTAATCCCAGCATAGGGAGGCAGAGGTAGGAGAATCACCATGAGTTCATGGCCACCCTGAGACTACAGAGTGAATTCCAGGTCATCCTGGGCTAGAGTGAGACAGTACTTCAAAAAGAACCAAACTAGCAGCAGCTGGAGAGATGACTTAACAGTTAAGGTTTTTGCCTGTGAAGCCAAAGGGCCCAGGTACCATTCCCCAGTACCTACATAAACCAGATGCACAAGGGGGCACATGTGTGTGGACTTAGTTTGCAGTAGCTGAAGGTCCTGGCACACTCATTCTCTCCCCCAAACCCATCTGCCCTTCTCTCTCAAAGAAATAAATAAAATATTTTTAAAGAAAAGAACAAATAAATAAATAGATAAATCCCCAGTGCCCACATAAAGCAAGATGCAAAAAGTGGCATATGTATGTTGTTCATTTGCAGTGACAAGAGACCCTGGTACACCCATATACACAAATGCAAATAAATAAAGAAAACTCAGAAATGATTAAAAATGACTACGGACTATGTAAACCAGAATAGACACATGTAATGCTCTCCTTTTGTTTCGTTCTTTTGATTTTTCGAGGTAGGGTCTTGCTGTCGCCCAGAATAACCTGGAATTCACTGTGTAGTGTCAGGCTGGCTCAGAACAAACAGAGATCTTCCTAACTCTGCCTCCTGAGTGCTAGGATCAAAGGCATGAGCCACTATGCCCAGCTTTAAGAATTTTTAGAAAAATCTTAACTTGGGTGGTATGAAATTCAAAACTGACAAAACAAATGTAGCTACTCACATGAGACTAAAGTTCTAGAACCATCACAATACAAGAGAGAAGGGTAAATACATTTAACATCTTATGTTTGTTATCAACAGGAATAGCACATCTCACAGTTTCTCTCTCCAAATCTTAGTTTGTGAGGTGCTAAGGTAGGCTGAAGTGTTTTTAGTGTTTTTGTTTGTTTTTGTGGGTTTTTCTGCTAAAACCTATTACATTTTTAAAAATTTGGCATGTTTTTCCTTGGAACACATCTTGCCTATTTAAAACAATTATTCCAAAATATATTCAACTCAAGAAGCATTTGTTTCTGTAAACTCACCTTTACTTACTGACAGGAGAAGATTTGGATCTCTTGGGTGGAATTTTAGTTCATTGATAGCATTTCCATGGCCAACATAATGCTGTAATAGATGAAAAACCTTTCAAGTTTCACATCTCAAAATCAATACATTCTTTTTCATTCATCTTAACAGAAGAGTAAGGCTGGGGATGCAACTCCGTGGTAGTGTATTTGCCTACCATACTCAAGGTCCTGAGTTCAATCTGTAGCAAAACTAGGGAGGGGGGGAGTGGAGAAAGCTTCCCCTAAAAGCAGTGGTTCTTATGCAGCAGTGGCTGCATATCAAAATCACCCAACAAAATGACAAGCAAAAAAATTTTTTTAAAGTCCCACTTGCAGATATTCTGACTGGACTGGATTAGCCAAAACTTGGGAGAGAGGAACAGTAAGAGATCCTCGTGTGATTCTAAGGAACCCCAGGGTTAAAAACAGCCAAGCAATGGTAGGCATGGTGACTCACATCTATAATCCCAGTACTGAGGAGACTGAGTTGAAGGTTAGCCTGGACTACAGAGTGGGACACTGCCTCAAAAAAATAACAAAAACGGGTTAGAGAGATGTCTTAGCAGTTAAGGCATTTGCCTGCAAAGCCAAAGGACCTCAGTTCAGTTCCCCAGGACCCACGTAAGCCAGATACACAAGGGGGTGCATGCATCTGGAGTTTGTTTGCAGTGGCTGGAGGCCCTAACATGCCCTTTCTCTCTCTCTCTCTCTCTCACTCCCTCTCTCTCTCTAAAATAAATAAATAAAATACATTAAGAAAAAAAAAAAAAACATGCATCTGGAGAGAGAGCTCATCAGCTAAAGGTGCTTGCTTGTACAGCCTGCTGGTCCAGGTTCAATTCCCCAGTACCCAAGTAAAGACAGATGCACAGTGTGGAACCTGAATCTGGAATTCGTTTGCAGTTGCAAGAGGGCCTGACATGCCCATTTTCTTCTCTTAAACAAATAAAAACATTTTTAGAAATAGATTAATTTGTCAAACTGGTCCTCCTATCATTTTCCCAGGTTTTCTCTTACTGTAATTAGAAAGTGCCCCAAAGTCTGTAACTCCCAGTTTAGACGCCTTGGAAAACCTCTTATTGGTCAAAGAAGGGACATCAAGGACAGAATTTTGTTTTAATTATAGGTAACAATTTTGCTGTGTATTTCTTAATTTACTCAATCATCACAACAGTCTCAAAAAGATTAATCTAAATCAAACGGTGAGCAAGGTCCAGATGAAATCAGAAGTTTTAGACACTGGTTCCATGAGCTTTAAATCCACGATGTTAAGTTTTAAGAGGTGGGCATTCAAAGGAAGCAGAGCTAAAGTGGGACTAGAAAACCCACCTTTATGCACTGCATGGTTATGGGGTTGATTATCCTTATGATGCCTCTGGATCCAGCAACAGCCAACAGAGGATGGCTTGTATTGCTATCATAGGTCCATGCACAGGTGTAAAAGTTTTCATCAGCCTAAGAGATGCCATAGTTAAGAAACACAATTTATTTTTGGAAAATAAATGTTAGTAATTACAATAAATGGAATCCTTCAAAGAACTGCTCAAGTGTTTTTTTGGTTTTTTTTTGTTGTTGCTGTTGTTATTGTTATTGTTGTTTTAGTTTGTTGTTGTTGTTGTTTTCCAGGTAGGGTCTCGCTCTAGCTCAGGCTGACCTGGAATTCACTATGTTGTCTCAGGGTGGCCTTGAACTCACAGCAATCCTCCTATCTCTGCCTCCCAAGTGCTGGGATTAAAGGCGTGTGCCACCATGCCCGGCTTGTTGTTTTAGTTTTTTAAGGTAGGGTCTTGCTCTAGCCCAGGCTGACCTGGAATTGGTCTCAGGCTAGCCTAGAACTCACAGTGATCTCCTCCCTCAGCCTCCCAAGTGCTGGGATTAAAGGTATGTGCCACCATGCCAGCTTCAAGTTTTTTTGTTTGTTTGTTTTTGTTTTGTTTTTTGAGGTAGGGTCTCACTCTGGCCCAGGCTGACCTGGAATTAACTATGTAGTTTCAGGGTGCCCTCGAACCTCCTACCTCTGCCTCCCAAGTGCTGAGGTTTTTGATATTTAAATTACACAACAAAATTAATTACAGACCAGTACCCAGCTGTGCTAGCACACACCTGTTATAACAGCACTGTGTAAGCAGAGACAGGAGGATGAACACAAGTTTAAGACCAGCCTAGCTAGAACTACATAGCAAGATATATCTCAAAAACAAAAGGAAAAAAGAAAAGGAAAAGAAAGAAAAGTACATAATGATAATTTTAGGTCTAAAATCTACATTTAATGAGCTTACCCCCTCCTCCCATCCCTCCACTCCAGTTACTATTGAGCTATTTGGATAATTATTAGTAACTATTTGTACAATGACTCAATTCCATCAATGTCGTGCCAAGCCAACCAGAAACAAGAGCTGAACAACTGGGCATGGTTTATTCCAATAAAACTTTTTTTTTTTTTTTTTGGTTTTGCGAGGTAGGGTCTCACTCTGGTCCAGGCTGACCTGGAATTAACTATGTAGTCTCAGGGTGGCCTCGAACTCTCGGTGATCCTCCTATCTCTGCCTCCCGAGTGCTGGGATTAAAGGCGTGCGCCACCACGCCTGGCTTATTCCAATAAAACTTTATGCACAAGTTAGGGGTCCAGCCTACAGGCTCGCCTCTGCTGGCCCTCTATCCTGGTACTGCTATAAATCTCTAAATCAGCTTCATCTTCCACCTCTTTATGTATGAGAGCTTCTCAATTTAGCAGCAATCACTTGTTTCCATACCACCAACAGACTAAGTGTCCTTGCCTTGTTTTGCTAGTATTTTTCTTCAAATGGATCTGAAAGAATCATGTTACTGCTTAAGTTTCTATTGCTGTGTCTCTCCTCCTTTGACATTGATTTTTTTCCTTTCTTCACAACTCACATTTTCCAATACTTTTTTTCTAAATTAGATATATTTTTTTCATCTAGGCTTTGTGAATCAAATACTTGGAATGACCGCCAGTCACAACTTCTGATCAACCCAAACTCTGATTAAAAATACACTGACTACACTGAAGTAGACTTAAAACTCACCTGCAATAATAGCTCAAAGAATTTTGTGGAAGAGGGGGCGGAAACACTGTAAAAGCCACAGGTGGAGACATCATGCCCAGAGAAATACCCTCCTCCACCAAAAAATAACTGAATGCTGCTCCCAGAACACATAACCCAAAATCCTATGGGAAGTATCTGCAACCCACCGAGAAGGGTCACCAAAGGAATACAGGCAGGGACAAGAGAAAAAAAGTGTAACAACACGTAATGTATCCTTACGAAATATGTTGTTAATAAGATTTAAAAAAATTTCAATATATTGACTATAAAATCCCAGGCAAGGTCAAATAAGCTTTCACTAGTCTCTGCTAACACTGTGTATTACTGGATTTCTACTGCCTCCCCGGTATCATGCCCATGACATAGAGGACCCAGGAAACAAGATATAGGATTCTCTTGGGTCACAGGGACAAAGAAGGAGCTGTACTGACTACAGAGGCATGACGATAACTTAGGGAATTAATTTAGAAAAGCTCTAGTGTACGTCTTTCACACTCAGGAAAGGATACATCAGCATCCACGTAAGATTGCAATAACCGGATTTCTCCTTGTGAATGACATTCATACAAGGTAACCTAATAAAACAAAAATACACTGAAAGTCATCTCAAGTATAGAAACACACAATTGCTTCTCAACATTCTAGTCACAATTATATATCAAAGAGATCACAGAAAATATTGCTTTAAACTTACCAAAGCCATTATAAAGCCTAACATGTTTTACATTAATACAATATTATGTTAGATATCTAATAATAATTTCTACTTCCAGTTATTTAATTGTACATTTCATCCAACTTTTCACCCTGAATAATACTAAAAACCCCTAAGTAATTTTGCTTTATCTTCTTTTAAATAAATTTTTGGGCTGGAGAGATGGCTTAGTGATTAAGGCTCTTGCCTGCAAAACCTAAGGACCAAGATTAGATTCCCCAGAACTCATGTAAGCCAAATGCACAAAGTGGTGCATGCATCTGGAGTTCGTTTGCAAGTAGCTAGAGGCTCTGGCACACCCATTCTCATTCTCTCTCATAAATAAATAATTAAATAAATAAATAAATAAATAATATTTTTAAATTATTAACCAAAAAACTCTTTGACACCATTGAAGAATATTTAAGCAACATTAGATAACATGTACATATATTGAAATACCACCTGACAGTCCATAATGTTTTTTTTTCAAGGTAGGGTCTCACTGTGGTCCAGTCTGACCTGGAATTAACTATGTAGTCTCAGGTTGGCCTCAAGCTCACGGTGATCCTCCTACCTCTGCCTCCCAAGTGCTGGGATTAAAGGCGTGCACCACCACGCCCGGCTGATAGTCCATAATTTTTATCAGTTAAAAAGAAGTTGGGAGCTGGAGAGATGGCTTAGCAGTTAAGGCACCTGCCTGCAAAGCCTATGAATTCCCATTCAAACCTACACGTCCCACGTTTAGCCAGACGCAAAAAAAGTGACGCAAGGGTGCAATGTCGCACATTCGCCACAAGGGGCGCACACATCTGCAAGGCCACTGGAATGCCCATTCTATCTCTCTCTCTCTCTGACTCTCAAAAAAGAAGAAAGAAGAAAAAGAAGAAACAGCAGCAGCAGCAGCCACTGCCACTGGGAGTGGTGGTGCATGCCTCTCTTTAATCCCAGCACTTGGGAAGCAGAGGTAGGAGGATCACCATGAGTTCAAGCCCACCCTGAGACTACATTGAGAATTCAAGGTGAGCCTGGGCTAGAGTGAGAACCTACCTTGATAAACCAAAAATAAATGAATAAATAATAATTAAAAAGAAAAAAAGTTAAAACCAGATGTGGTGGTGCATGCCTATAATCTTAGCATTTGAGAAGCAGAGGTGGAAGGACTGATGTTAGTTTGAGACCAGCCTAAGACTACATAGTGAATTCCAGGTTAGCCCAGGCTAGAGAGAGACCCTACCTCAAAAAAAAAAAAAAAAAGGGAAGGGGGGTGCTGGACAAATAGATGGCTTAGCAGGTAAAGAGCTTGCCTAAGAAGCCCTAGAACCCAGATACAATTCCCCAGTACCCACATAAGCCAGATGCACAAGGTAGCACATGCATCTGGAGTTCATTTGCAGTGGATAGAGGCTTTGGCCTGCCCATTCTCTCTCTAATAAATAAATTTTTAAAGGGGGCTTAGGAAGATGGCTCAGCAATTAAGGTGCTTGTTTGCAAAGCCTGACGGCCCAGGTTCAAGTCCCCAGTACCCACATAAGCCAGATGCACTAAGTGGCGCAAGTCATCTGGAGTTCATTTACAGTGACAGGAGATCCTGGTACACTCTTTCTCTGTCTGCATCTGTCTCCCTGTTTTTTTTTTTTAATCTTTAATAACATTTGGCTAGTTAAATATCATTAGTAATATGTAATCTACAACCCACAAAACACTACTAATCAAGTATTAACTGTCTCATATATGGTAGACGTTTTCATGTATCACATATTCCAAAATTAAAAATATATATTACAGGGCTGGAGCGATATCTTAGTGGTTAAGGCGCCTGTCCACTAAGCCTAAGAACGCCCGTTCAATCCTCCAGGTCCCACGTTTAGCCAGACACAAAGTGACACAGGGTGCAATGCCACACTTGCCCACAAGGGGGCGCACACAACTAGAGTTCATTCACAGCAGCTGACAGGTTGCTGGTGTGCCCCACTCTGTCTTTCTTTCTCTGACTCTCTCCTCCCCCCCAAATATATATTATGTATAACTTTTTAAATACTTATTTCATTTACTTATTTGAGAGAGAGAAGCAGAGCGAGATAGAGAATAGGCACATCAGGGCTTCCAGCCAATGCACAGGAACTCCAGATGCATGCACCACCTTGTACATCTGACTTGCATGGGTCCTAGGGAATCAAACCTAGGTCCTTTGGCTTTGCAGGCAAGGGCCTTAACCACTAAGCAATCTCTCCAGCCCAGAATATAACTTTAGAGTTCAGGGTGAATTCCAGGTCAGCCTGAACTAGAGTAAAACCCTACCTCAAAAAAACAAAACAAAACAAAACAAAAGAAGATATCACTACTTACTCAATTCATAAATGCCTCTACATTAGCATCCTGAAATACATACTTTTTTGCATTCATGCATACATGTGTATAGAGTAGGTATGTGGTATGTTGTCTGTGGGGAGTGTGTGTGTATGTGCATAGGCATATATTTGTGTGTAGAAGCATGTGTTCTGTGTGTATGAGCGTAAAGGCCAGAGAAAATGTCAGGCATCCTTCTCTCTCTGGTTTTGTGTGTATGTGTGTGTGTGTTTTGTTTTGTTTTTCGAGGTTTTGCTTTAGCCCAGGCTGACCTGGGATTCACTATGTAGTCTCAGGGTGGCCTTGAACTCACAGTAATCCTCCTATCTCTCCCAAGTGTTGGGATTAAAGGCATGCGCCACTAGGTGCAGATATCCTTCTCTTATCACTCACCTGCATATTTCCTTGACCTCAGTTCTGAGATGTGCTCTCAACATGCACCGTATTCTCCCCACCCCTGTGGACTGGATTACAGACCCATACTCAGCTTGTTTTTTTTTTTTTTTTTTTTTAACCTTTTTAAAAATTTATTTGAGCTGGGCATAGTAGTGCACGCCTTTAATCCCAGCACTCAGGAGGCAGAGGCAGTAGGATTGCTGTGAGTGCAAGGTCACCCTGAGACTACATAGTGAATTCCAGGTCAGCCCCGGCTAGAGTGAGACCCTACCTCAAAAAATCAAAAACAACACAACAAATTTATTTGAGAGAAAAAGGTAGACAGATGCATGTCCACTGCAAACAAACTCCAGATGATGTGCCAACCCTGTGCATCTGGCTTTCCATGGGTACTGGGAAATCAAACCAGGGTCATTAGACTTTGCAGGCAAGCACCTTAAATGCTGAATTTTAAAACTGTATTTTAGAAAATAACTAATAGAATATTTCTCGGGTTTGATTTTCTTCCTTTTTTTTTTTTTTTTTTTTTTTTTTTTTTTTTGCTTTGGTTTTTCAAGTTAGCGTCTTGCTCTACCAGGGTGACCTGGAATTTACTATGTAGTCTCAGGGTGGCCTTGAACTGACAGCCTCCCGACTGCTAGGATTAAAGGTATGAAACACACATTCTTCTTTTATCTGAAAGTAAAGGAAGTGACTTTTGTGGAGAACTCATATCCAATTAATATATTTCCTCTACATTTCTTTTTTTTTTTTGGTTTTCCAAGGTAGGGTCTCACTCTAGCTCAGGCTGACCTGGAATTCACTATGCAGTCTCAGGCTGGCCTCAAACTCATGGCAATCCTCCTACCTCTGCCTCCCGAGTGCTGGGATTAAGAGTGTGCCACCATACCCGACTTACATTTCTTTTTACAAGTACAGCAACCTATTTCTATGATATTCATCATAATTCCTGTCTCAGTATTATCAGACAATCAAAATAGCAGCTAATTATAGACTTTAAAAGATAATATTTCCTTGAGTTAATATCTATTTTAATAGATAACACTTCCTGGAAGCCAGGCCCAAGTAACCAGTGCCTGGAAATCCAACTGATGGCTGAGGCAGAATAACTGCCATGAGTTCAAGTCCAGTCTGAGTTATATAGAAAATGTAGACTACCCACAGCTACACAGCAAAACCCCGTCTAACCAAAAAGACTCCTTGGAAAACACTAAGAAGTCACTTAGAAGTGAATGGAGGGTTGGAGAGATGGTTTAGTGGTTAATGTATTTGCCTGCAAAGCCTAAGGACCCAAGTTCGATTCCCCAGTTCCCACATAAGCCAGATGCACAAGGTGGTACATGTGCATAGAGTCCATTTGCAGTGCCAAGGCCCTGGCATACCCATTCTCTCTATCTGCCTCTTTCCAATAAATGAATGAATAAATATTTGGAAGTGAATGAAATGCATACATGTCTTTACAACCTTCTTCGGTCCCTAAGTATTAAATGTGCCAGCGGTTCTCCATTCATCTCTCTCAACTCAAGATACGTTTGGCTTCCTTAAAAAGAAACGCAAAAAAAATAAAGTAAAATAAAAAATAATAAAAAAAAGAAACTCAAATGTTTACTGCAAGTCATTAAAACAACAAACAATTTTTTAGGCCAAGTGTGTTAGTGCACACCTTTAATCCCAGCACTAGGGAGGCAGAGGTAGGAGGATTGCTATCAGTTTGAGGCCAGCCTGGGACTAAATAGTGAACTCCAAGTCAGCCTAGGCTAGAACAAAACCCTATCTTGGGGGGGAAAAAAGCTATTTTTTAAATGCACTGGATTTACGCTTTCATTTATAGATAATTTATTACATTATTTTTATAAATCACAAGTTTCTTAATCTATTTGAGTGGTAACCATTAAAATCACTAACCACATAAAGCCAGATGCAAAGTGGTGTATGCATCTAGAGTTTCTTTATGGTATCAAGAGGACCTGGAGGGCCCATACTCTCATTCTCTCTCTCTCTCTCTCCAATAAATAAATTGCTAGGAAAAGTTAATTTTTCCAGTCACTCAGAGCACTTACAAATAAAAACATAAAACCTGCTTCATGAACAATTAGAAATACATGGTGGTGCACACCTTTAATCCCAGCACTCGGGAGGCAGAAGTAGGAGGATTGCCATAAATTCAAGGCAACCCTGAGAATACATAGTGAATTTCAGGTTGGCCTGGGCTAGGGTGAGACCCTACTTTGAAAAAAATTTTACACTCTTGAAATAATAATATTGTTAAACCAGCTATACAAAATTTATTTCAAAATCATTCCATTCCAATACTCTATGAGCAACAAATCCAAAATTAATCAAGCCCAATCCAACTGGACCCCTTAACACTCACCCTGTTGCTTCCTACAGTTGCAAACACTAACGGATCACCTTCTTTACTGTGCCAGTTAAACTGAACTCCAAACAATGGCTGGTTATGATCTTCCTATAAAATAATCATGAAATGAGAAAGGTTGAGTGTATTTTAGAAACCAAAAAAAAAAAAAAAAAAATGGCAATAAACTAACTTACCCTTCTTTCTCTCTCCAAATGCAGTTTACTGTCTTGTGTACACCACACAAACTCACTTGGCACTAAAGAGATGATTAAGTCGCTACATCTTAAGCATTACATAACACTTTTCTGACAAAGACTCAGATCACAAGTTAGCTAACAGCCATTTATCTATGAAAACACATTGATATGGCCCTGCTATTTTCTTAAAACCAACCATCTTCTGTTCTGAATCACAATAAAAGAATTTTAGTAGATGCATTTTAGCCTCTTGAACCCTCTAAAAATAATTTATTATTCTGACATAAGTAACAAATGCGAGCTGGGAGATGGTTCAGCAGTTAAAGGCACCTGCTTGCAAAGTCTGTAGCCTGGGTTCAATTCCCCAGTACCCATATAACTCCAGATGCAAAGGGTGGTGCATGCATTTGGAGTTCAAATGCAGTGGCAAAAGGTCCTGACCTACCACTCATATTCTTTCTTTTTTAATTTCTCTCTCCCTCTCTGCTCACAAATAAAATATTTTGAAAAAGGAAAAGAAATGCCTTTAAGGGACAAATACAGATTTCCTTGGCATTTACTGAACTCCAATTATTAGGTTTAATTTCCCCCTTGTACAATAAAACATATATCTCATTCAAACTACTGTGTTGAATACATCAAGATTATTAACTTTGATGTATCATTAAGTAACCTTGAATTTGAATCATTATAGAAAAGTATCACCCAAGATAATCTGAATAGTGGGGGCTGGGGAAGGAATGGACTACATCACTATGGATACACATGAAGAGACAGGTCTATAAGCAAAATGATTCACCTTTCTGCTATTGGTGTTTACCCAGGACTCCATGCATGACAAGCAGCACTCTACAAGGTTATTCAGTTTTGTTTTCAATGTTATTTTTCAGCAATCCCATGGTATTTAACTTTCATGTTCACTTTAAAGCACTGCATGCACTTTTATAATTATATAGTTTTCATCTACTTATCACCTGAAAAACCACAGCTTGATGTTTCTGAAGAATTTAGGGGGGGAGGGGTTTTTTTTTTGGGTTTTCAAGACAGGGTCTCATTCTAGCCCAAGTTGGACTGGAATTTACTATGTGTAGTCTCAGGCTGGCATCAAATTCACAGCTACACCCCTACTTCTGCCTCCTAAGTGCTGGGATTAAAGTCATGCACCACCATGCCCAGCTTTAGTATTTTTAAAATATACTTTGATTTAATTGCCACAGGGTGGGGAGAATGGGTATGCTAGGGCCTCTTGCTGCTGCAAGTGAACACCAGATGAATGTACCACTTGTAAAAAATCTGGCCTTATATGGGTACTGGGAACTCAAACTCGGGCTGTCAGGTGTTGTAAATAAGCACCTTTATTCACTGAGCCATCTTCCCAGCCCATTTCTGAAATACTTAAATGGCAGTTAAAAACATCTTTCATGGCCTAGAAAGATGGCTCAGCAGTTAAGGAATTTGTCTGCAAAGCCTGATGACCCAAGTTTGATTCCCTAGTACCATGTAAAGTCAGATGCACAAAGTGGCACATGCATCTGGTGTCTATTTGCCACTGCACTGGAGGACCTGGCATGCCCATTCTGTCTATCACTCTCTGTTTGCAAGTAAATAAAGAAAAAAATATTGTTTTTAATCTTTCATTTTGGACTGGAGAGATGGCTTAGCAGTTAAGGCACTTGCCTGCAAAACCTAAAGACCCAAGTTTGGTTCTCAGGTCCCACGTAAGCCAGATGCAAAGTGGCTCATGTGTCTGGAGTTCATTTGATCAAAGGAGGATTGCTGTCAGTTTAGTTTTGTATGTGAGTTACAGTTAAAAGCCAGCCATGAAGCCAGAAAGGGGCTATGAAAAAAGGAGACGAGGAGAGGGCTTAAGGAAAGGGTATAGTAGATATGCAAGTATTAAAGGCTGGAGAGATGGCTTAGCAGTTAAGGCGCTTGCCTGTGAAGCCTAAGGACCCATGTTCAATCTTTCCCCAGATCCCACATAAACCAGATGCACAAGGTTGCACATGCACTCTAGGTGGCCAAGCGTCTGGAGTTCAACTTCAATGGCTGAGGCCCTGGCACACCAATTCTCTCTCTCTCTCTCTCTCTCTCTCCCCCTAAAAAAAAAAAATAAAATAAATAAAATATTTAAAGGGCTGGAGAGATGGTTTAGCGGTTAAGGTACTTACCTGCAAAGCCAAAGGACCCAAGTTTGATTCCCCAGAACCCACAAAAGCCAGATGCACAAAGTGATGCATGCACCTGGAGTACATTTGCACTGGCTGAAGGCTTTGGCTCACCCATTCTTTCTGTCTGTCTCTTTCTTTCTCTCTCTCTCCTTCAAATAAATTTAAAAAACTACCTTTAAATTAAAGTTATTATAAATAAGCCATATGAAACCTAGTTCTTCACTAGCTAAATAATGTATATATTTAAAAAAGAGAGAGAAGCTAGACATAGTGGCACATGCTTTAATCCCAGCACTCAGGAGGAAGAGGTAGGATTGCTGTGAGTTCAAGGCCACTATGAGACTATTCCAGGTCAGCCTGGGCTAGTGTGAGACCCCACCACAAAAAAAAAAAAAAAAAAAAAAAAAAAAAAAAAAAGAGCCAGGCACACCAAGCCTTTAATCCCAGAACTTGGGAGGCAGAGGTAGGAGGATCACCATGAGTTCAGGCCACCCTGAGACTACATAGTGAATTCCAGGTCAGCCTGAGCTAGAGTGAGACCCTACCTCAAAAAAACAAATTAAAAAAAAAAAAGAAGAAGAAGCCGGGCATGGTGGCACACACCTTTAATCCCAGTACTTGTGAGGCAGAGGTAGGAGGATCACTATTAGTTCAAGGTCAGCCTGGGACTACACAAAAGATTCTAGGACAGCCTGTGCTAGAGCAAAACCCAACCTCAGGAAGGAAAAAAAAATAAAAAAGAACATTTTGGAGGTGGGAAGATGGCTCAGAGGTTCAAGACACTTGATTATTGGAAAGCAAGCTAAGCAGCAGTGCTCATGGTTCTCAGTTTCCTCACTCTTGAGTGAGGCCAGCTGCCTCAAGCTCTTGCTGCCGTGCTTTTCCCGCCATTATGGTCTGTGACCTGGAACTCAAATGTGAGAAGACAGTTGGAGAGCTACTTACCTGGTGCTGCTAGCTGTTAGAGACCCCTGAATCTTGGGCTAAGGAGATTTTCCTTACCCAAAAGTGTTGTGTGTCTGCTGAATGCATGAAGCCAAAGCCTTCTGAGCACACATGGAAACCAATAAATTCTTCTATTTGTTTAAAGCTGGTCACTAGAACCACTGCCACAAACTTGTCACCTGGCACTTAAGTTCTGATGCCATTTTTTGATTATGTTGTTTGTTTTTTCAAGGGAGGGGCTCAGTCTAGCCCAGGCTGACCTGGAATTCACTATGCAGTTTCATGCTGGCCTTGAACTCACAGCAAGCTGGCATTAAAGGTATGTGCCACCACATCCATCTAATGCCATTATTAATGAGAACTATGACTACATGAAAGGGTTCTTGGAAGACCTGGCACCTCGAGAGCACAGCAGCCTAATTCAGGACAATGAAACAGCTGGGCTTGCGTACCTGGACTATATTTGAGTAACTGAAATACTCAACCATATTCAGCAGGTGGATTATTCTGGTTATAAACCAGAACAGTTACAAACTAAAGTGGCTTCACTGTGCTAACAATGCCAAGGATGGCCTGGCTCAGTCAGATATGGCCAAGTGTGTGGCAAAGTAGCGACAGGTGGTACTGAGTCTGTAGCATACCTGATGCCATACATGATTCAAGCTCAGACCCTCAGGAAGTGACTCCCCACACTGGTCAGATCCCCATACCTAAGGACTATGCCTGGAGGGAATGGTGAAGCCTCCTATCTGGGAGATCTGACTGTTGGGAGCCAGTGAGGCCTAGGCTCTTGCCACATACCCACAAACTCATTCACACTTCCCATACAGCAGCCTCAAACCTTGTTTTAATTGACACTTTGCCAATCTCTAGGTTCAATGTGGAATCTACCCTCCCCATCCCATTGCCCCCAGGCAGCAGTCTCCAGTTGTTCGGGGCTTTTCTGAATATTGAATACTTCTGGTACCAAGGAAGGAAGAAGACAAATCATGATTCACCATTCTCAAGACTATCGGGTTTATTTTTTTTCCTTTTGAAAAATGCTCAGCAAAACCTTTTTGGCAGATACTCCCTCCCCACACACCCCCCAAATAAAATAGAAAAAAAAGAATTTTTTTCTACCACCATCATTCTGTGTCTGGTGACCTCCACCACCCCTGTGCCAACCTGCTAACCTACATCTACTGCAGCCTTTTTGTCCTGGGACTCTTCAAAGGAGTGAGACAGGTGATGGGATAGATATGCAAGTCTAGGACTGCTATTCCTTAACAAGTAA
Source organism: Orientallactaga sibirica (assembly GCA_036365145.1). Classification (NCBI taxonomy): domain Eukaryota; kingdom Metazoa; phylum Chordata; class Mammalia; order Rodentia; family Dipodidae; genus Orientallactaga; species Orientallactaga sibirica. The sequence continues at coordinate 13,433,228 of JAEOAD010000055.1, read as the reverse complement.
ACTATCTCCAAGAAAAAGGGAACTTTTGTTTGAAATTAATTGCTTAGTTGACAGTTTGGGAGTCAAAAGAGTTGGACAGGTAGGTAACAGAACAATTTTTCACATATTCAGAAGGGCATGCTGTCATGGAGGGACTGACCTTCAAGGCTGTTTTGTGCTTTTGATATTGTATGAACAGCATACCTGCCCTACTATCATGTGCAGCAGCCCCAGGTCACATGTCATATGTCTCACAGAACCTACAGAAATTGGTTTGGACTTTTGTTTTTCTTTCTGAGAGAGAAAGAGTCAGAGAGAGAGAGAGAACTGGCACGTCAGGGCCTCTAGCCACTGCAAAAACACTTCAGATGCATGTGGCACCATGTGCATCTGGCTTATGTGGGTCCTAGGAAATCAAACCTGGATCTTATGGCTTTGTAAGCAAGTACCGCTAAGCCATCTTTCCAGCTCTGGCTTTTGACTACATAGTAAATCCAGGTCAGCCTGGACTAGAGTGAAACCCTACCTAAAAAAACAAACAAACAAACAAACAAACAAACAAACAAACAAACAAACTTTGGGGATGGAGAGATGGCTTAGCAGTTAAGGAGCTTGCTGGCAAAGCCAAAGGACAAAGGTTCAATTCCCCAGTACCTATGTAAAGCCAGATGCAAAGGAAGCACACGCACCTGGAGTTCGTCTGCAGTGTCTAGAGGCCCTGGAAACTTACCCACAGTGATCCTCCTACCTCTGCCTCCCAAGTGCTGGGATTAAAGGTGTGCACCATCACACCCGGCCTCACCAGGTTTTTATGCTTTACCAAGACTTTATCTAAAAGTATGTTTGGATATTTAGAAAAGGTTTTAACTTAAAACTTTTAGTACGGTATGTTTGCTAGACAAAACAATAGGTTTTCCAGACATTTTTTGTTCAAATATATCATGTACTTAGACCATATTCACTCACTACCCTCTCCTGATTTGTCGCCGTCACCTCCCTCTTACACACCCACCCACCTACACCTAGGTTCCATAGAGAGAAAATGCAATTGTCTTTCTGTTCTAGCTTGTTATTTAATATCATCATCTTTGATTCCATTTCCTTCAAGGAACTTAACTTTACGCTCCTTTGTGTATATATACAAGTTCTTCATCTGTTGATAAACAGTGGGCTGACTCCCTAACTTTGCTATCATGCTGCAATAAACACCGAGGTGTCTATGGCATGCCAACTGGAATTCTCTTGGGTTTACTCCAAGAAGCAGTATAACAGGATCATATGGTAGTTCTAGCCCAGGCTAACCTGGAATTCACTATGTAATCTCAGGATGGCCTTGAACTCAGAGCAATCATTCTACCCTGGCCAGGCCTATTTTTAGTGTTTTCCACTGGGATGGAAGTAGTTTACATTCATACATGAAGTGCTTCAGGGTACATTTCCCCCAGCATTTGTCCTTGCTTTAATTACATTCTAAAGCAACTGACAGGAGATGGATCTAAGGCAGTTCTGATATGACATCCCTGATAGCTACGCATAGTGAGCATATTTTTATGTATTCATTGGCCAACTGTACTTTTCTCTTTTGATAAGTGTCTTCAATTCATAACTTGTTTACTGAATAAAGTTATGACATTTTGGTACTTAATTTTCTTGGTTTTTTTTCAAGGTATTGTCTCACTCTAGCCCAGTCTGTCCTGGAATTAACTATGTAGTCTCAGGGTGGCCTCGAACTCACAGCGATCCTCCTACCTCTGCCTCCCAGAGTGCTGGGATTAAAGGTGTAAACCACCACAACCAGCTGTTTTTTGAGTCAGGGTCTCACTCTCACTGGGCACTCACTCTGTAGTCCCAGGCTGCCCTTGAACTAACAGCAATCCTCCTACCTTTGCCTCCCAAGTGCTGAGATTAAAGGTGTGCGCCTCCACACCTGACCATAAAAAATATTTTTAAAAAATATTTTACACTTGTGATAGAGAATAGCTGAGAATACTGAGAAGTATTCTGAAGCCCGGCCCTCAGCCCAAAGGATTGGTCTGTACATACCTTGAGGCTGTTTACACATTTGAAAGAATATTTGCATTTCTTTGACTTCCATTTTCCCTTTCCCCAACTTTTCCTTCCAGGTGCATTGGCTGTATTGGTAGGAGTGTCAGGGCGTTCAGTGTTGGTACCGCTCTCTATACTGATAGCATCATCCTGTAAATAAATTAGGAAAGTGTATGAAACAGATATGATAGCTAAAACAAAAAATATTAAGAATGATAATACACCGGCTAGAGAGATGGCTCAGCAGTTGAAGGGGCTTGTTTGCAGACTGTGGCCTAGGTTTGAATCCCCAGTACCCATGTAAAGCAAGATGCACAGAGTGGCACATGCATCTGGAGTTCATCGGCAGTGACAGGAGACCATGATGTGCCCGTTCCCTCACTCTTATTCTCTCTTTCTCTCTGCTTGAAAATAAATAAAAGAAATAGAGAAAGAAAAGAAAAGGATGATAATGGAAGAGGAACTTTGCACAGGCCTGTCTGGCTGCTCCCAAATACTAGGTCACAATACTCTTCACAGAAGCCAATATGCGATCAGGGAAGTGTTCCAAAAGCCTACTGGTTTTCTAGTTGGGTAAAGGCTGCCAGGATTCAAGACTTCACGAAGTACCTAAAATTACTGTATAAACCCAATAAATCTGACTGGCTCTACTACATACATGTCTTCATAATTTGCTGTGGCGGTCAGAGCATGGGGTAAATAGGTGACCATTTGTGGCAGAAGTGTTCCTAATTTGGATATAGTTTTGCAAAATCTTGTTAATGAAATTCTACTTATTTACAATATAAGCTATCAGAATTTTTTAAAGATCCTATAAAATCTATGCTATTTGTAAATGAAATTTTTCTTATGGTTCTGAAGAATAACCTTCATATATTTGAAATCTAGATAGAGTGTTTTTTTTTTTTTTTTTTTTCTTTTTTTGGTTTTTCAAAGTAGGGTCTCACTCTCACCCAGGCTGACCTGGAACTATGCATTCTTCTCACGGGATCCTCCTACCTCTGCCTCCCGGGTGCTGGGATTAAAGGCGTGTGCCACCACACCCAGCTCTTATTGTTTTTTTTCAAGGCATGTTCTCACTCTAGCCCAAACTGACCTTGAACTCACTTTGTAGCCCTAGGCTGGCCTCAAACTTACTGGAATCCTCCTACCTCAGCCTCCAGGGACTAAAGGCATGCACCACCAAGGAGATGTTCTGGGTTGTCAAACTTCAAATGGCTCCAAAATGAGATGCCTTTTAAAAAATAAACAATCTAAGCTGGGAGGTGGCCCACGCCTTTAATCCCATCACTCAGGAGGTAGAAGTAGGAGGATTACTACGAGTTCGAGGCCACCCCTGAGAATTCCAAGTCAGCCTGGGCTAGAGTAAGACCCAACCTTGAAAAAAACCAAAAAAAATAAAATAAAATAAACAAACAATCTAAAGTTAAGGGCTGGAGACATGGTTTAGCAGTTAAAGCACTTGCCTGAAAAGCCAAAGGACCCAGGTTCAATTCCCCAGTACTCATGTAAACCTAGATGCACTAGGTGGGACATGCATCTAGAGATCATCTGCAGGAGCTAGAGGCCATGGCACAACATTCTCTCTCTGCCCCCACCCAAATAAATAAGTAATTTTTTTTTAATTTTTAAATCTCTTGTTTAAAAGATTAAACAAACTGCCGGGCGTGGTGGCACACACCTTTAACCCCAGCACTGAGGAGGCAGAGGTAGGAGAATCACCATGAATTCGAGGCCACCCTGAGACTCCATAGTGAATTCCAGGTGAGACCCTACCTCGAAAAAACAAAACAAAAAAAAAAAAAGATGAAACAAACTGCCAGGCGTGGTAGCAAACAGCTTTAATCCCAGCACTGAGGAGGCAGAGGTTAAGAGAATTGCTGTGAGTCTGAGGCCACCCTGAGACTACATAGTGAATTCCAGGTGAGCCTGGGCTAGAATGAGACCCTACCTCAAAAAAAAAAAAAAAAAAAAACAACACCTGGATATGTATCTGTAGAAGGATGAAAATAGATCCTTATCTTTTTCCATGCACAAGAATCAAGTCCAAATGGATCAAAGACCTTAACAGCAGACCCGAAATCTGAAACTGCTAGAGGAAAACCTAGGGAAAACCCTTCAACATATTGGTCTTGGCAAAGACTTTTTGAATATAACCCCAATTGCTCAGAAAATAAAACCACAGATCCTGCTGGGGCCTCATGAAATTACAAAGCTCTGCATAGCCAAGGACACTGTGAATAGAGCAAAGAGACAACCTAGAGAATGGGAGAAAATCTTTGCCAGCTACACATCTGACAGAGGGTTAATATCTAGGATATACAAAGAACTCAAAAAGTTAAATAATAAGAAATCAAACAACCCAATTTAAAAAATGGGCTATGGGCCGGGCATGGTGGCACACACCTTTAATCCCAGCACTGGGGAGGCAGAGGTAGGAGGATCTCCGTGAGTTCGAGGCCACCCTGAGACTACATTGTGAATTCCAGGTCAGCCTGAGCTAGAGTGAGACCCTACCTCAAAAAACCAAAATAAGGGCTGGAGGGATGGCGTAGTGGTTAAGGCGTTTGCCTGCAAAGTCAAAGGACCCGGGTTCTATTCCCCAGGACCTATGTTAGTCAGAAGCACAAGGGGGTGCATGTGTCTGAAGTTCTTTTTTTTTTTTTTGGTTTTGCGAGATAGGGTCTCACTCTGGCCCAGGCTGACCTGGAATTAACTATGTATTCTCAGGGTGGCCTCGAACTCACAGCGATCCTCCTACCTCTGCCTCCCGAGTGCTGGGATTAAAGGCGTGCGCCACCACGCCCGGCTCTGAAGTTCTTTTGCAATGGCTTGGAGGCCCTGGCTCAGCCATTCTATCTCTCTCTCTCTTTCTCTGCCAAATAAATAAATATTAAAAATAAATAAATAAATAAATAAATAAATAAATAAATAAATAAATAAATGATGGGCTATGGAACTAAATAGAGAGTTCGCAGAAGAAGAAATACAGATGGCATATAAATATCTAAAAAATGTCATCAGGGAAAAGCAGATTAAAACTACCTTGAGATTCCATCTCACTCCTGTCAGATTAGCTACCATCATGAAAACAAATGACTATAAATGCTGGTGAGGATGCAGAAAAAAGAGGAACCCTTCTACACTGTTGGTGGGAATGCAATCTGGACCAGCCATTGTTGAAATCAGTGTGGAGTTTCCTGAGACAGCTAAATATAGATCTACCATATGACCCAGATATACCACTCCTAAGCATATATCCCAAGGACTCATCTCACTACCTTAGAGATACTTGCTCAACCATGTTTATTGCTGCTTTATTCACAATAGCTAGGAAATGGAACCAGCCTAGATGTCCCTCAACTAATGAGTGGATAATGAAGATGTGGCACATTTACACAATGGAGTTCTACTTAGTGGTAAAGAAAAATGAAGTTATGAAATTTGCTGGAAAATGGATGGATCTGGAAAGGATTATACTTAGTGAGGTAGCCCAGGCCTAGAAAGCCAAACATCACATGTTTTCTCTCATATGTGGATCTTAGCTACAAATGACTGGACTTCTATGTGAGTAAAAATAAAACAGTAGCAGAAGCCAGTAAGCTAGAAAGGGAATAGAAAGGGAGGGAGGGGGGATTTAATAGGATGGTATTGTATATATGTAAGTAGGAGAACAGATTATTTAGGGGTGAAAAGGCCTAACTGAGGTCAGGGAAAGAGATTGAGTAAAGGAAAAGTGGAGGGAGGGCTAATCAAAATCTAAGAGGATATAAATAAGTCTTATGGAAACCTACTTTTCTGGACAATGGAACACTCACAAGCCATAGATTGTTACTAGAACATTTTCAGTGCCAGGGATAGGATACCTTCCAGTGAGTTGTTGGCCGGGGAGGTCACAGATACCCCCAAAACATTATAGGCCATTGGCGAGGCCCTTGGTTTCCCACCAGGAATAGATGGTAAGACTCTATTGCTGAAGACTCCATATACTTGGGCAGCAAGGTCACTGAGAAATCCTGCTGGAGCTGAACTGAAAGCTTCCTCCATGTGGACCAGCTGACAGAAAGCTGGAAAAAGTTTCACTGCATGAAGTTCAATGGGAGAGAGAAAACACCAGTGAAGGTACTCAACAGTGAACACTGCAAGCTTTAAATATGGCCAGCTGGGCCAAATGAGCCACGGGTGCAATAGTGGCATGTCTGTTATGGGGGGAAACCAACCACTCTCTAATTGGACTGGAGGCCCACTCCATGGGAGGGAATACATCCCTGATACTGAAGACCTACAACAGGGGTAGTCATGAGTCCTGGGGTGTAACATCTGCTTGTGTCATGCTAAATGTATATACTATGCTCACCAAACTGTCCAGTAAGCACTTCTCTTAATGTCTATACCCATATATTAATGCTACTCTCACTTATGGTTAGAGAAGCTTCTCTTTTCAGATGGTGGCAACCTTGGGATGACTCAGAAGGCACAATGGTGCTGAGAAGAAGGGACAGAGGAGTGCTCAGCACTGAAACATCTCAAATCCAACTTCCAAGGCTCAGGGTCCATTGCGGAAGAGGGGGAGGAAAGAATGTAAGAGTCAAAGGAAGAGTAGGACTCCTTATACTCCTCCAGACACAAAATGGCCTGGATATCCATGACCTCACAGTGCCTGACACTACTTACACAAGACCATCATAAAAGGAGGAAAAGATCATGACATCAAACTGAAAAGAGAGCCTGATTGAGGGGGGAGGGAGGAAAGTACCATGGGATATTCTCTGTAATTAAAGTTGTCAATACAATAAATAAATATAAAAATCTTAAATATATATATATATATATATATATATATATATATATATATATATAGGCTTAAACAAAACAAAAATATAAAAGATTAAAGCAAAGGAGAAAAAAAAACTCTCCTAAACATTTATATACCAGGTTCTTTACATTCAAGAAGCCACACAAAAACACAGGGCATACTGCAGATTCTACTTCTAACCATTTAATTTACCATCTCCTCCAAAGCCAAATCAAGTAAAAATATGATACCAGCAAAACACTTCCATTTTAACTTTCATTTTTATTATTTATTTATTTACTGGGGGGGGAGGACAGAAAAGAGAGAAAGAATGGGCATACCACAGCCTCTAGCCACTGCACATGAACTCCAGACACTTGCACCACCTTGTGCATCTGGCTTTACGTGGGTCCTGCCAGTTACTTAAGCAAAAGACAAACTTCCAGATTGAGCCCTCTGATGACACTACCTACAACAGTCATATGAACTTTTGATAAAATGGAAGATTATATATTTAAAATACCTTCTTAAATTCCTTAACTTTAACAGTAAATGTGGCTTAGGATACCAACATTACATCTAAAACACTTTTTCTCCCACCTGTAAGCTTCTTGGCACTTGTTTGCTCAGGAGTAAAACTACTCCCCTTATTAGCTGTTCTTCAACTTATTTTTACATAGCTTTCCCTTCCCTAGTCCATGTCCTAGTTCAGGTGATCTTGAATGGATATCACTGGGTCTAGAAGTGAGGACACATGGGATGGAGGGGGGGTGTCTTAATTTTCACCACTTCTAACTGAAGTTGAGCACTTTCTTTTCTTATATGGCAGGGAGCATACATGATGTTACTGTGGCCATGGCTTTGTCATCAACAGAAATTTGGTATTTTATCATCCAAGATGCTTGGGACCAGAAGTGTTTCAGATTTTGGAGTTTTTGAATTTAAAAAAAAAATGCATATACTTTACAAGTTCAGTGAGCATTTCCTAATTAAAAAAAAAAAAAAAAAAAACATCAAGCTGGGCGTGGTGGCTCACGCCTTTAATCCCAGCACACAGGAGGCAGAGGTAGGAGGATTGCCAAGAGTTTGAGGCCACCCTGAGACTACATAGTTAATTCCAGGTCAGCCTGAGCTGAGCTAGAGTGAGACCCTACCTCAAAAACAACCAAAAAAAAAAAAAAAAAAAAAAACCAGGCTGGGCATGGTGGTGCACGACTTTAATCCCAGCACTCCAGAGGCAGATAGGAGGATCACTGAGTTCCAGGCCACCCTGAGATTACATAGTGAATTCCAGGTCAGTATGCTAGAGTGACAGCCTACCTCAAAAAAACAAAAAAGCAAACAAACAAAAATCCATGGTCTGGACAGATGGCTTAGCAGTTAAGGCACCTGCCTGCAAAACCTAAGGACCCAGGTTCAATTCCCCAGTACCCAGTACTTGTGCACACATGCACAAGGTGACACATGCATCTGGAGCTCATCTGCAGTGGCTAGAGGCCCTGGTGTACACATTCTCTTTCTCTTTCTCTCTCTCTCTCTCTCTCTCTCTCTCTCTCTCAAATAAATAAGTTAAATCCAAGGCTGGAGATGGCTTAGTGGTTAAGGTCCTTGCCTGCAAAGCCATAGGACCCAGGTTCAATACCTCAGTACCCACATAAAGCCAGATGCACAGTGTGGTAGTTTGAGTATATGGCCCCCAATATATTCAGTGTTTTATTAGTTTGCATCTGCAACCACTTGGCTGGAGGCAATGTCACTGAGCGGATCTTAAGGTGTGGTGGTGGGTTTGAGATTTCAATCTAAAGATATGCAAAGTGTGCCTAGCTGAAGTTCCTGAGGTGTGCTGTGTGGCTTTTGGCTTCTTTCTCTGTGTTTGGTCCTGTGAAAGCTGTTCAGCTTCTTCTGCCATTATGGATCTATAAGCGTCAATAAATATCCCTTCCTCCATAACTTTGCCTGGTCTCGAAGTTCATCTCAGCGAACCTGAAGCTGTCTGCTACACACAGGATGCACCTGGAGTTCATATGCAGTGGCTAGAGGCCCTGGCATACCCATTCTCTATCTGCCTCTCTCTCTCTCAAAATAAATAAAATAAAATATATATTTTTTAAAAATCCAAAAAATGTTGGATTTTTATGCTAAGGATGCTCACATCTTTAAAACAAAAAATAGCCTGTCACTCCCATCAGACCCACTGCTAGGACTTCTTACTTATACATCTATTCCTACATCTAAAATGTTGGGAATGAAGTCAGGACCTCCTGCATTCTAATACTGAGTAATACACTCCTCCCCAGTTATTTTCTTATATTTAAAATATATGAAAATAAAATGGATTAAATTATATATAATGTATATATATATATATATATATATATATATACACACATACACACACACACACACACACACACATATATGTGTATGTATATGTATGGACAGATTTTATATATATATATACACACACACACACATACATACACACATTACTCTGCACACCTGTAATCCCAGGACAAGAAGAGGCTGAGGCAAAAGGAGGGCGGATTCAAGGACTATCTGAAATACACAGAGGACCAGGTCACAAAAATCATGGTGTGTTATTTTCAGAAAGCTCCAAAGGGATAAATGTCAAAGGCATACAACCCTCTATTTGGAGGAATCCAAACAAAAAGCTAATCCAATCATTTGGTTCTGAATAGCTTTAGAAGCCAACAAGTACATTCCTCTTAGGGGTCGTGCAAGAAAAAAATAAGTTTTCTCTTAATTTTGTCCCCTCAAATTTTCCTCATTCTAAATAGGTCTGAAGTTTTCATTACATCTTAGCAAATTATTAAGTCCGTGGAAAGGCTAAAGTCGTAATTCTACGCTACGTTACCACAAACTAACAGTAATTATTATAAATAATATGTGTGCAGTTCTTTTTTCCAGGGCAGGCATTTCTTTTAAGTACTTTCTATCATCTCATTTAACGGTCACATTCCACAATGCTCGCCTAAACGACACGTGCCTTTACCATCGCTGCCTAAAAATGTTTCAGGACGTTTCCCTCTACATTAATATATATATTAAAGTTTGTAAAGAGGAATTACTTTTGTCCTCCCCATCCCTTACTCAAAATGGTCTCCCCTCCAAGTCAGAAGACGACTTTCTCAACTCTGCTCCTCTTGGGGGTGGGGGGACACTCTCGTCCGTAGAAAACAGCTAAGGCCCCTTTAATAAAGTCACCCAAACCCAAGTCCAAGTTCTGCCCTTCGCATCCTGAACATCCCACGGGGCTTAAGAGTGACAGCCCTAAGCTCCGCGTGCCCGCTCGGATCCACTTCTCTAACAGCAGCCCTGCCTCTCCAACTGCAAGAATCTCAGACCTGCACTCGCTCTCAGGTCCCCCAAAGGGCCACAAGCACTCCTCCATGAAACGCAAAATGACCTCAAAGCAGCCTTCTCGGACCCGCTTAAAAGAAAAGAAAAAAAGAAATGGAAAAAAAAAACCTTGGCCAAGTTTGTGGAAGTTGCCAACCCCAGCGCCAAAGCCGCGGAGCCAAGTTCGTGGCGGGCCCGGCCGCCCGCACGCGCGCCCGGTGGCTGACACCTCTCCCTCCCCCACGGCCGCGCGCCGCCCCCGCCCGCAGTTTCTCCCCCTTCCAAAGCTCCGAGAACTTCCAAGTCCCCACGGCCGCGGGACGGCGAGGGCTTCGCACTCACGTTCTCGTCTCCGGAGAGGTCCGGGTTGCTGTTCTCGTCGCTGCTCAACTTCTGCTTCTTGGCCGCAGGCATGTCTGTTCCCGCCGGCGCTGTCGACACTTCCCTCTCGGACATATTCCTCCGCCTCCTCCAGGTTCCTGCCGCCTCGGGCGGGGCCTCCGCCACACCGCCGTCAAGCAAGCCCGGCCAGAGCCGGCCGCAAAGTTACCACTGCCGCCGCCGCCAGCGCTGCCGCCGCTCCCCCCACTGTCGCAAATTGCGCCCAGCCGCCGAGGCGGGCGTGCGTGCGACCCCGCCACACTGCTGAAAAAGGGGCGCGCGCGCGCGCCCTCCCGCACGGCTTCCTGGCGGCTGCTTCCCTCGCCCTGCACCCGGCAGCCCACCTTTTTCCCGCCGCCCTCCCGACGGTTAGCACCGAGCCGTAGGATCCGTTTGGCTGACAAAAAAAAAAAAAAAAAAAAGACAATATTTCGTACGTTGCCCCCCCCTTCCCCAGCACCGCCTCGAGAACAGGCGAAACTCAAAGGGACGCTCCCTCACCCCCTGCTTCCTCCCAAAGACGTTTCATCCGCAATTGGCTCAATTCTTCGGTCCTCGACCCGCTGCAAGGGAGCGAAAGTCTGTGGACTGGGTTAGACCATCACTGCGTCAAGGGAGGGGGAAAACAAAATAAATCGCCTCCTGTTCTGGCTGTGGGTGTCAAGCGTGCTCATTATGGCATTTCGGGGAAAATGTTTTGCCGCTCTTCACTGGACTGTTCGCACCTTAGTTCTTTCTTGAGGATAGAAATTCAAAATCTGTACGCGGGCCCCTACGGGACACCCCCATCAGACAAATGGATGAGGCCCAACCGGAGATGCGCATGCACCGAGCCGTATTCTCGCGCTGGGTTGCGGGGGAGCTGCCTCTTGCAGGCCCCTCCTCGAGTTCTTGTTTGCTGAACCAGGTAGTCTTCCACCGGGTTACCAAAGCCTCGCGTGCATTTCGAAACCCTACCGAGCCAGATCTCTGAAGGTGCCCTAAAATTTTAAAGGCTATTTTGTCTAATGAAGATTTATCACAATGAATGATCATCTCATTGTAATAATGTGGTCTGCGTTTATATTGGTTACATACAAACATTTTAAAGAGTTAAGTAGAATATCTTGGTATATGTAATTCCAGGACGAGAGTGAGAGAGGCAGGAGAGTCTCCACAAGTTCTGGGCCAACCTGGTCTACATGGTATAGTCCAAGCTAGGACTACGTAACAAGAACTTGTCTAAAAGTAAAGAATATATGTCTTCAACCTAGAGATATAGGCATATGTATATAGTATTATATAAGATTATTAAAATTACATGATTCTAGGTTCCAGTCAGATGCAGCTGAAATGCTCTGTTTAGCTGTTGAAAGATTATCAAGGCAGTGGAAACGCCAAGATCTGTAAATCACTATGAGATTGTGAGACTTAAGCACCAAGCATTTTTTTTTTGTACATCAGAGCTAATAACATTTTAGAAAAAGACAGTACGATTGTTACTTGACCAAAAATATTTGTCTGTACCACATTGATCTCTGACAGGTGCCAAGATAGTTTTGTGACCATTTTGTTGAGGATTTGTTAGATGGGACATTAAGCCACATAACTGAATGAAGAGTACCCTACTCCCATTTTATAAAACACAATCGTGACTTTTTTTTCTAGAATTCAGTGTCCTCACCTGTAAAGTAAGGAAGTAGGGACAAACCTAACATTTTTTGAGCATCCACTTAATAGTATTTTTTTTTCTTTCTAAACCCCATTGTATTTCCCAATAGAGTAAAACATCTATAACATACTAGGTTACTTAAATGACTTCAACATGATGTCTTTACAATGCAAACATGAGTTTCATTATCTGCAAGCCTTCTTCCTTTCAGAGATAAGAAGAGAATTCTTTTTAAAATATTTTTAATTTTTATTTATTTATTTGAGAGGAAGAGAGAGAGAATGGGCACACAAAGGCCTCTAGCCACTACAAACAAACTCCAAATATATGTGCTGCCTTGTACATCTGGCTTAAGTGGATCCTGTGGAATCAAAACTAGGTCCTTAGGCTTCACAGGCAAGTGCCTTAACCATTAAGCCATCTCTCCAGCCCCAAAAGAGAATTCTTGATTGATCTACATGAGAAACAAGTAAACAATAAGGGGAAATAAGTTGAAAAATTAAAGTTCGTGGCTTAATGATAATTGAAATTTTTGTTGAAATGAAACTTCTAATACACCAGGCATTGTTACGAACTCTTCAGTTGGTGAGAGACAGATGAGGCAGGCACAGAGACAGAAAAGTAATGTGTGCTTTGGAATGACATTTTCATGGGCTGAGAAATGTAGCTACACAAGTAAAGGCTAATCAAAAGCATTTCAAATCTAATTACTGTGTGTGGGTGTGTGCACATACGTTTGTGTGTTCAGTGAGAGCTGCAAAGAAGGGGTCTACTTGTACTCATAAAATTAGAAAAGTGCCTAATCTTTGGATAAAGAACACATAGAAAAATGCCTTTTAACAATTATGTTATTTTGCTAACAAAGCAAAAATAGAGGGTCTTGTAAGCTGTGGCAGTGGCTCAGAAAGTAAAGAGGGTGCTTGCTTGCAAAGCCTGCCGCCCAGGTTCAATCCCCATCACCCACATAAAGCCAGATGCAAAGTGGTACATGCACCTGTGATTCCAACGCACCTACC